>OX276373.1:32869766-34158896 GCA_946251855.1 Alsophila aescularia
TTTAGATTTTAAAAATAAACAAAAATAAAATAAATAGTCATTGAAGCACCAGTAGTTATTTTAATTCGAATCTCATGACTTTTCAGGTAAATAAACAAATGCTAGACGATTATGGGTTGGGGTCATTTCCAGCCTACAGAAATACTTATGTATCGTTTGCGGGCCGAATTTCCACCATACGCATGAATATTATTCTAGTCTAGTCATTTCGCCTACAGGAAAGTTAGATAAGTACAGTTAGTGAATAAACATGACTTAATATGAATCTTAGAAGGAACCATGCACTAAACGTAGATTAAAAACTAATAAAAAATCACGTTTACTTTGTTTTTTAAATTCATTGTTATCTAATTGTGAGCTACCCTGAAAGTTTCAGCCAGATAGCTAATCGGGAAGTGCTCAAAATTCGAGTTGCAAGATTTCACCCAGAACAACAAACAAGAAATGTGTCAAAAAATCTAACAAATGAAAGTATATTGTAGGAATAACTTACTTTTGGACATCCTCAATAATAACATTGCTGGATACATCTACACTAGCTAAATAGTCTACAAATTCCGTCTGTCTCTCAGGATCAACCATAATTCTGACATCACCACCTATCTTTATGATATCACTCCAGAAATACCACCCTCCTTCTTCTTGTAAATCACTAAGAACTTGAACATCTTTGTCTGATTGAGGAATTATTTTATATACTTTATGGTTTCTAAACTCTTTGTATTCGGAACAGACTGATGCTATTAGAGCAATAAAAATAAAAACTCGTCCAAGTTCCATCATGTCTGATTGCTTGCTATTCAAAATCACGAATATTTTTGTAAGATTAATTACTGGATTAATTATCTATAGGATTAGTTGATAAAGAATTATCGTTCATCGCTGGTTGGTGGGTATTTGAAGTAATATTAATTGGCGTATTTTTCAAGTGAACAGTATCTACTCTATATAATAGATACTGTCCACTTGGAAAATACGTACTTCTTGCTTTATTATAAGTTTAGAATAAGGATATTCTATAGTTATAATACAGCAGTAAGTACCAAACAAAAAAACTGTGTAATGAAAAAAAATGGTCAACGTTACTTAAAATATGCTATTGAATAAGAATACAACATTTAAAAAAATTGTGTCTGTCTGTATGTTTGTTAGTTCGCGCATCGCGTAAAAACTACTGGACTGATTGCGATGCCGTTTTCATTGTTGGATAGCTTAAGGTTTGACTTAAAAATTGGGTTAGTTGGTATCTTAGTCTAATGATTCGATACCGAGCAAATGTAGTTTATAGGTACTTTTGATCTAAAGAAATGACCACGCGGGCAAAGCCGTGGGCACAGCTAGTTTGTAATAAAATAATCTTGCTTTTTGCACACAGATTTATTCATCTCCTTCAGAGGTACGCTACAAAAATATGGTTACAGCTACCTACCTACAAGATAATCTTAATGCAGTATCTTTATAAAATTTAAGTAACATAATTGTAATTATGTTCTTAGTAAGCTGACTAAAAATTATATAATTCTATGTTTTTTCTTGAAGATAAATGATACAGGATAAGCGGAAGGAAAATTAAACGCATTATGGGCCCAATTTTGTAATAGGGCCGCCCTTTCTCAGGATAATAGCATTTTCCTCTGTATCAACTTGCAGCAAGTCGCCTGCCAAGCGTTATGATTATGGCTATACTTACGTGAGAGGCATGTGCCCAGCAGTGGGCGTCTTCTGGAAAAGGGTTTTCTGATGTACATACCAGAGCCTCATCTCCCAGGAGTGCCCAGGACATTGTATACTTTCACATTTCTGACTGTCCATTCCTTCCAACAGATGTTTCATCATATCACTGGCTAAATTTTCAATAAAAAAATCGCATAATAGCCAATTTTACCAGTTGGTTAAAGAGAAAGACAAGAAAAAATAAATGACATGTGAGGCAACCCTTTCGTTTTCCTTCGTCTCAGAATAGTTAATTCTCATTACCTTCGACAAAGCATCCAACTCTTTAAACTGTGGACGAGTACATTTTTGAAGTTCTTGGACTATTTTTAATCAACTTCACAAAATGAGACGGTTAATTATGTTCGAAAGTAGGTAGGTTTTCTATTTTTATTTATTTTTATTAAAAGGTTACATACAACACATACACAAAATCTTTATTTGAGGAAAGTTAATGAACTTATTTATAAAAAAAATAAAAAAAAATTGAAAAAATTGATTCTAAAGCCTGTACGGGATACCAATTAATTTTGCCGACAGGTACGACTGCGTTTTTGGAGTTATTGTACTTTTTTAAATACAGAATGATTAAAGGGTTTGCCATACACAAAATGTTTATTTCAGGAAGGTTAATGAACAAATATTTTATTATTTTTTACTTCTTTTTACTTATTTATTTACTTCGCAAAATTTGAAAAAGTTGTCTCTAAAACCCGTACGGGATACCAATTAATTTAGCTGACAGGTACGAGTGCGTTTTTGGAGTTATTGTACTATTTTTTAAACATAGAATGATTAAAGGGTTTGCCATACACAAAATGTTTATTTCAGGAAGGTTAATGAACTAATATTTTATTATTTTTTACTTCTTTTTACTTATTTATTTGCTTCGCAAAATTTGAAAAAGTTGTCTCTAAAACCCGTACGGGATACCAATTAATTTAGCTGACAGGTACGAGTTCGTTTTTGGAGTTCTTGTATATTTTTTATATATACAGAATAAAAAGGTTTGCCATACACAAAATATGTATATGAGGAAGGTAAAAAAATAAAAAAACAAAACAATTTATTTTATGGAAGATTTGAAAAATAAACACTCATATGTCCCGTCCAGGACAAACTCATGACAATAATTTCACTATGGCCGTTAACACTATTAATGTTTTAACATCATCGAGATATGAAAACTATGTAGGCAATTCTCGAATTTTTCGCAACAGCTGAAGTTTTTTTTTTAATAATCCTTGTCAGATTAAAAAATTATTTGTCAATTACCTTTTTATCTGACTGAAAGAGGATATTTTTTTAGTAGTATGTATGGATGTATTTATTTTAGACCCTCTGGCTCATCCACAGATTTGAACAAAGAATATTTATTATCCGTCTCTAAAACTAAGCTCTTCATTGTTGAGAGTGCAGACGTTTTTATGTTCTCAAATCTGTGGGCTCATCCTATTGCCAAAAAGATTGATGGATTTTGATAAATGATTTTCATTTGATCCGTCTTACTCTCGAGAGTGATTTTGAAATGCGGGTTTCATTGGTTATGAATTAAAATTAGGTGTACTTAAAATCTCCATCCTATACGGAAAAGCTGAGCAACCATTAAACATACTTTTTCGACTGAAGGATTTTTGATCTAATGTCGTTTTTGCTATTTAATAAATAAATAGCTAAAAAAACTGCCGAAAACGAACTAAAATGACAAAAAAAAACAAATAAATAATATTGTCATTGCAGTCGGGGGACCTCTTAAATTAAAAGCGTTCGACAGGACGGTCCCCCGACTTCAATTATAATATTATTTATCTTTTGTATCTAAATTTTAGTTCGTTTTTGGCAGGGAAAACGTTTTTTTTAAATTATTTACTTTAAGAGCGATGGTGGCCTAACGGTTCTGTAGTGCAATTTAGAATCCAACGATACCGGGTTCAAAACCTAGGCTCCGCACCAATGACTTTTCTAAGTTATGTGCGGTTTTCCGTCGCTCCGTGCTCCGTGCTCCGTGCTTCCGTGCTTCCTGGCTGTTATTGATTAATAGCAGTAGTTAAGCCATGAAAGTGACCCTTGAGTGCCTTGATAAACTCTGACATCAGAAGCCAGCACTACCTGATACGACAAACAAACAATTATTTACTTGTTATTAAGTTGTATTTTGTTTAATTTTTTACCCGACTACGGCGGAGCAGGTAATGAGTTTTTTTTACCATACCCTATGGTCTGATTTTGACAAGCAAGGTATCAATCGATACGTCTTATTTAAAGAGTGTCATAAGTTATTTGTTTCACTCGACTACGGCGAAGCCAAGGAAAGATTATGTGCTCAAACTAAAAGTTTAGTCTGATGTCGACAAGTAAGGTATCAATAGATTACCCGACCGTAGTGGGTCTTGTTAAGTAAAAGTTAGTCTTGTATTTATAATTCAAAAAGTAAAAATATAATATAACAATCTTTTGGATTAATAATTGTTAATTTAAAGACATATTTACTTGTTTAAAGACAATATCATAAGTATTTTCTTTCATGGTAATGTCAAGACAATTTATTTAATCGGCATATAAATAAATAAGAAGAAAGTTCCCTGGGATGTTTTTCTTTACTAAAATGTAGTTTATTTATAGAATTGAGAAATTAATACTCCAAACAATACCACGGTCATAGAATATACAACACTACCAGCAGAGCTCTCGTAGTATCCTAGAACTTTTGCTGTCCTATCCATTTCTAGGAAGGCATCCATGAACTCCAGCCCAGTTGGCACAATCTGGTTTGGAGGAAGGAGGAAACCAAACTCTCCAAGGTCGCGAAGTTCGACGAGGTAAGCGATAGGTACTTGAGTTTCGTACTTCACCCAATCAAAGCTGGTACCACTCATTGGGTCTGAAAACCAAAAATAAATAAATAATTTAGGATTTAATTATCAATTTGTAACTTGTAATTATCTTAGTAATTTGTCTCTAACAGTACAGACAGAGTGTTTTTAGTAAATCTTTGTTTAAATTAGTGATATATCTTGTAATTTTGAATAATAAACGGTGCTTGTATTATATTGATGCTAACAAAAGATCTAATTCCTCATTACAAACTTACACATAACCTCAGCTGATACTCCCACTCGGTAAGTTGTGCCGAACCTCTTGAACAGTGATTCTGAACCTCTGATAGCAATTTCATACTGAAAAATAAAAGGATGGTGAGTACAATACACTACAGTCTCAATACAGTACGTTATATCAAAGAGTCCATATGCCTGCTGGAATCCTTCTTTAAAAAATTACCTATAAATATTTTGAAAACTATCTACATAACCATCATACTCATTGCTTTGTCATTTAGTTAACGTTTCCACTGATTATAATGTAACTTTTACCTCCTTCCTCTTCATCATTACTAACTTAGTGTAAATCTTGAGCTACTTGTATGTAATCTTTCTCCCAAGCACTTACCATATCAGCATAGTTACTGGGCCGGCCTTCGTCGCCTCCGCTGCTCAAATGACTGTACGGTACAATTATAAGCTGAGTGTATGAGTGGAAGGCGATATAATACATGAGCTCTCCTCTTTTTCTCAAGCTCAAGACGTACTGGGCTATTGCCTGAGTCTCCGGTTCAGAGTTACCGGAAGGACCAGCGTAGGTGTTGGTGCAAGAGTCATTGGATGCCCCGACAGCTGAAAGTTAATAAAGTATTTTTTGTTGTTACATAAGTAAGTTAGTTAGTATTTTATTAGCAGAAGTGATTATGGTTTTATGAATAATGATCATTGGGAAGAAAAATATAATTTCAAAAAAAAACCCTACCTCCCGTTTGCTGGGATTTTACGGCATAATTATTTAATCTAAAAATCTAAATTATACATACACATCCACTCAAAGTCGAAGTTTCTGTTTAGATCTACCCCGTTGCTCATGTCATTATCAACTCCTTCAGCACAAATTTGGAAACTAGCAGTGCTTCGATTCTTCCTCCACATGCGATTCTGGAATTATCAGAAGATTTAAAGTAGCTTTCTAAGTAGCAAAGGTTACCTTCGTTTTAATTTTTTGCATAATCTTAAATTCTTCGATTGTGAGATTTATATTGAAATTAAGATATGTTTTCTAACGATAAGATAAAATTGTAAGCCCAACTTTAAATAAAAAAGAAAATTACGAATGTTTGAAGGAATACTAACAGTAGTAAATGTATAAACATATCCATCCGGGTTAACCACCGGGAAAATATGCCACTCGAAGTTCTCAGCCAAAGTTCTGACTTCTGGATCAGTGCTGGTCAAGAATTCCTTTATAATCCAAGTGACTGTAGCAGCTGAGATCCATTCCCTCGCATGAAGAGTTCCTTCTAACATACCAACTAGAGTATGTTCTCTTTCAGGTTTGTAGTTAATTATTATTCCTTTGATATCTTTGTTTTCAACAGACTGTCCCATAACAACCGTAGAAACAATATCAGGGTAGGTTTCTGCTAGCTCATCAAGCCATGTGTAGATATCGTCGAGATTGTGGTATTGATTCCAACTGAATGAGAGGAAAGTTTCAGAACTTCTTATACTGGAAGGTTTTAGTTGATCGTTGATCGTCCTGAAAATATATATGAAATCTTTATGTGGAAAATATAGCTTTGTACTTAATAAAACATGATGCAATAGCGTATCTTTGCGTTGTGACCATGACCTATACAAAATATTCTTATCATTTAGTCAGCCATGAAATGGAAAAGAAGAGTATGGTCCATAATGCATCACCCTGGCCCAGTGCTGGTTGGTAAATATGTCGCAGGCAGATAGCTTAATCTGCCATTCAATGAACCGCCTAGCCTGTTCACTAAACAGTGCCGTACAACTAACGGCCTGAATTATATTTAGCCATTCAATCAAACAGCTAGGCAAATTACTTGGATCGATAACGTTTAACTACTTACCTAGCCTTATAAAGTCTCCGGCGCAAGTTTTCACATTTTAATTAATGAACTTCATTTTGCTAATTTTCTGCTCATAATTGATATAGACTCATTATTTATTTTTTCATTAGCATATAATAGACGTCCATTGCAGGACACGTATCTTTTGTAAAATACATCACAGAGACCAGTCTATGTATGTTCTCGTGTTGCTGCTACTTTGCACAAATTATACTCCATGCATCCTACAATACGATTGCCTTGCTCAATAACTGTTATTACAATGATATAGATAATCGGTTTTTGACATCCTGGTAAATTGAAGGTAACCTAGTAATGTTCAAGTCAAGAGTGAATAACCAAGCGTGCAACACCTTCGGCCACATTGTCGCTTTCCGTCGTTCAAACGAGTGCCTAGCTAGTCCTTAATAAAAAACACATATCAGATATATCCGTTGCCCGTATCATTATATATTCAAAATCATTTTTTATCTTACCTTTGTAAGTCACCAATTACTTCTGTCACCTTAATATTTGCTTTGATGAACACTTCCAAAAACGTTGCTTGCTTTTCAGGTGTGACCATAATTTTGACTTCATGGTTTACATCAAACTGGTCATCCCAGAACTCACCGAGAGCTCTGTTCTGTACATCTTCAATTATTCTTACTTCACCTTCAGATCGAGGAACTACTTTATAAACTTTATATCCTTCATAGTTCTTTTTCACAGCTACTGAAGCTGCAACTGCAATTGAAATTAAAAACAAGACTTTGAATTTCATTTTAACGAATGTGTTTTCATTTCATGCTTCAGTAAAAGTGAGTTGTTTGTGATTACGATTGCTTATCATTTATATACTATGCTTATCGTTAAAAGTTATCAGATTAGAAGTAATTAGATGTCTGTGCAAAGTATTATCGATCGATGATAAATAATATTATTAATTAGTGAAACTCAGTTCATCTTAAAATGTTTGAGTAATTTTATATAGGTACCATATCAAGCGTAGAAATAATAACAGGGTAAAATTGTCTAACTGATCAAGCCAGGTGTAGATCTTGTCAAAATTGTGGTTTTGGTTCCAACTGAAAGAGAGTAAAAAACAGAGCTTCTAATATTAAAAGATTTAAGTTGGATTTTGAATGAGATTTTTTTTAATCTCTTTTTTTTGTATGTTCTGTATTAAAATTAAATAGAGTAAATGAAATAGTGAGCCAGTGTTTAATAAAATATGACGCCATGCCATGTTTTTGAATGGTGAAAGTGACTAGTAAAAAAATACTTATCTCTTAGCCAGCCATGAAGTACAGGTATTTAGGCAATCATATATTAAGTATTTCATATTGTACAAGTTGTGCCCGCAGCACGCGTAGTAATTTTTCTAGGTTAAAAGTATTCTGTGTGCTAATTGGTATTAAAAGAACTAAAATACATACCTACCATTATACTATCATTTGATCATTGTTCGGCTTCTGCTCATTGGATTGAGATACCAAGTACCCCAGTTCTTTAGCATAAGCCTAAGCTATCCTAATAAAAAACATCGCAATCAGTGCAGTAGTTTTTACGTATTGCACAAACAAACATACAGACAACCAGACAAACAAATAAACAGACTAACAGAGAAACAAACAAAAGACACGATTTAAAAAAAGAAGGTAGTTCAGTACCTAGCTCATTTTAAGTACCCACCGTTTTTTTTTAAAATTATCTTCTTTGTACAGAAGTTTTCGTACTTGTTTCTTTATCTATCTATACTTATAATAAAACTGTAACGGCTCCAATTCTGTACACAGAAGTATTTAAAAAAAAAAAAATTGGGCTTTGTTTTCGATAGTGAAGCCAAAGCTGCATTTTTTACATTTTATCTGTCTGTCTGTCTGTATCTTGGCTAGGTATCAAGCCAAAACTACTGAATGAATTTAAATGAAACTTGGTATGATTTGAGTTCATACTACGAGGTAGGCCATAGGATACTTTTATCTCGAAAAATTATAGGGTTCCTACAGGATAGGGGTTGAAAGTTATTTAAAAGAACACGTATCACGCTGAAACTACTAGAAGGATTTTGTTGCAACCTGGCACAGTCATAGTTTACATAATGGGTGGAAATTGAGGATACTTTCAATCCCGAAAAATAAAGAGTTTTTGTGGGATAATGTCCCAAATTCTGAACATAGAAGATAATTTGTAAAAAAAATGGAGGCTTTTTATTCATTTTTGCCTGTCTCTCTGTCTGTCTGTCTGTCTGTATCTTGGCAGCGCATCACGCCAAAAATACTAAATGAATTCAAATGAAACTTTATATGATTTGAGTTCATACTTCGAGGTAGGACATTGGATACTTTTCATCATGAAAAATGAAAAGTTTCCCGAAGGATAGGGGTGAAAAATTATTTAAAAGAACACGTAGCATGCTGATACAATTGGATGGATGTTGAAGCAACTTGGCACAGACATAGTTTTAAAAAAAGGGTGCCTGCGGAATATGGGTCCAAATTATCTACATTAAATATAATGTGAATTTTTTTTTGGAGGTTACTTTACATTCGGTAATGAAGCCAATTTCAAATATAATTATATTATTGTTTTTTCTTTTAATTTTTGTCTTTCTGTATCTAGGCCGCGCATCACGCTGCCGGAACTACTGGATGAATTCAAATGAAACTTGGTATGATTTGAGTTCATACTACGAGATAGGACATAGGCATAGGACATTCCGAAAAATTAATGGGTTCTCGCAGGATAAGGGTTGAAACTTATTTAAAAGAACACGTACCACGCTGAAACTACCGGACGGATTTTTTGATGCAAATCGACACAGTCGTCTATACTTATAATTAAGCAATATGTACGAAAAAGGCTTTTCAAAGAAGATAAATAAAAAAATGGTCTTGGGTACTTGAAAAAGCTACCTTTTTTATAAATGTTTTTCTGTCTGTCTGTATGTATAATACATTATGGTATTTTGAACCTAAAGCATAGACCACGCGTGCGAAGCCACGGGTACAGCTAGTTATAAAATATTGATGAATGTTGAGTTAGTCACGAAAGTTTACTACACATTTAAGTATTCTTGCTTGTGTTAGCTTTTTATTAAATAAGAAGACACTGAGACTCATTTCTACCTCTTCTCTTGTTGTTTCTACTTGAGGCTTATGACTCCATCTGGCCTTAAAAATACGTTTTTTTATATATATTTTTAAATATTTATAATATTTATTTATTCGCAGAAAGTTACATATTAAACTAAGAACACTAACATTGAGACATGTTTAAAATACTATAAATATTAGCGACGGGCCCCAAACTAGGCATCGCCTGTTTTTTGGGAACCCAGTGAAAAAGGTGTTTACAGATGAAATGAATCGCTGCGCTTGATAGTCTAAACGTATTTGCTTACTGCTTCAATTACAATAAAACAAAATAATACCTGTATATAAATTATTTAGGAAAATATTAAAATAATTTAGAAATAAATATTATAGCAAAAAATTACTGAGAAATAAATTTAAACAAATAATTCAATTAATGAACAATTAATATCAATTCATAATTATATACTCAATTAATTATAATGAAATTGAGAGCTAAAAGGTCACCGTGGCTAGACATATATATAATTCAATCGGTTGTAAACAGCGTAATTATGTCAGATATTAAAACTAAAAGTTTCTAAGGCTAAGATAAATTGATAAAATAATAATAAAACAAATGTTGCACACTCATATCCCCGCACCAGGATTATCGGTGTCACGTGAGCCATGGACAATATAGACATACCCATCAACACACCAAAAACATCCAAGAACCGGGAACAAGCGTGAATGCTCATCACAGAAATGTTTGCCCAGACGGGATACTGGGAACTAATCTTAGCAACCAGGAGGAGCTTTACCAACTGCGCCACAGAGTCGTCGAGTGTGAGTGTGTTTTTACTCAAGAACTAATCGTATCTTCGCATTGTTGTAGATTTTCAATATTTTGAACTGCCCGTTGCTCGTATTATACTGTGCCGTATTTTCTTTGCATCTATTTATTGTTTTTTTTTTTGTTTTTGTTGTGAATATATGTCTTTTCTTTCTTTCTTTCTTTCTTTTTGCTTGTTAATTTAATGTTCAAAATCACTTTTAACTGCGCCTTTGTAAGACCCCAATTATATATGTCACCTGAATGTTTGCGTTGACAAATAATTCGAACATCAATATCAGTATTTTATGCATTGATCTCCATCAATTTAACATAAGATTGACTAAGACCCCACATTTGACGGAGATATCGCGTCATAAAGTACGTGAAAGTTAATAAAATTAGGTCATCCCCTAATATTCCACCCTTAGAGGTGGAATAAATATTTTCATGAAATTTAAATAGGACTTCCCCTGAGACATATCCATTAAATAAATATTTTTTGAAATATATCCAGAATTGCCGGAGATATCACGTAACACACAAACAAAAAACATACGGGTCGAATTGAGAACCTCCTCTTGAAGTTGGTTAAAATTAACATGAAATATGCATAGAGAAGACAAAAGTGTGTGGTGTTCATGTGTTTTACCCACGGAATAGCAGATAGATAAGCACAAATTAAAAAAATATATAAGAAGCATTTCGATCACATCAGTATTCAAACATAAAAACCGCATCAAAATCGGTCCATCCATTTGGGATCTACGATCCTCACCCCCATCCACCCCTCATTATAGCTAAGAACTATCTTGTTTACCTCAGCTTTGAAACATAAAAAACCGCAGCTAAATTGATCCATTCGTCTGAAAGATACGATTCTCATCCCTCTTTTCTCGACTCTCCCCCCTCTTTTTCTCGACTCTCCCCCTTCTTTTCTCGACTCTCCCCCCCTCTTTTTCTCGCCCCCCCGCCCCCTCTTTTTCTAAACTCTCCCCCCCCCTCTTTTTCTCGATTCTCCCCCCCCCTCTTTTTCTCGACCCCCCTCCCCACCCTCCCCAGATAGAACCATCTTGATCACACATCAGTTTGCAAACATATAAAACCGCATCAAAATCGGTCCATTCATTTGCGAGCTATGATCCTGACCCCCATCCCCCCCTCCTCCCTCATATTATAGGTAAGAACCATCTCGTTTACCTAAGCTTTCAAACATAAAAAACCGCATCCAAATCGGTCCATTCGTTTGGGAGCTACCACAGACAGACACACACACTCATACATACAGTGAAACAGTGACACAGTGACACAGTAACACAGTGACACAGTGACACACCCTAAACTTATAACACCCGTCTCTTTGTCGGGGGGTCAAAAATCAAACTTATTGGGGTTTATGCGTCTTACCCGCGGAATAGCAGAGAGAAAATCAAACTTTCTGGTGTTCTGTGGTTATTAACGGAATACCAGAGAAAATATCAATTATGTAGTGTTCTATAAGTCCTATCTAAGAAATAGCAGAAAAAATCACTAACTTTCTAGCGTTTTATTGTCCTACCTTTAGATAATTAGTGACCTGCATAGTAGTGTCCAGTTTACCAACCTACAATAATAACCTCTGACAGATTCAAAGATTTGCCGTATTCGGAAACACTTCAATATCTTAGTGACGACAGTTCGGAGTACAGTTTTATAGAAGGAAATACATGATTCTGTACAATTTATCTCCTTCTTTACTAATGAACCTTATCCTGTTAGATTTAGTGTTGATTTTAAACTGAACTGATAGACGTTTGCAAAATGCAGGGATCGCGTTTGCTTGATCTAACCGTCTTCCTGGACCATTGCTCGTGAAACAACTGTTAAGTCTCGAGCACATGGATGCACGTTTCAAGTTGTGGAATTTGCAGTATAACTTGTTTATCTATTTTTAAAGTCTTATAAGACAGTATGATCAGACGCTCTGGCACTCGGTCAATGTGTTGTGATGTTTGATCAAAATGCTGGTTCATTTACGGCACAGTATACCGACAGCATGTTAGGAATAATGCTGAAGCTGGAGATTAGTTTGGTTATATATTGACCTGCATGTAGGTTCCTGTATTTTAACTTCCGAACAAAGAGACGGGTGTTATAAGTGTATGGTATGTGCCACTGTGGTGCGTGTCTCTCTATGGCATCGTAGCTCCTAAACGAATGGACCGAATTTGATGGTTTTTTTTCCTGTTTGTAAGCTGATGTGATCGAGATGGTTCCTTGCTATATGGGGGAGGGGAGAGGAAGCGGGAGGTGAGAAAGGGGGGTGAGAAACGTAACTTCCAAACGAATGGACCGATTTAGCTGCGGTTTTTATGTTTTAAAGCCGAGGTACACGAGGTGGCTCTTAGCTATATGATGGAGGGGAGGACTTGAGAAAAGGGTACAAATCATTGCTTCCAAACGAATGGATCGATTTAGCTGCTGTTTTTATGTTTCAATGCTGAGGTAATCGAGATTGTTCTAAGCTCTAACGGGGGGAGGGAGAATGGGGGTAAGAATCGTAGCTCCCAAACGAATGGACCGATTTTGATACGGTTTTTATGTATGTAAATTAGAGTTTTATGGAAACGAGATCCAAAGTAACATCCACGTACCAAGGGTACCATTTCTTTGAAAATGTTGTCATATTATCATAAACCAAGCAACTTTTATTAAGATCAAGTTGTGTTCATTTGAATGGAACTGGCTAAATAACCAGTTTATTTAAGTTGAAAAGTGGGGCGTAGGTACCTAATATTTTTTCTATATTTTTCTAAGTCCGCATCGTCCATTTCACTGCGTCCAGTTCCGTCAGCCACTGTGACCAGTTGAACACTGTTGTCATGGGGTTTTAGATGTGTTTGCAGTTTCGTGATCATTTACATAAATTTAACGCTTTTACACCATTTGCACTGATTTTAAAAATCCAAGATGACGATAATAGATAAATAGTTGATTTCATCCAAGATAAAGTGGCACTACAACTAGTCTCACATAACCTTGGTTCCCAAATAAATCCTGAAGTATGATTTTACCTGGGAACCAGAGACCACTGAAGGGATACTATAAACTTATAAATTATAAACTTAAAAAAACTAGTCGCCCTTGTTTTTTAGACAAGCTCGTCACGATGAAAATATCAAGATTACTTTTTGAAGGTACAGTAGATTACAAACACGGGTATGATCTCAAACTATAAGTCACTGAATCAAAGACACCCTAGACAAAAGCGGACTTAACACCACTAAGTTCAGTGGTCATAGTAGATAGATAATAGTTTCTATTAAAACGCAATTAGAACAGGCGGTCTTATCGGTACATTGTCCGATAGCGAGACAGAGCTGCAGAGGTGCACACGGGTATAATCTTAAACTATAAGTCATTTAATCAAGGGCACTCTAGACAAAAGCGGACTTAATACTGCTATGTTCAGTGGGCATAGTAAATAGATATCACTTTATATTAAAATGCAATTACAACAGGTGGTCTTATCGGTACATTGTACGATAGCGAGACAGAGCTGCAGAGGTGCACACGGGTATGATCTTAAACTATAAGTCTTTAATCAAGGGCACTCTAGACAAAAGTGGACTTAACACTGCTATGTTCAGTAGCCATAGTAAATAGATGACACTTTATATTAAAATGCAATTACAACAGGCGGTCTTATTGGTACATTGTTCGACAGAGAGACAAAGCTGCAGAGGTGCACACGGGTATGATCTTAAACTATAAGTCTTTAATCAAGGCCACTCTAGACAAAAGCGGACTTAACACTGCTATGTTCAGTAGCCATAGTAAATAGATGACACTTTATATTAAAATGCAATTACAACAGGCGGTCTTATTGGTACATTGTTCGACAGAGAGACAGAGCTGCAGAGGTGCACACTGGTATGATCTTAAACTATAAGTCTTTAATCAAGGGCACTCTAGACAAAAGCGGACTTAACACTGCTATGTTCAGTAGCCATAGTAAATAGATAACACTTTATATTAAAATGAAATTACAACAGGCAGTCTTATTGGTACATTGTTCGATAGCGAGACAAAGCTGCAGAGGTGCAAACTGGTATAATCTTAAACCTATAAGTAATTTAATCAAGGGCACTCTAGACAAAAGTGGACTTAACACTGCTATGTTCAGTAGCCATAGTAAATAGATAACACTTTATATTAAAATGCAATTACAACAGGCAGTCTTATTGGTACATTGTTCGATAGCGAGACAAAGCTGCAGAGGTGCACACTGGTATAATCTTAAACTATAAGTAATTTAATCAAGGGCACTCTAGACAAAAGTGGACTTAACACTGCTATGTGCAGTGGACATAGTAGATAGATAACACTTTATATTAAAATGCAATTACAACAGGCGGTCTTATTGGTACATTGTTCGACAGCGAGACAGAGCTGCAGAGGTGCACACTTGTATAATCTTATACTATAAGTCATTTAATCAAGGGCACTCTAGACAAAAGCGGACTTAACACTGCTATGTTCAGTAGCCATAGTAAATAGATGACACTTTATATTAAAATGCAATTACAACAGGCGGTCTTATTGGTACATTGTTCGACAGAGAGACAGAGCTGCAGAGGTGCACACTGGTATGATCTTAAACTATAAGTCTTTAATCAAGGGCACTCTAGACAAAAGCGGACTTAACACTGCTATGTTCAGTAGCCATAGTAAATAGATAACACTTTATATTAAAATGCAATTACAACAGGCAGTCTTATTGGTACATTGTTCGATAGCGAGACAAAGCTGCAGAGGTGCACACTGGTATAATCTTAAACTATAAGTAATTTAATCAAGGGCACTCTAGACAAAAGTGGACTTAACACTGCTATGTTCAGTGGACATAGTAAATAGATAACACTTTATATTAAAATGCAATTACAACAGGTGGTCTTATCGGTACATTGTACGATAGCGAGACGGAGCTACAGAGGTGCACACGGGTATAATCTTAAACTATAAGTCTTTAATCAAGGGCACTCTAGACAAAAGCGGACTTAACACTGCTATGTTCAGTGGACATAGTAGATAGATAACACTTTATATTAAAATGCAATTACAACAGGTGGTCTTATCGGTACATTGTACGATAGCAAGACGGAGCTACAGACGTGCACACTGGTATAATCTTAAACTATAAGTCATTTAATCAAGGGCACTCTAGACAAAAGTGGACTTAGCACTGCTATGTTCAGTGGACATAGTAGATAGATAACACTTTATATTAAAATGCAATTACAACAAGTGGTCTTATCGGTACATTGTACAATAGCGAGACAGAGTTGCAGAGTTGGCCGCATGTCGAGTAATATTATTATGACTCCTACCTTTCAGCTCGATAGAGTCTCTGTGGCTGGGTGTGAATATTACAATTTAAAGAAAAACCAGGATGGATATGCTGTTTTCGCCTTGACTTAATAAGAAATAACTAAGTAACATAAGTAAAAGGTTAATATTTTAGAATTATACAATTGAATATCGTTTACCAATTATCATTACTATAACACCAGTCATAGTGATAAGACTCATAAATAACATTACTTACTCTTTAAATTATTTATTATGTAAACTGTAGGTGTTTCTTAAATAAATACTTACATATATAATAGTAACTCAAAACATCTCGAAAGAACAATCATTCTGTCTGCGTAAAGGTAGAAAATGACTAGTTAAATTTTTTCCTAACAAAAAACCCATTGTAACATATTATATAAACACATTATTATAATTTACAAAAATGATAATAAGTATAAATTATAAGTAAACAATAAACAAATTAAGAGGATAAACTTCACATTTTATTTCTCTAAACATTCTACCATATGTAAACGAAATCGCTATGAATAAAGCCGTGAAATATAATTAATGATCAAACAAACTTACCTGTACGTGAAGTTTGATCATAATTATATGATCAGCTTCAGTCTTAGTGATTTATACTCACCTCCCTAAATGTATCTATAGCTAGCCGTAACCTTTTTTTTACCGAGTCGATAAAATGAAAAATTTGTTTATATGTTTTACATCTTTATTCAAAATGAGAACAAGATGGCGGTTCCTGAGATTGGCAGGGACGGGCTGCTATGCCATAAGAAAAAATACTCTTTAAAAAAACCGCGCGAGGGATGAAAAGTGGGGACCTGACTTGAATATTATGTAAACGAAATATATATATATATATATATATATTTCTTTATTATATATATATTTGGGACATTTCCACACCAATTATCTAGCCCCAAACTAGGATACCCTGTGCTATGGGCACTAGATAACGGATAAACATACATAGATAAGAATATTACATCCACGACTCGGAAACAAACATTTCTGCTCATCACACAAATGATTGCACCTTGCAGGATTCGAACCCGCGACCGTTCGATTTCGTACCTAGGATCTCTAGCCACGAGACCAACCGGTCGCTAAGAAAATCGCTAAGAATGAAGCTGATCATATAATTATGATCGAACTTCACGTACAGGTAAGTTAGTTTGATCATTAATTACGTGGGTATTACCGGAATACCAGAGAAAAGATCAATTATTTGGTGTTCTGTAAGTCCTATCCAGGAAATAGCAGAAAAAATAACAAACTTTCTAGCGTTATATTGTCTTACCTTTAGATAATTAGTGACCTGCATAGTAGTGTCCAGTTTACCAACCTGCAATGACCTCTGAGGATTCAAAGATTTTCCGTATTAGGAAACACTTCAATATCTTAGTGACGACAATTAGAAGTACACGTTTTATAGAACCAAATACATGATTCTGTACAATTTATCTCCTTTACTATAAACCTTATCCTGTTAGATTTAGTGTTGATTTTGAACTGAAGTGCAACTGAAGTGAACGTTTGCAAAATGCAGGGATCGCGTTTGCTTGATCTAACCGTCTTCCTGGACCATTGCTCGTGAAACAACTGTTAGGTCTCGAGCACATGGTTGCACGTTTCAAGTTGTGGAATTTGCAGTATCACTTGTTTATCTATTTTCAAAGTCTTACAAGACAGTATGACCAGGCGCTCCGGCACTTGGTCGATGTGATGTGATGTTTGACCAAAAGGCTGGTTTGTACTTTTATGGGACAGAATTCAACAAGCATGTTAGGAATAACACCACAGCTCCAGATTAGTTGGCCTTCATAGAGGTGCCTTTATTTGAAGTTAGTTCGGTTAATTTTAATTTAATTGTTATAAGTAAGTAGTAGTTAGATAAAGGTAATAATTTAAGTGATGATGTAAATGTCGCGGCCATGTCGTAGAATTGATCATTTTCATGAAATGACCAGCTAAAACTGATCATATCATTGAAACATCAACGTTTACTGATACATATTTAAGACCACATTTGGGCATTTTTTTTTGTTTTTATTTCTTTTAATATAGGGTTTTCAAGAAACTAAAGGTTTTTAAGACAAAAAAAAAACACGAAAAAGAAGGCGCGAGCTCCCGTCTTCGCCTTCTAACCTATCATGGCCACGGGCTTACGCTCTCGCCTTCTATTTTACGATATGATCACTAATCGTGCGTTTAGCTGTTCATATCGTCAAACGCTGATCATTCATTCATCTATCCAATCCATTTCATGATGTCAACGATAATTTCATGAAATTGAACTTTTACATGATATGGCCAACCATTTAATGAAATGATCTATTCTATGATATAGCCTTGACAGAAATATCAAAGTTATATATTTTTCTATATTTTACGAGTAGGTACTTAATAATAATATTTAGCATTCAACCGTGCTTTGGAGGGAACATTAAGCTGTCGGTCCCGGCTGTTATCGATTAATAGCAGTCGTTAAGCCATGTCAGAGTCCTTCGGGCAGCCTTAAACTATCTGAAACCTGAGACCAGCAATATCTCATCCGACAAGCAAGCAAGTGTCCCTACGCAGTTTCGACAATATACTAAACACACGAACATTTAATGTGCTTGATACATTGAATGTATTTGGATTTATAATAAATAGACGGACGGTCAGGGAGACAAGCGCAGTGCAGTGACGCGCAAGATTTTGCAGCCTAAGTTCTTGGTTGCACTGCAACTGTTATGGGCAGGCGTGACGCTTACCATCAGGTGAGCGACCGGCACGTCTCGTCACTAAAATGTAACAAAAAAAGAAAAATTTCGTAGATCTAAACCCATTATGTAAAAACCCTTACACACTTGCCGCTCCCTGGGTGGGTCACCGCGGCACTATTATATTTATCGCCGTGCACCAGCGTGTCGTCCGTCAACGCATAAATCAGCGCACGTACGACGTCTCGATACGTCGCGTTCCGTCTCGTCGCTGGGCCGCGCGATCGCTGAGCCCTGTGGGAATGCACTTTTAGATTTGTTAGATTAGAACTGGACATGTACCTAATACTTGTAATACCAGGGAATGAGAATCGACATATTCATGGCGGGTATCGTTATTATTATCAGCCCATATCATCTCATTGCTGGACAAAGGCCTCTCTTCTCTCTTTCCAATGCTTCCAGTTTTTTTTTGTATGTCATTCCTTCTCGTATGCATCAAGTTCATTTTTTTACTTTCGCTAGGCTGGCTGGTCAGGTCCACGCTGTATTTTATGCACCTTGGGGGATCCATTCCGTGGTTGGTTTAGACGTGTTTTATCCCATTAGTAGTATAAACAATACAAATTATGTAAAGATCACATCCAATGAAGGAAAGTGAAAAGCACATTATGTATTAAAACATAAACATTGGACATATATAACATAACAGAAATAAAAGGAATTGATAGCGCAAGCTGCTCCCTCAAGAAGTGTCCAAAATTGGAGCTACATTGGAGGTGTTATACCGAATGAAAACCTTTGTATGCAGGTTTTCGTTACCCTAAAAACAAAGACACGATTCGTTAAAAAAACTACCTCTTGTGCGGGTTGCAGACCAAAAACTAAACTAAACTAAACTAGCTAACTTAGTACAGCTTAGCTCGCATAGCTGACGCAGTTTTTCATACTTATGTGCAGACTGCAAACTATGCTAACTAAGCTATGTGAGCTAACTAAAATATGCGAAGCCAACTTAGTTGTGAATGCCAATGCGCAGCTACGCGAGCTAAGCCACTACCGCCTTTTTTTTTTTTTTTTTACTTGTGGAAATGCGTTTATGCATACCACTGAGCCCGGGGAAGGCCCAGTGGTTATGTGGGACTCACTGGCGACTGCCCGTACTACCCACTAAAACCCCATGGTGTACCTCCACTGCCGCTCACGACGGGAACACGGGAACGCTTACGCACACGACCGCGAGCCCGCCGCGGCTGTCCATTTCCGGACCCGCCTTTTGGGGAAAACCCCCCTGCGACGCACCAGTACACATGGTGCGCCGCAACCACCCGGGGACCAACCCGCAAATGAGCGCCAAACGAAATCCCCGCGTCTAGACGCTCGAGGTCCCCCTGCGATGGGTCGGTTCAGTGGCCCCACCGCCAGCCACTTCGGCCGCAGAGGATAGGGAGAGCGGCGCACCGCAAAACCGACACTCCTCTTCCCCTGTGGCCCCACCACGTCCGCCATCAAACGGTGGCGGCCCCGCCGAGGCCGCAGAAGGTAGGAAGAGCAGCGCACCTTATCACCGACACTTCTCTCCCGCCGCGGTCTCTCTTCCCTCAGCCGCGGTGCTGCCCATACAACACCGCGGCCCACCTCAGTTGCGATGCCGCCCATACAGCACCGCAACCTACTGTGGCCACTTCAGCGTGGGCTTGAGGAGCAAAGCCCAGTGAAGCGGCCCCTCCATGGGGCCAGCAGGCGACACCCTGCCCCAGGTTCTTCTTAGCTTCACCGTGGTGGGCGAAGCCACGGTTACTAGAGCCCCCCCGCCACGACAAGGCGGGAACCCACGGGGGGGAAGCCCCTACAGCCTACCCTAGCCCCTAGTTCTTGGTGAGCACAGGACATATTTCTAGTTTAGCTTAGATTAGCTTAGCTGACTTAGTTTAGTAGTAAATGAGGGTTGCAGACCAAAAACTAAGCTATGATGAAATAGCTTAGTTTTTGGTCTGCAACCCACATAGTTTCAGATACTGATCCATCTCAGTGGATCACCTTTATACCCGACTAGCGTTCGCCCTCGATTTCGTCCACACGGACTACAGTTTATCGCGAAAAAAATTATCAATGCAAAAGTATAGCTCAACGCTCTTGATTCTTTTTACAGA
Source organism: Alsophila aescularia (assembly GCA_946251855.1). Taxonomy (NCBI): domain Eukaryota; kingdom Metazoa; phylum Arthropoda; class Insecta; order Lepidoptera; family Geometridae; genus Alsophila; species Alsophila aescularia. The sequence continues at coordinate 32,890,514 of OX276373.1, forward strand.
CTTGTTATTATTTCATTTCCATGGCAACCGTTCTTTACAGCGAGTAATCAACATTTTCCAGTTTCCCGTGGAAACTTACCATTTTCCGGGATGAAAAGATTCCTATATTTTATTCCAGGGCTATATAAGCTATCTCCATTCCCAATTTCATCAAAATCTGTCCAGCCGCTGACACGTGAAAGCTCCACAAACAAACAAAAAAACAGACAACGTATAACTATTATATATTGGTGTGGATAACATCATCACCTAGAAAGTTCAACATGGATAATATATTAAAAAAACTAATTTGTTTGACCAACTGAGTCACCTGATAGCGTCAATTCCATAAAATGAAGACACTAAACGCAACATCGCATTCGCTTTTAACAGATCTTCGGTTAGAAAGTGCCGTATGAACGAGCCGGGCGTCATAAATAAACCTTTTATACCAATAATATAACAAACAAATTAATTAAGTAGCAAGCTGATGCCGTAAGGCACAGAGCAACACTATCAGGGATGATCAATTAATTTCAGTACAGTGTGCAGCTTGTATGGCATCGCGAGAACACGCGATACGGTGGATGAGATAGCGAAACTTGTGTGGTGCTGGGTACAGGATTATAGCGATTTGGAATTTTCCTTCCAATTTTATCAGCTTCATGGTAAGATCATTCGCTTACCGTAAAAGTAGGTTCCTCACATTTGTTATTTTATACTTTTGTTTTTTTTTTTTTTGTTTTTAATATGGACTCATCTTTGAATCGGTTTTACATGATTTTGCCTTCACTCATGAGTCCAGAATCAAGGCTATGGCCAGCTACCAAATTTTTAGCCCAATAACACAAAAGAGAGGGGTGATATAAGTTTAGGGTTTGTATGTATGTATCATTGTATTTAGTGCCATAATGTCTGTTTGAGGCATCGTTGCTTCCAAACGAATGGGCCGATTTTGATGTGCTTTTTTTCTGTTTGAAAGCTGTCCTGATCGATATGGTCACAATTTGTGGTTACAATACTAAGTAGGAAAGTTATTTTGAATATCAATTTTTCAATTTAAATTCTGTCTCGTACTTACACTCCATGGCCATTTCAACCTTAAACCATTCATGTCAGTATAACCAACCTACTTTCTTGGGCGCAATTGTATCAAATGAAACAGAGCTTCGGAAAATTATCTAACACTTTTCTCCTTGCTTCAAGTTATGGTTTAATTAGCTCTGCGCATGACCCATATCTTTTTCGTCTGTTTCTCAAACACTCAACCTAGCCTTAGGAAAAGTCTCTTGCTAACCTCTGATCTTTGAAACGACTTAACCTTCAACCAAGGTAACTGCTCAACGAAGCCGTTGCATTCAGCGACCTAGATGGCCTCCTTTGTATCTCTATCGCTGCCTTCCCACAATACGCGCCGCCCATAGATCGCGATACAGAAAGAGACAATAGCACCATTATTCGACTGCTCCACAATGAACCGAGCGCTGATTAAGCTGCTCAGGACGGCAGAGCAAACCGTAAATTATTTTGAAGCTAAATGAGTTAATTGAGCGAGCTTAACTCTAGCCAGCTAGGTAAAACAACTTCGAGAGAGAGACCCGCAGAAGAATACAGCTTTGAGAAACTTCGTCGAGTCTTCTCGTCACCGATACCGCAAAGTTTGAAGAAAAAAGTCTTCAACCAGTATGTCTTACCTGTTATGACATACGGAGCTGAGTCATGGACACTTACGGTACGACTAGTCCACCAATTTAAGGTCAGCGGGCTATGGAAAGGGCTATGCTTGGAGTTTCTCTGAATATCCGGAATGAGATAATCCGGCAGAGAACCAAAGTTGTCGACATAGCCTTTAGAATTAGTACGCTGAACTAGCAGTGGGCTGTATCTGTCGAAGGACTGATAACCGTTGAGATAGACGTGGAGTGGTCTTGAGTGGAGACCATGACTCAGTAAACGTAAGTGTAGCTAGGTAAGCCGACGATATACGCAAAGTGGCTGGCAGCAGTTGGAAAAGAAGAGTCGAAGATTGGGCTCAGTGGCATGCATGAGGAGAGGCCTATGTCTATCAGTGGACTGACACGGACTGATGATGATGAACTCTAGCCTTTAAGTCATGGGATGATAAACTCATATAAGTACAGATGTCGATTGATGAATCCTCTTTATTATGTAGTAAGATCTTTTATAGAAGGAAATAAGCGACTTTTTAAGATGTTGATGTGTTATACTATTTTGTGTTTAGATAGCTGGAAAAGTGCTGGAACGGTAATACAGGAGTTGTAGAATCAGATACGCACCTCGTGGATGCACTTCTTACCCGGCTACGAAAAAGAAGGGTTATGATTTTAGAGCAGCGTATTGATTTAAGTACTATTTTGCCCACGTGCATCCCGGTATCTAATTGGTAATTATGTTATATTCTGTATAAATACATACATACATAGACTGTTAAACTCATTTCCCTTCCCTTGCTCCGCCGTAGTCGCCATAATTTGTTGCCAACGTTTTCAACAACAACGTGGCAACAAATTAATTAAAAAAATTAAAAAATTAAAAAATTACCTCTCAGTTAAAAACACTACCTTTAACTACTCGTATTAAAGCCAAGTCAGAATCGTCACATCTTCAAGCAAAACAGTAATTTCACGAAACTCTCAGCGCGGAGATGAAAGGGGCTATTCCTTGAATTGCCGTAGTGTATTTACATTAATTTAAACCTGAATCAAAGTGTATCTAGTATTCACCGGGTTAAGGTTTTATGTCCTCGTTTATAATTTAAAAGAATATTTTGTTGAGCTCATTTTAGAGGACTTACTATAGAATTGCTGTAGGTATTATCAAATAGGCTGATGCCTACCGTTATTCTGCCAGAATCACTAGCTTTTCAGTATGTTCCAAGTGCTGAAATTCAGACCTTTCAGGAAGAGAGAAAGAGAAGGAATGAGTCGTAAGAAGATTGCTATCTCACCTTGTGTTAAATGATGATAAGGTTAAAGTTAGTAGCTCGCGAGGCGTAAGCTGAACTTTGCATTTGTGTGCGTGTACATAGATAGTGTAGGTGTGATAACCGGACAGAGGCGCGGTGCATCCTTTGCTTGGTTTAAACTGTTTTTTGGCAACCGGCCTGAGACGCGGTGCATCCCTCGCGCGACGTAAGTACTATATACTCATACAAATGCTAAGCTCAGCTTAGGCCTCGCGAGCTATGGTACATGGGTACGCTAAGTCTGGACTGGGATTGCAAATGTAGGGAAATCGTAACAGGTAAAGTTACTCATTTATTTTTAAACATGATTGCTACAATAGCTGAAGAAAATGCCATGGTACAAAGCATCGATTTGAAATGGATTAACAGCCAATAACTAAAAAAACTACTGAACCAATTTTGATGAAGTTTATATTGAACTACAATGAAAGTCTACCCATTTGAATAAAACATCAACCATTCGAATCAGTTTGTAAATCTTAGAGAATTAGGGCAATATAAACAAAGCAAAGACAAAATCAAATGGTTTACTAAAATAACTATTTATTCTCGAATAAATAATGAAACAATGTAAAAAAAGTTACAAACTGGAGAGTAAACCCTTTCAAACAAATAAAGAATTTACAAAAAGTTACAAACTGGAGAGTAAACCCTTTCAAACAAATAAAGAATTTACAAGAAGTTACAAACTGGAGAGTAAACCCTTTCAAACAAATAAAGAATTTACAAAAGTTACAAACTGGAGAGTAAAAAACCCTTTCAAACAAATAAAGAATTTACGAAAAGTTACAAACTGGAGAGTAAAAAACCCTTTCAAACAAATAAAGAATTTACAAAAAGGTACAAACTGGAGAGTAAACCCTTTCAAACAAATAAAGAATTTACAAAAAAGTTACAAACTAGAGAGTAAAAAACCCTTTCAAACAAATAAAGAATTTACAAAAAGGTACAAACTGGAGACTAAACCCTTTCAAACAAATAAATAATTTACAAAATGTAACAAACTGGAGAGTAAACCCTTTCAAACAAATAAAGAATTTACAAAAAGTTACAAACTGGAGAGTAAACCCTTTCAAATAAATAAAGAATTTACAAAATCGGTCCGCTATTGACGAAGAAATTGGTGACCGTAACATAAAAAAAAACATACATACAGTCGAACATTAACCGTCTTCTATTGTGAAGTCGATTAATAAGCAGATAGAGGGGACTCTTCTTTCACATATATCAAGGCCTTAGCAATTGTATAATATACTTTATTTGAATTCGCACCAAAATCCACTCAACCACGAAGACCGTTAGTACCTTTTCAGATGTTTCAAACCTTTGAGGATATTACGGACGGGTTTGCTCTTTTTTATGACGTCATTGTAGGGTAAACGTCATTACTGAGGCTCTTGGTACAGAGTAGCACAGCACAGTATTTAAGTTTTCCACTTATATATTTTTAACTTGATGTGCCCGTGACTTTGTCCGCGTGGTCCTTTTTCTGGGATATAATAAGGACCCTATGTGTTATTCCTCGGCTTCTACTCATCGGATTGAAATACCAAGACCATAAGTTTTTAAGTCAATCCCTAAGCTTTCCAACAGTATCGTAATTGGTCCAGTAGTTTTAAATTATCTTCTTTGTACAGACTTTTTCGTACTTATTGCTTTATTATAAGTATAGATATACCTATATTACTAGGTTATACTCTTTGATCCAACCTATTTGTGGCATCCTACATGCACATAACGCTCATTTTTTCAAGTTACTTCATGCGCGGGCTACACCTTCTTTTCAAAACCACTCTGAGACCCCTGCCTCCCGGCCCCCGCACCGCGAGCGTCAATTCGGCCGTTTACTACTCGATACACTACTGTCCGTAGGACTATATATTTACTGTGCCTATACTGTCCCACTCCTAGAACAAAATGGCAGCTGCCAAAAAAAATGCTAAATAAGGAAATGTCTTATAATATTACTTACTAATTGCCTTTTTAAAATATCCTTGTGAAATTTCCAAAGTCAACTGCAAGAGGACAATTTCATCCTTAAGACGAGCAAAGCGTGCTTTTTTAAAAGAACTGTAAATTAAATACTGCCTACATCACTATAGATACCCCGTAAATGAGCCTCTTGGCCTAAGGTGGCAGATAAATTAAAAAGAGTGAAAAAATGGATTATTTATAACCCAGTAATAGCACGAAAGCATTTATACCGAGTTAAATTAAGACTGAATTTAATACCAAGTTACTGCGGACTATCTGAATGTCTTACTTTTTAATTAGAGTTGGAACTGCTGAAGTTTTCTTGAATAAAATTGTGGGTTTAAATTTTTTAATGGAAAAGTGACATTCATTATTGTTCCTGCAGGCTGATTATTACATAACATACGATTATGCAAAGGAGTAAACTTCCACGAATGATGTACTATTGACCTAAAAAAATGCTTAGACTCCGTCCTGTTTAAAAAAAAGACAGGTAACTTAGAAGACCATAAGATCATCTGCATTATATATCATTATGCAGGCCTATGGTTTGTTTGTCTTTCGTATGAGGTACCTAGTGCTGGCCTCTGTGTCAGCGTTTGTCAGGCGACTGCTATTATTCAATAACAGCCGGGAAGGAATAAAAACGTAAGTGCCCACTGAAGCACGGCTCGATGGTCAGACGACGTCACCAAGGTGGGCAGGAAGGCAGTGGATTTGCTTAGCACAGGACCGGAAGGAGTGGTTTGCGTATACCCAACAGTGGGTTATATAGCTGATATAGATAGATGCAGCAACAATAAAATGGTGTTCGTGTGGGCAGCAGGCAGATATCAAAATGGTGTTCGAGTGGGCAGCAGGCAGATATCAAAATGGTGTTCGTGTGGGCAGCAGGGAGATATCAAAACCAGTAGTTAGTAAATTTTGCAAGAATGCTCTCGAGATCATCACTGACTTCTTCGTCACCGTCATTCTTGCTTACCACATTTGAATCGATAATTGTCTTTTTTCATTAAGTCAAGCTATTCAATCTAGATCCTGTCATCAACACTTATATTATAAAGAGGAAACATTTGATTGTTTGTTTGTAATGGATAAACTAAAAAAATATAGACCCGATATTGAAAATTCTTTCACATAAAGAAAGCTAAATCATCAGCGAGTAACAAACACAAGCAGTATTTTATTTTTCAAAAAATTAGATTTCCCTTCGAAAATTGCAATAATGTAACCCGAGGTATCAAATTTTGAATAAAAGCTCGATTACTTTGTGTCACAATCACAAACTAAGAAGAAGATACGGGTCATTGTATATGAAACGTTGCCATGGAAACGAAATCACATAAAATCTAATAATCATTGACGTAGGAAATGCTCTATGCGACTAACACACGAAATAATAACAAGTCTGTCAAGTACGTGAGTAATAATGCAGTTGTCTATGGTTAAAAATACTGCAAATAATAAAAAAATGGGCTCCGGTACATATAAGAAAGATAAAATTAGTAGGTACTTTATTTGAAAAAATAGAACAACAACAATTTCTTACACAAAATGTTTAAGTTTATAGGTTTTATACTCACTGACCATTTTGTCTATAGTATTTTTATGTTTAACGCAAAGAGGTTGAATTACGGTTACTGTTAAAAGGTTTAATGCCAGTAAGCGTAATTCAAAGTCCTTTAGCTTAAAAAAAATGGGTAAGAAGTAAGCATAATTCAACCTCCTTGGGATTAAAAAAGTGGCTGGAGCTGTGTCAAGGCGCACGGCCATTTGTTTGCAGTGAAACGTCTACGCTACGTCTAGAATTTTTAAAATCGGTTGGTATTTTTTGAGTTTATTGGTAGCGCTCACCCCAGGGCAATTTTTTTTTTTTAGTATTGTTATACCCGTCGGATCTTCTAAAAAAACGCCAGTAAGTGTTATTCAAAATCATTGGCAGCAGTATTTTTGACCATAGACAACTGCATTATTACTCACGTACTTGACAGACTTGTTATTATTTCGTGTATTAGTAGCATAGAGCATTTCCTACGTCAATGATTATTAGATTTTCTGTGATTTCGTTTCCATGGCAACGTTTCATATACAAAGACCCGTATCTTCTTTTTAGTTTGATACAAAGTAATCGAGCTTTTATTCAAAATTTGATACCTCGGGTTACATTATTGCAATTTTCGAAGGGAACACTAATTTTTAGAAAAATAAATTACTTCTAGTGTTACTCGCTGATAATTTAGCTTTCTTTATGTGAAATAATTTTTAATATCGAGGCGATATTTTTTGAGTTTATCCGTTACAAACAAGAAAACAAACAATCAAATGTTTCCTCTTTATAATATTAGTGTAGATGTAGATGTAGACTAGGTAGGGATTGATCACGGAGCACGCTGGTTATTAAAGTTAGTTTCACAATAAGGTCACTAGATAGCGCTACTGTGCACCGCTAGATTGTTGCTAAAATGTTTGTACTCGTGAGGTCTACCTGTTCGCAGTACTATTAATTTTTATTTCTGATGTCACATACCTGTCACAACTACCCTGAACAATAGAGTAGTTTCCTTTTCGTTTATTGCTTTGTATACCAGTCGGCGGTTCAACGCAGTTCTCTATGCTGAAACTGCGCTATTCAAAACAGTATAAGCAGTATAAAAGTGAGCCCTGGTTTTACCCAACTGAGCGGAGGGTATTAATGTGTTTGTCAGCCTATGTATTTATGTATGAATGTATGTTCCTTTGTGGCGCTATAAAGACCAAACGCGTGAATCGATTTAGATGATTTCTTAGATAATTCTTTAGATGACATTAATCGATTAGTCTTAATCTTGCGAGTTCTACTAAAGACATGGCAGTAATTAAAATTCAATGTGACAATAGCCAGACGTCATTTTGTGTAAAAAAAAAACAAGTCGACTTGCTATGTTGTAGGGTATCATTGAATATCTATTTTAAAATCAACTTTAGATTTTTCATATAATTTTTCATTTCGAATGACCATTTAGGATCTATAACGATTTAAAGTTGGTTAGAAACCATTCTCAGTCGGGTTTTTTCTATTTGCGTAAAAGTTTTTGTTCAACTATGGCCCACTTGCTTAAAACCGACCTAATCTATACTTATAATAAAACTGTAACAGGTCCAATTCTGAACATTGAAGATATTTAGAATTTTTTTTTGGAGGTTTCTCTACATTCGATACTGAAGCCAAAACTGTTTTTTTTTTATTATTTTTGTCTGTCTGTCTGTCTGTCTGTCTGTCTGTCTGTCTGTCTGTCTGTCTGTCTGTCTATCTGTCTGTCTATCTGTCTGTATCTTGGCTAGGCATCACGCCGAAACTACTGAATGAATTTAAATGATACTTGGTATGATTTGAGTTCATACTACGAGGTAGGACATAGGATACTTTTCATCCCGAAAAATTAAAGGGTTCCCGCAGGATAGGGGTTGAAAGTTATTTAAAAGAACACTTACCACGCTGAAACTACTGGACTGATATTGATGGAACTAAGCGCAGTCATAGTTTATCTGATAAGTTTAAATTGAGGATACTTTTTATCCTGAAAAAATAAAAAGTTCCTGCGGGATAATGTCCCAAATTCTGTACATTGAAGATATTTTGTAAATATTTTTTGGAGGCTTTTCTATATTCAGTATTGAAGCCAAAACTGTTTACATTTATTTTTTGTCTGTCTGTGTGTCTGTATGTCCATCTATCTGTATGTCTGTATCTTGGCAGTGCACCACGCCGAAAATACTCAAGTAATTCAAATGAAACTTGGTATGATTTGAGTTCATACTTCAAGGTAGGACATTGGATGCTTTTCATCCTGAAAAATGAAAGGGTTCCCGCAGGATAGGGGTGGAAAATTATTTAAAAAACCACGTAACATGCTGAAACTATTCGACGGATGTTGATGCAACTTGGCACAGTCATAGTTTATAAGATGGGTGATGGGTATAGATGATACTTTTTATCCCGAAAAAATAAAGGGTTCCTGCGGGATATGGGTCCAAATTCTGTATATTAAAGACATTGTGAAATATATTTTTTGGAGGTTACTCTATATTTGATTATGAAGCCAAACTGTTTTTTTTTTGTCTGTATGACTGTCTGTCTGTATCTTGGCCGTGCATCACGCCGCTGGAACTACTGGATGAATTCAATTGAAATTTGGTATTTTTTGAGTTCTTACTACGAGGTAGAACGTAGGATACTTTACATCCGGAAAAAATAATGGGTTCTTGCAGGATAGGGGTTGAAACTTATTTAAGAGAACAAGTACCACGCTGAAAAAATAATGGACGGGTTTTGATGCTACTTGACTGTCATAGTCTATAATTATGGTGGGTATAAATTGTGGACACGTTTTATCCCGAAAAATTAAAGGGTTTCCGCAAGATAGGGATTGAAAGTTATTAATAAGAACACGTATCACGCTGAAACTACTAGAAGGATTTTTTGATGCAAATTGACACAGTCATCTATCTATATACTTATAATAAAGCAATAGGTACAAAAAAGGCTGCACAAAGAAGATAAATAAAAAAATGGTCTTGGTTACTGAAAAAAGCTACTGAACAAGTTTATTTTACGTGTCTTTCTGTCTGTTTGTCTGTATGTTTGTTTGTTCACGCACCACGTTATAACTACAAGACCGATTGCGATGCGGTTTTAATTGTTAGATAGCTTAAGGTTTGATTTAAAAACTTGTGTAACACCAGTTTTTGATACCAACTGGTATCTCAATCATAATTAAATCATGTGCAAATATAATAAAAACATAACACTGTCCCCCCACCATAGGTAGGAACCATCTAGATCACATCAGCTTTCAAACAGAAAAAACCGCATCAAAATCTGTCCATACGTTTGTAAGCTAAGATGCCACTGACAGACACGGATACACTGGTTGCAATATTTTGCATATAAAGAGTGATCCAATTCGAGTTTCCTAACTTTCATTTACAAATGTAATAAGTTAGTTTTTAAAATAAATAGGTTGTTTTATAATATGTACTAAAAGTTTTTAGCTGTTTATTTAATTATTTCTAAAAAGTGCTGTGTTTTACTTGTAAAGCCCATTCATTTGATACCCATAATGAGGGCATTAAGTAAAGTAATCCGCCATTTTGTGGCGGCGGTCAGCTTGGATTTACAATGACATTGATCGTACCTACCTAATTGTACTGTAATCAGAATTTAAGGTTGTACCAAATTTCAGATCAATCGGTCAACAGGAAGGGGGTAAATTTTTTTGTTTACTACATTTGACCCAAACAAAAAAACAAACGAACATACCAAATTTCATCCAAATCCGTTCAGACTAAAGAAATAACAAACATATACACACACCCACCCTCACATACAAACTTTCACCTTTATAATATTAGTGTAATTATTTTTGCGAGCGGTCAGCTTGTATACAATAATATTGTTCGCTGTCGGGTTTCATCTAAAATTCTTTAATACATAGAATGCTACATTATTAGCTAGTAACATAAATAAAATTATTTTCAAAAAAATTGAGATTCCCACGAAATTTGTAATTATGTAACCTAAAGTATTTAACATTTTCCTTTAAAAGTTATTAGTTTAGCAGCCAACTAGCGTTGGCTGCGAAAATCATTGATGACATATAAAATAATGAAAGCAATAAATGTTTATAGTACTCACATTTATCCACAAAAAAGACCAAGACCAAGACTAGTAGTTAGTATAATGTCTAACCATATGTTATATGTCAAGCCTGTCGGTATTCTACAGATTGCACTATGGAGAGTGTGCACAACAACTGCATAACCTGATTCCCCCATCACCTTTCCATCACTGTACGACTAGACGATCGGCAATGCGCCATCCTTTTATGGTTGAAATACTTCGCACAAGAACGAAGCGTTACGCTTCTTCATTTATTATAAAACCTTTTAAGGAGTGGAATGCCCTGCCCTCGTCAGTGTTTCCGGTAAAATATAACCCCGGTGTGTTCAAGTCGAGAGTGAATATCTACTAGGGTGTGCTACACCTTCGACCACATCATCGCTTTCCGTCAGGTGAGATCGTGGTCAAACGATTGCATAGACCGTGATCAAAAAAACTGTTATAGTTAAATCACAGTAACTGATTTTTGTTCAAATTAGTCAATCAAAACACGGAAATCCTTAATCCTACCCATGCGAAACCGGGGCGAGTCACTAGTTATATGTATAGATCTAGATAAATAAATATTAGACTGTGTCCATTAATTGTTTGAAAGAATTTATTTGAAATGTTATATCAAAACAATACGAGCTTTGTCTTGGGATTATTCGACGCCAAACTTAAGTTAAACAACATTTATAAAACAAATCCTAATCATAAATACACTCAGCATTGTTTCCCAGTTCACAAAAGCATAGATCATACGCAGATTATGTTGAACCATAAAATATACAATAAAAGTATTATAAATATTAAATGTACAACTGCGATACTGCATCGAGATGTGTTTAATATTTTGCCTTTTCGCCGTATAGTCCGTTGGTAGTGAAGAGACAGGAATTTTGTCGGTATCGATGTATTCACGTTTTTTTCTCACTAGAATACTACTATATATATTTTTAATAAAGCAATTCGAACGAAAAAGTCTGTACAAAGAAGATAATTTAATAAAATGGTCAAGTTTACAAAAAAATAAGCAATTGAACAAGAATATAATATATAAAAAAATCGTGTCTGTCTGTTTGTTTGTATTTTTTTGTTTATTTGTCTGTATGTTTGCTCTATAGCCGTAGGTACAAACAAGGCTGTACAATATAGATATTTATAATAAAATGGTCTAGGGTACTTAAAATAAACTACTGAACAATTTTTTTTTATATCGTGTCTGTCTCTTTGTTTGCTTGTGTGTCTGTATGTTTGTTCACGCATCACGTTAACGCTACTTTACCGATTATAATGCGGCTTTCACTCTTAGATAGCTTAGGGTTTGACTTAAAAACTGGAGTACTTGGTTATTCAATCTTATGAGTTGTATTCGAGTAATCGATAAAAACCATCGACGTCTGAACGAAGTTTGTTGATTTTGGTACGTTCTGTTTGGGAATATCACAGGATTCTTATATATAAGAATTACGTTACATATACGTAGAAGAACGAAGGTTACCGACAAAGTTCTCACAGTTTGCAAGTTGAAGTGGCAATGGACAGCCATATAGTTCGCAGAACTGACAACCGCTTGAGAATAAAGGTTCTCGAATGGCGGCCACGAACAAGCAAGCGAAGTGTGGGGAGACGCCCCACACGATGAACCGACGACATTGTAGCCATCGCAGAAAGTCGGTAGATGGAGGTGGCACAAGATCGCTCGTCATGGCGCTCTTTGGGGGAGGCCTATGTTCAGCAGTGGACTTCTAAAGGCTGAGATGATGATGATGATGATGATATTTAAAGCAGAAAAATGACCACGCGGGTAAAGCCACGGGCACAGCTTGTCTATCATAGTCCTATACTGTAACGCCAGCATTCACAACGATTTTTGGTAGATCTTTTTTTTTCACTAACAAAGCACTGAAAAATAGAGAATCGACGTATAGATGTTTGAGCTTACAAGCAATCTTCTTTTTCATGGAGGTCAAGGTTAAGTTTGCTTAGCGAAAATATCGTTTATGCTAACCAAATAGACGAAACTCGAGTTGACGAACCTTGATCATTTCAAATGATATTTTGATGAGCAAATCTAACTTTACCACTTGTCACCCTTTTACTAGTAGATGCTGATAATAGGCAAAAAGATTATATGTATAATAAAATAATAAGATGACTTGAGAAACTCCTCCACTATTACTATGGTTAAAACAATTTTCAGTCCAAAAGTTGTTTCAATTCTCTATATTCAAATGATACAGGGTAATTCCCGTAATTATTTTTGACACGTCATGTAGTAACCGAGCGAGCGAAGCAAGCTGAAGTCTCCTTAGGGTACAATCAATTTGCTTTTATCTGTCAGTTTGTTGTACTTCTCTACAGATCATATTTTACAACCGATCTGGAGGAAAGTTGTTATAATGAAATACCTTTTTTGTTTTTTTTTTTTTGCTTCGGGGATTTTTCATTGGGACACTTCCTCTAAAAAGGGGCAAAAAGGAGGCTACTGAATATCTCCGCCTTATTAGATCGGACTTCGATGGTTATTTTTTATTTCTTTAAGCTGGTCTCATAAACATTTGGTCAAGATCTGATGAGGATCTTCGGCGTAATGGCTCCTCAAAATGCAATAAACTGCTCACTTTTAGGTTTCTACTAGTGGAATCAGCCCTTTACCAATTAGGTAGGAATTGATGGCGCACTTTGGAAATTAATGTTTGTTTTACAATAAGATCACTAGATGGCACTACTGTGCACCGCTAGATTGTTGCACAAAAGTTTGTGCTCGTGAGGTGTACTGATCGCAGACCTGCTAGTTTTATACAGTCCATAAAAGCCTGTGGTAGGTAAAACGGAAAGTCTGAACAGCATTGCAAGAGTAAAAAACTAACTGAGAAACGTTAAAAAATCTTTAAAAAAATTACATTGTCGATATTTAGAGTCCTTTTCCCATCCCTATAGCGGGCGATAAGAAGCCACACGGCGAAACAAAAGCGCTATCGACGCGAATTTCAACAATATCCTGCCGCGCGTAAATCACGCGTCGCGGCCGCCGCCATATTGTTTATCCGCAGCGTTCCGAATGGCGTTCTTTTTTCAAAGCGCTGATTTTGTCGATAACTTAGCGAGATGAGTTATGGTTGCACTATTCGGGATTAGATTTTATTTTAAAATTCATGTTTTTTACCAAACCTTATTTTAATGTTTTGTACATAAATATAACACAGTTTTGTTTTGTTATAAATATTTTATTTTCAGTTATGTTACATCAAATTTCACAATTAGTAATTGTAAATTGCTATTGGTTATTTTGTGGTATTTTCGAGACATAAAACTATTGCTAGTTTCATACCATTAACAGTTTTGAAAAAAAAAAACATAACTACCTATATTTTGCATTTGGTAATTATTATTAGTTTGTTGTTGTTGTTGTTGTTGTCAGATGGACAACATTCTAAACAAAATAAATTCAAAAAATTAAATGAATTAAATCTTAATCATCATAAGCCCGTATTCGTCCACTGCTGGAGCTTCGCTTCTCCTCATACAGTCGTCCAAGATACCTACAAAAGTAACAATTTTTTTTATCTATTAAAAATGTAAAAACTGACTACTTTAGAATCTCTTCCTTTTAGAAGTCGCTAAAGAACAGAAAAGAATTTCATAAAAATTTGAAAATTTAAACAATGTTTTTTTTTAAATATATGTTCAATGGAATCTATGGTGCGTGCGTAAGATGGGTGAGGCCACTCTGTCATTAGCCGCAACTTGTGGTGATTGATATTAGTCCAAACAAGATATAAGTTCAATAACTAAAGCCCAACTACGGTTGGGTATAAAATAGCCCATGACACCCTTGCGATGAAGACGTATCGATTGACACCTCGCTTGTAAAAATCGGATCAAGTTTTTAGTTTGAACACATAAATCCTTCATATGTTTCGCCGTAGTCAGATAAAAAATAGCCTGTAATGACACTCTGTACCTGAAGACGAATCGATTGAGACCTGAATGATTGCTTGTCAAACTCATACAAATAGGAGCGACGCTATGGTGGAACATCCACATAACCATATACATAGATATATAGACTGTTAAACTCATTATCCTTCCCATGCTTTATTGTAGTCGGGTAAAAACTGTGACAGTTTCATCCATTTTCATCAATCTCATTCAAACTTTATCACTGAGCAAATATATGGAACATACTCATGCTTCTATTACGTAGACAACTGCATTTTGTACTATTATTTATTCTGTGACTAACGTTAGGAGATGAACAATCTAAATTTTATTTCAAAGACACTTTTAATCAGCACAAACAAAATTACGGCCACAGTATAACTAATAATACGTACAGCACAGCATATCCATAGAGAATCAGTGTTCTAATATCAAATTCGAATTAATTCTTTCGCTCTTATTTTCTCTGTCATTCATAGATTTCATTAATTCCATCATAGGATATATTGAATAATGGGGAACATTTCATGGATACTTCTGGTAGATTATGGACGTACTGATAGTCTACGTCATACCTTCATGGCTTACCTATCTGGTCTATATTATGATTTAAAACTATATCTATTTTGCATAAAATGAAGCAAAAACTCAATAAGTTGTAAATACTGCAATTACTGGTCTATAACTGAAATTAAACCGCAAAAATGACTCGAGTTTATAATTTGATATCTACATCTTCAAGAAGCTACTAATTACTACAATTTTCACCGTTATCGACTTGGTTCCTATTCTACATTATTGTCCGCTGCGAGTCAGTCCCCCTTGAGACGGTGACCAACCCTCGGGAGGACCTCCGGTAACAACACTATGAAATGATCCATCTTGAAATCAAGAAGCAACACCAATGTGTCCGGCTAAAGCTAGCAAAACTCATGCCTATAGCAAACTTGTCAAACCACGGTCTAAAAGAGGTACGTCTGTCTGTTTTTGACTGTGAAAAAGTTCAAAAGCTCAGACTCGAGCGAGCCGTTATTATTTATATTCAATTTATTGCCTGCAATTGCCACAGCAACGCATGTTTATTCAGCTATTTGATTAATGCAAAAATATTGGTGAAAATCGTTTCCAGAGTTCGAACGAATTGATTTAACTCGTTATTTTATGGTTTGGTCATTTTTTGTCTGATGAAAAAATATGACAATTGAATGTATGAAACAAAGTATTTATGGTAACTAGGCAAAATAATAGAAAATAAAGTATAAACTGAACATCTCATGAACAAGGAGAAAAAGTATAATAATAAATAGAGCAAATCAATAAAATTATGTAAACTAAATCTTTGAGTGTGGAAAGGAAAGGATCCCTTTCATGTGCCGACACGAAGTTGAATCTCGCACAGGAAAAGGAAATACTCTTCTGAAAGGTGCTTCTGAAATACGTAAGTTAGAGAAAAGAGCACCAAAAAACTCTACGGGGATGTTTTTTATGCATTATTGACAATTATTTATAAACAAAGTCTGAAATTTTACAAGGCACATAAAACTTTAGGAAATTAAATTTGGAATTTAATTTTGGCTTGTCTCCAATAAATTCAACTCAAGCGATCGAAAATTAATCAATCAAAATTTTCAAGGCATTAAAATTTAGGGGCGCCGTTACTCGAGAAAAACGTTAGACCACCTTTAGAAAATAAACTCAAAATACTTTGTAATATTGCGATGCGAAAAAAATTTTGTCATATTGCGTTTACCATTTTAAAATCTTGCCTCTTTGTTCCAAAATTAACATATATACTGAGAACTTGCCCATTCTGGTAACATATGTTGGAAAACTTGGATGCCATCCTTTGAAAACGCGTTTGAAATATTACCTATTAGTCTCGTGGCATCAAATAAGAAAAAATTCAAGTGTAGCTCTTCCAGGTCTTTGCCCTAAAATGAAAGTATCCCAGTGGAACTAACCTGTCGAAAGCTAAAGGATTTTTCATTGGTGTAGAGAGTTCTCAAAGGTTTGGTTCAAAATTTATCCAGTGATAAAGACCGCACAAGGCTTCTTGTGGTCTCGGAACATGAATCAGGCCAGTGGCTGCACGGCTTTCCACATGTGAACCTCAGCACACTGCTTGACAATGGCAGTTTCCGGATCGCCGCCGGTCTGCGATCTGCCATTGTCAGGCGTCATCGGTGCTCATGTGGCAGCGACGTCGACAGTGGACTTTATTGCCAATGTAGACATGAGTGGATTTTATTGCCAATGTAAAGCTGGTAAATATTCACGTCACGGTTCAATCAATGAGATCATAAAACGGGTGCTTGCCACCATCTACGTATCGTCTATGCTAGAACCAGTAGGGATGGTGCGTGAAGATGGCAAACGCCTGGACGTCCTAGCACTGATCTTCTGGGAGATAGGAAAGGCTTTCAAATGGGATGCGACTTGTTGATACGTCAGCCCCTTGTGACGAGGCAAAACCTCTTTCATAATAATACTCTTTTGATCTCTTAATTCTTTCATAATCCATTTCTTTTTATTTTGATAGTTGGTCGTTATTCATTCTAAATACAAATATCCTGTCATTCATACATTGATTTTTGGAGCAAAAGGGAAATATGATATAAAATACATAAATAAGTTTATAACCAGTTGAATTACACTTGTAAATATATAAACGATAATACCTACCTACATAAGAGGTTATTTTAATCCGAATCGTGTTAGTACAAAAGTCTGATCATCTACTCCTGTTCCTGTGCTTCCAATAGTTCCTGTAATTCTGTCACTGAGGTTTGGGTCCTGGGCTAGTGGGAGCAACCCAAACCCTGGGACCGCCTCGTGACACCCTT
Source organism: Alsophila aescularia (assembly GCA_946251855.1). Classification (NCBI taxonomy): domain Eukaryota; kingdom Metazoa; phylum Arthropoda; class Insecta; order Lepidoptera; family Geometridae; genus Alsophila; species Alsophila aescularia. The sequence continues at coordinate 32,907,882 of OX276373.1, forward strand.
CTCGTCTCAACAGACCAGTCTTGAGGGCAGGAGCCGCGGTGGAATCCGCAGGAGAAGCCAAAAGACGCAAATATGTGAGCGATACATAATATTTGCGTCGTTTGGCTTCAAGTGATTTTATGTTTGTGCTTGGCTTTGAAACTTTTGCCTATTGTGTCTATTTAGTTTTCAATAAATTTAATATCAAATTTATTGAAAACTAAAATACAGCCCATCTTTGTTTTCTACGTATTTTTGTTTTACTTAGACTCCAAAACCCTATAACATTTTTAAATAATTTGTTTGTTGAAATGCGCTTGCTACATTTCTCAATCTACAAGCATTATATAACTTTTTTAAATCACTTTAATAATATAATCCAAAGTCAATACTAGATATTATGGTTTTGATCTCGTTTCTTTAGAGTTTTCAATATTTTAGCTCTGTTGCAAGCGCCATGACGACGGATTAACTGTATTTTTAGCAGACAAGATGGTCTACCCTCCTATATTCCGTTTCATGTGGACATGAGATATAGTGGAAAGAGGTTGTTAGTGACTTTGTCAGATTTAAAACTTATGATCCACTTCCAAAAACAACCTTACATACATATAGATATATGTCTACATCTACACTAATATTATAAAGAGGGAAAATTAGTTTTTATGTGTGTTTGTATTATTGTATGTTTGCTTGTGAAGGATAAACTGAAAATATACTAAACCGATTTGAAAACTTGTTTTAGCTATTAGAAAGCTACATTTTCAGCGAGTACTGCGAGTAATGGGAAGTTTTTTTTCTCTCAAAAATATTGGGGTCCCTGCGTTAATTGCAATAATGTAACCTAAGTTAACAAAAATACATAACGGAATGACGTTGCCATGGAAACGAAATTATAAGAAGTCTGTCAAGTACGTGAGTAATAATGTACTTGTCTATGGTCAAAAAGCACTGCTGCCAATGATTTTGAATTACGCTTACTGACGTATTGTTTTAAGAAGTTACAAAGGGTTTATAAAAAGGCGAAAGTTTGTGTATGTATTGTGTGTGTGTCTGTGTGTGTGTGTGTGTGTTTGTGTGTGTATATGTTTGTTACTCCTTTACACTCAAACGGCTGAACGGATTTGATGAAATTTGGAATGGTAATAGCTTATACCCTGAAATAACACATACAATACTCTTCATCATCATCATCACCCCTCAAACTACATATAATTCAGCTAGTGCTACATAATTCAATGCTTACAAATTACATTATTCTCAACACTGCACATACCCACCCACACCCACATACCCACATGTTGGGGTGGGGATGGTCACATGTTAGCACATTTCCCCGCTCACTATGAAGTTTGCTTTATATGGTGTTCCTTGGTACAGTTACGTATGGTACAGTAATAGAAGAACTTTGTAGTTTATTTAATGTTTATATAGAGTCGCGCACATATTGCTTACTATTGATGGCGGATCAATAATGGCTGCATACTGTGAAGCTTAATAATCGCTTTTATGGTACAATAAGTCTGCGTGGTAAGAAGGGTTTAATAACAAAAATTGAACGTGTAGAGCTACATTAGATAGCATTAATATTGAATAAAAATAAATTTAAAATAAATTATTTACAATTTTAACTACTATAACATAAATTAAATTGTAAGAATAAAATGTAGATTGTCATGAAATGAATATATAATTTATTATTATTGCGGAAAAATTCCAAATAAATTATTATGTTAAATATTAATGCTTAGTAATAATTTATTAAAAGTTTGAAAATAGTTATGAAAATATTGCCTTTAGGACCAGTATTTTTATGGACAAAAAGTCCGTAAATTAAACAACAGAAATAAAAATTATATATGAATATAAAAAGACGTCTCATACGGCACAAGCAAGCAATAAAAAAATAATCAAAATCCCCGGGAGAAGTACACAAAAAACATAGATCTAGTTAAAGGTAGGACGATATGGCACGGTTTAATATCACATAAACAGTAACAGGACTAGATACAACTACAGGCAAACACACCTACACTGCTATATTCCCACATTCGTGCTTCGTGTGCATCAACACAAAGATGCATAATTATGTTGACTGTAGCACTAATGAGAGTCACTGTTAACACGACGTGCTACACTTACGCTTCTCCGATTGTGACTAAGACCAAAGAAGATCAATTGTGTGCGCTGCACCTAATTTATGTGGTCCATACCTGAAACCTGGTACGTAATCCTCCCACTTTTAATTAGATACTAGCTGTACCCGCGGCTTTGCCCGCGTGGTAATTTCATTTAAAAGTAGCCGATACGTATTATTCCAGGACCAAAAGTACCTGGGGAAATTTTGGTCAAGTGTTGGTGTGTTGGCCCTTGACTGGCACGTTTTGGTACTTTGAACCTAAAGTGGGGACCACGCGTGCGAAGCCGCGGTACAGCTAGTTTGTAATATATTTTTAAATGTAGATATTTGTTATTTACTTGCCTCTTTAAGATATATAGTTATATACTATGTTGCCACATGGTTTATTGTATTTAGGGTTGTTTAAGACGACACGTAACACTGGTCATGGAGGGATCCGTGACGTCACCTACCGGCCCCAATGGAAGACCAGCGCTGGTTGTTGATCTGTCGATTACAACCAGCATAACGCTGATTTGGGACCGATTCATGACAATTGTCTTTGCATTTATTTATTGTGTTTTAATTTGTTTTGTTTTTGTTGTGAATAAATGTTTTTTCTTTCTTTCTTTCTTTAAAGTACAATATATCACATTTCTTCAAAATTCGTTCAAACGTCAAATAGTTTTTTAACGATTGCTCGGCATTGAATCATCGGATTAAGGTACCCCTGTTTTTAAGTCAAACCCTAAGCTATCCAACAATGAAAACCGCATCGCAATCGGACCAGTGGTTTTTACATGATGCGCGAACAAACATAAAAAGACAGACATTTTTAAAATATTATACACTTGTGCCTATTTTAAGTATTCTAGAACTTTTTTTTCTAATTATCTTCATTGTACAGACTTTTTCGTACATTTTGCTTAATTATAAGTACAGATCATAAAACATACATTCATAGAATTGAGCATCTACAGAAACAACTTTTGTACCCCATCACGGCTCTTTCCTTGTCACCTCGCTACTCCATCGCGAAAGCCTAGTATACAGACGCAACATAATCTAATTTCTGCCAAGCTGAGCCGTGACGTGATGCACTTAACGTAATAGTGAAGGGTATTTTTAGTTCTTGCAAGTGGGGGCTTGACTTTATTCTGAAAACGTTGATTAAATTTGCTGGAGAATGCTTTAGTTTCTAAACGTGTGGTGTTTTTGAACATTTTATGGGGATTACATTGCTGTATCTTTAGGGTTGCATGGTTTAAAAATAATATTGGGAATGGGAGCCGATTGCCATATGAGCTACCGTTTGCCCCCACGCGGTGGTAGTTCGTGTGTGTAGCTGGATGTTCTTGGTATCTCAATCCGATGAGTAAAAGCAATCGATAAAAACAATTTGTTGTCTGAACAACGTTTTGTTATATTCGGTAAATTGGTACTTTTGGTTTTGGAATATCACCTTATATCCCAGAAAAAATACTCCACAACTACTTTTTTTTAAAAAAATAGGACCATCGACACGTCGAAGAAGGAGATATTTCTTCTAAGTTTAACGGCATTCCAAACAGCCACACATACCACTTTGACACCATTGCACTGACCTCTAGACCAAACACGTACACTCGAGCACATAAATAAGTTCGTGAAGATTTAACACCCTGTTACACAGATACGTATCAGAAAATGTATTGCCAGCCCGAGAGTACTAACGTTCGACATAAACTCAATGAATGTACGCCTATTCGCACATCGCTGTTATTTATGCCGAGTGTACTTTTGTTTGTATATTTCCTAATGTACGGCGTATTTGATCGTGGGTGGATGTAATAGGTTTGTTTAACGATTAATCTATTGTATGCGTCATACGGAGAGGTAGGCCGACCTGTCAGAAATGTGCGACTGGCAATCCGTCGACACCGGAATAGATCTGCAGCTAAACAATGAAAGTTATATGGGAAATTGACCCCGTTCTTTACATCAGAGGGCACGTCTATCTACGTCTATGCCATCGGTTCAGGTTGCTAACAATTGATGCTACGTCAGAAGCTCTTTAGCGGCCTGACTTACTCTGACAACAGAGGTATGTAGGCCCTGCCCAATGCCTCATTTGATATGCATAGTGAGAAGGTAATAGTAATGATTGATTTGAGCGGCAAGTTACCCTTTTCAGGGTGCCATAGTCAAACATACGTCCGTCTGTCCGTCCGTCTGTTCTGTCGAAAGTTCGAATAACCGCTACATAATTGCATGAAAAAATAAAGAAAAAAATCTTTGTAGTGTCTCCCAATCTCTCATACTGGAAGTCCCAGGTGAAGAAGAAAAAATGTTTTTACTCAGTCTATGGATATCGCTGGATAGTCTTTAAAAATTATAATGTGATTTAATTAGCATTTTTTCTATTTTGTTTCGTCTCGAAATATTCGGTTCTAAAGTGACCATTTGCTTGAGTTGCATGTCCTCCCTTACAAAAAAAGCAACGCTTACAAAAATAACAATAAAAATATGGCGATGTCACTAATTTACTAATAACATTACATAATAACTAGAATTGATAAGTTAACGAGATATAGCTGACCATGTTCGATCAACTTTGTTGGCATATTAAGTAGAAAATACTGGATTGATTGCAATGCGGTTTCCATAGTTGGGTAGCTTAGGAACCCTAAGCTGTACCCTAAATCTATGCGTGTTTAACACGCACTTTTTACCTTTGATGCACAAACAATGTCTAGGCTTTGTTTTTCTGTGAAAGCTACTCAGCTTTCCACAAATTCTCACAAACCATTTCAAACCTATCCACAGACCGTTCAAAACAGGCGGCACAGTTTTTAAAATGGAATCTTTAACCGGTTCGCCCGATTTGAAATTGGAAGCCATAAAAGGCGGGAACCAACCGGATGTTGGACTGGGGCTCCATCAGATCCGTATCACGACAGACTCCCGCCAACGGATTCATTTCCGGTAGATGGTTGCATTTTGAATTTCAGAATTTCTATTCCCGCCTGAAATGGGTCAGGCGCGATGTGATTTTTAGATGTTGATTCATTTGATAGTTTCGGTTATTTACTTGTGAAGTTGATAGAGTACTATAGGATGGATAAAGTGCAATTTTAGGCTTTTGTTTTTTCGTAAGTTGGGATTGATTTTGTTTCATGCAAGTAGCACAGTGGACCATGGAGCGCTCCATGTTAGGCATCGCGTTGAGAGTTCGAAATACAAAGATCTAAAGGAGAACCAAAGTGGAAGACATCGGATCCCGTATAATTAAAATCAAGTGGAAACGGGCAGGACACTTTGCAAGATGTTGTGATGGTAGGTGGAGTAGGTCTCTGGCAGAATTATGACCACATATAGGACAACGCAGCTGCCGAAGACCATTGGCACGATGAGTTGATGACGTCAAAAAATTGGTAGGTAAGACCTGGCCAAGATTGGCTCAAAACTGGGATGAATGGCGTAAGAGAGAGGAGGCTTATGCCCTGCAGTGTGCGGAAATAAGCTGAATATGATGATGATGATGATGACTAATCTTTTAATGAGATCTATGCTAGCACTGGTACAAAAGATCTAAAAACCGAACCATATGGCTTTTATTCCAAGAAGCCTAATTTCCAGCGAGAAGTTCAGGTCGAGGATGATGATAAAGATGGAAGTGCGGTTAGGTCCTAGGCAAAACACTTTATAATAATCCAAATCTTGGATAAATCAGATCTTGACCCGATACGAAATCAACAAGACTGACCGTCCCCGTGAGAGTGTAGATACGGGAGGAAAAATAGGATAGTCCTGTAGTGGTCTAAGATGGCCGAATTAGTTGAGGCATGTGCTTGTTTTTGTAAAACTAATCAGTGTTTAGTGTTCAAAATAAACAAATTTATGCATTAACTAGCTGATGCCCACGTGGTCATTTCTGTAGATTAAAAGTACTCTTTGGTATTTTAGGACCTAAAATACCAATATACCAACATTTGATCAAAATTCCTTCAGACGTCAAAAATAGTTTTATTGCTCGGCTTCCACTCATCGGATTGAGATATAAAGTACCCCAGTTTTTAAGTCAAAACATAAGCTATCCAACAGTCAAAACAACATTGCAATTGGTCCAGTAGTTTTTACGTGATGCGCGAACAAACATACAGACAGCCAAACAGACAAACAGACAGACACGAATTTTTAAAATGTTATATTCTTGATCAGTAGCTTATTTTATGTACCCTAGACCATTTCTTTATTAATTATATTCTTTGTACAGACTTTTTCGTTCCTATTGCGTTATTATAAGTATAGATAGATTGATTAATATGTACCGCGCAGAGGCACGGATGATGCGGGGTCCGGTCCGTGATACAAATTTAATCTCTAGAAAATTATTAATTTAGACTGACCATCATCGGATAGATCTTCTTCATAATTTATAAATTATCAGTGCTCTTGCTACCCGAATGAGAAGAGGGGTATTGTGTTTATCAGCATATGTATGTATCTGTTCTATTGTGGGTCTCTATAGACCCATGTAGTCCCATATAGTCCCATATAGTATGTGACCCATATAGTCGCGTGGACTAATTTTGATGATTCTAACGTCAATCAATTTGTCTGTATCTTGCAAGTGTCACGAACTTTGAGCAGTTGGTGTTCGATGGTCACGAAATACATGATAATAATCAAAATGCAATGTAGCAACAACCAGACGCTATAATGCGAAAAAGAAAAAAAAAGTTGACAAACTATGTTAAGTGGAGTATCATTGAATAGGTATTTGAAAATCATTTCTAGGTTTATCTTATCATATTTTTTGTATTATCATTTACCATTTTAACCATTCTCAGTCGGGTTTATTCAATGTTTGTAAAATTTTCTTGTTGTATCTAGAACTTGTAAAGTTATGCTTTTGAAACAAAAAATGACTGGCTGAGGAACACCATGGATTGGATCGGAATCGTAAGTACTGCGAACTGTTTCGCCTCGCTAGCTTCCTCCGAGTTTCAAACATCTTAATATTAAATACTTGAAAATAACGAACTACCTCCGTCCTACTTAAACTTTACAACCAAATTAAATACCTGTCTAGTGTAGTTTCAAAATACTTCGACACCAAAACTTTTAGTACCCTCGAGCAAAATCCATCATCTTGTATCGCCTTCAAAATCTGACTTTAAACAGTACGATCCGATTATAGACAGTAGACAGTTAATTTCGTTCACAATATTATGCGATCGAAGATCAAGTACCACAGAAGGCTCTCTACCATCTTGCCTTTACCGCTTGCTGCAGTGTTTCAGGCATAATATAATGTACCTATAACACATAGAAAATAGCAAGTGTCAATGCTGATGATAAACTGGAGAGACCAAAATTAAAAGCGTCTAAAATTTCGGTCTTACTAATTGTCACAACAGTAAGAGATGCTGGCAACATGGCACTTTAGAAGATCATAGCAGGAGGAGGCAAGCTGTTGTCAGACTTTAAAACTTTTAGAGAGAGTCACGATCCAAGAACGTTTAAATAAACATTATGATCAACAATGAGGAAAAGGCTAAACAGGATTATCGAGGATGCAAACAAAGAGCAACAAGCATAAAGCAGCTTTGGTAGCTCAGCAATTAGCTGGAGTGGAGATGCACATGCCTCTCTACTGCAGCTTCAGAGTTGTGACATATCTAGCAGTGGAACAACAAAAATACAACAATTCTAGCTGTTGTTGATGATGATGATGATGGTGTGGATACCGCTACGTTGGTCGGCAAGGGAGTTATTATAATGGTGATGCATTTAGTACTTATTGTTAAAGTTCCACGCGTCTCTCTAGTTTTGGAGCCTATTGTTAACGAACCTATAACTTACCAAGTTTCTGCCTAGTGCATATAATGGCGTATTAAAGCCCGTTAAGATTCAGGTTTCCTAAATAACTCAGACAATTAGATACAACATCTAAATTTCAGATAGTGTTACTGAATTCCCATTGAAGTAATCATTTTCTAATACCAATTGAATTAAAATTTAGGTCGAATTGGATTATTGGGATCGAATGAAAGCCATCCAGGATAATTACCTACTTGTATAGGGTATTTAGCAATAATGATAATACAGATAGTGTTACTGAATTCCCAATGAAACAATCATTTTCTAATACCAATTGCATGAAAATTTAGGTCGAATTGGATTATTGGGATCGAATGAAAGCCATCCAGGATAATTACCTACTTGTATAGGGTATTTAGCAATAATGATAATACAGATAGTGTTACTGAATTCCCATTGAAGCAATCATTTTCTAATACCAATTGCATGAAAATTTAGGTCGAATTGGATTATTGGGATCGAATGAAAGCCATCCAGGATAATTACCTACTTGTATAGGGTATTTAGCAATAATGATAATAATAGATAGTATTTAGGGATATAGAAAACATTCTGCACACAGAAACATTGCTATCGGATCGTATCAAGTAAATGTTACCGAAGTCTCGCAAAGGCTATAAACGGCGAACGTAAAATGTTAGGTTGATGAGCACGGTTTACGTTGCGTTCACTATAGGTTAAGTTACGTTTTATGAACGTTTAAGGCTAGAAGCGCTGTTTAGGTGTGTTGTAGTTAATATTTTGGCGATTTGACAGGGGTTATGGTGTTATTATTAAAGTTTTTATTACATTTGGAAGTAAGGTAATATCTTTTGAAGTTATATAGCGAAGCGGCAATGGTTTGAAGTTAAAAAGGATATTCAAGTTTTTAAGCGATCAATTACCGCAGAAAAATATACGAAGGTTTGTTACCGGCGATCTCCACACAAAGTTAACTCGACTATTGTCAAAATATTTGTTTGTTTAGTGTAATGGCACAGTACATACATAGTTCCGGAAGGACTATGTATGTACTGTGGTAATGGGTTTAGCTATTACTTTTCTAGGTTTAAAAATCCACTAAACGTTGCATGTGTTTTTCTCTTTGTTTGTTTTCTTGGAACGCTTTCAAACCAAAACGATTGGACCGAATTCGTTTAAATTTTTTACGTAGATGATGTACAATAGAAATCAACATGGGATATTTTTTATCTTGGAAGCATCTGCGCGGGCTTGCACCTATCTTGTACTATTATTTATTCTGTGCTATTAGTAAGTACTTAATGAAAAGCAACAATTCTTGTGGAATATATCAAAATAAAACTGAGTTTAACTATTTATATGGGACTAGATTTCCCGCCCGCTACTTTGTACGCGTGGACTACTGTTTATCGCGAAAAAAGCATCAATTTTTCGTCTTGGATATTAAAAACCAATGCAAAAGTAGGTATAGCACTAATGCTCGTGATATTTTTGTAGACTTGTTATTTCGTTTCTATGGCAACCACAGACCATTCTGTGATGGCAACCGTTCCTTACAGTGCGTAATCAATCAGTTGTCCGGGATAAGACTATACTATGTTTTATTCCAGGGTATAAGCTATCTCCATTCTAAATTTCATCATAATTCGTCCAGCCGTTATTGCGTGAAAGCTCCCCAAACAAACAAACAAACAACGTTTCACTTTTATATTGGTATGGATATCTAAAAAGATTTGATAAATTTGAATGCCCTAAAAACAGCAAACTGTGCCCGTTTCTTTGCCCGAGTGGTCGTTTTTTTTTTGAGATATAAGTATTCTATTTGTTATACCAAAACTACAAGTACCAATATCCCCAAAATAATAAAACTTCTTTCTGACATCATACATATTTTTAACGATTACTTGGCTTATACTCATTAGATTAAGCTATCACAAGGTGAAAACCGCACAGCAATCGGTCCTGTAGTTATTACGTGAAAACAAGATTAAAAAAAAAAAAAATGTCTCTCCTAGACTAGATCATTTGTTATCTTGATATTTTTTTGTAAGTACAATATAGATCAAGATAAAGAGTTAGTTTGTTACTTACTGCTGTATTATAAGTATAGATTATATAGATCAACATATATAATCCCTATCTATACTTGCCTTCTATTTCTTTACTCATATATATGTGGTATATGGTGTATCGTATTTATGGTATATGTATTTACTGAAAACCACCGTCCCGTGACCTCAGTTATTTGTGTCCATGCACGGTTGTCTGGAAGAAATCACTCTGAGCGATAAGACTGCCCATTGTGACACTTTATTATTAATTGTGTTTTCTAGTTGTAACTTTTTTATTTGTGTGGTGTTCAATAAAGAGTTATCTATCTATGTTTGTTTGTTTTTGTTTTACAGCGTCGTTTGAACTGGGCACACACACACTCACACGATCAAATGCTGGCACATCTGCAAGGCTAATCTGTAATACAAATCTAAATATTGGCAAAACTATTAATTATATAACAAACTGACTAAAACTTTCCGGTGCTCACTCTCTAGAGATGGGAATGACCACAACTTTGCAGAAAGTTTCCAATCAGTTTAATTAGGGATGCCTAGAGGGTTCAGTGTGAGAAATAACTTGGTGACTGAACTAAGTGAATTAAGTGTCGTCTAAGTTACTTTGGCTGAGTTGTGGCAGGTATCCAGGAGCTGTTACTATAGAAACTATATTTATAGGCATTGTTTTAGGGACTGTTTCACAATACGCTAATGAAGTGCTAAAACTATACCTAACAGAGCAATACTGCATCTTAGTTGCTTTACTAGAGTACAAATTGAAATCCAATTAGTGAATTCCCAATGTTCACCGCAGCACACGCCAGCTTTGAACGATTAAATTTCAAACTAACGATTCTAAGTTGTTACGAGCGCGCTGCTAACTCCATATAATTTCCCCTGAGTGGAGAAAGTAGTCTTCACACGGGAAAAATATTCACAAGGGTGAAGAGAGGGTTAAGACGAGAGAAAGGCTTGACACTGGGAAAAACAGTCATCCCACGGGGGAAGAAGTCATCATACGGTTTTCTATCGCTCCGTGCTTCGGAGGGCACGTTAAGCCTTTGGTCCCGGTTGTTATTAATTGACCGAGCGAGCACGAAGCGCGAGCGAAGCGTCTCTGTTTCAGCTTCGGCAAAAATTCTTTCGTATGTCCGGATGTCTGTCCTAATTTCAGGCTGTTCGAAATCTAGACGAAACTTAGTATAAAGGTTAAACGAATTTTTAGTTTTTTTTAATCGTCCGGGATTTTTGATTGGGGAACCCTCCAATGTTTTGAATAGGAACTACGGCGTAATGAGCATAATAGCTCCTCACTTTTAGGTTTCTACCAGTGGAATCAGCCCTTTACCAACTAGGTAGGGATTGATGGAGCACCTTGGGTATTAATGTTAGTGTTACAATAAGGTAACTAGATGGCACTTCTGTGCATCGCTAGATTGTTTGCAAAAAAGTTTGTATGCGCGAGGTTTACAGCTCACAGAGCCATTAGGAAGACATGTCAGAGGCCCGCGTGTGGCCTGACAAACTCTGACATCAGAGGCAGAGGCCTCATAAATACCTTGAACGACAAGCAAGCACATGAACTTACGCAGAAGCAGTCGCCGTAGACAAAATTGGCACGGAAGACCATTCTTTTTTTATTAGCTCTCTTATGGTAAAATCCGGATTATGAACTCGAAAATGGTGGCATAATGACATACCTTACGCACGGCATGTCTCTGATAATCTATACTATATCTATCTATCTATACTTACTATAATAAAACTGTAACTGAAGCAGTCGCCGTAGACAAAATTGGCACGGAAGACCATTATTTGTTTTATTAGCTCTCTTATGGTAAAATCCGGATTATGAACTCGAAAATGGTGGCATAATGACATACCTTACGCACGGCATGTCTCTGATAATCTATACTATATCTATCTATACTTACTATAATAAAACTGTAACTGGGCTAAATCTGTACATTAAATATTTTTTGAAAATTTTGATTGAGATAAACTTCAAAATCGATATGGAGTGCAAAAAGGTTATTTTTTATTTTATGTCTGTCTGTCTCTTTGAACACGCATCACGCTGAAACTACCCGACGGATTTTGATGCAACTTGGCGAATCATAGCTGATGTACTGGATTAACATTTAGAATAATTTTTATCCCGGAAAAATCAACGGTTCCCTCAGGATAGGGGTAGAAAGTTATTTAAAATAACACGTATCAAGCTAAAACTACTGGACGGATTTTGATGTAACTTGGCACAGTCAAAGTTTATATAATGTGTTAAAATGTTGAATACTTTTTAACCCAACAAATTAAAAGTTCTTGCAGCCTATGGGTTCAAAGTTGTGTTAAATTTAAGGTAATCATACATCCGTTTATAGACTGGTACCGAATTTTGTCATTTTGCTACGAGGCTCACTGGCCCAGTTGGACAGATGCATAGGTGCGTAATCCAGACGTACGCGGATTGTAATCACGCGCCGTAGAAATGTTTTTCACCTTAGTTAAAAGATTTTTACATTATTTATGCGTTATTTTTTACATTTTCCTTCATATTTTTAATAAAGTTATGGTAAAACGCACCCACCATGCGGAAAGCGGGGAAGTGAGGATTGCAGATCCTAAACGAATGGACTGATATTGATGCAGTTTTTTATGTTTGAAAACTGATGTGATCGAGACGTTTGTGCTTGCTACGCTTCGCTCTCGCCTTCGTCTTCTAGCCTATCACGACCATGTCGGATCGCCACTGAAGGTTGTTAACATAGGTAGGTAGGTATATTGGTACTTTTGGTACTGGAATAACTCATAGGATCCTTATATCCCAGAAAAACTACCACGTGAGCAACGCTGCGGGCACAGCAGAGCTATTAGGCAATAAGAACGTAAATCTTTACAAAGATGATAATTTAAAAAAAAAAAAGAGGTCTATGAATAGAACATTTTTTAAATTCGTGTCTGTCTGTTTGTTTGTTTGTTTGTCTGTATGTTTGTTCGCGCATCACGGAAAAACGTATTAGACCGATTGCGATGCAGTTTTCAGTGTTGGGTAGCTTAGGATTTGACCTAAAAACTGGGGTGTTTGGTATCTTAATCCAATGGTTAGAAGCCGAGCAATCGATAAAAAACTTTGTAATGGCGGAAGTAATTTTGATCAAATGTTTATTTTAGATCTTGGAATAGTACATAGAGTACTTTTAACCTACAGAAATGACCACGCGAGCGAAGCCGCGGGCAAAGCTAGTAATATAATATAAATGATAGCATGATCAATGATGATGTTAGTGGTCGCTAACTATTGGTCTAATACACAAGCTCAGAGTTGCACTGAGCGCAATGGAGAGAGCTATGCTCGGTGTTTCACTACGTGATATCTGAATCTGAAATGAGGAAATCCGTAGAAGATCAAAGATCAGATCGCAGAGTTTGCAAGTCATATGGCAGGCATTATGGGCAGGCCATATAAGTCGCAGAACCGACAACGGTTGGGGAATAAAGGTTCTCGAATGGCGACCACGAACAAGCCAGCGAAATGTGGGGTGACCTCCCACATGATGGACCGACGACATTGTAGTCATCGCAGGAAGTCGGTGGATAGAGGTGGCACAAAATCGCTCGTCATAGCGCTCTTTGGGGGAGGCTTATGTTCAGCAGTGAACTTCTAAAGGCTGACATGATGATGATGAAATGATAGCACTGTTTTTTGAACCAAACAATGTAATATTTTATTTGTTTGCCATAATAGTACAGTTATGTCCCCGACCAACGAGGGTTTTGGCCTTTTATTATCCATGGCAGCAGCACGCGCATTCATGGTAGACTGCCATAAATAATTAATATTATTCATTTATTATTTATTATTTTATTATTATTATGGCCAAAGACATATTCTGAGAAAAAATGACTGACAGCAGTGTTATTTGGAAGAATTTGACTCTATCTGAAATTATGGAAACTGAGAAAATAACTAACGATCTATTAACAGCAAAATAAAAAAAGAAACTACAAAAAAGGTAACTTCTTACTGTATGAGTGTAGGTATATGTACTCATCACGGACTACAGTTTCTCGCAAAAAAAACATCCTATATTCATTTATTTTATTAATAAGAACAATTTAAAAAACTTATTTGAGCTTTTTATTGCATCGTGACTATAAGTGTTTTTTTTGTATATTTTTTTTGTTTTGTCGTCGATTTGTGAGCTACCCTGAAAGTTTCAGCAGGATAGCTAATCGGAAAGTGCTGGAAATTTGAATTGCAAGATTCCAGGACAGACAGACAAGTGAAGTTAAATAAAAGCTTTTAAAATAAAAACCAGTCCAAAAGTCATTCCGTTCCTTACAGCGAGTAATCGACATTATCCAGTTTTCCCGTGGCAATTTACAATTTTGTGGAATAAAAAATATTATATGTTGGTCTCTATATTGTACAGTACCTATTTACAAAGTTTCAACTAAATCTGATCAGGCGTTTTAGCATGAAAACTCCTCAACAAACAAACTGAAAACGTTAATTATTTTTTATACAGTGTGGTGGATTGTATGAAACGGCACATTACTAAGCAATAAAACACTTGGGCGATAACTCACACTCGTGTTTTAATAACGCCCGTTATGCAGCCTTTTCATAAACTACTATAAACGTAACTCCACTTCCATGCAGTCGCCCCTTACTGATACGTTACGGCAGCGTTAAATGTAATGAATTACGTTTCATATAGTTAATAGTTGTTTCGTACTATTATTTATTCTGTAATGTCGCTGCAATGAATTCATATTAGAACATGAATTTGTTATTGTGTTGTTACAATCAGGTTTTATGATTGTTTGTAACGAATTGTGTTAGTCGTTATTAATCATGATTGTAACCAAGTTGTAACGAGTTGATGATGAGGTCAGTTGAAATAGAGTTCTAATAGTAGCCAACATTATCTAATTTAACTATGACATAAGCCGGTTGTTATTGATTAATAGCAGTAGGTAAGCCACGTCAGAGGCCCTAGAGCAGCCTGATAAACTCTGACACTAGAGTCCAACATTACCTTTACGACAAACAAGCAATGTCATAAGCCTCGCGCGTTAAGCGAATTTGAATTATTTGAAGCTAGGTTATATGATGGGAATAGGAGTGGCATTTAGAGGCATATATGGAACTACACCTCCTACATGCAAATCCACGCGGGCTTAAACTAGTATTGTATACCCTAGAATGTTTAAAAAACGACGGATTTCACACCGTTAAATCGAAAGTAAAACACCCAAGATATGCAGTTCCGCTCGTACGCACAAGCCTCACTAACACACTAGAATTTTATCAACATTCCTAAATATTTCTGTATAATTGAGGGAAGTGACATATATATATATGTTTCAATATTAAATATCTAACACAACAGTTTAATGATAACCAGGCAGCGAGCTCTAAAGACGGAAGGTCTAAAATATTCATAAACTGAAATATGGAAAAATCTTGTACATTTCGTGCCCAATGGAAAACTCTTGAGTTATTTATATCCGCTGCCGAGTGAGTGATACTTTCGCTGGTGTTTTGCTAACGACATTCAAGTACAAAATTTCACGCAGTTTTAATAAAATAACTGGCCAACTACGTGTTGAAACATGCATTGTAAGAATACTCGTATCAAATCAAATAATATTATTTTATTTTCGGACATCATAAATCCGTGATGTTAGTTATAGGCTATTCATTGGGGGAAAATATGAAGCTTTGCTCTACAAATGGTGGTGTAGAAGATGTTTTGATTTGTATTGCTTAATTATGAGGTCTTTACCAAAAAAAAACTAATTTTCGACCTCAAGGGCCGCCATCTTGAATTGAAGGGGCCAAATTTATATTTTTTCTAAATAGTTCCTTAACAGTTACTTTTATGGCAAAAGTGTCTATAAAAAGTATAAATAAGATAATATTTGCAACATTTTTTTGCATTCACAGTTGTTCTGTAAGTTTGTAAAAAGTTACAAAGAGCGAAAAAAACATCTTTACTTTACATGGTTCAATGCCGGAACAACGTATATTCTTAACCTTTGAATGTAGAGACAATATGTTTGGAAAGTGTGTTTATACAGAGGTAACAGTTTACACGAAAAGACACCCCTTGAAAACGCATATCAAGGAGTTTAAAAAGGGGGTCAAAGTTTTAAAATAATACCTCTATTTTAAAGACACTGTTGACATTATACAGTCAAAATTTTGAATGTAAGCTCCTGAAATAAAATAAACTTACACGTGTTTCAGGAATTTACTAATTTTTCCAAAATAAAAGATCAGGCTCAGTTTTTCATAAAAAAACACAACTATAACAGTTAAGGTACCTGCTTTGTCCCGTCTTCAAAATCCAGCCCGTATATTATTTATTAGGCAGAGGGATTAAATTTTAGTCTACCAAAATTTACCCAATTTCCCGTGTCAACTTACCATTTCCGGGATAAATGTACCTATTTTATGTTGATCTCTGTATTGTACTCGTACAGTATCTATCTATCATCATCATCATTGGCAGCTCAATCTACCCACGGCAGGGTATAAGCCTCCTCTCTCTTGATGACCGGTTGGTCTTGTAGCTAGAGACACTACTATAAAATCAAACGGTCGTGGGTTCGAATCCCGCTAGGTGCAATCATTTGTGTAATGAGCAGAAATGTTTGTTTCAGAGTCATGGATATATAATATTCGTATAAATGTATATTTATCTGTTGTCCAGTTCCCATAGTACAGGGTATCCTAGTTTGGGGCTAAGTAATTGGTGTGAGTTGTCCCGAATATATTTATTTATTTTATTTTATTTTATTTTTAATCATCTCTATCTTGAGCCAATCTATGCAAGGTATTTCCTTTAAACTTAATGTTGTCATCAACACATCGTTGCACTGGTTTCCACTGTTACGCTTTCTCACAGGTGGCCACCAATCTGTGAGAGACCTACTCCACCTGCAATCACCAAGTCACACACATTATCACATCTTGCCAAGTGTCCTGCCCATCGCCACTTAAGTTTATTTATACACGGAATCCGATGTCTTCCACCCTGGTTCTTCTTTAGATGTCCGTATTTCGAACTCTGTCGCTCAACTTTATGCCTAACATGAAACGCCGTTGTGCGACTCGCATCTTGTGCACAATTTCCTTAGTTAGCGTTCATGTTTCGGCACCATAACAAATAAATAAATAATTAATAACATAAGTCATTGTGGTACACATTGGTTGTACAGGTCTTCAGATATTTTGGTATCTTTCGGTCTCTGAGCACGTCGTCGATTAGAGGAAAGGAAGCAAATTTGATATACTGTTGCTAATTCGGAAAACCTAGGTTTCACAGATACTAGCAGCGCCTTCTTCTGTTTACGACCGTAAAATCTTGAAAGATGACACCCCCTAGTCGATGTTTTCATTGATAGCTTGATACTTTTCTAAAATGGCGTCCAGAATTCACTAAAGATGTATTTGAAAAAAATGAGGTACGCGTTTAATCCGTTGTCATTAGATTGTTGTTTATGTCGTTGCTAAATCAGTAGTTGATATTTTCATTGAGCTTTATTTATACTGTAAGATAGATCATAAATGTTGCAAATTTAGTTTGATTTTGAATATATCAACGTTTAAAATAAATAAACTGAGGTTATGTGCGACCACATCTTCTTGATGTGATGGCAATTTGGAACATTCAAATTTATGTTCAGGATCTACGACGTTTGTTTTTTTGCTTTGTACGTATAACTATGTGTTTATGTTAATATTTTTGCATGAATACTACTGTTATACGTATTAGGATAGAAAATAATGATAAAACAGTAAATCCAACCATTATTTATATTTTCCACATTTTGCAAATGTACTAATCTTAAATCTCAATCAAGTAACTTCCAAAGAACCTTTACACATTATCATTAAAATTTAGCAACTTATTATTATTTGACTTAATGAGAACCAAAAAGCATAAGTTTTAGAAAACACACTTGGTTCTACATAAAATATTTAGCTTTACACAATTCAGTAGAAGCCACACATTACCATTCTTAAACATATGCCGATCTGGCTGATTCTAAATCTCAAGAACAACTGAGCCAAAACAAGTTGAAGATCCAACAGGTTGCCTTGCTGACGCTATTCTACAAGGCGGCAAAATGCTTTACGCTGATTGGCTGGCGCTCCCAAGGGCGCCAACTGCCTCGACGGAAATACCACCCTTCCAATGTATACCAACTGTCGCTTTTTGACGGAAGTACTTGTAGATGGATGATTTGACGCTCTTCCGCTCCACTCCTCGACCACAGACTGCACCGATGAACTATCCGCAAGGAGGCCCGCAATAAGCTGTCAATTCATTTGGTTAGATGTTGACGTTTGACGATGACGTTTGACGTCTCGCAAGGAGCGGAGTCATCCACCAAGCTATGTTTCAACCAATTTTACACTACAGTGGTGGTCAGATAATTAGAAACATAATGACTCCAAACATACAGCAAACAGCGTAAAATTGTTTCTCAGAGAGCAATCGGTGACAATGTTGGAGTAGCCTGCTAACAATCCGGATTTAAATCCCATAGAGAATTTGTGGAACACCGTGAAGAAAACACTATCAGATAAGTATACCACTAACATGAATCAACTTTACGACGTATTTGTTGATGTTTGGGAGGGTATTGTAATGGAAACGTGTCAAAAATTGATAGAAACCATGCCGCGTCGTTGTAAAGCTGTAATCGACAACAGAGGCTATCCTACCAAGTACTAAAGTACTAATACTAGCTATGGATATGTTATTCATAGTCTTCATTTTATGTTTTATCCAAAGTAATATAATTTGTTGATTTTTTTAGTATTTATTTCATTTGTTTCTAATTAGTTGTCCAGCTAAGTTCATTGTATTTTAATTAACTTTTAATAAATGTTGGTCTTTTATAAAAAATATCATAGTTTGTTGTTACTAAACTTATATTTTTATACTACAGAAGAACTAACGCTTGCATATAAATACTTGAAAACTTTCTTTTACACAAATAGTTAACAAGTTAAATGTTTAATAATAATGGGAATGTAGTTTGGTGTTTCTGATTCTATGAGCACCACTGTATGTGTGGTTTAAAACTTGCGAGTTTAATTTGACAAAGCTGGTTGTTTTTTTTTCTGTGTATGATGTGTGATGTTTGGGTCCTCGGTGAATTTGCTGGTTATAAAGCTGACGTTAGTGTTTATTCAGATGAGCGATGTTAGCCTAACGGTTCAATAGTGCAACGTAGAATCCAATGATACCGGGTTCAGTGCTAGACTCCGCACAATGACTTTTCTAATTTATGTGCGGTTTTCCATCACTCCGTGCTTCGGTCGGTTTCGTCTGTTATTGATTAATAGCAATCGTTAAGCCATGTCAGAGCCCCTTGAGCGGCCTGACAAACTCTGCACCAGAGACCAGTACTGCCTCATACGACAAGCAAGCACAGAAGTGATTATTTCAAATAGATATAACTCATTTAATATTTAAACTGATTATTACTTTATTTATGTAGCATAATATCCCAAAAGTCAAATAGGAATACATGGGAAGGTAATTTGGAATACCCTAACTTGGGCTAAAGACCGATTTTATTACGTTGTTTTATAGCATAAAATGTGTTTTTATAAGTGTTACATTTACTTCTAAGACAATTGCGTAATATACTTGAGTGTTTCAAGGAATGTCAAGCCATTTAGTTTCATTTTGGGATCATCATCATCAGCCCGTATTTGTCCACTGCTGGACGTAGGCCTCTCCTTGTGAACGCCACTGAGCCCGATCTTTGGCTCTCCTCATCCAGTCACTACCGAGCGACTTTAAATTTGTGGACTAGCCCCACCATGAGTGTCCACGTTTCGGCTCCGTAGGTCATAACTGGCAGAACGCACGCGTTGAAGACTTTCGTCTTTAGGCACTGTGGTATGGACGACGAAAAGACTTGACGTAGTTTACCAAATGCTGCCCATCCCAGCTGAATCCTTCCTTGGCTTCCCTTTCGAAGTTGTTTCTCCCCAATTGCATAGTCTGCCCGAGGTAAACATATTTCTGAACAACTTTAAGGGGGACACCGCTAACGATGATCGGTTGCGGGGTAATTAGGTCGTTAAATAACCTTGGTTTTATCCATGTTCATCCCGAGACCGATACGAGTAGAGGCGTGCAAATGCTGACCAACCTGGTGGTGACCAAGCTCGAGATCCTGCAGCGACTCCGCCATAAGGACAATATCATCAGCGAGACGGAGGTATGAGATGAAATCGCCATTTATGTTAATACCCTTTCCTGTCCAGTCCAGAGTCTTAAACATATCTTCCAGGGCATTAGTGAACAGTTTCGGGGATATGACATCCCCCTGTCTCACTCCCCTGCGCAGCTGGATAGGTTTAGCCTGCCGGTTCTGGACATGTACCGACATAGTTGCGTCATTTTGGGATACTACAAACCTAATACTGTGGTGCAACAAAATATAAAAATGTCTGTAACTCCTTTTTGGATGAACTGATTTTGAAACAAAGTTAAAATCCTCCGCCAGACTACAAGGAAAACAGTTAAGTAAACGGCTTTGAAATCCATTTAGTGGGATTTGCTTGATGAAGTCACATACAGAAAATAGACAAAAAAAAAACTATATTTTTGGATTCTCTTACTTTCATAACTTTATAAATAAAAATGAATGTGTATTTGTATGTACTCGATGCGCTTCTAAACCTTTGAACGGATTGTGACGAAACTTTGACAGCGTCTTCTGATGACGACCGGGATGATGGTTCAAGGAAAAAAATATATATCAAAAGATAGCGGGGGATGACGCACAGAGCAAATGTATTTGTTATCTTTAATTCGGTTTATCTTGCTATTTGTACTGAATTTACTGCTAAAGACTCTCAAATAGATTGTACCAGCTTTTTTTAGAGTTTCTCATAATTCATTTACCTTTTTTTGTTAAAACGGAATAAAAACTTGTTCTATTTGTGTATTCAGAATAATCAAGGCATGTCAAATACTAAAATGACGAGAAACCCCCACAGAAAAACTCTATTTTTACTTCGAAGCAACTCCGCTTTTTTATTCACATAACACTTTGTGGAGATTAACAATGAAATGCTTATTGCAACCAATCATCGTTTGCGGTGTCCCCCTTAAAGTTGTTTCTGTCGTACTCAGAGAAATCAATTTACACTAAATCCCAATAAACTCTGTATCCATACATGGGTTGCAGTATTGCAATTTTAACAGGTACCTAATATTTTTTTAAATCTGAATACAGTCCATGTTAGGTACTCGCTGATAAATGTAACTTTCAATAGGTGAAAGTATTTTTGAAATCATTTCATTATTTTTAGAGTTTATCCATTACAAACAAACACACATACAAACTTACAAAAATACAAACATGCAACCACAAAATCACTAATAATAAAGCAGTAATAATTAATATTATCTCCATTGTATATTATATTTTTTACTTACAAAGATGCTCTAAGAGGCATAATATAAGCTACGGACCAAAAATATAACTTTATTAAAAGTGGTGTCTGTATGTATGTTCACGCATCAGGTAATAGCTACTGGACCGATTGAAATGTGGTTTACACTGTTCGATAGCTTACTTTTTATGTCAATCCAATGAGTAGAAACCAAGCAGTCGATAAAAACTATTTGCCAGATGAAAGAATTTTGATTAACTATCTATAGCTATACTTATAAAGCAAATGGACCG
Organism: Alsophila aescularia; assembly: GCA_946251855.1. Classification (NCBI taxonomy): domain Eukaryota; kingdom Metazoa; phylum Arthropoda; class Insecta; order Lepidoptera; family Geometridae; genus Alsophila; species Alsophila aescularia. The sequence continues at coordinate 32,929,590 of OX276373.1, forward strand.
ATTGCGATGAGGTTTTCACTGTTGTTGCTCGGCATCTAATCATCGGATTAAGATACCAAGTACCCCAGTTTTTAAGTCAAACCCTAAACTATCCAAAAGGAAAACCATGGTCCAGTAGTTATTACGTGATGCGCGAACTAACATAGAGACAAACAGACAGACACGATTTAGAAAATGTTATATTCTTGTTCAGTTATTCAATTGTAAGTACCCTATAGACTTTTATTTTTAAATTATCTTGATTTTACAGACTTTTTCGTACTTATTACTTTATTATTATTTTTTTATTGTTTTTTACGTGGCAATGGGCAGGCCATATAGTTCGCAGAACCAACAACCGCTGGGGAATAAAGGTTCTCGAATGGTTCACAAACAAGCGAGCGAAGTGAGGGGAGACCCCCACACGATGGACCGACGACATTGTAGCTATCGCAGGAAGTCGGTGGATGGAGGTGGCACAAGATCGCTCGTCATGGCGCTCTTTGGGGAGGGCTATGTTCAGCAGTGGACTTCTAAAGGCTGACATGATGATGATTACTTTATTATAAGTATATATAGATAAGCTCTTGGTATAATACGCTTCACCCAGAAAAATTGCCACGCTGCATAGCAGCGGGGGCAGACTTTTTTTTTTTCAACACAATACAAAGTCCTTTGTAACAATAGTTGTACTATTATTTATTCTGTGACAAAAGCAAGAAATCAAAAATACCTCCAGAAAAAATTACAAGTACTTAAATCTGCGAGGCACATGTTTATTACTATCGTTCCACATAAAAGGATACCTACTAAAGCTCTTTATATATTCACTCTGAGATGAAAATCTCATTTCAATTCTCCATTCACATTATTCTGTGTAAACCTCTAATCTTTCCATTACTTTAATGCTTCTACCATTATGTACGTACGCAGACTACAAAATCATGTTTCAATGCTATTTTACTTTGTCGCATTATAGAAAGTTGTATCTTTGTTTACAGATGTAAGGATTCGGGAGATAATTTATTTTGAAAGGGTTGTAAAGTGTTTGCTTTTGCCTTATGTTTCAGAGATATTATTTAGAATCACATCTAGTTTTTATGTTCACAGAAAATTCGTTGGTACTTTTTTATGCTTTGTGAATTATTTTATTGTTTTTACCGCCACTTCGTTTGCTGTATCGCGACTTCGTTCGTTGATTTCACTAATTGTTTCTTGTCTTATTAACTATTAAAAAACTATGCCAGTTCTCCACATTGACTTAAGCTCGATGTAAAATTATCGCGGACACAACTGAACAGTATTTTTATTTATAAAGCATTATTATTAAAGCTTTTGTGTGTAATTAGTGTTTGTTGGGAACTTTTCAAATACTAGTTATGAGGAAATAAAGTTAACTTTTGAGGTTATGTGGCTCTCGTTGGGTTATGACACCGTTGACGGTCAAGAGAAAAAAATAGCCTAGATAACTATTGAAATCTAATATTACACTGAGATCTACTCGTTACGATTATGTTTAATATTCATTATAAATTATTATTACCTACCTATACCTGCTATATTAGTAGGCACCTAGGTACTCAATCTGAGAATTGAACCAAGCCTTCTCGGTTCTTGTCGTGAGCTTGGTACATAAACCACTGAAACATTAAATTTTGTACAACAAATAATGAATTAATGTATTAGCATGATAAAAATATACGTATGAGTTTACTGCTGTTGATTACTAATATCATATTAGTTTTATTTTAATGCGATATTATTTATCGATTTATTAATAGTTTATTTGCACTAATTAAGAGTTATAGTGGCAACACTATATTCGTAATTAGTAACAAATTAACAGCAATTTCCGGTCATTTCTATTCATTTTAATTGTATTTTTTTTAATAACAGTTCCTGAATGTTATTGTTTTAATAAGAATGAATTATATTATTTTATATGGTCAATAATGTGGATAGATTTTGTGTCCGCAGCTTTTAACAATTATAAGTCTTGGAAGCCGACAGCTGGCATCCTCCTCTAAGTTGTCTTACTACTAGACGTTTGCAGTTACAAGACGCTTTGGTCTATCCAACTAACATTGTTAATCCATCTATCTATACTTATGATAAAGCAATATGTATATATAATTATGTACAATGAAGATAATAGAAAAATGGTCTAGGAGGACTTAAATAAAGCTACAAAACGTTTTTTAATGTATGTTTGTCTGTGTGTTTGTTTGTTCGCGCATCACGTAAAAACCACTGGACTGAATGCGATGTGAGTTTCACAGTTATGCAGCTTTAAAAAGTTTTGTACTTGGTATTTCAATCCGACGAATAGAACACGAGCAATCGATAAATAAGAAACCTGACCTTCGTAATCAGGTTCACATACCTGACCTTTACAAAAAAACAGACTGCGAACAAAAAAAAAGGAGGAAAAAAGTGAGAATGGTTGCTAACCAAATTTAAATCGTTATAGATCCTAAATGGTCATTCTAAATGAAAAATAATAAGAGAAACCTAAAGATGATTTTCAAATACCTATTCAATAACATCACTTAACATAGTTCGTCAACTTTCATTTTTTTTTTCATAATATGGCGTCTGGTTGTCACCATATTGAATTTTGATTACTTCAAAAATAATTATAAGCACTTGCAAGATTAAGACGAATCGATTGACGTAAGAACCATCAAAATTCGGTATATTTATTGTCACAAAGGAACATACATACATACATACATATGCTGATAAACACATTACCTACCTGGCATTTGCGTTGCGCAGTCTGGTCATAACTATTTGACGGCTGAACAAAATTTGGTATTTTGTACTTTATAGGTAGGTAGATACTTATGGTCCTGGAACAACACATGGGTTACTTTTAACCCAGAGAAATGACCACGCAGGTAAAGCCGCGGGCACAGCTAGTAGTATTATAAATAGTTTGGTGGTTTGTTATTTTGTAAGAGATGCTGTAACATCAGATTTTAATGTGTAATGATTAATGTCCAGAAAAAGTTGTTGACTATATGAAAATACGTTAACAAATTTTTATTCACAGATTCTGATGTTTTAATGTATGGTGCTGCAAGTGCAAACAACGAAAAAAATATTGAAGACCTTTCCTCGATTTTAGGCAGAACAAATATAGCCAAGAAATATAATTTAATTATTATTATTATTGCGAAAACGTATTAAAATGTTCCCATATTTTATGTGCGGTTTTCCATCGCTTCGTGCTTCGGAGGGCACGTTAAGCTGTCGGTCCCGGCTGTTATTGATTAATAGCAGTCGTTAAGCCATGTCAGATGCCCTCGGGCGGCTTGATAAACTCTGACATCAGAGGCCAGCACTACCTCATACGACCAACAAACAAACAGTTAAGTTTGACCAACACACATTTTTCTCAGCTGCTATGCAAAAATATTGCATGCGTGAGCCCCATGTTGAATTCAATTATTTCGAATAGTGTTTAGGCAAACGTATTGTAGGACGACCTGTGGCAGGTGGAGTGACGAAAAGCGAAAAGCGGCTGCAAGAAACTGGATGAAGAGAGCTGAAGATCGAGCCCATGTGGCTCAGTTAGGAGAGACATTAGAAGTATAGGCTGAAGATGAACAATGTTAGGTAAGATAAATAGTATAGGTACACTATTTACACTATTAAACTATTATTTTCAGTCTATACTTGTTTACTGATGTTCTTCAAAGAAACTAGTACATTTACGAACAGAACTTCTGTTTGAGCACTGATTTGCATTTTGTTTAATGTAATTAGGTATATAAACTATTTAACTTCTAGAAATAATGTATAGTTCACCAAACATCTGCGATTACCTTGAACAGATTTACGGTTCGTAAATGTAGATAGGTACTAGTTGTTATGATAAATTCCAACACTAAACTTGGTTCAAACCTTTGAATTTATAATGGACTTGTTTTCGCCCGCGACTTCGTCCGCGCGGACTACAGTTTATAGCGGAAAACGCATCCTATGTTCTTCCAGGATATTAAAAACCAATGCATAAGTATAGCACCAACGTATTGTATACTCTTTGGCACCAACACTCTTGATGCTTTTTTGACTGAGTTGTTATTATTTCGTTTCCATGGCAACAGTTCCTTACAGCGAGTCATAGACATTTTCCATTTTTTCAAGATCATAGAGGCGAACTATGAGGATAGTATTGTGTTGCTACATGTTATTTCTAGTACCTTAAACTATAATAAATTGCCCTACATACGATAAAATTTGAATAAACCGATAAAATGTTTGCCTGGAAACTATAGATGCCAGACGCAATCGGGCTTGTGAAATTTTTGCAACAATCGAGGCTTTATTCATACGAATATTTTAATCGATATAAGTGAAAACAACGATTAATTTCATATATTACACTTATAATCATATACACTTACGGCATATTTGCAGAATTTGATATATTTTTTCTCCCGAGCGTGTAAGACAAAGTTTTTTTTTTTTTGGATTGACTCTGTTTGTTGGACTTTGGCATTTAATTGGATTGCCACATGATTAAATTTATTGTTAAAGTAGCAGTATCTTTCATTGCATTTATGGACTCGTTAGCTAAACGTAGCTGAAGCTGGAAACGAGCGACTAGTCATTTGAGAAATCATAATTTCCCTTTGCCACTATTCGGTACGTGGGTCAGCGTGGCGGCACAACATATACATTTCTTCCATGTCTCGAATCGCCATCAGTCGTCATCACAGTCTTCACTATTATCTCTTCTTACACATGTCGTCAGTTCATCAGCTATATCTACTTATAACAAGCAGTGTAACAAAAAGTCTGTTAGTAGAAGTCCTTTTTATTTGTCTACGATACATAAAATAATCTACAGAATCTATCTATCTATTCTTATAATAAACCAGTAAGTATCTCAAGTCTGTACAATAAAGAAAATAGAATATGATAAGTTCAAAAATTAAAACCCGACTACGTACGTTCGGATAAAAAATAGCCCATAACACTCTTGCGATAAAGACGAATCGATTGATAATTCGCTTGTCAAAATCGGACCAACAGGGGCGACGCTAATGGTGGAACATCCATACATACATACATATACTGTTTGTTTGTATTCATCATTACCATTCCCTTGTTTCGCCATAGTCTGGTAAAAAATTGTCTAGGGAAGTTAAAATTATTTAATGAACTACTATTTATTTTTTCAAGAATATAACATTTATTAGGTTGTCTGTCTGTTTGTTCGCGCATCACGTAAAAAATACTGGACTGATTGCGATGCGGTTTTCTAACGGCTAAGGTTTTGACTTAATAACTACCTATTGTGCTTGGTATCTCAATCCGCTGAGTAGAAGCCAAGCAATTGATAAAAATCTATTAGACGGCTGAACAAAATTTGGTATTTTGTGCCTTATACGTACTGTTGGTCCTGGAATAACGTATAGGATAATTTTATAGCAGAAAAATTAACACGCGGGCAAAACCGCGGGCACAGCTAGTAACTCATCGACCATCCACACATTTTTGATCTTCATCTACGCTTGTTAATATAATTATTTGCGAAATAAAACTCTGATTAAATAAGTATTATGTAAATGTAGGCTTTGGGTATAAGTTGTATTGGATGTTATTATTTAGGTATCAGTATTTCTTCGTAGATAAGTGGTACTTTTTTCCAGTCATCATATCTAGGATCGAAATCATATTTCCTGAGCTCATTCTGAAAAGATAAGAAATTTTAAATTAGGCTCAGATCATCATCATCATCATCATAATGTGCCGTCGGCCCCGGCCGCTAAATTAATTTATAGTTATTTATGGTTGCTATAAATAAACTTAGTGACCGAGCCGACGACGGACGGCTCAGCATGTCCCCTCCGAAGTACGACGGAAAATCCACACATAACTTATTAATTCATAGGTGTGGGGTCAAGGTTCGAACCTGGTATAGTTGAATTGAATTGACCACTCGGGAATAAACACTGCGAGATGATTCAGCTAAGTTTTTTTTATAACATGCTAACTCAATTTAATAACTCCACAACATGAAGTGGTGATCAAACAATATTGCCCTAAATACGATGTAAATGTGACATGATCACCCTCCATATTCCAACTTATTTCTCAACGGGAACGGGAATGGCTCTTTTTTTGGTGTAGTGTACTAGACACTACACCAAAAAAAGAGCCTTTACATTACCCAAATTTGAAATAAATCGAAAATTTGCAAATTTGGGCGGGCGGCTTCCACAGAAGCCAGGTTAGAGAAATCCCTAACTATGTACTATCTATGAGAAGGCCCTTTTCGATGCAACGGTCACTTGATTGAGATTTATTGGGTTTTCATAGACCTTTTCAGTTCCGATTTGGTTCCACGTGAAATCCACACCAATATTCAGGGTGGATCTTTGAACTGTCTATGAGAAAACCCTTTTGATATCCCTTTCTATTGGCCCTTTTGACTTTTTGATGAATCGATCGATCGAAAGAATAATGAAGCTAATTCGATTACTCGAAGTTCGATATATAAAGGGTTATTACCGACCACTCCATATGGAGTATAGTTACATTGTTATTCTATTGTTAAAAATAAGTTAATTTAAAAAAATAAAAAAAAGGTTTGAGCAGTAGGCATGTCATGGTGAAACTTAGAACAGGCTATCACAATTAAATGTATATACAACATTTCGTGCCTGTGCTGTTAACCGTTGAAGAGTTAGTTCCCTAGTCAGGACCCAACACGGAGTGCAGTAACCATGTCATATTAAAACCTAAAACTGGCTATCATAATAAAATGCGTACACAAAATTTCTGTCTGTGTTATTGACCGTTGAAGAGTTTCTCTATCTGGAGCTAATCCTGGATGTCTGTTCAGGTCATACTTGACATAAAAATTAATTGTCATCGGAACTGATGCAATATCTAAAAATTCAACTCCGTAGAATAAAAGGAAGTGGTTCTAATTCAGCTAGCAAGATTACATACTTCCAAACATGGCAAGTTAAATAATGGATTTTAAAATTGCCCGCTATTAGTTTGATTACGAGCGCTCGGACTTAAAAATTAAACATGACATGTTAAAAACTAAACCCCGACTACGGTCGGATAAAAATAGCCTAGCATACTCTTGCGATGAAGTAAATCGATTGATATGTCGCTTGTCAATTTCGGACTAAGTCCGAAACACACGTTACTTTGAACACATAACCCTACGTTTACTTCGCCGTAATCGTTTTTTTTTGCATAAGACACTTTACGTATTGTTTGACACCTCGCTTGTCAAAATCGGACCAGTAGGGGTTACGCTATGGTGGAACATCCACATACCTACATCTATCTGGGTCGTGACCCGTCTGCCACTCTATATCTATCTATACTTAATATAAAGCAATAAAAACGAAAAAGTCTGTACAATGAAGACAATTAAAAAAAAAAGTTTAGGGTACTTAAAAAAAGCTGCTGAACAAGAATATAACATTTTTTTAAATCGTATCTGTGTGTTTGTCTGTTTGTTTGTTAATTATTTTGTTTGTCTGTGTGCTTGTTCACGCATCACGTAAAAACTACTGGACCGATTGTGATTCGGTTTTCAATGTTGTATAGCTTAAAATTTGACTAAAAAACTGGAGTTCATGGTATCTTAATCCGATGATTAGATATACCGAGCAATCAATAAAAAACTATTAGCGGCCTGAAAGAATTTTGAAGAAATGTATATTGTACATTAAAGGTCATTTTGGTCCTGCAATAATATGTATGGGCTACTTTCAAATGAAATGACCAAGCGGGCAAAGCCGTGGGCACAGTTAGTAGATAGATACATACATAGACTGTTAAACTTATTACAGCTCCATTGTTTCAGCGTAGTTGGGTAATTAAACAAACAGTTTAAGTGGTATTGCTACATCTGTTTTTTTATTTTAATATACCTCGATGACATTATGTGTGGAATATAATTTCGTACAAATGGTCACCCGCGTGCCTCAGCTGCAGGTGGCGTATCCTAGTGGGTAAATGTTGGATGACTCTTTCGCATAAATAAGGCCCAATTTATGAAGATTGCGAGTTGTGTTAGCCTTCATAGACATATACATAGACTAGCTATACCCGCTGTTTCGCACGCGTGTTCATTTCCTTAGATTAAAAGTACCATAATGTGCCATTCCAGGACCTAAAATACAAATATACAAATATTATTGATGGCTGATGAAATTTTGATTTAATATCAAAATTTCATCAGCCATCAATAATATTTTAATCAATTGCTCGGCTTCTAATCGCCAAATTTAGATACCAATTACACCAGTTTTTAAGTCAAACCTTAAGCTATCCCATCCCACATTGAAAACCGCATAACAATCGGCCCAGTAGTTTTTACGTGATATACAAAAATACAGATAGAAAAACACAAATTAAAAGAAAAAAAATTGTTCTGTAGCTTATTTTACCCTAGACCATTTTATTAATTTGACTTCTTTGTACAGCATTTTTCGTACCTATTGCTTTATTATAAGTATAGATAGATGACTGTGCCAAGTTGCATCAAAATCCGTCCAGTAGTTACAGCGTGATACGTGTTCTTTCAAATAACTTTCAACCCCTATCCTGCGGGAACACTTTAATTTTTCAGGATGAAAAGTGTCCAATGTCCCACCTCGTAGTATGAACTCATATCAGTGTCAACGTGATGCGCGGACATGAAACAGACAGAAAGACAGATAAAAATGAAAAAAAAAAACAACAGTTATAGCCTCACTATCAAATATAGAGTATCCTCCAAAAATGAATCACATATTACTTCGAAATTAACATAACTGTGGACCGCTATCTCGCAGGAACCCTTTATTTTTTTGGGATAAAAGGTATCGTCAATTTTAACCCATCATTTATACCATGACTGTGCTGCAAATCCGTCCAGTAGTTTCAACGTGGTACGTATTCTTTTAAATAACTTTCAACCCCTATCCTGCGAGAACCCTTATATTTTTCAGGATGAAAAGTATCCTGTCCTACCTCGTAGTACAAACTCAAATCATGCCAAGTTTCATTTGAATTCATTCAGTAGATTCAGGCGTGATGCGCGTCCAAGATAAATACAGACAGACAGAAAGACAGACAGACAGACAACAGTCAAAAATGAAAAAAAAAAACAGTTTTGGCTTCAGTATCAAATATAAAACAGCATACAAAAAACAGCAAAAAAATACAACATATCTTCATTGTACAGAATTGGACCTGTTACAGTTTTATTATTAGTATAGATATAGCTTTATTTATCGAAAAAAACAAGTACACAAAATAAAAACATTAGCATAATGCTGGGTGATAACGACCAGTGCTACAATCCACAATCGAAAAGCGACAATCTTCAGGACGACAATCCTCTGTGGTTTTTCTGCATAGATCAGAAATTTCACGTAGGCCCGCAGAAAATTGTCGAGCGACCAAAATCAACACCAAACAGTGACTCTTTTGGAATTTAGAGGCACCTGATTAATATCCCGTGGAGTCGTTCCAAATGCAGCAATTTTGCTTGTTTACCATGTCACTTAACCAGAATCGAGTCTCACCAGTTATCAATGAAGACCATAAATTTGACGCGCATGGAACTTTAGGCGATTAGAGCACAGATTTTTATAAAGCTATCACCCGCGACTTCGTCCACGCGGCTTACAGTTTATCGTGAAAAGACCATCCTATGTTCATCTAGGATATTAAAAACCAATGGAAAAGTATAGCACCAACGCTCTTGATGTATTTTGACAGACTTATTATTATTTTGTTTCTACGGACACGTCATTCCGCTCCATACAGCGAGTAATCCACATTTTTATATATTGTCCAGTACCTATTTACAAAGTTTCATTACAATCGGATTAGCCGTTAAGGCGTGAAAGCTCCCCAAACAATCAAACAAAAAAACAGACAACGTTTCACTTTTATGTATTGGTGTGGATTTTAACAATCTCAATAAGGTATCTTTCTTATTTCAAGTGAACGCGGTATTAACTGTGAACCAACCTGTACTATTTTTGCGGGCGCAAGGAAATTATGGTATTTTAATATTTAGTACTAGCTGTAAGAAAAAAACACGCGGGGCTTCGCACGCGTGTTCTTTTCTAGGTTCAAAGTACCGTATTGGTGCTATTCCAGGACTAATATACCGACATTTGAACAAAATACTTTATCAATTTCTCGGCTTCTAACTCACCGGGTTGAGATATCAATTACACCAGATTTAAATGAAACCCTAAGCTATAAAACCACATTAAAATCGGTCCAGTAGTTTTTACGTAATACGTGAACAAACAAACATACAGACAAACTGAAAGAAAAACACGAGTAATAAAAAAATATTGTTTAATACCTTTTTTAAGCACCCAAGAGCATTTTTTTCATTAGAAATCATTTAGTAGTTTGGGTGCGATGCGCGGTCAAGATACGGACAAACAGACAGACAAAATTAAAAAGTAAAACAGTTTGGCTTCATTATCGAATATAGAGAACCATCCAAAAAATATTTTTTATTACTTAAATATTAACATAACTTTGGACCCATATCCCGCAGGAACCCTTTACTTTTTCGGGATAAAACGTGTCCTCAATTTTAACCCATCATATAATTTAAGACAGTGCCAAGTTGCATCAAAACCCGTCCATTACTTTCAGCGTGGTACGTGTTCTTTTAAATAAGTTTCAACCCATAAATAATAACCCATACATTTTTCGATATGTAAAGTATCCTATGTTCTACCTCGTAGTACGAACTCAAATCATACCAAGTTTCTTTTGAATTCATCCAGTAGTTCCGGCGGCGTGATGCGCGGCTAAGATACAGACTGACAGACATACAGAAAAAAATGAAAAAACATACAGTTTAGGCTTCATAATCGAATATAGAGTAACATCCAAAAAAAACACTTTATCTATATGTACAGAATTTGGACCCATATCCCTCAAGAACCCTTTATTTTTCGGGACAAAATGTATCCATAATTTTCACCTATCTTATAAACTATGTCTGTGCCAAGTTGCATCAATATCCGTCCAATAGTTTCAGTGTGCTAAGTGTTCTTTTAAATAATTTTCCACCCCTATCCTGCAGGAATACTTAATTTTTTCGGGATGAAAAATATCCAATGTCCTATCTCCAAGTGTGAACTCAAATTATACCAAATTACATTTGAATTAGCTAAGTATTTTCGGCGTGGTGCGTTGCCAAGGTACACACAGACAGACAGACAGACAATTTTTTTAAAAATAGAGTGTTGGGTTAACTATTGAATACAGATCGGCCTCCAAAAAAATTACATAATATCTTCAATTTACAGAATTTTGGACATTATCCCGAAGGAACACTTTATTTTTCGGGATAAAAAGTATCCTCAATTTTTATCCATTATATAAACTATGACTGTGCCAAGTTTCAATAAAATCCGTCAAGTAGTTTCAGCGTGATACGTGTTCTTTTAAATAACTTTCAACGCCTATCCTGCAGGAACCCTTTAATTTTTCGGGATGAAAAGTATCCTATATCCTACCTCGAAGTATGAACTCAAATCATACCAAATTTCATTTGAATTCATTGAGTGTTTTCGGCGTAATGCACTTCCAAGGTACAGACAGACAGACGGACAGACAGACAGAGAGACAAAAATAAAAAAAATGCTGTTTTGGCTTTAGTATTTAATTTAGAATGGCCCCCATAAAAAATACAAAATATTTTTAATTTAAAGAATATTGGACATTATCCCGCAGGAACTCTTTATTTTTTCGGGATAAAAAGTATCCTCAATTTTAATCCATCATATAAACTATGACTGTGCCAAGTTGCATCAAAATCTGTCCATTAGTTTCAGAGTGGTAAGTGTTTTTTTGAAATAGCTTTCAACCCCAATCCTGCGGGAACCCTTTCATTTTTCGGGATGAAAAGTAGCCTATGTCCTACCTCATAGTATGAACTCAAATCATACCAAATTTTATTTAAATTCATTCAGTAGTTTCCGCGTGATGCCTACCCAAGATACAGACAGACAAACAGACAGACAAAAATGAAAAAAAATACAGTTTTGGCTTCAGTTTCGAATCTAGAGTAACGTCCAAAAAAATTTTCAAAATACCTTCAATGTACAGAATTGGACCCGTTACAGTTTTATTATAAGTATATAGATAGATGATGTGTTCTTTTAATACTTGTGCCCATATTTTAATTTAATCGTGACTGCAAAAGTCAGAGTTTTAATGTCGTATAAGTCTAGTACATACATTTTTATTTTATTTACGAGAAAATTGGCATGGTATTGCAAGATTTAAGTAAGAAATGAATTGAAAAAGGGTGATTCATAAAAAAAGGAAAAATTAAAGCCGCTATCTACAATAAAAATTTAAAACAAGTAAAACATAATTTTAAAATTGTGAATATTATGTTAGTAATTTATAGTAAAACGATCTCCGAATCGAACGAGTTTACTGTCCGAGCGTTTTACGAAAAACTACTATTAAATGATTGAATGTAATTAGTTGGCATGTTGAGTTTTGTAATTATTTGCCGCTATCTGCAATATAAAATACCGACCTACGTAATTCAATAATTTAAATTTCTATAGATCTTTCTAGTTCTTAGAATAACACCGCCGAAAATCTGCATTTCGTTGCTTTTTTGTCAAAAAATGTACTAGGTCCCTGCCAAGCACCAAACTACAAGACCAAAGTGGCCGCTATCACAGTACATATAATACTCCTAGGTCCTTGGATATATACTGTGCCGCTATACACTGTCAAAGTCCGAGTGCTCCTTAAGAAAAACCATTTACATATCTCGAGACGCTAGTCTTATCTCGTTGGAGCCCTGTTGTTGGTAGATTGCAAGAAGGTTTAAAAAAAGACGGACACTGCACTGCCAAACAAATGAGTGAAGTAAACGGTGGCTGTGTATGTGTGCGTGAGTGGATAATTTGTGCTGTTTTGTGGTCGATACATAATTTCATCACAAAAGGCTGCATTGCTTTTGATCTAGAGAATTGACAGAATTAGCACGACTTAGAAAGTCTTTATCTTGCTACGATGTGGCGGCCGATTGGCATGACATGATGAAAATGTGGTGAGGCTTGTGCTTAGGAGAGGATCGGAATATCTTGGGCGCTAAACTTTTGATTTGACGGTGTGGTCTCCGTCTTTTTGGATACCATCTTGGTAGATTATAGACAATTAATATTATTGAGTTATAGGTCATTCGTGATACCTCTGGGCTTGGAAGAAAGAATGATAAATAGTTTTAGATAATTTTCTACCCGATATTGAAATGTTATGATCCGAATGTCTTCAAGCCGAAAGTGTTTTAGAATAGATATATCTCATAAGATGGCTAAAAATATGACATTACCAGTTGCGCACGTGGTTTTTACCCGCGTGAATAATGATGATGATGATGATGAAAAGTATCCTTTATATTATTACAGAACCTAAAGTGTCTACATACAAAATTTATTCAAAATTCGTTGAGGCATTTCAGCGTGAAGACCAGACAATACATACACACACAAACTTGCGCATTTATTATACTAGTAGGATTTTAAGTAATTTATTATTATCTTTAGTAACAAAAAGACTGTACAAAGAAGACATTTAAAAAATATGGTCTAGGGGATTAAGAATTATGCTAGTTGAATATTATTAAAACTTTTTTTTCTATTCTTATAATAAAGCAGTAAGTACCATAAAGTCTGTACAATTAAGATAACAATAAAAATATTCTAGGGGACTTAAAATATGCTATTAAACAAGTTTTTTTATCTATAGGTACTTATAATAAAGCAGTAAGTACCATAAAGTCTGTACAATTAAGATAACAATAAAAATATTCTAGGGGACTTAAAATATGCTATTAAACAAGTTTTTTTATCTATAGGTACTTATAATAAAGCAGTAAGTACCATAAAGTCTGTACAATTAAGATAACAATAAAAATATTATAGGGGACTTAAAATATGCTATTGAACAAGTTTTTTTATCTATAGGTACTTATAATAAAGCAGTAAGTACCATAAAGTCTGTACAATTAAGATAACAATAAAAATATTCTAGGGGACTTAAAATATACTACTGAACAAGTTTTTTTATCTATAGGTACTTATAATAAAGCAGTAAGTACCATAAAGTCTGTACAATTAAGATAACAATAAAAATATTCTAGGGGACTTAAAATATGCTACTGAACAAGTTTTTTTATCTATAGGTACTTATAATAAAGCAGTAAGTACCATAAAGTCTGTACAATTAAGATAACAATAAAAATATTCTAGGGGACTTAAAATATGCTATTGAACAAGTTTTTTTAACTATAGGTACTTATAATAAAGCAGTAAATACCATAAAGTCTGTACAATGAAGATAACAATAAAAATATTCTAGGGGACTTAAAATATGCTATTGAACAAGTTTTTTTATCTATAGGTACTTATAATAAAGCAGTAAGTACCATAAAGTCTGTACAATGAAGATAACAATAAAAATATTCTAGGGGACTTAAAATATGCTATTGAACAAGTTTTTTTATCTATAGGTACTTATAATAAAGCAGTAAGTACCATAAAGTCTGTACAATTAAGATAACAATAAAAATATTCTAGGGGACTTAAAATATGCTATTGAACAAGTTTTTTTATCTATAGGTACTTATAATAAAGCAGTAAGTACCATAAAGTCTGTACAATGAAGATAACAATAAAAATATTCTAGGAGACTTAAAATATGCTATTGAACAAGTTTTTTTATCTATAGGTACTTATAATAAAGCAGTAAGTACCATAAAGTCTGTACAATTAAGATAACAATAAAAATATTCTAGGGGACTTAAAATATGCTATTGAACAAGTTTTTTTATCTATAGGTACTTATAATAAAGCAGTAAGTACCATAAAGTCTGTACAATGAAGATAACAATAAAAATATTCTAGGGGACTTAAAATATGCTATTGAACAAGTTTTTTTATCTATAGGTACTTATAATAAAGCAGTAAGTACCATAAAGTCTGTACAATGAAGATAACAATAAAAATATTCTAGGGGACTTAAAATATGCTATTGAACAAGTTTTTTTATCTATAGGTACTTATAATAAAGCAGTAAATACCATAAAGTCTGTACAATGAAGATAACAATAAAAATATTCTAGGGGACTTAAAATATGCTATTGAACAAGTTTTTTTATCTATAGGTACTTATAATAAAGCAGTAAGTACCATAAAGTCTGTACAATGAAGATAACAATAAAAATATTCTAGGGGACTTAAAATATGCTATTGAACAAGTTTTTTTATCTATAGGTACTTATAATAAAGCAGTAAGTACCATAAAGTCTGTACAATTAAGATAACAATAAAAATATTCTAGGGGACTTAAAATATGCTATTGAACAAGTTTTTTTTATCTATAGGTACTTATAATAAAGCAGTAAGTACCATAAAGTCTGTACAATGAAGATAACAATAAAAATATTCTAGGGGACTTAAAATATGCTATTGAACAAGTTTTTTTATCTATAGGTTCTTATAATAAAGCAGTAAGGACCATAAAGTCTGTACAATTAAGATAACAATAAAAATATTCTAGGGGACTTAAAATATGCTACTGAACAAGTTTTTTTATCTATAGGTACTTATAATAAAGCAGTAAGTACCATAAAGTCTGTACAATTAAGATAACAATAAAAATATTCTAGGGGACTTAAAATATGCTACTGAACAAGTTTTTTTATCTATAGGTACTTATAATAAAGCAGTAAGTACCATAAAGTCTGTACAATTAAGATAACAATAAAAATATTCTAGGGGACTTAAAATATGCTATTGAACAAGTTTTTTTATCTATAGGTACTTATAATAAAGCAGTAAGTACCATAAAGTCTGTACAATTAAGATAACAATAAAAATATTCTAGGGGACTTAAAATATACTACTGAACAAGTTTTTTTATCTATAGGTACTTATAATAAAGCAGTAAGTACCATAAAGTCTGTACAATTAAGATAACAATAAAAATATTCTAGGGGACTTAAAATATGCTACTGAACAAGTTTTTTTATCTATAGGTTCTTATAATAAAGCAGTAAGGACCATAAAGTCTGTACAATTAAGATAACAATAAAAATATTCTAGGGGACTTAAAATATGCTACTGAACAAGTTTTTTTATCTATAGGTACTTATAATAAAGCAGTAAGTACCATAAAGTCTGTACAATTAAGATAACAATAAAAATATTCTAGGGGACTTAAAATATGCTACTGAACAAGTTTTTTTATCTATAGGTACTTATAATAAAGCAGTAAGTACCATAAAGTCTGTACAATTAAGATAACAATAAAAATATTCTAGGGGACTTAAAATATGCTATTGAACAAGTTTTTTTATCTATAGGTACTTATAATAAAGCAGTAAGTACCATAAAGTCTGTACAATTAAGATAACAATAAAAATATTCTAGGGGACTTAAAATATACTACTGAACAAGTTTTTTTATCTATAGGTACTTATAATAAAGCAGTAAGTACCATAAAGTCTGTACAATTAAGATAACAATAAAAATATTCTAGGGGACTTAAAATATGCTACTGAACAAGTTTTTTTATCTATAGGTACTTATAATAAAGCAGTAAGTACCATAAAGTCTGTACAATTAAGATAACAATAAAAATATTCTAGGGGACTTAAAATATGCTATTGAACAAGTTTTTTTATCTATAGGTACTTATAATAAAGCAGTAAATACCATAAAGTCTGTACAATGAAGATAACAATAAAAATATTCTAGGGGACTTAAAATATGCTATTGAACAAGTTTTTTTATCTATAGGTACTTATAATAAAGCAGTAAGTACCATAAAGTCTGTACAATTAAGATAACAATAAAAATATTCTAGGGGACTTAAAATATGCTATTGAACAAGTTTTTTTATCTATAGGTACTTATAATAAAGCAGTAAATACCATAAAGTCTGTACAATGAAGATAACAATAAAAATATTCTAGGGGACTTAAAATATGCTATTGAACAAGTTTTTTTATCTATAGGTACTTATAATAAAGCAGTAAGTACCATAAAGTCTGTACAATGAAGATAACAATAAAAATATTCTAGGGGACTTAAAATATGCTATTGAACAAGTTTTTTTATCTATAGGTACTTATAATAAAGCAGTAAGTACCATAAAGTCTGTACAATTAAGATAACAATAAAAATATTCTAGGGGACTTAAAATATGCTATTGAACAAGTTTTTTTATCTATAGGTACTTATAATAAAGCAGTAAGTACCATAAAGTCTGTACAATGAAGATAACAATAAAAATATTCTAGGAGACTTAAAATATGCTATTGAACAAGTTTTTTTATCTATAGGTACTTATAATAAAGCAGTAAGTACCATAAAGTCTGTACAATTAAGATAACAATAAAAATATTCTAGGGGACTTAAAATATGCTATTGAACAAGTTTTTTTATCTATAGGTACTTATAATAAAGCAGTAAGTACCATAAAGTCTGTACAATGAAGATAACAATAAAAATATTCTAGGGGACTTAAAATATGCTATTGAACAAGTTTTTTTATCTATAGGTACTTATAATAAAGCAGTAAGTACCATAAAGTCTGTACAATGAAGATAACAATAAAAATATTCTAGGGGACTTAAAATATGCTATTGAACAAGTTTTTTTATCTATAGGTACTTATAATAAAGCAGTAAATACCATAAAGTCTGTACAATGAAGATAACAATAAAAATATTCTAGGGGACTTAAAATATGCTATTGAACAAGTTTTTTTATCTATAGGTACTTATAATAAAGCAGTAAGTACCATAAAGTCTGTACAATGAAGATAACAATAAAAATATTCTAGGGGACTTAAAATATGCTATTGAACAAGTTTTTTTATCTATAGGTACTTATAATAAAGCAGTAAGTACCATAAAGTCTGTACAATTAAGATAACAATAAAAATATTCTAGGGGACTTAAAATATGCTATTGAACAAGTTTTTTTTATCTATAGGTACTTATAATAAAGCAGTAAGTACCATAAAGTCTGTACAATGAAGATAACAATAAAAATATTCTAGGGGACTTAAAATATGCTATTGAACAAGTTTTTTTATCTATAGGTTCTTATAATAAAGCAGTAAGGACCATAAAGTCTGTACAATTAAGATAACAATAAAAATATTCTAGGGGACTTAAAATATGCTACTGAACAAGTTTTTTTATCTATAGGTACTTATAATAAAGCAGTAAGTACCATAAAGTCTGTACAATTAAGATAACAATAAAAATATTCTAGGGGACTTAAAATATGCTACTGAACAAGTTTTTTTATCTATAGGTACTTATAATAAAGCAGTAAGTACCATAAAGTCTGTACAATTAAGATAACAATAAAAATATTCTAGGGGACTTAAAATATGCTATTGAACAAGTTTTTTTATCTATAGGTACTTATAATAAAGCAGTAAGTACCATAAAGTCTGTACAATGAAGATAACAATAAAAATATTCTAGGAGACTTAAAATATGCTATTGAACAAGTTTTTTTATCTATAGGTACTTATAATAAAGCAGTAAGTACCATAAAGTCTGTACAATTAAGATAACAATAAAAATATTCTAGGGGACTTAAAATATGCTATTGAACAAGTTTTTTTATCTATAGGTACTTATAATAAAGCAGTAAGTACCATAAAGTCTGTACAATGAAGATAACAATAAAAATATTCTAGGGGACTTAAAATATGCTATTGAACAAGTTTTTTTATCTATAGGTACTTATAATAAAGCAGTAAGTACCATAAAGTCTGTACAATGAAGATAACAATAAAAATATTCTAGGGGACTTAAAATATGCTATTGAACAAGTTTTTTTATCTATAGGTACTTATAATAAAGCAGTAAATACCATAAAGTCTGTACAATGAAGATAACAATAAAAATATTCTAGGGGACTTAAAATATGCTATTGAACAAGTTTTTTTATCTATAGGTACTTATAATAAAGCAGTAAGTACCATAAAGTCTGTACAATGAAGATAACAATAAAAATATTCTAGGGGACTTAAAATATGCTATTGAACAAGTTTTTTTATCTATAGGTACTTATAATAAAGCAGTAAGTACCATAAAGTCTGTACAATTAAGATAACAATAAAAATATTCTAGGGGACTTAAAATATGCTATTGAACAAGTTTTTTTTATCTATAGGTACTTATAATAAAGCAGTAAGTACCATAAAGTCTGTACAATGAAGATAACAATAAAAATATTCTAGGGGACTTAAAATATGCTATTGAACAAGTTTTTTTATCTATAGGTTCTTATAATAAAGCAGTAAGGACCATAAAGTCTGTACAATTAAGATAACAATAAAAATATTCTAGGGGACTTAAAATATGCTACTGAACAAGTTTTTTTATCTATAGGTACTTATAATAAAGCAGTAAGTACCATAAAGTCTGTACAATTAAGATAACAATAAAAATATTCTAGGGGACTTAAAATATGCTACTGAACAAGTTTTTTTATCTATAGGTACTTATAATAAAGCAGTAAGTACCATAAAGTCTGTACAATTAAGATAACAATAAAAATATTCTAGGGGACTTAAAATATGCTATTGAACAAGTTTTTTTATCTATAGGTACTTATAATAAAGCAGTAAGTACCATAAAGTCTGTACAATTAAGATAACAATAAAAATATTCTAGGGGACTTAAAATATACTACTGAACAAGTTTTTTTATCTATAGGTACTTATAATAAAGCAGTAAGTACCATAAAGTCTGTACAATTAAGATAACAATAAAAATATTCTAGGGGACTTAAAATATGCTACTGAACAAGTTTTTTTATCTATAGGTACTTATAATAAAGCAGTAAGTACCATAAAGTCTGTACAATTAAGATAACAATAAAAATATTCTAGGGGACTTAAAATATGCTATTGAACAAGTTTTTTTATCTATAGGTACTTATAATAAAGCAGTAAATACCATAAAGTCTGTACAATGAAGATAACAATAAAAATATTCTAGGGGACTTAAAATATGCTATTGAACAAGTTTTTTTATCTATAGGTACTTATAATAAAGCAGTAAGTACCATAAAGTCTGTACAATTAAGATAACAATAAAAATATTCTAGGGGACTTAAAATATGCTATTGAACAAGTTTTTTTATCTATAGGTACTTATAATAAAGCAGTAAATACCATAAAGTCTGTACAATGAAGATAACAATAAAAATATTCTAGGGGACTTAAAATATGCTATTGAACAAGTTTTTTTATCTATAGGTACTTATAATAAAGCAGTAAGTACCATAAAGTCTGTACAATGAAGATAACAATAAAAATATTCTAGGGGACTTAAAATATGCTATTGAACAAGTTTTTTTATCTATAGGTACTTATAATAAAGCAGTAAGTACCATAAAGTCTGTACAATTAAGATAACAATAAAAATATTCTAGGGGACTTAAAATATGCTATTGAACAAGTTTTTTTATCTATAGGTACTTATAATAAAGCAGTAAGTACCATAAAGTCTGTACAATGAAGATAACAATAAAAATATTCTAGGAGACTTAAAATATGCTATTGAACAAGTTTTTTTATCTATAGGTACTTATAATAAAGCAGTAAGTACCATAAAGTCTGTACAATTAAGATAACAATAAAAATATTCTAGGGGACTTAAAATATGCTATTGAACAAGTTTTTTTATCTATAGGTACTTATAATAAAGCAGTAAGTACCATAAAGTCTGTACAATGAAGATAACAATAAAAATATTCTAGGGGACTTAAAATATGCTATTGAACAAGTTTTTTTATCTATAGGTACTTATAATAAAGCAGTAAGTACCATAAAGTCTGTACAATGAAGATAACAATAAAAATATTCTAGGGGACTTAAAATATGCTATTGAACAAGTTTTTTTATCTATAGGTACTTATAATAAAGCAGTAAATACCATAAAGTCTGTACAATGAAGATAACAATAAAAATATTCTAGGGGACTTAAAATATGCTATTGAACAAGTTTTTTTATCTATAGGTACTTATAATAAAGCAGTAAGTACCATAAAGTCTGTACAATGAAGATAACAATAAAAATATTCTAGGGGACTTAAAATATGCTATTGAACAAGTTTTTTTATCTATAGGTACTTATAATAAAGCAGTAAGTACCATAAAGTCTGTACAATTAAGATAACAATAAAAATATTCTAGGGGACTTAAAATATGCTATTGAACAAGTTTTTTTTATCTATAGGTACTTATAATAAAGCAGTAAGTACCATAAAGTCTGTACAATGAAGATAACAATAAAAATATTCTAGGGGACTTAAAATATGCTATTGAACAAGTTTTTTTATCTATAGGTTCTTATAATAAAGCAGTAAGGACCATAAAGTCTGTACAATTAAGATAACAATAAAAATATTCTAGGGGACTTAAAATATGCTACTGAACAAGTTTTTTTATCTATAGGTACTTATAATAAAGCAGTAAGTACCATAAAGTCTGTACAATTAAGATAACAATAAAAATATTCTAGGGGACTTAAAATATGCTACTGAACAAGTTTTTTTTATCTATAGGTACTTATAATAAAGCAGTAAGTACCATAAAGTCTGTACAATTAAGATAACAATAAAAATATTCTAGGGGACTTAAAATATGCTACTGAACAAGTTTTTTTTATCTATAGGTACTTATAATAAAGCAGTAGTACCATAAAGTCTGTACAATTAAGATAACAATAAAAATATTCTAGGGGACTTAAAATATGCTACTGAACAAGTTTTTTTATCTATTGGTACTTATAATAAAGCAGTAAGTACCATAAAGTCTGTACAATGAAGATAACAATAAAAATATTCTAGGGGACTTAAAATATGCTATTGAACAAGTTTTTTTATCTAAAGGTACTTATAATAAAGCAGTAAGTACCATAAAGTCTGTACAATTAAGATAACAATAAAAATATTCTAGGGGACTTAAAATATGCTACTGAACAAGTTTTTTTATCTATAGGTACTTATAATAAAGCAGTAAGTACCATAAAGTCTGTACAATTAAGATAACAATAAAAATATTCTAGGGGACTTAAAATATGCTATTGAACAAGTTTTTTTTATCTATAGGTACTTATAATAAAGCAGTAAGTACCATAAAGTCTGTACAATGAAGATAACAATAAAAATATTCTAGGGGACTTAAAATATGCTAGAACAAGTTTTTTTATCTATAGGTTCTTATAATAAAGCAGTAAGGACCATAAAGTCTGTACAATTAAGATAACAATAAAAATATTCTAGGGGACTTAAAATATGCTACTGAACAAGTTTTTTTATCTATAGGTACTTATAATAAAGCAGTAAGTACCATAAAGTCTGTACAATTAAGATAACAATAAAAATATTCTAGGGGACTTAAAATATGCTACTGAACAAGTTTTTTTATCTATAGGTACTTATAATAAAGCAGTAAGTACCATAAAGTCTGTACAATTAAGATAACAATAAAAATATTCTAGGGGACTTAAAATATGCTATTGAACAAGTTTTTTTATCTATAGGTACTTATAATAAAGCAGTAAGTACCATAAAGTCTGTACAATTAAGATAACAATAAAAATATTCTAGGGGACTTAAAATATACTACTGAACAAGTTTTTTTATCTATAGGTACTTATAATAAAGCAGTAAGTACCATAAAGTCTGTACAATTAAGATAACAATAAAAATATTCTAGGGGACTTAAAATATGCTACTGAACAAGTTTTTTTATCTATAGGTACTTATAATAAAGCAGTAAGTACCATAAAGTCTGTACAATTAAGATAACAATAAAAATATTCTAGGGGACTTAAAATATGCTATTGAACAAGTTTTTTTATCTATAGGTACTTATAATAAAGCAGTAAATACCATAAAGTCTGTACAATGAAGATAACAATAAAAATATTCTAGGGGACTTAAAATATGCTATTGAACAAGTTTTTTTATCTATAGGTACTTATAATAAAGCAGTAAGTACCATAAAGTCTGTACAATTAAGATAACAATAAAAATATTCTAGGGGACTTAAAATATGCTATTGAACAAGTTTTTTTATCTATAGGTACTTATAATAAAGCAGTAAATACCATAAAGTCTGTACAATGAAGATAACAATAAAAATATTCTAGGGGACTTAAAATATGCTATTGAACAAGTTTTTTTATCTATAGGTACTTATAATAAAGCAGTAAGTACCATAAAGTCTGTACAATGAAGATAACAATAAAAATATTCTAGGGGACTTAAAATATGCTATTGAACAAGTTTTTTTATCTATAGGTACTTATAATAAAGCAGTAAGTACCATAAAGTCTGTACAATTAAGATAACAATAAAAATATTCTAGGGGACTTAAAATATGCTATTGAACAAGTTTTTTTATCTATAGGTACTTATAATAAAGCAGTAAGTACCATAAAGTCTGTACAATGAAGATAACAATAAAAATATTCTAGGAGACTTAAAATATGCTATTGAACAAGTTTTTTTATCTATAGGTACTTATAATAAAGCAGTAAGTACCATAAAGTCTGTACAATTAAGATAACAATAAAAATATTCTAGGGGACTTAAAATATGCTATTGAACAAGTTTTTTTATCTATAGGTACTTATAATAAAGCAGTAAGTACCATAAAGTCTGTACAATGAAGATAACAATAAAAATATTCTAGGGGACTTAAAATATGCTATTGAACAAGTTTTTTTATCTATAGGTACTTATAATAAAGCAGTAAGTACCATAAAGTCTGTACAATGAAGATAACAATAAAAATATTCTAGGGGACTTAAAATATGCTATTGAACAAGTTTTTTTATTTATAGGTACTTATAATAAAGCAGTAAATACCATAAAGTCTGTACAATGAAGATAACAATAAAAATATTCTAGGGGACTTAAAATATGCTATTGAACAAGTTTTTTTATCTATAGGTACTTATAATAAAGCAGTAAGTACCATAAAGTCTGTACATGAAGATAACAATAAAAATATTCTAGGGGACTTAAAATATGCTATTGAACAAGTTTTTTTATCTATAGGTACTTATAATAAAGCAGTAAGTACCATAAAGTCTGTACAATTAAGATAACAATAAAAATATTCTAGGGGACTTAAAATATGCTATTGAACAAGTTTTTTTATCTATAGGTACTTATAATAAAGCAGTAAGTACCATAAAGTCTGTACAATGAAGATAACAATAAAAATATTCTAGGGGACTTAAAATATGCTATTGAACAAGTTTTTTTATCTATAGGTTCTTATAATAAAGCAGTAAGGACCATAAAGTCTGTACAATTAAGATAACAATAAAAATATTCTAGGGGACTTAAAATATGCTACTGAACAAGTTTTTTTATCTATAGGTACTTATAATAAAGCAGTAAGTACCATAAAGTCTGTACAATTAAGATAACAATAAAAATATTCTAGGGGACTTAAAATATGCTACTGAACAAGTTTTTTTATCTATAGGTACTTATAATAAAGCAGTAAGTACCATAAAGTCTGTACAATTAAGATAACAATAAAAATATTCTAGGGGACTTAAAATATGCTATTGAACAAGTTTTTTTATCTATAGGTACTTATAATAAAGCAGTAAGTACCATAAAGTCTGTACAATGAAGATAACAATAAAAATATTCTAGGAGACTTAAAATATGCTATTGAACAAGTTTTTTTATCTATAGGTACTTATAATAAAGCAGTAAGTACCATAAAGTCTGTACAATGAAGATAACAATAAAAATATTCTAGGGGACTTAAAATATGCTATTGAACAAGTTTTTTTATCTATAGGTACTTATAATAAAGCAGTAAGTACCATAAAGTCTGTACAATGAAGATAACAATAAAAATATTCTAGGGGACTTAAAATATGCTATTGAACAAGTTTTTTTTATCTATAGGTACTTATAATAAAGCAGTAAGTACCATAAAGTCTGTACAATGAAGATAACAATAAAAATATTCTAGGGGACTTAAAATATGCTATTGAACAAGTTTTTTTATCTATAGGTACTTATAATAAAGCAGTAAATACCATAAAGTCTGTACAATGAAGATAACAATAAAAATATTCTAGGGGACTTAAAATATGCTATTGAACAAGTTTTTTTATCTATAGGTACTTATAATAAAGCAGTAAGTACCATAAAGTCTGTACAATGAAGATAACAATAAAAATATTCTAGGGGACTTAAAATATGCTATTGAACAAGTTTTTTTATCTATAGGTACTTATAATAAAGCAGTAAGTACCATAAAGTCTGTACAATTAAGATAACAATAAAAATATTCTAGGGGACTTAAAATATGCTATTGAACAAGTTTTTTTTATCTATAGGTACTTATAATAAAGCAGTAAGTACCATAAAGTCTGTACAATGAAGATAACAATAAAAATATTCTAGGGGACTTAAAATATGCTATTGAACAAGTTTTTTTATCTATAGGTACTTATAATAAAGCAGTAAGGTACCATAAAGTCTGTACAATTAAGATAACAATAAAAATATTCTAGGGGACTTAAAATATGCTACTGAACAAGTTTTTTTATCTATAGGTACTTATAATAAAGCAGTAAGTACCATAAAGTCTGTACAATTAAGATAACAATAAAAATATTCTAGGGGACTTAAAATATGCTACTGAACAAGTTTTTTTATCTATAGGTACTTATAATAAAGCAGTAAGTACCATAAAGTCTGTACAATTAAGATAACAATAAAAATATTCTAGGGGACTTAAAATATGCTATTGAACAAGTTTTTTTATCTATAGGTACTTATAATAAAGCAGTAAGTACCATAAAGTCTGTACAATTAAGATAACAATAAAAATATTCTAGGGGACTTAAAATATACTACTGAACAAGTTTTTTTATCTATAGGTACTTATAATAAAGCAGTAAGTACCATAAAGTCTGTACAATTAAGATAACAATAAAAATATTCTAGGGGACTTAAAATATGCTACTGAACAAGTTTTTTTATCTATAGGTACTTATAATAAAGCAGTAAGTACCATAAAGTCTGTACAATTAAGATAACAATAAAAATATTCTAGGGGACTTAAAATATGCTATTGAACAAGTTTTTTTATCTATAGGTACTTATAATAAAGCAGTAAATACCATAAAGTCTGTACAATGAAGATAACAATAAAAATATTCTAGGGGACTTAAAATATGCTATTGAACAAGTTTTTTTATCTATAGGTACTTATAATAAAGCAGTAAGTACCATAAAGTCTGTACAATTAAGATAACAATAAAAATATTCTAGGGGACTTAAAATATGCTATTGAACAAGTTTTTTTATCTATAGGTACTTATAATAAAGCAGTAAGTACCATAAAGTCTGTACAATGAAGATAACAATAAAAATATTCTAGGGGACTTAAAATATGCTATTGAACAAGTTTTTTTATCTATAGGTACTTATAATAAAGCAGTAAGTACCATAAAGTCTGTACAATGAAGATAACAATAAAAATATTCTAGGGGACTTAAAATATGCTATTGAACAAGTTTTTTTATCTATAGGTACTTATAATAAAGCAGTAAGTACCATAAAGTCTGTACAATTAAGATAACAATAAAAATATTCTAGGGGACTTAAAATATGCTATTGAACAAGTTTTTTTATCTATAGGTACTTATAATAAAGCAGTAAGTACCATAAAGTCTGTACAATGAAGATAACAATAAAAATATTCTAGGGGACTTAAAATATGCTATTGAACAAGTTTTTTTTATCTATAGGTACTTATAATAAAGCAGTAAGTACCATAAAGTCTGTACAATTAAGATAACAATAAAAATATTCTAGGGGACTTAAAATATGCTATTGAACAAGTTTTTTTTATCTATAGGTACTTATAATAAAGCAGTAAGTACCATAAAGTCTGTACAATGAAGATAACAATAAAAATATTCTAGGGGACTTAAAATATGCTATTGAACAAGTTTTTTTATCTATAGGTACTTATAATAAAGCAGTAAGTACCATAAAGTCTGTACAATGAAGATAACAATAAAAATATTCTAGGGGACTTAAAATATGCTATTGAACAAGTTTTTTTATCTATAGGTACTTATAATAAAGCAGTAAATACCATAAAGTCTGTACAATGAAGATAACAATAAAAATATTCTAGGGGACTTAAAATATGCTATTGAACAAGTTTTTTTATCTATAGGTACTTATAATAAAGCAGTAAGTACCATAAAGTCTGTACAATGAAGATAACAATAAAAATATTCTAGGGGACTTAAAATATGCTATTGAACAAGTTTTTTTATCTATAGGTACTTATAATAAAGCAGTAAGTACCATAAAGTCTGTACAATTAAGATAACAATAAAAATATTCTAGGGGACTTAAAATATGCTATTGAACAAGTTTTTTTTATCTATAGGTACTTATAATAAAGCAGTAAGTACCATAAAGTCTGTACAATGAAGATAACAATAAAAATATTCTAGGGGACTTAAAATATGCTATTGAACAAGTTTTTTTATCTATAGGTACTTATAATAAAGCAGTAAGTACCATAAAGTCTGTACAATGAAGATAACAATAAAAATATTCTAGGGGACTTAAAATATGCTATTGAACAAGTTTTTTTATCTATAGGTACTTATAATAAAGCAGTAAATACCATAAAGTCTGTACAATGAAGGATAACAATAAAAATATTCTAGGGGACTTAAAATATGCTATTGAACAAGTTTTTTTTATCTATAGGTACTTATAATAAAGCAGTAAGTACCATAAAGTCTGTACAATGAAGATAACAATAAAAATATTCTAGGGGACTTAAAATATGCTATTGAACAAGTTTTTTTATCTATAGGTACTTATAATAAAGCAGTAACATAAAGTCTGTACAATTAAGATAACAATAAAAATATTCTAGGGGACTTAAAATATGCTATTGAACAAGTTTTTTTTATCTATAGGTACTTATAATAAAGCAGTAAGTACCATAAAGTCTGTACAATGAAGATAACAATAAAAATATTCTAGGGGACTTAAAATATGCTATTGAACAAGTTTTTTTATCTATAGGTTCTTATAATAAAGCAGTAAGGACCATAAAGTCTGTACAATTAAGATAACAATAAAAATATTCTAGGGGACTTAAAATATGCTACTGAACAAGTTTTTTTATCTATAGGTACTTATAATAAAGCAGTAAGTACCATAAAGTCTGTACAATTAAGATAACAATAAAAATATTCTAGGGGACTTAAAATATGCTACTGAACAAGTTTTTTTATCTATAGGTACTTATAATAAAGCAGTAAGTACCATAAAGTCTGTACAATTAAGATAACAATAAAAATATTCTAGGGACTTAAAATATGCTATTGAACAAGTTTTTTTATCTATAGGTACTTATAATAAAGCAGTAAGTACCATAAAGTCTGTACAATTAAGATAACAATAAAATGATTCTAGGGGACTTAAAATATACTACTGAACAAGTTTTTTTATCTATAGGTACTTATAATAAAGCAGTAAGTACCATAAAGTCTGTACAATTAAGATAACAATAAAAATATTCTAGGGGACTTAAAATATGCTACTGAACAAGTTTTTTTATCTATAGGTACTTATAATAAAGCAGTAAGTACCATAAAGTCTGTACAATTAAGATAACAATAAAAATATTCTAGGGGACTTAAATATGCTATTGAACAAGTTTTTTTATCTATAGGTACTTATAATAAAGCAGTAAATACCATAAAGTCTGTACAATGAAGATAACAATAAAAATATTCTAGGGGACTTAAAATATGCTATTGAACAAGTTTTTTTATCTATAGGTACTTATAATAAAGCAGTAAGTACCTTAAAGTCTGTACAATTAAGATAACAATAAAAATATTCTAGGGGACTTAAAATATGCTATTGAACAAGTTTTTTTTATCTATAGGTACTTATAATAAAGCAGTAAATACCATAAAGTCTGTACAATGAAGATAACAATAAAAATATTCTAGGGGACTTAAAATATGCTATTGAACAAGTTTTTTTATCTATAGGTACTTATAATAAAGCAGTAAGTACCATAAAGTCTGTACAATGAAGATAACAATAAAAATATTCTAGGGGACTTAAAATATGCTATTGAACAAGTTTTTTTATCTATAGGTACTTATAATAAAGCAGTAAATACCATAAGTCTGTACAATTAAGATAACAATAAAAATATTCTAGGGGACTTAAAATATGCTATTGAACAAGTTTTTTTATCTATAGGTATTTATAATAAAGCAGTAAATACCATAAAGTCTGTACAATTAAGATAACAATAAAAATATTCTAGGGACTTAAAATATGCTATTGAACAAGTTTTTTTATCTATAGGTACTTATAATAAAGCAGTAAATACCATAAAGTCTGTACAATGAAGATATCAATAAAAATATTCTAGGGGACTTAAAATATGCTATTGAACAAGTTTTTTTATCTATAGGTACTTATAATAAAGCAGTAAATACCATAAAGTCTGTAAAATGAAGATAACAATAAAAATATTCTAGGGGACTTAAAATATGCTATTGAACAAGTTTTTTTATCTATAGGTACTTATAATAAAGCAGTAAATACCATAAAGTCTGTAAAATGAAGATAACAATAAAAATATTCTAGGGGACTTAAAATATGCTATTGAACAAGTTTTTTTATCTATAGGTACTTATAATAAAGCAGTAAATACCATAAAGTCTGTAAAATGAAGATAACAATAAAAATATTCTAGGGGACTTAAAATATGCTATTGAACAAGTTTTTTTATCTATAGGTACTTATAATAAAGAAGTAAATACCATAAAGTCTGTAAAATGAAGATAACAATAAAAATATTCTAGGGGACTTAAAATATGCTATTGAACAAGTTTTTTTATCTATAGGTACTTATAATAAAGCAGTTAGTACCAAAAAAGTCTGTACAAAAAAGATAGTTATTAAAAAAATGTCTAGAGGACTTAAAATAAGCTAATGAACAAGTTTTTATTTTGTTGTAAATCGTGTTTGACTGTCTGTTTATCTGTTCGCATCACGTAAAACTAGTGAACCGATTGCGATGTGGTTTTTCACTGTTGGATAGCTTAGGATTTGTCTTAAAAACTGGTGTACTGGTATCTCAATCCGACGATAAAAATATGGTTTGACAGCTGAACGAAATTTGGTATTTTGTATTTTGTGGTTCCTTTTGGTTCTGGAATAACACATAGGTTACTTTAGCCCAGAGAAATAACCACGCGGGTAAAGCTGCGAGTACAGCTAGTTGAGGATAATTTTATGTATTTCTGGTACCTAGTATGATATTTGTCTCGGGATGACACGTCTCATCATGGTGTCACCTCATTGCGATACGTCAATACAAACCCCCATTCAGCAACCCCCAAGAAGCGCATTGTAGGACTTTTAGGTAGATTGCATGTGGAAAAATATAGAACTTATCTTTTAATAGTAAGTATGACCATAATTTTTTTTTATTACTGTTCCTACCATGCATTCTTTCGCACACCAGAAATGGTAAAACATGTTGATACTATACTGACCTTACCACCTGTCACGGGGCGATCCTGGGTTCGGGTTAGTTCCTTTAGCCCAGGGACCAAACCTCAGTAACACAAAATTACAGGAACAATAGGAGTACATGGAGATGTTGATAGACAGAGATCTTGCACTCGACTATTCTATTCAGTCTTCTCTCAATTTAACTTCAACGATACGTATTAAAATAACCACTTGCGAAGGTATTATCATATATATTTAAAAGACTCATATATAATTTGTAATAAACTTACTTAGGTATTTTATATATTATTATTTTGTAAAATTACAGTTTTTGCTCATCCAAAAGACAATATGGGAATGAAAAGTTATTTGAATTTAGAATTAATAATGACAAACTATCAAATGGAATGAAATGGATTATGAAAGAATTAAGAGATCAAATGAGGGGGGTTTGTTGAAAAAAATCAAAATACATCACAACGATGTAGAGTTAGATTTTATTCTCAATCTTGTGTATCTTCGAGTGTTAATGTGTAATATTGGTGGAATATTAACCATTAGGTGTTCGTTAACGTGCACGAGTGCGGGCAAAAGAATCAAACGCAGAAATAAATGGCATTTTGTGATTTTTTCAAATCTCCCTCGGAAGTTTCAGTAAATGTCCACCATTTTACTGATTCGTGACTTTGACAATAATTGACTGTGACGTGACATTACTTTAAAATATAATACACTTGACATTGGTGAAATTGCTAGTAGGCCAGTGCCTCCGCAGAAGCCATCCAAAAAAAAAAGAAGAAGAAGAAGATCAAATGAGTATTATTATGAAAGAGGTTTTGACATCGTCTCACACCTACCTTGTGTACATATTTAAAGCAAATAAATGATTATTATTATTCTAACAACGGTGGCCAACGAAAAGCTGGGATTAAAATTGAAAAGTACAGTAGTCGCAGCCAATCCATATGTTTGTGAAGTTAGGCTCAGTGAACGGTTGCGCATGTACTGCTGTGGGGATAAAACAGCATCAAGTAAAAGCGAGATTGAATATGCGAAAAATGTAAGCGAGTGAGCGAGGCAGTTGAATGCTGTCTTCACCTTAAACATTGGGATTGCACCTGAAAAACAGCTGTTTGGGCAGCGACTAGCAGATCCGCTGTGACTACTGTAAGACTGTATTAGCACAAAATAAAACTCTTATTTTTTATCAAATACCATATTCCGAATTTAATTAAAATCGAGTCAACGGCGCCGCGGCGGTTCAAAAGCTATCGTAAATGAACATAGGGACATACAAACAACGATTAGTCAAAGTTGCTATAGATACCTGGCTTCGCTAGATCAATAAATAGCCAGATACAGTTGATTAAAAAATTATAAACCTACATTATTTTAATAATATCAACAGGAAGGCAACGTCATTTTTTCAAAATAATATCTTAGCGCATACTTCAATATTTATATATCGATAAAAATCTTTATGGCTTTGTTTTTATACTCCTAGTAAATATATATACAATTGTGTAACGCCTGTATAGCAAGAGTTTCTCAAACTGCATGAATCCTACTGCCCGGGCATCGAAAGATATGACGTGAAGTGAACAAGACAACGAAAGTGCTATAAAAGCAGTCTGCAAACAAAACTAAATTAATAGTGATAAGAAATACGTAAAGATGATTTTCGAATACCTATTCAATGATACTCCATAGTTCATCAACTATATTTTTTCTTCCCTATATGGCAACTGGTTGTCGCCATATTAAATTTTGATTATTGTCATGTGTTTAGTAGCACCAGTAAGATTAAGACAAATTGATTGACGTAAGAATCATCAAAATCAGTCCACGCATTAGGTCTATACAAGGTGTAACAGCACGGTGAAGCAATACTGAAAGATGTGTATATATATCCAGTGATATATCTACCAGGATATAAATCTAAAATCAGAATTTGGTTTCTCTTAAAATTTAAAAACAATGAATTGTACATAACTATTTTTGTCAACCCTATTACGATAATACTCGGCGATACTTATAATTTTGATAACGAATGATTGTGAATGGAAAAGAAAGTCCCGTTCTTTGCTTACATCTCAAAAACGAAACATCATAGGTTGTTTTATCTAATTACACAATGAAAGCTGTTTAAATTTTCTACAACTTTGATCGTATATATTTTTTACGTATAGATACAAGTACCGAAAAACGGTCAACTTTCAAAAATGAGATTTTATTTCTCTCGATAACTTTAAAACAGTTCATGTGAGGAAAAAGTGCCCCAAAGGTGCAGCTGGATCTTTGGTTTGAATAGAACTGAGAGATTCCGTTTCCACCCACATGGTTCAGAGGAAAGATCATGTCCAAGCCAAGCCTCGACCTCTTTTGAGCACTCACTTACTAAGCTATTAGCGGGTATGAAGGTTTAAAAAAAGACAAAGTCCACATTGAAGAAATTTTCAGTTTCGTTAAAGGAGCCTTAAGAAAATGAAGAACCTACTTATTTCGTTCGCTAGGAAACATGTGAAAGTTCAGCATACTTTGCAAGTCTTAAAGCAACTCCGCCATTAGTACGATATCATCGGCAAAGTGTGAGATGTTCTCGCCATTGATATTGATGCCCATTCCTTTCCAATCCAGCGTCTTAAACATGTCTGACAAGGCATTAGTGAACACTTCGAAGATTTAAAATCCTCCTGTCGCACTTACCCGCGCAGTTGGATATCTTTACACAGCTGGTTTATGAATAGAAACAAATTAAAAAAAAAACTTAAATACGTCAAAAGTGAAAAGCCAAAAAGAAAAAAAGAAAAAAGTACTAATAAAATAAACGAAAAAAAAGAACACGTAAAAGCTTTTTTTCATTTTAATTTTTGAATTATATTTATTTTATAGTTAATTCAATTTCTGTGACGTAGACTGCAAGTTTGATAACCTCTGCCTCAAGCAACACAAAAACCCAATAACGATATAAACATGTCAAACACAAATTCACACTTACAAAAAACATACCTCATCTTTTGAATAAAGGTCTCGCCACACCTACTCACAAAATTAACATGTCAACATTTTATTAATAGACAATATAATTAAACTATCATCTATATAGATGTTGCCTTCACGATAGCCGGCTATAAATTATGATGTAGGCGTGATTTGTGGATGGAAATGATAGGTCGGCTACGTGGCGGGTAGAACGCGGCTACTGTGTAGCGTCAGTTTTAGAGACACATAGACGAACAGCTTGAAGCCTAGAATCATCCAGCAACAATTGACGCGCAATAATTGACGCTCAATGTTTCGCAACAAAGCGCAACGTTGACTGATAAGCTGATGACGCGCAACATGACTCTTCTCTTGATGGTTGTTCAACCGTGTACAATATTAGAGCTTGAGATGCATATTTAATGCTCAATGTTTCGCAACAACCCACAACGTTGACTGATACGCTGATGACGTGCAACATGCATCGTTCCTTTTTTTGTTCAACATTTACAATATTGGAGCTTGAGATGCTTATTTAATGCTCAATGTTTCGCAACAACCCACAACGTTGACTGATACGCTGATGACGTGCAACATGAATCGTTCCTTTTTTTGTTCAACATTTACAGTATTGGAGCTTGAGATGCTTATTTAATGCTCAATGTTTCGTAACAACCCACAACGTTGACTGATACGCTGATGACGTGCAACATGAATCATTCCTTTTTTTGTTCAACATTTACAATATTGGAGCTTGAGAGGCTTATTTAATGCTCAATGTTTCGCAACAACGCACAACGTTGACTGATACGCTGATGACGCGCAACATGACTCGTCTCTTTTTGGTTGTTCAATATGTACAATATTGGACCTCTTGAATTAATTTGCCTCGAATGGACGTACATCATACCGTAAAACCGGCACAACCTTCGAGCTGCACTTGGTCGCCACGTAATATCCACAGTTGCTCCATACCTCAATAGCTAATTGCTAAAAGTATAGAATCGCTGCAAAGAAAGTACTATTGGAAGGGCGCTGGTAGATACACTAATCTGTATGGATTTGCTTTACTGATCTTTCGTTAATGTTGGTTCAAAACGCCCCACCAAGGGTCCATGGAACTAAAATTGACATTGTCTCATCTCCTAACGCTAGTCACAGAATAAATAATTGTACAAGTACGTTAGTTTCGTGACTACTGCCAAACTACGGCCATCAGCGCCAAATTGGCGATAATCAATTGCTCTCATTGCGACGTTTGTCAAGAGCCTGTATAGAGCACCTACAGAGTAATATCCAGTTGTATTTCGTAGACCACTCTATATTTTTGTATAGCAACGAGATTATTGTATTGGAGCTGTATTGTATTATACCTGGTGGAAAGAGCCATCGTGTCAATGCCAATGGCAAACGTGTCAAATGTTTGATAGTGTACCATCAGAACTTTGGATTACAATAAAAACTTCAACGACACTGCTTGACTGCCTACTTGGGGCATCAGTTTCAATTAATATTCAAATTATTTTATTGTGAATAGGCAAATTAATAGTACTTTTACAAGTCAAAACTTATCATTTCCTGAATAAGGAGAAAAACATTAAATACTTAAAATAGATCAAATTAATAAAATTATGTAAACTAAGTATGCTTTGAGTTTCAAAAAGAAATTTCCCTTTCATGTGCCGACTCAGTGTTTAATCTGGCATAAGAAAATTAAATACCCTTCTGACTCTTCGGATATACGCCCGTTAGAAAAGAGAGCACCAAGAACATCGATAGGGATGTAATTTATTCCATTTTTGACAATTCATTATGAAACATTTTGTAATGACAGAAATTATAATAATATCCAGGTACCTAAATATCAAAAACAAATTAAAAAAGTGCCGATGAAATGTCCCACAATCATCCACTAATCATCATGAACATCATCAGCCTATATCTGTCCACTGCTGGATTTAGGCCTCTTCTAATGCACGCCACTGAGCTCGGTGTTCAGCTCTCTTCATCCATATCCTTCCGGCCGCTTTCCACAGGTCGTCACTCCACCTGGCCACAGGGCGTCCTACATACACAACGTTGGCGTTGGTTGGTTGGTTGGTTGGTTGGTTTTCGTGGTTTCCACTCGAGAACTCGTCTATCCCAACGGTTATCAGTTCTTCGGGAAATGTGACCAGCCCACTGCCACTTTAGCTTGCTTATCCTTAGAGCTATATCGGTTACCTTGGTCAGATATCTTCATTACCACAATCTTCTTAATATTGTTCTTCGTAGAAACTCCAAGGATAGCTCTTTCGATAGCTCGCTGAGCGACCATAAATATGTGGACTAGTTTGACCGTGAGTATCCATGTTTCGGCTCCGTAGGTCATGACTTGACGCACTGATTGACGACTTTTGTCTTCAGGCACTGTGGTATGGACGTTGAGACGACTTGACGAAGCTTGCCAAATGCTGCCCAACCTAGCTGAATTCTTCTGTTGGCTTCCTTCTCAAAGATGTTTTTACCTAACAATATTTTTTTCACAAAGTAAACGTATTGTTGGACTATTTCAAGAGCTACACCATTGACTGCAATCGGTTCCGGGTTAACAAAATAGTTAAACATGATCTTGGTCTTATCTATGTTCAATTCGAGATCGATTCGTCGAAAAGTGTATTGGTCAGCATATTTTGCAAGTCTTGCAGCGACTCCGCCATTAGGACAATATCATCGGCAAATCGTAAGTGTGAGATATTCTCGCCATCCTTTCCAATCACATATCTTCCAATGCATTAATGAATAGATAGCAAATTATCAAACTTGTAAAAATATAATAACAAGCACAAATAAAAAATATATATAACACAACCCATTATAGCTAAGAATCATCTCGATCACATCAGGTTTCAAACATGAAAAACCGAATCAAAATCTGTCCATTCGTTTAGGAGCTACGATCCTAATCTGAACACAGTAAGTATTATTTGCACTCTACTTACTACTAGGAGTTCTGACTTTTATTTCGCCACACAAGATTTTACAATCTGCTGTTAGTTGGCATTGCAATTTTATTGTTAAGGGCAGACGTTACTCTTACCAATAAATGATCTGCTCGTGGAGTCATTTAGTTGTTTTTTTAATAAGAGCACATTTGAGTGTGGAAAACCCTTAAACATTGCTCATCTACATCCTTAATCCAACCAAGCTCCAAAACCTTTGAAACTGGCTTCGAAAACTAAGCAGAACCAGATTAGTTAATATTGTAGGCTTCTTTCACAGCTGTGCGAACGGTCCTATACGAGCTTCCACACCAAAGAGAATGTAAATACTACGTAAAATTCCACACTGCGGGCTGCCTTACAATAAATATACACGCTTCACATGGTGGTGACCATAGATTAAAGAGTATTTTATAATTTTGGTGTAAAACTCTGTGGATACTAGGGCCAAATACAGATAGCTTTAGAAATGACGCTGAAAATTCTGAACTTCTTAGTCTATGGTCAACCGGTCACCGCCATGTGGTACGTGTATGAATGCCCGCAGTGCGGACAGTCTGGTCCGGACCATCCACATAGCTGTGAAAGCAGCCTTAAATTAAGTGTTATAGCGGTGTTTGACCTAACTTACTTTTGAGACTACAAAATAAAACGTGAATTACGAAACAGATACTAAAACAGGATAATACTCGATACAAAAATAATAATCCGAGACAATGTCGTTAAATGACTACAATGCGCCAATAGATTACAGGAAACGTATTTTGAAAGTCAATTTATCTTGATTTACCGGAATGGTCAAGTAATAGGCGAACGCGGTTAAATAAAATTGTAACAAGGTTGTCGTTTACCACATATACAAATAACTATGGATTGAAATGATTATCACGAATGCTGACGAACATACCAGTTGCTTCCCCTTATAAAATTAAACAGTTTAATATTTTTACATGACTACGGCGAAGCAAAAAGGAAGATTATGATAGTTGATAGATTCAGGCGTTACTTTGCGGAAATCCATATTTAAAATGAACAAAATAAAAATATGTAGCTTACGTCCGCCAAAACTGTAAGTCAGACAAATGATAAATGGTAAAATTAAATTATAACAAAAGTAATCACCCCACGCTAAACAAACCCTACTCAAATAAAAGTATCGTAACACTTATATATTTATATATATATATAATATAAATACACAATAAAAAACATATAACTCGGTCCAAATTACAAACGTCTGACATCAATACAACACGTGTTTCGCCTCTGCACGAGGCAGCTTCGGGTGATGTTGACTCGTCGATTGCTGGACTGAGAGTCAGCACTCTACGAGTCCAGCATCAGTCCAGCACTTTTTATTATGTATTTATATTATATGTATATAAATATATAAGTGTAACCATACTTTTATTTGGGTAGGGGTTGTTTAGCGTGGGGTTTTTTATTGTGTATATATTATATGTATATAAATATATAAGTGTTTTTTCTGGCCTCCAGGCCTTAGCTTTCATTTAATTTATATTTTACAATAGTTCAATTTGGGTAGGGTTTGTTTAGCGTGGGGTTTTTCATTGTGTATATATTATATGTATATAAATATATAAGTGTTTTTTCTGGCCTCCAGGCCTTAGCTTTCATTTCATTTATATTTTACAATAGTTCAATTTGGGTAGGGTTTGTTTAGCGTGAGGTTTCACTTATGTTATAATTTAATTTTACCATTTTGCATTTGTCTTACTTACAGTTTTGGCAGAAGTAAGGTAATTTTTTTTTGAGGATTATGATTTTAACCGGTATTTATGTATGTAGGTATGTGGGTGGGTATGTATGTATGTATGTTAAGCTGTTCCCTCATAACTTCTAAACTACTCATCATAATTTGACACATGAGACATCGTTGGAAGCGTCTTTATTGTCCGCTGGTTAAAGGCTATGTGACGTCACATTAACTTGAATATGGCGCTAGAGGACATAAAGACGTGAAATAAAATTATAAAAGAACTGTGATGTCGTGTTTGATATCAAATGAAAGAA
Organism: Alsophila aescularia; assembly: GCA_946251855.1. Classification (NCBI taxonomy): domain Eukaryota; kingdom Metazoa; phylum Arthropoda; class Insecta; order Lepidoptera; family Geometridae; genus Alsophila; species Alsophila aescularia. Next base: position 32,968,207 of record OX276373.1, read on the forward strand.
CTGAATTAGCACATTTTGAAAGTATATATAATATAACCACTTAATAATGTAAAAAATATAAGTCAAAAACGAAAACCCGACTGTGGTCTAAAAAGTGACAAACAAAAATATTCAAACGATTTAGAAATTGAAAACTTTAGGGCCATAGGAGTGCGATATAAATTTATCAGTAGGTAAAGCGCACTCCCCGGCTCTATAGAGTTATAAATTTCTTAAACGTTTGAATATTCTTGTTTGTCAAATTTTAGTCCACGACCGTAGTCGGGTTTTAGTTTTTGAACTTGATTTATATTAATAATCAATTTGAACAAACATCAACAGTGAATATTAAAAAAAAAACCAACACCTATCGAGGTTTTGGTATTTTTTTGTTCCGTTGAAATACAACATGGCAGCTGTAAGCCGACACATTAGTTTTCTTGACACTTCATAATATCCTATAGCATTCGTGATTAAGAAGAATCCAATGTTACCTCATTTATTAAAACCCATCAAGCCGTTTAGGTTGTAGGACGCGCCAAAAAAACGTGCAAACAAACATACATACATAGAAATATTAGTATGAATTCTTTCGTTAGAAAATTAAATCAAAGGTAACACTACTTTATGCTTAGATTGGAAAGAGACCCCGTCACTAAATGATATCAAAGGTATACCAAGAGAAAGAGCTTATTATGATTGAAAAAATGGCTACACACTTTTTAATTCAAAGCTTTAGTTTTCATACAAATAAATAAAAACCTTAAATTTTACACCCGAGATTTATCATCTTTCCCGCTTTACTTGATCACGGATGAGAGGCACAAAAAATCACTGACACCCGGCCTTAAAGTTCACTGAACTAACTCGCTTCCACTCATAACTAGTTCCCCAAAAACCTGCGTGATAATTTTATTTTCGCACACCCCAGAATCTACGATTATTCAAGGATTTACAGACACGCCGGCGCTGGGCTTAATTTGGAAATATGTATGGTTTAATTGCCCTCAACAGAGGTCCGTGAGGTCGTAAAATACACTGAGGTCTTTATAAAGCCCGTGTTATCCGCTTAGCGATGATAAAGTATTGTTTATTGAGGATTAATGGGACACCATGTTGTGGAACTGTTTAAGTTGTGGATAACATTTTAATTTTGGTTCATATTTGTTTTGATAAACTTTAATATTTGAAATTTATCTATTCTAGTTCTAATTCTTATGAAACCTACTTAATATTAATTGTTATGCCAATTAACTATGGAAGGAAACTAAAAAAAGAGATGTTTACAATTCGATGCGTATATATTTTTATGTATTACCACCGATTTCACAGAGATTTTTGAGGCACCATATATTTATTTATATGAGTGCCCCCATATAAATCTCATAAAAATTGATAGAATTATTTTTGCAATTTGATTTCTGGTTCATAGAATTATTTAGTCAAAAGAACCTCATTACTCACTCCTAACTGCTGTGTATATTAGTCACTTCTTATCCGCCGAATCTTCGAAACGCGTTGTGTCTTCGTCAGAACTAGGCATATACAACGACTACCAGACTTCATGCTACCTTTTATCTATACTTATGATAAAACTGTAACGGGTGCAATTCTGGACATTGAAGATATTTTGAATTTTTTTTTGGACCTTACTCTTGATTCGATTGACTGAAGCCAAAACTGTATTTTTTTTTTCATTTTTGTCTGTCTGTCTGTCTGTCTGTCTGTCTGTCTGCCTGTATCTTGGCTAGGCATCACGCCGAAACGACTGAATGAATTTAAATGAAACTTGGTATGACTTGAGTTCATACTACGAGGTAGGACATAGGCTACTTTTCATCCCGAAAAATGAAAGGGTTCCCGCAGGATTGGGGTTGAAAGTTATTTCAAAAAACACTTACCACTCTAAAACTACTGGACGGATTTTGGTCCAACTTGGCACAGTCATAGTTTATATGATGGGTTAAATTTCAGAATACTTTTTATCCCGAAAAAATAAAGAGTTCCTGCGGGATAATGTCCCAAATTCTGTAAATTAAAGATATTTTATAAACTTTTTTGGGGGCCGTTCTAAATTAAATACTAAAGCCAAAACTGTTTTTTTTTTAATTTTTGTCTGTCTGTCCGTCTGTCTGTCTGTCTGTACCTTGAAAGTGCATTACGCCGAAAATACTCAATGAGTTCAAATGAAATTTGCTATGATTTGAGTTCATACCTCGAGGTAGGACATAGGATACTTTTCATCCCGAAAAATTAAAGGGTTCCTGCAGGATAGGCGTTGAAAGTTATTTAAAAGAAAACGTATCACGCTGAAACTTGGCACAGTCATAGTTTATACAATGAATAACAATTGAGGATACTTTTTATCCCGAAAAATAAAGCGTTCCTTCGGGTTAATGTCCAAAATTCTGTAAATTGAATATATTTTGTAATTTTTTTGGAGGCCGTTCTATATTCAATACTTAACCCAACACTGTATTTTTTTTATTTATGTTTGTCTGTCTGTCTGTTTGTCTGTCTGTACCTTGGCAGCGCACCACGCCGAAAAAACATAATGAATTCAAATGAAATTTGTTATGATTTGAGTTCACACTTCGATTGGATACTTTTCATCCCGAAAAAAATAAGTGTTCTTGCAGGATAGGAGGATAGAGGATAGGTAAAATTATTTAAAAGAACACTTAGCACGCTGCAACTATTGGACGGATGTTGATGCAACTTGGCACAGGCATAGTTTATATGATAGGTGAAAATCATGGATACAATTTGTCCCGAAAAATAAAGGGTTCCTGTGGGATATGGGTCCAAATTCTGTACATTAAAGATATAGTGTTTTTTTGGAAGTTACTCTATATTCGATTATGAAGCCTAACTGTTTTTTAATTTTTGTCTGTATGTCTGTCAGTCTGTATCTTAGCCGCGCATCACGCCACCGGAACTAAAGGAAGTAATGGACGGCTTTTGATACAACTTGGCACTGTCTTAAGTTATATGATGGGTTAAAATTGAAGACACGTTTTATCCTGAAAAAGTAAAGGGTTTCTGCGGGATATGGGTCCAATGTTATGTTAATATTTAAGTAATATAAATATTTTTTGGATCGTTCTCTATATTCGATAATGAAGCCAAACTGTTTTACTTTTTAATTTTGTCTGTCTGTTTGTCCGTATCTTGACCGCGCATCGCACCCAAACTACTAAAAGAATTCAAACGAATAAAATGCTCTTGGGTGCTTAAAAAATGTATTAAACAATTATTTTTATGTTAATCGTGTCTTTCTTTCAGTTTGTCTGTATGTTTGTTTGTTCACGTATCACGTAAAAACTACTAGACCAATTGCAATGCGGTTTTCATTGTTAGATAGCTTAGGATTTAATTTAAATCTGGTGTAATTGGTAGGTCAATCCGGTGAGTTAGAAGCCGAGCAATTGATAAAGTATTGTTGACGGCTGAAGAAATTTTGTTAAAATGTTGGTATATTGGTCCTGGAATAGCACATTATGGTACTTTGAACCTAACGAAAAGAACACGCGTGCGAAGCCGCGGGTACAGCTAGTCTACAATAAAATACTCTTCTTCTTCTTTTATTATGATGGCTTCTGCGGAGGCACTAGCCTACTAGCAATTTTGCCAATGTCAAGTTTAGTTTAGTTTTAGTATTGTCAAGTCACAGTCAATAAATGTCAAAGTCACGAATCAGTAAAATGGTGTACGTTTTACTGAAACTTCCCGGAGAGTTTTGAAAATATCACAAAACGTGATGTCAAAACAAGCACAATCAATTATTATTAGTCAAACTATTTGACAGTCAACCAAGCTAGGCGTATTGTTTACAAGTGGCTTTTGATGTCATAATTATGATGATACTGAACCATTTCATCAATCATTTTCAATCATATCGTAACAAGATCGTAACAGATAATTGCAAAATTTAAATTTATTACAGACTTACTGTGCCCGTGGCTTTGCCCGCGTGGTCATTTCATTTAAAAAAAGCTCATACATGTTATTCCAGGAGAATAAGTACCTATACAGTACAATCTATATCGATACATATGATCTACTAGCTGATGCACGCGCCTGGTCACTTCTTTAGGTTAAAAGTACTAAATGTGCCAGGACCTAAAATACAAATATACCAACAATTGATTCAATCAAAATTCCTTTAGCCGTCAAAAATATTTTTATCGATTGCTCGGCTTTTAGTCATCAGATTGAGATATCAATCCCTAAGCTATCCAACAGTGAAAACTGCATCGCAATCGGTTTAGTAGCTTTTACGTAATGCGCGAACAACCATACAGACAAACAAACAAACAAACAAACAGATAAATAGACAGACACGATTAAAACAAATGTTATGTTCTTGTCCAGTAGCTTATTTTAAGTACTCTTGAGCCATTTTTATTTTATTACCTCCTTTGTACAGACTTTTTTGATCTTATTGCTGTATTATAAGTATAGACTAGCAATCGATAAAAACTTTTTGATGGCTGAAGGCATTTTGATGGTATGTTTGGTATTGGAATAGTACTTTTAGTACATTTAACCCTGAGAAATGACCACGCGTGTGGTACTGCTAGTATTTAATAAAGAAGCGTAACGCTCTTCTGCGTCGCATATTCTTGGCTACAACTCCAGTAGTGTATAACAAAGAACCGGGCACAGACCTGAGAAACTAAATAGGTACGTACAACTCGGTCTGAAGTTGCAAGCGAGTACCTAGGAGATAAGGTACATTTTGGCTCGTTTGCCTACGTTACAGAGCGGTCATAAAGTTTGGACCGAGGTTTACTTACGCATAATTATAACTCGTCACGCTCACATAATTATATCCCAACCCCAATCTATGAGCTCTCTGTATCTAAGAAAGATTAAGAGCATATACCTACCTATGTTTCACACAAATGCTTGCACTGTTCGGGACTCGAACCCGCAAGCTGAAAGCTTCCAAACTGTCTCATCACCAACTACGCCATGACAGCTTTCAAAAGTAGTTTTTACTTAATTTTATTTTAATCGGTTTGTTGTCGTTTTAAAAGTGACTCCTTAATTAGCTGTTGTTAAAAGAACTGTCTCCTTGATTAGCTTTATAGTACAAACCAAATTTAATGGTGGCTGTGAAGTTGGCGCGGAGCGCTGCGCAGTAGCAAATATTAGGTATGCGCGGGCGTTGGAAGTGTGAGGGGCTGCGCGATGCCGTGCTAACAGCACACTTCACAGCCGCTATTAAGTTTGGTTCGTACTATACTTGGTAGGTACATTTAATAGAAATTAGAAATGGACATTAAGTAGTAGTTAAAGTATATTTCAAGGAAGTCATATTCTAACTCAAAATAATTATCCTGTCACCGCCTACTCCATGTCTGTCAGAAACTTGCAAACGGTCGTACTCGTATTAAAATACGACCGATAAATCAAACGACCAACTAATACTGGCCAGTAGTTACCCCTAATGTAATGGTCGTATAAGTTGAACCTCAAGTAGTAATACATAATATTTTATCAGTATGGGCTGTTCTGTGTATTCTAGAGCCAATATGGTAAGCTCAATGTTGGACTATTTTTATGATGCTATCTCATAACGCACAGAATGTTCAATTGGTGACTTCCTAACAGTTGCGTCTATATCTATGACAATTTCATTGCAATATAAGAGAATAATATAAGTTATCAAAGGTTTTATTTAACTTGCAATGTTTGTATGTATGTATGTTTGTTTAGCGTACATACATACAAACATTGCTGCAAGCTGAATTAGAACCACTTCCTCTTATGTTACAGAGTTGAATTTTTACATTTTGGTTCAGTTCCAATGACAATGCTTTTTTATGGTAAGCATGACCTGAATCGACATCCAGGAATGCTCCAGATAAAGGAACTCTTCAACGGTCAACAGCACAGACTCGAATTGTTTTTTACACATTCTATTATGATAACCGGTTTGAAGTTTCACCATGATATGGTTGCTGCTCTCCGGGTCGGCTCTTGATTAGACCTCCTCAACGGTTAACAGCATAGACACGAAATTTTGTATACGCATTATATTATGATAGCCGGTTTGAAGTTTTACTATGACATGGTTGCTGCTATCCGAGTTGGCTTCTGACTTGGGAACTCATCAACGTTTAACAGCACAGACACGACATTTTATATACGCATTATATTATGATAGCTGGTTTGAAGTTTAACTATGACATGGTTGCTGCTATCCGGGTTGGCTTCTGACTTGGGAACTCATCAACGTTTAACAGCACAGATACGACATTTTGTATACGCATTATACTATTTTAGCCGTGGTGGTCTCGGCTTAGAATAAGACCCCTCCCAATCCTCCCGTGGATGTCGTAAGAGGACTAAGGGATTATACACCGGAAGATGGGCAGCAGCGTCCACCGAGCACATTTTCTACACTGCGATTGGTGACAATCCGCCTGCTAAGCGTGGTGACTATGGCAAACCCCGCCCAATATGATAGACACACCAAAATGACGGCCCCCCCAGTCCCCGGCGGCTCCGTTATTCCTGGCACCGGTAGCAGCCATGGTAACGGCGGAGCAAGATGCTAAGAATCTCCGGCAGAGACCCAGCTACCAACCCCCACGATCTCTGGATCTGGCAACTTATAACGCACCTTGAGGACCGATGAGAAGTTGATAGAGCTGGAAGAAGTAGTAAGTACGTTGCGCTGGGGTATTATAGGGTTATCAGAAGTCCAAAGAGGGGGAGAGGATACGATGATCCTCAATTCCGGCAACTTACTCTATTACCGGGAGGGCGACCAGCAGTCCCAACATGGTGTCGGGTTTCTCGTCCACAAGCCCCTTGTTAACAACATTGTGAAGATCGAAAGCGTTTCGAGCAGGGTGGTATACCTTATACTCAGAATTACCGAACGGTATTCGTTGAAGGTTCATCGCCATTTCTCATGCACGGCTGGGCATGAGAAATGGCGATGAACTGAGAGTGGGGCAGTTTGGATTTGGACAGCGGAGCCAAAGGGGTCAGCGATTGGTCGACTTCATGGAGAAGGAAGGACTCTTTATGATGAACTCCTTTTTCAAGAAGCGCCCCTCCAGGAAATGGACGTGGCTTCACCCCAGCGGTTATAAGCACGACATAGATTTCATTTTGACGACCAATCGGCTTGTATTCAATGATGTCTCTGTGATCAACAGGGTTAAGACCGGCAGTGATCACCGCATGGTAAGAGGCTCATTGAATATCAACGTGAAGCTGGAGAGGTCTCGTTTGATGAGATCTACTCTTCACCCAAGTCCTGCCCAAATCCAAAACCCCAAGAGCTTTCAGTTGGAGCTCCAAAATCGCTTCCAAATCCTTACCGAATGCGATACAGTGGACGAACTAAATAACCGCCTGGTGGAAATTGTCCACGCGCTCGGGTCGGAGTTCTTTAAGACCCCCTGCAAAAAAAGTACACAGAAACTCTCTGAGCATACACTCAAACTTATGGCAGAACGAGGCGAGATGAGGCTGCAGTCTTCAGTGGATATGTCGAGTTACAGCTTGCTTAATAAACAGATCTCCAAGTCGATGCGACACGATTTGCGTTCTTATAATACTACTTGTATTAAGAACGCAATAGAGCGGAACAAGGGCTCCAAAGTGCTGAAAACTGACAGTGGCAGCATCGTTTCGTCGAAGCCAGAGATTTTGAGTGAGCTCGAGAAGTTCTATGGACAATTATACACCACATCGCGTAGTCCTCTTAGCAGGACTAGCGATGCAAGAGCCCGTTTGACCAGACATTATACCGAAGATATCCCGGACGTCAGCCTATACGAGATCAGAATGGCTCTTAAACAGTTTAAGAGCAACAAAGCACCAGGGGAGGACGGAATAACGACAGAGCTACTGAAAGCGGATGGAACACCGATACTTCAAGTCCTTCAGAAGCTGTTTAACTCCGTAATCCTCGAGGGTACTACGCCAGAGGCGTGGCACAGGAGCGTAGTGGTTTTGTTCTTTAAGAAAGGTGATAAAACCCTTTTGAAGAATTATAGGCCCATTTCGCTGCTGAGCCACGTCTATATACGTCTTTTCGAGAGTTGTTACAAACCGTCTCGCTCGTAGGTTTGACGACTTTCAGCCTCCCGAACAAGCTGGATTCCGGAAAGGCTTTAGCACCATAGACCACATCCATACGCTCCGGCATATTATACAGAAGACCGAAGAGTATAATCGGCCACTATGTCTAGCGTTTGTAGACTACGATTAAAGCCTTTGATTCAGTAGAGACCTGGGCAGTGCTACAGTCATTACAGCGGTTCCAGATTGATTACCGGTACATCGAAGTGTTGAAGTGTTTGTACAGCAAGGCCACCATGACAGTTCGTCTTCAGGATCAGAGCATGAATTCTATCCAGCTGCAAAAAAGGGTGAGACAGGGAGACGTTATTTCTCCGAAACTGTTCACCTCTGCACTGGAAGATATATTCAAGCTTCTGAACTGGAACGGATTTGGTGTTAGCATCAATGGCGAATACATCACTCACCTTCGATTTGCTGATGATATAGTCATCATGGCTGAAACCCTGGAAGACCTAAGCACAATGCTCAGTGACCTCAATATTGTTTCCCAACAGGTGGGTCTTAAAATGAACATGGGCAAGACGAACATCATGTCAAATGCCCATGTCGTACCCATGCCGGTTTATGTTGGGAACAATATTATCGAAGCTGTTGATCACTATGTATACTTGGGTCAGACGATCCAACTGGGTAGATCCAACTTCAACAAAGAGGTCAACCGACGAATCCAACTCGGATGGGCAGCGTTCGGGAAATTACGCCATATCTTCTCGTCGCAGATACCGCAGAGCCTCAAGACGAAAGTTTATCATCAGTGCGTGTTGCCAGTGATGACATACGGCACAGAGACGTGGTCGCTAACTATTGGTCTCATACAAAAGCTCAGAGTTGCGCAGCGTGCAATGGAGAGAGCTATGCTCGGTGTTTCACTACGTGATAGAATCAGAAATGAGGAAAACCGTCGAAGAACGAAGGTTACCGACATAGCTCTCAGAGTTTGCAAGTTGAAGTGGCAATGGGCACGCCATATGGTTTCCAGAGCCGACAACCGCTGGGGAATAAAGGTTCTCGAATGGCGACCACGAACAAGCAAGCGAAGTGTGGGGAGACCCCCCACACGATGGACCGACGACATTGTAGCCATCGCAGGAAGTCCGTGGATGGAGGTGGCACAGGATCGCTCGTGATGGCGCTCTTTGGGGGAGGCCTATGTTCAGCAGTGGACATCTAAAGGCTGACATGATGATGATGATGATGATGTTTATATTATGATAGCCGGTTTGAAGTTTTACGATGACATGGCTACTGCTCTCCGGGTCGGCTCCTGATTAGACCTCAACGTTTAACAGCACAGACACGAGATTTTGTATACGCATTATATTATGATAGCCGGTTTGAAGTTTTACGATGACATGGCTACTGCTCTCCGGGTCGGCTCCTGATTAGAACCTCCTCAACGGTTAACGGCATAGACACGAAATATTTTGTATGCATTTTATGATGATAGTCGGTTTTAAGGTTTACCATTACATAGTTCCTGTACTCAATGTCGTCTATTCCCGTGTTGGGTCCTAACTAGGACCAAAATTAAGCATTAAGCTGTCATGTAATGAAAAGTGACGAAATGATGCATACACATTAAATTGTGATAGCCCGTTCTAACTTTCACCATGACATGGCTACTGCATAAAGCTTTTTTAAACATTTTTTAATTAACGTATTTTAAGCGACTTCACAAAATGAGTAGGATCTCAAGTCGTCTGTTTTTTTTAATATGTTTGCTACCTCATAATCTCCTTGAACTGATTTGGATAATTCTTTTAGTAATAGAAAGGGTAGAACTTCGATGAAATCGCGTGGTCCGATTTTGATCATTATTACGTCAAACAATTTGTCTTAATCATGCGAGTGCTACTAAAGAGAGACGCCTTATTGAAGTGAAACTTGTAATGCGACTTACAACAATGTTGCGTTAAAAGTTTAAAGCTACCATGGAGGGGGTATGAAATCACTGTTGTTTTCATTTCCACATCACGAAGTTTCACTTCTTCCGCGGGGACTCCACGCACTATTTTTTGCGAATAACAAGCTTAAAAGCTAAAAAAACACGCCTTCCCTGCCAAAAAAGAACTTATGCCAATAAATTAAATACTGTTGGGATGTGCTTATCAAGGCCTTCAATTTGATACCCATATTATACAATTTAAGGTATTTTTTATTATTCGCCATTGAAAATGGAGCCACCACCAAATGTTTTTTTTTTATATATATATTTTTTCTGAAAGGGTATCACCAATGTTACTCGGGGCGATTTATGGTAGGGGAGCCAAGTGGACGGATGCGATTTAAACGATAACCCATACGTCTAAATCTGTTCAGGCATTTTAAGTTATGGTACCCCATACTTCTAAATCTGTTCAGGCATTTAAAAGTTATGGTGGGATAAAGAAACTCACATACATACATACATACATACATACATACATACATACATACATACATACATACATACATACATACATGCATACATACATACATACATACATACATACATACATACATACATACATACATACATACATACATACATACAAACATACATATATGAATCCTAAAAACATTGCATTCCTTTTTGGGCAAACGAAAAACAAGAAAAAAAATGAAAGTCGACGAATTATATCAAGTGGGGTATCATGAAATAGGTATTCGAAAATCATCTTTAGGTTTTTCTTATTATTTTTCATTTCCACTCCGACTGCATCATAAATTTCAAAATGAAAAATCTAAGGATGGTAATCTAGTAACCATTCCCACTAATTTTTATATATATAAACTAAAAGTTTAAAATAAAAATAAATAATTATAAAAACGAAAAACTCGACTGCGAACAAAACTAAGAAAATATGCCTCTTTTTAGTCAGGCTTTTAGTTTTTACAGTAAAACATATATATTTTAATATTTTTAGTTTACCTATATAATAATTAGTGAGAATGTCTCACCATCGTGCATTTCATTTCTCCTTTGACGGTATCAGCTAAACCTGGCGAGCTAACTCTTCATGCCTCCGACTGCATCTTATATTTCAAAATCAAAAATCTAAAGCTGTTTGCCTTTTTTTAGATTTATTTTATTTGATGTATTGACGGCCGGTTGCTAGTGGCTGGAGACCCTAGGTACGAAATCGAACAGTCGTGGGTTCGAGTCCTGCAAGGTGCAATCATTTGTTTGATGAGCAGAAATGTTTGTTTCCGAGTCATGGATGTAATACTCGTGTCTATGTATGTTTATCCGTTATCTAGTGCCCATAGTACAGGGTATCCATATGTGGGGCTAGGTAATTGGTGTAGAATTGTCCCGTATTATTATTATTATTTCCAACAAACAAGGTAAAAAAATATTTCAGTGCTGTGCTAAGCTAAGTAAGTCATGTACCTACGGAAAACATGGATTTTAAGTCTCAATACGCCTACTAATTTTTCTGCCTACTATTTGACTGCAGTTTTTATTTTACATGGATGTTTAATGGCAACAGAATTTTGATATCATACATCACAAAGGTTGATAAACCTATAAAAGTCATATAAAACCCGCATCTATAACTTTAATTCACACCGCATTATATTTTCAAATATTAATTAAACGCCATATATAATGTGATTTATGACCCAAAGTATTAATTCTGAATAATATATGCCATAACGACGCCGTTATAATATCTCTATTAAATGGATATGAAATTTGTTATTTTATAAATTATGTATTATTTTATGTTAGGTATAGGTTACAATTTATAACGTACTAGCTTTAGCCCGCGACTTCGTCCGCGCGGTCTAGAGTTCATTGCTAAAAAAGCATCCTTTGTTCTTCTAGGATATTAAAAACCAATGCAAAAGTATAGCATCAACGCTCTTGATGCTTTTTGATAGACTTGTTATTGGCCGAGCGAGCGCGAAACGCGAGCGAAGCGTCTCTGTTTCAGCTTGGGCAAAAATTCTTTCGTATGTCCGAATGTCCGGCTGTTCTCCTCTACAGGTCCTCCTCTCAACCTATCTAGACGAAATCTGGTATACAGGATAACGAATTTTTAGAATTTTTTAGTCCTCGAGGGATTTTTGATTGGGGGTTTTCCCCTAATAAGGGAAAAAGGGAGCTACCTACTGAATATCTTCGCCTTATTAGATCTAAATTTGATGGGTTGTTTTTTATTTGAAAGGAAGCAGTAACATTAAGTTGGTTTCATAGAAAAAAAATTGAGGATCATCGGCGTGATGAGCAGAATAGCTCCTCAAAATGCAGTAAATTGCTCACTTTTAGGTTTCTATCAGTGGAATCAACCTTTTACCTACTAGGTAGGGATTGATAAAGCAGCTTGGTTATTAATGTTAGTTTTACAATAAGGAAACTAAATGGCGCTACGCTAGACTGTTTCCAAAAATGTTTGTGCTTGCGAGGTCTACAGCTCAAATAGCCACTAGTTATTTTGTTTCTGCGGCAATTATTCCTTATAGCGAGTAATCGTCATTTTCCAGTTTTCCCGTGTAAACTTATAATTTTTCGGGATAAAAAGTATCCTATGTTGATATCTATATTGTACAGTACCTATTTAGAAAGTTTCATGAAAATCTGATCAGCCGTTTTGGCGTGAAAGCTCCCTTAACAAACAGATAGACAATGTTTCACTTTTATATATTGGTGTGGATTTGATTTTGGTCATAACATTCGTGAAACATCTAAGATCTTAGGGTTCAGTTACTTACCTAGGTAATTCCGAAGGGTCAAACATGGACCTTTAGATTGTCTAATGCGTCCGTCTCTCCGCCCTTTTCAATCACAGAATCATAGTTTCTAGGGTTAAGAACAAAACTGAATGTGTTACGAGGATATTTCAGAACAAAACACGAAAATTGAAACAAACAGTTGTTAAAATGACGAAGAAGAAGAATTCATAATAATCTTGACATTTTATTTTCCAGAAGACCAAATTAACGTATTTTGTATTGTTAATGCTAAGAAAAACAATACCAAATAGTAAAAATAAATTATATGAAAAACTATCTTTCCGCCCGCGACTTCGTCCGCGCGGACTACAGTTTACCGCAAAAAAAGCATCCTATGCTCTTCTAGGATATTCAAAACCATTGAAAGTATGGGTATAACACCAACGCTCTTGATTTGATTGACAGACTTGTTATTTCGTTTCCATGGCAACCGTTCCTGACAGCGAGTAATCAACATTTTCCAGTTTTTCCGTGGAAACTAACAATTTTTCGGGATAAAACTTTTATTCTAGGGTATAAGCTATCAAATTTCATCAAAATCCGTCCATGCGTTATCGCGAGAAAGCTCCCCAAACAAACAAACTTTTTTTTCACTTGTATATATAAAAAAAATTAAAACGAGGCAAAAAAGCTGTAGATTCTTGATTTTGAAATGTAAGATTCAGTCTCAAAGGCATCATGCATTTAATTTCTCCTTTGACGAGATCATCTAGAACTCCTCATGCCTCTCAGTTTTTTTTTGTAATATTTTTATTATAAACTCTTTAGGTTTAGTTTAGGCAGCTGTAATCTCCCATATTAATTTTCTTGACACATCAGATATCCTGTGTCAGTTTTGTGACTATGACGAATCCAATGATACCTCATTAATTTATCAAAATACATCAAGCCGTTTAGGCTTAAGACGCGCCAAAAGAACATACAAACATGCATACTCACATACATACAACCGAAAAACATAGTCCTCCGTAAAAAAAAATACCCTAAGTTTACTTACTCTGTGCCTGAACTTAAATACTTACAGAAAACAGATTATTCTGCAAAATGGTCCTCGCAGACGAAGACTCAAAATGGTCCTCGCAGACGAAGACTCAAAATGGTCCTCGCAGACGAAGACTCAAAATGGTCCTCGCAGACGAAGACTCAAAATGGTCCTCGCAGACGAAGACTCAAAATGGTCCTCGCAGACGAAGACTCAAAATGGTCCTCGCAGACGAAGACTCAAAATGGTCCTCGCAGACGAAGACTCAAAATGGTCCTCGCAGACGAAGACTCAAAATGGTCCTCGCAGACGAAGACTCAAAATGGTCCTCGCAGACGAAGACTCAAAATGGTCCTCGCAGACGAAGACTCAAAATAAGCTATCAAGCATTTAAAAATCTCCGTGATACAAAACAGAACTTTCAAAACGGGTCATATTTTACAACCAATCTTGACCCTAACCCACAATTAAAAATAATGCTCATAAAACTGAACAGTAAAACATTGATTGTTCATTCACGTTAACCTAACCGCACATCAAATGAGCTTCAAGATGTAGAAGTGTTGCCATGTGTTTATTTGGTAGCTACAATTCAGTAGATCTATAATCGACTTAAAAAATAGTTCTAAATTTTAAGGCACCGACCGGTTGGTCTCGTGGCTAGAGATCCTAGGTACGAAATCGAACGGTCGTGGGTTCGAATCCTGCAAGGTGCAATCATTTGTGTGATGAGCATAAATGTTTGTTTCCGAGTCATGGATGTTAATATTCTTATCTATGTATGTTTATCCGTTATCTAGTACCCATAGCACAGGTTATCCTAGTTTTGGGCTAGATAATTGGTGTGGAAATGTCCCGAATATATTATTATTATTATTACTATTATTATTATTGTGGGACTTAAACCTAACTTCATCTTAGGGTCAAGATCATGGAGCAGTGAATTTTGTATAATAAACTTTAGTAATGCCATAAGACACCTGACTGGACAACCGCACTATTGCATTTTTGGTATAAGCTTTGTGTGCTCAGAAGGGAAAAAATAAGAACATCGTGGTTTAAATATTAATAACGACTTCATGTTTCTGAAACTCTAAGAAGGAAAAATAACATTTTCTCACTGCGCTAACCAAATATTTATCAAATACCTTTTTGACGGTTAAACGCGAGCGTAGCAACACATTTGACGTTATCATAAAATCGTAAATTAAATGACATAACGTCAAGCAATCAATGTCACAGAAATAAAAACGCTGGACATGTTTTAATAACAATAAAGTTTATGGATCATTCGGGATTTATAGTTACGATCTTTTTTAATTTGGGACGTCAAATCGATTCTTAATACAAAAAGCGTAACTAACAGTAACTTAATGTCAGTTTCGTCTGTTTTAATTTGAACTTTTTATAAACACGTACAGTCGCCGTTTTGACGGAAAGATATCTTTAAAGTAGTATATACAACTGCCTTACATGTGATAATAGTATCACTATTCATCTGTATCACTACAACACATTTTTTAAACCCAAAAACCTTCACAGTTTATATAAACACATAAATTACACTTGAAAAAATATATCTAACGGCAGCAAATCTATGTCTGCCTTAGATAATAAACGACCACAAAGAATTAAAACTTCCCTGGTCGGGTTAACCCTCGTTAGTTAGAGTCATAACTGTTCTATAATGAGAAAAATAATAATCAAAGCATTTTAAAGTTAAAAAAAAAGTGTTTTTTTTCTTCTTATTATTGATGTTCCATGCGTAAAGCATGTCATGCCATAATTTTTGAGTTCATAATCCGGATTTTACTATATGAGCGTAGATGAAATATTGGCAAAAAATATATATTGTATTATACCGAAGCGCTATATCAATCTTCGCGTATGAGTGCATACACATTTGAGCTTAGAAGGTACATAATTACCTTTCGCTCTGTCAATGTTCAACGATAATATAATTTTGTGGGTCCGGACTATTTTCACCATTGGACGTTATTTGAATCCGCCTCCTTTTTTTTACCCGACTAAAGCGAAGCATGGGAAGGATAATGAATAATATTTCTAATTGTTTCAATTAAAACTATAAAAGGTTTTAAAATAGGTGGTGTTTCTTGAGGAATTAGAGCTATTGGAGGTTTAAATTAGAGTTGCCTCGAATACTCGCTATTATTCGGTATTCGGCATTACTCTACATTTTTTTGTTATTCGTCGAATACCGAATAATAGCTAGTATTATACGGCATTCGGCGAATAGTCTAAAATAAACTTTTAACGAACAAAAAAACGAATGAGTTAAATATAATCAATTTTTATTATTTTCCTTAATAAAACAATACACAGTATCAATTATTATCTGTAATAATATGTGCCTGTGCCTATCATATTAATGAAATGAAATTAGTTAGGCTTTTTAATTAATATTTAAAATCCAACAGAGGCAGATTGTGGTGGAAAAAAACTATTTTTTCTGCACATTCGGGAGTAAGTCGGTTTCGCTTTTCCTCATAAACTAAACCTGCCTCGGAAAATAGTCTTTCTGAATAAACAGAGCTTGCTGGTGTGATTAAGTATTGTTTAGCAAGCTTACTTAAAGTAGGAAATCTATTCTTATTGGTACTCAAAGCCCACCATTCATATGGGTTTTTTTTCTGTCAGCCTTTGCTAATGCAATGTATTGGGTGATTTCTTCAGCAGTGGCATTCTTGGGTTGCTCTTCAGTAGGCTGCTCTATAGATGATTCTTCAAAACATGCCCAAAATAGTTTATGAGTTTCTGAATCGACATGCTCACTTTCGACATGAGACCTTTTGGATGCCGTTTCTGGATCCGAATCATCATTTTCGTCAGCTCTACGGATCCGTTCAGCTTGGGTAGCGTCAAAGTAAAAGTCCTTGTAGCGAGGGTCTGAAAATGTCGACAAGTAATATGTCTTCCTGAAGCATAGATCGTCCAAGTTAAAACGGGCTTGCATATTTTCTATTAACGCCTTTTTAAAATCATCAACGTGTGCAGTTTGTTGAATCAGCGCATCTTTCATTAGGTATCTGGTTAATGAAACCGTGCTAGGTATCACATCTGATATGGGTGCATATGTGGAACTCGTGATTTTTGTTATCTCTTCGAAAGGTTTTAAGAGCTTTAACAGATGTTCTATAACCTCCCACTGCTCACTGGTCAAATTTTCAATATTCACGCTCCTTGATTCTGAAATATACACAGAAATTGCTCTTTTTTGCTCAAATAGACGCTCCAGTAGGTAATATATTGAGTTCCAGCGAGTTTGAATATCTTGAATCAGTTTATACTTAGGAAGTCCGAGCTCAGATTGAATAATTTCAAGTTTTATATATCCTGAAATGATTAAAATGTGTCACTATGCGGTGGGCACTAGTAAGTTTTTTTTTATTGGAAAACTGTTATCTAATGCATTATTTAACACCAGCTGGAGAGTATGTATGAAGCAACGCTCTGAAGGAATCAGAGTTTCCTTAACTCCTTTAACCATATTTGCCCCATTATCGTGAACAATCGCTTGAATTTTAGAGATGGGTATGTCCCATTTCGTTACACACTGTAACAGTTCTCTTGTGATATTTTCTGATGTGTGTGATTCAGGAAAATGAGCCATGTTTAGAACGGCATGATTCAGTTTAAAGTGTTCTGATATCCAGTGTCCTGTTAAACTCAGAAATGCAGCATTATTTACAAAATAAGTCCAAAGATCGGTAGTGAAAGCTATAGCTTCAGCCCTTTCTAGCTCGTTTTTTAGTTTGCTAACCACTCTCTCATACATGTCTGGAATTATTTTCTCGGTGAAATATGTCCTGCCAGGAATAGTGTATTGTGGCAAAGCATTATTAATAAGACGTTTAAAGCCCACATGATGATCGACGATGGAAAGTGGCTCGTTGTCAATAGCGATCATTTCACCAATCAAGTAGTGATATTTTTTTGCTCGGCTATCGTTGATGTCCCAGAGCTTCTTTTTTCAAGTAGTTGTTGCAGTGACGGTTGCACCAAAGGCTGAATGGGCAACTGGGTGGATGAGGAAGTACTTGGACATGATTCTGCGGGAGCATTATGTTGAGCATGACTACTTGAGCTCACATAAATTTTACTATACTCATCTGGGTGTTTGAATTTCAAATGATTCTGCAAAGCCGTTGTTCCTGCTTTTTTTGCTGCTCTACTTATTTTTACACCACATAAATTACATTTTGCACTGTTTTCTTCCTCTTCAAAATGTAGCCAAACATGAGATTTTTTTCCTGGGTTTGGCATGATTGTTCTTCTTTTTAAGTAACACTTTAACTAATTAAGTATTCAAGTCTTTAATTCAATAGCAATTTTCAAATAAGTATAGAAAGAAAAAATAAAAAACGTCAACCGATGTCGAAAATCAAATTATAAATGCGTGCCGCCTACCCTAAACACAAGCGTATTGATTGAGCGGGAAATCCCCTACAATAGTAAAACAAAACAATATACGCTGGGTAATACAAAACGGGGTATTCCCCATAAAATATGTACAAGAAAAGGGTTGCCAGCATTTAAAAATTAAAATACTACATATATATATGTAGATATGTATAACATGAAACAGATTTCTTTAACTTTATTGTTTTCTTTTCTCACAACCTTAGAAGAAATTAGAAAAAAATTGTATGTGCCTTATTTATGTCGAATAGTAATGTCGAGTTATTCGACTATTCGCCAAAGTGAATGGCGATTAATCGGTATTCGACTATTTACTATAACAACTTTTCGCGGCAACTCTAGTTTAAATCAAACATCACTACGAAAATTAATAGCCTTTTCATCAATTAATAATTTGTATAACAGTCTAAGTATGTATGTTTGTTTGTGGATATTCCACCTTAGTCCGATTTTGACAAGCAAGGTATTAATCGATTCGTCTTCAAGTATAGAGGAGTATCATAAGCTCCTTTTTTTAACAGACTATGGTGAAGCAATAGAAGGGTTATTTATCAAACTAAAAACTTGGACCGATTTTGAAAAACGAGGTATCAACCGATTTGTCTTCAATTTTAAATATTTACACTTAACTTGTGGTATGTAAGGCGAGTAAGACCAACTAAAACAAGAAAAAGCACAAATAAAAATAAATATAACTATAAACCGTCTCCCCCCCCCCCCCTCCCTCCCCCACCCACACACCAGCTTTCAAACAGAAAAAACCGCATCCAAGGTGGTCCATTCGTTTTGGAGCTACGATGCCATAGACAGACACACGGATACATACATACATGCATACATACAAATACACCCTACACTTATAACAGCCATCTCTTTTTGAGTTCGGGGGTTAAAAACAAAAAATTCTAAAGTTCTCAGACCGCTTATTTGTTCTGCAGCAAACTTTTTTAAAACAAGGGATTAAAGAAAGCTCAATTAATACTTTCGTAAGCAACACTCTTTCCGGCGGTAAAGATATTCCAGTAAAGCAGTTAATTAAAATCACCACTGAGATTGAGTCACACTGAGAGCGGGTAGTGCCCAAAGAAGGAGTATAAAGTTTTCGGGGTTCATGTATTTTTGTATAAAGGCATGTATGTATGTGAGTTTCTTTATTCCAACATATTTTTTAAATGCCTGAACAGATTTGGATTTTTGGGGTATCGTTAGAATCCCTACATCATCCTGAGTAATTTTAAAATATATGCATTGCACCATTTTAAATTGCCAAAACTATATAATTTACTGGAATAAGTTATTTTTTGCAGGGCAAGCGTGTTTTTTAATTTATTTACACGGCTTTGCATATCTGGTCATTTTTCAGGGATAAAAAGAAAAAAAAAAGAATTTTTTGAAAGGTAAAAGTCCTTCTTCGTGATTCACACTATTTCCTTGTTGAATTTCATCAAGAGGAGCTCAGCCAAAAACAAGCAATAACCTGCGTACAAATATCGCTGTCATGTACAGTGCTGCCAGAAAAGGTCTGAGTACATTAAACAAGCTGTGAAGAAAATCCACAGCGCTGATTTTTATCTCAAGCCATTGGTGACGCGCGGACATCAAATATATCCACACCAATATATAAAAGTGAAACGTTGTCTGTTTGTTTGTTTGGGGAGCTTTCACGAAATAACGGCTAGGCAGATTTTGATGAAATTTGGAAAGGAGATAGCTTACACCCTGGAATAAAACAATGGATAATTTTATTTTATTTTATGTAATTTCCCACGGGAAAACTGGAAAATGTTGATTACTCACTCTAAGGAATACTTTTGCATTGGTTTTTAATAACCTAGAAGAACAAAGGATGCTTTATTTCGTTATAAACTGTAGTCCGCGCGGACGAAGTCGCGAGCGAACGCTGGTATTTAATAAATTAAAAAGTTATTATTTAAAAATAATAAATATAAAAATAATAAATTCACGCACAGTATAAATAATAATAAAGAAATATAAGATTTAATATATTTGTAATTATAATTGAAAAACTTAATGATTAATAGGAGCTCACATCATATCCCTGTATTTTGCTTTGAGGCCTACCCTCAAAGCAAAATATTCAAATAAATTGCACTGAAATTTAAAATATTCAGTGCAATTTCATGAAACTAGGCTGGAAAGTGAGTAGAAATGTAGCTAGTGCAGATATTAAAAGTAATAATGAAAAAAGTGAAAGTTTAACTATACCTCAGGTGAATAGTTAAAAAAGTGTTACTGAATTTAATAGAAGATATTTGAGCATTCCTCACGGAACAGTTTTTTCAATTTCTAAAAGGTGTTTTAGGTTTTAATTTGAAATTACTTCAAAACCGATGTTTGTTGTAAATGCAATAACGCCATTGTTGAAGTAACGATTCCGCTCTTAGTAGCGACCTGCCTTTTGAGCGAACGTTGGCGAGGGCAGTATTCGTGCACATTATTGAATTCCTGCAAAAACACATGCCACCGTACGCGACAAGTTTTAATTCGCAGCAGAAACGTGCGAATTGTATCAGCTGAATAGTTTTTGTCTTTCGTATAGGGAAGCAGCATTACCCTCTTTTCTTCTCTTTCTATGGAAAATTCTTGCCGCTCGCTTTATAAAGCGTGAAACACTCCTAATTTTTCATAATTAATGTTGTTGAAATAGGTAAACTAGTGGCTCATTTAGCTGTTTGCGGTTTTTTTATTATTTTCCAACCCCTCATACCCCCGACCCCTTGAAGTTTATGGTCCTAGTAAGGGTAACAAAAGAGTTTTGTAAAATTTTTGAACATTTTTCGAAATAGCTGAAATAAGTTTTTTTACGTTTTCTATCCCTACATCTCAGCCACTTTGAAAAAAAATATAGAAAAATGAATTGACAAAAAAAAAACATAATAATTATCGAACCTGCTAACAAAATTTCACGAGAATTGGTTGAGGATTGCAACCTGTAGAGGAGAATAGCCGGACATCCGCCGGAAACGGAGACGCTTCGCGCTCGCTCAGTCAATAAACTAGGGGCTCTGTAGACCTTGCGAGTCTATCTTTGCATAGCTTAAAACTGAATAATTGATAAGAGAGCAAAAGAAAAACTGAACGACACAAAAACACCATATAATTATCGAACCTGCTGACAAAATTTCACGAGAATTGGTTGAGAAATGCGACCTATATAGAAGAATAGCTGGACAGCCGGGTCATTCTCGTTAGATCTAGTGCCAGACAACCAGACATGCGCCGGACATACGAAAGCATTTTTGCCCAAGCTGAAAAGAAAACGCTTCGCTCACGCTTCGCGTTCGCTCGATTTAATGTATTTGTTTGATGAGAGGCGGGGTATGCGATCGTAATCAGTCTGTCGCTACCATTTTTGATTTATATTTGTAATCCTGCCCTAGGACCATATTATCTGGATTCGGTAAACATTCGGTGGCAAAGTAGGGATAGTGACCCTGGGTCTCCCACGGTTAGGGTTACCAACCATCCCTTTACCTCTCTAGTTACTAAAAACTAACATGCCAGTCGCCTAGTGGTCACGATAGGCATGTAGCTCATGGTGCGAAAAATAAAGGCTGAAAAAGTAAGTTCTAAAACTGAAAAATCAAGCTCTAATAAGTAGATATGTATCAAGAAAATATTCTCATCTGAATTTAATAATACATATACTGATGTTAAGAGGATAGACGTGGTCGTATGCCACCTACCATTACAAAACAATACATTCTAACAGAAGTAAGCGATCATAAGCTTTAGGGAAAAGTGGTAAACAGCAGACAATCAAGACGCTTCCAACGATACCTCATTTGTCAAATTATGATAAGTAGTTTATAAGTAATGAGGAAACAGATGAACATACATACATACATACCGGTAAAAATCATTGCCCTCCTTTTTGATGTGCCATAGCCGACTAAAAAGAACGACCGCATTATGGACGCGTGTACCGCCGCAACCCGCGCGGGCGGGTAGGGCTATTATACTCGTAGGCTTGCTTACGTGTCGTATGCGGTGGTGCTGGTGGCCTGACATACAGCCTCTGGTGACAGAACATCAGAGGATGTATGTGAGACTGCGCCCGAAGTACTCTGACCTATATGGTGCCTACAGAAGCATGGAGTGAAGAAAATCCGCACATTAAAAGTCAAAGTTATTGGTCAAAAGCCAAGAACCATATAGGCTATGTGGATAAACCAACTTGATGGACTATTTACGAGGTCCACCATTATACCAATACATTTCAAGTAATTCCAACTTCGATCGTACTACAGTAATACATAAATTGAAGCTGGATGGTTATTACGCATACTACCCATGTATTGAGCATCTATTGCCCGAGATCCTCAAGCAATTTCACACTAAATTAATATCGAATGATGCCCGGGGCAACTAGCCGATATAGCATCGGTATAGTATGGGAGGTGCGGAAGGATCTATTTACTCAAGATATCAGAAAATTCCAATCATCATGCTAATCTCTATTGTTTCTATTAATAAAGCACCTTGCATTTCTTTCCGACTAAAATAATTAGACCTAAAATCCATAACAAAACTGGGTGTCATCAAAGAGCTTGTTTTGCATATTTATGTTACACACCATATTTTTTTTTCAACAGGACTGTGCGTTTATTATTTCATTACTAGTGACTTGCCTGGCTTTGCATTGATAGCGCTCACATCGCGGCATTTTCCTTACTTTTCGCATTTATATAACCGTCGTAACTTCTAAAAAAAGCTATTAAGCGTAATTCAAAATCTTTGGCAGCAACTATAGTGTTGCTTTTTGACCACAGAAAACTGCAATATTACTCACGTACTTGACAGACATGTTATTGTTTCGTTTTCAGGGCAACATGTCATTATTATTTCCTATATAGCAAAAGGCCGCCCCTTGTACCTTTCAAAGTAAAAGTCAAAAGTATTTATTGTAAATAGGCAAAAATAATAGCACTTTTACAAGTCAAAATTAACATCTCCTGAGAGATATACATAAAATATTATAAAAATATCAAATCAATCCAAATTTAGATAAACTAAGTATTCTTTGAGTTTGAAAAGGAAATTTCCCTTTCATGTGCCAACAGAGTTAAATCTCACACTGGAAAAGGAAATACCCTCCTGACTCTACCGGTGCTTCAGAAATACGCCCGTTAGAGAAGAGATGATCAGATTTCAGAAGATGAGATTTCATTTCATGAGTTTATCCTATATATTACCTTCTCCTTGGTGTGCAATAAAGTGTTGTTGTATTGTATTGTATTGTATTGTATTGGTCCTTACAGCGAGAAATATGCAGTTTTGCAAATTTTTATACCCTGGATTACAGTATTGCAATTTTCATAGGGACCTCAATTTTCTTGAATAATAAAATGCAGCCTATGATACTAGCTAGCTTTCTATAGGTGGAAGAAATTTTCAGTTCAGTATTTTTTGAGTTTATACATTACAACACACACATAAAAACAAACAAACATTTAAATATACAAAAACACAATTCTTTCGTCTTTATAATATTAGTGTAGACTACAAAATATAACCATCTATTACAAAGTAACCCAAATGTTCTAGCCCAATACTTGGAAGCTTATCCAACATGCTGGCAGTTTTACCCCGCTGAAATGCAATGCATAATTATTGAGACAAATAAGTACTTGCATGTCAGTCACGCGTCACATTGACCTGGTGCAACACTTTGGTTTTGAAAATAATAACTATGAGCTTCAGCACCCACAGTCCTAACGTCTTAACAACAAATGGCTGGTCCGATGTAACTTGCGAGCCTAAACCTCATCTCATTACAAGAAAAATATTTTAAAAAACAGGTAAAAAAAGGTGTCAATATAAAAAAAAGTAAGCTTTAACGTGAGGTCGCAAGCCTGTCGGTATTCTTCAGATTGCACTTTGTACAGTGTGCACACAAACTGCACAATCTGATTCCCCCATCACCTTTCCTACACCGTGCGACTAGGCGATCGGCAAAGCGCCACCCTCTTATGGTTGAAATACCTCGCACAAGATCGAAGAGTTACGCTTCTTCATTTATTATTAGAACTACAAAGGAATGGAATGCCTTGCCTTCGTCAGTGTTTCCGGAAAATTATAACCCAGGTAAGTTCAAGTCAAGAGCTAATAGGTATCTACTAGACAAGCATGCTACGCTGTTGACCACATCATCGCTTTCCATCTGGTGAGATCGTGGTCAAAAAATTGCCTAGTCTGTAAAAAGATACATTTTAAAGCCTCAATACTTTGAAATATTTTTTACATTGTGGGTGACAATGTAAAAAATATAAGGTTTCATTAACTCTATAAGGATTTTGCTTCGTAGTTAGTGAAAGTACTAGCTCTCAAGTAAACACTTTCTCCCACTTCCTCCAATCTATTGGTTTCAATAGCTACACATTGCCGTAAACCTCGCTTGCAATATCTTGAACCTAAATAAATACCTAATCTACGGGGTGATATTAAATTATTTTGGTCATATCGTAAACCCAGTACGATCCTGTACGATACGATATTTTATTTTTATTGTGCTCGATAACCCACTGTGTTGGGAAAACGCAGAGTTTTCTTGCATGTGACGCACTATAGTTGCAGGAAAAATACAAAAATAAACTCTCCATCTCTATCTATATTAGCTCTAACTCATTATAAATGAACATAAACCCTTACTCTTCCTAAGTCATTCATGTCGTCTCTCCAAATTTATGGTTGATTATTTTATTTTTCTAATGCAGAGAGAAGAAGTAAATTTGCTATTAGCAATCTTTATGTCTCGAAAAACCCCAAACTATCCAACTATGAAAACCGCATCGCAATCGGTCCAATGGTTTTTACATGATGCGCTGACAAAAAAACAGACAACATTTAAAAAATGTTGCATTCTTGTTCAGTTGCTTATTTAAGGTACTCTTTTTTTAAATTGTCTTTATTGTACAGACTATTTGTTACATACTGCTTTGTATAAATATCCATCTAAGATAGCTTTATTCAAAACCAAAGCCAAAGCCTTTGCAAATATAAATAAAGGTAAATTTGATTTCACTCAGTTTTTGCTCGTTAAGTTTCTTCCATCCAGTGCGTACCTTTTATTTTTTCACGTCCCACAACTGTGGTCGTAACAGCAACTAATTGCTTTCGGAAACGCTTTTATGTGATCGTATTTCACCTGAAAAATGATTTATCCTCTTTAGTCCGGGAATTCTTTGTCGCATTTTTGTAACAATATTACAAAGCAGCCAGACGTAAAATCTGAGTTTTATTAAAGACGGAAAACGGGCGGTTTTTTAAGCTCAGTGGGTAAGAAAATTGTGAATTTTTAAAGGTGTCGTGGTGATTCGAGAATTTAAAATGAGCTGAAAGATAAGTAGTTATGAAGATGCGTATAAAGAGAAGTAATCATTTGACACGCGACATAAGAACAAAGACGGTAAATAGTTAAGTCCTTGTGCTCTAATTTTATAAATATTAAGACCAAATACTCGTACTGACTAATAAAGTCTCATCGCAAATCTTGAGGTTGAGATTTAACATTTCAAAGTGGAGTTGGCACAACGTATATGATGCCAGCGACAAAACGGTGATGATGACTAAGTACTTTAAAGTAGAACAACTATCTACTCTACATACAATAGCTGATTCATCATCATCATCATCATCATCATCATCAGCTTATAATAGTTCACTGCTGGACGTAGGTCTTTCCCAATGAACGCCACTGTGGCCGATCTTCGCCTCTTCCCATCCAGTCGCTGCCAGTTGTTTTTCGCAAGTCATCTCTCAACCTGCCGGGCGTCCCATACCACGCTTGCCTAAACGTGGTCTCCACTCTAAAACTCGTTTTCCCCAATGGTTGTCGGTTCTGCGAGAGATGTGACCAGTCCATTGCAACTTTAGCTTACTTATTCTCTGGGCTATGTCGGTTACCTTGGTTCTCTCGCGGATCACTTCATCCCGGATTTTGTCCTTCAGAGATACTCCGAGCATAGCTCTCTCCAGCTCGCTGAGCGACTTTAAATTTGTGAACCAGCCCTACCGTGAGTGTCCACGTTTCGGCTCCGTAGGTCATAAGTGGTAGAACGCACGTGTTGAAAACTTTCGTCATTAGGCACTGTGGTATGGACGACGAGAAGACCAGACGTAGTTAACCAAATGCTGCCCATCCCAACTGAATATTATGCGAGTATTATTGGCTTAGCCCAGTTCCGTTTTCCACTGTATGATATGAAGGATGTAGGTATGTATAGTGAACAGCTAAAATATGAAGGATGTAGGTATGTATAGTGAACAGCTAAAATATGAAGGATGTAGGTATGTATAGTGAACAGCTAAAATATGAAGGATGTAGGTATGTATAGTGAACAGCTAAAATATGAAGGATGTAGGTATGTGTAGTGAACAGCTAAAATATGAAGGATGTAGGTATGTATAGTGAACAGCTAAAATATGAAGGATGTAGGTATGTATAGTGAACAGCTAAAATATGAAGGATGTAGGTATGTATAGTGAACAGCTAAAATATGAAGGATGTAGGTATGTATAGTGAACAGCTAAAATGTGAAGGATGTAGGTATGTATAGTGAACAGCTAAAATATGAAGGATGTAGGTATGTATAGTGAACAGCTAAAATATGAAGGATGTAGGTATGTATAGTGAACAGCTAAAATCTACAAACTAAAGTTCCTATCAAGTTGAAACTGTACACAAAAATGAATAAGCCCTGTGACACTAAACTTATGATGATGCAGTCAGGGAGTAAGAGTACATTAAAAGCTCCTAGCGAATAAAGTTCAAGTATATTTCAGCTCGTTTTGCTCACCTAAGCTACTAATTTGCCTTGTGTTATTTTTCATAACTATTTTTCATAACTAGCTACGAAAAAGGACGTTATCGTCACTGTTTCATAACTGGCTACAGAAAAAGAAAAAAAAAACGTTTTCGTAACCATTTCAAAACAAGCTATGAAGGAAGACATTTTTACATAACTGACTACCAAATGAGGGAAAAAAATACATGTTTTCATGACCGTAGTTTGATATTTTTTGTGTTACTGTCAATAAACTTCTTGGAACTGAAATAGCTTTGCTAGTTACATAATTAAAATAAGGACAACCTGTTCATTTCATAACAAAATAGCTAAGTTTCAGCCAGATAGCTAATCAAGAAGTGCTCGAAATTTGAATTGCAAGATTCCACCCGGAACGATAAAAATATAGACAAACAAGAAAAAGACTCAATAATAGCTAGCTTGGGTTAAAAAAACACGTCTGCCATGCCAAAAAATAAATTAATTATCAAAGCCATCAATTTGATACCCATATTACAAAATTTGAAGTTTTTTTTCGCATTTGAAAATGGAACCGTACTGCCGCCCTATAGACATATTTAAAAAAAAAACTCAGGTGGATGTAAGGATTCTAAGGATACCCCACAGTACGTCTAAAACTGTTCAAGCATTTAAAGGGCGTCACAGACGATTAAGATACTATAATATTTGATGTTAAGATATCTGCATATAAAATATTATAGCATCTTAGGGTTAAGATACGATAATAATTATTCATTCGCTCGCAGGCTGTCCTAGGTGCCACACGTATTTCTTCACCGCTTTCTATATACAGAATGATAAAATATGAGTAATACGGTTTCACTATTAGATTTATTAGATAGCTCATCAGACGACGATTCTGATTTCGAATTTGATATGCAAATTGCATTAGCGCACTATAAAAGGCGATCAATTTGTATTTGTATAGAAAATCACGTTGAATTTAGAAAAAGCCCGGTGAATATAATCTTTCCGCAGATCTTTCTACAAAAAAAAAACAAACTTATTTTATGAAGTCCAAGGAAACTCTCAAAATTGATAATTTGATTAAGGAAGATATAGTGAAACAAAATACGAACATGCGGGAGAGCATTTGTACAGAACAACGACTTGCAGTATACTAAGAATCATCTCGTTTACCCCAGCTTTCAAACGTAAAAAAACCACAGCTCAATCGGTCCATTTATTTGGAAGCTATGATTTTCACCCCCTTTTCTTTCTCACCTCCCTCTCCCCTTAGATCTAAGAACTAAGATCTCGATCATATCAGCTTTCGAATAGAAAAAACCGCATCGAAATCCGTCCATTCGCTTGGGAGCTACAGAGCCACACACAACAAACACACACACGCACACACACACACACACACACACACACACACACACACACACACACTTTCAACACTTTTCAACTTTACGCTCCCTTTTTCGGGCAGTCGTGTAAAAACGTGGTAAAATTATAATGCGGCTTTTTAAATGCTAACTTTGAACAATTTTTTTTTTCTTGAGGTTCAGAACCCTAAAAGGCATCGTCCTAGTTTTTTTTTCTTGAGGTTCAGAACCCTAAAAGGCATCGTCCTAGATTTTTTTCTTGAGGTTCAGAACCCTAAAAGGCATCGTCCTACATTTTATGAGCCCTATTTTGTGACAGGTTACAATTTAAGTGGTGAATATTACAAATGGGGTACTCTGCGGTGCAAGGAACATCAGTTAGTCCACCTGCCATCATCATGCTATCAAACGCTAGATATGAACAATTCTTTTTATTGTTGAGTTTAAAAATAATTAAAATAATACAAACCTAAAAGGCATCGTCCTACATTTTGTTAGCTCAATTTTGTGACAGGTTATAGTTTAAGTGGTGAATGTTACAATCGGGGTACTCTGCGGTGAAAGCAACGTCGGTTAATCCATCTGCCATCATCGTGCCGTCAAACAATATACAAGTTTTGAACTATTTCTTGTATTGCTGAGGTTCACATACCTAAAAGGCATCGTCCTAGGTTTTGTTAGCTCTATTTTGTGACAGGTTACAATTTAACTGGTGAATGTTACATACTGGGCACTCTGCGGTGAAAGCAACATCGGTTAATCCACCAGCCATCATCGTGCCGTGAAACTATCTGGAAGGCGGCCAGCTCCATTACATTGTGTTGTGTGTATAGTTTGATGCAATCTAGTGTAAGGGCGATATTGGAATTAAGGGGAGGCGCGATGTATAAATTTTTGGGTTCATTTATGACGAGTTTTTTTTTTTTAAGTCAGCCTCATAAGAAAATGAGAATATATATATATATATATATATAAAATTTGCAATATTTCAAGTCAGTATAATATATTATAGTTATTATGTCATTGTAAACTATACCACACGAGTGACACCATGGGACAATAACTTTCCCATAAATTGATATATAGATAGATAGAAAATTATTTATTGCCCACAATAGATAGGTACGAGTACATAGGCAAACTTAATTCTAACAAGCATTATCTTCCAGTTAACCTCAGTGTATTCTGATGTTTTTAATGTGGAATAGTGCCTATTTTAATTTGTAAAGTCTAATATATTCCTAACAATACCACACTGACATATACCTACGTGTATAATATAACTGGAGATGTTAATTTTGACTTGTAAAAGTGCTATTATTTTTGCCTATTTACAATAAAATACTTTGACTTTGACTTTAACTACTACATACGAGTAATAATATAATTACATGTTAGTGTAAGAATGTTGTACAAAGCACCCCACGCGTTTTTTTTACAATGACATTAACTTTCTCGTTTATCACTTTATTCTTATATTGAAATTTATTTTTTACTTTTTAGTTCAGTTTAATGGTATAAAAGCGTGATATTTAGTTTATTTTAAGTTTAAAAAATATTTAGTTATATATTTAAACGGAACTCAATCGCGCTGAAAACTTTTTTTTTATTTACCTAGATGTTTCGATCAAGTTACTTATACCGTGGCTTATATACTTCCAGATTGATGGCGTCGCTATGGGTAGTCCAGTGGCACCTGTTCTGGCCAACATTTAATTCATTTTGAGGAGGATAGATCTACAATCATTTGCCGTGAAGATATGGAAGCGTTATGTGGATGATGTTTTCTGAATCCTGATAGGCAATAAACAGACAGCGGAAACATTCCTGGGCCATCTGAACTCAATCCATGGTAACACCAAGTTTACCTATGTACTGGAGGTGGAGAAAATTTTAGCTCTTCTGGATGTCAGAATGTCGATGAGACCTAATAGCTCGTTATCTCATTCTGTGTATAGGAAGCTAACACACACTGACAGATACCTCATTTAAATCAGTAGCCAGATGACTCTTAGACAGAGCTCATGCCCTCTGTGACCCTGAACATTTGGATGCCGAAGTGTCGCATGTTCAGGAGGTACTCAAGCGAAACGGATATGAAATGACCAGACTGATGACGATAGATAGCTGGCTTTCATGCCATATGTAATAGGAGTGACGAATAAAGTCGGTGCATTATTAAAGGACTATTCTATCTAGACCGTGTATACTCCTGTATCCAAGTTAGCAAGGCATGTCAGAATATCGAAAGATGTCATTCATTTTCAAACTCTTGGCGTATATAAGATAGATTGCAGCTGCGGTAGACAAATCAAGCTTATTATAGCAGAAAGGGTCAAAAACACATTGCAGCTGTAAAGAACCGCCAGATAAATAAATCTGCAGTTGCTGAGCATTTGCTTGAATCCAGTGATTAGGGCCTAGGGATTAGGGTCAGTCATTATGTCAGATGAAATCTGTAGATGTCGTTAGTGTTGTGTGACGTGACAACTGAATTTTACAAAACCAAATGCGGGTAGTTAGAGACAACGCTCGCCTTTCTCGACGCTGACTCCCGCTACTTCAGTCTTCTCGTGACCACGATCAATGCAACTTGATCGAAACGTCGAGGTAAAAAAGAATTAAGTTTTCAGCGCGATTAAGTCCCGTTTAAATATATAACTATTAAAAAGTTTACAAATTATATATTTTTTTAGTTTTTTATTTTATTTTTCTTACTTTTTTTAGAGTTGAATTTAGAAATAGTAGCAAAATTGTTTTTTTTAGTTTGTTTTTCATCTTTAATCCTTATGATCCTGATCAGGATAATGGGACAAAAAATAATAATTATTGTATTGTCATCGGGACCCTGATAAGAATGCAAAATTTTGAATAAAACCATCGACCCTATTAAACAAACGAAGACTAGGGATCAACTACTCAGCATGGACCGCGTATATTAGGTGCAACGCACACAATTGGCCTCAGTCGTAATTGGAGTTGCGTTGGTGTAACACGTGTACTTTACCACATATTATTCGGAATACGCAGCAAAAATGCCTTACTGTTCTTTTATAAGGTGCACAAATAGCTCAAGAGCCAAAAATAAGTTGCACTGCATTATTTTTCACTCGTAAGTACAATAAAACAAAATTTTCTTTAAAATTCTACTGATTGATTTTGTTTGAAAATCGCCATTTGCAGAAAGGGTCAGATATATACGATTCGTAAGACACAAGACTTGTCGCACAAGACAAACGGCGTATAAAAGTTTGATCAAGGCCCTATTTCATAAAACTATAGTACACTGACAAATGTCAATCAAACCGACAATTGTCAGTCAAACTATAGAAATGTCGTACATTTTGTATATGAAACGCAGGTTTTACGTAGTCGACTGACATTTGTAGGTTTATTATGATTTGTCGCTTTATGAAATAGGGCCCAGATCTCTTTGTACCGTCAGGAAGAAAAAAAATACATAGATTTTAGAATTGATTTTATTCACTTAAAAATTGCACATCTTATTTTAATCTACCCACCTTAAGGTATTTGTACCCTTGTTTATATTAGAAGCGTCAACATAATAGATACTTTCTAACATGTTCCTGATATTTCTTCACATGTTTATTTTGTCTACTCTGCAGCCACTGATATGTTAATTTTTATTAATAGGTTTCCTAAAGACGAACTGTGGAAACATAAGTCGCTACGAGTTGTCAGAAGACAGAAGAGCACTGATCTCTATGGATAGGCTGTGCCGTACTTTCATTTGTGCCGATTCAAAGTGCCCCACTGAGCGTACAATAGTACAAAAAAAAGTAAATACGTTAACTAATTACGTACGTAGTAAATACTTTAGTTCCGTGGACGCTCACTACTGCCAAAGAACTGCTATCAGCGCCAACAGCGCCAAAGTGGCGATAATCAAATGAGCTAATTGCGACGTTCGTCAATAGTCTGCCTACTAGTAGTAATATGCAGTTGTCTATAGGGAAGAGCCAGATTGGCTACCTAACAATAACAGTTGATTATATTCAATACGCTTCAAATCAGAATATATTATGTATACAACTCACAAAGGATATAGGAAGATATTTAAAAGCGCAGGTCCATATTTTTGGGTGTTTTGTTTGTTTGTCGTATGAGGTAGTGCTGGCCTCTGATGTCAGAGTTTGTCAAGCCGCCCGAGGGCCTCTGACATGGCTTAACGACTGCTATTAATCAATAACAGCCGGGACCGACAGCTTAACGTTCCCTCCGAAGCACGGAGCGATGGAAAATATTTGGGTAGGTAATATGTACTTACCTATATTAAAGACCTTATTGGCATACCTAAACAGCAGCGAATTTGAAAAAAATATGGTGATTTCTTGGCCATTAATGAGTTCGAGTCAATAGACAGGAAAAAATAAAATAATCATAAAGTGTATTAATAAACTGCCTAAGTGATATATTTTCTGAGATATTAGGGTATAAATTTTTTTTTTCTTCTTTTTCATGCGTTAGGAACATAAAGTTGCAATATTGATTTTCAGTCTTGGTCAGGAAGGGATGAGGAGGGTCTGATGAAATTAATGTCACAAACAACTAATCTAACATGCGCCATCCCATAATTGCACGACATATTAATATTGCCGTGAAGTTGGACGAAAAATAAACCCAAATATGTCTTAAAGTATATCACGTTTTTTTCATAGAACACTTTTTGTTTCTTATAATTTGCCCTATCGGTTGACACTAGTTTCATTTATGGCCAAGAAATCGAGTTTTTTTTTCAAATGTTCATCATAGTCTTATCAGCAGTCCGAGCGTGATTGTGTAACATAAAAACAAACTTTCGTAAATGGTATTATTGGACGATAAAATGTTCAAATATTGTAATAAATATGATATTCAATAATTGATCAAAATATTTAGAATAACATGCAAAAGGTGGTCAGCATACTTTGCAAGTCTTGCAGCGACTCCGCCATTAGGACTTATGTCATCGGCAAATCAAAAGTGTGAGATGTTCTCGCCATTGATATTAATGCCCATTCCTTTCCAATACAGCGTCTTAAACATATCTTCTAAGGCATTAGTGAACAGTAAGACAATATTATGGTACTATTGAGCTGTTCTGATGACGGAGCTGGAAGGTAGTCACAGGAACTCAACAACCAAATGATGGAGCCCCTTCGATTTTGGCTCATTTTGTTTGTCTTGATAAGTTCTCTGGTTTTATTTGGTGTCCAGGGTCTGTTAATGGAGCCGGAAGATACTCAAAGGAACTCAACAATGAAATGATGGAACCCCTTTGAGTTTTGGCTCATTTGGATTGTCTTATTGAGAGCTTTGGATTTAGGTGGTATCCAAGGTCTGATGATGGATACGGCAGGTAGTTTCAGGAACTCAACAATCAAATGATGGAACCCTTTCGAGATTGTACTTATCATTTGGTTTGTCTTGATGAGTTCTCTGGTTTAATGCGGTATGCATTCTACGTTTCGTGTTTTGTATTAGGGTGTGCGTAGATAGATATGTAATAATTTTGTTATAAAAATATTAGATTATAATCATGGCAATGTTATAATAGTGTTTCTTATCTTATGCTGTATTTTTGTATTGGTATTGGGTTTTTAATTTTGAAACTAGTGATATTGTTCTAGTTCATAATTATATTGTATTCCTTTTAGTGGTTGTTTACGAAAGAACATTTTAAATATGAAGTCAAATATTTTTTTTATGGAGAATTATTATTACCTAACCATCATCGCCAGACAATGAATTCCACTAAGGCTGTGGAACCACACATAAGGCCTTAACCCTGAATCTCTTTTAAAAACAAAGGCGAGAGAACACAGACAAGATGGATGTTTAAACAGGTCGGACTCCTGACATGGAACCTTACTCGGCGACCGGAAGCACGGGAAATGGCGTCGGCTTCCGGTCGGCGGGGAGTCTAAAAATCAGTAGGGCGGTAATTTTTGTAGTCTGAATTTTCTTTGGTTTTAAGCTACTTTAAACTGGGGTTTGAGGAAAAAGAGTTGATTTTTGAGATGGGTCTAAATCTTGAAAGTGGAAATAAAAAAGATAAATATTTAGGTGTTTTCGTATTCTTGTCGAACATTGACATGAATTATTTTTTAACTGGGCATGTGCCTTTATTAAATAAATGCTAACTACGACAAAATAACAAGCTAATTCTACATCATTGTCTATGATTTCGATTGATTGCTTGTCGTATGAGGTGCTCTTCTGACTTGGCTTTACGACTGCTATAAATCAACAACACCCGGGACCGACAGCTTAACGCAACATCCGAAGCACGGAGCGATGGAAAAAACGCACATTACGTAGAAAAATGTAAGATAATATATCATTTTGATTGAAAACTCATTGTTGCGAAGTCTAGGACCAAACTGTTTGTTGTATTCTAAGTCGCACTAGTATACCGCTAAACTAGCATGGCAATAGGATAGTGCTGACCTCAGTTTTAAAGCCCAAGGGCCTCTGACGACTGTTATCAATTGTTTGTGACCGGGACTGACAGCGCGTGCTCTCTAAAGCAGGGAGCGATGACAAATACGTACATTCATTAAAGATATGGGCCGAGGATCAAACCCAGCGTTGTTACATTTGCGTACCATTAACGCTTAGCCAACATCTACAATAAACTACATGACCTACATAATCCTACTACTATTAAAGAAATATACTGCTATAAGTTCAAAAGCTTTATAACGATATTTCTGGAGTCCATAGTCAGTGAGTGCTATTTCGATTTAATTTTATTCCGACAATTCCAGCTATACGTAAACACGATGCTCAGAAAGAAACAATTATGTTAAAGAAATTATTCATGCCGGATAATCATGCCTTACTGTTGTTGAATAGCGTATTAACTAAAACACTCATAATTGAGGACATTGTCTTTTCAGTCTGCATAAAGTTGAGTTCATCATCATCATCAGCCTAAATTTGTTCACTGCTGGACGTAGGCCTCTCCACGTGCACGTCACTGAGCTCGGCCATCAGCTCTCCTCATCCATTTTCCTCTAGCCGCTTTTTGCAGGTAGTCACCTGCCCTACGCTACGTGTGCCTAAACGTGGTCTCCACTCGAGAACTCGTCTACCACAACGGTTATCGGTTCTTCGGGAAATATGACCAGCCCACTCCACTTTAGCTTGCTTATCTTTAGAGCTATGTCGGTTACCTTGGTATTCAGTCGGATCACTCCATTACGAATCTTGCCCTTCACAAAAACTCCAAGCATAGTTCTCTCCATAGCTCGCTGAGCGACCTTAAATTTGTTTACCAGTCTGACCGTTACTGCCCGAGTTTCGATTCCATAGGCATTTCATGACTGGTAGGATGCAATGAACGAAAATTTTTAATAAAAAAAAATAGTTAACCGAATATATTTCAAATGCTGTACCTACTCTCGCATTAACAGTTCTCATACTTGCACACACCAACACTTCAGCATGTCTGCGCTCGGTAAATTCTCAAGTAAAAATGAAACAAGGTTCGCGAGAACACTAAGTCACCGGAAATAGGTGAAAATGGCGGCATTTCCGGCACTTACACGGCACCGGCCCGAATTAACAGGTACGCTGGCGTATAATAAATTATTTTCTTGCGGTTCTAGCCGTTGCTGTGAAATTTTAAATGGATACGTTAGGGTTGATTAAATGGGTTTTACTGCAGGCACTAATTTGGTAGACACGTACGTTTGTGTAACTTCAGTGGAATCGTAGGTTTGTTACATTCACTCCCCCGGAAAAAATTGTAGGTTTGTTACTATTATAGCTAGTTAATCCACAGTTATATATATATATATATATATATATATATATAAACCAGGCTAAAGCTAACGGGCTGAAGGCTAAGTAACTGGGCTGAAGTTTGTTTGTTTGGGGAGCTTCAAAAAAAAAAAAAAAAATATATATATATATATATTTATTTATTTATTTTGAAGCTCCCCAAACAAACAAACTTCACTTATATATATATATAAGTGAAGTTTGTTTGTTTGGGGAGCTTCAAAAATGTTGATGAAACATTGTAAATAGGTACTGTACAATATAGAGATCAACATGAGATACTTTTTATCCCAGAAAATTGTGTTTCCACGGGAAAACTGGAAAATGTAGATTACTCCCTGTAAGGAACGGTGCCATGGAAACGAAATAACAAGTCAGTAAAAAAGCATCATGAGCGTTGGTGCTATACTTTTGCATTGGCTTTTATCTAAAAGAAGAACAAAGGATGCTTTTTCGCGAGAAAATGTAGTCCGTGCGAACGAAATCGTGGGCGAAAGCTAGTGATTTAAATTATTATAGCATGCCAATATGCATGACCATAGAGTGACTTTACTTTTTATTTTATAAAAATTCTACTATATATTTTTTTTTTAAGTTGCACCCGTGAGAAAAATTTTCATTTTAAAATCCCAAACTATTCAAACTCACAAAAAAATCCTTCCAGAAAATTGACTAGGCAAGATCTATAAACGCAATTTTTCAACCCTAGTTACAAATAGGGTAATTTGCAAAAAGATTTTGTCATTGTAATGAGAGACTTAAAGTTAGGCTGCTGTGGCAACTTGATTCACTGTCATCTGAGTATCCCAAATTGTCACCTAAAGAAGTAAAATCCATTCTTGAAGGGGATACCGTGATAAGCAGATACGTTGAAAGGTTAATAATTTTCTAAACGAAAAATTTGAATCACGGACGGGTATATATTAGATATGTTCTCGCTAAGCATGCGTTAATGCTAAATTCATTTAGGGTTGAAAGGTTGTTATTGTTATAACATAACACTACCTATAACGGCAGAACGGCGGACACAAAACTATTGAACTAGTTTTGATGTAATTTTTAAACACAAAATTTCAGCCATTTTTAGGACCTATATGCTTCTCTTTTTGGAAGTCTATTCATATTTATATCTATATTTATAATAAAGCAATAGGAACGAAAAAGTCTGTACAAAGAAGATAATTAAAAAAGAAATGGTCTAGGGTGCATAAAAAAAGCCACTGAACAAGAATATAACATTATAAAAATTCGTGTCTGTCTGCTTGTCTGTCTGTATGTTTGTTCGCGCATCACGTAAAAACAACAGGACCGATTGCAATGTGGTTTTCACTGTTGGATACCTTATGTTTTGACTTAAATCTTTATATCTCAATCCGATGAGTATAAGCCGAGCAATCGACAACAATATTTTTGACGGCTGAAGGAATTTTGATCAATTGTTGGTGTATTGGTATTTTAGGTCCTCGAATAGCACAAAGAGTACTTTTAACCTTCAGAAATGACCACGCGTGCGAAGCATCAGCTAGTATTGTATAACTGTAAATTGCTTCAACCTGCCAATTTAGCGTAACTTTTATACACTCCGCACGATGATTACTTTTATTTTCGGCACACAATTGAACATATAACAAAACGCCCGATAAAAATAAAAATATGCTAACCCGATTCAGCGTATTTTTCACGAAAATAACAATATAGGGTTCAAATCTCTCTCAGGGGTGTGAAATCGAAATTACTGTACATTTCCACCCTCGCTACGTCGATTTAAAAATATGTCCGGAAATAATTTCGTGTTTGGGGTTGGCAAATTTATTGTTCGCTTTTGAGACGTGATTCTGATTGTAAATAGTCAGCAGTCATGTTTCTGCAGACATTTTGTAAGTGTGCATGTTGTTTTGAACTTTCAGAAATTACGTTATTATAGACCATGAGCTTTATCTAGAAAGTATTGTTCGTATTTTCGCTAAATTAGGAATTAATTAAACAGCCGTTTCTATGCGGGCGAGTTTTACAAATTGCGTTGTCATCATCATAGTCATCAGCGTGTACTAGTACACTGCTGGACGTAGTTTAGGTCTCTCATAATGAATGCCACTGAGCTCAGTCTTCGGCTCTCCTCATCCAGTCGTTGCCAGCTGTCTTTCGCAAGTCGTCTCTCCACTCGGCATTCCACACTACGTTTTCATAAACGTGGGTTCCACTCGAACTCGTTTTCCCCAACGGTTGTTGGTTCTGCGAGAGATGTGATCAGCCCATTGCTACTTTGGCTTGCTTATTCTCTGAGCTATGTGGGTTACGTTGGTTTTCTGATGGATCACCTCATTGTGGATTATTTCTTTCCTAGATACTCCAAACATAGCTGTCGCCATAGATCGCTAAATGACTTTAAAGTAATGGACTAGTCCCACCATGAGTGGCCTCGTTTTGGCCCCGTAGGACATAACTGATAGGAAACACGTGTTGAAGACTTTCTTCGTAAGGCACTATGGTATGGATAACGAAAAGACCTGACGTTGTTTACCAAATACTTCCCATCCCAGATGATGCGTCCTACCGGCTTTCTTTTTGAAACTGTTCCTCTCCAATTATATAGTCTGCCCGAGGTAAACATATTCCTGAACAGCTCCAAAGGCTCAAACGGTGTCCGTTTATATTAATTGGTCCCAGGGTAATCAAGTCTAGTCTTCCTTCTATGATTTCATATATCTAGATATATGAAATCATAGAAGGAAGGTAAGGACCTATGCAGATGCCAATTCATGAAATTATGTTATTATAAGAAGTTGATTCTTCAAAGCTGCTTACGGTATCCATTGTGTTTTTATTATAGTTTCAATCTATTACAATTATAATTCTTAGCCCTAAATTCATTTCCACCTAATCTCCCAGAACCACACTTTAACACGATCCCGCCGTGCAGTTTGAAATTACCTGCCACAGAAAATAGGCAAAAAATATTTTTAAATTAAACGGTTTTATTGTAAAAATCTTAAAAATGATGCAGATAATGTAATAAAAGCTAAAAAAATATAATAAAATCGTGGTGCAAGTCGAATTTCTATTACCTACTCAGGTTTCACTACGTCTCTCGATTATTTTATTTACCTACTCAGGTTTCACTACGTCTCTCGATTATTTTATTTACCTACTCAGGTTTCACTACGTCTCTCGATTATTTTATTTACCTACTCAGGTTACGCTACGTCTCTCGATTATTTTATTTACCTACTCAGGTTTCGCTACGTCTCTCGATTATTTTATTTCTTAGCTTTTAGTACATTATCTGCATCATTCTTACCCAAGATTCTTTACAATAAAACCGTTGAACTTAAAATATTTTTGTACCTATTTTCTGTGTGCCACCTTACTCAAAAACTCAGTTATTTATTGTAAACTAGCTTCGCCCTGCGGCATGTGCAAATTACCCCCTCCTCAAACCCTACACACCCCCTCACCGTAATTTCACCAACGTGGTTGATAATGATGATGATGATGATGATGAAGAGTACGAATATCCATTGTTGGAATCTTTTTACTCGACTAGGAACGGCAATGCAAAGGAATGATAATGAGTTTAACAGACTATGTATGTATGTATGTATGTATGTATGCATGCATACTTGTATGTATATGTATGTACTAGCTGCGCCCCCGGCTTTGCCCGCGTGGTAATTTAATTTAAAAGTAGCCCATACGTGTTATTCCAGGTCCAAAAGTACCTATAAAGTACAATATGTACATAAATGTGGAATGTGGCTGTTACCATATGGTAACAGACACATTCCAAATTTTATTTTACATTTTTTGTTTTTTTTTCGCATATGCGTCGCCTCTATTCGTCCAATTTTGACAATCGAGGTATGGATTAATCGATTAAGTAATCGATTCGTGTTCACTTATGATACTATGTTGGATAGCTGAGGGTTTGACTTAAAAACTCTGGTGTACTTGGTATCTCAATCTGATGAGTGGAAGTCGAGCAATCGATAAAAATCATTTGTGGTCTGAACAAAGTTTGATGATATTGGTGCTTTTAGTTCTGGATAACGCATAGGATCCTTAAATATCAGAAAACTAAATTAACACGCGGGCAAAGCCGCGGGCACAGCTAGTACAGTTATAAGTGACGGTCCCATATACCTTTCTTTGTCCGTTTGTACTTCCTATACCTTCCTGCGAAGTGCACCTCGACATACCGACACGCTTGTGATAGCGGTTGCCATCCATATAACTTCAAGATAGGTGTTTAATTTTAATTGTTAGTGTTCATTAATTAAAAATCATTCTTCCCGATTTCTATATTATCCTTCGATGAAAGAAACAAATAAAGATCAAGACTTTAATACTGCGTGTCGCGTGGTCGCGTGCTATGTAGTCGTTTAGTTGTGTACTGCCCCGGCTCATAACTATGGATAGCGGCTTTTTACTTTTTATGATCATTAAGTTTAGTTACCTATTTACTAATTAAAGAAGCCGTCTCCACTTTAAGCGGGCCATGCGCGGAGTTTTTGAATTGCGCGGAGTATTGGTGGAACACGAATCTGGTGAATCCTTATTTGTTTCTTTCATCGAAGATACGAGTATCATCTGCCTGTGGCAAAAATACCTATGTTATATTGAAAACCATTTTTTTTAAATTGGGTTTACATTTTCAGAACGAGCACGATTCAAAAATAAATCTCGTTGCAAGCAAATCACACAGCTCCGAACAAATGTTCCAGAAATGACAACACATGCGTTTTAGTGTCTACAACCACAACTTTACTAACCAGTAAGGGCATTTTGTACCACAAAAAACATTATTTTACAAACAAATACTTAACTACACGATCATATGATACAGCAATTAATACTGTTTTTGAGCGAATAAATATATTAAGGTGAAAAAAAGTGCAGGTAAAATTTGCCAGGTACAAAAACCACTGATATAGTAACATAGGGCACTTTAATGTCTCAAACTTTTGTTGCGCTCTCTCAGCGCAATTTGAGCGGGAGAGGTGATAAATCCTGCGAGAAGAAATTATTTATATTGAATGAAATTGCATAAAATCATCAGGCAAAACTATCTACTTCACAAAGCAATTCAACTGTACGACAATTGAATTTAGAGTTGGGAGTATTCTATTAAAATAATATATTTTTTAACTATCGAAAAACAATAGATTTTATGTTTTTATAGCAGTTAACGCCTGCTTAGCGTAAATATATATAATAATTACTACCAATAGCTAGCGTTACCGTCCCCATAAGACGGGTTCAAAGAAGCTAGTGGAAAGATTTGGATGACGACGCATAGGTCTCGGTAGCCGAATTGGTAAAGGCATGTGCCGCGCTGAGGCACAGTATGCGAGTTCGAATCTCGTTTGTTACCCAAATTTTTCTATTAGAAAATTATTACATAAACAATAGTTTGTTCAGTCGTAGATTTTTCCTATCAAAAACTAAAGAAAAAATTGCTAAAGAAACACAAAGTAAGCATAAAATAATATTGTTGTGACATGTTCCGAAGAATTACATTTTGCTTGCTAAAACTAGGGTTTTGTTTACATAGAGCACCTCAACTACGGTGGCATTACTGTTATTATCCCTTTACCAGTTCACAGAATAAAAAGTAGTACTACACCATACCTATTTTATTCAGTTCCAAACTAATTAGATAAACAAACAAACGTAGAAGTGTGAGTCAAATATAAATAATACTCGTATACCATTTGTAACGACTGTCCATACTGTTTGTGTTCTATAATACAATACCATGCACCAATATCTTTTGGGACATTACCAACATTTTTATTAGCCCGTTAGTGGAAAATTGCGGGTCTTGCGCAATATATCACCAATACCTACACATTAATAGCTCTGGCTTTTTTAGAGAGGCCTGGATGGGGATGTGTCTCAATTGAAAAGGTTTTATGGTCACATTAAAATTAGGGTTTGGTAAAAAAAATACCATTATGTGCTTAGTATTTTTGGAATAAATTTCAGTAATATTATTTTCGTGATCGATCGAAACCCCCTAAAAAAACTCCCTAAAATATGATAGGATCATGATGGGAACTGTAAACCATAGTCATCTTAGGTTTTATTCGCTATCTGGACAAAAAATTAAAATTAAAAACATTTAAATGAAATCAATCAGTCTGATCAAAATCTGTATTAAACTATACGGAGAGTTAATGTGATAATTGAGAGAAGAAATTTGTTTTCGCTACATTATTTATTTAGGATATATCCAGATTTTTGTTGACAGAAAAATATTATAAACTCCCATCTACACCAATATATAAAAGTGAAACGTTGTCTGTTTGTTTGTTTGTTTGGGGAGTTTTAACGCGATAACGGCTGGCTAGATTTTAATGAAATTTATAACTTGATAGCTAGGAGATAGGTTATACCTTGGAATGAAACAGAGGATGCTTTTTATCTCCGAAAATAGTAAGTTTCCACGGGAAAGCTGGAAAATGTCGATTACTCGCTGTAGGGAACGGTTGCCATGGAAACGAAATAAAAACAAGTCTGTCAAAAAGCATCAAGAGCGTGGGCGCCAAAGAGAATACAATACGTTGGTGATATGCTTTTGCATTGGTTTTTAATATCCTAGAAGAACATTATGATGTTTTTTTCGCGATAAACTGTAGTGCGCGCGGACGAAGTTGCGGGCGAAAGCTAGAATTGTATAAAATCTTTAACCAAAGCTGCAACCGCCTCAATAACTAGGT
Organism: Alsophila aescularia; assembly: GCA_946251855.1. Taxonomy (NCBI): domain Eukaryota; kingdom Metazoa; phylum Arthropoda; class Insecta; order Lepidoptera; family Geometridae; genus Alsophila; species Alsophila aescularia. The sequence continues at coordinate 33,011,105 of OX276373.1, forward strand.
ACTCAAATCCTGTTTTCAATATTCAAAATAGAGTGCTCTAAGCATTCACTATTTCCTTCAAAATGTTCACCACAAACGAAACTAGAAACACTAAATAGGAAAATCCAGACAGTATCTCAAGTTAAGCTAATTACAATCGACAAAAGATATGCAGGATTTATTCCGTAGTATGGTTTTTAATCAACTGTTTTTTTATTTACACATATATTAAATTTATTACCCGTATACGGCGAAGCTAATAAAGGAAAGGCTAATTGAGTTTAACATTCTATGTATGTATGTATGTATGTATGTAAGTATGTATGTTTGTATGTATGAATGTTATGTACGAGGTGGGTATTTGGATGTTCCACCATAGCGTCGCCCCTATTATTCCGATTTTGACTAGCGAGGTATCAATCGATTTGATTTTCATCGCTAGAGTGTCTTAAGCTATTTTTTACCCGACCATAGTCTGGATTTAGTTTATGAACTCTTCTTGTTTGACTACTCCTGTCTGTCTGAACTTGACAGTCTTATGACCTTTTTTTATCACCTATTAGGCAATTGTTTGACCACAATTTCAACTGATGTGAGATAAGGCCTTACCTAGTTGTTGACCTGCAATAATATAGTAGTTATAATTTTCACTTTGCTCATATATTAAAATTGAATTTAAATAAACCCATAGACTAATTTTTATAAAGGTTATTCTTAAACCATAGTATTTAAATTAGTTCAAGAAAAATAAAATACAATTTAACATCTATTCTTAATTATTTTAAACACTCATGAAATGAAGCTTGGAGAAACGTCATCACGTCTTTTTATTGCATTATGTATCTCATCGGGTGTGATTACTTAAAAGAGTTATGTATCTCATCGGGTGTGATTACTTAAAAGAGTTATGTATCTCATCGGGTGTGATTACTTAAAAGAGTTATGTATCTCATCGGGTGTGATTACTTAAAAGAGTTATGTATCTCATCGGGTGTGATTCCTTAAAAGACGTGATGACGTTTTTCCAAGCTACATTTCACGAGTACATTTTTATAGTGACCATAAAACTACGAGCAATGTTTAAAGCTTTAGAACTGTTTGCATTTCTACAGTGCTAGAGTCGAATGGAAATCCCTAACCATTTTCTAAACAGCAGTGTTTTGAATGTAGCTTCTACATCCCCTACTATTGTGCTCAACTGTTATTCAAGAAAATTGATTTTTATTCTAGACGATCTTTCTTAACTTCTCAGTAATCTTTTGTAAAAGGCTAAAGGTTCAGTATGCCATGTGGCCAGGTGAAGTGACAACCTGCAAAGAGTGGCTGGCAGAAAATGGTCGAGGACAGCTGACGACCGAGCTGTGGCGAGCAGCAGGACAAATATAGGCTGATCATCGTAAGATAAGTAGAGGTACTTAGGTTTCCACCTCAGCGATATCTACTCGACAGCTAGAGTTCTTTTCTAGTGTATGGCCCCGGTCTTTAAAAGTAATAATCTTGTTCTTAATATGCATCAAAACAATCTTGCATTCTCGTCGCCCGCGTCATTTCAATAATTTTATTTTATAGCTGTACCCCGCAACTTCACTCGCGTGCAAACTTTACCACCCCCGTCGACCCATTAGGAATAAAATATCAAAAAATCCCTCCTTATTGCAACCCTATTCATTATCCATTTTTCTTAGATCTAGATCACCTAGTATTCATTTTTCTTAGATCGAGATGAAAGGTACCCTATGTCCTTTTATATACCCCTGATAACGTGCGCGCATAAATTCATGATGATCGGTTGAGATGTTAATGCGTGAAAGTGTAAAAAACAAAGTCACATTCCATTTAAAAGTATTAGTAGTATTCTATGCTAACTTAGAGTTCGCTTTGAGGTGAATGCAGCTAATCTCTCATCTGGGTTTTCTATGTTGTTTGTTTGTCGTATGAAATAATACTGGCCTCTGGTGTCAGTTTTCCAGGCCGCCCGAAGGCCTCAACATGGCTTAACGACTGCTATTAGTTTTCCTATATTTACCAGCGGTGGAGCTAAGATTTTTCTACACTATAGACAATCTTATGACATAGTTTTCCAAAGTATGTGCACTAGTAAGGGTTTCGGCCAGACGCTCCGGTGGCCACTTTTCTGTTATCCTTTACGCAGTATCCTGTTTGCTCATTCCCATGTTGAATGCAAGAGTGTCCAGCTGATGGAATGATGTGGTCTGCATGAGATGCACTTGCCGAGAGCTACTTGAATGGGAAATGTCTGGGTAAACGACGATATGCGTAATGGAGGTAAATAAAAGCTAGTGTTGCTAGATGCAACGCACAATGGCTTACCAAGCATGTCGTGGCTCTTCATCATATATTCAAAAGAAAACTAGTATCTGGCACTAAATAATAACATTAAGATATGACGTAGGTTTAAATTGTAAAAAAGAAACTAAATGAACTTGGTAACCTCCTTTTCTTTTGAAGTCGTTTAAAAATACGGTACCATAGGATGATAAACTGTGTGTGTGTGTGTGTGTGTGTGTGCGCGCGTGTGTGTGTGTGTGTGATGTGTGTGTGTGTGTGTGTGTGTGTGATGTGTGCATGTCACCTAAGGGAGTGTTGAAGTACAAACGTCCATTTACACAACTATTGAAATCTAAATGATTACATTATATTATTTATTTAAATGTAATAAGTAACCATGATATTGGAATATGTATATATTATGATAAATATATTAAGTACATATTATGTAATAATGTTTATGAAATATAAATGAGTATTTTGTAACCCGTAATAAATAGTTTTATTTAGTTTATGTATTATATTATATTAACTTGTTTATGTAAGTATGCAATAGATAATAATAATGGTTAATATTATTTAATGTGTATGTATGTTTAAGTGTGTGAGTAGCCCACAGATACTGGTCCATGAAGATGCGAATGAATTAGCGTCTTCATGGACCAGTATCAACTATTACGAGTACAGAAAGTAGATAAATTGTAATCCCAGTTCAACTTCGAGTACTTTTCAGGATTCGACTAAAAATATTGAAGGTGATCCCAATTATATCATTGATATTTTCGAATTTATTTTGTTGGTTGGTTCCCAAGAGTAATATTCAATGATTTATATTTTTCTATTAAATCCAAAATAACATTAATAGCACTAGCAGCAGCCACTTGTATTTTTTTAACTTCAATTGATTGCCACCACACTGTAAATTTATTCCAACCTTTAAGACTTTTAACGAGTTGCGAAAGTAAAACAAACGATGGCATTTCGTCCCGTCAGCGTTACACACCTAAAATGAAGTAGCCATCATAAAATTCAACAATTTTATAACTCATCCAAAAGCGATGACTGCGCAGTCACCCTAAAATGTAAGTATTCGAAACTCTCAGCAGTCGCAACTTCATAAAAGCGAAATATGTTGAGCGTCATCACTCAGAACTTTTGAGGTATTCTCGACAGGAATGTTAAAGCTCTAAACATAAAATGTGGCTGGGACGCTTCTTTGAAGACTTTGGAAAATTGCCTAAATCTGATGTGACAAGAAACACACTCCTAATATTGCGTAAAAACAATGAAAAAGCTTTTTACCCGACTACTGTGAAGCTAGGGAAGATTAAGTAACAGGAAGTGCTCAAATAGACACGGCTCCCAGCAGCTGTCGATCCCGCGTCACCGTACGACAGCTCTTAGAGGTGGCTTTCGGTATGCGGCGTCCAAATGCTGGAATAATTTGCCCCCGCCAGTAAGGACTTTAAAACATTTAAGTATGTTCCGTCTCAAGCTCAAAAAATACCTTATCGATGAGCAGAGGCGGCATGCGAATGTTAATATTGATTTATCGTTTTTGTAATACATCCACTGATCGCTCTCTTGGTTCCTTTCGTCGCGTCTGTTCTAAGGGCGAGTGACGATGTACATCCACACCAATATCTAAAAGTGAAACGTTGTCAACATGTTCATTTGTTTGTTTGTTTGTTTGGGAAGCTTTTGCGCGATAATGGCTTGATGGATTTTAGTGAAATTTAGAATGGAGTTAACTTATACCCTGTACAAATAGGATACTTTTCATCATCATCATCATCATCATCATCCCTCACACGCGTGAAATCTCAGGACGCAACTAGTACTTGTCATAAGCCAGGTAACAAAAACAACAATTGCAGAATTTGCGTTTAATGAAGTTTCAAAGAATAGGTACCATTGTGAAGGAGAAGATAGTGACATGAGGTCCCAAGCTTCCATATTGAGAGTGACGACGCAAGGAGCATCCTCCTTGTATAAAAGAGATAGGTACATTTTTATTGGGTAATAAAATTAAGGTAACGCCTTCTGTACTACCTAATCTTTGCCCAAGGCTTGACGCCCAAAGCTGTTTCTGCCACAGAAAATGGAAAAAGTTTGATTGTGAGGAATCTTTTTTGTCACTCCATGATTTGGACATTTTTATTTCCGAAAGCACCTACGCGTTTTTATGAACATCTTTTGTCGAATAATTCTGGATTTTTTCTGTTTCTTTGAGGGAACGGTTACATTTGCTTTTGTATTGAGGTGTTTTATTTTTTTTCCTTGTCGTAAACAAGCATTTGATTTGGTGAAAGTTTTCAGTGTTTTGGTTGATGGCCTGCTATGTACATTTCGTTAAATTGTGATACCTACGATATTTTTTGTATCTGACTCTTTAAATTTATTGTCAATTTTCCTTTCAAAATGTTAAAGCTATTAATATGTACTGCTATTTTAATAGCATTGAAATTTTTGACAGACTGCAAATATTAAATTGACACTAAGTTTTAAAAAATCAGGTCCAATTAAATTGCAATACCTTGTCGCAAGGCGGTCCTAAGGGGTTGATCTACCAGCTCAGATACCGACGCTCAGCGGACAACATTAAAGTACAGGAACAATCAGGAGCACTCGTGGATGTTCATCAACAGCACCATCACCTTCTTGGACACGTTGTAGCAGAAGATGACCATGCACAGAGATACTGCAAGTTGGCCTATCAGCAACGTTCGCAGGATGCCAGTCGAGCTGGTCCATCCTCACTGAACACGAACACCCTCCAAGTTTTAAGCCGGCATTTTGGTGGGTATGCTACCTATAAATATAAATATAATAATAAATATAATCGAACTATGAAATGAAGTTTTAATTATTATTATGATGAAATGACATCGTTACAATCTTAGAGCCACACAAACTCATCATAGTTTAATGTAATTGGGTGAAACGTGTTCGAAGTGTTGCAGAGAACCCATTGTCGCTCTACTCAAAACAGCGTCTATTCAGTTCATTAGGCACCGCCAGTGCTAGTAAAATTAGCACAAACAGTGTCCAACAACCGGCACTCAAAACAAACAAGCAAGCGCCGCCCGCCCCCGTGACCACCTGCCCAGTCACTGGGCATACATAGACTACTTTGTTCTGTTCTGTATTTGTAAAGAGCGCTTTATAGTTTTCAAGCTTTAAATATGTAAGTACAGCTTTATTTTAATGATAGACTCAAGTGATACTTTACGGAAATTCACATTCAATAAGACATAAAATCGAAGACTAAAACCCGACTACGGTTTGGTAAACAAGACATAAGTTCAAAAACATAAAAATCGAAGACTAAAACCCGACTACGGTTTGGTAAACAGGACATAAGTTCAAAAACATAAAAATCGAAGACTAAAACCCGACTACGGTTTGGTAAAGAAGACATAAGTTCAAAAACATAAAAATCGAAGACTAAAACCCGACTACGGTTTGGTAAACAGGACATAAGTTCAAAAACATAAAAATCGAAGACTAAAACCCGACTACGGTTTGGTAAAGAAGACATAAGTTCAAAAACATAAAAATCGAAGACTAAAACCCGACTACGGTTTGGTAAACAAGACATAAGTTCAAAAACATAAAAATCGAAGACTAAAACCCGACTACGGTTTGGTAAACAAGACATAAGTTCAAAAACAAAAAATCGAAGACTAAAACCCGACTACGGTTTGGTAAACATGACATAAGTTCAAAAACATCAAAATCGAAGACTAAAACCCGACTACGGTTTGGTAAACAGGACATAAGTTCAAAAACAAAAAATCGTTTCTACTGTCGGGTAAAATACGAGTGTACTCTTGCGATGTAGAATAATCGATTGATACTTCGCTTGTCAAAATCGGTACAAGTTGTTAGTTTGAACACATAACCCTTCCTTTGCTTGGCCGTAGTCGGGTAAAAAAATAACCTTTGACACTCTATACCTGAAAACGAATTGATTGACACCTCGCTTATCAAAATCGGACCAATAGGGGCGACGCTATAGTGGAACAGCCACACAACCACATACATGACACTTTTACTAAACAAATTTTGATTTTCTGGTCAGTCATGAAGCCAGACTGGTGAGAGTCTACTCTTTACGCCACAACTTGTATACATACATACATAGACTGTTAAACTCATTACCCTTCCCTTGCTTCGCCATAGTCGGGTAAAAATAGCCATTGAGGCTCTTGCAATGACGACGAATCAATTGATACCTCCCTTGTCAAAATTGTACCAAGTTTTTTAGTTATACACATAACTCTTCATTTGTTTTGCTGTAGTCGGGTAAAAAAATAGCTTATGTTACCCTATACATGAAGACGAATCGATTGATACCTCGCTTGTTACTATCGGACCAAGTTTTAGTTTGAACACATTACCCTTCATTTACCTTGGCGTAGTCGAATAAAAAATACACTTTATACATGAAGACAAATCGATTGATACATCGTTTGTCAAAATCGAACCAATAGGAGCGACGCTGTGGTGGAACATCCTGATACCCACATAGTATATACATAAAACTTAAGTTCATTGCCCTACTCTTCCCTTGCTTCGCTATAGTCGGGTAAAAATATACATAGTTTTATTATCAGGTGCTGTTCCTGATGTTTCACGACAAACGCTAACATTCATATATACACATTTACTTCTATTTGTGAAACCACAGAATATGTTATGGCGGAACTTGTAACATAAGCAAAATTAAAAAAACATCTTTGAGAGAAAATTACTTGTTTTTCTTTTATAGTTTCTTCTTTTAATAGCTGGAGCTAGAAGTAGCTAGATGAGAGCGAGCGTTATGGGGTTTAACGATTTTCCATACATTTTAACAATTTCGCGTTCACATGAAACCGATGTACTAATAGCGCATTATCCGTTCGGTAATTAATCCAGTCAGTGGGTGGGAAAAGAGGATTTGCTCTACAAAAGGTGTAGTAGAAAAGTTTTTGATTTGTATTACTTAGGTAATGGATACTAAAAAAAAACGACCTCAAAGTTAGCCGCTATCTTGAAATGAAGGTGTTAAAATTTATTCATTTTATTGAAATAACGTGGTCGCTAACTATTGGTCTCATACAAAAGCTCGGAGTTGCGCAGCGTGCAATGGAGAGAGCTATGCTCGGTGTTTCACTACGTGATAGAATCAGAAATGAGGAAATCCGTAGAAGAACAAAGGCTACCGACATAGCTCTCAGAGTTTGCAAGTTGAAGTGGCAATGGGCAGGCCATATAGTTCGCAGAACCAACAACCGCTGGGGAATAAAAATTCTCGAATGGCGACCACGAACAAGCAAGTGAAGTGTGGGGAGACCCCCCACACGATGGACCGACGACATTGTTGCCATCGCAGGAAGTCGGTGGATGGAGGTGGCACAAGATATACCAAAGAGCGCCATGACGAGCACATCATGGCGCTCTTTGGGGGAGGCCTATGTTCAGCAGTAGACTTCTAAAGGCTGACATGATGATGATGATTAAAAAAATGCTTCATTTGATTTTATGACTAAAGTAAACATAAAAAGTATAAAGAAGACAAAATTGCTAACAATCTTTGTTAATTTTCATTTTTATTCTTTAAATCTCATAGATAAAAAGTAACAATCATATTTCTTGAGTTAAATATGTCAGTTTTAGCATCAAAATTTCGAAATTCCGATGTTTTCTAGTTCAGTATCGCAACAATTCCGATACCTACATTAGAAACGATACTCCTAGTATTGGAATTCTTTCTTCCTAGCACGTGATATTCATCTTTTTAGTCGTTTTGCTTTTGATCGAGCACTCGTGGACATCATGAAGAGTATTATTGTCTTGGGCTGATGAAGATTGCCACACAATGTGTCACCAACTCTCTCTATTTGTGGTCATCCTGGTACAATAATGCAAGGGGCTGCCCAAAGCTGAATTTGAGTTGGTCGATTCATCGCATGGGTGACCTTCCACGAGGTCTGGTGCATTTCATATTGCCTTGAACGACAAGATGCTTAACGGAATCACTGTCATGCCTCAAACGTGGCTGCAAAATGAGTAGTAACTGAATTCTAATTTGACCTGTTAGTAAACAGGTCAAATTAGAATTCACCCTGTTAGAGTTGAATAATTATTTTATATATTATTTTTCCGCCTCTTGTAACTTAAACAAGCACATTAACTTAACTATATCAAGCACAGGTCCGATCTTGTATGGAGTACTGCTGCCACTTCTGGGACGGTTCTGCCAAGTATCAGCTCGAGTCTTTAGATTCAATTGAGATACGTGCTATCAGGCTCATTGGGGATGACACTCTGGTAAAGAGTAAGCTTCAAAGTCTGGCGCATCGACGTGAGGTAGCAAGCCTGGCGGTATTCTACAGATTGCACTATGGAGAGTGTGCACAAGAACTGCACAATCTGATTCCCCCATCACATTTCCATCACCGTACGACTAGACAATCAGCAAAGCGCCACCCTTTCATGGTTGAAATACCTCGCACAAGAACGAAGCGTTACGCTTCTTCATTTATTATAAGAACTGCAAAGGAGTGGAATGCCCTGCCCTCGTCAGTATTTCCGGTAAATTATAACCCCGGTGTGTTCAAGTCAAGAGTGAATAGGTATCTACTAGGCAAGCGTGCTACACCTTCGACCACATCATCGCTTTCCATCAGGTGAGATCATGGTCAAACGAAAAAAACAAAAACTTTTTATTAAAAGACATTCAGAATAAATATGCGTATACCAAAAATGCTAGAAAATATTGCCTTCTCTGTACAACTGTTAAGGCATTATTAAAAGAAAAATAATTATTCCACATTCAATTCAAGATAGCGGCTAACGCACCGGACCCTTGAGGTAAAAATTTGGATATTTTATAAAGACCTCACAACATTTTCTACAGTACCTTTTGTAGGGCAAAAATACCAACTGATTGGCCTATATTAGTATTTAAGCATAGCGTAATGACGTCCATAAATTATGTAGTCTGACTTTGCGTACACACTGAGGCTCATAGTCAGCATAAATTTGGTAGCTGTTGTACAATCTATATATATATATATATATATATATATATATATCATTATATATATATATTTTGAACAATGCCTGAAGCGCTGCTATTGATTCCCGGTCAATAAATCATACCCAAAATTAAAAAAAATCATACTGAAACCCTCAATTTATCACGCCCTATCCCTCGATGCTAATTTACTGAGGCACGGAGATTTTTCATTTCATTACTAAAATAAATTTTCAGCTAAATGGGCCTCCTTAATTGCAATGGGGCTAGTAAATCAGTTACAATTCTCTTTTCTATATTTATGGGTGCTCTCAGCTGGCGCAGGATGAATCTTGGGAAATTTTGAGATAGTAAATGTTGGTAAACATAATTTGATTTCGTAAAAATTATAGACTTTTGTAAAAATACGTAATTGAAAACACTGAAGCGTTAAAACGATTTTTAGGATCAAATAATCAATTTCAAATGCATTTACCAAAATTTATGAACCAACTTTGATGAAATGTTGTATGGGACCACATCCACTCTAGACTACTCTTTCAAAACCCTTTCAAAGAATCATCCAGGTTGTGTCACAAATCACAGAGAAATCGATAAACGAAAACAAAAAAATAACTTTTTCTAGCTGTGTTTAAAAGTACCACATGCGTTATATTCCAGGACCAAAAGTACCTATAAAGTACTAAAATAATTATATATATATATACTACATATGTTCTACATATGTTTATATAATATATATATTTAAATAGGTATACTACATTTCTGTTATACAACAGTGAAGACTACATCGCAATCGTTCCTGTAGTTTTTACGAGATACGTGAACAAACATACAGAGAAAAAAACAACAGATAGACACGATTTAAAAAATGCTATATTATTGTACATTAGCTTATTTCATGTACCCCTAGACCATTTTTTTTTATTATCGTCTTTGTACTGAATATTTCGTTCCTATTGCTTTATTATAAGTATAAATAGAATGGATATTAGAAGAGTTACCTATCAACCATTGGAAGGATTTGTATACGAATAATTATTACCTTACTGCTGGCTGCGTGATCTTGAAAGCGTGGATTAATCTATCCATATCTACTACTTATAACGAATCAGTATGTAACAACAAGTCTGTACAGGAAAAATAAATAAAAAAAGTCTAGGGAATCTAAAATACGCTACTTCACAAGTTTCTTTTCATAAATGGTCTCTGTCTATCTGTTTGTTTGTTTGTTTGCGCATCACGTAAAAACTACTGGACTGACTGCGATGCGGTTTACTGTTGGATAGCTAGGGGTTTGGCTTAAAAACTTTTGTATTGGTATCTCAATCCGATGGGCAGAAGTAAAGCAATAGATAAAAAGTCGAAGTTTGATCTTAAATTGGTAATGTAGGTTCTGGAATAATACATATGCCCGTTTTCACAAACCCTAGGAGTCTCCTAAATCAGTTGCCTAAATATTTAGGAGTACCCTAGGGCAAAAAAACGTTTCTTCATACTTTTAGGTGATAACTAGTGACGTTAGACTCTTTTTCTTTTTTTTTTGGAAGGATATGTGCTATTGGTATATAACTGACCTCTACAGCGTCATTGGGCGAAGGGGTGGGCGCGAAAGCGTTAGGCATCAGCTAAAGTAACATCATAGATTCAGGGGTGCATAATGATAAGCAACTACTGGCAGCCCGCACCGCGCTCGCTCACTCACTCATGTAAATTAGGAGTGAGCAAGCGCGCTACTATTAATAAATGGATTGGTGAAACAAAAGATTACGCTTAAGACTGCTTAGATTAGTAGTTCCTTAGTTAGGCGTCGCCTTGAAAAAGGGTAATAGGATCCTTCTATCCCTGAAACATGACTACGTGGGCAAAACCGCGGGCACAGCTAGTTTAATCTAAGGAAAATCTCTTGGTTAGGTATGTAAGTGAAATCTGCCTTTGTATTTTCCCACGAGAAATCTGGATTGTTCTGAGATAAAAAGTAGCACCTGCTCAAATTGAACAGCACAAAACAAATTCATTCATTCGAATGAAAAACCTGAAAATGCTACCTAACAGACATATACAATATATATTTAACTTCACTTGTATTTACCTATGTGTGTATCTTATAATAATAATAATAAATTTATTTTTCAAAAAAAAAAATGGCCGATTTAATACAACGCTTGTAAATAGTTGCTATTGGTATGGAACAGCAGAACATACACTGAGATTGCTCTCATGTGATAGTCTGCTTTCCCTTCCAAGTACACCGTAGTATTATAGTAGGAGCCGCAGGTTGGATGTATACTGTCTCTGTCTACGGTTATGATTAAAGTAAGTAAAAATTACTAATATGAATATAAATATAAAACATAACATGGGTATACGAGTTTGCATGTTGTGTATATGAATGTGTATGTGCATAGGTACCTAATAAGAGAAAAGTGGCAACTATACAATTACTCTTAGTAATTGCTCAGTATCGTCGTAACCAAGACTTTTTAGCCAGCTGACAATAATATATTTAGTGTCTCTTTGATTAAGGGAAACCAAGTTAATAATCACTTTCGCGGCCCTAGTATACATAAAGGGTCCAAGGAAAGACCTGTGTCGATCAGCAAGTCTGGTGCTATACCTATGTATTTATGTATTTTGTATGTCCTCCACGAGCACTTCCCGATTAGCAATTGTAGTACTTCTTTTTATGTTTAAGTACTTACGATTCTTTTGTGGAGCTATAATCTTATCAATTATCCCTCTATCTAACTCTTCTTGATCTCCAATTATACCTTTTGACTGGATGGTATTGTTTTAAGCTATATAAGTCACGATGATTGTTTTATTTTCCTGTATAATATCGTTTATGTAAACATAATATTATAATTTTAGAGTCAAAATTGATTGTGAAATGATAGGAGTAGTTATCTGATGAATAATCCTTTATAACTCTTATAAATGTCCTATATTCGGCCTCAAGTATTTTGCCACAATATAGTCTGACCTACTTTAGTAATGTATAATTTTTAACTAGAAATAGTATGAATATTGAATCAGAATTGTCCGTTATCGAAATTATATATAACTACCTCCAGATATACTCTTAAAACACGTTACGTACCTCGGTATTATGCATTTTCATAGAGCAACATATTATCTGTTCATACTAGGTACTTATTAGTTTTTGTAGGTAAAATAATTACCAAAATTGTTTACGTTCTGAGTCAGATTTTAGATAACTTGATATATGAGGTATTATTGTCTGTAATTCTTATCTTACCTTGTTAGTTTATTGCGTAAATCCTGATATACCTATAAGTTAATTTATTAAAATTCTTAAAATTTATATTTTTAATCATAAATATAGTTCTGAATTTTCTTATTCTTCTGAGTTTAATATTATTTTTGAAGGACGGCTACAGGCTGACAAAATTGCATTTTTAAGTAGTTTATTTTATTTTGACAGAAATAGGCATCTGTTGTCAACCTTGTTCTCTTAAATTTTATAATTCGAATGTAAATCTTAACTGACCTCATTTAATTCCGTATCAAGTTACTGCTCATTGATAAATATGACTTTTATTACAAAGTTCTTTTTTCAAGCCTTTGAAAGTCTTCCTTTTAAATGAAAGCTGATTGGGGGTCAGTGTAGATCCAGACTTTTAATAATGAAGATATAAATATTAAGAAATTCCATTTAAGATATTTTGACCTTTTCTAAAATTCATGTATAAAGTGTTTTAATTAAAGAAACAGTCAAAATTTTAAAAGTATTCGTTTATTAAAGTGAAGAATTCTTGAGAGTTAATGAACTATTCTCCCTAAACACATAGGTTTTAGAAGAGTTATCAGACTGTGGCTCAACCACACTCCACCACCTGCAACGGCTTTGCCAGGGAGGTGACATCACCGTACCCCGAAGATCTTCGGAGGAGAGACGTCTACCGAACATCCAGACGGATTCAGTTCGAAGGGAGCTCGTCTGATCTGGTATGGGAGTTAAACTGCCTTTAGGCACCTGCTTCATCCCGCAGATCTTCGAGAATTAAGACGACTCCAGGACCAATTCTACCACATCGCCGAACATTGAAGTTGGAGACCGAAACTCCTCATCGGACCGTGAGCCTCCTTCGAGGCAGTTGAGAACGAGTTGCAGCCTTCCTCTCCGGGTTGCTGATCTCCTCTCCGGGTTGCTGATCTTCTCTCCGGGTTGCTGATCTCCTCCCCGAGTCGCCGTCCTCCTCACCGAGTTGCCGCCTTCCTCCCGAACAGTTCCTGTTACTACGATAGAAAATTTACTTCACTAACATATTAATATTTGCCTATTTAAAATAATTAAATATAGGAAGCCGCTCCTTATGGGATAGGTAGACCTTCAAACTTAATAAATTACGGAAATCTGATAGGAAGGCTTTAGAGTCGGAAAATTCTTTAACCTTTAGGAGTCTGTTCTTAAAATTTATTTCTTTTGACTGATTTGGATAATGCTATAGATTACCTCAATTATCTATAGATTATTCAAGATAGTCTCTGATTAATAGAGTACCTAGAGGTAAACCTTCCGTTTTCCCTCTGGTTAATCTATAAAGATATCTTGGAGTAATTCTGTCATTTTTAATAAACAGATCTTCAACATATCTTAGAGACCTTCGTGTCTTGTCATTAAATTTAAAATCAAAGAGTATTGATGTACATAATATCTATTCTTTAATTTTAATTTTTGTTCGTCGTAACGTATTCAATAGCCAGGTTAATGTCTCATGCTCATGAGGTTTTATGCCCTAAAAAGCATAAATCCCCATTCATCATTTTACGGCTATTCCTCTAGTGGCAAAACCATTGACATAGGACGAAAGGCCTTCATACCCTCTAGTGCCCTTAACATAGAGGTAAGCGTAATTCACAATCTTGCAAACTGTAAGATAGCGCCTTACCATCCACGGTCCATTAGTCGTAGACTAAGGTTTAACTGAAAATAAGGTAATTCATAATCTTGTCTTACCCCTCCAGCCAGTTCTTCCTTGAGGGATATTACGTTCTTCTATGGTTATAGATCTCACCTCTGAGCATTACTTCATAGCGTAGAGCAAAGAGGTTAGACCTATCTCACTCTAGATAAGCTTTGATATTGCCTCCAAGCGTTATGTCATAATATAACGCAAAGAGGTAAAACCTCCTATCTACCTAATCGTTACGTCACCCAACGGCGTAACACGTAGATACCACCTTTAAACCCTGCGTTACACGACACAATCCGGCTGAAACTTTCAGGGTAGCTCAGAAAACGATGAAAAAATAAAAACAATAAAAAAAAGGAAAAAAATAAAAAAAAAGTTAAAAGGAATTGCTTTATCAGCTCATAGCTTTATATTGTCTCCCTAAAAAAGCAGTTCTATGGAGTTCAATAGGACAAATCCTATCCTTCCAGCGGCGTTTTTTGGGTGTAACGGTGTCATTTGTTACATTGCTGTGTTTCCGTAAAATGGAACGAAGTATGTACAACTGTCATACAGTCAGAACTTTCATAGTTTTTTATATTTCACTCGTAGGATGTCATATAGGCTTGCAAAGAATGACTTTGAATACTGCTCGCTGAGCTCTTTCAAGTTGAAAGAAATTTGTCTTATGTGCCCCACCCCAAATTTTTAGAGTGTCTAGTGTTGCGGTATGCCTAATCGATTTAAAAATATAGATAAGACGACGAACCCACGCCGCAAAGGATGTGATTTGAACACTCCAACTCAGAGTGTGGTCTATGTGTACACCCAAATACTTAACAGACTTAACTCTACTTAGAAATGTACACGAGCAATTGATGGGTGGCATTTTGGCAAGTATGGGCTTGAATACTGAAAGAAGTAGTAGGTTGTGTAATGGTGGTGGTTGAAAATGTAACGTACACAATGTACGTTACTATTGAATTGATATTCTAAGTAAGGAAGTTGTGGTTTAACCAGGACATAACAATAGCAAGTGCCATTTCGGCACGTTGTTTGCACTCATTCCAGTTGCTGGCGTGGGTGATCAATGCTGTGTCATCGGCATACTATTGCACGATGGTGCTCCTCCGGTATACTAGAGCATATTTTTTCAAAATTTCGTATTCTTAGGTGCACTGGTTAGCCGGTCACTGGGTAGGATGTGTGTTGTCTGTCAGTCAGTCTTTAGGCATGACACGGTATTGTTTTATAGATATAGATTATTATTAGTGAATGGATAATGAAGTGTGGATGGTTTTCCAAGGCAATATATTCTGAAATTCAAAACTACAAAACTGCTCGACGCTTTCCTATCATACAAAGATTTTCTTGGATTAGAACACTTCCCAGTCAACAAGACGTGTTACAAGCCATAAAACGCTCCCAACCTTACGAGAAAACATAGAATTTCGGAACAACTAATCTAGTAACTATCTGCGATGTGGACACAAAAGGCTTTGCTTGCAATCTGTGCCTAGCTTTGACACACACACGGTTCTAATTGGAGACTGGGGCTGGCAACACATGCGAGATGTGAACGTGGGAATGGTCCGAATATTTTTGAGGAGAAAATAGGTCATCGTGACACATTGTTTGTGATCAAAGCGTTCTTTTGTGTTTTTGTATGAACCTTGTTTTATGAACCTATCGACATATGTTTTGGGTTCTATAGTTCATTCACCGAAAGGAAAAAAAAAACGTTTGTTTGAAAGATACAACAAAAAAAGCGAACGTAAGTGCGAATTGAACTCGCGTGCTCCGTACGATTAATATTGAGAGCTTTGCTATCATATTTTAAAACCATAGACTTTTGATAGGTTTTCTCGTACCTAATTTCCTGTAATGAACTAGTTTCTATACTTTTTCCAAAGTTTTAGGCATAATAGTTTCAAAGTGAGTATGGCCAATTTTAATATACCTAGATATGTACAGTTTGCAATACTATTCATTTAATTTAATTTTTATTATATACGTTACACGTCTGTTTTGGGGTTACAGAAATTTATAGTTTTAGCCTTCAACTTAATCAGTCCAGTAGATTCAAACCAAATTGGCAGTGACAGACGGACACACAGACAGACAAACGAGTGATCCTATTTGGGTCCTTTTTTATTTCATTCGGACGTATGAAAGCCGAAATATTGCAATATTTTTTGAAAAAACTTTGTATGTACGCACATTGAATCTCACCAACCCTTTCTTTTTCATAGAACAAATGAATAGCCATTAGGAACGAACGCGTATGAAATGGGGTCTATAAAGAATTCTCATTGCGCGGTCTAGGGTCTAACTCCTCGGGGATTGGCAAGGGTTGAACTTGCAAACAAAGAAGGGCGGAGAGAAAGCATTTTGCAAATGAACTCGGGCAGATAAAATTTAAACTCACTGTTTAGATGATCAAACAGATAAAAAAACAAAAGTTTTTTGCTTGTGTGTTATGTCCTCATAAGATTGGATTTTAGCAACTGTATCATTTGTTGCAACATTGTCTTTACTAAGCTACTAAGCTCTAGGTATAATATTTATAGTTTTGTTCTTCATCCATCTAAGGAAACGTGTACAAACAAACATACTGATAATTTCTGTAGACAGGCTTTATATGTCCATCACTAATATTATAAGAAGTGAGAGTAAATGTTAGTTAGCTCAGAAGTAACTCCAAAAATAAATAATTATGATTGAGAGGTGAAAGGTAAAAGAAGGAGTTAGGGTAGAATGGATGATTGCCTGGAGCGTCTGGCACTGAATGTATATTCAAGAATTGCTATGAATTTGCTAGTATTTGCTACCTTTCCTAAATAATTGAAATCTACGAAACAAAATAAGAAATTTGAAAAAAAAAAAACAGTCATTCTGATATCAGGATGGCTTGTGGCCACTTAGCATGAAAGGCGCAGATTTTTCAGAAGTTTGTACTACCAATAATTGCTATCTATTTGCTATTTTCACCATTTAAAGTTTCAGATTTATATCTACATTAGTTAAAAAAATATAATAACGATGCCACATTATCTATCTATCAGCCGTTTGAGCGTGAAGGAGTAAATGATGACGACGGTGATAAAAAATTATTCTTTGTGGTAATCCAGGATATAAGTCATAATATTGGTTAAGCAAATTAAATATGAACAAAATGCTAAATCTTTTCAGCCGTCAGATAGTTTTTTTGCGAAATGCTCAGCTTCTAATCATCTGATTAAGATTCCATGTACCTCAGTTTTAAATCAGACGCTAAGCTATCCAACAGTGAAAACCGCATTCCAATAAGTCCAGTAATTTTTACGTGATGCGCCTACAAACAAGCAAACAAACGGATAGACATTAATAATGTAATTTTTTCGATTTATTTTTATGATTATATTTAAGTCCACTAAATCTTTTTATATTTTTTTTCATTGTACAGACTTTTTCTTACTTACAGTAAAGCAGTAAGCTTTATTATGAGCATAGATAAAAATATATTAGAATGATTATGGCCCAAACTACTAACACACACACTAAAGGAGCAGAAGTATTGGGTTACAAATTAAATACCCCGACCCCTTTACAGTTTGGAGTGGTCATACAGATGCTTTGATGTGAGATCGCTTATCAAAGCACCCTTAGTTTTAATCAAATTTATCAATCGTTTTAATTAAACCACGATATTTGAATAACCCTTTGTTATACAATAGCCAGCGCCTTCGTTCCCGTGTTTTTTTATTGTTCTTTTTATTACTATTTAGGGTGGTTTGGCCCATCGCTGGGCAAACGTCCACCCTACCCTCCTTCCATGAATCATGATCTAGAGCTTTGACTTGCCAGTCCATCCAATAAGATTCCAGTTCATCCCACCATCTCCTTCTGAGCCTGCCACGACGTCGTTTAACGACGTGGGCAACGTGGGAATGCGTGGGTACTAACTACTCAGTGGTGAGTTTAGCCCACAACTCGTCCAGCAGTTGTGTCCAGCCTAGTTCCATTTTAAATTGACAGCTGTTTGACTAAGGTCAGCGGTTTGGGTGTTGGAGCGCAGTATGCTGTTTCTGATGCGGTCAGATAGTTTGACTCCCAGAATACTGTGCTCCATTGCTTGATGGCAAACCCCTGTGTGCTTTTGATGTTTCGTCAAAGACCAAGTCTGAGCACTGTAGGCGAGGAAGGAGAGAATGCATATTGACATATTCATTCTCTTCATCTTCACCTACGATGATGAGATCATTTTTAAGGGGATTTCAAAGAGCTTCGAAAATTTTGTCGGGCATAGTCTTCCGCGTCAAAGTTGCATGCAGGAGAGCGAGACTGAGGAGCAAGTGATACTGCATTGCCTAGCCAAGGAAGGAATCATAATTACAACTGAAATGCATAATTTTGTCTAAACGACCTAACCCCACCTTAGTATTAGCCATCAGAAGGGTCTAATTAACTCGATTGAACAGCGATTGATGAATTCGGATATGATTCCGCGTGATTTCACTCCGCTCGCTTGCAAGTGAACTATCGTAACTCAGTATCACCACCCTCACTTAGATCTCCACTATTACTGGAGCAGTTTTGCCAGCGACCTAAACCCACACACCGTTATATAAACCATGGCATGGTGAAGGCTGGCAAGGGGAACTGCATAATTCTCCAAGGACGGGATGCCAGTGCAGGCCTTAGCGCCCCCATTTTGAATCAGAATAAGAATTACCAGGCCAGCTTTTTCACTTCTCTTGCTCGTAAAGTTCTTGTTTATTATGGGTATAGGCGATATAAAATTGCATTTTATGCTCTAGTCACAGAATAAATAATAGAACTAACGTACTCTAGTGCATACAATTGTTTTATTTCTCTAATTCTATATGGTCTCTGACGCGAGCCTAATCTAAAAAGTTTTGAACGAGACACAATTTCTAAAACTAAAACCGCACTACGGTCGGGTAAAACATAATCAAGGTACTCTTGCGATGAAGACAGC
This sequence comes from Alsophila aescularia, assembly GCA_946251855.1. NCBI lineage: Eukaryota > Metazoa > Arthropoda > Insecta > Lepidoptera > Geometridae > Alsophila > Alsophila aescularia. The sequence continues at coordinate 33,030,294 of OX276373.1, forward strand.
AATGATGATTACAGCAAGGCAAAAATAAGGTTATAATGTTCAAACTAAAAACTTGTTCCATTTCGACAAGCAAGGTGTCAATCGATTCGTCTTCATCGCAAGAGTGTCATAAGCTATTTTTTACCCGACCGTGGTGGGGTTATAGCTTTTAAAGTTATGTCTTGTTATTAAATAAATGGCTGGTGACGAAGCTGCAATTTTATCTAGATCTGTACCTATTGTACTTACATTTGCTACATTAAATAATTAACTTCGATGTTAGTGCTTAATAGCAAAGTTTAAACTAGAGCTTCCATGAACTTGTCCAAGACACAACTTACAACACCCGATGAACCAAAACTTCAATACATTATCCGCATCGTGTTAAACTTCCTGAGTAACTTCATGTAACAACGTACAGTTGGTTGCCAAAATAATAACGCAACGTGCTAAAAATAAAAACAATGTCTCAAAATGAAGAGCTCTAAAAGCTTTTAGTCCACAGTTCAAATAGCTCTCTAATAATTTATTATAGTGACATTACTTAATTATACTTATACTAAAGCAGTAAGTACAAAAAAAAGCAATATATATTTTTAAAAATAGTTTAGGGTATATACCCTTTTTAAGGTGAAGGCAGTATACGTTAATTCAGGCCTGTATCGTTGACGGTACTTTTATTTTTCACTGATGGTAACACGGTTTTTGTTACGTCAAAGATAAGTTTTGTGAAAAATATTCAATTTTTGATGAGAGCCAAAACGGGTTTCCTAAGAAGCGATCTACAATACTTGCAGTGTATAAGTACATGCAAGAAGTTCTTAATATTCTCAATACAAAAAACTACGCGATCGGTGTATTACTCGATATGAGTAAAGCCTATGACAAAGTTTCATATCAGATATTGTTGAACAAATTGTACGGTATAGGTGTGAGGGGCCATGCTCATAAATGGTTTTCTTCATACCTAAAAGATCGTGAACAATATGTTGAAATTGAAAATTACGATTATCAAAGCGGCATTATAAAAAAATATCGATCTGATAAAAAAAAAATGAATAGCTCAATTCCTCAAGGAAGTATCCTGGGATGTTTATTATTTATTATATATATATATAAATGACTTACCAAAAACGTTAAATGGCTTATGTGTCTTATTCGCTGATGACATCTCAATTTTGCTACCATGTCCTGACAATTTAACTAAATTAAATAATGAGTTAAATATTATTTTGATTAATGTTTTGAACTGGCTTGACGACCATAACTTAAAAATAAATTTTTCAAAAACAAAAATTATGCAATTTCGACCATACCAAAGAAAACAATTAGATATAAATTTCGACTTCCAAAACAATAACTTAGAATGCGTAAGTTCTTTTACATTACTTGGACTGGATATAGATACAAACGTTAATATACAAAGAGTTAAATCAAAGCTTAGTAGCTTTACATATGCTTTAAGAGAATTGAAAAAAACTACAGACCTTCCGACAGCTCTTTCTGCATACTATGCCTATGCTCATGCCTGGCTACAGTATGGCATTATACTGTGGGGAAATAGCACAGACATAGACGATCTTTTTATGCTGCAAAAAAAATGCGTTAGGATTTTGGTGAATATTGTTACGACTGATAGCTGCAGACCATACTTTATTGAGCACAAAATTTTGACATTTACTTCGATATACATCTTAGAACTTTATAAATTTGTAAAAAAGTACCCACACTTTTTTACAAAACTTAAAGACATCTACTTGCCCATTTAATCTGAGGCACAAGGAAAGATTAGCGCTTCCTAACTCCAAACTAAAAATGCACAGCTCAAGCACATATGTTATGTCGATTAAAATTTATAACCAAATCCCTAAAAGCATACAAGAAATTGAAAAAGAAAATGTATTTGTCGCTAAATTAAAAAAAAAAACTAATTAAAAAATGTTATTATTCTTTGCATGATTTCTTCAAAGATAACAAACAATATTAAACATATACTTAATTAAAGTAGGAATCTCAATTTATTTTATTTTAATTGAACTGTTATAGGTAAAGGAACTAATGTAGGTTTGTAACTCCTGCTCTCTTCTGGTTGCTGTGCCCAACAGGGTCCATAATGATCTGTTACTTTATTAGTTATGTTTACCACCTTATTTGTACATTATGGAATGCAATAAACAATTTGAATTTGAAGTGTCCCATTGACAGATACTTGAAAGCTGTCAAATATCTTTGTCAGCCAGGATTTCGTGAAAGTGGTGTTTTTTTAATGGAAATTTTCATCCAGTTGCATCTTCTTAGATTTTGGCTAAAATGATAAGATAACTTATTTATTACAATTATTTATGTTTATTGTTAACGTTTTACGTGTGATTTTGGCTCTGAACGTATTATTACTTGTTATATTTCTATTTTGATTGGTGGCAGTATCGATGCCTCTGCCCGCTCATTGCTTTGTTTTGCTGGCAGTATAAATGCCATTGCCTGTTTGTAATCCAGGCATACCTGAATGAAGACGATATTCTGAACGACTTCCTGATGATCCAGACAACTCTGAAGATGAGTACGAGCGCGAAGGTGGCTGTTAGATGTTTAGATGTACGTGTGGTGTTGGAAGATCGCAACATTTTTCAAAATCGAGGAAGTCCTACGCCTGGACCATCAAGACGCAGTCCTGTGAGTTTCCCATCTTCTTGTGATGGTGAGATAAGAGAAAATATTGATCCTAACATAGAAGTACCTAATATTAAACACAGCGATAGTGAAGACGAAGAAATATTGCGACCAGTTCGACCTTCACGAGTACTATCTCAAACTATTTTAGAGTCTTCTTCGGAATCTTCTGCTGACTCTTCCTCAGATGATGAGGATGAGAATGACTGGAAAAAAGGTAGTATGTGGCTGGACAGGCCAAATGCAGATAATATGATGAAGTTATCTTGAAACCTAAAGTTCCGAGCAGGACTTCTTCTATGGCTCATTTTGCGAGATATTTTTCCATAGAAATAATTGATCACATAATTGAGCAAACTAATTTGTATGCCGCACAGAAAGCGACATTACATTGGGAACCAGTTAGAAAGCCTGATATTGATGCATTTTTGGGAATTATAATTCTGATGGGTATTTATGTTTTACCGTCTATAGATTTATACTGGTCTAGTGATCCATTTTTTAGGGTCGAAGAAATTGCACAAGTCATGACATGCAAAAGATTTAAAAAAAAATAGAAAGCCTCCACCTACAATACACTGGAGTTAGGTCTGGGCGCTAATGTTGTCAAATCCTTGACAAAAACTCTAATTGTCGAAAAAGTTCCAGCACGCGTAGCTTTCGACAATTTTTTTGCGTCGTATCCCTTGATGCCTTTCTGTCAATGGGATTCATTCTACTGCCACTGTCAATATAAATAGAGCTGATTTACCGACATTCATAAAGGCGCAAAAAAAGAAAAGTAAAGTAAAACTTGATAGAGGAAATTACAAATGGAGAGTGAAGAAATATGTTGGATTCATGATTTAGAAAGATACAAAAACGTAACATTATTGAGTACAGCTTTCCATCCCAAAGAAAAGACCGTTTGTCAGAGAACGATAAAGGATGGCACAAAGAAGAATTTCCCATGCCTTTTGGCAATTGCTGAGTATACAAAGATAATGGGAGGTGTCGATAAGTTCGATCAAAAAAGAGGCACATATGAGGTTGGACGAAGGAAAGTGGTGCAAGGAATAGGCGTTGGTAGTGCAGGATTTTTTATTTCCTGATTGATTTGGCTATTACAGATGCTTGCATATTGTACTCTGTTTCACCGAGAAATCATGGTCCCCTGTAAAATCTACAATTTCTCATCGCAATTGCTAGATCGCTAATAGGAAACTAGACGTCTAGAAAGAGGAGCCTATCTAGCGAACCCAATTTTATTGCAAAGAAGAAGCAAGCTACAGTCAGTACGAGCTATCAGAAAGTTGTAGGAGTGCAAGATGATATTCGTTTTCAAGATGTCGGAAAACACTTCATAAACAAGTCTGAAACACCGCGTAGATGCCGCTTGTGTAGTACAAAGACAAATAACGTAAGAAGTAAGTTTTCATGTACGATATGTAAGGTATTTCTGTGTGCTTACCCTTGCTTTACTCAATTTCACACAAAGAATTGACTACATTAGATAGGTACGAAAATAATAAGTATAAGTAGGTATTATCTAAAATAGAATAATGATAGGTACCAAAAAATGTAAAGAGCCAAAAATTCGATTGATCTCAAATAGTCTATAGTTGATTGATGTTATAGGTACCATACCCTATAAGCATATTATTTTTCTAAAAATAAATACTTGTGTTGATTAATACTTATTGTTTACTTTTAATTCCAAAATAAATATAAAAAACATGAAATTTACTTAAATTTAAAGAAATATCACCTCTTTAGGCACATATACTGCTAACAAATTTTTGTTGAAAAAAAACTTAAAAATCATAAAAAAATATCCTTATTAACATACCAAGATTTCGTATTCGTACCTTTTCTTTTTTTTCGGCCTTATAAAGGGATTAAATAAGGTCATTCATAAAAAAAAAAGTGTCTCTCTGTTTGTCTGTATGTTTGTTCGCGCATGACATAAAAACTACTGGACCGATTGCAATGTGGTTTTCACTGATAGATTTTCACTGATGGACGCGCATGTACGCGCTCAGTACTGCGCAATATTAGATATATCGCCACCCGATGATCTACTGGATAGTCAGATTGGTAATCCTTGTTTATCTATTACAAAAATCTAATATTTTGTCTATAATAAAAAAATACAATACAACAACTCGTTATTGCACACCCAGCAAAAACAATATAAGAAACTTAAAAACTATAATATACAACCGGCGGCCTTATTGCTAAATAGCAATCTCTTCCAGGCAATATTAGGACCAAAAAAGTACTTCAAATCAAATTTCGTCTGAATTCGTAAAGTTTTATAAGGATGACTTGGCATCTATCTATTCATCGTATTTGTATACAATTTACTTCAGATTTTAATTCAACTTCTAATCTATCTTACAGTAAAAACCGCTTTTCAATACAGTTCATTGTACAGGCTTTTTGTTACTCTTTTATTATAAAGTATGAATGAGAGGAAAATAGAGGTGTGTCATATTTATGGCTTGCATTGTAATTAGGGTCCGCATACAGGACATACAACATTAATTGACAACACAAACCTATAGACCGAAAGTGCCCAAAACTTTGTATGCCATATTGTAAACTTGAACTACACTGTAAGCAAGATTTCAAATATAATGGGTTACGCCTTTAATTTAGATTTGACCTTACTTACACCGTGAGGTAGCAAATAAAGTATCAGAAGTGGGGTATGTACATTATTAATTTGTGCTTGTTAAAAGCTTTTATTTAACTTGCAATGTTGGTATGTATGTTAGTTTGTTTAGGTCAAATCTTACAAGCTGTATTAGAATAACTTCCTCTTATCCTGCGGAGTTCAATTTTTACACGTTGGTTCATTCTCCATAACAATGCATTTTTATGATATGAATAACCCAAATCAACATCCAGATAAAGGACACGAAATTTTGTGTACGAATTTTATTATAATAGCGGGTTTTAAATTTTACTATGACATGGTTGCTGAACTCACGGCTAGGGCATGACTAGGGAACTCCTCAACGGTTAACAGACACGAAATGTTATATACGCATTTAATTGTGATAGCCCGTTTTAAGTTTCACCATGATATGCTACGGTATATAAGTTTATGTTTTAAATGTTTTTTTAACTATCATATACATTGTATTAAGATAATTTGTGACCGCTGTCAAATAATAACTTACTCGCATTGTTATGAAAACTAACGTGGTTTCTATAGTTACTCACGTATATTGGTTGAAACTATAGTTGGAATAAATCAACATTACGTGACTCCCGTTTTTGTCTTGTATTATACCCCTTAAATGTATCTTACTGCTATCCACTACCTCACACCAACTCAAGAGATAATGAGGTCTACGTTCGTATACGCTCGCGAGATCATCGAGTTCATTTTGTAGCTTTCTCGAGATCATTTTGTGACTCTATGTTGATAAACACGAGTCTAACCAATCAACGGCAGATTCACAATTTGACGGTGGCGATAGAATCGCAGAAACTGTAAGACTGCACTGATTGGTTGGTCACTAGTGACTTAAAGACAATACAATAACTCTTTATTAAACACATTACAATAAAAATAAGATAACAGTAATGATACATAAAATCTAACAATAGGCGGCCTTATCGCTATTTGCAATTTCTTACAGGCAACCTTTGGATGGTCAGGAATAAAAAATAAACATTGCGGTCAGTGATGGAGACTTACTTGGAACAAAAAAGTTAATAGATAAATGAAAACAACTATATAACATACGAGTAATATCACTATCATCGGGATACATAGACTTCGAACGAACGATGAACAACATAACACTACAGTGTGAGGAACCTCCGCCGTGACGTGAAGTCCCTTTTCATTAGGCTAGTTCGGTTTACAGCTGTATGAATAAAACATACAAAGGGCTCAGCAATTATTAACGAGTTGTTTACAGAAAGGGCTTGCAGGGCATGGAATTGGAAATCGCTTAGGTCAGCTATGTGATTTGATATTAAATGGATACAGTTTAAATGGAGAGATATGGAGAGGGCTATGCTTGGAGTTTCTCTGAAAGAAAAGATTCGTAATGAAGATATCCAACGGCAGCAAGCTAAAGTTGCAGTGGGCTAGCCACGTTTCCAGATGAACCAATAACCGATACACGAGTTCTCGAATGGAGACCACGTTTAGGCAAACGCAGTGTTGCACCCTGCGGCCAGGTGGAGTGACGACCTGCGAAAAGCGGATGGAAGAGAATGGATGAGGGTAGCTGAAGACCGAGCTCAGTAGCATGCATTAGGAGAGGCCTACGTCCAGTAGTGGACAACTATCGTGATTAGAACACAGTTGAATATCTAAACAGGGCTTAACTAAAATTGGGAGGATAGTTTAAAGTTGGCTGCATCGTGGAATCTCGTGTAAAGGAAGTGTTCGCGTCGCGGTTTATGCCAGAAGAAATCTGCAGATATTGTTAGTGGTGTGTGTCGTGACCATTCTAAATTTTTACAAAACCAATTGCGGGTAGTTGCAGACAACACTCGCTGTTCTCGACGCTGACACCCGCTACTTCAGTCCTCTCGTGACCACGATCAATGCAACTTGATCGAGACGTCAATGTAGATCAATATAAAGTTTTCAGCGCGATTAAATCCTGCTTAAATATTTAACTACAGTTTCAATGCCTTTAATATCTACACGGAAATATATAAAGAAATACCCAGTCTTCGTGAGAAACTGTTAACAAAACAAAGAGCAAACATTGTGTCTCATAGATCTCCTTAAAAGTAGGAAGATTAAATATTATCTTCTCGAGCGTAGACTGCGGTCTACGCTCTCCCGTCTATCTATCTTTGTTGTTGATGCACGGCGGTGGAAATGTAGATGTGTGCGTGTTTGTTTCCGTGATCTTATAGCGTGCCGTATCTTCCCCCCTTTAACTAGACCTATGCTGTGACCATAACGTAATCCATTAGCAAGTTTCTTGCATAATTTACCTCAATTTAGCAACTGATTCGTTGGTTAGATAACCCTACCACATAGTCACATTCTAAAAAAAATGTGAATATAAACTTTCAGTACTGAATTTTTTGGTTGAAAATATAAAGGATGGTACCTAAGCTGTGGCAGTTGTTTGAGATAGGATTGCCGGAATAAGGAGTAGCGGTAATTTGTCAGTTAAGTCAGAACAAGCGGGAAATTTAATTTTCTTAATCTTCTGAATTTGTTTAGACGATTTAGCCCAAGTCTGTCTCAGTTGAATTATTTTCAAACGGGTTATAAATTTTGTCTTATGTAATTATGTCTCAGCGCGCTTTGAGTTGAGTTTCTGAATGTTGAGATATTAGATTAATACAAATTACATTTACAGAAACAACGAACCCAAAACTAAAACAAAAATAATCTCACAATAGTTTCACAATGGGCGGTCTTATCGCTCAGAGCGATCTCTTCTATACAAATGCGCTAGTTTATGGGGTTACATAAATCCAAATGAAAAAACGGAACCGTTTTAGGATTACTCGTCTGTCTGTCTGTCTGTCACAGCCAATTTGCTCCGAAACTACTGGACCGATTAAGTTGAAAGGTACACATATTAATTTTTGTGACCCAAACAGGACGTGTAACGTTAACTAGATATAATAAAAATGTAGTTTTGAAAACTGTACCGTGTACAATAGTGTACATATCAAATCAAGGCTTCTTGTGAAGGTGTAATTATTTTAATATTGTTTCATAAATAATTTGAAATTTACATAGAAAATAGATGAAAATTTACCATTGCCCAACATATCTTCCGAAAGTACTGAGCCTAACATTATTATACAATTCAAGAAAATTGTTCTATAATTAAAGATTACAGGAAAACCTTGAAGAAATCTTTCATTATTATGAGATAATACATTCATCGTACGGAACCCTCATCCCGCGACATCAACTTGCACTTGTCCGGTTTTGTTTTTGTAAAACGAATACTCATCTTATGTGTATATATTGTACATCCTTATATCACCCCAAGTGCTTAAAAAAATCTACCAGTTGGCATCGGGCTCAAAATACTGCTGACGGTATTGCCCCGTGAAGTTATCTATCTTCTATATATATATATTATAAACTAATTAAAGCTTTATATCCCAGAAAAATAACACGCGGGCAACGCCGCAAGCACAGCTATTAAGTTCAATATTTTGTTACGTATAATGTGTTGTTTACCATGAGGCAAATGAGCTGGTTGCATTATTGGCCAGTTGGTTACTATAAAATAGTGAACTATAAAAACGTCGCCATTCGTTGTCTCGAAGGGTTCCAACACCATATGGGGAGAGTTGACGTATGTCCATGATCTTTATGGGACATTTAGCTAGCGCAGTGAGAAGGGAAAACTAAATGGATTATAGTTATATTTCCGCCCCATAGGCGGAAATATCTGTAATAAGTGAGTGTTATTATATAGTACATAATTAGATTGGCTTACGAAAGTTAACGTTTATCAACGATTACGTGAATGCGGCTGTGGCCGAGTTAAGTCGTTTTAATCCGACTGAGGAGGGTTATGTGTTTGGGTTGTATGTATATAATGTTTGTTTGCTTGTACGTTTCTGAAGCGCTCCTACAGCCTAAACGGCTTTTTTGGCATTTCGGATTTTAAGAAATGAGGTATCATCATTGGATTCGTCTCATTGGATTGGAGTACGAGAGTGCTATAGGATATATGAAGTATCAAGAAAACCAATATGGCGGCTTACAGCTGCCATATTGTATTTCGAACGGAACATAAATTACCAAAACCTATGGAGTGAAGTATTAAAACACGGACCTAAAAAGACCATATCAAAAATATATAATTTTTGAAACTAAACAGTAGCAATTTTCTTTTGAGGTTGTTAAAACATTTTCAATTTTATACTATACTACATACACATACTACTACATTCTCATGTGAACGCCGCACATGCTGAGTTTACCCCCTTTGCTCTTAAATATAATTATATCCTTTTTGTATTGATACTGTGTGCATCTGTATTTACTTTATTTCTCGTGGCAATAAATACTTTTTTACTTTACTTTGCAATTGCAGCTATTAATGTAAAGTATAATACATATGTAAGTGAAAAAGAAACATGAAATTTATGTAAATAATAGCTGCGCCTCACGGTTGCACTCGCGTTCCTCAGGAACCATACATTATTCCATGATGAAAAGTAGCCTTTGTGTTAATCGAGGTTATAAACTACCTCCGTATTAAATTTTATCCAAATCCGTTAAGCCGTTTAAGCGTGAAGAAGTTACAACACACACACACACACACACACACACACACACACACACACACAACACACACACACACACACACACACAACACACACACACACATATGTTAATACGTTTTAATACGTTACTATTTCTCAGTGTGACTGGGCCATGCATTTAGCCCAGATTACCACAACTAAGTCCAAAGTAACATTACTGGGCCGCGGCCCGGAGGCGAGTTTTCCCTAAGCCAAGCAGACGTACGCGCGTGATGGTGAGTAGATACCTTCGCCGTTAAACATTAATGCAGCACCAGAGATGCTATCGCGGTGCGTTTCCGATCCTATTAACAGAGCTGATGTCTCCCCGAGAGAAGAAATAAGGTTTCAAATTATACAATTGTGAGGTGCAGTGGAAGCGGGGAGAAGTGGCTATTGTAAGACTTCAAATTAGGTACTGTGCGTGTGAGCTTTTGACGATCAACAGTGACTGAAACTAAGGTTAGTTTTTGTAACTTTTAAACTTTCGCGATTCGAACACATAGTTAAATATTTAAACGGGACTTAGTCGCGCTGAAAACTTAATATTTATTTACCTCGACGTTTCGATCAAGTTGCATTGATCGTGGTCACGAGAAGACTGAAGTAGCGGGTGTCAGTGTCGGGAAGGGCGAGCGTTGTCTCCAACTACCTGCATTTGGTTTTGTAAAAATTCAGAATTGTCACGACACACGACACTAACGACATCTGCAGATGTCTTCTGACATAAACCGCGACGAGAACACTTGCTTATCACGGGATTCCAGGACGCAGCCAACTTGAAACCATCCTCTCGGTTGAAATTGGGATACTTTTTAATTTCAACCGCTTCACGTACAATCCTGAAGTAGTAGTGACGTTTCCGCTTAAATATATAACTATAAGGTTAGTTTTGACATTTTGAATAGCATTTTTACCCGACTACGACGAAGCAAGGGTAGGGTTATATGTTCAATCTAAAACTTTAGCAAGAGTCACAAGCTATTTCTACCCGACCGCAGTCGGATTTTACTTTTTGAAGCTATGTCTTGTACACTTAAAATTCAGCTCAAACTGTAAACAAATTCTCTTCTCAAATTGATATTCACGATATTTTTCTCCAAATCAAACGACAGATTTATTTATTTACGACACTGCACGTCTCAGAAGTTTGCGTCAGGCCTGATTTATCGCACGTAGCATGTTTCTCGGGTAAACAGCTGGTGTAAATCATATCGCAAGTGGTAGCAGCGTTTATGAATGTTTTCTGGGTTCAACAGTTTGGGAAAGTCACGAAAGACAAGTGCGAAATTAAAACTAAATCGGTAACTGTTTTTGCGTGAAGCCCGATAAGCAAACAAACAGACAATAATACAATGTTATCAATAGTGCAGTCACGAGCTCTGAAATGTAGAAATACCGTTTAGTAAACAATTTCGAGTGGAGATCGTGCGCAAACAGTTTAGGATGTCCTGTGGCCAGGTGGAGTGACAACCTGCGAAAAGTGGCTAACAGAAACTGGATCCAGAGAGCTGAAGACCGAGCTCAGTGGCGTATATTATATTAGGAGAGGCCTACATCCAGCAATGGTCAAGTATGATATGGCTGATGATCATGATGCAACAATTTTGAATAAATAAGTCGACGAAATTCTGTTCTAAATAATGTTAGAAATCATCAAATTCTGAAGTTAAAATTGGGTTTTTATGTGATTAACATGGTGTTAGTAAAAATAGATACTTCATCTTGTAGCGATTTTGAACACTACACTGAGAACTTTTTTTTTGCAATATAAAGAGTTAAAAGATGTAGCTGAACATTAAGAAGATGTACATTTCAGAGCTTGTGAGTGCTATACATAAGGAATGCACATGCCCTGACAATGTTGCTTCTTGTTTCTTTTGTGGGTATTTTCGTAAGGTATCCCTCCATCACTTCCCAGTCCGAAATCTAATAAATCATTGTCTCTGTCAGTCAATTTAACGCAAGCCTTGGAATCCCATAAAGCTATGGAGTCATTTCGGGCCTCAGGATGTGGTAACGCGTAGAGTGGAGTGCACGCTATGTTGGCTGCGGTGTCACTGTCATTTATCATCCCTCGCACCCCATCCAGCGGTGAAGGGTGTTATCCCGTGGAGATTGGAATTGTAACTATTGTATTTTTTTGGGAAAATATGGTTTTATTTATTATTGTTGTCCGTATGTTTTTAGCTATATGAACGAATAGTTCCCTTCTCTACTTGCACAACATAGCAGTGAAACGTCTGTTTGATTGACTTTTACGATCAAACGGCTTAACTAATTTTGATGAAATTTCGCACAGGGATACAGAAACTACAGAAACTTCTATACCGGAAACACCGGTGGAAAACGTGAAAAATACGAGAGATCAGATCAGGTCAGATCATAAATGACTTACGTATCTAATATACTTTATTTTATTTTCTTCTCTTTTTTTCTTCTTTGCTGTAGAAAATACTGTCTTTATGAAAATTGTATACTGTCATCATCTGATCTCTCAGCCTAGGTGCACATTACCTTTATCCCACTATTATGTGGGGTCGGTATTACGAGCGGCTTAAGCGCTAGCCGTGCGAAGCCGGGGCGAGTCAATAGTCGCTTATCCATACTAATATAAAAAATGAAACGTTGTCTTTTTGTTTGTTTGTTTGGGGAGCTTTCACGCGGCAACGACTAGACGGATTTTGATGAAATTTAGAATGGAGATAGCTTATACCCTTGAATAAAACATAGGACATTTTATCCCGGAAAATTGTAAGTTTTGCACGGGAAAATGTTGATTACTCACTGTAAGGAACGGTTGCAATCACAGAATGGTCTGTGGTTGCATGAAAACGAAATAACAAGTCAGTCAAAAAACATCCAGAGCATTGGTGCTATACCTACTTTTGCAAATATCCTCGAAGAAAATCGTTTTTTTTTTTTATTACTGACTAGGCAATCGTTTGACCACGATCTCACCTGATGGAAAACGATGATGTGGTCGAAGGTGTAGCACGCTTGCCTAGTAGATACCTATTCACTCTTGAACACACTGGGGTTATAATTTACCGGAAACAATGACGAGGGCAGGGCATTCCACTCCTTTGCAGTTCTTATAATAAATAAAGAAGCGTAACGCTTCGTTCTTGTGCGAGGTATTTCAACCATGAAAGGGTGGCGCTTTTCTGATCGTCTAGTCGTACGGTGATGGAAAGGTGATGGGGGAATCAGGTTGTGCAGTTCTTGTGCACACTCTCCATAGTGCAATCTGTAGAATACCGCCAGGCTTGCTACCTCACGTCGATGCGCCAGACTTTGAAGTTTACTCTTTACCAGAGTGTCATCCCCAATGAGCCTGATAGCACGTCTCTCAATTGAATCCAAAGACTCGAGCTGATACTTGGCAGAACCGTCCCAGAGGTGGCAGCAGTACTCCATACAAGATCGGACCTGTGCTTGATAAAGATTCAAAAGCTGTCCCGGTGTGAAGTACCGCCTAACCTTAGACAAAATATCAAGTTTTTTTGCAGCTACCTGTAGCGTGAGCTACCTACTTTCATAATAAAAAATAATAATTCGAAAACAGATGAACAATAAAACCCTTTCTTTAAATAAAAGCTTAGCATAGCTGTGACTACAGGTCAAATCTCTAAACAGACAAGCCATTCTGTTGTTGTTTATTGTTAGGATGTATCAGATGACGACATTGAAGTCGCACATAGTTGATTGAAACAATACTATCGTTCGTGTTTGGAAAATACCAACGAAAGCAGACGATCGGGTACATAAAATAGATTATCGTACGTTGTTTACTTACATGATATAATCCTGTAAATTAGAGTTCCAGGAAAAGTTCCAGAAAACAGTAGTCATGTCCAGAGGTTGTAAACACTTCTATAAATATAACACGTCCATGCATTACGGAACACATTGAAGAGAACACTCATTAGGTCAATTGATTGAGATATATACAAAAGGAACAAGGAATAACTGGGAATCAGATAATAAAATAAATAATTAATAAAGTACAATTGATAAACACGGAGACAAGTAGTGACCTCTACCGTAGGTTCTACTTATCTTTGCATCGATTAGCAATCTAAGCAAAAGGGCGCGTTCTGTTCGGCACGGTCCCGTAATGTCAGCAAATAGAAAATAAAATTAAACAAATCAATTAAATACAACGAATGTTGAATTTAAGAACGTAGTTTTTTTTTCAAAGCAAACCATACAATATCGTAATTTAATAGTGACAGTATATAGTTTTATGATAGTATAATAGTACCGAAGCATGGAGACCGCGTTCCGTACCTTTCGTCTGGAAGTGAACGCATCGTTTATAGTACGGAACGTTTTAAAAGCTATAGTTTATAACAATTCTTAGACGTCTCTTGACAGTTGTTTAGCTGTCAAAAATAGTTAAAAAAACAGTAAATAAACAAATTCGGTTTCGATGGTGAGAAATCTTAAAAAATAAAAATAAAGCCAAATAATAATTTCCAAAGCCCATGTGTAAGCGCTGATCGGTTTCTTGATGAAACGAATGTTATTCGAATAGATTTTGCTAACTTAGGAGCAAACTAGATCCGGCTAGAAAAGAAACCGAGGCAATGGAATCGAGAGGCGTGAACGTTTTTTTCGTGCTGCAGAGCCCGGTAGCAGGACTGACAAGTCTTTTCCCTGCGTATTATAAAACCCGTAAAAAAAGGTGAGAGCATTTTTCGGTATTTGCATTGTTGGCACTAATGATTGCGATTGTGAAATCACTTTTATCCATTTTTCGAAAAGCCATTTTAGCGAACTGAGAGCGGTGGCGTTTTCGAAGTCTCGAATTCTAAAGAAACGTTGTGTTTATTCATCCACAGCGGGTTTTCCCCCCGGATTGAGATACCACACGACGTAGGCTTCTTCCCCCCGGATTTAACTAGAAAGGCGCCGTGTTAGGATACGCCACGACGACAAGATACGTGTCGCGATACGCCACGACGACTTTATATCCAACGATTCCTGCCACGTTCTTGGAATGCGGTATCGTATTGGCATGTTTGCATGCATATATTTCATTAACCGGAGTGTTGAACTTTGGTTCCCCACCGACCTGCTGGACACCTGCAACACCTGAGGGGTCTAGCCTGGCTACCTCTCACGCGAATCGGACATTGCTGAAACGTCGGATGGAGATTTACCTTCACTAACATAACGGCTCAATCTTATAGAAAAAGGTAAATAAGTAGACTGCACTGCCGGCCGGCAACTCATCACTTGTTTTGTTAGGGTAAATACTTAATTTTGTCGGTTCTATATCGACCCTAGTTATAACAGGGTAATCTTAGATCTTAGTACTTCTTAGCTGCTGAGTTGGATCTGCAGGCATGGGTTCTTTAGACTTTAAGTAAACAGGCAAAGTTAAACCAAAAATAGTAAATATTGTATTGGTGAATTTAAATTGCATGTTTTATCTTCCACTATTATATGCTAGCTTGAATGGCCGTCCAAAGTACCTACGGCACGGTTCTTTAGATTTTAAGTAAGTAGGCAAAGTTAAACCAAGGATAATAAAGATTGTATTGGTGAATTTGAGTTGTATGTTTTATCTTCCACTATTGTACCCACTAGCTAGTACATTACCGAACGGTCTTGATCCAATAGTTCTTGAAGCTCGTTCCGGTCTAAGTTTATCCAGGTAATTTTATTAATTTCAAAATAGTAACGAGTATTTTAAGTTTTGAGTGATTCCGAAGAAAGATATAGCGTCCTCACGTTTATAGCGACCGGATGGGGTAAGAATCCCGACTCACCCCACTCTTGGTGTGACTCCCCCGTTTTATTTTTTTATTCCCTTTATTCTCAAAATTACTTTTCATTGATTTAAGGGAATACCCTATCGGTGTTAGACACCGGACCAACTATCTCGGTGGTTGGCGAGTTTGGCCTAAAAACCAATTCATCACATCTTTCATCGGAATCCGGCAGCACAGAGAAATTTACTATAAACCGGATAATATCGTTACATACCTTGGCTTTGGATTCAATATAAGACCCAAAATTCAGGATGCTTTTTTTCACGATAAACAATAGTCTGCGCGTACGAAATTGCGGGCGGGAAAGCTAGTATAGTATTTAATATGTCGCTTACTCCATTTATGACTCCTAAATCGCCTAATGTTGTAAAACTGAATTTAATGTTTACATTATTATTTTTAGGCATTTCTTTTTGTTATATTGCATTAAAAAGTTTATTTATTCTTAAGTCTACCTTAAGTTTCAGACTTCAGGCCTGTGCAGTGCAGACCTTAAGCCCTGAACAGTCGAGACGCTCTAAACCCTTCGCTAGAAGGCTTCGCGAAGCCTAAATCTGGCGAGACATATCGATCTCTCGAACATGGTTTGAACTCTATTTCTGTATTTGATTTTCTAGTAAATTGAAGTATTACTTTTGTACTTTACTTAGTAGCTTTAGTCGTCACCAGTTTGCTTGTTAATATAGAACGAGGTCTATACTCACTGGAAATCATTTTTGATTGTATATTAATATTGGTTTTGATAAATCCATATTTTTCAGATAATATATTAAATCTACAAATTAACTTGGACGATAAAGCATCTGCACTTATGGATATAATTATGTTCGTTTGATGATAACTCTTGGACCGTTTATAAGGTCTACATACGACTGTAAGTAGTACGGTGAAAATAAATTTTGATGCTATTTTATTGCGTTTGCTCGCTGCCTAACTAAAACGCAGTGTGCCTTAATCGCGTTGTGCCTAAACCAAACGCGAGGTATATTGATATTTAGGTACATTGAGTTTTAGTTCAAGAGCGAGATAGACCCTAAGAGACTTAGGTCTATTGATTTGTAGTTCAAGAGCGAGATAGATCCAGTGAGACTTAGGTCAATTGAATTTTAGTTCAAGAGCGAGATATACTATGTGAGATATAGGTTCATTGTATTTTAGTTCAAGAGCAAAACACGATATATTTTTTAGCGGCGCTCCTTGGTTTCACTAGCGTGATGAAAACTTTTTTAAGTCGGTTAAAAAGTAGCCTATGTCCGTCCTCAGGTTCTCAGCTGTTCGCATAACAAATTTCATCATGGTAGGCCCATTCGAAACATTTTCACGTGAGGAGGTTTGGAGGGGGAAGAGTAAAGAAAAGGGGGAGCAAAATTTATATGCGTGCAAAGCCGTGGGCGCATCTAGTTTATAATAAGAACACTTTAGTTTGTAGCGGCCAGTAATGAAAGAGACAAAAAAATAATATGATATTAAAAAGGTTTGTAATGAATTAGTTTGACATAACGCGAATCAGGCTTATTTAATAAAATCTTTGCTAAGAAATAAGCCAATATTGGCATAGTCATATCGCGAAATGGTCAATTTAAGAAATATACCAATAAAGAAATAGTCGTGTCGTGAAATGGACAATATAAGAAATAGGCTAATAACGAAATAGTCGTATCGCGAAATGGGCAATGTAAGTAGTAGACTAATAGCGACATAGACGAATAGCTACTTAGTACAAACGATTATTTGATGACATTTAGGCACAACGCGATTAAGGCACACTGCGTTTTAGGTAGGCAGCGAGCAAACGTTTTATTGCAATAAAAAAATTGAAATTGTTAAAATAAATAAATATATTTTCATACATTATTTATAATGTACAATCAAGTATAACACAAAGAAATAAGAATTTAAATGTCAAAAAACTAAAGCAAGCATGAGATATCGGGGTCTAAAAGCCCAAAAGAGGGGGTGTCCTATGAAAGGACTTTGAATATTTCTAAAACTTTATACTTCATTTTTATACTAGCTGTGCCCGCGACTTTGCCTAAGTGGTAATTTCTCTGGGTTAAAAGTAACCTACGAGTAATACCAGGCCCAAAAGTACCTATAAAGAAGGTATAAGTTATAAGGAAGGTTTGAGATACAAATTATATCAGATCTTAAGTCAGACATAAGTTAGCAAATAGTGAAACCCAAATTTCAATTGGTTTAGTAGTTTGTACGAGACGTGCGAACATAACGACAGACGACACCATTTTCAAAAATGTCATTACGTTACATAACATTAGTATCCATGTTCAGTAACTTATTTAAGTCACAACACATATTTTTTTTTATTTTGTTGCTGTACAGTCTTTTTGTAACTGCTTAAGTTTGTATAGGTATAGATTTTCTTCGTAGTTGTTGAGTTATAGCTAGACTGTATTAATGAAGGCCAGTATGTAGGACTTGTTAAAACGGCACTTAATAATATGTACCTACTCCTCCAATTGTTTTAATTAGCGACACAGAAGAACTATTTCTGGAATAATTAGCAAAGAAAATCGCCCTTTCCTTGCGTGGAATGTTCATAATATAATTGAGAAGGTTAGGAACACCTACCACATCCACATTTTGACGTGTAAGTGTAAGTGTTTTGTTTTGTTATTCTAGGTGAGGCAAATTTATGCCAATAAATTTGCTTATCAAGGCCTTTAATTTGATACCCATATTGGAAAATACGAAGTTTTATCGCATTTGAAAATGGAGCCATACAGAAGAAACAAAGATTTTTATAGAAAAAAATCGCCTATTTTGCTTGGAAGGGAAGCCCCCCCCCCCCCCCCCCCCCCCTCCCGTAAGGATTCTAACGATACCCCATACGTCTAAATCTGTTCAGGCATTTAAAAGTAATGGTGGAATAAAGAAACTCGCTTACATCCAAACAATCATACATGAATCCTAAAAACATTACATTCCTGCTTTTGGGCAGTCGTGTAAGAACGTTCCTAATATTTTCCATCCAAAATGTCAAGTAAATGAGTCAAAAGTTTAACGTTTCCACCGAAAAATACAAGAAAAAACTCGAGTTGAAAACCACTTTATTTTATATATTTTTTCTTAAGTGAGGTTAAATAACGTTTCAGAATTATCTAAAAATTTATAATTAAATTTAAAAAAATCCTTGCTTTCATGACCTACACAGCCAAAACGTGGATACTCTCGGTCAAACTAGTCCACAAATTTAAGCTTTGCTTGGAGTTTCTCTGAAGGACAAGATTTGTAATGAAGATATCAGACGGAAAACCAAGGTAATTGACATAGCTCTGAGGATAAGCAAGCTAAAGTGGCAGTGGGCTAGCCACATTTCCCGAAGAACCGGTAACCGTTTAGGTAGACGAGTACTCGAGTGGAGACCACGTTTTGGCAAACGTAGCATATGTAGGATGCCCTGTTGTCAGGTGGAGTGAAGGCCTGCGAAAAGCGGCTAAATTAAAAAAAAAAAAAAAATCTATAGCCATGTGAAATAAACATGGCACGTGAATATGCATATGCCATGTATATATGCATATGTATGTTATAGCATGGTGAAACTAAAAACCAGCTATCATAATAAAATGCGAATACAAAATTTCGTGTCTGTGTTGTTAACCGTTGAAGAGTTCCTTTATCTGGAGTTAATGTATCTTGGATGTTGATTAAGGTCATGCTTACTATAAAAATGAAATGTTATCGGAATTGAACCAACATGTAAAAAGTCAACTCCGAAGGATAAGAGGAAGTGGTTCTAATTGAGCTTGCAAGATATGACCTAACTCCTCGGCTATCGCTATCCCGTACGGTATAAATGTGACTATTTTTGCAATTATTGCAATAAATTGAATTATACATATTTTTTTACATACTTTGTTTCTTAAATAAAAAAAACTTTTATAAATCATTGTTACTTTCCAAGCTACAACATTTCCTTTACCAACTTGATTTCCTGTTTAAAAACACACATTTCCAAATTTTCTATTATTTTATTTATTTCGATAATCCAACAGCGTAAAAACAAATTTAGAATAATATTACATGGACAAAAAACAAGGCCAAAAAAGGATTACACAGTTAAATTCCAAAAGAACTTAATCTAGCTAAAATATATGAAAACTAAAATAACATACTAAACATTATAGAGTTTAAGAATTTACTTTGAAGTATGTACACAGCTTTTCTTATATTTTTTTACATTTTCTTTATAGTACATTGGCTGAGTGGCTCAGGTGTTCATATTCACATGTAGGTACATGGTGGCGTGTGTGTGGGTGAGGGTGTATGAAGGATTATGTGTGAGTGAGGGTGAAACATATTTATGTTTGATTTTTATAAAAACGCCACTCCGACCAGACCCCTCCACCCATCCAAATCATCACCGAAGCAACAAAGAAAATACATCGCATTATAGCAAACTTAAATGTTCCATACATTGTTAAATGTTCATTACAATGACATTTACGTGTTTATAAATAAAATAAAAATGTAAAACAAGCAAATATCACTCCAGCGTGCATCCCTCAATCCACGTCACTACGATGCATTTCCCTTGCCTGCCACATTGTTAGAAGTTTAATTATCCATATAACCTAATGGATCACTTTTTTGCAATTATTATTTAGTCATAATTTATACACATACATTATATTAGTATTTAAAAAAAACAGAGACAATTCTATACACTATTTACTTGATTATGAAAAGTTATCCAAAGTGGAAATGTTCGGTTTCGTTCCTCGCCTCCTCAATTTGTGACGTCAAATTAACTCGTAAAACCACCCAATTTGGATTGTCCGAATATAGTAAAAATTTTTTTCGACAGAAGCTAAACTCGATTCAAATGATGAGTTTAAACTAAGTAAAATCCATTGAAATTATTACATTACCCACCTGCTAGCTGCGAGATAAGTAAGCGGGATATATAGAGGTCTGCCCTCACTACATGCGGATTATGGGCATAATACCGAATTATTATGTCCGGGGCGCGTCTTTCCAAAGTATGTTATGGGCCAACCAGAAGGTGCTGTACAGTACACAGAAATTGTACTAAAGTCTTCGTTATGCAGTTATTAGATTACTACTCATTGTAAATATAGAAATGTATAAAATAATACTTGGTACATGTAAATGTTATGTATCCAGCTTTTAGAACGAAGTATTGGCTACTTTAAAGAAAAGTAAAGTACTACGTGTAAACGTACGATGTAGGTATGTCATCCATCACTATGAAACATCTGTATTATTATGCCATAATTATTAGAATGATGTTAAAATGTATTCCAATAATTAAATACAACTAACAGACGTGACTAATGTAATTAATAAAGTAAATGGTAGATATTCGTTGAACTGTTTTCAAACGACTCAAATAGCTCGGACGATGTCGGTAGTCTTCGACTCGGATGACTTTTGATAACGTCGGATGTACGAAAATTCTATATAAAGGCTATCTCGACTTAGCAATGTTCCCCGTCCGGTTCAAGCTGTAGAGGCCAATAAGGCCAACAGCATTAGTCATTCCTAAAAAAAAAAAAAAAAAGCAATGTTTAGTGTTCTTGTGACCGCCGCACCGAGAGGACCTTCAACCTTGGCAAGTTTAAGTGTTTTTTATATTACTCTGATAAGCTGCTTATTTGTAACCGTGTAATTATTACTGTGTATTTGTTACTGTGTATCACTTCATTGTGGGGTGATGAAATAATCTATAAGATTATTGCTTTAACGGGATTATCATCAATTTGTTTGTGTTTAAATGCTGTTTTCGAAGTTATTATGCCTAGTGTAACTAAGGTAAATATAAATGTTTGTCTGTGACCAATTATCACATATAAATTATTAATGACTATGTATCTAAATAGTTATTGGTTTAATAATATTACTAAACATATTCTCCACGTAGCGACATGCCGGTTTTCTTCTAAAGTGGTGTATTCCGAAACCGGTGTTCAAATGAGTAAACAATATAAAGAATTGCAAACCTATTTCCTTGTTTTTATTAAATACTCCTTAAGTTATTTATTCTGTAGCTGTAGCTACTAGGTACTATAGATACCAACTATAGGATATAGCAACTTGTTTTTAATACTCGGTGCAGATAAGTGTTATCTCCTACTTGACAAACCTGACCAACTGAAGGCTAACATTACAAAACTTAGGTTTTGATAATCTTACAGTACGTATAATTATTATACATATGTTTATAAATCTCACACAGTCGTACAAAATCTGTTTTTATGCCAGTAAGTCCCTACTTACTAGATAAAAGGTATTTGCAAAAATGGTGTAGTTTATGATTTTTACACACCTATGTTGTTTAGGTCTAGACTCTGATAAAAAATCCAAGTTTTTTTTGCCCTGGAAGGAGGGAGTGCAAGCCGCCATCTTGGATTAAGGTGTAAAAAGTGGTTTAATCAAAATAATTCACGAACGGTTCATTTTAAGTCAAAAATGTTGCAGACAAAATTATGGAGGGTAAAATTATTTTCATTATTGTATAAACACTTTTTTTAAGTCCAATGACTGATTTGTTACAGTGGTGAAAAGATGAACTTTTTCCAAAAATCTACACCAAAACCAAAAAGTATTTCGTTTTCTTAATGTTTCCCATATACGTGTTTGGTGTTGGATCAACAATGGAAGTCATTTTGAGGATAATACCTAGTATAGGTTTTTTATTGGTAAAATATTTTCGCCGTTGTAGCTAATTAGTTATCGGACTACCATAAAAAGAGTTTTTTAAAAAGAAAATAATTTTACCCTAGATATTTCTGAAGTAATAGAAACTGTTGGTGAATTATTCAGATTCAACCAATTTTTTACACCTTTAATCCAAGGTGGCAGCTTGCGCTCCCCAAAAGGTCGAAAACTTGGATTTATTATCAGATTCTAAAACTAAACAACATATGTGAAAATCATCACTACACCACGTTTTGCACGGCAAATACCTCCACTTACTGGCGTATTTGGGTCAGCGCTCTACGTAGAATTGCCACAAAAAGCGTTAGGTTAGATAAGTTGATATAAATGATTTTAGGTTCAACTGACAATCTATTTTCATATGTTTCAACTTGTTCAGATAATTCATGGCAACCTATGGTTGGTAGTCTAACGGCTCAATAGTGCAACTTAGAATCCAACGATACCAGGTTTGATCCTAGGCTCCGCACCAATTACTTTTCTAAGTAATGTGCGGTTTTTCATTAGTCCGTGCTTCGAAGGGCACGTTAAGCTATCGGTGCCGGCTGTTATTGATTAATAATAGTAACGACTGTTGTCAGCACTATCTCATATGACAAAAAAACAAACAAACATGGCAACCAATACCTACAGTTTGGACCTAAAACAATTTTCATTTCAATCTTACTAACTTACTGCTTTTTATGGGCGCTCATCCTTAGGTGCTAGCTTTATTATACACTGGCCTTCAAAACTTAGTACCTACACACTTTTAATGTCTGTCTGTGTGCGCATCACGTTAAAACTAATGGACTGATTGTGATTTTCACTGTAGGATAGCTTAGGTTTTGACTTATATACCGGTGTGCTTAGTATCTCAATCTGACGAGTAAGAGTCAAGCAATTTAATACAAAAACTAAATCTATTAATTTTAAAAGCGTGGTACTTAAGTGTGGTACTTGGTAGATTTGAATAAACCTACTGGACCGAATGCGATGTGATTTTCACTGATGCTTAATTTTTGACTTAAAAACAGGTGTATTTGGAATCTCAATCAGATGAGTGGAGCCAAACAATTTAGTATAAACTATTAATTTGAAAAGTGTGGTACTAAGTATTGAAGGCCAGTATAGTTAAACTGTAATATATCCGTTTAATTAGTCCACAATATATTACGACTCAACTTGGTCAAAGCGCGCTTTGGATACACGCGCCCGGAGCATAATGGAGACGTAATGAGGATTAAGTTTTTTGTACTCGAGGATTATTAAGAGTTTATTGACTAATAAAGTTTCAGGACGATGTACAAATATTTGATAAATATAAAGAATCATTATCATTAAACTGAGTATATGGATTACTGGTAAAGCTTTTAGAGTGGTCATAATTTTCTGAATGTTTAGGGATTTGATTTTATGACCATCACTCGGCTAAAAAACGATGACAACCTAGGAGGATACATTACTATGGAGCGCGTTTAATCGGGTGCGAACAGAAGGCACAGGTCAGAACAACGTGGCTATCAACCGGCAAGCGCGAACAGTCCTCGTTTTGCGTTCGAGCGGAGTGTGTCAGTTCGAAATAATTTCGTTTTTTGCATCGACCCTATTAAACAGTTTTTTGCCAAAAGATGGTAAAATGTGCGGTGAAAATTGTCTAAACGACACTAGAAAACACACAAAACTAAAATGTAACATTAAATTTCATACTTTAAGAAGGATTTAACATTATATTATAGCGAGGGTGAGGATCGCGCGAGACGTGTGGTTGCGTGTCGCGTCTCAATGCCCCGCCCGCAGCTTCGCCCGTGGCGCATCGAGTAGTGATGTGCGCGCTGTCTAAATTATGGCGTGACATTTTTACGTACAAGCAAGGTCAAAGTTAGAAATAATTCTGATGCTCTAAAATGTTGATGTTGAGATTTTTGTGTAGGTAGCTTAATGTTAGTTAAATTATACAAATACAGTAAAAAAACGTATGTATATAGACATTTCTTTCTCTGATTACATTTAAATTGTTTTTATTGGATTCAGATTTAACTGCATATCAACCTAATATTATAACATCAGACCAATAATAATCCTTTAAGTGATATTAAGGGAATAGTACCTTGAAACTATCTCACTAGGGACGATATAACTACAAGATATAAAGTGACTGATTATACTTAGGGATAATATAACGAACATATTATCGAATCTTGAGATTAATATTTCAAACATCCTCTCACATCTGCTCTCTATGCCCATCTTTTTAAACTAGAACCGTGCAATAATCACCTAGTACATAATATGTTGAGGGCAGTCATAAAAAATATGTAGAGAAACGGGTTAATCTAATGCTGCACAATAAGCTGACTCATTTTAAAAGGCTAATAAATAAGTGTTTTTATTAATTATTTCATTTTTTATTTCTTGAATCTAATAACAGAAATCAAATTACTATTTTTATTATTCGCTTCGTTTTTTTCCTTTCACTATTTTGCTGTATTACCCGCTTTATCAACCGCGACAAAAAATTATGACGATGGAAAAAGTAGCTAATGCTCTTTCTCGTGTTTTCAGATATATTTATATCAAATTTTATCAAGATCGGCTCAGTAATTTTATTGTGAAAAGGTAACAAGCAGACCCCTATGTCTGCTTTCATAGTGAGAGTAACTTTCGAATTAATACTATTATTACTAAAGGAAACTGTGAAGTTTTTGTATATCTATAAGCCAGCAATAGGCAGGCGCCGTGCCCGTCGAATCCGCGTCGTGACGTGTCGCCCTCTTTATTGAACAGCGCGCGCGCGCTTGCAGGGCCCTATTTCATAAAAATATAGTACACTGACAAATGTCAATCGAACTGACAATTGTCAGTCAAACTATCAAAATTTAGTAGTTTTTTCTTATATGAAACGCAGGTTTGGCGTATTCGACTGACATTTGTTGGTTTATTACGATTTGTCGCTTTATGAAATAGGGCCCTGGCATCCCTATTCGTGATCTGTATATCGATGTACGTAGCTAATAAGCTATAGCACACCTGCCTACGACTCGCACCAAGGCGGCAGGCCTTGCGGCGGGGTTGTAGCCGCGGTCTATTACTTTGGTAATATTTGGTCTGAGATGACAACGCACATAAACACTCATATTTGTGCGCGTAATGCCTGGTTCCTATAATCGACAATCCGTAATTCGTCACAGCAAACATTCGTCTCGTCAAAGTCACAAAGCGTTTTTACGCCGTCTAACTGCGGCGCTAGTTTTCAGTTGTTTGTATGTCGTATGAGATAGTGCTGGCCTCTTGTGTCATAGTTTGTCAGGCTGCCCAAGGGCCTCTGACATTAACGATTGCTATTAACCAATAACAGCCGGGAACGACAGCTTAACGTGCCATCCGAAGCTGCAGCGATGAAAAACCGCACACAACATAGAAAAGTCATTGGTCTAGGGAGTTGGGTTTGGTCTAGGCTAATGGTCTAGGATTAGCTTAGGACCGAACTCGCAATGGTATTGCAGGATTCTAAGTTGCACTATCGAGCCGTTAGGCTACCATCGCTATAGTTTTCAGTAGTTTAACAGAATTACGGAAGCTGAATTTGACAATTCACTGTTTTTATTTTCCGGAACACCATAAAATATCGTATCAATGTATTATACTGACGAAAAGTAGCTCCCATTTATCATAATCATTCACAGCCACTATGCTACCCACTGCTGGGTGCCTCATTTTGCTATTGCCACGCCTTTCGATCGGATGTTACCCTCATCCATGGTTTTCCCTCCACCTTGACGAGATCATCGACCAATCGCGCCGCTTGTCGTCCTACCTTCCTCTTGTCAGTTCTTGGTGCCCACACGGTCAAAGACTGCCATCACCTTGCCTAGCCATGTGTACCACCTAGCCATGCGTCCCGGCCAATTCCATTTTACGTAATATGATAAAAAGTTTACTGTTCGTTACTAAAACGATTCGTTCCAACAACACTTGTTATTAGTAAGTAGGTACTGTTTGACTATTGTGACCGCGGGGCTATGTAAATCCAAAATTCATGCGATATGAGGGCAGTGAGCGCCAATTCGCCAATTTGAATATAACGAACTAAGAGATTTCTGGTTGCGGAAACTAAGTTAGATGCTCTTAATATTGTATACCTAGTGACTCGCCCTGGCTTCGCATGGCAGCTAAGGGTTTCTTATATTTTTACACGATTCTACCCGTGTCTAGAGAGACTAATTTGAAAAAAAAAACGGAGGAATCGTAATTCAAAATCTTTGGCAGCAACGCTCGTGGTGCTTTTTGACAGACTTTTTATTGTTTCGTTTCGGCAATATGTCATTCCGTTTCCTATAGAAACGAAATGACACCTTGAATTACATTATTGCAGTTTTTGTAGGGATCTCTTATTTTTATATAAATAAAATACAGCCCATCCCAGCCAGCAATAAAAAACAGATATAGCTGTATATCAGTGATACGATCAGTCGCATATCCATGATAGATACGTGTCTATCACTGGAAAATGACCCCAGTTTTACAGCTATTTGATGATATATTGTGTGCATATTAGCACCACCTATCACTTTATTGATACATATCCGTGATATTTCAGTGTTCTTTGAATCTGTTTGGTGTTATATCAATGATCCTGATCACATATATCACCTAATGATTATAAAATAGCTACCGTGTCGCTGATATTAAGCTATTTGTTGTTATTTTGTTGATTAGGATTCTGTTTTATCACATTTTCTCAGTACTCAGCTATACTTCATGAGTATTGTGATTTTGAAGGTTTTACAAAATAGATTTATTACTTATTTCTACCTTTTTAAGAAATAACATAACATTAGGAAATAAATAAGGTGTTCATATTTTTATCTCGCTGTATCAAACTGAGATGTGCCTAATATGACATATATTTTTGGTGCGCTTGAAATTATATTGTTGAAATAATACTGCATTATAAGTGTTTTTTCATGCCCCCTCAAATTATTAATATTTAATCAAATGAACATTATTAAAATTATGAAATTAATTTGAAGTCACCACAATATAGCCCATAAGTGTTTGAGTTACTGATATATCGCTGATTTACAGCTTCTTGCCGCCATGATTTTTTTTTGGGTTCCTCAGAGGTACGTGTATAACCCTAGTGGTGTATCATGCTACCTTTTTTTTAATAAACTTTTATTGTCTTTTCAGTTTATTTTAGTGAAATGAAACAGGAGGAATATTTAAACAAACAATATTTTTAAAAACATACAAAAAAAAACTTATTCCTGTTTATAATATTTATTATTAAAATGTTGAATTGAAAATTATTAATAAATATCATTCATTCGTGTAAAATATCTATGCATGACTGGTCCCTGAGTGTTCTGTAACCAACGATCCAATTAGAACCCTATTGCTGTGACAAATCTGTCCATCCGTATGTCCGTCTGCCTGTAACAGGCTTTAGAGCTAAGATAGAGACTTCATACCTACAGACACTACAAATTTAGTTGGCTTTGAGCATTTTTTCCTTAATTTTGATAATAATATTTTTCTCAAAAAATATTAACTTAGAAACTTCAAACATGGTTTCTAAACTAATAGTAAGTACTAAGTATATACACAAAACATATTAAGTACATATTTTATCAAATTGTTTAAATAACAACTAAATTAATTTTTCTGCGCTGAATTCGCGAGGTACAGCACGACTCGCAATTTGGCTAGGTAGCTGTATTTTTACTACTAAACACGCACACGCACACACACACACACACACACACACACACACATATACTACTGTACTACAGCTGATTTCAATTTATTTACCTTTATTCTAATCTCTGTAACTATGCTCTACAGAAAACTAAACAAACCACAGATAAATAGAATTTCAAACTAAAACTACTGGATCTAACTTAGAATCAATCACAGCACTGCCTCTCCAGACCGTTTAGCCTACAGTGTTGGTATAAACAACGCAGGTCAAACTGCCGGCCGCATCGAATATTCATGCGCCAAACACGGGCCAGCAGCGGTGGCAACTAGGGCCCGCAGCTATGGTACGGCCCGGTAACTCGGTTTGAGCGTCTTGCTTGACCGAATGTACCTAAACATCGCCGTGAGAGGAATTGACAAGCAAACAGATTGGACGGGTTATTGGAGGTCGATTCGGTATTTATGTACCTAAGCCCTAGTATTTCTTACCAGGGGTTACGACTTTACTACTTGCTTTGGGCATGGATTATAACTAGCAAATATTAATTGACTACCAAATTGGTATCAACCGATTCCCAGATTGTTATATGTTTATATACTATACGCCATTGATTTTGTATTTAAGCATGTTTTCTCGGAATCCGACCTTAGTGAGAGCAGGATATAACATTAAACAAGTTGTGAGCAAACTCGGTAGCTCGTACATTGCTACAATATAATTATAGCAAAGTTTCAAACCATATAAAAAGTAGAAAACTAGCAGAAACACAGAATAAACAGTGCTTGAGTTTGACACAAGCGGGTTGAGACAACGCACTAACACTATAAACGAATCTACGGCCGTATGCCAAGTTAACTCAAAACTTATGATGTAGATAATTATTGTTAAAATTACCATTATAGTCACAGTAAATATATAAATTATCTCTTACATTAGATACATCATGGTGCAGATGTCTACATGATGGTTTGACATGACTTACACACTAAATTAACAAGCTTTTCATTGAACCTGCCACTAAACACAGTGTTGCTGAAGCCTTATTTTGTCCACTTTAAATTGCATGAGCAAATAATAGTAATGATTTCGTGGATCATCATTTAGTATAATTTATCTTACAAGGCAAATTTTTCACAACTTGCTACTTAAAATGTATATTTTTTTATATTTTTTTTGTTAACCTATATTGTTCCACTGCTGGGCAAAGGTCTCCCCCATTGTCATCCACGCGTCTCTATCCAAAGCGAAATCCAGCCAGTTAGTTTGATAGGCGATTAAGTCGTCACGCCACCTTTTGTGAGGACGGCCACGACGTTGTCGACCGTTTTTGGGCTCCCATTGTGTGACTACTTTTGCCCATCTTTCATGTAGCCCACATGTGGGCTACATGCCCTGCCCAATCCCATTTCAATTTAGCACATTTGAAACCTGGATCAGAAATACCAGTCTTTGAACGGAGCGTGGTATTTCGAACACGTTCTGTCCTTTTGACTCGGAGTATGCTCCGCTCTATGGCTCTTTGGCAAACCTTGAGCCTGGACTTTTGAGCTGAAGCTCAAAACAACTACAGAGAGAGAGAGAGAGAGAGAGAGAGAGAGAGTTGTTTGTAGGTTAGAACGGGCAGTACACACATGTCAATGAGGGTGCGCTTTAGTGATAGAGGAAGGTCACCCTTCATCAGCGTCTTCATGGACCAGTAGCTCCTCCAGGAATTCTCAATACGGCAACTGATCTCTTTGCCCCCCCCCCCCCCCCCCATTTAAAATGTATAATACGAGTATATAAAAAAACTGTAGCCATGTTATGTCGCTTAGTAAGCCCTTTCATTTGATACCCATATCATTCTATGAAAATTATAAATCACTATTTTGTGACGTCCGCCATATTGGATTTAGAATGACGTCACTTTACTTATTGTGTTTCGCTCATCAAGCCCGTAAATTATGTACCCATATCATAGGGGTTACTATGGAAATGATAAATCGCCATTATGTAACGTCCGCCTATTGGCTTTAGAATGACGTCACTTTAATAATTGTGTTTCGCTCATCAAGCCTTTTCATTTCATACCCATATGGGTTGCCTTGGAAATTATAAACCGCCATTTTGTTACGTCCGCCATAATTGATCAAAAATTGCGACATTTAAGTAATCGTGCCTTGTCACGAAAACCAATCATGTGTGCCAAAATTTCAGCCCAATAGCTTCAGTGGAAGTATGTGAAATATTGATTACAAAATTCCAGGAGACAAGTGAAGTTGAATCAAAGCTTTTAAAAATAAGTTATCTTCTATTAAAAACTCTGAAGGTAAGTCACTGCGTAGCACAGTTCCACGTTGACGGTTTATTCACAAAGCGTTCTAACAACTAGCTGGCGTGGATTTTTGCGCATTTTCTTAGTCACAGGGCGCTTCCACCCTTTGTGAAGTTACCCTTTGGAAAAAAGTAGTTTTTGTTCGAGGTGATTTGTTTTCTGCATAGGGACAAGGGATTTAAAAGGTGTATTGGTTTCGACAGGCTTTTAATATTTTGCTTTGTTGCTGGTTTGTTGTTTACATAAAACTTTAATAGTGTGCTTTACTTTGCTTTGTTAAGTGTAATGTAGTATAGCTTAGGTTATCTGGTTTTAGGGGAGTTACTTTTCAGTTGTGGGATATCTAGTTCTTAAACCTCAATTATGACTCAGACTAAAATTACGCATATACTCGTAAGTATTGAATTTTATGCACCTAATGACCTGAAATTATAGCACTTAGGCTTACCGCATTGATTTTAGGTTGCCCTTACCTTTGTAAGGCCGGATTTACACTTGTAAGTTGTACTCACGTAAGTAACTTTACGTAATTAACTTACGATGAATTTGCAAATGTAAACAATACAATTTTATCGTAAGTCAATTACGTAAGTAACTTACGTACTTAATTTAAGATAAATTTGCAAAGTAAATTGTGTAAGGGCGGCCTTAAAATATTGTCTTACGCTTTGAGTAGTAGGAAAACAAGGCACTAATTGTACAGTTAATGTACACCTGAAATGTTTTTATTTAAAATCTGCTACTCTAAGTGTACATAGCATAAGTTCATAGCTACTTTTTCCAATATCCTTCAAACCTAAACTATTGAAAATATACATGGAGGATTCATAAATCGCATTCTATGGCCAACTCCGAAATCCGATATCGACTTTAATTTCTCTTATATCCTTCAAAATATCCGTGCGAACCAAACCAGGTGCTAATGCGAACATCCTCGTAAAAAGGCGACACGCTGACAACTTAACTCGTGAGCTCACAAAAGTGGATAAGTTAGTTAAGAAATAGCTACAACGCTATTTCTGATTTTGATTTTGCACTAAAAACCACAACGACAATGGTTTTTAGTGCAAAATCAGATAGGTAATAGACGTTGATTTGACCCGGTTTAAGCAACAGTCAGATTTCAGCAACATTAAGATACAGACAAATTTAAAAATCGCTGTATACCGCTGTGCCGATGTTGGTGTAAATAATACAAAATGTGATACAAACTAAATACTAATACCTGAACTTTATTTTTTAATTATTAATAAACGCGAAAGTATTTTGGGTTATCGATACTTTAGGTCCTGGAATCACGTCCCTTAAATATATCCACGCGGGCACAGCTAGTGATTATTATATATGCCGATCCTATCGTTTAGCCTATAGCGTGATATTGATTAACCACGCCCGTACCTATCTACAATTTTTAACTAGTTCTATGGAATAGTTCATTTATTATTAGATTTAGAAACAAAATCCACATGCTTACTGAATTCATTTCTTAACTACTCAAATTTAATGTAATTTGAACTAAGGCCTAATTTTGCTCCATTTTACAGCTGCATTAGCGACGATTACATCTCTATTAAAATGGCAGCCGCACAAGTACGGCGTACATTGTGCTCGCCAGTTTGAAGTCCACAAGTCTGTCACCTTTACGTTAGTATCCCCTTTACTTTGAAGATTCTCCTTTGCGAAGTATTACAAGTTTAGGAAGAAAAGTATTTTATTTTTCACAGTAAAATATTTCCGTTGGAACTCCATTTAAATTGTTAAAGAATGTTCGCAGGATAAAATAAAAGTTGAGTTGCTTAAAAATTACACAACTTTAAATCTTTTATAAAGACGCTATATTAAGTACTTCGGCATTTACTTTTTATTTCTAAAGTTTTGATTTAACTTCACGTGTACTTATGCATCTATGTTTGTATGTATCTATGTCCACAGCAACCCCATAGGGGTTAACATAGAGGCTAACTCAACAAGCCCTTTCATTGAATATGGGTACCAAATGAAAGGGCTTGTTGAGCGACATTACATGGCTAACAGCATAAATGTTTTTTTTCTCCTTTAAATTGTAATTTTTACTGATAAGTATTTAATAAATATAAATATAATAAATATATTTGGGACAATTCCACACCAATTACCTAGCCCCAAACTAGGATACCCTGTAATATGGGCACTAGATAACGGAGAAACATACATAAATACGGATATCACATCCATGGAAACAAACATTTCTGCTCATCACACAAATGATTGCACCTTGCAGGATTCGAACCCGCGACCGTTTGATTACGTTCCCAGGGTCACTAGCCACTAGACCAACCGGCCGTCATTAATGCACATAACACATTCATTCAATAATAATTTAAGAACTAGTGAATTTCTGCTTGTTTTAGTTTTCCAACGCCCATACACCCCATACAGTGCGTCTGAACTAAACTCAGTTAACACTACTAAAAATAATCTATACTTATAATAAAACTGTAACGGGTCCAATTCTGTACATTGAAGATATTTTAAAAATTTCTTTTGGAGGATACTCTATATTCGATACTGGAGCCAAAATTGTACTTTTTTCATTTTTGTCTGTCTGTCTGTCTGTCTGTCTGTCTGTCTGTCTGTCTGTCTGTCTGTCTGTCTGTCTGTCTTTATCTTGGCTAGGCATCACGCCGAAACTACTGAATGAATTTAAATAAAACTTGGTATGATTTGAGTTCATACTACGAGGTAGGATATAGGATACTTTTGATCCCGAAAAATTAAAGGGTTACCGCAGGATAGGCGTTGAAAGTTATTTAAAAGAACACATATCACGCTGAAACTACTGGACGGATTTTGTTGTAACTTGGCATAGTCATTGTTTATATAATGGGTAAAAATTTACGATAATTTACAAATTTGGTAAATTGAAGATATTTTGTAATTTTTTTGGAGGCCATTTTTTATTCAATAATAAAGCCAAAACTGTATTTTTGTAATGTGTGTGTGTCTGTCTGTCTGTCCGTCTGTCTGTCTGTACCTTGGGAGTGCATCACGTCGAAAATACTCACTGAATTCAATTGAAATTTGGTATGATTTGAGTAGGACATTGGATACTTTTCATACCGAAAAATTCAAAATTTTCTGCAGGATAGAGGTGGAAAATTATTTAAAAGAACACGTAGTACGCTGAAACTATTGGACGGATGTTGATGCAACTTGGTACAGACATATGTAGTATATAAGATGGGTAAAAATTATGGATACTTTTTATCCCGAAAAAATAAAGGGTTCCTGCGGGATATGGGTTCAAATTCTGTACATTAAAGGTATTGTGTTTTTTTTTGGAGTTTACTCTATGTTCAATACTGAAGCCTAAACTGTACTGTAACTGTTTTTCCATTTTTGTCTGTATGTCTGTATATTGGACGCACATCACGCCACCGGAACTACTGAATAAATTAAGATAAAACTTGGTATGATTTGAGTTCATACTACGAGATAGGATATAGGATATTTTACATCCCGAAAAATGAATGGGTTCTTGCAGGATAGGGGTTGAAACTTATTTAAAAGAACACGTACCACGCTAAAACTAATGCGTTTTGATGCAACTTGGCACCGTCTTAATATATATGATGGGTTAAAATTGAGGACACGTTTCATCCCGAAAAATTAAAGCGGGATATGGGTCCAAAGTTATGTTAATATTTAAGTAATAAATAATATTTTTTGATGGTTCTCTACATTCGATACTATGCCAAAACGGTTTTACTTTTTTATTTTTGTCTGTCTGTCTGTCTGTTTGTTCGTATCTTGACCGCGCATCGCACATAAACTACTGAATGAATTCAAATGAAACTTGGTATGTTTTTTTTTTTTATATTTGGGACAACTCCACATCAATTATTTATTAAAGGGTTTCCGCAATATAGGGGTTGAAAGTTATTTAAAAGAAC
This sequence comes from Alsophila aescularia, assembly GCA_946251855.1. NCBI lineage: Eukaryota > Metazoa > Arthropoda > Insecta > Lepidoptera > Geometridae > Alsophila > Alsophila aescularia. The sequence continues at coordinate 33,064,602 of OX276373.1, forward strand.
ACGTATCACCCTGAAACTCATTGACGAATTTTTTGATGCAAATTGACAGTCATATATCTATACTTATAATAAAGCAAAAGAAAATACTACGCATGCGAAGCCGCGGGTACAGCTAGTTCAAAATAAAAGTATCAAAAATCTTGCGCTTAAAGGTAATTCTAATATTGAACAGCTATTTACAGCGCCTGCTTTCTCTTCTGCCTGGAATTCTTCTGACGTTCCGTGTGCTATAATGTTTTCTCTTGTTCCATAAACAACTGCATATCGTCAGTTGCAGGTTCACTTGAGGTAACTAACAAAACACGACTTTTAAGTAGAAGAATTTATAGTTTTTTTTTTGTGATTGTTTGAATATACCTTTTTTGTATGTGTTAAATACCTTAAAGTTTACCGAATTTTCAATCCCAATATGAATTTAGTTCCAATGAGCCCTATTTTCAGAAAAAAAGTTCTGTTTTCCAATATATTTTTTCATACATGCGATAGTTACCAAATTTGTCTTCAAGATTTCTTGAAATATTACAGATCGAAATGGTATATAGCTTGTAAAAAGTTATTATGACAATTCATTTGGATGTTAGGGGCGGTGTGTACCATGTTGGATTATATTACTTTAGGATAAGTTTCATAAAAAAAATATCGAAAAATAAATAAATAATCACTTAGTGTCTTTTATACTAATTTACTGTATTTTGACATTTATTTGTATAAGATAAAAAAATGAGGAAATCTTCAGGGAGGAAAAAAATTTTGACAGCTGCAGCGTAAAGGCACGAAGTCTAAAATCTCGGATGAGGTTCTTCGGCTTATGGACAAGCGACGGGAACAACAGCAAGCCACACCGTCAGAAAAAAGGAATTCATTTAAAACAAGCTAAGCTGGTAAGCTGGTAACAAGAGAAGCTGGTGCGTCGTGAACTGCTAGGCTTGAGTAGATCCCATCTGACGAAGCTCGAGACCAATAATGGCACAACAGTCGTCTCTAAGCTGGGGATCCTTTCTGAGATCGAAGAATTCTATGGCCGATTGTACGACTCTCATGCTTCTAGTCCTGAACCCAGCACAGATGATTCCCGCGCAATAATGACTCTCCACTACACTGATGAACTGCCCAACGTCAGCCGAGACGAGATTGAGATGACGCTCAAACAACTGAAGAATGAAAAGGCTCCTGGAGAGGACGGAATAACTTCGAAGCTCTTGAAAACAGGGGGAAAGCCTGTACTTAGAGAGCATCGAGGTTATTTAGCACCGTTCTTAACAGTGGGAGAACTCCAGAGGCGTAGTGCAGTAGTTTAGTATGAAGTATTCTATAAAAAGGGATTATGCCCTTTAAAATAACTAGGTACCGACCTATTTAAATCTTTCAAAAATGTGTTGTGTAACTGTATTTTTTTCACGCCAGAATTTTTTCATATATACCATTCGAAAGAGCAGAAAATTCTAAGAACAACTGTTTACTCAACATATTTTATTTGTTTCGTCTGATCACAATTGAACCTGCAACTATACAATTCTTTTAAAATACCTACCTATATTGTGGAATAGTGCTTGCAACTTTAGCTATAAGTATTAATATTTTTGGCAACTTAGCTTATTATTGATGCCGTGTGCACATATTGATTGGATTATGGAATCGATCGCATAATTTACCATTTTATTCTCATATGTTATATTTCTGTAATCTGTTTTGTGCACCTAATAAATAAATAAATAAACTAACGATATTACTCCGTATTCTAAACAGGCTTTTGACGATCGTCGCAATGAGAGCATTTGATTATCGCCATTTTGGCACTAATAGCAGTAATTTGGCAGGAGTGAGCGTCCACTGATCTAACGCTTGTACTATTATTTATTCTATAACTTACTTCAGAGGATGAAACAATGTCAATTTTAGTTCCATGGACCCTCGGTGGGGGTGCTTTGAATCAGCACAAACGAAAGTACATAGCAGAAGAAATCCAGAGATCAGTGTCTTCTCCAACAGTGTTGTACCACTTTCATAATAATACTACTACTTGGTACCAGCTGCTGCCTTTTCTTCGGCTTCTTGTTGCATTTCCTCAAGACGTTGGAGTACTTTTTGACGTTTCTTCTCCAATGGAGTTTTGTACCACCACGCTTCGGCAGCTTGCTCCTGGTAAGTAAAAGCTAAATTAGTCAGAACTTATTTTCACGGTCCTATTCGTCCGAAATAAAAAAACGGAATCCTTATAAGATTACTCGTGTGTCTGTCGGTCTATAGTCCACTGCTGGACGTAGGCCTCTCCTAATGTATGCCATTGAGTTTGGTCTTCAGCTGTCTGTCCGTCTGTCACAACCAATTTGCTCCGAATCTACTGGACTGATTAAGTTAAAATTAGTACACATATTATGAATTTCTGTGATACGAATACGGATCGTAAATGAATTTTGAGTATAGGGATCACTTTTGAGGGGCAAATTAGAAAAGAAAAAGAAAAGTACCGTGTGTACAAATCAAATGAGGGCTGTGAGATTCTCAAGTTTTTTTTTCAAGTTTTAATAAAAAAAGAGTTTTAGAGTTATTTAAGAAAATACATGAAAATTAATAACTACGAAACTGCTGAGAAAACTATGCTAAAATTTTCAGGAAGGCAGTGGATCTGCTTGGCGTAGGAGCGGAAAGAGTTGCGTGCACATGTGGAGGCCAACAGTGGGTTAATGTAGGCTGATATAAATAGATAGTAATGTACCGTAACATATCAAATGAAAGGACTTGTTGTGAGCGTCTTATTTTTTTTATAATTTTAAAACAGATAAACTTAGAGTCATTTAAAAAAATAAATTTTGTTTGTTTCTCGTATGAGGTAGTGCGGCCTCTGTCAAAGATTGTCAGGCCACCCGAGGGGCTTTGACATGATTAATCAATAATAGCTGGGACAGCTTACCTTGCCTTCCGAATCACGGAGCGATATCTTAGAAAAGTCATTGGTGCGGCTTATTACCGAACCCGGTATCGTTGAATTCTAAATTCTGGAGACCCCCCTTCCCCTTTTCAATAAAACTATTGTGGGCGTTACATATTTTTTGCGCCTGTTTTCTAAAAGCAGTTTAGAGAGGGCTATATTGTGTCGTGACCAGATCGGAAGACGAAGTTTATGGTAGCTCGAACGAGAATGACTTATGATCTGGTGAGAACCATGGGAAGCCACTGGATGCATGGCATTGTTGTTGTGCGCATCTTCGGCTGAACGATGATGACTGCATAGTCCTTTTAGTTACTACTTACATTTTCAGCATAGACAGGCTCTCTAGAGCTGAGCTGGACAGCGACTTCTTGAGCAGTCAGTGCACGTACTTTGAGCTGGAGACGCCTTTTTGTTGTCAACACTGATTCCAAGCATGTCAGCAGTGTACCTGAAAAAATAAACTTTATAGTTTTGTCGAAGTTCTGTCTAGTTTCCTACCATTATAATTAATATGTATTAAGTAGTCGTGTTTGTTATTGCATTTTCTTTAAAGATATAAAGTGCAAGGAGAGACAGCATGTACCGGCAGTGGCACGGTGGGTAATAGCTCATACTCTGAGTCTTTTTCTCTATCCCAGCAGTAGAGACGTAATAGCTACAATTCCTTTGTGTTTACCTCCTCCATCTCTTTTAACCAGAATGCGCAACGCAAAGGCTCGTAATGTGTTTATCAGCCTTCGTATGTATGTATGTATCCTTTGTGGCACTATAATAGACCAAACGCGTGGAGCAATTTTGATGAATCTTACGTTAGTCAATTTGTCTTAATCTGGCGAGTGCTACTAAAGACATAACAGTAATCAGAATTCAATATGGCGCCAACCAGACGCCATATTGTAAAAAGAAAAAACTGAAAGTCGATGAACTATGTCTAATGGGGTCTCATTGAATAGGTATTTGAAAATCTTTTTAGGTTTTTCTTAACATTTTTCATTTTGAATGACCACTTAGGATCTATAATGATTTAAAGGTAAGTATGTATGTCTGTTCTTTTGTGGCACTATATAGACCAAACGCGTGGTCTGATTTTAATTATTCTTACGTCAATCGATTTGCCTTAATCTTGCAAATGCTAATAAAGACATGACATTAATCAAAACTCAATATGGCGACAACCAGACGCCATACTGTAAAAAAGAAAAAAAAATGAAAGGCGATCAACTATGTCAAATGGAGTATCATTGAATAGGTATTTGAAAATTATCTTTAAGTCTGTTTTACTTATAATTTCTCCTTTGGTGGGATCAGCTAGATCCTTGGCGATCTAATCCTTCATGCCTCCGAGTGCATCTTATATTTCAAATTCAAAAATCAAAAATTTAATGTTACTAGTTTTTTGTTTTATATTACATTTTATTTTCATTCTAGACTTCAATCAAATCTCACCAATAGTGTAGGAATCGGAAACCCTCGCCAGACATGAGACCTCCAACCTCGGAGATAAAGCCCCAGCCTTGTGCAATCTAGATCTCCACAACAGAGAAATGCTGCCATAATCAGGTGTTGGTATTTGAATGTATTTCTGGTAACACTGGAATAGCAGTTTCTGTTCGGCTTCCCAAGGAGTTTTACATGTGCCGATGAATATAACACGATCTTCGTTGCAGATACCTGACAGAAAAAAGTACTTTAAAATGCTACTTTAATACTATTACTATGACTGTTATTTAATGAACAGTTGTCTCACCTTTTATAATTTTTACCAAGTCTTTTTTCAACCTCTTCGGGTCAGTCTTATCAGTTTTGGGAATTTTCTTCACAAATGGTTTGTCTGCCTCGTCCATCCATATCACCGATGGTTGCAGAAGTCTCGACACCTTCATCACCAAGTGTATGAGCATGATCAACCCCGTTTTACCTGGATATTTGCCCACGATATTGGCTGGAGTTAAGTCAAACAACATTGCTCCTAGTTCGCTGCATACGGCATGGACTAACATCTTCTTACCGCTTCCTGATGGACCTTTCATGACAAAAATGATAACTTAATGCATTTTTCCATTTTAAATGTAATCTTAAATTCATCAGTCTTTATAATATATATTTTATGTCACAGGCAGATAGTTTAATCCACCGTTTAATTAACAGCCTAGCTTTTTGATTGAATGATGGCATCAACAAACGGCCTGAATGATATTCAGCCGTATGACATTTAATGGCTAGCTGATTGCTTAGGCTATTCATACAATGGGATGACCATGTGAAAAAAGACGCAATGCTATGAATCATGGTAGTTTGCAAACAGATAAATGTTTATTAACAGTTTTCATGTTCAACCTAACTACCTACTTAGTTTTTTGTTTGCAAACAGACGAGTCATAGCTAAATTCACATTATGTCACAACACTCTTCCATTGTACTATTTTTTGCATAAACGCAATAAAACTGTGAGAAATACCAACAATATTTTAGCTTGCTGACGTTACATTGACCACAGACTAGATAGCAATACTATTGTATATTGACAGTGTATGAGCTTCAGCGCCAGGTGGCAGAAAGTGCAACTAAATTGAAATGAATAGCCTAGGCAAGTAGTTAAACGTGATCAGTCCAAATCGTTTGCGTAGCTGTTTCAATAAATGGCTGAATATCATTCAGGCCGTTAATTGAATAGCACCATTCAATCAAAAAGCTAGGCAGTTAGTTAATTAAACAGCGGATTAAGCAATCAGACGGCGACAGATCCAAATCATTTGCCTAGCTGTATGATTGGATGACTGAATATCATTGAGGTCATTAGTTGAATGGTAAAATTGAATCAAAAGGCTAGACAGTTAATTAAGATTGAGCTATCTACCTGCGATATATACACATACTAATATATTCACTGGAAATAAGTTAATACCTGCTACCAAAGTTTTAATTTTTTTAATCAAGTTAATAATATAAAAGTACTGACGAGAAAAAAACAAAATAAAAAAAGATGTAAAAAAGTATAAATAGATGCATACCAGACAGAAGAACAGATCTGATTAAAGGAGCACTGTTTCTCACATGTTCCGATCCTAACGGAAGAATGCAGTATTCCTTCACCAGTTGTCTTATGTCTCCTAAACAAGGTCCTGCTTCCTTCCCTTCATTTCTCCATTCAGAACCAACGTAACACTTTTCTCCAATAAAATCATCAATTTTCACTAATGGATATGGCTTGATAATACCATTGGACACAAGTTCTTCAAAGAGTGATTCTGTTGTTCTATCTGGTGTTAGATCTTTCTCTTTCTTCTTTTTGTTTTTCTTGCCTCCTCGCCTTGCCTGAAAAGTTATTTTTTAAATCAAGTTTATTTTGTTCCAAGCTACTCGTACTATCTAAATATTTGTTGTAACACATTTTTTTTTCTTGTCATCACCTTCTTCTGAGGCTTTTTTGACTTTTTCCCCTTAAAAGCTCGGTCTTTATCAAACGCTGCCTGTAAAAGTTCCAGTTCACTTCTCATCATCTCATCCACAATGTTCCTAATTTCTTGTTCTAGATTCACCATTTTGTCTCTTTCTATCATGTCTTTGTAATATCTTTCGTGAAGGTTATCAGGATCATCTTTAAACTTCCAAATGTCTTCAAATCTGTTATACAAAACATAGTTGATAAAGATTATTATACGAAACTTAATTTTGATGACAATGATTTAATGATTTTGATATTTGATTATAATGGTATAATGTTTTTATACAATAATTTAATGTTCTTACTCTTCATTAGAATTAACAATATCATCTAGAAACGCAGATTGATTGCATTTGTATGTTATTAAATCTTCCGTCTCATCTTTCTCTTTTTTGTTTTCTTCAGTCTTGCTGCTTTTCTTATCTTTACTATCTTTACTTCGTTTGGATTCTTTGGAAGAGCCAGTCGGAGATGATTTGCTAAGTTCACTGTCCGCCCCCGTCCCTAGAAAACAAAAGTTTATTTTTAAAAGAACCCAACCCTGTTATGTGTGTAATTGCAACAATGCGGAGATTTCTAAATTCAAATGAGTTCATTTTTTTTGTTGATAATATAATTTTTTGTTTATACTGAGAAAAATCTATTAATTTTCCTACCTTGCCTGCTATACATCGCTCTGCTGCCACCTGCTTCTTCTGAAGGAATTTCTGGAAACTTGCCAGTCCTTTCAAAGTATTCGGTTATCCACCTTCTAAGCTCATCGCCTATCTGCTCATTGATTCTCACTCCATGTCGAGCTCTTAGTTCTTCTTCTAAGGTAACTAAAGCCTTCTGGTATTCTTCATCCCTTTCTTTTTGGAGCTTGCGACGATAATCTTTAACCTTTAATAAAGACAGACTTATCCATACCAATATATAAAAGTGAAACGTTGTCTGTTTGTTTGTTTGTTTGTTTGTTTGTTTGTTTGTTTGTTTGTTTGGGGAGCTTTCACGCGATAACGGCTGGATGGATTTAGATGAAATTTGGAATGGAGATATCTTATACCCTAGAATAAAACATAGGATACTTTTTATCCCGGAAAGTTGTAAGTTTCCACGGGAAAACTGGAAAATGATGATTACTCACTGAAAGGAACAGTTTCCACCACAGAATGGTCTGTGGTTGCCATGGAAACGAAATAACAAGTCTGTCAAAAAATATCAATAGCATTGGTCTGTCAAAAAATATGAATACCTACTTTTGCATTGGTTTTTAATATCCTAGACAATAGGATGCTTTTTTTATGCGATAAACATTATTCCGCGCGTACGAAGTCACGGGCGGGAAAAGTAGTGTATAATATAAACAATAAAATTAATTGTTGCCGATGTTTTTGGTGAATAAAGTTGCCAGACCAAAGGAACTAATTCTACATAATGAACATACATACAGGTACATTCATATACTTAAAAAATACAGGTCATTATTTTAATTAAAGTAGCGATGGTAGCCTAACGTTTAAATAGTTCAACTAAGAACATAATTATACCGGGTTCGGTCCTAGGCTCCGCACCAATGACTAATCCTAGTTATGTGCGATTTTCCATCACTTCGTGCTTCGGAAGGCACGTGAAGCTGTCTTTCCTGGCTGTTATTGATTAATAGCAGTCGTTAAGCTATGTCAGAGACCCTCGGGCGGCCAGACAAACTCTGTCAAGAGAGGCCAGCAGTACTTAATATGACAAAAAAAGCAAACATACTACAAGATACCTACTAAAAAGTTTGACTTACGACTTCTGTCTTTTTCGCTTCTTCAGATTCCTTGTAAGGAGGAAGCTCCATACCAATCAGAAGCTGTTCTGCCCTTTTTCTTTTCTTAGTTCCCCTTCTAGCAATGAAGCCTCTCCAAACCTTTTGGATCGCAGTAGCTGCAGCTGGCGACATCTCACCTTTTTGATCTCGTCCTTTTTCTTTTAATAAACGAATTTCTTTCATGAATTGACCTCTGAAATAATCAGTTTAAAAAAATATATCAATTTGAATCCAGTTCTGCAATAATTGTATGATTAATACCTCAGTCTTCCTTGACGAGCTCGTTCATGGCTTTGTATGATTAGAACTGCTTGTTGTTCAGTCAGAACTAGTGGCTTTGGCTTAACAGGTTCATGTCCTAGCTTCCTCAAAGTCTCTAAGACAAAATTTCTTCTACTCTCAATCTCTTGCTCCCGTTCTCTTAGAAAATATTGTGGAACGCAAGGTTCTGCTTCAAATGGCGTTACTTGGAGCTTCTTAAGGGCCTATAAATTAAAATTGTTATGTTCAAATGGCTTGTTGAGGTTATCTGACGTCTGCTTAAGTCTTAATTTACATTGCAGAATTTTAGCTTGGCTTTTCCTGTCTATGTTCTAGTTTTGTGACTGAGCACTTTTATGCTTGTAAATGTATCTCACCTCATCGTCGTCGAAGGTATAATCGGACATATGTAACTCAACAAGCTCGTATTTAATTTCCACCAGTCTTCCTAAGCATGCTTCCAGCAGCCTTCTGACTATTATACGCTTTTGTGGCTGCAGCAACTGATCGTAAATAACGTCTAACCTGAAACGAAAAATATCAATGCTTGCTTATTTTCCGACAGTATAATCTGTATGTTTTTTATTTGAAAATTGGCCTTTTTAAAATAATCTATTGCTAGGCAGGCCTAAAAAATTTCTGTAAATCTGTTTTGCCGTGAAATCCATAAAAAGATGCGACCGGATTACGTTTTACTTTTCTATGATTATTCCAATATTTATTCAGGTGAAAATCTCAAATGTTGAGAGTGCGGTTGTCCACGGCGAGCGACAACAATAGCTATCTGATATCACAGTACATATAATAGTCCTTAGGACTATATATATATATATATATATATATATATATATATATATATAAACACTGGCCTTCAAAACTTAGTACCACACTTTTAATGTCTGTCGCATTACGGTAAAACTACAAGACCGATTGCGATGCGATTTTCACTTTTGAGCAGCTTAAGTTATGCTTAGGCTTAGGCTTCAGCTTAAAAACTGGTATACTTCGTATCTCAATCCAATGAGTAGGAGCCAAGCAATTTGATAATAACTATTAATATTAAAAGTGTGGTAGTTTTGATCTTTGACCTTCGACTGCATTTTTCGGCAGTCGAAAGTCTCGTGGACAATCTACAAATAAATGCACAGGCAAGAAGATGTATTAGTTGAATATATTGGTTCATCATCATCATCATCATCATCATCATCATCATCATCATTATCATCATGTCAGCCTTTAGAAGTCTACTGCTGAACATAGGCCTCCCCCAAAGAGCGCCATGACGAGCGATCTTGTGCCACCTCCATCCACCGACTTCCTGCGATTGCTACAATGTCGTCGGTCCATCGTGTCGGGGGTCTCCCCACACTTCGCTTGCTTGTTCGTGGTCGCCATTCGAGAACCGTTATTCCCCAGACGTTGTCGGTTCTGCAAACTATATGGCCTGCCCATTGCCACTTCAACTTGCAAACTCTGAGAGCTATGTCGGTAACCTTCGTTCTTCTACGGATTTCCTCATTTCTGATTCTATCACGTAGTGAAACACCTAGCATAGCTCTCTCCATTGCACGCTTTGCAACTCTGAGCTTTTGTATGAGACCAATAGTTAGCGACCACGTCTCAGTGCCGTATGTCATCACTGGCAACACGCACTGATTATAAACTTTCGTCTTGAGGCTCTGCGGTATCTGCGACGAGAAGATATGGCTTAATTTCCCGAACGCTGCCCATCCGAGTTGGATTCGTCGGTTGACCTCTTTGTCGAAGTTGGATCTACCCAGTTGGATCGTCTGACCCAAGTAGACATAGTGATCAACAGCTTCGATAATATCGTTCCCAACATAAACCGGCATGGGTACGACATGGGCATTATATTGGTTATCGTGGACAAATAGCCTTATTTATTTATTTATTCATTAGCACACAAATAAAATGTACTAAAAGGACTTAATGCTAAGTAGCATTTTCTACCAGTCAACCTGGACGTGCAAGAAAAATGGTAGTGGTGCAGTAAAAAAAACGTAGTGATTAGAAATAGATAGCTATAAACTAAAAATGAAAGAATAAAGAAAACTAAAACTATAGAATACATAAGAATATTACAAGTAATACACTAATATATAAAATAAATATTACAATAATGTTAACATTTATCATTAACAAGTAAGTATGACAGGTGAAAGAAAAGTAATAAATAAAAAAACAGTTTGTAAAGAATCCATACTACATATAGGTAGAAAATAAAAATAAAAACAGAATAAACGTTGGAATTATGAATAATGCACCTTTTCGACCTAAAATTGGCGAACTTGGCGCTTGATCATACCCTTAGTAGTTGCCTTTACGTTTACCGGCAACGCATTCCACAGTCTTACCGCTACAACGGCGGAGTTGTCCAGAAAGGAGGAAAGGTGCTTAGGAGTAGCAAGAAGTACGTTACTGGAGGACCTAAGAACAATTACTTACCAACCCGATTCTTCCTAAAAAAATGCTTATATCCGAGCAATGGTGATGATGATAATGACAATGACACTTACCTTCCCAACAGCACTGTATATCTGACTCTCAACTCCAAGAGCAGAGGTTGTAAAGTAACTCGTTCAGCAGTACCAGCTTCGAAGATAGCTTCATCTTCTTGAGTCGCTTCTCCAATTAGCTCTGATGTCTCGATTAATAAGTCGTTGTATGTTTTGTTCGCCATATTTTGTACTTGTTTATCTTAGACTTATTATAAAGGTTTTATTCCATTCTGTCCTTCTGTCCTACTAGTAGTTCGATGATCTGTTTGGACAAAAATAAAGCAGTAAGTACTAAACACTCTGTACAAAAAAGCAAAAAAAAAAAAAAAAAAAAAAAAAAACTGCAATGCAACTCTGTAGCAAAATATAAAAAAATGCTTTAGGGTACAACAGTCAGTCGCTTACCGCGACGCGCACGCGCAATATGCGCGCTGCAGTGCGCAATGTTAGATATATCTCCACCCGATGATCTACTGGAATCGGCTACTAAACAGGAATATAACAGTAAAAATATCGTGTTTCTGTTTGTCTGTATGTTTGTTCGCGCATCACGTATAAACTGCCGGACTGATTGCGATAGGGTTTTCAATGTTGGATAGCTTAGTGTTTGTCTTAAAATCTGAGGTACATTGTATCTTAATCCGATTACATGCCAAGCAATCGACAAAAAACTAATTGACGGCTGAACGAATTTTGAAGAGGTGTAAATAAAAATGAAATGAAGAAGTGTAATAAAGAAGTTCATTGTAATTTAGAGGTACTTTTGGTACTTTTGTTTCTAGAATAACACGTAAGGGCTATTTTTGAATGAAATGACTACGCGAGCAAAGCCGCGGGAACAGTCAATAATATTGGGCTGATTTGATTAAACTATCGACCTATTAACAGTCAAACAGTTTCCTAAACATTCGTGCTTTGTTAGCAAAATGGTATTTTTGCATGGGTTACTCTAATTGGGGCCACGAATTCATTGTTATCGTTATAAAAGTTTAAAAGTTAACAAAGGTAATGCAAAGGTAAGCAGTTTATTATACCAGCTCAATGTCATGAGAAACTTAAATTAAAAAAAATCACAGCACATTTACATCAGTATGCTACGAGTACTATCGATAACTTGAAACATACCTACTTTGTCGAACTGAAAGCAACGCCGCGAAAAACAGCTTAAAACTAACGTCGCGTAAACATTTTCGCACAAAAATAACACAAAAAGCTATTAATTCTCAGACAGTTATCCCGAACGCACAACTCACCGGCTATCGTTTAAACGTGTTCGGATTTATCGAACAAACACGGTCACTGTAGCGACGGTTGCTATCAACATAGTCACGGTTCGCTTCACGATTTTACGAAATTATCTATCCGAAACTTATTGGCCCGAATATCTGTTAAAACGACATCGGTTTTGTGTTGCTTATTTTTATGTTTATTAATGCGTGTATGATGTGGGCAGTTTGTGAACTTTATAAATTTCGGAAAATTATTTTATATAAATATCAAATACACTACATAACTAGATATGAGATAATACCCTACACGTTCTATTAAATAAATTAAAACATCGAGGTCTATGATCCAACAACGACTTGAATGCGGACTACTCGTGCTATTGTCTTTTAACAGGCGCTTTGGCGTAGCAAGGGAAGGGTAATGAGTTTAACAGTCTGGGCTGGGTTTGTATGTATGTGGATGTTTCACCGTAGCCACGCCCCAATTGGTTCGATTTGACAAGCGAGGTGTCAACCGACTCGTCTATAAGTATAGAATGTCTTAGTCTTTGTTTACCCGGCTACGTCGAAGCACCTATTAATAGTAATAATATATTCGGGACATTTCCACACCAATTATCTAGCCCCAAACTAGGATACCCTGTGCTATGGGCACTAGATAACGGATAAACATACATAGATAAGAATATTACATACATGACTCGGAAACAAACATTTCTGCTCATCACACAAATGATTGCACCTTGCAGGATTCGAACCCGTGACCGTTTCATTTCGTTCCTAGGATCTCTAGCCACTAGACCAACCGGTCATAACCAATTTGTTATGTGTTCAAACTAAAAACTTGGTCCAATTTTTACAAGCGACGTGTCAATCGATTTATCTTCATGTATAGAGTGTCATAGGCTATTTTTGTACCCGACTACTGCAAAGCAAAGGAAGGGTTATGTGTTCAGAATAAAACTTTGTCCGATTTTGACAAGCGAGGTAGCAATCGATTCATCTTCATCGCAAGAGTGTCATAGGCAATATTTAGTTTTTGAACTTATACCACGTTCAACACGGAGTTCGTTGCGTGGAGGGTTAAACCAAAGAGACATCTAAATCTATTTACAAATCCATTACGTGTTATATTTATAAATTATTTATGTTTGATAATCATTATTTTATATTTGTAGGTAATATCTTACTGCCGTTCTCATAATCATCAATTAACGCTAATCAAGCATTATAGCTTAATCGCTTGTTTTGTAATGAGGATATTCAATGGAGAACCAAGGTAACCGACATATCTCAAAAGATAAGCAAGCTAAAGTGGCAGTGGGTTGGTCACATTTCCCGAAGAACCGATAACCGTTGGGATACACGAGTTCTCGAGTGGAGACAACGTTTAGGCAATCGTAGTGAAGGATGCCCTGTGGCCAGATGGAGTGTCCTGCGAAAAGCGGCTGGCTGAGATTGGATGCGGAGAGCTGAAGTCTGAGCTCAGTGGCGTACATTAGGAGAGGCATACGTCCAGCCATGGACATATATTTAGGCTTATGATGATGATGATGATGATGACTGTGAACAAAATTTAACATAGACTACGTAAAGTTGATGTCTACGACGGTTTTTAAATGGGTTTAACAAAGTAATTCAACAAAATAGCGCCACGTCCCGTCGAGTAGTACTTAGGTACAAGCAGATACTACTTACACTAACGACACGTCATCAGAGTTCCTCCACAATATAACATTCAACGTATTTGTTTTTGGAAATAAAATGAGTCAGTTTGGGCATTAAATAATTTAATAATATGATTTTGACTGGCCCTGTTGATCCGGTCAAGTTTGTAATAAAAAGTACGAGGAAAACTCGTTTGCAAACTACTACTTTGGTGGTTGGAACCCTGGTAAGACCATAGAATATAATGATAGCACAACCAGATGGACACATGCGGAAGAGTCATACCACCACAAATGGAATGCTTGCTTGCGTATTTGTCCTAAGAGGTACTCTAGCCTCTGGTGTCAGAGTTTGTGAGGCTACCCGAGAGCTGCTCACAAGGCTTGACGACTTCTATTAACCAATAACAGCTGGCACGACAGCTTAACGTCCATTATTGGTGCAGAGCCTAGGATCGAACCTGGTATCCTTGGGTTCTAAGTCACACTAGTAAATCGCTAGGATGCCATCGCTCTCATCATCATCATCCATAAATGAGATAAATCTTCAAAATTATAATAAAAATAAATACCTAGTTTGTACAGTTATTATTTGCCCAGAGTAAACGTTCAATCACTTCTTTAATTAAGTAGCTCTTCCCACCATTATTAAGATCTCACACATGCATGTCTTATTTACTTAAGTGGAAACTTTTCCTCCCGGAAATTGGTTGAAACACGCCAGGGGCGCGTCGTGATAACTGCCACTTAGCCGCCAACCATTTTATGCTGCAGTACTCTGCTATAGTTAAATATACATACAAATATCCTGTCATTGACATTGATTTTTAGTCAAAATAGAAAAATATTCCACTTTAGTGTTTTCATTGATTTAATTTATAAAATATATCTTTCGTCCTTCCTTCGCTAACACTAATATAAAAAATCTAAAAGTCTGCTGCTCTGGTTTGAGGAACATCATTGAGTTGCAGCGCCCGATCGCGTTGCACTCGATGAACGGCTTCGCGCGGCTTGCTTGATATCAGACTCTGGCCTGCCGAGTCTGCTCCCGCCGTGTGCTAGAATCAAGCGGAAGGAAGTTCCTGTAATTCTGTGTCAAAGAGGTTTGTGTCCTGGAATAGTGGGAGCAACCCAAGCCCGGGGACTGCCTCGCGACACTATATATATTATAGTAACCATTTAGATTATTGGCAACACACTATGGTTCACACAGTATTGAAGTTGCTCAACATTGAGCAACATTTCAATTCAATGAACGCTGCCGCAAAGATGCATCAGATGTTATTATTTTTTCAAATTATGCCATACTGCCGCCACATATAATATTTTCAAAAAAATATATAGCCTGTGTTACTCGGGGGGATGTAAGGATTCAAACAATATTTCATACGTGTAAATTTGTTCAGGCATTTAAACGTTATGGTGGAATAAAGAAACTCACAAACATACACGAATGCTAAAAACAATACACTCCCTTTTTTGAGCAGTCGTGTAAAAACAGTAGATCTCTGCAAGGTTCTAGTCTAGAGGAATTTAACTAGAATGTTATAGTAGCTACTAGATGGTACTGGGACATGGTGGAAGATTCTGGTCGTCTCCAGTTGGTACCGAAACGTTCTAATAGCGGGGGATGAATGACGCAATATTCTAATCCCTACGGGAACATTCCAGAGAGCGCGGGACGTGCGTGTCCGGCGGCTCAGGGTATAAATACGGCAGGCGTCGGCTGAGCGAAGTGAATATTCAGTGCTATAGTTGAGTTCAGTGATATAGATATATGATTAATGTTTACAGTTAAGTTAAAAAGTGTTTTAGTGTTATTTGTTGGTTGAGTTAGTTTTTGTAGTTATTCCAAATAAAAGTGTTAACTCTTGGTTTATTTGATATCATCATCATCATCTTCATCATGTCATCCTTTAGAACTCCACTGCTGAACATAGGCCTCCCCCAAAGAGCGCCATGACGAGCGATCTTGTGCCACCTCCATCTACCGACTTCCTGCGATGGCTACAATATCATCGGTCCATCGTGTGGGGGGTCTCCCCACATTTCACTTGCTTGTTCGTGGCCACCATTCGAGAACCTTTATTCTCCAGCGGTTGTCGGTTCTGCGAATATGTCCTGCCCATTGCCACTTCAACTTGCAAACTCTGAGAGCTATGTCGGTAACCTTGGTTCTTCTACGGATTTCCTCATTTCTGATTCTATCACGTAGTAAAACACCGAGCATAGTTCTCTCCATTGCACGCTGCGCAACTCTGAGCTTGTGTATGAGAACAATAGTTAGCGACCACGTCTCAGTCCGTATGTCATCACTGGCAACACGCACTGATTATAAACTTTCGTCTTGAGGCTCTGCGGTATCTGCGACGAGAAGATATGGCGTAATTTCCCGAACGTTGGATTCGTCGGTTGACCTCTTTGTCGAAGTTGGATCTACCCAGTTGGATCGTCTGACCTAAGTAGATATAGTGATCAACAGCTTCGATAATATCGTTCCCAACATAAGCCGGCATGGGTACGACATGAGCATTTGACATGATGTTCGTCTTACCCATGTTCATTTTAAGACCCACCAGTTGGGAAACAATATTGAAGTCTCTGAGCATTGTGCTTAGGTCTTCCAGGGTTTCTGCCATGATGACTATATCATCGGAAAATCGAAGGTGAGTGATGTATTCGCCATTGATGTTAACACCATATCTGTTCCAGTTCAGAAGCTTAAATATATCTTCCAGTGCAGAGGTGAACAGTTTCGGAGAAATAACGTCTCCCTGTCTCACCAATTTTTGCACCTGGATAGAATTCGTGCTCTGATCCTGAAGACAGAATGTCCTGGTGGCCTTGCTGTATAAACACTTCAACACTTCGATGTACCAGTAGTCAATCTGGCACCACTGTAATGACAGTAACACTGCTCAGGTCTCGACTGAATCAAAGACTTTCTCGTAATCCACAAACGCTAGATATAGTGGCCGATTATACTCTTCGGTCTTCTGTATAATCTGCCAGAGCGTATGGATGTGGTCTACGGTGCTGAAGCCTTTCCGAAATCCAGCTTGTTCGGGAGGCTGAAAGTCACCAAACCTACGTGCGAGACGGTGTGTAACTACTCTCTAAAACAGCTCATAGACGTGGCTCAGCAGCGAAATGGGCCTATAATTCT
Organism: Alsophila aescularia; assembly: GCA_946251855.1. Lineage (NCBI taxonomy): Eukaryota > Metazoa > Arthropoda > Insecta > Lepidoptera > Geometridae > Alsophila > Alsophila aescularia. The sequence goes on from OX276373.1 coordinate 33,081,613, forward strand.
TCAAGAGGGTTTTATCACCTTTCTTAAATAACAAAACCACTACGCTCCTGTGCCTCTGGCGTAGTACTCTCGAGGATGACGGAGTTAAACAGCTTCTGAAGGACTTTAAGTACCGGTGTTCCACCTGCTTTCAGTAGCTCTGTCGTTATTCCGTCCTCCCATGGTGCCTTATTGCTCTTAAGCTGTTTGAGACCCATTCTGAACTCGTATAGGCTGATGTCCGGGATATCTTCAGTATAATGTCGGGTCAAACGGGCTCTTATATCGCTAGTTGTGCTAGGAGGACTACGCGATGAGGTGTATAATTGTCCATAGAACTTCTCGAGCTCACTCAATATCTCTGGCTTCGACGAACGATGCTGCCACTGTCGGTTTTCAGCTTCGTCAACAGGCTTTGCCCAATAGACAGATCTCTTGCGAACACTTTGGAGCCCTTGTTTCGCTCTATTGCGTTCTTAATACAAGTAGTATTATAGTAACGCAAATCGTGTCGCATTGACTTTGAGATCTGTTTATTCAGCAAGCTGTAACTCGACATATCCACTGAAGACTGCAACCTCATCTCGCCTCGTTCTGCCATAAGTTTGAGTGTATGCTCAGAGAGTTTCTTTCTTCTATTTTTGCGGTAGGTCATAAAAAACTCCGACCCGACCGCGTGAACAATTTCCACCAGCCCGTTGATATACATTAATTTTATCCGAACCGCAGCTCGTAACAATATTCTACTGCAGTACTTTGTTATCGTACTTTGAAGAGTGTTCAGTTCATTGTTCGCTAGTTTTTACCTACATTCCGCATCAAAACCTCATTTCAATATACACTACTACTTAGTTGTCTACGATGTTACGTTGCATTACTTTTCTTCATATAGTACCTTGAAGACTGCTCAATTTATTGACATCATAAATTATGGAACTTACCGTACCGAAAAGTTGCTCAACGATGAGCAACATTTCAATGTACGGGAACATTTCTTTAGATGTGAACATTCAAAAACTGTCTCGACCATTCGTGGCCACTTGTTAAAGTTGGCTGATTTTTATTGTATCTAAATGTTGCTCAACAGTGAGCAACATCGTGAACTATATTTTATAACATGATAAAATTAAGAAACTTTCTTTATTACAAGTGCAGAATTCTTAATGGCGCTGCAGTTTTTATTAGTAATCATGGTGCTCACCATCTCGTTCCTTAACTAAAAACAACAGTACTACCCACCATAGATCTCAAAAGACCAGGCTCTGCTTTTTAAGGGTTTTTTTTTTCATATATATGCTGCATCAACCACAAACCTGATAAATGTGAAACTTTACATACATATGTTTGAGATATTTATTTCTCTAATGCGGGTAGCGGGTGGCAGAGTGCAGAGGAGGTGGCAGGGGAGTGGGGAGTGGGAAAATATAACCTTGGAGCCTGGCCTTAAAAGAGATGCTTTAATATGAGGTAGACAAAAACTAGATTAGATACTACTACAGGTAAACAAACCCACATAGCAATATTACCTCTGCCGTGTTTCATTGCATCAACAACAAAGAAAGACATAAGCAGACTAGCGAAAATGAGTCCCTACTAACACGTGCTACACAAACGCTACAAGAATTGTGATTAAGGCCAAAGAAGGCCCACTACACCTAATTTATACGGTCCACGCCCGAGGAGCTGGTACCTTATCGCCCCACTTTTAATTTTATCTAAGGCGGGTACTGAACCATTTTCATTTTATGGATCAATAAACTGATAGAACCGCTGAGTGCGTTCTCATATCACATCGATACTAATATGATTGAACATCGTTCGCGTAAATTATGGATTGAACTCACACCGCGGCAATTTGTTGTGAGGCTGAGTGCGCACTAGGAATGTTGTATTTAAAATGTTTCGGATTAATATTGTTTACCCCCGAACTAAAAGAAAGGGGTGTTATTTGTTTAGGGTGTATATGTACGTATGTATCATTGCGTCTGTCTGTGGCATCTTAGCTCCCAATCACATTGCACACATGCGGCTCAAAAGGCATTCACGCACTTTCACGCGAAAATAATTTAATAAAATTTTGTATGAAGATGATAGAGACCATCGTGCTTTTAATTCTGTAGTGTCCGTTAGCCTTATAAACATGTATTCAAATTCCAGTTCAGACCTACCATCAATCTCAACAAAAAAGTGAAACGTTGGTCAAAATGCGAATGTTAATGTAATGCGAATGTCACCGGGAGTTGAGCTTGTCTCCAGACTATCTTCCAACCCTCCACTCCAAAGCCGACATATCGAAGTTGGATCAGTAGGACGGTCGTGTGAATTTTGTTCGTGTCCCATTCAAAATGTATGCCTCTACGATGTTTTGTTATAAGCATCCACCAACAATGTTTACGCAAGTTATTTATTTTTATTTTTATTGTCTTTAGCCTTGACTGAAATAATAATTTTAGATTATATGAAATCAATCTATTACCTACATAGAATATAAATTATTGGCATAAGTTCTTTTTTGGCAGAGCAGGCGTGCTCTTTTAGCTTTTAAGCTCGTTTTGTAATTTTTTTATGCACGTAATAAATTAATTAATAAATAAATAGCGTCCAACTCACCAACTCCAAACGTTCGGCCAAACATCGAATCGATAAGTGTGGCCAAGCTGTATCAGATCAGCATTGATGATAATGTAGTGATGCAGTGAATCAAGTGTATTTATAAGAGTGATTTAAATTTTCTGAACAAATAAAAAATATAACTGCGCGTCTCTAATAGTCACGATAATTTTTATTCAATTCGCTTTCAGAAAATCGGAGAGCGATTTTTTAGTGTCACACGTGATTTCGAAATCACCGGTGATAAAAAGATCAAATCAAAAATTCGAAATCAGCTTCTCGCAAAAGTGGTATTTGTGAATTTCATAGCCTGTCTACCAACATGCAACTATTGCTCAGCTTTGATCGTAGACAATCTTACGATTATGTTACATTATACGCAGCAAATATTTTTATAGGTACTAGGTACCGGTTTTTATTTTTAGGTATGACATGATTTATAGGTACATGCGCTAGAAACTCAGATTAGTCTAATCTGAGCGCTAGACAGACAAAATAGGGTTACCTACATACAAGCTACCCCTGTATTATGGGTACCTACCTACAGATACCATTTAATCTAGTAAAAAAGTAGGTAGGTAAGTATTTCTAGTAGATACCTAGAAATACTTACCTATTTCTAGTAGATACCAAGTAATCTACGCGTAAGAATCAGCTGATCGTTAGGAATATATAACATTGACTAACCTTTATTTCTATATTGAAGACAAGCAGCAAAAAGAAACGTCAATTCCTCGACATACAATTTGGCTTTGAGAGGCAATTTCATAGCGGACATTGAGAATTATTCATACATATCATAACTTTAGTCCCAGTATCTTCATCTGACAAGATATCTTTAGTAACATCGATGTCAATAATTACTAGGCTCCTAAAGGCTTGCTGCTAGCACAGAACACATTAACCGAGCTGCTAGTATGTAATAACTCATTGATAGGTAGGTACTCTTATTTTAGGAAAACAACACACGAAACTTTGGATAGAAGCTAATAATATGAATGAAACTATGAACAAAATGTCAAAATTATCACCGGGTAACTTCAAAACGAGTGGGGGAGGCACTCGTAAACTAAATCATAGGTATGATATTTTTTCTCACCCAGTGAAATTCAAAAATACGACTTTTGGGAAATCGGTGGCTTTTTATCATTTCGCTGATATTTAATCACTCGGTGATACTCAAAAATCGCACCCCAGGACGCACAGAGAAAAAAAGAGCAAAATAGATGTTTTTGTAATCGTTAATTCGGTATAACTTGCGATTTGTACGTGGCGTAGACGTGTTGCGACAAACAAACGGCCGTGCGTCCCGACACAGTCCTATTCGTATAGTTTTGTCTATTTCCTCTTCGGCATGTCTATTGGATTGGACATCATTGTATTGTTTAATATTCACTCATCACTTATACACACGCCTTTACATCCCAACCTATCATTACCTCGCCAAGCAGGCGGGCAATCAGTCAGTATGAAGAAATTATCCGGGTTTTTTACTCCTAGACGTGATTGAGCCATTACCTTGATGGAAGGCCTGCGAAATAACACACTTGTAATCAAGTAGCTGATACTGTGTTATAGACAATACTTGGGGATTGGCAAGCCTTGGAAGTGTAGATATTTTATCTGTGGAAGTGGAATATTTACATGGTTTTACGAAAGTTTACGTTTTAAGAATGTGACGTTTTGCAAATGTGACGTTTTGGGACCAAAACTAGCAAAAGACGTGACTTCTGGAATTAATTTCACATTAAAATCAATTGTGGTTTTTTCAATATTATTTTTTTATTTTTTTCTTTATTGACATTATCATTAACTATTGATATTACGTGAAAGTGTTTTCTTTCCTCTGGACCTGGATCTAAGCAGTTACACTATTTCCGATACTTGAGCAGATAATATTTTTTCATCTATGTATTGCGGGCTACGAGAAGTAGGTTTGCATAACTTTATACATACGCTGCGTACTGTCAGCATAACAAATCTCTAAACTTTATACAGCAAAAATACAGTACATAACTCCAAATTTTTACACGTAGCGACCGCTTGAAGCAATATGGCCATCATAGGCACATCACAACCATCACAATAAGGCTATAAGCCATTACAATATGGCTGTAGGTAGGCCATTACAGGAAGATGGCCGTTCATAATAAAGCCATTACGGGAATAAACGCAAACGACTGTATTTACAACGCGTCTACGTCCATCATTAGGGCTAACCATTTAGCAGACTGGGAATAGTTAAGACAGGATGAGATAAATTGTAATTTTATGGTAAATAAAATATAAGTTCAAAAATTAAAACCCGACTACGATCTAAGTGGACTAAAAAGTCAAAAACAATAATTTTCAATCGTTTAAAAAAAAACTTTAGTGCCGTAGGAGTGTGATATACCAGAATTAAACCAAGTAAAGCGCACTCCCACGGCCTTATTGTTTCAACAGTTTTAACACGTTTGAAAATTCTTTATTGTCAGTTTTAGTCCATTAAGTTCGTAGTAGGGTTATAGTTTTCGAACTTATATTTTAATTAATAGTATTTAGTTTGAACCCTTCTTTTGCTAGTCTATATGACAATCTTGGGATGAAAAATAATCGATAGATGCCTCGATTGTCAAATCGGACCCATAGGGGCGACACTATGATGGAACATTTCTGTAAACTTTTTTGCTACTTGCTGCTTTATTATGAGTACCTATATTATCCATATAATATTTTTCATATATATAAGTATATTACATAATAAGTAGCTATTAAATATAGGTATATATTAAATTAAAGTTTATTGTATATATTTTATTTTATTAATCAATTCTAGTGCTCTTCACACAATAAAGCCGCACACCCTACAATTTTCCTTGGACGACCAGGATGACTAGTGGAATATGCTTCTTAGCATTAAGTCCTCCATGTACACTTTTTATGTACATGTACATGTACATGTACTAAAGTATTAAATAATTATTATATATATATATTATAATATTTAATATCCATCCATAACAATATATAAAAGTGAAACGTTGTCTTTTGTTTGTTTGTTTGTGTTTCTTTCTTTTCTTTTTTTTTCACGCGAAAACGGCTGGATGGATTTTGATGTCGCGGGCGGGAAAACTATTATAATTATAATAAAGCAGGTATCAAAAAGACTAGTCTTGTCTAGTCAAAAGCAAGATAGTAGGATTATAATTATAAACGATTGCTGCTTTTGTAACTAGGTAGGTTTTTGTTTTTTATCCAACAGTCTCATTCACAGTAATCCATACAGTTTTTTTAGGATAAAATCAATGGGACGAGTCACTGAACCGAAAAGATAATAATTTTTAAATTCAGTAACTCCCCATTGGGACGAGTGTCTTGTGGGAAGAGTCACTAAACTAGCCTAATTTGGGACTCAGTTCCTTCTACTGTTGAGCAAAGGTCTCTTATCCTATAATTGAAGCATACCTAGCTTTTAAAACTATCCACAAATACTGTACTCCAAGCCAAGCTTTGATATCGAGTAGGTGACGAGGCGGCGCGGCCGGCGCCGGCGCCTTTGTTTCTATTTAATGAGCTTACTTTAATAGCTCATTGTAGACTTTTTGCGCTCATGTAGGCCCCTTAACGACGGTTTGATGTGCAAGAAGATAGACCCTTTCGGTGTGATGAGAAAACGATTACGTTGAAGGAAAATGTAGTTAAATCTAGGGCCTAATATAAATAACGTAAAGTTGTAACGGTTCCAAGAGTAACCTTGTTGTATTAAGGGGAGTACTCTCTCAAATGTGTGTCCTGCTCGTCTAGGTGCAGTGTGAGCGGGAGAGGTGATGCAGCTAAATCGAATGATAAATTTTGTACTTTTCTATCGATATCTCAATACACAAAACTCAATTAATAAAAGTGTTCAGGTTTTTGTTTAGTTTAATAGAGTAGCAATAAAATTATACAGAAAAATATGTTGTTATGTTGTTGTCGCTGAAAATAATGAGAATAGCGATGCAACAAGTTATTTTCATGCGGTAGTTCGTGTTTTTTTTACAAGGATACCAAGCCATTTCTGAAAGTTATTTTAGAGTATTATTTTAGGTGGTATACTTTTCTATCCACAGTATTTTTTGGTTTGCATAAAATTGTCTCATTACGTCATTCTCGACGTTTTGCTAATCGTCTTGTTGTTAATTTCAGGACTGACCCCGCCTTAATAAGTTGCAGTACAAATTAAAATTTGCTGCTTTTGAGCGGCAAGTAAGGGCAGTAACGACTTTTTTTTTTTAATTTTCTTTCTCCTGCTTACTCACTACTATAGTAAACTGCATGTTCACTTATAACCCGATCAGATTCCAATTTTTATACTTGCCAAACATCATCGGATACTTTGTGAGTCATATTAAATTTGTACAGACTTTGCTGTTCTTTTTTAGAGTTCCGTACCTCAAATAGAAAAAGGAACCCTGAAAAGATCACTTCGTTGTCCACCCATCTGTGTGTCTGCATGTCTGTCTTCAAGACCCTTTTTCTCAGGAACGATCAAGTTGAAATTAATTTCAAATACTCAGGACTGCAATCTCTTGGAGCTGTGAAAACTCTAACCTCTAAGTCAACGCAATCAAAAAATACGGCCGTTTATGCCGCATATTTTGACACTCGCAAGGGGATCAATACCTATTAGGTACTTCCCGTTGACCTAGAATTATTGATGGCATGAAGCAATGTACAAGTAAAGTGAAAAATTCGAAAACCAAAAATTTGTAGTATCAAAAACAAAAAAACTTCTAGATTCGATTCCCGTGAAGGACGAACTCTTTACTAATGGTATCTACAAGTGTACGGAACCCTCAGTGCGCGAGTCCAGCTTGCACTTTTTTCCTATTGTTTTATTTTGTTAGTGTCGACTGCTAGTATTCCTTGGTAAGTACCAGATATTCAACCACCAAGCAATATAGCACGCAAACATTACCTTGTAAATACGCAATCTATCGAAAATGTAATAACTAATATCTCAAACCTGAGTCAAGCGCAGTGTGTCCCACTCAAGATTACGTAATCTGAAGTTCTAATTGACCCTGCAATTATTAATTGGCAGGCGTGACGCTTACCATCAAGCGAACGGCCTGCTCGTCTCGCCACTTACTTTAATATTAGAAAAAAACTGCTCTACTAATAAACAAGAGGGAAACATTGCTTGAAAAAGATAATTTGACGATCAAATTACTAGAACAATTTAGTTGAAATTCTGTACACCACAGAAAAGCTACTTTTTTGCGCAAAAACGATAAAATGCAGGCGCAATCGCAAGGCCCAACTAGTTTTCTAACACACCAAATCAAATCCAAGCTAATAAAAGCTTTCATCAGCCCAATAGTGATCATTATAATTATTTACTAAGCCGTGATTGAGCTGGTTTGTACTGATTACCAAAACATAATCTCACGTTTCTCTGATTACGGTCTTGTACACCAATTGCTTTTGATTGATGTTATAAAACCGTGTTAGTATAAAAACGGTCAAGAAACTAATAAAGTGCCAAAACAGGTTAGAACTGAGACCTCGGGTGGTTATTGTGAATCGTAAAACCACGCCCCGGACACTGCTAGAATGTATGGGCGTTTGCAAGACATATTAAAGAAGTATTCATATTATTAATACCTAGATACAAGTTTTAAACTTAGTGTAGGGCGCCCTCCAGTCAGATGGAATGATCATTTACGCAAAGTAGGCAGCAATTACATGAGAAGAGCTGAAGATTGGGCTCATTAGTAAAGGCATACAGCGTGGATTTTTAGTCTCTAATGGACTGAGGTTTGAGAACTAGAAATGTCAGAAATTGCTAAAATCTTTCCCCATACATTTAGTACGAAATTACCTTATCCGTAATAGCTACAGGAAAACGTTCTTATGAGATTTGCCTTAACTTTTGGAGATATTTTGTCCTGCATTCCCAGATTTTGGGAAAAAAATACAGTCATCGAGAAAATGGGCAATTTACAAAAAAAAACTAGTCGATCCTGTTTCTTATAAGGATCAAGTCTCTATCGGACCATCTGAGGTTAGAGCCGTCAGTATTTTTGAAAGGATGTATTCGATGTTAGAATTTGATTTTATTCATTTCGTATAAAATGTATGGAGAAAGTTTATTTTTGGAATTTCTGACTTTTCTAGTACTCTAACCTCAATTGATCCAGTAGAGACTTTCGATCCTTGTCAGGAACAGGACAGATTGGCAACAACAAAAAAGTTTGTGTAAATTAACAATTTTCTCGATGACTGAACATTTTTGACAATATCTATGAATGCAGGTCAAAATATCTCCAAAAGTTAAGAAGAGTCTCCTAAGAATGTTTTCTAATAGCTACAATGGTTAAGGTGATTTATTACAAAATGTATGGGAAAAGTTTTTCACAATTTCTGTCATTTCTAGTACACAAACCTCAGTCGGTCCGATAAAAAATGTTGCTCCTTATAAGACACAGGATCTATTGGCATCAAAAAAGTTTTTGTGTAAAATTACCATTTTCTTGCTGACTGTACATTTTTACCAAAATCTGTGAATGCAGCTCAGAATATCTCAAAAAGTTATGGCAGGTCTCCTAGGAATGTTTTCCTTTAACTATAACGGCTAAGTTACCTGAACTACTCAAAAATCCACCCTGTATATCCAGCAGTGGATAAATGCAGGATTTTGTTGATGATAACGATGATGATACAAGTCTTAAGAAAATCTTTTACTTGATTTATAGACTACAGTTTTTGCCTACGAATCCATCTGAGCGGACTATAGTTTATCGCGATAATAAGTACTTTACGTCCCTTCCCCAGGGATCAAACTATCCCCATATCAAAGTTCATTACGATTGGCTCAGCCGTTTAGTCGTAAAGAGATGTCAGTCCGCACGCTGTCCGGATCTCCGGCTGTTCTTCTCTACAGGTCGCATTTCTTAATCCTATCTAGACGAAACTTGGTATACAGGTTAAACGAGTTTTTAGATTTTTTCAATCTTCGGGATTTTTGATTGGGGGGTTTTTTCTCCAAATAAGGGGCAAAAAGACGGCTTCTGAAGATCTCCGACTTATTAGATCCGATTTCGATGGGTTTTTTTAATTTGAAACTGTAGATGCGAATCTGGGTCGTGGGATCACAGATTATGATGGAGCGGGCTTAAGAGCGGTAATGGTTACATCCAGGTCGTAGGTCCTGAATGTATGATGATGCGGTGCGGGGGAAAACTAAGGTAATGCGGGGGCGAATGAGAAGAGAAGAGAATGAGAGATACGAGCAGATTGTAGCGCACCAAAGTAGAAGGTAGCCGGAGGGGCAAACGAACTCACCGTTGATCCAAGCAACCTCGTTCCTCTGGTCTGGCGTAGAAGCAGCGTCAAAGGCGTTAATCCTCTTCTCGAAAAGTCACGGAAAGTCTATGTTACACGTCACTAAGATGGAGTTCCGAAGTCAGCGCGACTTCATTCCAACGCGGGTCGCGGCGGCGATAATTATAAGCGGAAGATACGTATTTCGTATCAGCGGATGATGTCGACTCCAGCGAGATTGAAGGTCGACTCCAGGATGCGAAAATAGATCCTGGAAGCGCGGATGCGAGAGATGTCGACTCCAGCGAGGTTGGAGGTCATCTCTGAATGTCAAGGTGGCGTCGTCGTACGACGCGCTGCATGCCAATCTTCCGCACTAACTTAGCTGCGCATGCATCGGCTGCAGCGCGCGGCCAAAGGGCAACGAGATTAGCTTAAACACAAGCGGTTCGCTGCATTTACCCGATTTACCGATGGCATCCTCTTCGGTTAGTGCGAACAAAAACGGCGTAACCAGAAACTTTACGTTAGTCTCATAGAAATTTACTGTAGATCTGATAAGGATCTTCAGCGTAATGAGCAGAATAGCTCCTCAAAATGTAGTAAATTGCTCAGTTTTAGCCCTTTACTAGGTAGGGATTAATGCAGCACCTTGGTTATAAATGTTAGTGTTACAATAAGTTAACCAAATGGCGTTACAGTGCACCGCTAGGTTGCTTGTTAAAAAGTTTGTGCTCACAAAGTATTAGTATAGATGGGTCACTGTATACAAGCTACATCTAGAATGGGAATGACCCAATTTAAAGTCGCTCTGCGGTCTATGGAAAGAAGGCTATGCTCTGAGTTTCGTATCCGGATCCAGGTGATTTGTCAGAGAACCAACGTTATCTACATTTCCTTTAGGAATAGTAAGCTGAAGTGGCAGACATATTTCACGAAGGACTTTTAACCGTTGGGGTAGACGGTTTGTCGCGTGTTCTTGAGTGGAGACTGCAACTGTAGTAACAGCGCCCCCCGGCTAGGATGAGCGACGATATACGCAAATTGGCTGGCAGCCGTTGGAAAATTTGTGTGATGAGCAGAAATGTTTGTTTCGAGTTATGGATGTAATATTCTTATCTATGTATGTTTATCCGTTATCTAGTGCCCATAGTACAGGGTATCCTAGTTTGGGGCTAGGTAATTGGTGTGGAAATGTCCCGAATATATTTATTTATTTATTTTAATAGCCGAAGATCGAGCTCAGAGGCGTGCTTTGTGAGAGGCCTATGTACAGGAGTGGACTGACACGCTTGGTGGTCTCCCTGGTTCATCATATTTCATAAATCCACTAATGTCTTACCTGGTTATAGACAACTTTTTCAAATATTTGACACCCGGTTCAATCTGGGGGCAATCCTTACATAATATACATTATACATTCTGGTCTTTTCGAGATGTTCCTTTTACCGTTTTTGAGCGATAATATCGAAATTTGCACTTATCAGATATAAGTCATAGGTGCAGGACCGAGTTTTGTACAAGGAGCCGTTGGAACGTGAAACACATGTTACTACTCGGCCACCCTGTAAGATAAATTAATTATTTTGAACACAAAAGTTTACACTCATAAATAATTCATATTATAACGAGGCCTTTCAGACTATTTAAACCACCATCATGTGCGAAATTCCCATAAAAATATAACTACTCAAAATAAAACATGGTGAGTGAGAAAAAAGTACTTCATCATAAACCAAAGCAAAGCAACCTTCAACTTTACCCTTCTACGATGGCGTCGAAATTATAGGGTACAGTGGGATACAGTACACTAGCTTTTGTGTGTTGTCGTGGTATGTCTCGAATAGGGCGCTATTCGCTATACCACATGAAATATACACGATTATACGAAGATATTGTAACGCGACGCGTTACGTGTGTGACTGGTCATCTGGTTTAGTTTTAGCATGACCACCAATTGACAAACAAAAATCTGTGAGAGAAAAATAACTGTGCTATAAAGTTATAATCTACACATTTGTAGGACCCTGGTTTGTTTTTTATCAAAATATTAAGGTTTAATGCGTATGTTGCAAATCATGATTATTTAATTATGATTCTTTTACTTAAACTTTAACAATAATCTATACTTATATTAAAGCTATAAGTAAAAAAGAGTTCTAGTTAACAAAAATAAATTTAGAGTTTTTTTTCTAAATGTGCTAAGTACAACTTCATGGAAATCAACTTTTATAGTTTCATAAATTATTTTGTAAAATAATTTATGAAACTATAATTAATTCAAGAAAAAAATATATGTTAATTGAACCTAAAAATCGTCTTGTCTATTATGGTTACGTTACAATAACCATATTATGTTCAAATTTTTTACTCAAAATACAGGTAGAATTATGTACATATAAATAAAAACCCGAAGCTACCCGTGCGAAGCCAGGGTGAATCACTAGTAATCTATAAATAAACAACTACATTCGGTTCTTTATCAAAATTTATATTAATAATTATTTTAATCCTTCACAAAAACACACGGTACAGTTTAAAAAAACATTTATTTATTTTCTAATTTGCCTCCAAAAATTACACCCATTTCAAAAGTCATTACGTTACCGTTACAAGTCCGCGTTTGGGTCATGTAAATTTATATATATACCAAATTTAAACTTAATCGGATCGGTAGATTAAAAGCAAATTGGCTGTGCCAGATGAACATACACACGAGTGGTCCTATATGCGTTCTGTTTTTATTTTTCAGTACCCTTTTCAAGGCCTTTTCTTCGAGAAAAGAATTTGAAACTCTAAGCAGGCGTAGATTCGGTGAAAGTAAGCAATGCAGTCCACTTACCACCGGTACCTTGTTAAAACGTGCTTATACTAAGCATAGTAATTCATCAAATCCACGCAACTTTACGTACTGATATTCGCATACAGTTGCAAAAAGATCACGTACGCTGCGCTCGCGCACGCCGCTAGTGGATAATGTCTTCATTTGAGATAATTCCCTCGGATCGCCGGTTCGGCTCGGCTCGGAGCTTTTTACATTCCGTTAAGAGCTGGGTGGGTGATCTGTAGCGTTGGACCAGAAAATATTTATAGAAAGGAGGAAAAGCTAATCAATTATGATTTAGGCTTTGAGCTATAAGACCAGTAGTCTAAAATAAGTAAAAATTAAGAAAACTACGCTAATACGCGATATGGCGGCTGTGAAAATTAAGAAAACTACGCTAATACGCTCTGCCTTCATTCTACGAGTGGAACTTTTTGCCGGATATTGTCACCCCATAGTTCCTGGGAATCTTTAAGTCATAAATAAGTGAATAGATTACCTCATACCAAGCGTGCACCATCTTCAACTATATAAACGATATTTGAAGGCTCAGAGCTAAAGATGCACTAAAGTCAACATTAGAAACGGGATATTTTCCATGTTTTTTATTTTTTATTCCCTACATTTCAGCTCAGTAGAAAGCGCCGTGATCACGAAGTAAGTGAAGTAAATACAGGTGGGTGCTAATTTTTACAAGGAAATAAAACGGTCTTCCCTCTTGCGTGCATTGAGATATATTTATTCAATGCTTGCTTGCTATTTTTTTTATTATAATCAATGCTACCTGAATCGAGTTGGAAGTGATAGTGGGATCAGCCCTACTATCACTTCCAACTCGATTCATATCTCGACAAACAAAACTGACAGAATCCGCTTGGCAGATTCTTCTCTGTTTTTCTTCAGTTCTTTTAACACAGCCACCGCTGGATTCCAGGACCGCGACAATTGAAAACAGTGCTGAATTATCGGAAATTCAAAATAAAAGATATACTGGATCCGTCACTCCAAGTGTTACCAATTGAAAATGATATTAATTGGTCTTTACCCAAACAGAGCAATGCTAGAAATAGAGTTTTCAAGGAAAACCAAAGTTATTGTTCGATATGACCTCCTTTGACATGGATAGTGACATTAAGACATTTAGACTTCCGCCAAATGTATCGCTTGATGCACGAAAGTAGGTTATTGTGGGATTCGGTCCCTCCAGACAAAGTGCCGCTTTCAGCGTGTATACCACTGGGTCCCTATACAAGCAGGCTTTTTATTCTTTCAATGCAAAATAGAACAATAGAACGAAAATGTACGGGACTGACATTAGAGTTTTCGTTCGCTAATGTCAGTCCCATACATTTTGGTTCTTTTCCATTTGCAGTGACGGAATAGAAAGCCTACTTGTCTAGGCCAGATCTATATGGATTTGCTGTGTCGTACTTTCGTTTGTGAAAGTGCCCCACCGAGCTTCCATGGAACTATAATTGCCATTGTTTCATCTCTTGAAGCTAGTCACAGAATAAATAATAGTAAACAAACCTTAGTTCCGTCGACGCTTACTTCTGCCAAACTACTGCTATCAGCACCAATATGGCGATAATCAAATGCTCGCATTGCAACGTTCGTCAAGAGTCGTAGTCAAGAGTCTATCCATAATACGGAGTAATATGCAGTTGTATATGGTTTAGACTCTTTCATATGGTTCACCAAAGAGTATAAATTACTTGTAGTTCACCTGCAAGCGATGGAGCTCTCGAAAAATGGTTGATTTCCCAGTCAAATGCAAGGCACACATAAGTTTTCGATACAACTTTTTGTCGCCCGCTATTTTTGTTTGGTTGCAAATGAGAAAACAATCATGCACAATGCAATATTGCTTGCAAAAAAAAAAAACAGCGCAGTCATTAATAGTCAATATTTTGCAGCAGTGTAGTTCATAGCACTTCGAAGTGACTGACCCTGCACTTGGTAACTATCCTGTTTCTAATGTTGATTAAAGTGCTAGTGACCACGTCAGTTTAAAATCTTCCGAAGAGTTCCACACCAACGACCTAAACTATTGAATATAATAGTGTTAAGTCGCATACCATTTGGGTGTAGAGATTGCTGCAGATGACCAATATGGATGCGCGATCTTTGCGGATCTATGTGATACAACAGCTGTAATTCTACACATCTTTCATTTATTGCATAGATAGCAAATATGCAACTGACCTTCTGTTTTTTTGGTCAGCTTGACAGTTACAAGTGTAAGGCGAGTTTTTAAAAGTGTTTTTTTTTAAATTGTTTTATTTTGTGTTATTAATTGTATTCAAAATTCAATCAATTCGTACGCTCGCGCTGACGGTACACAAATCATTATGCACTCTGTTTCTTTTTTGCAAATGGGAAACAGCTCTGAAATAACTCGATGCTGAGTTTTAACTACCTACTGTTTATTTAATAAAAACATTGCTTAATCATTATAATTTTGTGCAAAACATGTTGGTAAAAGTTGTGTTCCTGTCAACGGGTTAATTACTGTATTTAAAATTAAGGGCCAAAATGTAATTATTTATTGTGGGTTTGTTCGGCTAGTGGTTTTATTTGGGTTCATTTTCTTGTTTTAGAAAGTACCTATTTGCTCTTATTTTTTATTATTATTTTCATCTATCAGCCCATGTTGTATCACATTTTACATACACCAAGGAAGAAACAGGGCACTACTTAAAATATAAGTACAATGGGCGGTCTTTTCGGTAAAAGCAACCTAATCTATAAAAATATTTCTGTCTATGAAGCTCTGGCAAAATGACGCAATCTAGAAGATCCAACATTTTTAAACTATACCATCGAGGATGCCATCATTTGACGAATAGACTTCGAGGAATAGACCGTCGCAATAACGGTAATCTGAATTTCGTACGTATCTCCAACCAACCACCGTTGTACCACCTACCACCTATCTATCCATTTTACAATTAATTTAATGGTATTTAAAAACAAAGAATATTACGATGAAGAGACATGAGCTTCATCCCATTATTTAGCAGTAGGTATTAAGCTTTGTAATATTCTATGGCTTTGAGAGATAAATACAATATTTCTTTGTCTCACAGGACAACTAACATTTCTCGAAGAACTTAAAATGATAAACCTGATATTAATTATTCAAAAGGTCTAGCGTGTAACCACTGTTCTGGACAAGACACGGTGCCCCGGGGGAAATTACTCTGCCTGCAGTCTACCACCGCGCAGGTGGCGTGACTGGTAACTGAGCTTTTGTGTGATATTACTGTCCGTTTACAGTTTTGGAGTACATGCAAATTTGCTGTCACAAAACTATATAGCATGTTTATTTATAGTTGGTACTTCCGACAAGCTGAAAGTACTTGTACTATTATTACTATGCTGAAAGTCACACCAATCTATACTTATAATAAAGCAATATGTACGAAAAAGTCTGTACAATGAAGATAAATAAAAAAATGGTCAAGGGTAAAAATATAAGCCACTGACCACTGACAATATAAAAAAAACGCGTCTCCTTTTGTTTGTTTCTATGTTTGTCTGTATGTTCTTACACGTTAAAACAAGAAAAAGTATGTATAAAGAAGATTTATCTGTTTGTTTGTTTGTATGTTCTTGAATCACGTAAAAACTACTGGACCGGTTGCGATGTGGTTTTCACTGTTGGAATTTATATCAAATGTTGGTATATTGGTATTTTAGGTCTTGGAATAGCCCATAGAGTACTTTCAACGTAGAGAAATGAACACGCGTGCGAAGCCGCGGATGCAGCTAGTAGATGAACAAATAGAAAAAAAGAGCTTACTATCCCATAGATAAATTGAACTGACGTTATATAAAAAATATGGCCAACAGTTCTTATCTACCAATTTTACTTCCTACACGATATCAACTTCACGAGAATCTCTCTCCATTAACTCTGACTCGTCCAGATCACGACAAATTAACTGCTCCTGATAATGCTTCTACACGTGTCATTTTGCTGTCAGACTTAGTGGTGATGAAAACTTGGATAATGTTTATTATTTTGTCTGAATTTTATTATTCTGAGTAGGTTTTTATGTTGAGTAGGAAATAAAATAGGCCAGTATTAAGATTTGTTTAGCCTATAATTGTTCATGTTTGTTTCAGAGTCATGGATTTGACGAGACGGCCACTTCGCTCCTTCGTTGCCATAACAGTTGCAGTGCCGCCCAGAACGTTGGTTGCAAAATCTTGCGCGTCACTGCACTGCACTCGTCACCCTGAGACATAGGTTGATAAGTCTCATTGCCCAGTAATTTCGCTGGAAACATTGCTTTGCAAACCAAAACACAGAAATATTTACACACTATTGCTTAGCGGTTGAATATCTGACAAAGGTGTGGTACTTCCTCAGGCGGCACGGCACATAGTACAGGATCTCCTAGTTTGGGGCTAAGTAATTGCTGTGAAATATACCAAATATATATTTACATTTATTCATCTCTTTATTTTAAGTTAGTTTGATTTGGCTATGGGTTAGTTAGCGTGTTTTTTTCTATTTTACTATCACTGGTCAGATTTTCAGGTTAGCGGAAATGGATAATCTACTATTTTTTTCTGCGATCATTTTATTTAAATGTTTTAGTTTATATGTACGCTTTTGTTACAACTAGGATATGAACCTGCGTCAAAGGGATACCACTCCATCGCTATTCCAACATGAGCAGTGATTTTACTTGGTGTATTCTGTAAGTGAGCGGTTGTGGCCTCAAGGTTTGTTTTTTGTTTGTCGTATAAGGTAGCGCTGGCGTCTGGTGTCAGAGTTTGTCAAGCCGCCCGAGAGCCTCTGACATGGCCACTAACCACTAACATGCCACTAACGACTGCATTCCAGACCCAAAGCACCCCTGGAGGAAACCCTTGGGGGTGCCACGGGAACTAGAATTCAGACCTGTGGCACCCCAAGGTCGTCAAATCTACACAATGGTGTACCAGTGGTTCTATTTACGTTACGAGTTCTATTTACTAGTTCCCATGAATCCACCAAAAGAATAATGGGACAGATGTACAACAGTGACAAAATAATTTCAATAGTTTAATTTTAATATTTATTTAACGCAATTTTTCCAATGCGTGGCCTAATGTTATTTCTCTGTTCAGAAATTACAATACAACACTAAAATTTACGTCACATTAGCTTCACATTAGCGATAAAAAATAAAACATTTATTTGTAGGTAGGATTTTTTTTACATAGCTTTTTTACCAAGTATATATTTTTTGAGGTTTTTTTGTTTGCTCGCGTCCGTAGGATTCAGCCCTCGATTACCTTCACGTGACCCTCGGGTGGTGCCAAAAGAGCAACCGAATCACCTGGTGGTAGGCTTTGGCCGCCGGCTTTTTATATTACCCTCTGGACAAAGTCTTGATGCCAAACGATTTGTCGTGTTCCATCATGATGTTCAGGGAAGCCGTCCGGATGAGTTTTAGGATGCAGTTGTGTTGGAAGGGTGGACCGTGATCGGAATCATGGTGTTGCTGCGTCGGAGGCCTTGCTTTGGAGGGTAGCGGGATCCGAAGCACGGTGTTCTCTGCTGGCCGACCGCAAGTTGTAGGGGGCCCAAGTAGTAGTTTAGCCAGCTACGAAAGGCTGCCCCGCCGCTTGTGAAAAATCCTGAAATGATCCATTGGGCTGGCTGGCGACTGGAAGTGAGGAACTGATGTATTATTTCAGGAGGGTTCGGGCGTCCCCGCGGTCTCCACGCAAGTTCTTCAATGGCGTAGTTATGCCTTGACTTCCGTGGGTTAGCCATTCCGACATCTCGTTTGCTATTACTCGTCCAACCTATTAACAAAAACACATCATGAAAAAAGTCCAAAGAAGATATAAGTTAAAACGGCAGATGCACGTCCTCACACTTAAAGTGGATCTTGCGAATATTCGCGGGATTCACTCCAATCTCCAACCGGTCCATTATCATCTGGAGACCTCTAAGCTCCACTTGTTCTTCTTGTCGGAGACGCAGATAGGATGTCCAGCTGATACAGCGTACTTGGATTACCCAGGCTATATCTTGGAGCATCTATTTATCCCAAATGCTGGCGTTTGTGTATACGCCCGTGAAGACATTTGCTGTCTGTGTCTCCGAAATCTTGAGTACCCAAACTTCTCAGTGATTTCGGTGCTGGTGGACATGGGCATAGAGAAAATTATGTATGCTTGTGTGTACCGCTCACACAGCGGAGATCGGGGGACGACTTTATTGGTAGACTATCTAAGTGAGGCGGCAAGTGTGGCCCAACAGCGTTACCCGTCTGCTCAATTGGTGTTTTTGGGGGATTTTAACGCCCACCATAAGGAGTGGCTTGTCTCATACCAAAAAAACCACGTTGGTAGAGAGACGCGGAAGCTTGCTCTGGCGTTAGATCTCTCTCAGCTTGTGCAGGAGCCGACACGGGTACCTGACCGTGACGGTGACACTGCCAACTGTCTCGACCTGTTGATGACGACTGAACCACATCGATACTCCGTATCAGTATCCCCACCTCTTGGTAGCTCTGATCACTGCCTGGTTAAGTCCGTCTCAGTGTATTCCCCACCTGATCCTAGCCTTAAGGGAAATAGGCGTGTGTGGAGATACAACTCAGCAGATTGGGACGAGATGCGGCAATTCCTTGCATCGTACCCTTGGCGGCAAACATGTTTCATCTCCCAGGACCCGTCGACTTGCGCGTCTGCTGTTACAGAGGTAATATGTCAGGCAATGGAATATTTCATTCCATTCAGTGACAAGACTCTTTCCAGCAGAGCTCAGCCTTGGTTTGGATCCAGCTGTGGTCATGCTGTGGCTCTAAAGCGTGCGGCATATCTAGACTGGGCTGATGCTCGAAAGCGCAAGTCTTCTGATATTCGGGCTAAGAAGAGAAAAATTAACGTTGCCACTAAGACCTGCAAGAAGATACTTAGGAAGGCCCATTTTGATCACGTAAGTCGAATTGGGGCCAAACAGGCTTCATACCCCGAGGGTAGCAAAGCTTTTTGGTCCCTGGCCAAGTCGGTTGAAGTAAACTTCTGCCGCCCCTCACTGCCACCATTGCTGAAACCTGATGGATCACTAGCTCACACTGCTGGAGACAAAGCGAATTTATTTGCTTCTCTTTTTGCAGAAGCCTTGCATCTAGATGCTTCTGGCAAGACACCTTCCTGCCTTCCTCATTGCGTGGTTTTTATGCCCGAAATTCGCATTCGCCAGAAGGAGGTTCTCAGAACGCTTCGAGCTCTAGATGTGAACAAGGCCAGTGGTCCTGATGGTATTCCAGCGAGTGTGTTGAAAAACTGTGCGCCCGAATTGTCTCCCATCTTAACGCGTTTGTACCGCCTCTCTCTTCACTCAGGTAAAGTTCCGAAGAGCTGGAAGCTTGCCAATGTACAACCAGTACCAAAGAAGGGTAGTCGTGCTGATCCGGCCAATTATCGTCCCATCTCTATTACCTCCTTATTCTGTAAGTGTATGGAGCGTGTCATAAACATTAGGCTCTTGGCATACCTAGAAGACAATGATCTTCTCAGTGACCGACAATACGGATTTCGCCGAAACCGGTCTACTGGGGATCTTATCGCGTATGCCACTCACGTACTGAGCGAAGCCTAGAGATGCATGGTGAGGCGCTTGCCGTCTCCCTTGACATATCGAAGGCATTTGATCGGGTCTGGCACGATGGCCTTTTAAACAAGCTTCCCTCATATGGTTTACCTGTTGGCTTATGCAATTGGATAGTTGATTTCTTGAGGGAACGATCTATTCGAGTAGTCTTAGAGGGCTGCTCGTCTGATCAAATGGCTATCATGCCGGTGTACCTCAGGGATCGGTTCTCTCGGCTACTATTTTTACTGCACATTAATGAGCTTCTAAAGCCCGGTACCTTTGGGTATGCTGATGACAGTACTGTAGTTGAGAGATACACTTCCAATGCTCAAACCAGCTGTGACGCTGTCCAGTTTCAGAGAAAGGCTATGGTAGACCGTTTAAATTTAGCCTTAGAAGCCGTATCTGATTGGGGCGATACTAACTTGGTTAAGTTTAATGCTACTAAAACGCAAGCGTGTTTGTTTTCTGCTAAAAAGAGTCCTCTACACCGATCTCCATCTTTCCAAAGTGTAACAATACCAATAGGCGACCATTTGGAGCTTTTGGGTGTCGAACTCACATCAAACCTGAATTTTGGGTCTTATATTGAATCCAAAGCCAAGGTAGCTGCAAAAAAACTTGGTATTTTGTCTAAGGTTAGGTGGTACTTCACACCAGGACAGCTTTTGAATCTTTATCAAGCACAGGTCCGATCTTGTATGGAGTACTGCTGCCACCTCTGGGACGGTTCTGCCAAGTATCAGCTCGAGTCTTTGGATTCAATTGAGAGACGTGCTATCAGGCTCATTGGGGATGACACTCTGGTAAAGAGTAAGCTTCAAAGTCTGGCGCATCGACGTGAGGTAGCAAACCTGGCGGTATTCTACAGATTGCACTATGGACAGTGTGCACAAGAACTGCACAACCTGATTCCCCCATCACCTTTCCATCACCGTACGAAATAGACGATCAGCAAAGCGCCACCGTTTCATGGTTGAAATACCTCGCACAAGAACGAAGCGTTACGCTTCTTCATTTATTATAAGAACTGCAAAGGTGTGGAATGCCCTGCCCTCGTCAGTGTTTCCGGTAAATTATAACTCCGGTGTGTTCAAGTCAAGAGTGAGTAGGTATCTACTAGGCAAGCGTGCCACACCTTCGACCACATCATCGCTTTCCATCAGGTGAGATCGTGATCAAACGATTGCCTAGTCCGTAATAAAAAAAAAAACATTCAAAAGTACTGTACTAATTGACCTGGGGGTGCCACGGGTCCGTGGAACCCCCAGGGGTGTCCTCCAGAGGTGCCACGAGTCCGGAATGAAAGACTGCTATTAATCAATATCAGCCAGGACCGATAGCTTAACGTGCCCTCCAAAGCAAGCACGGAGCGATGGAAACCCGAACATAACTTAGAAATGTCATTGGTGCGAAGCCTAGGACTGAACCCGTTATCGTTGGATTCTAAGTTACACTATTGAACCGTTAGGCTACCATTGCTCTAAGTTAAGGTAACAAGTGTCCTTTACAATTTCACGGTACCCGGTTAAAATCTACGGCCCTGCACCAATGACTTTTAAGTTTACTGTCTTAACAAACACAAATAAAATAAAATCCCGATCCTCCCCCTCCCTCCCTCCCTTCCTCTCATCTCACCCCTCATAGCTAAGAAGCTTATCGATCACATCAGCTTTCAAACATGAAAAACTGCATCTAAATCGGTCCAATCGTTTGGGAGCTACGATCCTTACCCCCTTTCCCTCCCCCCCCCCCTTTCCCTCCCCCCCCCCAATTATAGCTAAGAAACATCTCGTTTACCTCAGATTTCAAAATAAAAAACCGCAGCTAAATCGGTCCATTCGTTTGAAAGCTATGATTCTCATCCCCCTTTTTTTCAACTTTCTCCCTTCACCCCTATATAGCTAAGAACCATCTCGTTCACATCACCTTTCAAACATAAAAAACCGCTTCAAAATCAATTCATTCGTTTGGGAGCTTCCATCCCACTCACGATGCTACAGACAGACACACATATAGTGATACACACCTTACACTTAAAACACCCATCTCTTAGTTCGAGCGTAAAAAAAATTACACACTGTATATGTTTACTGTCTTCAAAATTATCTTGCAGCGACTAAAAATCACAAAAATAACTACCCAACTGAGAGTACATACCAACTTTGTTTAATTAACTCCACAAAATTCGTACAAGCTTCAACATTTTCGTTACAAGAAACCTCCAGTTTCATTCCAGTCTTAACACAATGTCTCCCGTATTTAAGGCAAAGAGACAGTTAAGGGAGCACAGCTCGAAAACCTTAAGTACCCACTCGAGCCTTGGGTGGTACTTATTAAACATTTTAAAACCCCAGCATTACGATCCGTACAAAATTGCAAGCCACAGCCTGGAATACACTCCTACAAATATATTTAACATTTAACAGAATTGAGGATTCAACTGTTGGAATTTGTTATTGTGTCTTCCAAAACGTTTGTGAGAGGTGACTCCCAGCAGAGTGTAAATTGAATGTAACAAGGAAGCCACATGTGAAGTGAAGATAAAGATTCAAAATGTCTCAGTGGATTAGGCATACTGCAAATCGTGGGATTTTATATTTTTGAGGACCTAGAGTTGGTTAAATTATGACGAAAAATGTACCAAGTTAATTAACGAGAACTAGTTAAACTAAAGCTAAACTACTAGTCATCATCGTCATCATCAACAGCCTGCATTAGTCCACGGCTGGACATAGGCCTCTCCTAATGCGCGCCACTGAGCCCGATCTTCGGATCTTCTGATGTAATTGCTGCCAGCTACTTAGCGTAAATTGCCACTCCATCTGGCCGGTGGGCTAACAGATTGAGAGATAAACTATTCGGATTTATAAGCTTAGAAAGCTCAGTTCGTTGTGTGTAACACTGTGATGCAGTGTGTGGGTTCAGGACCAACCAACTGTTCACAAATGAGCATGATCAATTATTTTTTTCTCAAATTTTGGCTGCTCGTTCGGGTGTGCCCATTCAGCGGGAGTAGATTTTAGATAAATTTAATAATTTTGACCGATAAAAATACCTAGACCAGCAAAAACTTATATACACAAAAACTATCTTACAAAGCCAATGTACTCACATCATTAATTATCATATTGGAATTTTAACATTAGGAATACTGTTTTTCCTATTCATCTTAACTCATCGTGCAGTACTTAGAAACAAACAAGCAAGGAATAAGAAGGCTGTCCACAAATCCAAAAGCTCTCAGAGACAGTCTAAAAACTTATCACCGGTAATCTTTAGGAAGGCAGTCTCTTCTTATCAATTTGTTATGCTGACTAACTCTCCTCGAAATTCTACCTATATAATACCTAGTACTAGGTGTAGTATGTCATTTAGGTTAGCCAAAAAAAAAACGACCAAGAGTTAGTCGGACACCGAGGGTTCTGTACAAATTTAACTCTGCAGTTGGAAAACTGTTGTCCCCATACATCGACATAGGTCGCGGTCAGTTTACAAACTGAGAACCAAAAAAAGAAGTTATTGTTTTCGGATTTTTCCCTATACAAATTTGTTTCTTTTACTGCTCCAAGGGATTGCAGACCTAAGTATTTGATATTAATTTTAACTTGATACATCCACGCGTTCCTGAGAAAAAGGGTCTTGACAGTCAGACATACAGACAGACAGACAGACAGACAGACAGACAGACAGACAGACAGATAGAAGGACAACGAAGTGATCCTATAGGTAAGGGTTCCTTTTGCCTTTTAAGGTACGGAGCCATAAGAAAAAGTCTAATATCTGACCACATATCTATCAAATAAGTATAATATAAAAAAAAAAGTTTTACAGTTTATTTAATAAATGTGACTTTTTCATTAATATTTTTTTCACATATTTTTTTTCTATGTCATCAGTTTGTGAGCTACCCTGAAAGTTTCAGCCAGATAGCCAAACGGGAAGTGATCGAAATTTGAATTGCAAGATTCCTGGAGGGCGATTCTCACGAAGTGATATAAATATCACAGTAGATAAATTTCAAAAAATCCATACATTTTTCGATATATATCTATTGTGATATTTATATCACTACGTGAAAATCGGCCCCCAGGATAGACAAAAATACATAGATACGTAGATACATACATACATAGATACATAGATAAATACAAGTGAAGTTAAAATTCTTTTTTCATTTCGTTTGTACTCCGATTGCAATAAATTAATTCATTCCTAACTCTACCTAGTCCTACAGGATTTAAATACACCACGTTTATGACAAGGAATAAAAAGGCTCTGGTCTTAAAACCCCTCCACAATTTTCACAAAGCTCTCCGAAACAGCCTAAAAACTGACCACCATATTATCAAAGCAGGCTCTTGACCTTTTTTTTTTTCTTTTCCTTTCCCGGCCCAAGGTGTCTTCTCAAAGGTGTGCTCATTTCTCAACACCTCGCATTGAATTCTTTCAAAAGGACTGCCTGGTTTTTTCCCTCAAAGGATCAAAAAGAGCAATGTTTTATGTGTTTATTTTAGATGTACGCGATATTTTTAATTAGAATTTTGTGAGATTACAATCTTTTTGGGGCGGTAAGGTGTGAAAGGCTTAAGCTTAATTAGAAATTGTCGTCTTTCTTGTTAAAGATGTCTAGTCATTTTAACACTTCAATTTGTGTATTTTAGAAGAAGAAGAAGAAAGAAGAAAAACAATTTATTTGCAAAAAATAACATTTAGAACAATGACATAAATAAAAATAATAAATACCTTAACACTAAAGCACGTCTAAATGTAACCATTTGCAAAATGGCCCCAGCTCAGCATACTGCTGGTCGTAAAACGACCAGCGCTGGTCTTCCGCTGTGACCATTCGGTAACGTCACGGTACGGATGAACGGACAGTATAACTTAAACAAAAAATGAATAAATACATTATATAAAAAATAATAACAAGTAACAAATACATAATATATCATTCCATAAAGAAAGAATGACAAAAAATAATAATTCAAATTATAGCTAATGTCATTGCCCGCCACAACAAACAAAGGACCACTTTTTATTAATTTAATTTAATAAAAGTGAAGGGTATTTTACAAAATAATTTATTATTATTTTATTTTGTTATTTTTAGCATGAATAACATTGTCTAATAGCATTTATCTAACGAGTTAGACATCATATTTTTATTTTCCACCAATCGAACTACGAGAACATAATCTCGGTGCCTACGAAAATAAATATGCTTCGTTACTACCGCGTTGCCTTGCTTTTCAACTTTTGACAGTTATTTCGTTCACATGCTGCAATTCGGTTACTTTAGGTACTATTTTAATGTGAATATGTATTAAATATGATATTTTATTCTAGTGTGCAAGCAACTATGTTCTTGGTTGAGGCATGCACTCGTGAAATTACATTGTTTGACCCATACGAACACAATATTCTAAGAGCAGGGTTTGTCAAAGTGGGGCACCTACGCGATCTCCTAGGCATTGGATCTACGCTATGGCAGCTATCTGGCTGGCAAGACAGAAATAATATACTAAACTCATCATGTCATTCCTTTTCCTCGACGAGTCGCGACAATATATTTTTCGAGAGTGTTTTTTTACACTTGTATAGAACGAAGTATCGAAATAGACTTGGTTCTTGGTGCTTGGTACTTGGTGCTTGGTGCTGTGAATTGTGGCGCGTATCATCAAGCAAGACTTAAATAGGATATAATGAATAAATGAATGGTTGAGCATTATTCACATAGAATTCTTCTACTTTAATTCATATGGTACTAAAAACTTCGGCAGACCCTTATTCAATCTCCGCGATGTTTTATCCAAAAAAGGCAATAATATAAGAATGGGTTTTCTTTTTAGTGTTGGTTGAAACATCAACACCAAAATAGAAATCCTTAATAATTTCTAATAATACAATGTTGCTGCCCAGCTGTATCTGGACCCTCTACTCATTATTCTATATAGCCTCGTTTTATCGTTCCATTAAAGTGTACATAGATGGAGCGTACATACATGTGTGCATAAATGGATGGAGCGACGACCTGCGTAAAGATCGGGCTCAGTGGCACGCAATAGGAGAGTCCTATGTCCGGCAGTGGAGAGTACAGACTAATGATGATGATGAAAGTTAACATAGGGAACTTATTACGATAAAAATAATAATAAATAAATAATAATATATTCAGGACAATTCCACACCAATTATCTATCAAGCCAAACTAGGACACCCTGTACTAGGAGTACTAGATAAGGGATAAACATACATAGATACAAATATTAAATCCATAACTCGGAAACAAACATTTCTGCTCATCACACAAATGATTGCACATAGAAGGATTCGAACCCGCGACCGTTTGATTTCGTACCTAGGGTCCCTAGCCACTAGACCAACCGGTCGTCAAAACCACGATACGATAAAACCATAGATATATTTAAAGGGGTAAGATTCGGCACGCTTTAATATCTTGTAAACAAAAACTGTACAAGATACAATTACAGGCAAACATACCCACACCAGGAACATTCCCACCGTTCCTGCTTCAAGTGCATCAACAACAAAGATAGACAGATATACGCAGACTGTAGCGTGAACGAGTCACTGCTAACACGTGCTAAACAAACACCACTAGTTACAACGGTGTAACTAGGCCAAATAAGGCCA
Source organism: Alsophila aescularia (assembly GCA_946251855.1). Taxonomy (NCBI): domain Eukaryota; kingdom Metazoa; phylum Arthropoda; class Insecta; order Lepidoptera; family Geometridae; genus Alsophila; species Alsophila aescularia. Next base: position 33,108,579 of record OX276373.1, read on the forward strand.
ATTGTGTGCATAGCACCCAATTTATTCGGTCCACGCCCGAGGATCTGGTACCTAATCTTCCCACTTTTACTTACACCACTACGTATAAAGGAGTGAAATGTTTTTATTCCTGTATGTATGTTTGCTATAAACATACATACAGATGTTGTGAGTTTATTTTTCCACCATAACTTTTAAATGCCTCAATAAATTTAGACGCATAGGGTATGGTTAAAATCCTCACAACCCTCCAAATAAAATAACTTTTTTTTTTTAAATACAATTTGTCTGCAGTATGGTTCCATTATCAAATGCGAAAAAATACTTCAAATTTTACATTAAGGGGTTTCAAATTAAAGGCCTTGATAAGCACATCCCAAGTATTTCAACAGTATACAATTTATTGGCATAAGTTCTTTTTTGTCAGAGCAGCGTGTTTTTTTTAGCTTTTAAATTAGTAATTTTCTTGTCAAAATTATATTATTTACTGTAAGACTATTATTTAGTTATTCTGCCATATCGGTACATGATCAAAACATAATGTGTTTTTTTACGTATCTACTGATTGAAATTTACTACAGACTGTCCTCTAAATAATAAAACCTGTATATAAGCTGTAATACCCACCGTCATATTAATCATCATCAACAGGCAGTATACGTCCACTGCTGGACCACATAATACCAAACCTGGATATAGGCCTCTCTCAAGGCGCGCCGCTGTGCCTGATCTTCAGTTCTTCTCATCCAATGACTGGCATCTACCAGACACCTTACGCAGATCGTCGCTCCATCCATAAAGCCGAAGGGCGTACTTCTCGTACACTACGTTAACCGATTCGCGGTCTTCACTCTACTATAAAAGTGATTGAAACAAATGACAATCAAAAACCGCAAATTACTGCACACAGACAAAAGCGACTGCCAATTCTTCATTTCACTCGCAACTGGCAATGAAAGCAAATTACAAAACAAACCGTTTATTAAAACGAGAAATTTCGACCTATCTCATTAATCAACGTGACATTTAAACAATCAAGCTCACACAGTGGTCCAAGCCCGCGTCAGTTTGGCAGGAGGTGTCACCCGAATTTTTGGGATACACAGTTAAGAGCCGCTGCACGCTGCCCACATGGTCTGTTCTCCCCAGTGAACTCCACAGAGTCCCGTACGGTTTAAGGAACGGTTACGGTTTAACCCTTGAACGATACAATTGTACACAGAAAACACGGCTCACCGTTGAACTACAGTACGAAACAATTATTAGCATATACCATTAATTATCGACACCACGTTTCGCCGAATGAATTCTACAATTAATAAATAGTTAACCGATCCACGACTTGCCGACACCGTGGTTCGCCAAAACACACCAGAACTAAATATCCGATACCGATATACATTTATTTAGCTCTCTCCATAGCTCGCTGAGCGACCTTAAATTTGTGGACTAGTTTGACCGTGATTGTCAACGGTTGCGGTCAAATTGTATTGTATAATACACAGATATGGTTTATACATTACTAAGAAAAATATATGGAAATAAATACAATTTAATAAACGCCTCTGTAAATATACTAAGCAGTGTATCTAAATTAAGTCATGGTTGGGTGTTTTAGTCTAAAAACTTCGCATCGCACAGCTACAAATTTGGTAATTTGAAGTGATCAAATAATCTTTCGGTGTAAATGTATGTCGGTAAATGACCGACAAAAACGGTAATGGTAACGGCCGGTTGGTCTAGTGGCTAGTGACCCTAGAAATGAAATCAAACGGTCGCGGGTTCGAATCCTACAAGGTACAATAATTTGTGTGATGAGCAGAAATGTTTGTTTCCTAGTCGTGGATTAGATTCGTATTTATGTATGTTTATCCGTTATCTAGTGTCCATATTACACGGTATCCTAGTTTGGGGCTAGGTAATTGGTGTGGAATTGTCCCAAATATATTATTATTATTATTTAGTTCTGGTGTGTTTTGGCGCACCACGGTATCAGCAACTCGTGGATCGGTTAACTATTTATTATATTATATTATTATTATTATTTAGTTCTGATGTGTTTTGGCGCATCAAGGTATCAGCAACTCGTGGATCGGTTAACTATTTATTATATTATATTATTATACTATAATTATTATTAAGTTCTGGTGTGTTTTGGCGCACCACGGTATCAGCAACTCGTGGATCGGTTAACTATTTATTATATTATATTATTATACTATAATTATTATTAAGTTCTGGTGTGTTTTGGCGCACCACGGTATCAGCAACTCGTGGATCGGTTAACTATTTATTATATTATATTATATTATATTATATTATTATTAAGTTCTGGTGTGTTTTGGCGCACCACGGTATCAGCAACTCGTGGATCGGTTAACTATTTATTATATTATATTATTATTTAGTTCTGGTGTGTTTTGGCGCACCGCGGTATCAGCAACTCGTGGATCGGTTAACTATTTATTATATTATATTATTATTATATTATATTATTATTATTATTTAGTTCTGGTGTGTTTTGGCACACCACGGTATCAGCAACTCGTGGATCGGTTAAATATTTATTATTTGTAGCATTCATTCCGCAAAACGTGGTGTCGGTAAATAATGGTATCTGCTAATTTTTAGTTGGAACACGTAACCCTTCATTCGCCTTGTGGTAGTCAGGTAAAAAAAAAAACCTATGACACTTGCGATGGAGACGAATCGATTGATACCTAGCTTGTCAAAATTGGAACAAGTTTTTAGTTTCAACACATATGTAACCCTTCGTTTGCTTCGCAGTAGTGAGGTAAAAAAATAGTCTATGACAATCTATACCTGAAGACGAATCGATAAACACCTCGTTTGTCAAAATCGAACCAATAGGGGCGACGTTATGGCAGATCATCCACATATAAGTATTATCTATCTATACACATATACACACATACATACATACATACATACATGCATGCATACATACATAGACTGTTAACTTCATTACCCATCCTTTGTTTCGCCATAGCCGACTATGGCTATGGCGAAACAAAGGATGGGATGGATAAAAATACTGCGCATTTCGAGTTTCTTAGCTGGTTTTCGCAGAGTGCCATAGCACCATCATCATATATTACATCAGCGTCAAATGATTTATCATCTTTATTTACAGCACAATACTTATATAGTCCTATATACACTGATTGTATGTACTGTGTCTACAGCTACATCTAAAATTTACCCATACTACACTGGCCTTTGAAACTTGTAGAAAGTACCATACATTTTAAGTTAAAATCTTTTTTATTATTAAACTACTTGGCTTTTATGGTAAACATGACCTGAATAGACATCCAGGAACAACTCCAGATATAGGAACTCTTCAACGGTCAACAGCACATACACGAAATATTGTTTAAACATTATATTATGATAGCCGGTTTGAAGTTTCACCATGGCATGGCTGCGTACAGCAGATTACAACAACACAGCTGTGTGCATCCGGGTTGGCTCCTGACTAGGGAACTCTTCAACGGTTAACAGCACAGAAACGAAATTTTGTATAGGTACGTATTATATTATGCTCGCTGGTTTGAAGTTTCACCATGGCATGGCTGCGTACAACAGATTACAACAACACAGCTGTGTGCATCCGGGTTGGCTCCTGACTAGGGAACTCTTCAACGGTTAACAGCACAGAAACGAAATTTTGTATAGGTACGCATTATATTATGCTCGCCGGTTTGAAGTTTTACCATGACATGGTTTGCTGCTCTCCGTGTAGGCTCCTGATTAGATAACTCCTTATATAATACTCATCGGATTGAGATACAAAGTACACCAGTTTATAATTGACTTCACAAAAGGAGACGGTTATATGATATATTGTGTTATGTATGTTATTACGGTTGTATGTATGTTTTTAAAAGCTTTTATTTAACTTCACTTGTATTTATGTATTTATATATGCGTTTTGTCTGTCCTGGAATCTTGGAATTGAAAATTCGAGCACTTCCCGATAAGTTATCCGGCTGAAACTTGAAGGGTAGTCCAAAAATCGAAGAGAATAAAAAAACTAACAAAAAACTGATAAAAAGTCAAAAAGCTTGTAGTCAATCCCTAAGTTATCCAACATTGAAAATCACGTCACAATCGGTCCAGTCGTTTTAACGTGATGCGCAAACAGACAGACATTAAAAGTATGGTACTAAGTTTTTAAGGTTAATTAGTGAGAATGGTTGCTAACCAACTTCATATCGTTATTGATCCTAAATGTTCATTGGAAATGAAAAATTATAAGAGAAACTTAGAGATGATTTTCAAATATTTAATCAATGATCACACACACACATCATCTTGACACACTTGTAGTTCGTCGTCTTTCATTTTTTATTTTTCCCAATATGGCATAAAATGTAAAAACAAGTAAAATGGCCAAACCCGGTTGCCAAGAAAACAAAAATAAAATTATAAAAAAAACAAAAACCCGATCGCGAATAACACTAAAAAGAGACAAACAAGCCTTAGATTTTTGATTTTGAAATGCAATGCAGATGCAAAGATGCAGTCGGAGGCATCATTCATTTTATTTCTCCTTTGGCGGGATCAGCGAGAACCGCGCGAGCTACTTACACTTCATGCCTCCAACTGCATTTTGACGGGATCAGCGAGAACCGTGCGAGCTACTTACACTTCATGCCTCCAACTGCATTTTGACGGGATTAGCGAGAACCGTGCGAGCTACTTACACTTGATGCCTCCAACTGCATTTTGACGGGATCAGCGAGAACCGTGCGAGCTACTTACACTTCATGCCTCCAACTGCATTTTGACGGGATCAGCGAGAACCGTGCGAGCTACTTACACTTCATGCCTCCAACTGCATTTTGACGGGATCAGCGAGAACCGTGCGAGCTACTTACACTTCATGCCTCCAACTGCATTTTGACGGGATCAGCGAAAACCGTGCGAGCTACTTACACTTCATGCCTCCAACTGCATTTTATATTTCAAAATCAAAAATCAAAAGTTTTTTTGCCTCTTGTTGGTTTTGTTCACAGTCGGGTTCTTTTATCATAATTTATTTTATTTTAAACTTCTTAATTTATATACAAGAATTAGTGTGAGAATGGTTGCTAACCAACTTCATATCGTTATAGATCCTTAATGTTCATTGGAAATGAAAAATTATAAGAGAAACTTATGATTTTCAAATATCTATTCAATGATACATTTGACATAGTTCGTCGTCTTTCATTTTTTATTTTGTCACAATATGGCGTCTAGAGCTCACCATATTGAATTTTGATTAATTTCATGTCTTTAGTAGCACTCGTAAGATAAAGACAAAGAGATTGACGTAAGAATCATCAAAATCGGTCCACGCGTTTTGTCTATATAGTGTCACAAAGGAACAGACATACATATATACATACATACATACATACATACATACATACATAAATACATACATACATACATACATAGGCTGACAAAATATTACCGGGAGTTGCGCTGTCTGGTAAAAAAGGCAAGCAAGCATTAGATTCTTGATTTTGAAATTTAAGCTGCAGTCGGAAGCATCATGCATTTCATTTCTCATTTGACGGGATCAGCTAGAAACTATATTTCAAAATCAAGAACCTAAAGCTTGCTTGCTTCTAATAAGTTTGATTCGCAGTCGTTGTTTTTTAATAATAATTAATTATTATTTTTAACTTTTATGTACTTTTGTAATGGTCTTTTAAAAACTTCATTTACTTCACTCGATAGGGTTTGGTCATATATTGTTATGGCAGAAATAGAACATACAAGCTGTAAGCCGCCATATTTGTTTTCTTGACACTTCATAAAACTTATGTAATTTTCGTAACTAAGACGAATCCAATGATATCATAAAAATCTATCAAGGCGTTTAGGCTGTAGGACGCGCAAAGGAATATACATACATACAGCCCTAACACATAACGCTTCGCAGTCGGGTAAAAAATACTAAAAGTTTCTTTTAGAACTATTTGGACGTTTCATAGCTACAGGTTTTATTACGAAACTAATTGAGCAACTAATCGCCATCCTAAAGTATAAAGTGTGAGGCAGATGACAATGGCATCACGCCGCGGACACGCATCCCCGCCGTCGTTCCGGACAGAAATTGTCACTCGAATTTTCACAGTTTTCACAGTTAAAAGTAAAAACCTTTATTGGAATTCACCGCAAGTTAATTACCGGGGAATGAAAAACAATTACATGCCAGTCCATTTCGTCGTGGTCGGTTAAAAGTGGGAAAGTGACGTCATCGGGTATTTAATAGGGTTCCTCGGCTATAGTTTATTTTATGAAAATTAATTTCCTTTTATGGATTGGGAAAAGCACATACTTTGCAAAAAAATAATTGAAATTACAATAAAATAATTTTCGAAAAAGAACCGACTCCAAATAGATTTACAAAACCTGCTAAAACGTTATGTTGGTTCTTAACCTTATTATGATAATGCACTTTACGTAGTAGGTAATATAATCTTTGCAACAAAAAGTCTGTACAAAATATTAAAAAAAAGTGCTAGGGGACTTAATAAAATAAGCGATGTACTGAACAAGAATAACATTTTATTTGTTGGATAGCTTAGGTTTTGACTTAAAATCTGGTTTACTTTACATCTCAATCCATTGTAGAAGCCGAGCAATAGATATGAAAACTATTTAACATGTGAAAGAGTTTTGATGAAATGTAGTATAATTATTATAATATTTTATACTTACTTTTGGACCCAGAAAAATTACCACGCAGGCAAAGCCCCGGACACAGCTAGTTTAATAGATTGTTTGTGGCACCGCGCCGGAATATTTACCTTAAGGGTTCAAAATAAATAAATAAATATTTTCGGGGCAATTCCACACCATTTACCTAGTCCCAAACTAGGGTATCAAGACGAAAGTTTATGATCCGTGCGTGTTGCCAGTGATGACATATGGCACTGAGACGTGGTCGCCAACTATTGGTCTCATACACAAGCTCAGAGTTGCGCAGCGTGCAATGGAGAGAGCTATGCTCGGTGGTTCACTAAGTGATAGAATCTGAAATGAGGAAATCCGTAGAAGAACCAAGGTTATCGACATAGCTCTCAGAGTTTACAAGTTGAAATGGCAATGGGCCGGCCATATAGTTCGTGAAACCGTCGACCGCTGGGGAATAAAGGTTCTCGAATGGCGACCACGAACAAGCAAGCGAAGTGCGGGGAGGACCGACGACATTGTAGCCATCGCAGGAAGTCGGTAGATGGAGGTGGCACAAGATAGCTCGTCATGGCGCTCTTTGGGAGATGCCTATGTTCAGCGGTGGACTTCTAAAGGCTGAGATGATGATGATGAAACTAGGATATCCTGTACTATGGGCACTAGATAACGGATAAACATACATATATACAAATATTACATCTACGACTCGGAAACAATCATTTCTGCTCATCACACAAATGAATGCACATTGTGGGATTCGAACCCACGAGCGTTTGATTCGTCGTCATATATGATCTTTATCTCTTCAAAAGCCGTATAAATTACAAGTTCACTGACAACACCGCTTTTTCAACCAACCCCAAGGAAACCAAAGAAATGGGACCCTCTTTCAAAATCATCTTACAATAAAGGGGAAATTTTTCTAAATTACACCCTTTATGACACCCCATTACTTATATAAGGGTGCCAAATCCCGATCAAAGTGAAGTACAAAACCTGTTCATATTATGCGGTTAAAAATTTCTGAATCTATGCGGGTCTATAATATTACTAGCTGCAGCTTGCGGCTTTGCACGCGTGGACATTATTCTGGGGAGAAAAATAACAAGAAAATTTACGCATAAAGAAAAAACCCAACTCAGAATGGTTGCTAACAATCTTTTAATCGTTATAGATCCTAAATGGTCATTCAAATGAAAAATTATAAGATAAATCTGAATATGATTTTCAAATACCTATTCAATGATACCACACTTAGTTCATCAACTTTTTTTTTTCACAATATTGCGTCTGGTTGTCGCCATATTGAATTTTTGATTATTGTCATATCTTCAGTAGCACTCGCAAGATTAAGACAAATCGACGTAATAATCATCAAAATCGGTCCACGCATTTAGTTTTTATAGCACCACAAATTAACAGACATACCGTTATGTATATAAAGACTGATAAACAAAAGCCCTTCGCTCAGTCAAGTAAAAATAGCCTAATTATGTTTTAATTTTTTCAGGCATTTTTTTAATCCCATCAATCACGCGTCGAGCAAGTCGCTCACCAGATGGTAATCGTCACGCCAGCCCTTAACAGTTACAGTACCACCCAGAACTTCGGCTACAAAAATTTGCTCGTCAGTCACTACCGCGCTCGTCACCCGGAGACGATTTTTAATTCTCATTGCCCAGTAATTTCGCAGCAACCATTGCCCTTCAAACCAAAACACAGGAATGTTCACATACTACTGTTTGGCAGTGAAATATCTGAAAGAGGTGTGGTACTTCCCGAGACAGCACATCCTTGAAAGGTTCGAACTGGGTGCCGTCAGATTTGAAGCGCACATCAAAAGTCGTTCACCCACTATGAGTTATGAATTAAGAGTAACATCATAATATAATAATACTAGCTTTCCCGCCCACAACTTCGTCCGCGCAGACTGCTGTTTATTGCGAAAAAAGCATCCTGTGTTCTTCTAGGATATTGAAAACCAATGCAAAAGTAGGTATAGCACCAATGCTCTTGAAGTTTTTTGACAGGTACTTGTTATTTCGATTCCATGGCAACCGTTCCTTACTGCGAGTAATTAACATTATCCAGTTTTCCCGTGGAAACTAACAGTTTTCCGGGATAAAAAGTCTCTATAATATAAACAAAACTTTTTTTTTATTCTAGGGTATAAACTATCTCCACTCCAAATTTCATCAAAATCCGTCCAGACGTTACCGTGTGATAGCTCCCAAAACAAACAAACAGACAACGTTTCATTTTTATATATTGGCATGGATTAACATTGTTACTGTAGTCGTAAAACCTCGCTAACCTCATAAAGTGAACAGAAACTAAGGTGAAAGTTTCGATTATCACTCCTGATTCATAGAAAAATAACAGAATGAAGAGCGAAAATTGTTAATAAGCTCTCAGCTCTCAATTTTAGGTTTGATATTTTTTATTTCATTTCTCAAGATGACGCTCAATATTAATATGGCATATTATTCTGTTCAGACTTTTTATTAAAAAGACTGTTTAATATTCTAATACTTCTATTATTGGGGTTTTTGACTCATGAAATCATACTCCATTGCGGCATACACTTAGGATGGATGAATACTGTAATTTTGACAATAAGACAACGGACCTGTTCGTGCTTAAACGAGAAGACTCTCCTAGTCTCTTCTTTCTATTTAATTTTTCTTTAAGTCTACTCGTGACCATGACGGTCAATGCAACTTAATAAAAACGTGGAGTCTACAATTTAGACTAAAAAATAAAATTAATATCAAAATAGTAAATAAACTCTAATATTTCATGTAATTTTTGTGCGTCAGGAATTCAATTCAAAGAAAATTTTGTAGTTTGAATTACGAGTATGACATTCTCGGTTCGAATTTAATCTTTTGTTTGGATTGAAAATCCGTACCTACCTTACATATTACTAGTGGCTCTGTGAGCTGTAGACCTCGCAAGTCTGTCTTTGCATAGCTTAAAACTGAATAAATGTTTTATGTTATATTACTTTTATTCATTATTTACCTCCCCCTCCCACCCCGACCCCTTGAACTTTATAAGGGTAAAAAAAAGTTTTGTGATATTTTTGAACATATTTCGAAATGGCTGTAATATCTTCTTTTTTACATTTTCGAGCCCCATTCTTGAAATGAAACCTGTAGAGGAGAACAGCCGGACATCCGCCGGTCGTACATACGTAAGCATTTTTGCCCAAGCTGAAAGCTGAGCTCTTTCGCGCTCGCTCGGTCAATTATTGTAAAGTAAGTAATATTCTCCACCAACTATCGATTTTCCCGTTCACCTACCCCAATGTCCCCTTCTAATCTCCGCATTCTACACATGTAATGCTTTCATTAGCGCGAAGGGGTGACTTAACTAACTTACTGCTTTATTGGACCCCTTGCTTATGGAATTCTATACTAATGTGCTGCGCTAAATCCTTTGTAGATATTGTAGAAGGTATGATTATCATCTCTGTACGGGCTTGTTTTGACAACGAATGGTCTGTATTAATCTTCGTCATCAGCTGGTAAGCCAGCGGTTGCTCGTTGTTTGAGCGTTTTGTCGTAATCACCACGCTTGGCAGGCGGCTTGGTGAACGCAATAGTTAGTGATGATCAGGAAAAAGCTCTTGCCCATTACAAAATTCTCTTGGCAGGTTCTCACAGCACCTGCGGAATGACAAGGGATGCTCCTATACCGGGTCCTAGGCGGTGGTGGATGGTGCACAAGTCATACTTGTGTACTTGGTTTACTTGTGTAAGTCTAGTCTAGTTGCATTGTCGGTGTCTAGTCTCTTAGCCTAAGTAAAAATGCTATTGAATAATTCCTATTTTACTACGGAAGTGAAGTTCCGTGAAACGCTGCTATTAAAATTGCTGATTTAAAGAATAAATGTAAAGTTTTTATGTGATCGTCTAGATTACTCATAAAATTGAAGTTTATTGAAATATTATAATCATAATTGCTTATAGAAGTTTAATATTTAAATGGCTTATGTGATCGTTTAAGTTAAATGAACAGTTTGTTGAAAATTAACGTATTTGGTTAAAGGTAGTTCTGTTATATTTTTGGTTGAGCTGTTTTAAAGGAGAAAACATGTAAAATAAACATTTAGGAAAATATAGAAATTGTGTAAGAAAATGTGAAAAGCGACTAACTTGGGTGTTGTTTTCACATGATGTTTGAAGACGCGTTGTAACTCTCTCTTGCAGGGTGAAGGATTAGACCTCCGACTTCTGTTGTAATATGGAAAATTGCAGAGCGGTTTCTAATAAATTCCCTATCCTAATAAAATAGATTGTTGTTTATATAAAAGGTAATAGTTTTGTATTTATCTTCTTCAGATGGTTTAAGAAATATGAATGTATGGTTTGTAGTATTTGAGTATAAAACATGTTGTCATAATATTTATTACTGTTTATAATTCACTTCCTTGGTCAATGTTAATCTTTTGTAAATGAGTAACTTTATTTTATGTATTTAACATTCATATTAAAGACAAACTTGAAGGTTAAATAAAGCGTTATTTATGATTTGTTTTGGTGTAATGACTTATTTTGTCTGTTTCGGGAAATTCACAAGATTTTGTCGGTAATGTCTGTCTTGGAACTGTATGTCCAGTTCCGGTTAGATTCATGAACCATTCTCAACCCAACAAGTAAGAACTATACTTGAGTCCAAACGGTGCAGCCACTTAATGGCTATTACTAGGCTACTTTAATATCCAGTAAACTGAATATTCGGTATCACTGTCTAGTCCAAAGCCTGCCGGCTGGACATACTTTTATGTAATTCCTCAGAGTGAAGTTAAATCATTATTTATATTTATCGGGAGGCCAAGAGTAACAAAGGAAGATAAGTTCTTCCTAGTTTAAACATTATTTATATTTACAAGGCTGCCAAGAGTCCATAAGGAAGATAATTTCTTCCTAACATAAATAAGAACCAAATCTTTCAGAATTCTCAAGCATTTTAAATGTTGCTTTAATGTAAATCCCACGTTGCGTATTTTCCACGATAATATGTATATGATGTAATGCTCGAATCTGGTATTGCGAGGACCTTTGTCCGTCAACATCCAAACTGTACCGGATAAGAGTTGCAGAAAAACGTATCTCATAGAAGAATACCTTAGGCCTTAGATACTGTTACTCCCTTATACGTTAAGTTTTTAAAAGGTGTTTCTCTGCCCGCGTCTGATCCTGCCGATAACTAAGTATGTTCTGGGGTATTCAAATTGTAAGTGGACAGGCATCTTCTAGCCAAGCGACAGTGATCGAAAACTGACATGACATCCTACTGCACACGTACATATCCCTTACCATACAGAGAAATAGAAGCCATACCAGAGTTGACATATAATTTAAAGAAGTTACTTAAAAAAGTTTAAAAAAAGCATTTATGCAGTAGACATGTCATGGTGAAAGATTGTGATTAAGAGCGATCGTGGCCTAATGGTTCTATAGTGCAATTTAGAATTCAACGATACCGGGTTCAAAACCTAGGCTCCGCACCAATGACTTTTCGAAGTTATGTGCGGTTTTCCATCGCTCCGTGCTTCGGATGGCACGTTAAGCTGTCGGTCCCGGCTGTTATTGATTTATAGCAGTCGTTAAGCCATGTCAGAGGCCCTCGGGCGGCCTGACAAACTCTGACATCAGAGGCCAGCACTACCTTATACGACAAACAAACAAACATGGTGAAACTTAGAACTTTCACAAAATTTATTGTTTGTGCTGTTAATCGTTGAAGAATTCCTTTATCTAATGCTAATCCTGAGAGTCGATTCAGGTCATGTTTACCATAAAAATACATTGTCATCGGAACTCAACAAACATGTAAAAATTCCACTCCGAAGGAAGAGGAAGTGTTTCGTCAGTTTGCAAGATTTGGCCTAAACAAACACATCAGGACTTAATCGCGCTGAAAACTTTATATTTATTTACCTCAATGCAACTTGATCGAAACGTCGAGGTAAATAAATATTAAGTTTTCAGCGCGATTAAGTCCTGTTTTAATATTTAACTACGTGTTCAAATCGCGAAAGTTTAAAAGTTACAAACATTGCTAGTGAAATAAATTTTGTTAAAAACTTTCATATATTTTTTCATACATAATTACACATAATTTCAGTATTTTTAACCGACTTCAAAAAAGGAAGGCTCTCAAGTTGATGTATTTAATTTTGTCGAAAATGCATAATATTCATTAATATGTTAGTCTATATGGGTGACTAAGCATATGTACAAAATTTCATGTTGTAATATTGTCAAAAATTATTAATATTTATATACATGAATATCTGAATAAATGTACAAAATTTTGCGAATGTATGTATGTGTATGTCCACGTTTTTCTCAGAAACTACAAGTCTGATTGCAATAATTATTTTTCTAATAGTCAGTATCTATCTACTTTGGGAATATTAAAGCTTCATCAAAATCGGTTCAGTTGTTTATAAGATATGCACTGTAAATTTTTTCCAGTATGGCTTCATATGACATAAAAAAAATGAGTTTTATACGAGTTGAAGTCGGTTTTTTTTCTATTTAGTTTTTATTCTCTTTTTCATAAAGTCGTGGAAATTAAAAAAAACGCAATTGCCACCCGCAGTCTCTACAAAAGTAAATACCAAATTGTTTATTGACTTAATAATATGAAGTACAATAATAATAATAATATTATTATTCTTATATTCGGGACAATTCACATCAATTACCTAGCCCCAAACTAGGATACCCTGTACTATGGGCACTAGATAACGGATAAACATACATAGATACGAATATTACATCCATGACTTGGAAACAATAATTTCTGCTCATCACACAAATGATTGGACCTTGCAGGATTTGAACCCACGATTGTTTGATTTCGTAGTAGGGTTGGTTTTGTAATTCTGCCAGAGCTTTGTAGACACGAGCATTGTATAGACTTCTGAGTGTTGGAATTAACCATAGTGCCTGGCCCACCTTGATCAATATACACAATTGCTTTTACAGTAAATATTTAGAATATTTTGATGAATATACCGTTCTAACATACACTCCCACCCTCCAATAGCAATCTAAATCAGGCATTCCCTTTATTTGGTACCCACCGCGTATTTGCAACCAAAATATTGTCTCTATTGCTTATTATCAGTATGGACTATAGCGACCGAATAAGTGGTCCACGTCCGTCATAAATACGTGACACGCGTAGAATTGGGGTAGTCTGCTCCATTCTACCAACTTAACAAAATAGTTCCCATAGAGTTCATAACGGATGAAACCCAATTTTTTTTTTTTTTTTTACTATGTATTATAACGGCAGTGCGCAAATCTGTTTACGATTCATGTCACTAACTACCCATAGTATATATGTTCAGTACGGTCGACGATCGTCGAGGGAATGGTCACCCAAACCTTGGAAAGATGACATGCGTATCTAGGGTAAGCAAGTCTACCCCCTAAATACATTTTGGCACATTTATTGCCAAAATCCCCGGATCTCCGATACATTTTGTCACATTTTTGAAAACGCGCCGATGCACCTGGCTGCTGTGGCAAGCCAGTTTTTGATTTAAAATTGATTTCGCGTTTTTTACCCATTCCGAGTGTTTTATTTGTTCAAGGAATATTTTTCCTATGTGTTAAAACACATAATAAGTACAAATTACCTTCGTAGGATAAATAAAAAACAAATAAAACAGACATATTTATATATACATATATATATATATATATATATATATATATATATAAAATGTTGAATTATTTCCGGTTTTCATAAGGATTTTCTGGTCACGTTTTTTACTAAACTGTGTTTGAAATAAATCATAATAACAGGGTGTCATTGATATTATTTTTATTTCCGAGATACATTTTTTTTCCAAAAATACTCCCCATTTTTGCCTTCATCATTTTCCCGCGGTTCCCTCTTCTTACATAATAATTTCATAACTCTTTGGTTTAGTTTGTCTGTGGCTACATATGTTCAGCCAATCACAGGCCGAGTTTTGTACAGATCCGCCAAACCGTTGAGGAAGGAACGGAAAATAAGTTTCACGCGACCACAGCGGCAATAATATTTCGTGCCATTTTGCCCGCAGTAACTATGACTTATTCCATATGCCGATTTATGCATAGATATTTGGCATAAGATTCAAAATGCTTTAACCAGGTAGCAATAATAACTGAATTTGAGAAAGAAAATGTAGCTGTTACAGTGCATTTTTTAATTTAAAACTGGACCAAGGAACAAGTTATTTTAAAAGAATATAATATTAAAAGAAAGAAATTTGATAACCTTTCGAGTGGCAATTCTTATTAGCTTTGTTAATCAAAATCAAAGAATTCCATTATAGAAGTGAAATTCTAACTGTATGGTCCAACGTACAAACAGACTCCAACCTAATGACGATATAACCACGGTTCCTAAAACAAACCTATAAACATCACAAACATCACAGTATAATACACACATTTTCCGATATTATAATCTAACATGATAGTTTGTACACGAATTTATCGATACCAATTTTGTCACGTAAATCGGACCGCCCAGCACTATTCTATGACCATATTTATACCTATGAGTAAGTATAGGTTCGACCAATCGCAAACGCACTTATTACCCCCCTGTTTGGAGTTATGACTAATGAGTAATTTTTCTAAGATAAATTGGTCAAGTAGATCTCCATTGGATTGGTGCTTCCAGCTCTCACCAGATCAAAAAGAGTGACGTGAAGTTAGTGTTTGTATGATTGAACACGACGTGTACAAAGTTGGTTTACTGTTTATACATTGTAATATTGTCCCCTACCCTTTGAATATTAACTATGGATCCCTTCTATTTAGTGGTCCCTAAATTATTCCAGTCTCTGCATATTGACCGACGGAATACCAAATGCATTGACGTCCAGTTTCAACAGACCCCACTTACTGTGTTCTTGTGAACAAACGTATACAAGGTGAAAAGGTTAGCGAGGTCCGGATAAATTGGTAGTTGTGTAATGAACGGCGGAGCAAGATTTCAGGTTGTTGACAATATGGCATGTATTATGGGTCTGGGTTGATGAAGTTACATACTTATATAATTATGGCGGTATTGGGTCAATAAAACGGGTACCTATAACGTGAGGTTGATATATAATGTAGTCACCTTTGATTGCTGTCTCTGATGGAGTACCTAAGCAATAAAAAATTCGTAGCAGCGATCCGTTAAATTTTTGTATGTATTATATTAATAAAAACTGTGTCCGCTGCTTTGCCAGCGTGGTCATTTCTCTGGGATAAAAGCATCATAATATATGTTATTCCAGGACCAACAGTACCAACAAACTATGTAAACCCAAATTTCGATCAATTATTTTTTTATCGGTTGCTCGCCTTCTACTTATCGGAATGAGATACTACACCAGTAAAAACGTAATTTATCAAACAGTGAAAACCGCATCGCAATCGGACCAGTAGTTTTTAAGTGATGCGCGATCAAGCAGACAGAGAGACGAACAAACAAACAGACAGACACGATAAAAAAGGGCAGTAGCCTATTTCTGAGTACCCTAAATCTTTTTTTTAATTATCTTCCTTGCACAGACTTGTTGGTACTTCTACTTTATTATGAGTAGAATAGATAGGTAGATTGAAGCTATATTCATACCATTTATGACATAAGGAGCCGAATCGTGGACACTCACGGTACGACTAGTCCACCAATTTAGGGTCACTCGGCGGGCTATGGAAAAGGCTATGCTTGGAGTTTCTCTGAAAGATCGTATCCGGAATGAGGTGATCCGGCAGAGAACCAAAATTGTCGACATAGCCCTTAGGATTAGTAAGCTGAAGTGGCAGTGGGCTGATCATATCTGTCGAAGGACTGATAACCGTTGGGGTAAACGTGTTCTTCAATGGGTATCGCGACTCTGTAAACGTAGTGTAGGGTGCTCTCCAGCTAGGTGG
This sequence comes from Alsophila aescularia, assembly GCA_946251855.1. Classification (NCBI taxonomy): domain Eukaryota; kingdom Metazoa; phylum Arthropoda; class Insecta; order Lepidoptera; family Geometridae; genus Alsophila; species Alsophila aescularia. The sequence goes on from OX276373.1 coordinate 33,125,222, forward strand.
AGCGTCGATATAAGCAAAGTGGCTGGCAGCAGTTGGAAAAGAAGAGTCGAAGATCAGGCTCAGTGGCGTGCTTTGAGAGACGCCTATGTCCAGCAGTGGACTGACACGGGCTGATGATGATGACCCCTCACATAGGCATACGAAAATCGTTATCTCTACTGAACATAGGCTTCTCCCAAGAACGTCGCAAAGGTCGCTAACTGTTTGCATCCTGTGTCTTCCAGTGTTTTAGCAGTCAATGATTACAAACAATGAATTCAGATTTACCAGATACTTTTCATCACCCATCATCATTGACCACGCGGGTAATACCGCGGGTGCAGCTAGTAACTTAATAAATATAAGTATTTAAATAGGTACTGTTAGGTGAAAGCACAGAATAAATATTAGTACTACGTACAGAAAAATCACTTGCTAAGACAATTAAATAAAAAGCGACTTTTGCTACGACGCCATAAAGTGCAATTCAGCTCGCACGATCTGTAACGACATCGAGTGAAAGAGACCTTGTAAAAGCGAGATTCTCAGTCATAGAACTAGTAAAGGGAGAAGATACGGTACGATTTAATATCTCGTTATCATAAATTAGACTGGATACAACTATCTCCCCCCCTAGAGTTGAGAAAAGGGGGTTGAGAAAACGAATGGACCGATTTAGCTGCGGTTTTTAATGTTTTTATGTTTGAAAACGAATGTGATCAAGAAGCTACTAGATATAATGGGGGTGGGGGGTCAGGGACTATTTATTTTTATTTGTGCTTTTGTTTAGGTCGATGTCCTCAGTACTTCAAAATTGAAAAGAACATAAGTGTAATACCAATTTCCCAAATATTCTGCCCAAAACTCGGCAAATACTAAATCACAATCAGCATGATTTGCTTCGGTTACCCTCCAGACTTCACAAGCAAACAACATACACATGAATTCATACAAATTGGGCGTAACTCAATTTCTGCCATGCAGGCTACCTGCACGGTGTACCCTTTCCTAAATCTGATCGCGGTAAGTCTGGGAATAAGAATAATAATTGCACTAGCGTAGAGAAATGAAACACGCGCTACATTTCATTTCGTGCGGGCGTGTTGTACTCAAGCCTTGTCAAGAGTGTCAGGGGTGCCTCGCACCGGGCATTCTACCGGTTTGCTGTGTCGTGTTATGTAAGTACCAACTAACAACAACGAAAAACCTACACACATAAAACATCATATTTTTAATCCCCGAACTTTAAAAGAAAGGGATGTTATAAGTTTAGGGTGTGTATGTATCCCTGTGTGTGTCTGTGGCATCGTAGCTATCAAACGAATGGACCAATTTTGATGCTGTTTTTTATGATTGGAAGCTGATGTGATCGAGAAGCTTTTATGGGGTTGGGGCTCTATGTGTATCCAGCTGAAAATATTTCTATTTATTTCAATGGATAGCGTAATAATTCATCAAAATTGATTTAGAAGATTGGTTAGAAAGTACTTAGGTATTTAATTCTATGTAGATTCAAATTAATTCTGTGTTCTTTTGAAAAATGACCTTTCTGTACGCTAGGTTAGTATTTATTCTGCACGGGGTAAGACTGGATACAGCTAGGGCGAGAATAACGTGACGTAATCGAGTTGGTCTTACGTTCCCGTCAATGGTACCTGATTGAGTTCCATAACGATGTTACTCTGTGACTTTGATGAACTTTGCTATTAGAAACGGTTAGCGTACAGGAGGGAAGCGATTAAAAAATATTCCTAGAAAATGGGAGGTCATGCTACGTGAGTTTTAGTTGGATAAAAGATAATTAGTAACAATAGGCGCGTTCCACTTAGAGCAAAATGCTAGCAATATTAACTTTTTTAGCCCCAATGTCGTTCCACAAGCCCTCCGATGCTAGCACAAATAACAAATGTCAAACGTTCCACAATGCAAAATGTTAACATTTCTAGCTTCGGAAACTAGCATCGTCAGACCCATGTTGTTTTGTGGGTTCGAAATGCTACTTTTTTTAAATAAAAAAGACATTGTTTTGTTTGGTCTTGCGGTATAAGTGTAAGCTTTTCGTTAATTATTTTAATTTCCTAGTTTTAAATTTATTGGGATGAGGGAATGGTGTACAAAATTAAATAGAACAGTAGTGCTATTATCTATCTTGGTTTCAATCCGATTTTCAATATCACTATCACTAATGCGTTGCGATAGAGTCGAAATTGATATGAAGAAAGTGACAATCTGATTGAAACCAAGTTCTGTAATACGGCCACAGTTGTGTTGAGCAGCAACACGTTTCACTTGTAGATGTCAACCGTGCTAACATTGCTGGTTTTTCGTAAGAGAAACGCTGATTGAGCGCTAGTAATTCGTGTTAACACAAATGGTATAGCATTTATAGGTGGAATGCGGTAAATATATTGTGTAAAGCTATATACAAATGTCACTCAAGGGTTGTTTCATCCAAAATTCGACCGGTCGGTTTTCGTGCAACGGTCCACAGTTCGCATTGAGTCGCCTCTGCGGAAACTCCTGGGAATAGACGTCTAGGGGTCTGTGGAGGATGAATTTTCCATACAAACGTAATACCAAAATCATTTGTAATTGGGCATATTTCCACAGTGTTCCGATATTATTCGGATTCAGATAATCTTTATCTAGTTTTCCAATTGTATTTTGTTTTCAAAATACTGTGGAAATATGCTAGCATACAAATGATTCTGGTCTTACGTTACTCGATAGAAAATAAAATCAAAGGTAACATTACTTTATACTTAGAACATTGATTGGAAAGAGACCCCGTCACTAAATGATATCAAAGATATACCCGGAGCTTATTATGATTGAGAAAATGGCTAGACACTTTTTAATTCAAAGCTTTAGTTTTCCTACAAATAAATAAAAACCCCCCAATTTTTATTCCCAAAACGTATCATCTGTCCCGCTCTACTTGATAACGGATGAGAGGGACATAAAATTCACTGACACCCGGCCTTAACGTCCGAACACCGGTCGAGTTTTTTGAAGAAATAACCCGTGAGAAATAGTCGTATATTATTATGTATTAAAATAATGAATCACGCTCACATTAGATTATATAGATAGACATATATTTTGTTATACATATTGCATAAAAAATATATTTATATCTTATTTCTGGAGGAAAAACTCCGTATCTCTGCGCAGCACACGATCTTTACCAACTAAGCCACCGTAACTACTAGTATACATCGCTCTCCAAATTCTTCCTTCAGTTTTTTTTTTAATCTAAAGCTAATTTTTTCACTAGTTAAAAAAAAGTAAGCGTCACTGCTAAAAATCAAATAGTAAATTTGATTCAATTCTATTAGTTTTTAACCTGTTAGATGTCGTTATTTTTATTCAAATATTTAAGAGTATAGTATTCCCATCTGGTGGATATCAAATGTGGTAGGACTAGTGTACGAGAGATCACCTGGCTGACAAAAATAAAAGGTAAGTGTAAAGCTTATCCATAACAAAGATAGTGCCATCTAATAATCGGAGCTTTTTTTTTATCTAAAAGTCTGTCGGTTACACCAACCACTAACGCCGATCGCTCAAACGACGCCGTCTGGGAAGTCGTAGACAAATGTGTTAGTTGCAAAACTATAAAAATAAAGAGTTCCTGCGGGATAATGTCCCAAATTCTGTAAATTAAAGATATTTTGTAAAAAAAATTTGGGGGAATTTCTGTATTCAATACTAAAGCCAAAACAGTTTTTTTTATTTTTGCCTTTCTGTCTGTCCGTCTGTCTGTCTGTACCTTGGAAGTGCATTACATCGAAAATACTCAATGAATTCAAATGAAATTTGGTATGATTTGAGTTCATGCCTCGAGGTAGGACAAAGGTTACATCAGGTTTTCATCCCGAAAAATTAAAGGGTTACTGCAGGATAGGCGTTGAAACTCATTTAAAATAACACTTAGCGACGCTGAAACTACTAGAGGGATGTTGATGCAACTTGGCACAGACATAGTTTATATATAGATAGGTGGAAATTATGGATACATTTTGTCCCGAAAATATAAAGGGTTCCTGTGGGATATGGGTCCAAATTATGTACATTAAAGATATAGTGTTTTTTTTGGAAGTTACTCTATATTTGATTACGAAGCCGAAACTGTATCTTTTTTCATTTTTGTCTGTATGTCTGTCAGTCTGTATCTTAGCCGCGCATCACGCCGCCGGAACTACTGGATGAATTCAAAAGGAACTTGGTATGATTTGAGTTCGTACTACGAGGTAGGACATAGGATACTTTACACATCGACAAATTTATGGGTTATTATTTAGGGGTTGAAACTTATTTAAAAGAACACGTACCACGCTGCAAGTAACGGATGGGTTTTGATGCAACTTGGCACTGTCTTAAGTTATATGATGGGTTAACATTGAGGACACGTTTAATCCCGAAAAAGTAAAGGGTTTCTGCACGATATGGGTTCAAAGTTATGTTAATATTTAAGTAATAAAAAATATTTTTTGGATGGTTCTCTATATTCGATACTGAAGCCAAACTGTTTTACTTTTTAATTTTGTCTGTCTGTTTGTCCGTATCTTGACCGCGCGTCGCACCCAAACTACTAAATGAATTCAAATGAAAAAAATGCTCTTGGGTGCTTAAAAAAGGTATTGAACAAATTTTTTTTTATTAATCTTTTCTTTCTTTCTGTTTGTCTGTATGTTTGTTTGTTCACGCATTACGTAAAAACTACTGAACCGATTGCAATGCGGTTTTCATCGTTAGATAGCTTAGGGTTTGATTTAAATCTGGTGTAATTGGTATCTCAATCCGGTGAGTTAGAAGCCGAGCAATTGATAAAGTATTTTTGACGGCTGAAGAAATTTTGTTTAAATGTTGGTATATTGGTCCTGGTATTCCAGTACATTATGGTACTTTGAACCTAAAGAAAAGAACACGCGTGCGAAGCCGCGGGTACAGCTAGTGTTATTAATAAAAATTAAGACACGCTACCCCTTAAAGCTGAAATAAGAGAGCTAAGAGAGAGCTACCAAATAACAACGTATCGTGTTTGTTTGTGATTGATTAATTTTCAACCCAAGCCCAGATCCATCCACCGCTGAACACCAGAGTCGCAAAATACCTGACCAGCAGATAAAAAGTTAGATGGAGCTTTAGGTGTTGGATTGATTAGGACAAGTGACAGGTGTTAAGACTACAAATGGTGAGTTGATTGCGCGTGTGACAGTGACCACATGTCACTCTGACATCTGTAACTTCTTCCGACTAACTTGATATTTCTTACGTACAATGCGACCAACTTACCAACTCACCACGCTGTCACCTTGACACCTGTCACAACTCACTAACCTTGCACTTTGTCATTGGTTTCTACTTAACTTTGTTATTGGTTTACTTATCCCGAACAACCCAGACACACCAATTCCACCATTTGTCACCTTGACACCTGTCACTTCTCCTGATCAACCCAACACCTCACTAACTCCCCATCTGACTTTGTCAACTGCTAGTCTAGTATTTTGCGACTCTGGTGTTCCGCGATATAGAGACCCAGATATCCATTGAGAAGTTCAAAAATATAGAAACTAGTAAGAACAATCCCATATACAATTCAAGGAGCCATACACAAGAACTCCACACTCGACGGCACTATTCCCCAAACATCTTCGGCTATAAAAATACAATGGCCGTTAGAAAATAAAAATAAACACGGCCCGAACAAACTGGGAGGCGTCAAGCCAGGCTTTCGACACAGAGCGATACAGTATGCCCCTAGTCAGTAACTGAGGTTGTGCTTTTACTGGCAAACTATACAATATAAACCGTGGTAAAACGCGTATAGTTTTTTAGTCTGATATAAAAAGACCTGCAACAAGAGTGATTAAGTGGTTCTGTCGTTTTTCAATGTATTTTTAACCTACTTCCAATATCTAATTAAATACTATCTACTGTGCATTGATGAGCGATGGTATCTTAACGGTTCAATTTTACAACTTCGAATACAATGATACAGGGTTCGATGCTAGGCTCCGCACCAATGTATTTTCTAAGTTATGTGCAATTTTCCATGGCTCCGTGCTTCGGAGGGCACGTTCAGCTGTCGGTCCCGGCTGTTATTGATAAATAGCAGTCATTAAGCCATGTCAGAGGCCCTCGGGTGGCCTGACAAACTCTTACACTAGAGGCCAGCACTACCACATACGACAAAAAAGGGGTAAAAAATAAAGTTTGTTGTGAAACGTCTACGCCATATACAATAAAATTAGATTCGGTCCTGGAACCCTCTCATTTGCTCTGTACTGGAGTTAAGGGTACCGTTGTGAGCTCCAGAACGTCTTCATTCCAACAATGTGCTTATTCTATACTTTTTCTTGCTTTGAATCCACTTTTGTGTATATTTTTATTAACATTGTTTTAAGTATAGTTATTGTAAAAAAAAACATCAGGAAACGAATTTTTTCAGCGAGATATTTATAAAACCATCTGAATCAGTAAGGTGCCAAATTGCGAGTTAAAGATAAGTCGCAAATTAAGGATCACATAAACGACCATTTTGCTAATATTGCTCTGTGTGTCCTAACCCCTCCCCCTGTCTTTTGAGAAAATTTTAACAAAACATATAAGATAACTGACTATAATATAAGGTAAAAAATTACACCAAAACTAGATATCTGAAGCTTATGGTTACAGAATTATAATTAAATGTAGACCTTTTCGTTACGGTTCACTATTTTTGCCCTGGTACCAGTATGTTTCGGTGTGACTAGAGAAGTTTGACGTCAAAAAAACTCGCAATAGCTATGGTGAGACTTAGCCGTAGATTCGAGCAACAATAGTCTTGCACTTTACAACGCGCCAATTTAAATATGTTTCGAACACGAGCATAAGCTCCACATTAGTAATTGAAACATAAGTAGCTACATTTCAAAACCTTCTTCACTGTCTCTAGATAGATACGACGTCCTTCCGAGCAGATTTCGCGCAATAAAAATAAAATAAAATGTCCCCTAGCATATTGCATTAGCTGTTTTAGCTGTACGCAGTTGGTTTGCGTTTTGTGGAGCATCGGAATTGACCTGTTTTGGATTCGGTGTTGAGGTCTTTTGGGATATATATGTGTGTGTTTTGACTCTTACTTCGCTCTATTGGTAAGCTAAAGTTTTCTTTGATAAAGACTAGTTTTTGAGTTTTTACTGTCTATTGCCATTTTTTATGCACGATAATTATTTATCAGCAGCATAATTACACTTTTACTGAATATATCGAATTGAGACCATCCTAGTGTTTATGAAATCTTATTTTAAAACGACTTCACAAAAGCAGAATATGTTCGATTGTCTTTTTTTTTTTTTAAGTTTATCGGTCAATTTCTCCTTCAATTGCGGACGGATTTTTTAAAATTATATTTTGTTTGAAAGAATAAACTTTTCAATTGGTCTCAAGCAATAAAAAAATAGCATATAAATTGTATCAAAATTGGTTTATCAGTTTTTTGAGAATCAATAGTTTTTTGAGTAAAACCATTCGATGTTGTGTTTATATTGCCTTGATTTTGTGTTTGATTTGTAAACCGATTTAGATTGTTGTTTTTTTTATTCAAAAAGGTAAACTTTCAGTGTAGTCCCATATTAGAAGGCTGTGGAGAAGAAATTTATTAAAAAAATACAATATGAGGTAAGTGGCAATGACAATCAAAGTGCCCAAAACTTATTGACTAATCAATTACATATAAGGTCTAAGCAAGGAAATTATATGTACTTATATATCTTAGATATCATTCCAGTGGTACTATATGTACAACTGGAATGATATCTCTATAGTACAAAAGTGGTCGTACCGAAATGTTCACGAAAGTGGGAAGTCTCATTCTCTCGCGTACAACGTTTCACATTTTTCGCACAGACTATAAAATAAACTTGCTGTCACTTGAGATTGGCACTATAAATAAGAATGAGACAATAACGGCTTCCGTTATCTTCCTTGTCTCTTTTTTTTTAATTCGTTTTCAAGGTCAAATAATCGATACCCCGTTTTTACTTTGAAGAAGTCGTTCCAGTTGTATGTAAGTACGTAGAACTTTCTTGGGTCTAAGCACATTGATGTACGTCATCATTTCATGAAAGATAAAGATGGCTTGAAATATTGTATCAGTAAAATACCTACCGTCAGAACATATACCAGCTGATATACTGACTAAAAGAATGCCAGCTATAAAGCACTATCCATCCATACCAATATGATACGTTGTCTGTTTGTTTATTTGTTTGTTTGTTTGTATGTTTGGGGAGCTTTCACGCAATAACCGCTGGACGGATTTCGATGAAATTTGGAATGGAGATAGCTTATATCCTAGAATAAAACATAGAATACTTTTTATCCCGGAAAATTCCACGAATGCCGTAATAGTTTCCACCGGAAAACTAGAACATGTTGAATACTCGCTGTAAGGAACGGTTGCCATGGATACGAAATAACAAGTCGGTCCAAAATCATTAAGAGCGTTGGTGCCACAGATTAAGTCAACAAGCCACGGAGGCCGTAACCAAGAAGTCTAGGTCTACTTTAGCATTGGTTGTTAATAACCTAGAAGAACGTAAGTAGGATGTTTTTTCGCGATAAACTGTAGTCCGTGTGGACTAAGTCGCGGGCGGGAAAGCTAGTATATTATAAGAACTGGTTTGTGTGTTTAGCATAAATATTTAATTAAGTATTTTAATATACTGGAGGTGTTATAAATATCAAAATATGTATGTTCTACTATCTACGGGTATGCATTAGTTTATCTGTGCATCTTTCATTCCAATATAGTTATTTGTACCCGATCTGCGTGTTTTACTAATTAATTATTCAGTAAATGAATTCCTTTGACGTTGAACAAAATGCTAATTAATTATTAATATTCATCTAAACTTTGACTGCAAAGTTAAAATAAATATCAAAGCAACTTATCCAGCGAGCAGTATTTTAACGAATATTATACTTACAATGACAAAAAGTACTTTTCGTGCATGCAAATGTCAGAAAACTGTAGCGTATTTGGACACATAATTCGTTTTCATTTGCAGCGCAACATTTTCAGTAATGAAATGCAGTGTTTTTTTCACTTGCTTTTATTTGCTATAGATTACCAATTTGATGATTCTTACGTTAATCAATTTGTCATAATCTTGCGAGTACTCAAAGACATGACAGTAATCAAAATTTAATATGGCGACAACCAGACACCATATTGTGAAAAAGAAAAAAAATGAAGTCGACGAACTATAATAAAGTGGGGTACTTACTTTTGAATAGGTATTTGAAAATCATTTTTATGTTTCTCAAATCATTTTTCATTTTGTATAACTATCTATAACGATTTAAAGTTTGATTAGCAACCATTCGTACTTAAATAATTTGCCTCTTTTTAGTTTTCTTCGCAGTCGGGTTTTTTACCAGACTACGGTGAAGCAAGGGAAGGGTAATGAGTTTAACAGTATATATGTATGTATGTATCTATGAAGGTGGATTTTCCACCATATCGTCGCTCCTATTGGTCCGATATTAACAAGCTAGGTCTCAATCGATTCGTATAGTGTCATAGGCTATTTTTTACCCGACTACGGTGAAGCAAGGAAAAGGAATTGAGTTTAACAGTATGTATGTATGTATGTATGTATGTATGTATGTATCTATGTAGATGGATGTTCCACCATATCGTCGCTCCTATTGGTTCGATATTGACAAGCTAGGTCTCAATCGATTCGTCTTCAGGTATAGAGTGCCATAGGCTATTTTTTACCCGACTACGGTGAAGCAAGGAAAGGGAATTGAGTTTAACAGTATGTATGAGTGGAGACAAGTGGTTTGTTTTTTTTTATAAAAGTTGACCAGACATTAAACCGCGTTAAACATAACAAGCACGGACAAGCACCTTTACTACAAGACAAGTTCAAAAACTAAAACCCGACTATGGTCGGGTAAAAAATACCCTATGACAGTCTTGCAAAGAAGACAAATCGATTGATACCTCGCTTATCAAAATCGGACCAAGGTTAGGTCGAATACATAATCCTTCCTTTGCCTCGCCATAGTCAGGTAAAACAAAGAAGTCTATGACACTCTATACCTGAGGGCAAATCGATTGATACCTCGCTTATCAAAATCGAACCAAGGTTAGGTCGAATACATAATCCTTCCTTTGCCTCGCCATAGTTAGGTAAAACAAAGAAGTCTATGACACTCTATACCTGAGGGCAAATCGATTGATACCTCGCTTATCAAAATCGGACCAAGGTTAGGTCAAATACATAATCCTTCCTTTGCCTCGCCATAGTCAGGTAAAACAAAGAAGTCTATGACACTCTATACCTGAGGGCAAATCGATTGATACCTCGCTTATCAAAATCGGACCAAGGTTCGGTCGAATACATAATCCTTCCTTTGCCTCGCCATAGTCAGGTAAAACAAAGAAGTCTATGACACTCTATACCTGAGGGCAAATCGATTGATACCTCGCTTATCAAAATCGGACCAAGGTTAGGTCGAATACATAATCCTTCCTTTGCCTCGCCATAGTCAGGTAAAACAAAGAAGTCTATGACACTCTATACCTGAGGGCAAATCGATTGATACCTCGCTTATCAAAATCGGACCAAGGTTAGGTCGAATACATAATCCTTCCTTTGCCTCGCCATAGTCAGGTAAAACAAAGAAGTCTATGACACTCTATACCTGAGGGCAAATTGATTGATTCCTCGCTTATCAAAATCGGACCAAGGTTCGGTCGAATACATAATCCTTCCTTTGCCTCGCCATAGTCAGGTAAAACAAAGAAGTCTATGACACTCTATACCTGAGGGCAAATCGATTGATACCTCGCTTATCAAAATCGGACCAAGGTTAGGTCGAATACATAATCCTTCCTTTGCCTCGCCATAGTCAGGTAAAACAAAGAAGTCTATGACACTCTATACCTGAGGGCAAATCGATTGATACCTCGCTTATCAAAATCGGACCAAGGTTAGGTCGAATACATAATCCTTCCTTTGCCTCGCCATAGTCAGGTAAAACAAAGAAGTCTATGACACTCTATACCTGAGGGCAAATCGATTGATACCTCGCTTGCCAAAATCGGGCTAGTAAGAACATTATTTCAATATTAATGAATAATTAACATTATGTTGAACGTCAAGGGAATTGATTTACTGATTAAATTATTAATAAAACACGCAGATCGGATACAAAAGACTATAATGGAATGAAAGGTGCACAGATAAAGTAATAATATTAAAAAAAAAAACAAAAAAAAAACATAGATAGGGTAGACCACAGTACATGCACACATATTTTGATATTTATAGCACCTCCAGAATATCAAAACATTTAGTTAAAATGTATGATAAACACACAAACCCAAATGTTTTAATAATGTATAGTGCTTTGTATCTGGAAAACTTTTAGTCAGTATATCAGCTGGTATATGCTCTGACGGTAGGTATTTTACTGATACAATATTTCAAGCAACATTATCTTTCATGAAATGATGACGTACATCAATGTGCTTAGACCTTTTTGTAATTGATTAGTCAATAAGTTTTGGGTACTTTGATTGTCATCGTAAATGTTAAGAGTATACAATTTGCCAGTTATCTTATATTGTAATTTTTTCTCTACATAGACATATATTATTACGTTCCCTTCAAGCTTCTAATATGCTCATGTATTCAGCCTCATTGCTAGACAAGGCAACCGTATTTTGTTTTTTGGCCTGCCACAAGACGACAGAACCACTGAGTTTTAAACAGAAGCCCGTGAACGACTTCCGATTCCGGTCTAAGCCGTTATTTACCCAATCCACGTCAAATGTCTACGACTTCGAGAATGTAAAGCGATGGCATTGTTAATACACCCTGCTTAATGAAGAACTTACGAGCAGGAGTATCCCATGCTACATGGCACATTATCCTAAGGGCACGCTTTTGAAGGACAAAAACAGTTGGCGATCCGCTGCTTGACCCCAAAATTTGGTACCATATGAAAGCAGCGATTGAAAGTACGACATCATATCTTCATCCTGAGACATTGGTATTTAAGTCTTATTGCTCAGTAATTTTGATGGAATATTGTCCTTGAAACCGAAACAGAAATGTTTAACTTTACTGTAGGCACTGAAATGTTTAATGAACCTTCTCTCCACCTATCGACAGCCCTTTAGAGGGCTTTTGCACTGAATACCTATTCAAGATATTTTAACACCATTAATTATTCTTACCCCAAAGAAACAATGGGCAGCGATACCTTATCCATTCACAAATTAAATTATTACACCAATACATTATTAAACAAAGGAAGTGTTTCGTGCGTACGAACCAATTCAGCTTTGTAATTGATGGCTGCGGTCGAATTGCCATTTGTTGACTTGGCTCACGAGGTAACCGCTTTCAGGGATATTGACTCGACTATCAATGTCCCGATAGTTGTTTTGTTCAGACGGCGATATTCTTTGATACGAAATATGCATAGTGATAGCCTCCAAGATCATCTAAGCCGGTTTCGCCCCACTGTTGTTTCTGTACCACTTATCCGACTACAAAAATAGCAGGATTCTATTGACAAATTGCGTTTTTCGTTAAGTCGCTTCTGTTCTATTATTCTTGTTTTTTCTATTTTACTTTTTCTATCTCACCAGGTGGTCCCATTAAAATTTCATCAATATTGATTCAGCTGTTATTTTTTTAAATCCGGTATTATTTATTTTATTTAAATTCATTTATTTCAGGTAAATAACACCCATAATAGTAAATATACGTTACAATTACAATTCAGAAAATTATATAATTTGGTTTAAAGAATATTATAAATCTGTACTTATAATAAAGTAGTAAGTACCAAAAAGTCTGTACAAAGAAGATAATTTAATAAAATGGCCAGTGCATTTAAAATATGCTATTGAACAAGAATATAACGTTATTAAAAATCGTATCTGTCTTTTTGTCTGTTTTTTGTTCTCGCATCACGTAAAAGCTACTGAACTGATTGCGATGGGGTTTTCAATGCTAGATAGATTAGGGTTTGACTTAATAACTGGTTTACTTGGTGTATCAATCTGATGAGTTTAAGTCGAGCAATCGATAAAACACCATTTAACGTACGAACGAAGTTTGATGTTATTAGTATTTTTGGTTCTGGACCACGCGGGCAAAGCCGCCGGAATGTACCTACCTTAAATACCTTATAAATAGAATATTTAGGAAACAAATTAAAGTATTACAGCAGTATATATATATTGGGCTTGTAAATATTATGTTTAAAAGCTAACCAGTGGCCAGTTGCGTTCGTATAATTTCAAACTTTAAGGACATCAAAGTTGACCTAAACATCGTCGGAGTAATTTACCAAAATTTTAACTGTAAGCCGTGAGTTATAAACTCAGAGGGTTTAGAAAAAGTCGGAGTCCACACCGCCAAATCGTAAGTGAAGCACCCAAGATATGCTGATCCGTACGTACGCACAAGCCTCACGCACACACTTACACCATGTTAAGCCGATCGGCCGCCACATCGCAGCAAGAGTTCGACCTTTTTAGTCGTGTTAATTCTACCAAGTTCTCACGGAAAATCAAAATCGACGCAGTATTTTGTCATGAAATTGTGTATCAACCAACAAACACCACAAATTATCCACTCATGCACAAATTCCTAGCCGCCATTTAGTATGCTTCACTTATTTGTACGGCGGTGTAAACTCCGTCTCTTTTAAAACTTTCTTGGTTATAGCTATTCCTAATTAAATAGGTAATAGCTATGCTATACATACTTACAAAGGAAGTTCATTGCGTGTACGGAACCAATTCAGTTTTATAATTGATCGCTGCGGTCGATTCGCCATTTGTATTGGACCTGCACATTTGTGTCTCTTGTGTTAGCGGTGCGTTCTACTTGGATCTGTAACTTTTATTCAATTCATAGTCAGTTTAACTTCACTGCTGGACAATGACATTCAATTTATATACCAGTGACTCTCCCTGGCTTCGCATAGGTAGCGCTTACACTTCGGCATTTTTCTTACGTTTAGCATTTTTATAACCGTCGTAACTACTAAAAATAAAAGGCCAGTAAGCGTAATTCAAAATCTTTGGCAGCAACTGTCGTGGTGCTTTTTGACCATAGACAACTGAATAGTTACAAAGGAGGTTGGATAACGCTTACTATTTTCTTATTGCTGAAGGACTTGTTATTATTTCGTTTCCACGGCAACATCATCGTCATTTTTGCTATATTACATTATTACAAATTTAGTAAGGATCTCTAATTTAAAAAAAAATAACAGCCTTTGTTACTCGCTGATAATGTAGCTTCCTGTAGGTGAAATAATTTTTAAAATCGTTTTTTTGTATTTATCCATTACAAAAAAAAACACGCATACAAACAAACAACATACCAAAAAAAAAACTTTATTAATATTAGTGTAGATGTAGATTGTTCCGTATAAGCCTTTTCATCATTCGTCTCTATATTATGCCTACCTTCTCTGTTTGGATGTCTTTTGTAAATGAAATTTCCACGTTGTGAAATGGTTGTGAATGAAAATCTCTGACGACAGAACCATGGTGAGTAAGTAATAATGATGGTACATATTTTTTCCTTATTTAAGCCTGAAATGTGCTTTTTATTTTGACAAAATTACAGCAACAATGTGTTGGAAGCAGAGATCACGGAATGAGGGTTTTCGATATTTTTCTGACACCAGATGTCGCTGCGTAGGCGTAGGGTCTAAACAACTGTCAAATTGTATTGAATTTTATGCCAGTGAAACATTTTACCGATTATTCATCGTATTTGCACTGATTTACATTATTAATATAGATTACGGACAAAGAAATAGTAGATTGAGCTCAATCTTTGGTTGCTAAAGTTTACATCTCTGCGTTTGAGCATAATCTTTAGTTTAGCTAATTTTCTTTGTCCGTAACCCATATTTATATTGTAAAACAATGCAAATTCGATGAATAATCGGTAAAAAGTGCCATTGGCATACTATACATACAATTTAGTACAATTTGACAGCGGCTATGTAGCGACTTGATCACCAAAAAAAAGAAAAGTAAAAAAAAGTTTTAAGCTAAAAGTTTTTATTGTAAAGTAACATAAAAATGATGCAGATAATATACATAAATCTAAAAAAAATATATAAAGTTGTGGGGCGAGTCGTATTTCCATTCCTCGGGTTGCACTAAGCCCCAAGACTTTATTATATTTTTTAGCTTTTAGTATATTATCTGCGTCTCATGTTTCTTTAAAAATAAGACCGTTTAACTTAAATCCTTTTTTATCAATTTTTTCAATGTATTTTATTTAGTTACATTTCTAAAATGCACTGTATTATACTTGTCAAGTCCTCTCATTTGATACTCATCAATAGGGGGTGGAGAAAAAGTATGTAATACGCCATTTTGTGGCGGCAGCCATCTTGGATTTACAGTGATACTGAATAATTATATTCAATGGTATTGTCATCAGAACTTAAGGTGCGAACCAATTACGCAAATATCAGATCAATCAACAGGAAGGGGTAAATTTCAATTACAAAATTTGACCCAAAAAAAAACAGGGCAAGCTAAATAAAACCGTTTAATTCATGGTCTATCATTTTATGTGAGCTATTTTACCCTAATATTATTTTATATAACAAAAAAATCGAGATTACCCTTATAGAAGAACCAGTATATATTCCCACTTCGCTGCGTATGCCCCTTTAAATCGAAGTATTGATGCTTTGACCCAAATAAACACCAGGAAGACCCAAGTGCAACGGTCCTAAGGAACCGCGTCTGGAGGCGACCGCAACGCGGGGCTAAATTAATTGCGGAACCCCAATACTGGCGCTAAGATATTGTCAACGAAATTAGTTTTTAACGAGATTGGTTTAGAGATACCGAAGTCATTTATAATAGGAGTACCTATTAATTGTCAGAAATGGAAAATAGTAGAATCCACGACTTATTTGGTAAAGTTGCTTTGACAAAATAAAAATAGAATAATTATAATAAAGATGAAAAGTTAAGTTTTGGTGTGTGATTATTTGTGTTCGTATTATAATGTACTAGCGAGTCACCCCGGGTTCACACGGGGTTCTCTAAATATTTATTTGTACATAACGTTACGTTGACAACGGTCCGCGCGGTGCGGTCCGCCCGCAGTCTGTGGGTCGAAAGGCAGTGAATCAAATTTTGTATGAAACTTAGTTAGGTATATTAGGAACCAATCTTTATGGCGGCTGTGAAGCGCGCTGCGAGTGTGACTTCGCGCTGGTACAGTAAGGTTCGCAATTATTAGAGTAATTTTTTTACTACCTACTTGTAGAACATGCTAATAATAAGAAACACTTTATTACACCAGAATTATGGGACAAATATACAAGAATTTAATATAAAAATAGGCAAAATGGGTGGTCTTATCGCTAAAAGCGATCTCTTCCAGACTACCTTTGGATAGACAGAAATTACGAATTAAAAAAGGACGGTGGTGCAAAACAATACAATAAATAATGCAAAATAAAAATTAATATACCTACATACATATTTAATAAACGACATGAACCATACTTTACTTACATGTCACATTCAAATAATGTTTTGATTGAAAAATATATGTGTATATATTTGTATGTATAAACATACAAATAATGGAATGATAAAAAAGTTATACCTATAGCTATTTTTCTAGTAGCTAAATGAGTGTCGACACTTAACGCTTTAACCTATTCATTATTTTTTAACCAATCATGAAATTATGTTAACAATTTAACATACGTCAACACAATAATATTAATAGCGGAATATACGCTGATATCGTGTTGGTGAATTGTATTAGTTGGTAACAAACAACTTTAAAATAACGAACTAGACTGTACTTGAACAGAATCGCATGCGTGTGTGCAGCGTACGGATGTAGCATGCACACAAGCACATATGCGGTGGGCTAGCGGGAGGGTTTGCCCCGGCCTCTCACCTCTCCAAAGCCCGCTTCCACCGAAAATTTGCCATTACGCAGTGCCTTGCGTCTAACTTCTCAGCCGCCATAAAGATTGGTTCCTACTCTACCTGATATTGATCGCGCATAAACTTTTTGGTTACCAACGCAGCCGCACGTATTGAGCCTTTAGTTGACAAACAAATTGCCCAAATATAGGCATGTATCATTATCCCATTCATCACTTTAATTACTATTATAAAAGCTAAAACGAATATACCTTATCATACAGATGATTTCCCAACGCGTGTATACGAATGGTCATTTTTCGCTTTGCATAAATATGTACACTGAGACGCGACACGGCCGTCACGCTAAAATAGTCTCTCAACATTTAAACAAAAAAAACTTCTTTAAGATCTGCACTATAAACTTAAAGAAGCTACGAAGAACGGGTTAAGGTCAGGCTCAGAGGTTACATTTTCCCACTCCCCACTCCCCTGCCACCTCCCCTAAACTCTGCCATCCGCTACCCGCAATAACAACTGAAGCTACTGAAGTGACTGCGTAACAAGGTTGAATATCGCGAGCGCTGTTTGAACATACTATTTAGCTCGGAAGTAAATGACGTTAGTCTCAAAAGTAATTTATTTTAATGGCAGGCTAATAATTTATTTAGGTAAATTTTGTCTAAACAATATTAAACTAAATAATATTGTCGCGAGGCAGTCCCCGGGTTTGGGTTGCTCCCACTATTCCAGGACACAAACCTCTTTGACACAGAATTACAGGAACTTCCTTCCGCTTGATACTAGCACACGGCGGGAGCAGACTCGGCAGGCCAGAGTCTGATATCAAGCAAGCCGCGCGAAGCCGTTCATCGAGTGCAACGCGATCGGGCGCTGCAACTCAACGATGTTCCTCAAACCAGAGCAGCAGACTTTCAGATTTTTTATATTAATGTTAGCGAAGGAAGGACGAAAGATATATTTTGCAAATTAAATCAATGAAAGCACTAAAGTGGAATATTTCTCTATTTTTACTAAAAATCAATGTCAATGACAGGATATTTGTATGTAGAATGGATAATGAAAATCAAAATGAAAAGAAATGGATTATGAAAAGAGTATTATTATGAAAGAGGTTTGGACCTCGTCACAATATCATAAACTATATTTTCTTTCTGTGAGATTTATTTTAGTTAAGTTGAGTAGATAAATGAAAATCTTACTGAAAATACCGTAATTTTTGAAAAGAAAATATATCGAATGAAATTCTGTTAATCACGTTTTTGTCTTAATCACAGAGAGATAAAGATCTCCAAAACATATATGTAAAGTTTCACATTTATCAGGTTTGTGGTTGACCCAGCATGTTTATGGGATAAAACCCTTAAAAAGTGGATCCTGGTCTTAAGCAGAATTAATTAAAATCCTCTCATAACTACGTCATAACTTTTTGGTGTAGTAAGAAAATCGATTTACATGGAATGAGAAAGATTACTATGATATTTAATTTTATAAGAATTAATACAGTTTAGCAAAAAGAGCTCCAGAAAGTTAAGTAAAAAAATATTGTTATATTTTTTGTAACAGAACTACGTTTTTTTTTTGCTTTCTATAAATTAGAAATATCGCGGACTATTTTGTATTTGTTTTTTTTGTATTTGTTTTTTTTGTATTTGTTTTTTTTTGTATTTGTTTTTTTTGTATTTGTTTTTTTTGATAAAAATTTTTCTTTCTTAAATTACATTCATATAGCGCTAATGGTATACGCAGTGTTCGAAATTAAAACACTACTGGGACGGCTGTTTTTTTCGACTTCGTTGAGTAAACTCGCTCTACGTTGACTAAATTTATACAATATACTTATGAATTATACTTTAAAACCTTCCTCTTGAATTTACCTACGCTTATATAAAACCGGATTAAAATCGGTTCAGTATTTTCTGCGATATGATTGTGGACGGACAGACAGATGCGTTCGGTGACTTTCTTTTATAATACGTAGTGAAGTGATAGTGAATAGTGATGAAGTGAAGTGACGTTAATCAACTTATCTAGTTTACTGTCATTTTACTCAACAGAGCGAAAATTCCAAACCAGTTTTACAAAAGCTTACCTACGGTATATACATATTCAGTGCCTAGGTAGGTAACACAGGTGTTCTGCTCATTATCTATGTAGGTACCTAAATCCTCTCAATTAATTCGGCATTGTAGTTTCATTATTTATTCTGTGGTAATGCTAACATATATGAAGCCCTTAGATCTTTGAAACCTTTAGATCTTTGCATACTATCAATTATTATTAAATTCTAAAGCAATCTTCACACAATCACGGCGCTGCGAACCAGAAATAATACTAAAAGCACCAACGAAAACTGTTTAGTAATCAGCTTAAGTTCACGTTAGTGAAACTGGTGTAATTGAATTCGTTGAATAGGTGATACCACAAACATCTGGGTCTGACACAATCAAGTTTTGAATCGGGTTACCTTACCATGTATTATCAGACCAAGAAATAATTTGTCGTTATCGCTGAAAAAGGTAAAATACTTCCTCGGTAATTGTCGTATGGGTAAAAGTCTCGGCTTAGGGGAAAACTCGTCTATGCGCCTCGTCCCAGTTAGGCCATTCTGATCACAGTTGAGGTCCACTGAGACGAATGTATGTGCCAGACACTAAGAAAAAGTAACGAGGTTAATTTGACACCACAATTTATTAATTTCTTGTGAAAATAACGAAAAAATGCAGCAGACGTAAGGGCTGTAAAAACTATTGCTAATATGTACAAAAGTAATATGTATTCATTGGAAACTATAATACTACGGAACTATATGTTATCCACGATTCGGAAACAAGAATTTTTTTTAGGCAACTTGAGAGATTTAATGCACAAATATGTCTTGTGTAGAGAAACTAGTAAATATTTAAATTATTACATGATACAATTGTCGTCAACATATTTCATGTCGCGCTAGCCGCATTTTCCTCTACCAACTGCCGTAAAATTTGTCGTATTGTTGTTACGAAAAATTAAGACGAATAGCTCTAAAACGACAATCATGTCGCCATGACTTGGTGAGAATTTTAGAAAATGACAGCACAGAACAATCTCCTTTGACCATTCACGTCGTTGTAAGATCGACATTTAGCCTACAAATACCTTACACGCTCTCTCAAGAAATCGTACGAAAATCTAATAAAACTAAACTCACTAGGTTTGACGTGACGACAGCCCTTAATAAGCTTCCAAAGCCACAGCGTGACACTGTTTTTCGTAGCCGTAGATGAACGCAACTCGATTCAAACTCGATCTAGTCAACTGTAACTTGCAGGTGTCGCGATTATTCGCGTTCCCATGGGTCTTAAGTGATTTTCAAGTTGAGAGAAACTTACGATTTGCAAGTCTTAAATGAGGTAATTTGTGATTTGGGATCGTCTGGGTGGAAAGTGTTTATATAAGATGGTAACTGGGGGAGAACTGCGGTGTGTTTTGTGTGTAACGAGTGTTTTGGAAACACACGCTTGTATAAGCTCATAGTTAGGTTTTCGAAAAAAAATCCTAAAGCATCTACTAATTTGAATGTCCTGTTATGCCAGTAGAGTTCCATGTTATACTCGTAATGCTTTCAAAGTAGGTTTCTTGAGGAAATCCGTAGAAGAACAAAGGTTACCGACATAGCTATCAGAGATTGCAAGTTTAAGTGGCAATGGGCAGGCCGTATAGTTCGCAGAACCGACAACCGCTGGGAAATAAAGGTTCTAGAATGGCGACCACGAACAAGCAAGCGAAGTGTGAGGAGACCCCCCCACACGACGGACCAACGACATTGTAGTCATCGCAGGAAGTCGGTGGATGGAGGTGGCACAAGATCGCTCGTCATGGCGCTCTTTGGGGAAGGCCTATGTTCAGCAGTAAACTGCTAAAGGCTGAAATGATGAAGTCTCAGTAGGCAGTGTCAGAAAGGTTTTAACCCCGCGCTTACAAAATCATTCTGATAACTTTTTATTACTTTTTCATCAACTTTGCACTATCAATGGTGTTGATAGAACAAAGTTGGATCCCTAAGTCATGTTAAACACTCCAATCTACAATGTTTGTCACCATAATCTCACTTTGTAACAGCGGGAGTGAAGCCAAACTACAAAATTCTTGAAAGTTAAAAACTCTAATACCACCGAACTAGGTTCTCTAAAGTATACTGTGGAACTGCATAAATGTTTTATAACAGAGTCCATTCCAAAGTTGGTTTCAATATTGATCCTAACGACACCTGCTGGCTCTAGACAATGGCTAAAGTTTTTATTATTTATTTTAAAGTTTTTAAAGTTGCTGCATAAAAGTTTACCCATATCCTTTGGATACTTCGGATTATGTTCCGATTTCGGAGTACGTGGTATTTTTAGGAACTGTTTTAGTATGTTTGTAGGGTTCCGTTCGTCCGAATGTATTTTTTTAACCTTTATAAGATCACTGTTCGTCTGTCTGTCTGTCTGTCTGTGCGTCTATCACAGTCAATTTGCTCCTAATCTACTGGTCCAATTAGGTTGAAATTTGGTAAACATATGAATTTACCTGTAAGCCAAACACGAACGTGTAACGTAAATAAATGAATTTTGAGTATGGGGTCACTTTTGAAGGGAAATTAGAAAATTAATATAAAAGTTTTGCCAACTGTACCGTGTGACATATCAAATGTAAGGGCTTTGTTATGAGGCTGTAATGATTATATATTTTTTAATATTAAATAAATCGCTATAGTTACATATGAAAATTTACCGTTCCCCCTTCCCCCTAATCTCCGAAAATATTGTGCCTAATTGATAAAAATACAGAAAATAGTTGTTTACTTATAGATAAAAGGAAAACTTCTATGAAGTCTATGGTCTTAACACAAGATGGTTAATCTCTCAACATTGTGAGATAATAAATATAAATTGTTTGGAACCCCATCCACGCACTAAAACATGTCCAATTTTTTGTATTCAGACACTAAGTAACTGTTACTCTAGAATTTTATTTATAGCTTTATGTCTGCAATATATTTAAACATAATCTTATATTCGGGGGTAGTTTACGTGATTACTTATTTGAAAGGTTAGATCTCAGATTCAATTACACAATGAATCTTAAGTGCATTTTTCTGTTCAAAGAAATATTGAAACGAGCAGCAATTGACAACACACAGCATTAATTTTTGTTTGTTTGTCTAATTTCCTAATTTTTTTTCTTCTTGATAATGTTTAATGTGTTGTGTTGTCAGAAATAAATGTATTTTCTTTCTTTTCGTTTTTCTTTCAATTGTAGATTAAAAAATCAATCTAAAAACACGCACACATACACACACACACACACACACATACTTCTTTTTTCAAATGCTTAGTCATCGCTTTGCGAGCTACCCTGAGAGTTTCAGCCGGATAGCTAATCGGGAAGTGCTCGAAATTTGAGGCGCAAGATTCCACCAGGAGCGACTAACAATAAAGTGAATCAATAATAACGTGTTAAATATAAAAATTGCTACAATTGATTGCAAGGCAGCACATTAATAGTAAGGAAACTGAAGTTAATTGAATCACCGTTCCTAAAGGTTCCATATTAAGCCTTCCAGAACCTTAAGAGGTCACAAAGTGGGATGGACTTAAAACTTTGCGGGCCCGTCATAATTTCAGTAAAAGCCTCCGTCGAAGCGGACTGATAGATCCTGGGTGACGTTTGATGGAGATGCTAGAAGGAAGTGGTTGGATATGCTAAAATTATCCACACCAATATATAAAAGTGAAACGTTGTCTGTTTGTTCCTTTTGGGAGCTTTCACGCCAAAATGGCAAATCCGATTTTGATGAAATTTTGTAAATAGGTACTGCAATGTATAGAGATCAACATAAACTTTACTATTTATTCTGGAAAGGTGCCAAGGGAAAACTGGAAAATGACGATTACTCGCTGTAAGAAACGGAATGGGGTACATATCTAAATATATATAAATTTAAAATACATATATACGTTTAGAAATCATAAGTTAAAAAAGCATAATTTTAAAATACCGAATTTTTCAAATAAATAAATGGAAAATGTATAAAGTTTATTATTTATAATGGTTAAAATACCTTAAATCAATCTACATATTATTACAATTCATAAGTATAAATGGGTCTTTCACTTTCATGTTTAATATTTTCATGTTCACATTCTTGTTTAACTCTGCTCTGAATACTGGGAGAACTCCAAAGGCGTGGAACAGGAGTATAGTAATTTTAGTGTTAAAGTTTTCGCGAACCTGATACATAATTTTAAATATCACTACCGGCTATGACTCACGTGTATATAGTCGAAAACATCGACCTAGGTTTCGAGCGTATCCGACGCTCTTCTTCAGGAGTTCACGCCGCGATGATGCAATGGATAGCGATGGAGTTCCATCGCCACCACCAGCAGAAGTTCAATCTCCGTCGACGGTGATGCAGAGCAGTACGAGCACCGGGCGTCCCCGTTCCCAGTCGCCGCCGCATCTCACGCGCTGCTCGCAGCGGGCTGCAGCCCGCAGTGCGCGTCGGGATCTCGCGGCGTGAACTCCTGAAGAAGAGCGTCGTATACGCTCGAAACCTAGGTCGATGTTTTCAACTATATACACATGAGTCATAGCCGGTAGTGGTATTTAAAATTAGGAGTATAGAAGTTTTATTTCACAAAAAGGGTGATAAAACCCTCCTGAAAAACTACCGCCCCAACTCACTCTTGAGCCACGTCTATTAGCTGTTTTCGAGGGTCATCACAAATCATCTCGCAAGAAGACTTGACGAGTTTCAGCCTCCGGAGCAGGCCGGGTTTCGTAGAGGATTTGGTACTATAGACCACATACACACAGTGAGGCAGATTATACAGAAGTCTGAAGAGTATAATCAGCCCCTGTATCTTGCTTTTGTGGCCTATGAAAAGGCCTTTGATTTTGTAGAGACCTGGGCTGTTTTGAAGTCACTGCAGTGATGCCAAGTGGACTGGTGGTATATCAAAGTACTGAGATGTCTGTATGACGCCGTGACCATGAGTGTTCAAGTACAGAACCAGCAGTCTAAACATATCCAGTTGCGCAGGGGAGTGAGACAGGGGGATGTCATATCCCCGAAACTGTTCACGAACGCCTTGGAAGATATGTTTAAGACACTGGACTAGAAAGGAAAGGGCATAAATATAAACGGCGAGTACATCTCAAACTTAAGATTTGCCGATGATATAGTCCTTACGGTAGAATCGCTGGAGGAACTTGATCGAATGGTGAACGGCCTGGCTCATGCTTCTCGACAAATCGGTTTTGAGATGAACTTAGACAGACGAAGATCATAGTTGACGAAGATCATGTTTAACGATCTTATTACCCTGAAACCTGTAGTCATCAATGGTGAACCCCTCGAAGTTGTTAATGAATACGTCTATCTCTGGCAAACTCTGCAGTTGGGTAGACACAACTTCGATAGGGAAGCCTAGAAGAATTCAGTTGGGCTAGGCGGCATTCGGATAACTTCGTCAGGTCTTCTCGTCGTCCATTCCACAGTGCCTGAAGACGAAAGTCTTTAATGCGTGCGTCCTACTAGTTATAACATACGGAGCCGAGACACTGACACTAACAGTAACAGGGCTTGTCCAGAAATTTAAAGTCGCTCAGTGAGCTATGGAGAGAGCTTTGCTCGGGGTTTCTCTGAAGGATAAAATCAGAATCGAGGTAATCTGCCAGAGAACCAAATCATCGACATAGCTCAAAGGATTAGCAAGCTGAAGTGGCAATGGGCTGGTCACATTTCTCGAAGGATGGACAACTACTAGGGTAGACGTGTCTTCAAGTGGAGACGGCGTCTTGGCAAACGTAGTGTAGGGCACCCACCGGCCAGGTGGAGTGACGACCTGCGAAGGGCGGCCGGCAGAAACTGGATGAGAGGAGCCGAAGATTCGGCTCTGTGGCGTTAATTGGAAGAGGCCTATGTCCAGCAGTGGACGAGCACGGGCTGATGATGATGATGATGATGATGATGAAGTATAAATACTGAAAATCATAATACATGATGGTTCAAATTAATAAATTATATATCCATAACGTACGGTATTTATAATAGCCGAAATATCTAGATACTAGACAGTAGGTTAAGATGCGGCCCGTAAGCCGCGAACATATTTGTTTACATAGATAATTGAAAATTCAAATGTATTTAGATTAAATTAATGTTTGTTTTATATAATTTATATCTATTATTCATTATATATTCTGAACTTAGACTATTTAACTATTATGCTTTTTATCTTCTATTAATTTGAACTGTTATGTGTTGTGGATTGTATATATTTTAAATTTCGGTATTCTATACTTCTAACAAATAAAATTATATATTTTGAACGATTCGGTATTTTAAAATTAAGTATTTTGAACTTATGAATTCTAAACGTATGTATATATTTAAAATGTATTTATTTTAGATATGTACCCACGGCATGACATGAACTGTTGCCATGGAAAATAAATAATAACAATTATGTCGAAAAGCATCAAGGTCAATGGTACTGTAATTTTGCGTTGGTTTTTAATATACTAAATGAACATACGATGTTTTTTTCGCAATAAACTGTAGTCCGTGCGGACGTAGTCGCGGGCGAAAGCTAGTAGGCTGTATATGCTAATTGTATTAAAAATATGTTCATATTTTTTTACTTACCTATTTCATTGTTTCAAATTATATCATTACATTATTACTTTTTTTATGGCACTCTATTGTCAGTTTTTTTTATTGCATGAATTTATTTGCATGCCATTTGACCAATATTATTATTTATTTTATTTTTATTTTGTACGCCTATTAATTTCAAAGCATGAGATTTTAATTCAGACTAATATATGTGCATTTTTGTGATGTACTACTTGTGTTTTAGGCGTACAAATAATCTTTATCGTATCTTTAATGAAGTGACTGAACCAAAACTGACTGTGACTGAATCTAAATCATTCACACAATTTTCAAAGGTAAAAACGGGTGTTACTCTCGTATACTAATTGATTTATTCCAACTATAGTTTCGACCACATCCGGTGATCATTCTCAAGATAAGTGCGGAACGTTCGGGAACGTGTCCAACAAGAGAACTCCCGTTTTTGCCTTTTAAAATGTATAATAACCACGTTAGTTTTCATAATATTACTCACACAATCATAATAATTAGAATAAACAAAACAAAGAAGGGAAAAATTGAACTAGTGGGTCTGTGAGCTGCAGACCTCGCGAGTCTGTCTTTGCATAGCTTAACCAGTTTCTTGGCGCAATGTTAGCTATTAGCCGATCATGGACTTAAAATTGAATAAACGTTCAACGCAAAATTTAAAACATGAACAAAATTAACGGTACCATAATCACATAAATAATCAAACCTGCTTACAAAATTTCACGAAAATCGGTTGAGACATGCGACCTGTAAAGGCGAACAGCCGGACAGCCGGACATACGAAAGCATTTTTGCCCAAGCTGAAACGGAGACTCTTCGCGCTCGTTTGGTCAATAAGACTTGGTGGCTGAATTACTGGTAACCAGACAAATAAACTCTCTGACAATAATTAGTCTTAATTAAAATCAACGTATTCTGAAAGAAAGAAATACAGGATTAGTTCGATCAACGATTGCCCCAAAAGAGGGTGTAGAGTGCGTGAACAGGTACCTAAGCGATTCCTTCAGAAATTTGTTCAGGGTGCTTAGGGAGTGAACACACTAAAAGTCCTGACGTATAGGAGGTGAGCTGGAGTGGAGAGGGGGGGTACAAAGTTCCCACTTTTGGGTTTTTCACTTAAATTTCACAAACAGTGCGTTGTAGGGAAAATAAATACTGGCATAAATTAAAAGCCCATAAAGTTTTATACAATTTTTATTCTATACACTTTTTCCGAATATCTAAGCTAATCTTCACTTCAGATAATGCCCATCACGTTGAATAACTTTTATTTTCACTTTGAGAATTCGGAAAAAGTGTACGGAGAAGTTGTAGAAAATTGTATGTTCTTTCAATTAGTCTCAGAAACCTTTTCCCTACAACTCACCGTTTTTGAGAAATAAATGTAAAACCTAAAAGTGGGAACTTTGTGCCCTTCTCCCCGGTACCCCAGTACTTAGTATGTTCCCTGAAAAAAAAACTGAAGGAATCGCTTAGATACCTGCTCACGCACTCGACAACTTCTTTATTTCGTCATTCGCCTGCACAATTTTAATTAATATTTTATTATACAGGCAGACGTACTTCACTTCTACAGCAGCTGTTAAATTATAGCTTAGGTACTGATTTGCCACCCATTAATTCACTGATCTACACCGGTGAATTTAGTTTGACACACTTCGCGCCAGAGTTTGTAAAGGTATTTACCACATCTGTTCTATGTTCTTACATCCCCCTGGAACCTTCTACAGACAATCAGGGTTTTAGCTCGCTGTCCTGCCGATGCCGTCACCATTACGGCGCGTTAATTTGTCACTCACTGACGCTTATTTACTGTGATTTTAGAATAATGCCCCTTTCAGTTTGATGGCTTTCATATTGCCCTTTTACTGAAGACCTTTTACGACAGCTTTTGGGAGTTCTGTTTCGTTTACTTGTTTAATTTTCCAGTCTTTTGGCACGACTGCCCAAAAAGGAGTGTAATGTTTTCTTGGTTCATGTTTGTATGAATAGAATACAATAGAATATAAAAAAAAAATGTGACAAGAAGGTACATGATAAAACAGCACAAAGAAAATAAAATGGCCCCACAAATCACAAATCGGCCCCAACTCAGCATAATGCTGGCAGTTAACCAGCGCTGGTCTTCCGTTGGTCTTCAGCTGTCTTTCGTTTCGTTGTTCTGTGTGTATGTGTTACGTTTCACATACACACAGAACAACTGCATAAAAAATAAATAAAATAACCATAATAAGAAAAAAACAAACTACAGCACAACCATACTTATCCACAAAAATTAAACTACACTTTAAAAATAACTAAATTAAACAACTTGCAAATAAAAATTATACAATACAAAACTAATAATTTAACTAAGTTAGAAGTTAATGCAAAAAAGTAATGCAGTAAAGTATAGTATACCACTAGACGTAACCACAGACAGTAACTCGTGACGATAGAGGAAGTAAAAACAAAGTAAGAGGATAATCTATTTTCTGGTAGGTATGGCATATATTGCGCTCGTATCAAGTATGTATGTATGTAACTATGTATGTTAGTTTCTTTGCTCCACCATAACTTTTAAATGCCTGAACAGATTTGAATATATGGGGTATTGTGAGAATACAACATCCCGAGTGACAGAAGGTACAAAATAAAAAAGACATTTTCCAGTTTTCCCGTGGCAACTCAACATTTTCCGGGATGAAAAGTATTTTATATTGGTATTTTTATTGTAAAGTACTTATTTACAAAGTTTCATCAAAATCGGATCAGCCATTTTGGCGTGAAGCTCCCCAAACAAACAACTTTTCACCTTTATATATTGGTGTGGATTATATACATTGAGTTTTGTCCTTATAACTATTCATTCTATTAGTTTTGCAATAGGATTAGCCGATTATGTGCACATCAAAAATTATGTGAAATCCTAAGTCAATGAAAGAAACACATTAAAACCTTTCATAGAAGATTAAAACGGATTGGATGAAATAACAAGAAATAAGTTCAAAAACGAAAATCCGACTACAGTCGAGTAAAATATAGCCTATAACACTCTAGCGATGAAGACGAATCAATTGATACCTCACTTGATAAAATCAGAACACGTTTTTAGTTTGAACGCATAACCCTTATTTAGCTTCGCCGAAGTCGGGTATTTTTTTTTGTCTATGACACTCTATACCTGAAAAATAATCGATTGACCCATCGCTTGTCAAAATCGAACCAAAAGGAGCGACGTGGAACATCCACATACCCATAAACATACATACATACATACATAGACTGTTAAACTCATTACCCTTTCCTTGCTTTGCCGTAGTCGGGTTAAAAGAATTAATGTTACTACATAGTACTTCTATTTAACCAAGTCCTCTAGGTACGTAAAATGTAACTAATTATGTAATAGGATTTTAATTATATAATATCTTTACTGGATGGTTAATTCAATGTTATTGCAAAGAAAGGAAACACTTCTACGAGTATCCAAAGCTACAAATTAAATAATGTGTGGATACTTTGGTTTTAGGTAACCTTACTTAAAACCAAATCATCTTACCCTTATTTTCCATTGCAAACACTTCCCCGCATTCCAATTTAGATAAAACTCATTCCACACCATCTGAAGCTAAATCACAATAGAATAATACTCTCGTATTCTCTAAGACACACTTGCGAACACAAGAAAGTGTATAAATTGTATAAAACATACACCAAATACACTTTGAATTCAGCTTTTGAACGACAAAGGGAGTGAAAATTGGTCTCCTCGTTTCGGAGAATGGTGTATAAGTTATTTGTCTTTTGCATTGGAAAATACGTCGGGGAATGTGTTTGTCAGTGTTATGTGACGGAGAGAATCATATCTGCAATCTGTTTTTGAATATTTTGTCACGTCATGTTTCTCCTTATTTGTAGTTCGTTAGTAGAATATAACAACAGAATAATATATAAGAGTATTCATATTAAGTGTTTAAATTCAGTAATTGTTTCTGGGAACAATTTTTATTCACTAATTGCCAGCGGGCAATGAAGCGCAGCATTGTATGTGTTAAATTAACAGACCGTGTTCGAAACACCGAACTGCGCTTCCGAACCGGTATTACAGATGTAGCTCTAAAAGCCGCCAAGTAGAAGTGGAACTGGGCCAGCCACGTCTGCCGTATGCCAGAGGCGCTATGGGCCAACGTAACCACTAAATGGAATCCCAGCACGGAAAGAAGGCAATGCGGCGGACCACGCAAAAGATGGCGGGAGAGCTTGACACTTTTGACAAAATTGACACACAACAGCACAGGACCGTAAAGAATGGAAAAATCGAGGCGAGGCCTTTGCCCAGCAGTGGGACAGTATAAGCTAAACACAACAACACAATTTCTTAAAGTGTATTAAAACGTTAACAAACATTTTTATGTTCTTTTTAAACTTATACTTTTATTTCAAAGATTAAAGAAGACTCAATAAAATGAAACACAATTGAAAGTTCATTGATGCATTGCTCAGAAATAAAATGTGAAAACAAATCCTTAAATAATGGACTGTAAGCGGCTTATGCTGCGACAAAGGAGCCAGGTGCACTGGAGAGAAATTGCTAAAATAAACCTGGGGACGTTCTACAAATAGAGCAACGTGGGGGGTTTTGATCACAGCACAACTTTTTATAAAGTCTACTTATTCAGAAAGCATCGTCATCCTGTATTCTTTTTAAAAGCTTTTATATAACTTCACTTGTATATATCTATGTATCGATGTATCCATGTATGTGTGTATCTATGTATCGATGTATCTATGTATTTATTTAGTCTGTCCTAGAATCTTGCAATTCAAATTTCGAGCATTTCCCGATTAGCTATCCGGCTGAAACTATCAGGGTAGCTCACAAACCGATGAAAAAATAAAAAAAGGAAAAAAGAAACTGAAAAAAAAAAGTTTACTCGTAAATTGTGAAAATGAATTAAAAAATATTTTCTTTAGTAAAAGACTTAAAAAAAACTACTGATTAAAAGACGAGCTGGGGCCTCGTGATAGGTACAACGAATAATACACTGGTCTTCAAACTTAGTACCACACTAATAAAACGCATACAATTTTATTAAATTGCTTGACTCCTACTGATCCAATTGAGATACCAAGTACACCAGTCTTTAAGTCAATACCTAAACTATTCAACAGTGAAAATCGCATCGCAATCAGTCTTGCAGTTTTATTCAAAACGAAGTACCTAGTTTTTTATTATTATTATATTGCTTGGCTCCTACTCATCGAATTGATATAACAAGTACACCAGTTTTTAAGCACGATAGTCCAGCAAAATATCCTTATAAGAGGAAATTGTGGTAAGCAGAATCTGACTATCGTAGTTGGTCTGGCTTCTGCAAATTTTATTTGTAATGGAATAGTTCCCATTTTTTATTTGCAGAAGCCGACCATAGCAATGGTCTAGTTGTGCTAAAATATTGTTGGCGTATTATTATATTTTTGCACGATGAGATTTCGTCCATGTTTTGATCTCGTGTAGCATCAAACAGGGGGTAGGGCTATGGAAAGAACTCATGCGAGCATAACAGTGTCTTGAGTCGTTCTATGTTTATTTTATATGGTTATTACATTTGGCGGAATAACACCATTGATTTGGCTTTGCATATCTCTCGGTGGTTGTCCAAACCTCAATAAACTGAAGGAGACCATTTCTATACCGGTGTTCCGCAAGAAAACAAAATTATGAATTATTGCAAAAAGCAGAAAACGACTACGTGTTTAAGTCAAAAGTTTATTAACAAAATTAATCAATTTGCCAGTTATAAATAACTCATTTTGTAGCCTTTGAAATATTCTTTGATATAAGTATGACATTAAAATCAATTATGAACTGTAGAAAAAACCCTGGTAAACAGCTGTATCTCAAAATTAGTTTTTTGTCGATGTTCACTTTCTGTTTAACAACGCTCAATTGTCTTTTAGACGTATTAAATTTTCAGGTAACAAATAGACAAACGTCTATCATAGAGATTATCATCATCATCATCACCATCAGCCTATATTCGTCCTCTGCTCTTATCTGAATGCCACTGATAAAGATAGCATATTCGGTTCTTCTCATCCAGTCCCAACCGGACGTTTCTCGCAAGTCGTAATTCCATCTGTCTGGCAGGCGTTCTACACTACGTTCGCCCAAGCGTGGTCTCCAATCTAGAGCCCCAACTTTCGTTTACCCCAACGATTGTCAGTTCTTCGAGAGATGTGACCAGCTCGTGGCCAATACACCTTACTATTTCATAGATCTTAGATTCTTGACAGAAGATGTTTGGTACTTTTCCGATACTACTTCAAAAAAATTATTATAAAAATACAAAAAACCCGACTGCGGACAAAATGATTGAATACGAGCCGACCGCCCCCAAAAATAATCACACTATTATTATAAAGCTGAAAGTTTGGTTGTGTGTGAGTATATGAGGGTGTGTCTGAGTGTGTGTGTATGTTTGTTACTTCTTCACGCTTAAACGGCTGAACGGATTTGGATGAAGTTAGGTATTAACGTAGCTTATACCCTGGATAACCACGTAAGCTACTCTATATCCCGGAAAAATTAACGGTTCCTGTGGGACGCAGGTGAAACCTTGGGACGCAGTTAGTATTTATATAAATTTTATTGTTTCTGATTTACACACATATTTAAGTTTATTTTGTTATTGTGTTTGTTCCTTATAATGGTGTAATAAAGTGTTTATTATTATTATTATTATTACATTTAAATAGTTCAATTGCAACATTATTTACATGAACTTGAACCATCTAAAATTGAAAACTTTGTAAGCTTATAAGACATTTGCTGCTACTGTTTAGTTATAAGAAATATAAACGAGTATATTTGAAATGGTATCTTAAAGAGCTTCCTCGATAGGTATTGGTGATTTTTTGTTCCGTCGGAAATACAATATGGCTGTACGCCATCATATTAGTTGTCTTGACACTTCATATATATAGGACTGAGCATTTGATCAATACAGCGATATCTCATTTATCAAAATCCATCAAGCCGTTTAGGCTGTAGGACGCGCCTAAGAAACGTACCAACAAACAAACATACATACAACCCAAACACATAACCCTCCTCAGTCGGGTAAAAAACATTAATCATAACGTAATTAAAAAGGCAAAGTAGTATTCACAAATAGCATGGAACTAACGCAAGCTTGTAGAGCATTTCTAATGGTGCCTACCAACACGAACAAACACGAACAAACACGAACAAACACGAACAAACACGAACAAACACGAACAAACATCGATTCCCCAGCGTGACATTACCCACGTGCGGGGGCCCGCTATCTATGTTTGTACAGGCACACAATGGCACAAATTATTATGTATTTAGAACAATAAAAGCATGCATTAATGCAAACATTGGCTTCTAATAATTTAGTTGCTTCGTTTTTACCGGTGTTGTGGGCGCTTCGATGAGTTTTTAAGTTATGCGCGGATTTTCATCGCTACGTGCTTCGACTCGATGACTGGACCAAAAAATGGAAAATTAAACTGAATGAATCTAAATCAATCCATATAGACTTTAGCTACAAAAAGCATCATTATTCACCAATATTTATTAATAATAAGCAAATCCCTTATGAGAATACAGCAAAGTACCTCGGTATGACGCTTGACGCTAAGGTCCGCTGGAAAGCTCATGTCAAGAAGAAAAAAGGAGAATTAGAACTACGGTTTAAAATAATGTATTGGCTGCTTGGGAGACACGCTACGCTGTCAACACATAATAAACTTTTACTATATAAACTAGTCCTAATGCCAGTGTGGACGTATGGTATACAGCTGTGGGGCTGCACCAAAAAGAGCAACATATTATCAATACAACGCTTCCAGAATAAAGTACTGAGGGAAATAGTGAATGCACCTTGGTACATAAGAAATGACGATCTCCATCGGGACCTTAAAGTAGAGTTCGTTGATAAAGTAGTCAAGAAATATGCAGAAGCTCATGAAAAAAGACTTCATCATCATGTGAATGTCGAGGCAATCCAGCTCCTCGACCACACGGACATAGTGAGAAGACTCAAAAGAACAAAACCGTTCGAGTTAGTTTAGTGTTATTGTATTAGTGAAATGTGGTTCAAGTGCTACGTATAAAGAACACATGAACAAAGTGTCTTCGCCCTAATAGAGACAGTAAGAAAAGTGTTATTGGACACATTCTTAGTTCTATTCAATCTAACAGTTTAAGTTAAATTTAAATTACTTATTAGCCTAAATGATGGCTAGATTGTAATATAAATAGAGTACATACTTAAAATGTACTCTAGGAAAAGAAAAAAAAAAGTGCTTCGGGGGGCACGTTTAGATATATGCTTAGGCTTTTATTGATTGATAGCAGACATTAATGACGACTGGTTGGTCCAGTGGCTAGATACCCTACTACGAAATCGTCGTCCCCTCATAGAGACATGATTGATTGATTGATGGGTTGTGGATTCGAATCCCGCAAGGTGCAATCATTTGTGTGTTGAGCAGAAATGTTTGTTTCTGAGTCATGGAGGTAACATTAGTATCTATGTATGTTTATCCGTTATCTAGTGCTCATAGAACAGGGTATAATATAATAACATATATAATAATATATATATATATATATATATATATATATAACAACAATTCCACACCAATTACCTAGCCCTAAACTAGGATACCCTGTGCTATGGGTACTAAATAACGGATAAACATACATAAATACGAATATCAACATCCTTGACTCGGAAACAAACATTTCTGCTCATCACACAAATGATTGCACCTTGCAGGATTCGAACCCGTGACCGTTTGATTTCGTTCCTAGGGTTACTAGCCACTAGACCAACTGGCCGTGTCCTAGTTTAGGACTAGGTGATTGGTGAGAATTGTCACGAATATTATTATTATAATGTCAGACACTCGTGCGACCTGACTGTCTCTGACACTAACAGGGCCAGGTATTAATTACCTCCAATGACAAGCAAAGGATTTGCTGAGGATTTTGCAGTAACAGTGTTATTTCCAAGGTTCCGTAACTCAAAAGAAAAAAATAACCCTTATAAGATCATTTCGTTGTCTGTCCGTCAGTATATCTGTCTGTTTGTCAATCTGTCAAGACCCATTTTTCTCAGGAAGGAGGTATCAAGTTGAAATTAATATCAAATACTCAAGTCTGTAATCCCTTGAAGCTGTGAAAAAAAATTAACTCCTAATTCAAATACGCCTGTTGATACTGTATATTTTGACAATGTCAAGGAAATCATGATATTCCTATTGGAATCAAAGGCTTCCTGTTGACCTACAATCATGAAATTTGGCAAGTAGCAATGTCTTATAGTACAAATATATAGAAAAATCTCAAAACCGTAATTATGTAGCAACATCAAAAAAAATGCAGTTGGTAAACTGACCGCGACCTATGTCAATGTATGGGGAACAGTTTTCCAACAGCAAAGCTAAGTATGTACGGAACCCTCGGTGCGCGAGTCCGACTTGCACTTAACCGGGTTTTTTAAATGTTATTTTAGTTTTATTACTGATGAGTTCACCAAAATTGTAGGTTTTTGAACTGAACGTTATACCTACAGAATTAACTTGAAATTTGCATACATTTTTCAGGATGACAGTGATTTTTAATGAAACGGTTGCATAACGAGGGTTATTTAAACACGAACCTAGGCGAGATTTTTAAAAGTATCTTCTAGTTCTTGTTTTAATACCAAGTTATGTGCAGTTTCAGACATTAATTTATTTACTCTCATGCAAAACGAACTTACTTTTAATGAAAAAAACAATGTCGTAATATTTTCTCGATTTTGTTGGTACAAGCTCGTTCGTCATGTTCGTTGCTGTTTCCGTGATGTCAGTGGCCCAATTACATAACTTGGCTACAATCGGATTATCACTTTTTTCATAGCAAATTCGACTCTATCGCAAGGCATTAGTGGTTGCGATACTGAGAATTCGATTGAAGCCAAGTTATGGAATCGGGCTGCAGGTTCTCCTCACTAACACTTCTGTCGGACATTTATAATCAGGATAAAACTTTTGATCAACAATAATTTCACAATAAATTTATAAGGTATTAATTAAAAGTTAAGTAAATTATGGCGCTAAAATTCGGTCCACAGCGAATTTGTTAGGTTATAACTTATTGATATGTTTAATCTGTCTAGTAACAACCATTTTTACAACAATAGAATAACAATGACGATGTTCAGTTGCAGTACTGGACAAGACATTACAACTTGGTACTTACATTTAACGTATTTCACAATGAAATGAATATTCTCAGGTTATAACTTATTGATATGTGTAATCTATCTAGTACCAGTCATTTTTATAACAATGTAAGAGCTGACGATATTCAGTTGCGGTACTGGACGAGATAATACAACTTGGTAGTTACGTTTTACGTATTTAACAATGTAATGAATATTCTCACTGAATCACCTCACCACTGACGATATTATAATGTATTTATAATATATTGCACTTCAAGACAAAAGTGACTACCGATTGAATCTTTTTGTAAATAATTATGTAATTTCTTAGATCTGTGGAGAGTTTATAATCTGTGATAATAACTAATTATGTTTATGAAGAAAAACTGATCTGGAATCTGTTCCACAACTTATTAAGTAATAGTTTACAATTGATAATTATAGATTTATATAATGGTGTTTAAAATGCTTAGTACAATTATCCTTTAATTTTAAGTACAATTACTGAGTCATTGTATTATAACTCTGAAACATCGTATTTATATTTCCGTTCAAATTAGAATGATTTAAAATCATGTAAACTTACGATATTGATAGAAATGCTTAAAACTAAGTACTTACCCGATTAATATTAATGTATTATTACTTAATCAGCTCTGTACATTTAAACCTATAATTGTAGTAAAAATACAACTTCTCCCGCTAAAAATTGTAATTTATGAGAATCATATAAGAATACTGTTCTGACTTTCAATATTTGTTAACATTCTGAAAAATATGTATATAAACGTCTTAATTATTTAAATGATTAACAATGTGTAAACAATACCGAGTTAACAATTATTAAATAGTTTCAATGTAATAAAATATGTACATTTCCGTCACTTCGGCGCCATCTGCAGGCTCATTCCTGCTGTTGCAATGACTACGTGACTTTGGCGGGTAGAATCTCTATAAAAAGCAGCCTCTGGGCTGAGCAGCCCTCTCAGTTTGTTTTCTGTCGTCGTTGCATCAACAAGACACCAAAAGTTAACTACATTAATATTACCTACAGTGTTATTCTGCTACTCTGTTTCTTTGTCCCATATTCAATGTGTATAACTGTGTATTTTGCAAATAGATATTGTCGGTTCTATGGTTTTTCCCATATTGGTTATCATAACCAATGTGACTGTGTTAGAAATGATTAGGATCACTTTGTTCATGTAAAATGATTTTATTTTGTGCCTGGTGTAACTATGGTGATTGTAAAACGATAATAAAGTGTCATTATGACCTAGTATCACATAGAGGTTGTTAGTATGTTAGGTATTTAGTGTATGATACCTATGTTAATGATAATTGTAAAACTGATGATGAAAAAATACATTCGCCCCGTAGTTTCTTGCCAGTTCTTCTATGGTGGCCAGTTCTTCCGAATCTGGTGGTAGAATCAATAAAAAATATAACAATTCTATTTCCTTGTTTCTATGAATAATCCTTAGATTATACCCTTTTTTAGTACACATTAGGTAGGTACTAAACTGCTCGGTAATTTTCAAGCTTTTATTAAATATTCCTTAGGTTATTTATTCTGTAGCTGTAGCTACTAGGTACTACAGATATACCAGCTATACGATAAGCAACTTGCTTTTATTACTAGGTGCAGATAAGTTTTATTTTCTATTCGACAAACCTGACCAACCGAAGGCTAACATTACAAAACTTAGGTTTTGATAATCTTAACAGTACGTATAATTATTTATACATATGTATATAAATCTCACATCAGAAGTGGGATCGTTTCCACGTGAAAATAGATTCTAATACGATGTCTTTTTCAGTTTATCCGGCTGCTCCACGCCTCGAGGTCATTCACGAAGTTTCACGATGGCGGGAAATGCTGACATCGCACTGTTACCAGCTACAAATGGCGTAAGCGGCTAAATGCTGACATCTCGGTGTATCAACGATGGTGGCGCATTGTGTTACACCAACCTGGAGATCCTCACGGAAGATGTTCCAGGAACAGTGTCACAACTTTCACTACGGCAGGTAAAGTCCCTGAAAGGGTCTGCGTTTCTATAGTAAACACCTGAAAATTTGTGTTCTATTATAGTGAAAGATACTTTTCCAAGCTATGTTATGTACCTACGTCCAATCCAAATAGACTCGACTCATGTCATCATAAATTTGATCCTTGGAGCACAGCGATCGATGAGTAAAGTTCAAATATGCTAATAAACTTAGACGGAATTGCCAAGCGTATAGCTTCGAACGTTGATCTCATCAACAACGTTAGATATAAAAATAATTCTGCTCATTCAACTAAATAACTCGCTGAGACACTCGCAAGTTTTGCCTCCTTTAAAGTATTACTCGCTAATGATTCTGGTGAAAGGTTAAGTTTACTTGTTAACTTGTAATTGACTTATTTTATTGCCATTACTAGTGCCTCGCCCCGGTTTCACGCGGGTATCGCTCACACCGCGAAATTTTTCATACTTTTAACGTTTTTATACCCATAGTAACGTCTAAAAGAAAAACAAAAACATAAGTAGGCAAGATTCAAAATATTTGGCAGCAACTTTCGTGATGCTTTTTGACCATAGACATCTGCATTATTACTCACGTACTTTTCAGACTTGTTATTATTCCGTTTCCTCGGAAACGTAATTCCGTTACTTACAGCGAATACAGGATCTCAATTTTTGAAGAATAATATTCTGCTCATGATTAGTCGCTGATAATGTATATTTCTTTAGGTGAAAGAATTTTAGAAAGCGATACAGTTGTTTTTGAGATTATCCATAACAAACATACAAACATACAAACATACAAGAAATCAAATCTTTCTTCTATAAAATATTAGTGTTCATGAAAATTAAAGTGAGTAAATTAGCGAAGATAAAACTGTACTAGTGAAGTGAATACTCTAAAATATTTATATTTTTAGAAAATAAGAAGATATAACCCTATTTCGGTTATGGTTCGTTTCGGCGTTTTTATTTTATTTGAGTTAATGAAATGCATTAATACCTTGGCCTGTAGATAAAAGCTACATAATATTTCAAACATATCATAGCTTCTAGCTTACCTGGTTTTGAAATCTAGAATACACCTTAGCTTGTATATAAAAGCTCAGTACATACTTCGGGCAAATGTTGGCACTTAGCTTACCTGGTATTGAAATCTAAATCTGCATTATTATTTACTAACGGCTCTGCCCTGTGGCTTCGCCCTGAGTTTTCCCGTTACCACACGAAAACTTGTACAGCTTCCTGTTAATCCTAACAAACATACAGCAATAAAAATACTTTGCCTTTGTATAATGTTAGTATACGAGTAGATTTTGTACGTGATGTACACAACTACGAACAACGTACATGTGTACATTGTGTATGTAAGGTATTATTTATAATTATGGTAGTAGTAGTAGTGTAGGCGGTTTTGCTCATTTCAGGCGTACAGTAACCTAAGTAGATGAAAATATAGTATCAAAAAAAAACCTTTCAGTTAAAATAAATTGCTATGAAACTAGTTAGCTAAATACTCATTCAGCTGGTGAAAACTTCTAAACAACAAGCAAGCTTTTATTTATCTTTGTGATAATCATCCAAAAATAAATGGTTACGTACTTTTATGAAATTATCGATCATGTAAAGTCATTACATTACTTAATTTGGCGGTCTATAATATTAATAACATTTTCAATTTATTTTTCTTGTTAGAGGTCTTTGTTGAAGATAAATAATTATTTTTGAGTTGGATATTTAGGCCATTGTTTTTAACGCCCTTAAAGAGTTATGAATTTAACTTTGTTTCTTCCCTATGATAGTTTTGCTCTTTCCTATATCATTATTAATTATGATTTTATTTGATATAGGATTATTGAAGGTCTTAATAACAATAAATTGATCATAAAATAATATAAGTACTTCTAATAAAATAACGAATCTAAAAGAGTCAATTGGTGGACCTTTTCATTATATAACCTTTTATAACTAAAGACAAAAGGGACATTTGGGCCTTAAGCAGTATTTGTTAAATCCTTTTTGTGATTGATGAATATATACAAAGATTTAATCTCCTCTTTGAATAATTTTATGTTAAATAAATTCTGAATTGTTTATCGGGTGAATTTTCCATGTCGTATAATACCATTAATTACTCAGTAAATTAACTGAGATACTCAATAAGTATTACAATAGTTGACCCAAGTATTTTATGTAACATGTCAAGATTGGCCAAGCAGGTTAAAGTCAGTTACACAAATGTTTAGTAAAATCTTGCAACGTTTGATAATTAGAATTAATTAAATCGAAACTATTGTTTGAAACTTCAAAACATAATGATAAAACGCTTTCTTCGATTTATGCAGTAGTTTACTGGTACAAACATTTAGAGAACCCTCGTTATCACTATGCTCTAAGAGGTTTTGGTGTTATAAGTTGAGAATATGTAATAGAAGTTAATGTGATAGAAATTATTATTATTTACAAGGCTTAATTTTACCTGAATACCAAACTCAATGAATGACTATGACTGTGACTGTGTCAGTGACTATGACAATTTTGATACGCTGGGCGCTTACTTGTTTGGTGTTGGTCTAAGATCAATTACAGCGGTTGAAGCTACCAACATGTCTATGCAAGTAGCAACTCTATCCGCTGGACGGTTACTTGTTTGGTGTTGGTCTAAGGTCAATTGCAGCGGTTGAAACAACCAACATGTCTATGCAAGTAGCAATAGAGTATCTCTATCCGCTGGTCGGTTACTTGTTTGGTGTAAGTTCAAAGTCAGTAGCAGCGGTTGACTGACTTACATGTCTATGGAAGTAGCAATAGAGGAAAAAAAAATTATTTTATTAATCTCTATCCGCTGGTCGGTTACTTGTTTGGTGCAAGTTCAAAAGTCAATAGCAGCGGTTGATGAACTTCCATGTCTATGCAAGTAGCAATAGAGTATGACAGTAAATTTAAAAAATCAATTTTATACTAAATTTACTGCTGAAAAGTGACACAATAAATTTACAACTATGACATTTATTAATGAATATTGTCAAAATTATTAAATAAAAACATAACAAATGATATAGTGGAAAAAAGAAAAGAAAAGTTAATTTTATTTACAATATTTATAATAAAGCCAATGAAATGTATTCCTAATGAGTTAATCTACAATATTCATGGAAAGGCTATGAAATCTATATCTAATGACAACACGATAAAGTACTTCGAGGACGAAGCACAGTCAGTATGGCCGTGTTAGGTTATAACTTATTGATATGTTTAATCTGTCTAGTAACAACCATTTTTACAACAATAGAATAACAATGACGATGTTCAGTTGCAGTACTGGACAAGACATTACAACTTGGTACTTACATTTAACGTATTTCACAATGAAATGAATATTCTCAGGTTATAACTTATTGATATGTGTAATCTATCTAGTACCAGTCATTTTTATAACAATGTAAGAGCTGACGATATTCAGTTGCGGTACTGGACGAGATAATACAACTTGGTAGTTACGTTTTACGTATTTAACAATGTAATGAATATTCTCACTGAATCACCTCACCTGACGATATTATAATGTATTTATAATATATTGCACTTCAAGACAAAAGTGACTACCGATTGAATCTTTTTGTAAATAATTATGTAATTTCTTAGATCTGTGGAGAGTTTATAATCTGTGATAATAACTAATTATGTTTATGAAGAAAAACTGATCTGGAATCTGTTCCACAACTTATTAAGTAATAGTTTACAATTGATAATTATAGATTTATATAATGGTGTTTAAAATGCTTAGTACAATTATCCTTTAATTTTAAGTACAATTACTGAGTCATTGTATTATAACTCTGAAACATCGTATTTATATTTCCGTTCAAATTAGAATGATTTAAAATCATGTAAACTTACGATATTGATAGAAATGCTTAAAACTAAGTACTTACCCGATTAATATTAATGTATTATTACTTAATCAGCTCTGTACATTTAAACCTATAATTGTAGTAAAAATACAACTTCTCCCGCTAAAAATTGTAATTTATGAGAATCATATAAGAATACTGTTCTGACTTTCAATATTTGTTAACATTCTGTAAAATATGTATATAAACGTCTTAATTATTTAAATGATTAACAATGTGTAAACAATACCGAGTTAACAATTATTAAATAGTTTCAATGTAATAAAATATGTACATTTCCGTCACTTCGGCGCCATCTGCAGGCTCATTCCTGCTGTTGCAATGACTACGTGACTTTGGCGGGTAGAATCTCTATAAAAAGCAGCCTCTGGGCTGAGCAGCCCTCTCAGTTTGTTTTCTGTCGTCGTTGCATCAACAAGACACCAAAAGTTAAGTACATTAATATTACCTACAGTGTTATTCTGCTACTCTGTTTCTTTGTCCCATATTCAATGTGTATAACTGTGTATTTTGCAAATAGATATTGTCGGTTCTATGGTTTTTCCCATATTGGTTATCATAACCAATGTGACTGTGTTAGAAATGATTAGGATCACTTTGTTCATGTAAAATGATTTTATTTTGTGCCTGGTGTAACTATGGTGATTGTAAAACGATAATAAAGTGTCATTATGACCTAGTATCACATAGAGGTTGTTAGTATGTTAGGTATTTAGTGTATGATACCTATGTTAATGATAATTGTAAAACTGATGATGAAAAAATACATTCGCCCCGTAGTTTCTTGCCAGTTCTTCTATGGTGGCCAGTTCTTCCGAATCTGGTGGTAGAATCAATAAAAAATATAACAATTCTATTTCCTTGTTTCTATGAATAATCCTTAGATTATACCCTTTTTTAGTACACATTAGGTAGGTACTAAACTGCTCGGTAATTTTCAAGCTTTTATTAAATATTCCTTAGGTTATTTATTCTGTAGCTGTAGCTACTAGGTACTACAGATATACTGTAACTAGTCTCCTTCCCTCAAAATAAATATTTCGCTTGGCCAGTTGATCGTCTATACTACGTTGTGAATATAAGTAACCCGGAACTTTTAGAGTGTGTGACTGTACTGGGAAGGAATGAAAATTAATATGAAAGTACAAATACAGATATTACAATAGATATGTTAACTTAGCATCTGAGATTTGGTTATTAACATAGTGTCAACAAGAGCGTGTTCTTAGATAATATAAATGTGTTATTATAATATTCAAATAATTACTGAAGTCATATCGTTCGCATCTCTCCATACAGCACATCATAAAATATAAAACAGGAAATCAGAAGACTTATTGTTTACTTATTATTTAATTGTGAGATGGTGTTTGTTTGTTCTGCCTGATATTCTCCGACAATATGATCGGAGACCTTAAGGCATAACATGTTTATTCTCTTTTTATTTTAGAGTTTGGCTATGTAAAACCACTCATATGATAGTAGAACTTTCATCGTCTACTAAACGGAGTGGTATGAGGATGGAGTAGTGTAGGTATATTTTATGTGTATAGCAAAGCAAACCATTCAGTCTAACATAACTGGAGTTAGTTCAGGATGACTTAGTTGAACATAATCGGTCTATGCCGTAACTTGTCTTTTACTGACTATGTCAGTTAGTTTTATTTAAATAAAGTCTGGATTATACCAGTAAATGGTTTTAGTTGTCATTAGGAATAAATCCCTTTAGTTTATCGGCCTTGCCGTAATTCGTAGTTGAGACTAAAGCCTCTGATATTCAATATGTTTCCTTAAAATATTTAAGGGTTTTATCTGGACTATGCCAGTGTGAATTATTTAGTATTCAGGAATAATCCTCAGTAAATTAATTATGAAATTATTACACTTTTGTAAGTACATTTCCATAATAATTGCTATTAATTCAAGGTTGTACCTTAATTAAAGATTTCGTAATCGATCAACAGTAAGCATGTCAATCCATCACTAGTGCCTGACAGAGCCAGAATTTACACGATAAGGGTCCCTTTGTTCAGCTTATAGCCTTCATCTTTTTTCGGAACATAAGATATTCTATCAGTGC
The DNA here is from genome assembly GCA_946251855.1 of Alsophila aescularia. NCBI lineage: Eukaryota > Metazoa > Arthropoda > Insecta > Lepidoptera > Geometridae > Alsophila > Alsophila aescularia. The sequence goes on from OX276373.1 coordinate 33,169,088, forward strand.
TGGGTGCCAAAACAACAAAGTGAAAATTAACATCCCTTCCATATATTTCAACCAAGAAACCTATTAATTAGTTCGTGATTGACTATATAAATATAATTAAAGATTTCGTAATCGATCAACAGTAAGCATGTCAATCCTTCACTAGTGCCTGACAGAGCCAGAATTTACACGATAAGGGTCCCTTTGTTCAGCTTATAGCCTTCATCTTTTTTCGGAACATAAGATATTCTATCAGTGCTGGGTGCCAAAACAACAAAGTGAAAATTAACATCCCTTCCATATATTTCAACCAGGAAACCTATTAATTAGTTTGTGGTTGATTATATAAATATAAAAGTTCTGCTAGACTGAAATAGTATTAAAATTCACCCTTAAGGCGTAATTCATCTTTAATCTTACACAAAGAAATTGGTTTGAAGGGTAGGAATATGACAGTTAGGAGGAAGCAATCGGAGTCAACCTCCGCTATCACCGATTACTAATCAAGCCATAATTTATCTGTATTTGATATTTATGTTTGAAGGTTGAGTCAGTAAGCAATGATCTGTTGGCCGAACAGAACAATACTCCACTTACTCATTGTATTGTGTGCGTAAGGGTATCTCCTCTTTGTGAAGTCCTTTTGATAGCAGCAGATATTATTTACAAGTCAGCAATGCATAGGAAAGATCACGTATATAGTAAAGGTTGTGAGGCTTTAAAATCGCATCTATCTCCATACAATATCACTCACTTGGTAATAATTCATACAGTATGTAAATGAATAAGCTATCACTCAATTAGTATATAATGTAAAACAGAAGTTCGTTATTTTTCTATTCTATGAGGATAAGGGTATGTTATACTTATTTCTAACGCTGTTGTATTTAGTGGTCATTCACCTGCGCCAACCAAGGGAAAGGGGGATCCTGCTCCTATCAGAAACTGAAAGCCGTTCCGAGACCTAACAAATGAATGATCATTAAATAAACGATTCCGCCTTATTAGCTCTAAAACCCTCCACCAATTTATTCTAAGATCAGGAAATCTCGTGCCGTTATCTAAAGGGAACATAATAATAAGATATAATGTGCAAAGTTAATAACTGGCATTGAAATTCAGGTAGCTGTAAATAAACATTATTATCATCCCTAATAACACTTCTACAATCCATGATACAATCAGGAAATCTCGTACCATCATTAACTGAAAGTGACATGATATAAAATAATATGCAAGATTACTAATTATAGTAAAAGTCAGGTAGCTGTAAATAAACATCATTATAATTTTCTAATATCCCTCCACCAATACATGATACAATCAGGAAATCTCGTACCATCGTTAACTGAGAAAAACCCTGTATATATAAAAGTGAACCTTGATTTCAAAATTGTTCTTTAATTTCGATTAAACACACTAATTACATCAAACTAGATACCTTTAGTCCGTATTTTAGGTAAATTCCGACTAGAGATCAGTTATAATCGGCAAATTTGAGACTAGGTGCACCTGTTCCTAGTACGTTCAGATACTTGTTTAAAATATTTATTCCATCCAGTCCTCCTGGTAATTCAGGATATAAGCCATCCTAGTACCAAACCTCATCCAAATCGGTTCAGCCGTTTGAGTGTGGAGTTACGAATGATGATGATGATGAAAAGTTTACATGTGCCAATCCAGCATATAAGCTATCCTAGTATCTGTCTTCATCCAAATCAGTTCAGCCGTTTGAGCATAAAGGAGTAAGAACTGCGATGACGAAAAGTATTACATGTGCTAATCCAACAGATAAGCTATCCTAGTATCTGATTTCATCCAAATCAGTTCAGACGTTTGAGCGTAAAGGAGTAAGAACTGCCAGGATGATGAAAAGTATTATATGTGCTAATCCAGCATATAAGCTTTCCTAATACCTAATTTCATCCAAATCTGTTCAGCCGTTTGAGCGTAAAGGAGTAAAATAAAAATGGTGATGATGATGATGATGAAAATCATTCCATGTGCTAATCCAGTATATAGCTATCCCAGTACTTAATTTCATAGCAAATCAGGTTAGCCGTTTGAACGTAAAGGAGTAAAAAATATACCTACATACTTCCGCCTTTACAATGTTAAACAGTGTAATCACTCAATAATCACCAGCATTTTTCAATACACAAAACCCGCTAGTGGCAACCATCATCTGATAAAGAAGAAAAGAGTTCCCTAAAGTATTTATCTAGACTTCAACTTAATGCCCATTTTAAGGTTTAGAAATCACTCGAAGATTTCTATTTATCTAGTGTTTATATAGTCAATTTTCTATGAAATTTGCCGTTGAACATAAATGTCTTACTTAAACCGGTGAATTATTTTTATGGTTATTTTATGATATAACTAGCCGCCCCCACGTCTTCACCCGCGTGTGTCAAATTTCATCAGTTAAAAGAGTTCCCTAAAATATTTATCTAGACTTCAAATTAATGTTCCATTTTAAAGTTTCAGAAATCATCGAAGATTTCTATTTATCTAGCGTTTGCGTAGCCAATGGTATATGAAATTTGCAGCTGAAATTGTCTTACTTAAACCGGTGAATTCATTTTTATGGTAATTTTATGATATAACTAGCCGTACCCACGTCTTCACCCGCGTGTGTCAAATTTCATCAGTTAAAAGAGTTCCCTAAAATATTTATCTAGACTTCAAATTAATGTTCCATTTTAAAGTTTCAGAAATCATCGAAGATTTCTATTTATCTAGCGTTTGCGTAGCCAATGGTATATGAAATTTGCAGCTGAAATTGTCTTACTTAAACCGGTGAATTCATTTTTATGGTAATTTTATGATATAACTAGCCGTACCCACGTCTTCACCCGCGTGTGTCAAATTTCATCAGTTAAAAGAGTTCCCTAAAATATTTATCTAGACTTCAAATTAATGCTCCATTTTAAAGGTTCAGAAATCAATCGAAGATTTCTATTTATCTAGCGTTTGCGTAGCCAATGGTATATGAAATTTGCAGCTGAAAATAAATTTCTTACTTAAACCGATGAATTCATTTTTATGGTAATTTTATGATATAACTAGCCGCACCCACGTCTTCACCCGCGAGTGACAAATTTCATCAGTTAAAAGAGTTCCCTAAAATATTTATCTAGACTTCAAATTAATGTTCCATTTTAAAGGTTCAGAAATCAATCGAAGATTCCTATTTATCTAGCGTTTGCGTAGCCAATGGTATATGAAATTTGCAGCTGAAATAAAGGCCTTACTTAAACCGGTGTGTTAGTTTTTATGATATTACTAGCCGCACCCACGTCTTCACCCGAGCGGATGATGATGAAAAGGGGTTTCATTCCAGGGCATAAGCCACCTTAAATTCAAACCTCAACCAAATCCGTTCAGTTGTTTGATCATACATCTAGTCATGAAGTACATCGCGTACCATACCCAAACTAGGTACAAAGTACTTTACTAAAGAATGGAAGCAATATTCATATAAAAGGATTACCACTATTAGCGTGTTGCCTACCGTCCACGACTGACTGCACATGCGGCGAGCGAAAGATCCGATTACGGAGAGTACTGTCTCGCTCACTCGATATACCTAGTTACCGCGCTACAATCTCACGATCTATGATTTCATGTGGACCAAGTTGGTAGGTACCTAAGACTAGGTACCGTCCACCGCCAAAGCACACATGATCCCTGCACCTGTCCCAGTGTCCTCCACTCGATGCGCGAACAAACATACAGACAGACAGACAAAATTCCCAAAGGTTATATTTCCGTTCAACAGCCATTCCAAGCACCACAGACCAATCCTTCCCAAACTACACTGTACAGAGACCCCCCGACACTCACGGCTCCATTATAAGTATTGATTAATATGATAGAATAATTATATCTCCGTGCGCACTGCTTACGTATTTTTTTTTTATGTCGATCGTCCCTCGCATCGCTGCACAGAATAAATAATAGTACAAGATAGAACGTAGCCGATTATCTCTTTAAATGCTTTACGTTCACTACCATAATTATCGTATGTTCTCTGCTTGTTAGCTACTACCTTACCTCGTGCGCACGCGCAGTATGTGCGCAATGAGGCATGTTGGCGATATATCGTCACCGACTAGACAAAACATAACACAAAATTCTCTTTACGAGGGCTACGTCCCTCCAGCATGCCGGACGGAGCGGGCGCCGCACACCGAACATAAACACTACCCTAATTCATTAAAACAAACCCCAAGTAACCCTTTTCGAATCAGAAATAATTTTAGTATGCCTCTCATCCTGTTAGTGCACTATTTCGCTGAAACTCCAAGTATCTTCCAAGAGCGCCGCTCGGTGACTCTCCGGGCCCAGGCCGCCCCAATCACTTTAGGTACACTACGATTTTATTGAACTCCGGAGCCGATCGGCGCACGCACAACCTCTCACTTATAGTGTTTCTTCTTGACTGGCCTCTTGACACGTCTTAATTTCTCAAGGTCTCGCAACGACTGCCTCGGACGCCCGGCCTCGCTTAACTGTTACGTACGTGTCTCGCGGAGACGCTCCGCACGCGACCTATCCTTGGAACGATTCCGCACTGACTGGCTCCCGCTCCCGGGGTTTTTTCCATGCGCATGATTCAACGGACTACGTTCGTTGTTCCCCCACCCCTGGGCTGCAATGCTATAACGCCGAGCCAAAACTTTCCACTCATGATACTAAATAATTCCAGTACCTAAGACTTTTATAATTAGTATAACAATGCAATGTTCACGTTAAGGAAGGGGTTAAACACATTGAAGACCAAATTATGGTTAGGTACATTCACCCCCCAAAATTATAAAAAGTTTATCTGGTTAGAATTTTGCAAAACTAAAACATAATTCGAAATTAGTTTTAAATTCAAAACTTTTTTTTCTTTTTGTCATTTTTTCTATTTTTTTTTTTTAAATCCATTTGCCACAATACTTAGATACTTTTCAATTTATATTTCATCGCATTATTGTTTCTCAATACGCTATAGTGCACAATGTAAAATAAGTATTTACCATTACTCTTTGTCAACTACTTGCACAGAGAATGCAATTCCATACTGTTCCGCCATTTGATAATTATGATACTACTAAAAATTTTGACTCCTACAATATGTCGCACCCAGTAGAAATATAACAATACGCAATATATTGTAATTTGCTTTGATCCCAAATCTACTTGCCAATTTGAAACTAAAAAGCAAAAATTACTTCACCGGACTGTTACTAACTTTAAGATTCCATTGAATAAAAACACTAACATTGAAACTGAAAGTTATTCGAATAACTAAACCCTAAAATTCAAAATTAATAACATTTTTTTCAAGAAACAAAAATAGACATATGATATTACAATAGCTACATGATATTACAAAGTACAACGCAATGCTCTAATATCTTGCTTACTTTTAGCTCTTTTAAGTCAAATTCTTTCCATTAAGCATAATTATTTTTATTTGTCACTTCCTTTTAAGCGTAACCGCAGACTAACTTAAGTTTTTTTCTAATATTTACAACTTTTAGATGATGAATATAATTAGTTGTCTCTTGTTGTTGATATGGAATTAGTAATATTTTTTTTTGTACATTAACGACTAAAATTATCTAATGTTCCAATATATATATTTTTTTTTTTTTTTTTTTTATGTGTTCTTACCAAAACCTTCAATAATTCAGTTCAACATGATTGCTTATTTTCTAACTAGCAACCTTCCACGGTCACACCCCCGCGAACATAATATAAGTTAATGATGATAGCAAAAAGAACCCCATTTCCAGGACCCAAAGCGTCCACACCCTGATCTCATCAGCTGTTCCAGCGCTGAGCGGCAGTTTAACTCTTCGTACATAACTACATACATACATACCTACATACATACATAGACATAATTCTATATCTTTATTAGATTTACTAGCCCAGCGCACCTACGCCCAACGGTTTCACTCATGTTGTTGTTGTTGTTGTTTTATTTCTATCAGTTCCCTATATAGCTTACAGCACCCAAAAACAATACATCAAAAAAGAACCCCTAACTTTAGCTTACTTTATGATAATAACTTCCTATATTATTATTTTTACTAACAAATCTCTTTTTTTTTTCTGTTATTTCTCTAAAAGTGATCCATTACATACATTACAATCCATTACTAACTGAACAACACCACCAATATTGTATGTTTATGTATAACTAACTAAAACTTCCTTAATTCTAGAACATAAACACATGTAGACCTACGTCATTTAATATCTCAAACCTAACTCGACTAACACCCCCATATTTCTAGAACTTGAGCGTCCCTCTCCGAACTATAAACAAACATACCAACTCACGTTCCACAACTTTTAAACTAAAGCAAACCCAAGATCTAAAGTATTTATTTCAAACTTCACTCCCTAACACCCTCATATTTCTAAAACTCAAACATCTGAACTCACTAAAATGCCCAAACGACTCTAGCCAGCGACGCGTACGCGCATGTGCGCAATGCCAAATATATCGACACCCAATGATTGACTGGTTAAGCACCCCCAGGACCAAAATTCTTGTAATATCTTAAACCTTTTTCACTAACACCCCCACAATTTTAAGACTCAACACTTCTCACTGTGATCTGTATACTCTCAATCTCAAAACGTACTTTATCAAAACATTTTATAATAAATAGTTTTTCCCAGAACTAGTCTCGACAACTCTTTCCATTTCACGAACACCAAATTGTAGGCTATTAAAGCCTACTTTCAGGATAACTGTAATATCCTGGTCACGGCTTCACCATATTGTAACTAGTCTCTCTCCCTCATAATAAATAATTCGCTTGGCCAATTGATCGTCTATACTACGTTGTGAATATAAGTAACCCGGAACTTTTAGAGTGTGTGACTGTACTGGGAAGGAATGAAAATTAATATGAAAGTACAAATACAGATATTACAATAGATATGTTAACTTAGCATCTGAGATTTGGTTATTAACATAGTGTCAACAAGAGCGTGTTCTTAGATAATATAAATGTGTTATTATAATATTCAAATAATTACTGAAGTCATATCGTTCGCATCTCTCCATACAGCACATCATAAAATATAAAACAGGAAATCAGAAGACTTATTGTTTACTTATTATTTAATTGTGAGATGGTGTTTGTTTGTTCTGCCTGATATTCTCCGACAATATGATCGGAGACCTTAAGGCATAACATGTTTATTCTCTTTTTATTTTAGAGTTTGGCTATGTAAAACCACTCATATGATAGTAGAACTTTCATCGTCTACTAAACGGAGTGGTATGAGGATGGAGTAGTGTAGGTATATTTTATGTGTATAGCAAAGCAAACCATTCAGTCTAACATAACTGGAGTTAGTTCAGGTTGACTTAGTTGAACATAATCGGTCTATGCCGTAACTTGTCTTTTACTGACTATGTCAGTTAGTTTTATTTAAATAAAGTCTGGATTATACCAGTAAATGGTTTTAGTTGTCATTAGGAATAAATCCCTTTAGTTTATCGGCCTTGCCGTAATTCGTAGTTGAGACTAAAGCCTCTGATATTCAATATGTTTCCTTAAAATATTTAAGGGTTTTATCTGGACTATGCCAGTGTGAATTATTTAGTATTCAGGAATAATCCTCAGTAAATTAATTATGAAATTATTACACTTTTGTAAGTACATTTCCATAATAATTGCTATTAATTCAAGGTTGTATCTTAATTAAAGATTTCGTAATCGATCAACAGTAAGCATGTCAATCCATCACTAGTGCCTGACAGAGCCAGAATTTACACGATAAGGGTCCCTTTGTTCAGCTTATAGCCTTCATCTTTTTTCGGAACATAAGATATTCTATCAGTGCTGGGTGCCAAAACAACAAAGTGAAAATTAACATCCCTTCCATATATGTCAACCAAGAAACCTATTAATTAGTTCGTGATTGACTATATAAATATAATTAAAGATTTCGTAATCGATCAACAGTAAGCATGTCAATCCTTCACTAGTGCCTGACAGAGCCAGAATTTACACGATAAGGGTCCCTTTGTTCAGCTTATAGCCTTCATCTTTTTTCGGAACATAAGATATTCTATCAGTGCTGGGTGCCAAAACAACAAAGTGAAAATTAACATCCCTTCCATATATTTCAACCAGGAAACCTATTAATTAGTTTGTGGTTGATTATATAAATATAAAAGTTCTGCTAGACTGAAATAGTATTAAAATTCACCCTTAAGGCGTAATTCATCTTTAATCTTACATAAAGAAATTGGTTTGAAGGGTAGGAATATGACAGTTAGGAGGAAGCAATCGGAGTCAACCTCCGCTATCACCGATTACTAATCAAGCCATAATTTATCTGTATTTGATATTTATGTTTGAAGGTTGAGTCAGTAAGCAATGATCTGTTGGCCGAACAGAACAATACTCCACTTACTCATTGTATTGTGTGCGTAAGGGTATCTCCTCTTTGTGAAGTCCTTTTGATAGCAGCAGATATTATTTACAAGTCAGCAATGCATAGGAAAGATCACGTATATAGTAAAGGTTGTGAGGCTTTAAAATCGCATCTATCTCCATACAATATCACTCACTTGGTAATAATTCATACAGTATGTAAATGAATAAGCTATCACTCAATTAGTATATAATGTAAAACAGAAGTTCGTTATTTTTCTATTCTATGAGGATAAGGGTATGTTATACTTATTTCTAACGCTGTTGTATTTAGTGGTCATTCACCTGCGCCAACCAAGGGAAAGGGGGATCCTGCTCCTATCAGAAACTGAAAGCCGTTCCGAGACCTAACAAATGAATGATCATTAAATAAACGATTCCGCCTTATTAGCTCTAAAACCCTCCACCAATTTATTCTAAGATCAGGAAATCTCGTGCCGTTATCTAAAGGGAACATAATAATAAGATATAATGTGCAAAGTTAATAACTGGCATTGAAATTCAGGTAGCTGTAAATAAACATTATTATCATCCCTAATAACACTTCTACAATCCATGATACAATCAGGAAATCTCGTACCATCATTAACTGAAAGTGACATGATATAAAATAATATGCAAGATTACTAATTATAGTAAAAGTCAGGTAGCTGTAAATAAACATCATTATAATTTTCTAATATCCCTCCACCAATACATGATACAATCAGGAAATCTCGTACCATCGTTAACTGAGAAAAACCCTGTATATATAAAAGTGAACCTTGATTTCAAAATTGTTCTTTAATTTCGATTAAACACACTAATTACATCAAACTAGATACCTTTAGTCCGTATTTTAGGTAAATTCCGACTAGAGATCAGTTATAATCGGCAAATTTGAGACTAGGTGCACCTGTTCCTAGTACGTTCAGATACTTGTTTAAAATATTTATTCCATCCAGTCCTCCTGGTAATTCAGGATATAAGCCATCCTAGTACCAAACCTCATCCAAATCGGTTCAGCCGTTTGAGTGTGGAGTTACGAATGATGATGATGATGAAAAGTTTACATGTGCCAATCCAGCATATAAGCTATCCTAGTATCTGTCTTCATCCAAATCAGTTCAGCCGTTTGAGCATAAAGGAGTAAGAACTGCGATGACGAAAAGTATTACATGTGCTAATCCAACAGATAAGCTATCCTAGTATCTGATTTCATCCAAATCAGTTCAGACGTTTGAGCGTAAAGGAGTAAGAACTGCCAGGATGATGAAAAGTATTATATGTGCTAATCCAGCATATAAGCTTTCCTAATACCTAATTTCATCCAAATCTGTTCAGCCGTTTGAGCGTAAAGGAGTAAAATAAAAATGGTGATGATGATGATGATGAAAATCATTCCATGTGCTAATCCAGTATATAGCTATCCCAGTACTTAATTTCATAGCAAATCAGGTTAGCCGTTTGAACGTAAAGGAGTAAAAAATATACCTACATACTTCCGCCTTTACAATGTTAAACAGTGTAATCACTCAATAATCACCAGCATTTTTCAATACACAAAACCCGCTAGTGGCAACCATCATCTGATAAAGAAGAAAAGAGTTCCCTAAAGTATTTATCTAGACTTCAACTTAATGCCCATTTTAAGGTTTAGAAATCACTCGAAGATTTCTATTTATCTAGTGTTTATATAGTCAATTTTCTATGAAATTTGCCGTTGAACATAAATGTCTTACTTAAACCGGTGAATTATTTTTATGGTTATTTTATGATATAACTAGCCGCCCCCACGTCTTCACCCGCGTGTGTCAAATTTCATCAGTTAAAAGAGTTCCCTAAAATATTTATCTAGACTTCAAATTAATGTTCCATTTTAAAGTTTCAGAAATCATCGAAGATTTCTATTTATCTAGCGTTTGCGTAGCCAATGGTATATGAAATTTGCAGCTGAAATTGTCTTACTTAAACCGGTGAATTCATTTTTATGGTAATTTTATGATATAACTAGCCGTACCCACGTCTTCACCCGCGTGTGTCAAATTTCATCAGTTAAAAGAGTTCCCTAAAATATTTATCTAGACTTCAAATTAATGTTCCATTTTAAAGTTTCAGAAATCATCGAAGATTTCTATTTATCTAGCGTTTGCGTAGCCAATGGTATATGAAATTTGCAGCTGAAATTGTCTTACTTAAACCGGTGAATTCATTTTTATGGTAATTTTATGATATAACTAGCCGTACCCACGTCTTCACCCGCGTGTGTCAAATTTCATCAGTTAAAAGAGTTCCCTAAAATATTTATCTAGACTTCAAATTAATGCTCCATTTTAAAGGTTCAGAAATCAATCGAAGATTTCTATTTATCTAGCGTTTGCGTAGCCAATGGTATATGAAATTTGCAGCTGAAAATAAATTTCTTACTTAAACCGATGAATTCATTTTTATGGTAATTTTATGATATAACTAGCCGCACCCACGTCTTCACCCGCGAGTGACAAATTTCATCAGTTAAAAGAGTTCCCTAAAATATTTATCTAGACTTCAAATTAATGTTCCATTTTAAAGGTTCAGAAATCAATCGAAGATTCCTATTTATCTAGCGTTTGCGTAGCCAATGGTATATGAAATTTGCAGCTGAAATAAAGGCCTTACTTAAACCGGTGTGTTAGTTTTTATGATATTACTAGCCGCACCCACGTCTTCACCCGAGCGGATGATGATGAAAAGGGGTTTCATTCCAGGGCATAAGCCACCTTAAATTCAAACCTCAACCAAATCCGTTCAGTTGTTTGATCATACATCTAGTCATGAAGTACATCGCGTACCATACCCAAACTAGGTACAAAGTACTTTACTAAAGAATGGAAGCAATATTCATATAAAAGGATTACCACTATTAGCGTGTTGCCTACCGTCCACGACTGACTGCACATGCGGCGAGCGAAAGATCCGATTACGGAGAGTACTGTCTCGCTCACTCGATATACCTAGTTACCGCGCTACAATCTCACGATCTATGATTTCATGTGGACCAAGTTGGTAGGTACCTAAGACTAGGTACCGTCCACCGCCAAAGCACACATGATCCCTGCACCTGTCCCAGTGTCCTCCACTCGATGCGCGAACAAACATACAGACAGACAGACAAAATTCCCAAAGGTTATATTTCCGTTCAACAGCCATTCCAAGCACCACAGACCAATCCTTCCCAAACTACACTGTACAGAGACCCCCCGACACTCACGGCTCCATTATAAGTATTGATTAATATGATAGAATAATTATATCTCCGTGCGCACTGCTTACGTATTTTTTTTTTATGTCGATCGTCCCTCGCATCGCTGCACAGAATAAATAATAGTACAAGATAGAACGTAGCCGATTATCTCTTTAAATGCTTTACGTTCACTACCATAATTATCGTATGTTCTCTGCTTGTTAGCTACTACCTTACCTCGTGCGCACGCGCAGTATGTGCGCAATGAGGCATGTTGGCGATATATCGTCACCGACTAGACAAAACATAACACAAAATTCTCTTTACGAGGGCTACGTCCCTCCAGCATGCCGGACGGAGCGGGCGCCGCACACCGAACATAAACACTACCCTAATTCATTAAAACAAACCCCAAGTAACCCTTTTCGAATCAGAAATAATTTTAGTATGCCTCTCATCCTGTTAGTGCACTATTTCGCTGAAACTCCAAGTATCTTCCAAGAGCGCCGCTCGGTGACTCTCCGGGCCCAGGCCGCCCCAATCACTTTAGGTACACTACGATTTTATTGAACTCCGGAGCCGATCGGCGCACGCACAACCTCTCACTTATAGTGTTTCTTCTTGACTGGCCTCTTGACACGTCTTAATTTCTCAAGGTCTCGCAACGACTGCCTCGGACGCCCGGCCTCGCTTAACTGTTACGTACGTGTCTCGCGGAGACGCTCCGCACGCGACCTATCCTTGGAACGATTCCGCACTGACTGGCTCCCGCTCCCGGGGTTTTTTCCATGCGCATGATTCAACGGACTACGTTCGTTGTTCCCCCACCCCTGGGCTGCAATGCTATAACGCCGAGCCAAAACTTTCCACTCATGATACTAAATAATTCCAGTACCTAAGACTTTTATAATTAGTATAACAATGCAATGTTCACGTTAAGGAAGGGGTTAAACACATTGAAGACCAAATTATGGTTAGGTACATTCACCCCCCAAAATTATAAAAAGTTTATCTGGTTAGAATTTTGCAAAACTAAAACATAATTCGAAATTAGTTTTAAATTCAAAACTTTTTTTTCTTTTTGTCATTTTTTCTATTTTTTTTTTTTAAATCCATTTGCCACAATACTTAGATACTTTTCAATTTATATTTCATCGCATTATTGTTTCTCAATACGCTATAGTGCACAATGTAAAATAAGTATTTACCATTACTCTTTGTCAACTACTTGCACAGAGAATGCAATTCCATACTGTTCCGCCATTTGATAATTATGATACTACTAAAAATTTTGACTCCTACAATATGTCGCACCCAGTAGAAATATAACAATACGCAATATATTGTAATTTGCTTTGATCCCAAATCTACTTGCCAATTTGAAACTAAAAAGCAAAAATTACTTCACCGGACTGTTACTAACTTTAAGATTCCATTGAATAAAAACACTAACATTGAAACTGAAAGTTATTCGAATAACTAAACCCTAAAATTCAAAATTAATAACATTTTTTTCAAGAAACAAAAATAGACATATGATATTACAATAGCTACATGATATTACAAAGTACAACGCAATGCTCTAATATCTTGCTTACTTTTAGCTCTTTTAAGTCAAATTCTTTCCATTAAGCATAATTATTTTTATTTGTCACTTCCTTTTAAGCGTAACCGCAGACTAACTTAAGTTTTTTTCTAATATTTACAACTTTTAGATGATGAATATAATTAGTTGTCTCTTGTTGTTGATATGGAATTAGTAATATTTTTTTTTGTACATTAACGACTAAAATTATCTAATGTTCCAATATATATATTTTTTTTTTTTTTTTTTTATGTGTTCTTACCAAAACCTTCAATAATTCAGTTCAACATGATTGCTTATTTTCTAACTAGCAACCTTCCACGGTCACACCCCCGCGAACATAATATAAGTTAATGATGATAGCAAAAAGAACCCCATTTCCAGGACCCAAAGCGTCCACACCCTGATCTCATCAGCTGTTCCAGCGCTGAGCGGCAGTTTAACTCTTCGTACATAACTACATACATACATACCTACATACATACATAGACATAATTCTATATCTTTATTAGATTTACTAGCCCAGCGCACCTACGCCCAACGGTTTCACTCATGTTGTTGTTGTTGTTGTTTTATTTCTATCAGTTCCCTATATAGCTTACAGCACCCAAAAACAATACATCAAAAAAGAACCCCTAACTTTAGCTTACTTTATGATAATAACTTCCTATATTATTATTTTTACTAACAAATCTCTTTTTTTTTTCTGTTATTTCTCTAAAAGTGATCCATTACATACATTACAATCCATTACTAACTGAACAACACCACCAATATTGTATGTTTATGTATAACTAACTAAAACTTCCTTAATTCTAGAACATAAACACATGTAGACCTACGTCATTTAATATCTCAAACCTAACTCGACTAACACCCCCATATTTCTAGAACTTGAGCGTCCCTCTCCGAACTATAAACAAACATACCAACTCACGTTCCACAACTTTTAAACTAAAGCAAACCCAAGATCTAAAGTATTTATTTCAAACTTCACTCCCTAACACCCTCATATTTCTAAAACTCAAACATCTGAACTCACTAAAATGCCCAAACGACTCTAGCCAGCGACGCGTACGCGCATGTGCGCAATGCCAAATATATCGACACCCAATGATTGACTGGTTAAGCACCCCCAGGACCAAAATTCTTGTAATATCTTAAACCTTTTTCACTAACACCCCCACAATTTTAAGACTCAACACTTCTCACTGTGATCTGTATACTCTCAATCTCAAAACGTACTTTATCAAAACATTTTATAATAAATAGTTTTTCCCAGAACTAGTCTCGACAACTCTTTCCATTTCACGAACACCAAATTGTAGGCTATTAAAGCCTACTTTCAGGATAACTGTAATATCCTGGTCACGGCTTCACCATATTGTAACTAGTCTCTCTCCCTCATAATAAATAATTCGCTTGGCCAATTGATCGTCTATACTACGTTGTGAATATAAGTAACCCGGAACTTTTAGAGTGTGTGACTGTACTGGGAAGGAATGAAAATTAATATGAAAGTACAAATACAGATATTACAATAGATATGTTAACTTAGCATCTGAGATTTGGTTATTAACATAGTGTCAACAAGAGCGTGTTCTTAGATAATATAAATGTGTTATTATAATATTCAAATAATTACTGAAGTCATATCGTTCGCATCTCTCCATACAGCACATCATAAAATATAAAACAGGAAATCAGAAGACTTATTGTTTACTTATTATTTAATTGTGAGATGGTGTTTGTTTGTTCTGCCTGATATTCTCCGACAATATGATCGGAGACCTTAAGGCATAACATGTTTATTCTCTTTTTATTTTAGAGTTTGGCTATGTAAAACCACTCATATGATAGTAGAACTTTCATCGTCTACTAAACGGAGTGGTATGAGGATGGAGTAGTGTAGGTATATTTTATGTGTATAGCAAAGCAAACCATTCAGTCTAACATAACTGGAGTTAGTTCAGGTTGACTTAGTTGAACATAATCGGTCTATGCCGTAACTTGTCTTTTACTGACTATGTCAGTTAGTTTTATTTAAATAAAGTCTGGATTATACCAGTAAATGGTTTTAGTTGTCATTAGGAATAAATCCCTTTAGTTTATCGGCCTTGCCGTAATTCGTAGTTGAGACTAAAGCCTCTGATATTCAATATGTTTCCTTAAAATATTTAAGGGTTTTATCTGGACTATGCCAGTGTGAATTATTTAGTATTCAGGAATAATCCTCAGTAAATTAATTATGAAATTATTACACTTTTGTAAGTACATTTCCATAATAATTGCTATTAATTCAAGGTTGTATCTTAATTAAAGATTTCGTAATCGATCAACAGTAAGCATGTCAATCCATCACTAGTGCCTGACAGAGCCAGAATTTACACGATAAGGGTCCCTTTGTTCAGCTTATAGCCTTCATCTTTTTTCGGAACATAAGATATTCTATCAGTGCTGGGTGCCAAAACAACAAAGTGAAAATTAACATCCCTTCCATATATGTCAACCAAGAAACCTATTAATTAGTTCGTGATTGACTATATAAATATAATTAAAGATTTCGTAATCGATCAACAGTAAGCATGTCAATCCTTCACTAGTGCCTGACAGAGCCAGAATTTACACGATAAGGGTCCCTTTGTTCAGCTTATAGCCTTCATCTTTTTTCGGAACATAAGATATTCTATCAGTGCTGGGTGCCAAAACAACAAAGTGAAAATTAACATCCCTTCCATATATTTCAACCAGGAAACCTATTAATTAGTTTGTGGTTGATTATATAAATATAAAAGTTCTGCTAGACTGAAATAGTATTAAAATTCACCCTTAAGGCGTAATTCATCTTTAATCTTACATAAAGAAATTGGTTTGAAGGGTAGGAATATGACAGTTAGGAGGAAGCAATCGGAGTCAACCTCCGCTATCACCGATTACTAATCAAGCCATAATTTATCTGTATTTGATATTTATGTTTGAAGGTTGAGTCAGTAAGCAATGATCTGTTGGCCGAACAGAACAATACTCCACTTACTCATTGTATTGTGTGCGTAAGGGTATCTCCTCTTTGTGAAGTCCTTTTGATAGCAGCAGATATTATTTACAAGTCAGCAATGCATAGGAAAGATCACGTATATAGTAAAGGTTGTGAGGCTTTAAAATCGCATCTATCTCCATACAATATCACTCACTTGGTAATAATTCATACAGTATGTAAATGAATAAGCTATCACTCAATTAGTATATAATGTAAAACAGAAGTTCGTTATTTTTCTATTCTATGAGGATAAGGGTATGTTATACTTATTTCTAACGCTGTTGTATTTAGTGGTCATTCACCTGCGCCAACCAAGGGAAAGGGGGATCCTGCTCCTATCAGAAACTGAAAGCCGTTCCGAGACCTAACAAATGAATGATCATTAAATAAACGATTCCGCCTTATTAGCTCTAAAACCCTCCACCAATTTATTCTAAGATCAGGAAATCTCGTGCCGTTATCTAAAGGGAACATAATAATAAGATATAATGTGCAAAGTTAATAACTGGCATTGAAATTCAGGTAGCTGTAAATAAACATTATTATCATCCCTAATAACACTTCTACAATCCATGATACAATCAGGAAATCTCGTACCATCATTAACTGAAAGTGACATGATATAAAATAATATGCAAGATTACTAATTATAGTAAAAGTCAGGTAGCTGTAAATAAACATCATTATAATTTTCTAATATCCCTCCACCAATACATGATACAATCAGGAAATCTCGTACCATCGTTAACTGAGAAAAACCCTGTATATATAAAAGTGAACCTTGATTTCAAAATTGTTCTTTAATTTCGATTAAACACACTAATTACATCAAACTAGATACCTTTAGTCCGTATTTTAGGTAAATTCCGACTAGAGATCAGTTATAATCGGCAAATTTGAGACTAGGTGCACCTGTTCCTAGTACGTTCAGATACTTGTTTAAAATATTTATTCCATCCAGTCCTCCTGGTAATTCAGGATATAAGCCATCCTAGTACCAAACCTCATCCAAATCGGTTCAGCCGTTTGAGTGTGGAGTTACGAATGATGATGATGATGAAAAGTTTACATGTGCCAATCCAGCATATAAGCTATCCTAGTATCTGTCTTCATCCAAATCAGTTCAGCCGTTTGAGCATAAAGGAGTAAGAACTGCGATGACGAAAAGTATTACATGTGCTAATCCAACAGATAAGCTATCCTAGTATCTGATTTCATCCAAATCAGTTCAGACGTTTGAGCGTAAAGGAGTAAGAACTGCCAGGATGATGAAAAGTATTATATGTGCTAATCCAGCATATAAGCTTTCCTAATACCTAATTTCATCCAAATCTGTTCAGCCGTTTGAGCGTAAAGGAGTAAAATAAAAATGGTGATGATGATGATGATGAAAATCATTCCATGTGCTAATCCAGTATATAGCTATCCCAGTACTTAATTTCATAGCAAATCAGGTTAGCCGTTTGAACGTAAAGGAGTAAAAAATATACCTACATACTTCCGCCTTTACAATGTTAAACAGTGTAATCACTCAATAATCACCAGCATTTTTCAATACACAAAACCCGCTAGTGGCAACCATCATCTGATAAAGAAGAAAAGAGTTCCCTAAAGTATTTATCTAGACTTCAACTTAATGCCCATTTTAAGGTTTAGAAATCACTCGAAGATTTCTATTTATCTAGTGTTTATATAGTCAATTTTCTATGAAATTTGCCGTTGAACATAAATGTCTTACTTAAACCGGTGAATTATTTTTATGGTTATTTTATGATATAACTAGCCGCCCCCACGTCTTCACCCGCGTGTGTCAAATTTCATCAGTTAAAAGAGTTCCCTAAAATATTTATCTAGACTTCAAATTAATGTTCCATTTTAAAGTTTCAGAAATCATCGAAGATTTCTATTTATCTAGCGTTTGCGTAGCCAATGGTATATGAAATTTGCAGCTGAAATTGTCTTACTTAAACCGGTGAATTCATTTTTATGGTAATTTTATGATATAACTAGCCGTACCCACGTCTTCACCCGCGTGTGTCAAATTTCATCAGTTAAAAGAGTTCCCTAAAATATTTATCTAGACTTCAAATTAATGTTCCATTTTAAAGTTTCAGAAATCATCGAAGATTTCTATTTATCTAGCGTTTGCGTAGCCAATGGTATATGAAATTTGCAGCTGAAATTGTCTTACTTAAACCGGTGAATTCATTTTTATGGTAATTTTATGATATAACTAGCCGTACCCACGTCTTCACCCGCGTGTGTCAAATTTCATCAGTTAAAAGAGTTCCCTAAAATATTTATCTAGACTTCAAATTAATGCTCCATTTTAAAGGTTCAGAAATCAATCGAAGATTTCTATTTATCTAGCGTTTGCGTAGCCAATGGTATATGAAATTTGCAGCTGAAAATAAATTTCTTACTTAAACCGATGAATTCATTTTTATGGTAATTTTATGATATAACTAGCCGCACCCACGTCTTCACCCGCGAGTGACAAATTTCATCAGTTAAAAGAGTTCCCTAAAATATTTATCTAGACTTCAAATTAATGTTCCATTTTAAAGGTTCAGAAATCAATCGAAGATTCCTATTTATCTAGCGTTTGCGTAGCCAATGGTATATGAAATTTGCAGCTGAAATAAAGGCCTTACTTAAACCGGTGTGTTAGTTTTTATGATATTACTAGCCGCACCCACGTCTTCACCCGAGCGGATGATGATGAAAAGGGGTTTCATTCCAGGGCATAAGCCACCTTAAATTCAAACCTCAACCAAATCCGTTCAGTTGTTTGATCATACATCTAGTCATGAAGTACATCGCGTACCATACCCAAACTAGGTACAAAGTACTTTACTAAAGAATGGAAGCAATATTC
Source organism: Alsophila aescularia (assembly GCA_946251855.1). NCBI lineage: Eukaryota > Metazoa > Arthropoda > Insecta > Lepidoptera > Geometridae > Alsophila > Alsophila aescularia. Next base: position 33,188,228 of record OX276373.1, read on the forward strand.
ATATAAAAGGATTACCACTATTAGCGTGTTGCCTACCGTCCACGACTGACTGCACATGCGGCGAGCGAAAGATCCGATTACGGAGAGTACTGTCTCGCTCACTCGATATACCTAGTTACCGCGCTACAATCTCACGATCTATGATTTCATGTGGACCAAGTTGGTAGGTACCTAAGACTAGGTACCGTCCACCGCCAAAGCACACATGATCCCTGCACCTGTCCCAGTGTCCTCCACTCGATGCGCGAACAAACATACAGACAGACAGACAAAATTCCCAAAGGTTATATTTCCGTTCAACAGCCATTCCAAGCACCACAGACCAATCCTTCCCAAACTACACTGTACAGAGACCCCCCGACACTCACGGCTCCATTATAAGTATTGATTAATATGATAGAATAATTATATCTCCGTGCGCACTGCTTACGTATTTTTTTTTTATGTCGATCGTCCCTCGCATCGCTGCACAGAATAAATAATAGTACAAGATAGAACGTAGCCGATTATCTCTTTAAATGCTTTACGTTCACTACCATAATTATCGTATGTTCTCTGCTTGTTAGCTACTACCTTACCTCGTGCGCACGCGCAGTATGTGCGCAATGAGGCATGTTGGCGATATATCGTCACCGACTAGACAAAACATAACACAAAATTCTCTTTACGAGGGCTACGTCCCTCCAGCATGCCGGACGGAGCGGGCGCCGCACACCGAACATAAACACTACCCTAATTCATTAAAACAAACCCCAAGTAACCCTTTTCGAATCAGAAATAATTTTAGTATGCCTCTCATCCTGTTAGTGCACTATTTCGCTGAAACTCCAAGTATCTTCCAAGAGCGCCGCTCGGTGACTCTCCGGGCCCAGGCCGCCCCAATCACTTTAGGTACACTACGATTTTATTGAACTCCGGAGCCGATCGGCGCACGCACAACCTCTCACTTATAGTGTTTCTTCTTGACTGGCCTCTTGACACGTCTTAATTTCTCAAGGTCTCGCAACGACTGCCTCGGACGCCCGGCCTCGCTTAACTGTTACGTACGTGTCTCGCGGAGACGCTCCGCACGCGACCTATCCTTGGAACGATTCCGCACTGACTGGCTCCCGCTCCCGGGGTTTTTTCCATGCGCATGATTCAACGGACTACGTTCGTTGTTCCCCCACCCCTGGGCTGCAATGCTATAACGCCGAGCCAAAACTTTCCACTCATAATACTAAATAATTCCAGTACCTAAGACTTTTATAATTAGTATAACAATGCAATGTTCACGTTAAGGAAGGGGTTAAACACATTGAAGACCAAATTATGGTTAGGTACAATACCAGCTATACGATAAGCAACTTGCTTTTATTACTAGGTGCAGATAAGTTTTATTTTCTATTCGACAAACCTGACCAACCGAAGGCTAACATTACAAAACTTAGGTTTTGATAATCTTAACAGTACGTATAATTATTTATACATATGTATATAAATCTCACACGCGCATACGGTCTAACACGCGCCGCCGCGTAGATAATAAATGGCGAAAATCAGTGTTTTTATAGGAAAAAAATAAGTTATAAGTCAGAAACAAGAATATTCAAAAGTTTTAGAAATCTAAAACTTTATGCCGGGCGAGTGCGATATAAATTTATCAGTATATAAATTTAACCGTGACTTTTTAGTCCACTAAGACCGTATTTGGGTTTTAATTTTTGAACTTCAATTTTTTTATTATGTTCCTGAGCCTTAAACAAATATTCTGTCAGAAATCTACCACACGGCCATGCGTGGAATAATGCCATATCTATATCCACAAACCGGCAAACCCAGTACGTCTGTGAGTATCGAACGGGCATAGAAATGCGAAAATTATGTTAAAACTGTTGCAGACCTTCCGTTTCCGCAACCGCCTGCAGGGAAAGGCAAGAGACGCGTATGATTTGGGAGGCGATAAGTATAAAGTTTAAATAGGTTTTCAAAATTATGACGGTTGACAGTGCAAAAGACGGCACACGCGCTTTTTGTGAAAATTAACATTAATGTGATTAAAAAGTTAAAAGTCTGAATTTAGTTTTTTGACAATAAAACGAACGAGATATATCTCGTTAGTTCAAAAACTAAAATCCGACTACGTTCGGGTAAAAAAATAGCATAAGACACTCTTGCGATGAAGACGAATCGACTGATACCTCGCTTGTCAAAATCCGACCAAGTTTTTAGTTTGAAGACATAACCCATCTTTTGCCTTGCCATAGTCGGGTAAAAACATAGCCTATGACACTCTATAGGTACATGAATACGAATCGATTGATACCTCGCTTGTCAAAATCGGACCAAGTTTTTAGGTTGAACACATCACTCTTACTTAGCTTTCCCGTAGTCGGGTAAAAAATAGCCTATGACACTCTCTACGTTAATACGAATCAATTCATACTTCGCTTGTCAAAATTGGAGCAAGTTTTTAGTTTGAACACATAACCCTTCCTATGCTTGGCTTGGCAGTAGTTGGGTAAAAAATAATTGCCGTTGACAATCTACATCTGAAGACGAATCAATTGACACCTCGCTTATCAAAATCGGACGATTAGGGGTGACGCTAAGGTGAAACATCCATTAACCACATTGATAGATACACACAAAGATTGTGAAGCTCATTACCCTTCCTTTGCTTCGCTGTAGTCGAGTAAAACTGACATACTGAAAAAAACACTTATTCCATGGTCATCATCATCATTAATGTTTTCAACGTCTCATACGATAAGCAAGCAATGATTTTGTTGTGAGGCCAGCAACCATATAACCACATTGATAGATACACACAAAGACTGTGAAGCTCATTACCCTTCCTTTGCTTCGCTGTAGTCGAGTAAAACTGACATACTGAAAAAAACACTTATTCCATGGTCATCATCATCATTATTGTTTTCAATGTCTCATACGATAAGCAAGCAATGATTTTGTTGTGAGGCCAGTACTACATAAGGTATAACTAGTGCTGGCCTCTTGTGCCAGAGTTTTACAGGCCACCCGAGGGCAACTGACCCTGACTGACTTATAGACTGCTTGTCACGTAACGCATGGGAAAATTAAGGAAGGGGAGAGATGGATCTCTCTTAAATGGGAGTAAGAGGAGGTATCTACCTGTTACGCCGTTGTGTGACGTAACGATTAGGTAAATAGGAGGTTTTACCTCTTTGCGTTATATTATGACGTAACGCTTGGAGGTAAAATCAAAGCTTATCTAGAGTGAGATAGGAGGTCTCACCTCTTTGCTCTACGCTGTGACGTTATGCTCAGAGGCAAGATCTATAGCCATAGAAGAACGTTATGACACAACCCTCAAGGAAGGACTGGATGGTAGTGGTAAGGTAAGAATATGAATTACCTTACTTCCAGTTAGAAAACTTTAGTCTACGACTAACGGACCGTATAGGTAAGGTGTTATCTTAGTTTGCAAGATTATGAATTACGCTTACCTCCGTATTAAGGCCCGCGACCGACTAACCTTCACACTGCTCTGTCACACTGGTGTGATGGTTAGGAAGAAAATTTACTAACCGTCACACTAGTATTAAGGATAGGAATTCGCTTTCCTAACCGTAACACCGTTTCTTAGTATTTTCTCACGTTCACACTCATGACTGATCACGACCGACTAACCTTCACACTGGTCTCACACCAAGCCGCACCTAAAAGTGACAGGTGCCAAAGTGACAGGTGTCAAAGTGACAGATGCCAAAGTGACAGGTGCCAAAGTGACAGGTGTCAAAGTGACAGGTGACAGATGTCAAAGTGACATGTCAAAATATACGTCAACGCCTATCTACATTTTGGATGACAGCTGTCCAAATTAAAAGAGCTATAACTTTGAAACTAATGATCCTAGACTAGTAGTTTCTCTACAGAAGTGATAGATCTCATCAATATCTTCGTTTTGGATGACAGCTGTCAAACTTAAAAGGGCTATAACTCTGAAACTATTGATCCTAGACTAGTAGTTTCTTTACAGAAGTGATATACCTCATCGATATCTTCTTATTGGATGACAGCTGTCAAACTTAAAAGGGCTATAACTCTGAAACTATTGATCCTAGACTAGTAGTTTCTTTACAAAAGTGATAGACCTCATCGATATCTTCTTATTGGATGACAGCTGTCAAACTTAAAAGGGCTATAACTCTGAAACTATTGATCCTAGACTAGTAGTTTCTTTACAGAAGTGATAGACCTCATCGATATCTTCTTTTTGGATGACAGCTGTCAAACTTAAAAGGGCTATATAACTCTGAAACTATCGATCCTAATACTAGTAGTTTCTATACATAAGGGATAGAGCTCATCGAGATCTTCATTTCATATGACAACTGTCATCCACAAATATATCGAAAAGATCTATCACTTCTGTAAAGAAACTACTAGTCAACCAGAACAGTTGACCAGACTGACTGGACACAGTCAGTCTGGTGGGGATTTCGGGAATAATCCGTAATGAGGGAAGAAGGGGAAAGGTAAGGGAAGGTGGGGAAAGTAGGAGAAAGTAAAATGTTAAAGTCAAATTACTAATGTCAAAATTCGTATGTTATCTTTTCCTTCCTCCCATTATTTAATCCCATCCTCCTCTAACTTTTTGACAACTTCCCCTATCCTCCTTTCACATCCTCCCACCCTCCCCCAGATTCTCCGACACTCCCCTCACATACACATTCTCCCCCAACTTACCCCACTCTCCCCTCAACTTCACTTTGACACCTGTCATATTGACACTCGTCACTTTAGATATGAAACAGTAATATTGTAATACTTTTGTATTTTTCTTTTCATTACTTAAAACCGAACTATTGCTACTAAATTGATAGTTCTGTGCTCTGTACCAACCAGACTATTGCCTTTAAAAGGTTGCACTAGTTCGGACAACTGGACTAACAACCGAACTACTTCCACGACAGGAAATTACATCGGTGTTAAGGTAAGGAAAGTTACTTCCTATCGTACACACTAGTGTGAACGTTAGGAAATAAATTTCCTAACCTTCACACTGCTATTCGAACAGTGTGAAGGTTAGTAAATTTTCTTCGTAACCATCACACCAGTGTGACAGAGCAGTGTGAAGGTTAGTTGGTCGCGTTAAGGCGCGCCACTAGTAGAGGGTATGAAGTCTTATCGTTCTACGACAATGGCTTGCCACTCTAGAAGAATAGCCGTAAAATGATAGATGGGGATTTATGCTTTTTAGACATAAATCCTCATGAGCATGAGACTTTAACCTGGCTATAGTAGACGTTACGACGAACAAAAATTAAAATTAAAGAATAGATGTTATGTATATCAATACTCTTTGATTTTAAATATAATGACAAGACACGAGGGTCTTTAAGATATGTTGAAGATCTGTTGATGGTATTTAAGAGTGACAGAATTACTCCATGATATCTTTTTAGAATAACTAGAGGGAAATTCAGAGGTTTACCTCTAGTTACTCTATTAATCAGAGACTATCTTGAATAATCTATAGACAATTGAGGCAATCTATAGAATTCTCAAAACAGTCAAAGGAAATAAATTTTAAGACCAGACTCAGGTTAAAGAATTTTGGGCTCGAAAGTTTCCCTATCAGATTTTAAATTAAGGACTTACCCTAAGGGGAAGATTCCTAAATTTAATTATATCTTAATAAGGCAAATATTAATACGTAAGGTTAGTGGGGTAAATTATTCTTCGTCTGGAACGAGGATAGTATCTGGAACTGTTCGAGAGGAAGGCGGCAACTTGGAGAGGAAGACAGCAACTCGGAGAGGAAGACAGCAACTCGGAGAGGAGGAGAGCAACTCGGAGTGGAAGACAGCAACTCGGAGAGCAGGACGGCAACTCGTTCTCAACTGCCTCGGAGTAGGCTCTCGGTCTGATGAGGAGTTTCGGTCTCCAACTTCAATCTCCGGCGATGTGGTGGAACTGTTCCTGGAGCCGTCTTAATTATCGGAGATCTGCGGTGTGCCCCTAGGCACCTGATTTACGGTGCCTAGGGGCACTTTAACTTCCATACCAGATCTCAACGAACGAGTTCCCTTCAATTAAATCCGTCTTGGTTTTCGGCAGGTGTTCCTCCTCTGAGGAACTTCGGGGTCCGGTAACGTCACCTCCCAGGCGAAGTCGTCGTAGCTGGGGGAGAATTGATGTACTGCAGTCTTGTAGATCTTCAATAATCTTAGAGTTTAAGGAGGAATATTTAAAATTGGTTAAATAATTTCAAGATTCACTTTTACCAATGAATGGACACTTTTAATGTTTAATTCACTTTTTTTATTTATTTTAACAGTTAATGCATAGATTTAAAAAAAACACTTGTTTACTTTTTCATTTCTAGATGTTACTTGTTAGAAATCTAGATGATAACTCATTTTTATACAATTTCACAAATTATTTAAAATATTTCCAGTCTTTCACAATTTATTATTCGAGGTCAATATTTTTTACACAATCTCACAAATGATTTGATAACATATACAGTCTTTCACATTTTATTATTAGAGGCCAATACAATAAGAGGCCACAGCCAAGTTAAAAGGATAAAAAAAAGTTACTCGAATCCGAACGTAACTGATGTTCTTCCCGAAACATCTATGAAAAGTCCTAATTTTGAAAATAGAATTAAAATAGAATAGAAGACAATTTAAAGACAGTATCACAACAATAAAACAAAGAGGTGAGGTTGAACGAGTTTCGCGTAAAACCTTATCCCTTTGAAAATATTAGTCCTAGTTCAAACAGTATTACAAAATTAAGTTTCGGTTACACAGAGAGAAATACAATATTAGAAAATTGAATCAAAAATGAAATAGCTACGGTTAACAGAGAGAAATACAATATTAAAAAGTGGAATCAAAAATGAAATACTACATGCTACAATAACAAATTAATAATTTATATGACCCCCCTATAGCTAAGAAGCATTTCGTTCACATCAGTTTTCAAACATAAAAACCGCATTAAAATCGGTCCATCCGTTTGGAAGCTATGATCTTCACCCCCATTTCCCCCGCCCCCTTTATAGCGAAGAACCATCTCGTTTACCTCAGCTTTGAAATATAAAAAACCACAGCTAAATAGGTCCATTCTTTTGGGAGCTACGATCCTCAACCCCATTCCCTCCGGCCCCCATTATAGCTAAGAACAATCTTGTTTAACTCAGCTTTGGAACATACCGCAGCTAAATTGGTCCATTCGTTTGGGAGCTACGATGCCACAGACACACACACACGCACACACACACACACACACACACATACACACACACACCCACACCCACACCCCCCCCCCACACACACACACACACGCACGCACGCACACCCTCACTCACGCACACACACACACACACACACACACACACACACACACACACACACACACACACAGACACACAGAGAGAGAGAGAGAGAGAGAGAGAGAGAGAGAGAGAGAGAGAGAGAGAGAGAGAGAGAGAGAGAGAGAGAGAGAGATACACACCCGACACTTATAACACCCGTCTCTTTGTTCGGGGGTTTATAAATAGACTCAGGAGCGACAGCTTAACGTGACCTCCGAAGCACGGACATTTAAAAAAGCCGCACTTATCTTAGAAAAGTCATAGGTGCGGAGTGCGGAGCTTTGGATCGAACCCGGTAACGTTGGATTCTAACACGCACTAGTACACCTCTTGACCCTATTACTCAGTAATCTTCATTAATACCTGCCGGTCATGCTTTCTCTGAGAGATAAAAGTAACTATAACTAAGATAGGAGTGTAACAGTGTTTTATTATTATATTGTTTGGCTCCGAGCGGCTAGTGTATTTAACCAGCGTCAAGTAAAGCGATATTACAAGATAAATGTTTTTTCACTGAATATTCAAAATGTCAAGGCCCAGTCAATCAGGCAGTCAAAAGTTCAGTCAGGTCACAGTAAAAGTCACGATTCAGTAAAGTGCTGGATCAGTACTCAAACAGGGAGTTTCAGAGAGAAATCGAAATTGCACATTTTTTGCGTTTGTGTTATTAGCCTACACTCGTGCACTTTAACGAACACCTAATGGTAAATATTTCACAATATTACACATTAACACTCGATGAAACACATGTTTGAGAAAATACTACATCTCGATTTCGTTTTCCCGCCGAAATTCGAGTGTAAAATATAGTTATGCTATGACATTAATGAGACATTTAAAAAAAATACTACTGTAGTGGGAATAATATTAAAATTGAGGTGTCTATTAACAATTTAATACTCCAAAATCACTGCAGTTCTGCTATAGTTTTGGTGCTGTCAGCAGCCCTAGCACGCAACCCTAACTAGCAGGGTTGTCAGCTAGCAGATTAGAGACGCTAACAGTGGGGTGCTTCAAAAGAAGGTCGTTAGGGCCGCGCTAACGCGCTTTTTGAACACCTTGGTAGTTGGACGCAAATGGTATTTGGACGCAAATGCTTTGAAGATAAGAACAATTTGTAATGTAATAAAATATCTACACTTATATTATTAAGAGAAAAGATTTGTTTTATGAATGTTTGTTTGTAATTTATAAACTCAAAAAATAAAGAACCGATTTTAAAAATTATTTCAATCATAGAAAGATACTTTATACTCGTCACTCTCACTATACTCGTAGAGTGTCATATATAGGCTATTTTTTTAATCGACTACGATGAAGGAAATTAAGGGAAGGAAATCAAGTTTTTAGTATGTGTTCAAACTAAAAACTTGATACATTTTGACAAGCGAGGTATCATAGTTAAATATTTAAACGAGACATCATTCTGAAACAAAGTCATCACTCTGAAAACTTATTTTTTATTTACCTCGACGTTTTGATCAAGTTGCATTGATCGCGGTCACGAGAAGACTGAAGTAAAAAAATTGAAGTAAAAATTAAGAGATGTTCGGAAAATGTATGAAAGCTGGTACTAAAATAATTTGAAATTCTAAACAATGTATTAGATATTTGTGAAGAAAGGGAATCTTATTCTGATAAAGACTAGCAAATGAAAACAAAAAAAAAATGCCTCCATTTTTTTTATTTGAGTTTTGTTTTTCGTTTGGTAGAAAGAATAAACTTGAGGTATTTTAACTCTGGCAACTCTAATTTGACACTACTGACAACAGTGACATTCAACACGGCACAATGTATGGAGATCTGCAGTGCTATTACACAGTGTTGATAATATCGGTTTCAAGCCGTCAAATTCATTAGTGCCTTGCGATAGAGTCGAAATTGCTATGAAAAAAGTGACAATCTGATTGAAGCCAAGTTCTGTGGTCGGGCCCCTGGCACTGACAGCTGATGGATGACAGTGGCCCAATTCCATAACTTGGCTACAATCGGATTATCACTTTTTTCATAGCAAATTCGACTCTATCGCAAGGCATTAGTGGCTGTGATACTGAGAATTCGATTGAAGCCAAGTTATGGAATCGGGCTGCAGATGACAGGACCTTAAGTTTTTTTTTCTACAGGCTTCACACGGGTTCTTTTTTGATGACATTGCAATAAGAACGTTTTGTTATATTATTATTATTTATATTCACATGGTCTAGTACAATAATTGAAATAGCAAAACATATTATTAAATATAGAAATCTGTTTTATTTTGATTCCCAGTGCACGAAAAACGCACTAACTCAATAGAATAGAAAATATTGAAAGTTTTGTTCAACTTTATATGTAGGAAAATATTTTCTCTTTTGTTTATGAAACGGAAGCAATAAAATATAAATTACATATATTTATGTAGCCCAGTAAATAAGCTTTTAAATGAGGTATATATTTACCACAGCTGCTGGAATTTTCTCGGAATAAAGTACAATTTCTGACCATCTCCTTTGTCCCGTTTAAATATTTATCTATGTGTTCAAATCGCGAAAGTTTAAAAGTTGCAAGCGAGGTATCAATCGTTTCGTCTTCATCGCAAGGGTATCATTTTACCCGACCTTAGTCGGGTTTTTGTTTTTGAACTTATATCTTGTTCTAGAAGCAGATAAAATGGTCTATTATCATGCGTGCTCGTTTTTATTTTCCGAACGCGAGAAAGGGGTGTTATAAGTTTAGGGTGTGACATCGTAGCTCCCAAACGAATGTACCGAATTTGATGCGGTTTTTTATATTTGAAAGCTGATGTGATCGAGATAATTCTTAGCTATAACGGGAGAAGGGCGAGTCGGGGGGTGCGTTATTTTTTTATTTATCTTTGTTTGTTATTGACACTGTTACCACTGTACACAATATATATATCGGAAACTAAACAAAATAGCTTATTCCATAAATCCCCTTCGACAATCCCCTGCGAAGGGGATTTTTGGACTTTTTGTCCAGAAATCCCCATTGCGTCTTCTTTGTTCGGTGGAAGGGGATTATTAGACAAAAAGTATAGAAATCCCCTTAACCATTTATTATTAATATTATATATTTTTTACAATCCCCTGCGAAGGGGATTTTTGTAACTTTAATCCAGAAATCCTCTTTGCGTTCCGTTTGTGTGCCGGAAGTACATTAATGGACATAAAGTCCAGAAATCAAAGGGGATTTCTGGACAAAAAGTACAAAAATCCCCTGTGCAGGGGATTCTTAAAATTTATTTTATATTAATAATAAATGATTTAGGGCATTTCTGGACTTTTTGTCCAATAATCCCCTTCCACCACGCAAAGAAGACGCGAAGGGGATTTCTGGTCAAAAATTCCTAATATCCCCTATGCAGGGGATAGTCGAAGGGGATTTATGGAATAAGCCAAACAAAATATGCATGTAACATTTTGTTTCTAATGTTGAATCGTTGATCTGATCTTCTTGAATGGAATTTAATAATAATTGAATTTAAACTTCATAGTTCCTATGAACTGTGTCGGCTTAGGTGTTGTGAAAAGGTGTAGGTAATATTTGAAAATATTGTTTTTAACTCAAAATGATGAAAATTGATGTGGTATCGAACGCTTTTTTATAAGTTTTTCTGATATTATGGGACTCGCAATAAAAAGCATCTTTCATTGTTTATTTTATTATCTATAAAACTGAGGTGTTTTTAAAAGCTTTTATTTAACTTGCAATGTCTTCTAATGTCTGAATGTTTGTATGTATGTCTGTATGTTTGTTTAGGTCAAATTCTTGCAAGCTGAATTAGAACTACTTCCTCATATCCTACGGAATTGAATTATTGCATGTTGGTTCATTTCCGACGACAAAGCATTTTTATGGTAAGCATGACCTGAATTAACATCCACGAGCAGTTTCAGATAAAGAACTCTTCCACGTTCAACAGCACTGTCACGAAAATTTGTGTACTTCAAACCAGCTATCATAATAGAATGTTCTATTACGATAGCTGCTTTGAAGTTTTACCATGACATAATATGGCTGCATCACTCCGGGTTGGCTCCTGATTAAGGATTTCCTCAGTGGTTAACAGTATAGACGCTAAATATTGTATACGCATTTAACTATAATAGCCCTAATTTCCATCATGACATGGCTACTGAAGATAGTTTTTTTTTTTCAAAATAACATATTTGTGCCTATAACCTCTATCTTCCGTCACTGCTAAAAAACAAATAGCGAATGAGAGCAAGCTATCCGTTTCCCATTTCCGGGAGAGTCTAAACAAACCAGCGCGGAAAAGCAAATTGAAAGTTCACACACACCGTGGTTAATCCCAAATAGTAAAGGCTATGTGAATTCACAAAGGACCGTGTTCCGAATTGATTCCCCTCAAAAGATGGAGAGAAAAGGAGTAGGCAAATCGGGGATGGCGGATTGCTCGAGGCATTATGTAGGCGCTTTTGATATTCGATACGATTTTGCTTGTAGTTGTAACTGTAGACGGTAAGTACGCCCATAGATTTTCGGCCTATTTGCTTTAAGTATGTAAAATTGGCTGGCGAGTTGGGCTCGTCAAAATAGATTTTGCTGAAGATGTGACTTCATTATCTTCGAAATTGCATTCCAGACCATTGAACCCACCCAGACATAGATCTAGGGGAGATACGACACGCTCTAATATGACGTAAACAAAAACTGGAATCAATATAACTACAAGTAAACCCGACTGCAGAGGGTTATGTGTTTGGGTTGCGTGAATGTTTGGTTGTTTGTACGTTTTTTGGCGCGTCCTACTGCCAAAACGGCTTGTTGGATTTTGATAAATCAGGTATCATTAGATTCGTGTTAACCGCGAGATTATTATTAGGTACTCTGTGCCGCGAGAGTGCTATAAGATTATGAAGTGTCAAGAAAACTAATATGGCGGCCATATTGTATTTCCGACTATACAAAAATTACCAAAACCTATCAAAATGAAGGTCTAGACCATTCCTAAAATATATAACTCATTTATGTTTACGTAAAAGAATAGAGTAGTTATTGTCTTTTAAGCTTCTTACAACATTTTCAATTTTAGATTATTCAAGATAAGTTACGAATAAGTAATATAAGTGCAACTATTAAATTAGAGTAAAATATGTAAGTAATTATGAAATACTAGCTGATGCCCGAGGATTTGCACGCGTGGTCCTTTCTCTATAAAAGTACTTTATACCAGGACCTAAAATACCAATATACCAACATTACATCAAATATTCTTCAGACATCTTTTTTTTTATCGCTTGCTCGGCTTCTACTCACCGGATTGAGATACCCATTAACTACCCCAGTTTTTAAGTCAAACCTTAAAAAATATATATAAATAATAACTATAAAAAACCCGACTGCGAACAAAACTAAAAAAAGGGTTAGATTTAATAATTACCTAATTAATTAAATAGGTATTAGATACGAAAGGTCCATGAGGAGCTCCCCAGTTTCTAGCTGATCCCGTCCAAAGAGAAACGAAATGCATAATCTCTCCGACTGTACCCTCATACCTATTTTAAAATCAAGAATCTAAAGCCTCTTTTTAGTTTTTTATAATAATAATTTTTTGCTCTTTTTATAATAAGCCAATGATCCTGATCATGAACCACGAGAACATAATTATGACGAGTATTAAGTGCTTTCCATTTTCTTACAATCTGGATGTACAATGGTGTAATCATATCCACACAAATACATATCTAAAAGTGAAACGTAGTCTGTTTGTTTGTTTGTGTGGGGAGCTTTGACGCGATAACGACTGGACGGATTTTGATGCAATTTGGAATGGAAATATCTTATACCCTTGAATAAAACAGGATACTTTTCATCATCATCATACATGTTATCCCGGAATATGGTAAGTTTCCACGGGAAAAACTGGAAAATGTTAATTACTTGCCATGGAAGCGAAATGATAACAAGTCTGTCAAAAAACATCAATAGCGATGGTGCTATACTTTTGCATTGTTTTATATATCCTAGAAGAACATAGCATGCATTTTTTCGCGATAAACTGTAGTCCGCGCGGGCGAAGTCGCGGGCTAAAGCTAGTTGTAGTATAGTTCCAAAAAGTTGCTGAACAAAAGGTTTCCAATTACAATTCACTGGTTCCGTGTATTAAAAACCTTTCATAATTGTCGCTCACACGGTACACTGTAGCACTCTACACACACATACACACGGTACACTGTAGAGCGCCTCTAAATCTGAAGAAACTTTGTTCAACGTTTCAGGAAAATTAACTGTACCAACTCTTGAAGTAGGTACCATAGTGGTTTCACATTAAAGATTACATTTGCTCTGAAGTAGTAATATTTGTTTATTAGCAGAATTTTGTATTATAATACATCAATGATTAGAGACTGAGAGCGTGGAGTGTGGAAACAGTGGACACTGTAGGGGTAAAGGAGAAGGTTATTTTTATTTTTAGGCTACCGTAGTTAAACAAGAAACCCTGTATATTTCAGCCGTTTTTTTTTGTGTGTAATATATATTCATTCATATCTCCGGTATTTCTAATCAGTTTTTTTGTGATGCTCCAGAAGGGTCCCCATACAAATATCATCGAGAGTTCAGTAGTTTTTTAGTATAGCAATAAAAAACTATTTTTTTGCTTCAAATTATTATAAAACTTGTAGACATTTTTCACAGATACTATAAATAATTGAGTTTAGAAACAAAATACTCACGTAGGTAGGTCTTTGTTCACTAGCTCTTTGTAAAGGATCATTTTTTTTAAATTTGCTTACCGTGTGCGCTCGCGCATGTATGCTTTTTTTTTTTTTAGATAGTATATGTGCTGTTGGTCTATAACTGACCTCTACAGCGTCACCGGACGGTGGGGCGGGCGCAAAAGCGCTCCGCCGCAATGTGTGACGCAGAAGGCGCACGCCAAAGTTAAGTTTTTGGCCACTTGCTCAAGGGCACCCAGGGGGTACGAACCTCGGCTTGGACAGTTGCCATTGATTACTTGGGGAGTATCGAACTAAACACCCCTCGATCTCTACTGTTAGATAATGATCGAGGGGGCCCTCATGAAATGGCTGGAGCCCTTTAAATGAATTGCATAACTGACCACGAATCTCGGCTTGGACAGTTACCATTGATTACTTGGGGAGTATCGAACTAAACGCATGTATGCGCTCAGTACTGCGCAATGTTAGATATATGGCCACCCGATGATCTACTCGTTATCATGTTGTGTACTCACTATGAAATGCAGCTCAATTTACCTACTCATCTATTTTGTAAATTAACATTGCACATCTGCCGCATATCGGACGAGCTGTGGGCAAGACTCACCACTGAGTGGATCCCACACAACGTTAGACGACGTCGTGGCAGGCCCAGACGGAGATGGCGGGACGAGCTAGACGCCTATTGGAAGGATTGGCCGCAGAAATCTTTCAACCGAGAGGAGTAGAAAGAGGGTAGGGAGGCCTTTGCCCTGCAGTGGGATGACCATGGCTGAATAATAATAATAATAATAATAAATAACATTGCACTGTTGCAGCATGTTTTGTAAACACGTGCATATTATTCCCACCACGCCGAAGGTTGCAACTACACAGAAACAAACGTTGCTTTTCGGCGTCCACTATACTGCAGTTCAAGACAAAATCAACTATGATATATTCGCCGGGAAGTGTTTTTCTGAAAGTCGAGGTCAGTAAGCGTCAGTAAGAAACAAAATAATGTATACTAGTATTTCACAATCACAGTTATAGGATTTATCGCTCATTATCTTAGCCAATGAGTGTTCTGTGGTTTCTGATATTAGCTCTACTCGGCGAACTAACTATAGTCCTTGTTCTAGAATGTGACAGGACATAATATTATGTTGCTAATCCCCATAGATCAGCTTGAAACGATGATAGGGAACATTGTATACCACCTTGCTAGAAACCACCCTTCTAAGCGGAAAAGATCCAGACCCATTAGTAGGCTTACCATGTTTACTATCTTCGATTACAAAATCACCAGGAGAAACAGTGGTTATTCGTTAACTTCCAGAGCTTTCAGATTGTTAGTGGCCGATTAAAAGCATGTGCGCATTATAATCCAACGTTAAAACCTTGGCCCTGGAGCAAAGACATATCCATACCAATATATAAAAGTGAAACGTTGTTTGTTTGTTTCTTTGTTTGGGGAGCTTTCACGCGATAACGCCTGGACGGATTTTCATGAAATGTAGAATAGAGATAGCTTATACCCTGGAATAAAACATAGGATAATTTTAATCCCGGGTGAGGATCGTAGCTCCCAAACCCCACACGAATGAACCGATTTTGAAGCGGTTTTTTAATGTTTGAAAACTGATGTGAACGAGAAAGTTCTTAGATATATGGGAAGGGGGGGGGGGAGTTGAGAAAAGGGGGATGAACAAGGCCAGCGTAGTGTATTATGCGTAATTCAAAATTATTATGGCCCATCTACTCTCTGTCTCTCTCTGTCTCTCTCCTCTCTCTGTCTCTCTATATAAGATAGGATAAGAAATAATTTATCACAATCGACATAGTTAAATTTAGAGAGCACGAGTGAGTCTACGAGCACTATCCGAAGTTCTGTACTAAGGTAATTTTTAATTTTATACAACACCTTCAATCTGTAAAAACAGTTTTGGACAGCTTCGGATACCTGGCGTTCAAATCTTAAATGCTCGTCAAATATTAAACCAACGTTACACGCTTCCAGCACACGTTCAATTTTTTCACCGCCTATGTGTAGTTGCGGATCCCTTAGTGTTATTTTATGAGTTTATGTTTTTGTGCCTAATACCATAAACTTGGTCTTACTTGCATTTAATAACAAAGAACTCGATAGAGCCCAAGCCAGAACTATTTCCAAATCTTGATTTATTTTTGCCACAGCACTGGAAAAATCTTCTGGTTAAACGATAAATACATTTGAATGTCATCTGCATATACATATATATATCTCTTAAAGTTTTTTTTTACCTAGCAATAGGGGAACGTAATTGCACTGTATCATAAAGATGATCATGTAAGCACAAAATAAATAAGTTAGCCTCTTAAAAGGACGCAAGCTTGTCAGTATTCTACAGATTTCAATATGGAGAGAGTGCTCAACAAACATTTTAAATTACGATTACTAGACCCCTCTACGGTGCTCAAGAAGTGCACAATTTGATTCCAGCATGACCATTCCATCACCTTACGTATATACGATTGGCAAACCTTTTATGGTGGTTTTATACAACGCACAAGAACCTTCGTTCGTTACGCTTCTTCATTTATTATAAGAACTGCAAAGGATTGGAATGCTCTGCCCTCGTCAGCGTTTCCGGCAAATTCTAACCCAGGTGTGATAAAGAGTAAATATAGTATCTACTAGGAAAGCGTGCTGAGCACATCAAAGCTTTTCATCAATGAATTGCCTAGTAAGTAATTTTTTTTAAGTTTTATTCAGTATATTTCGAAATGTGCGGCCCCCCTTAGTGTGAAAGCCATCTACTGTAAAATTACAACGCCGTTGGCCGTTTTGCCCCACTATACCAAACAATACTGCACTTGTGGACAAAGCGGCCGTTAGTACGTTAACTTAAATTAAAGTAAGAAATAAAATCCATCGTTATTCGTCGGTTGTGCCGCCCCTACTGGGTTTGGGAAAGTCACGTTTTTCTCGCAAATATTAGATACTAGCTTTCCCGCCCGCGACTTCGTCCGCGCGGACTACTGTTTATTGCGAAAAAAACATGCTATGTTCTTCTAGGATATTAAAAACTAATGCAAAAGTAGGTATCAATGCTCTTAAAGTTTTTTTCCATGGCAACCGTTCCTTACAGCGAGTAATCTACATTTTCCAGTTTTCCCGTGAAATCTTACAATTTTCTAGGATAAAAAGTATCCAAAGTTTTATTCTACAGTATAAGCTATCGCCATTCCAAATTTCATCAAAATCCTCCGTCCAGCCGTTATCGCGTGAAAGCTCCCCAAACAAACAAACAAACAAACAATCCAACAAACAGACAACGTTTTACTTTTATATATTGGTATAGACTAGCTTTCCCGCCCGCGATTAGTCCGCGCGGACTACTGAAAATCACGAAAAAAAAATAAAAAAAATATGATAATATAATATGTAATATGGTTAGAAAGATATATAATGTGTTTATGCTAAGCAGGCGTTACCTGCTAAAATCATAAAAAATAGATTTGGGAGGCGTTATCTTTCAGATACGTAGTTAATCAATATTAGCCGTCTTTAGTTGGTTAGTTCGAAATACTACCAATAGATGGCGATACTATTTCTTTCTTATTTTTTCTATATTTTATTTGTTGCTTGATTCTATATTTTATTTGTGCTTTTTTATTTAATGTTTATTTTTACTTCCATAAATGTTTAAACATGGATTTCCGCAGAGTAACGCCTGAGTCTGTCAACTACATTTCCATGTCTAAATTTCATTATTTTTCACACTCAAACATTATTTTAATGAGTTCGTATCCCAGTAGTAATTTAACTGGACTTTATAAATGAAACAGTAACTATACGACCCGCTAGGGGCACATACAAGATGCAAGCTTCTACACCAAACTTGTGAAATGTGACAACAGTTGCTGTGTTGCCTAAATTTTAGTTGTAAACAAGGTGTCTGTCTACTCTACAGCTCGGTATGCTCTCAATGTATGTCAGAATTGTCACACCTAGAATTTTTATTCTTATTACTCGACTACGGCGAAGCAAGTGAAGGGTAATGAGTTTAACAGTCTATATATGTTTGTATGTATGTATCTTTATATGTATGTGGGTATGTGATGGTCCACCGTAACGTCGCCCCTATTTAATATATTCGGGACAATTCCACACTAATTACCTAGCCCCAAACTAGGATACCCTGTACTATGGGCACTAGACAACGCATAGACATATATAGATACGATTTTTTAACATCCATGACTCGGAAATAAACATTTCTGCTCATCACACAAATTATTGCACCTTGCAGGATTTGAACCCGCGACCGTTTGATTACGTACCTAGGATCGTAATACGAATTAATATTATAAGCCACGAGACCAACCGGTCGTCGGTCGTATTGGCCCGGCTTTGACAAGCGAGGTGTCAATCGATTCGACTTAAGGTATAGAATGTCATAGGCTTTTTTTACCTGACCAAGCAAAGGAAGGGTTATGTATTCAAAATGAAAACTTGGTCCGATCTTGACAAGCGAGGTGTCAATAGATTCATCTTCATCGCAAGATTTTCATAGGCTATTTCTAGCCGACATTAGTCTGGTTTTAATTTTTGATCTTATGTCTCCTTTATTCACAATGAACAACTAAAAAAAACGATTACTATGCTAACCTAAATAATTAATACTAAAACTAGTCTAACAAGCCGCTACTAATGGGCAACGTTCCCAAAAGGCTGGCAGCGTTGCCACATTGTATGGCAATGCTTAGTCTTTGGGCAAAATAATGACCAGCATTTTGGCCAAGTTCAGCTCCGATAGATCTTTTTATATTTCATGTACTCCTGGTCTTTACGGCCTTTACCATAAAAGACTTAAATATATATCCACTAACGAGGGTACTATATTTGCGCCTTTTGAGGCTCTCTGCTGATTCAGCCGGTGCTCCAGCTTTATTTTAAGTTCCTTGAAGATGAGATGATGTTTGAAGTTGAGACGGTGCAAGGGTGTCTACACAAGTAGCTTCCCACACCAAAGGCCGTCCTATCTTCCTTGGAATAAGAGTCATTCCATCAGGTCTTTTAACCATCGTCACGTATGAGGCCATTAGGTTCTGAACATTAGCACAGTTGGCGGTGGTAAAAGCCCGACGATATAATGCTGGAGTGGCGAGGAACCCTTCCTGCACTCTGCCACAGGATAAGCCTGCTGTTGACACGTGTTAAGTAGACGTACCCGTACTAGCTCGCAGAGCGGCCAGTTTCTCAAAGGCTCTGCAATTATATTATATATAATGAAGTATATATATATATATATATATATATATAATATTTTCGGCCACTTCATTATATATAAATTAATATAAAATTGTTATAAAAATAATTAATTGAATTGTAAATTGTAATATTTAATGCTTGCTTCTTCTTTTTCTTCTTAGTATTTTTATTCGCTTTTTTCCCATAGTTATGCAGCTTTCATTTACATTTGGTAAAGCATTTTATGATTTGATTCGAATTTTGTATCATAGATGTCGCTAGCAACACTATGGTGAGAGAAACAGTTGTATTTTTATTTTTCCACAAATTGATTTTCCAACGCTCTTGATGTTTTTTGACAGACTTGTTATTTCGTTTCCGTTGTAACCGTTCCTTACAGCGATTAATCAACATTTTCCAGTTTTCCCGTGGAAACTTCCACTTCATTTTCCTGGATAAAAAGTATCCCATGTTTTATTCCAGGGTATAAGACAGCTCCATATCTATTTTTTCCAAATTCCAGCTAGCCGTTATCGCGTTAAAACTACCCAAACACTTTTATATATTGGTTGGATGAAAACGGAAGCTATAGCCAATAGATGGTCTTGCCCTTTTGACGGTCATCCCATAGTTGACCTTACATCAGGCTTCCTGGTTAGGTCTTATTCTCCAGTTGCCATGCAGATACAGTAGTATATTAATAACTAGTGACTCGACCCGGCTTTGCACGGTTAGCGCTCACACCGTGTCATTTTTCTTACTTTTAGCATTTTGTACCCGTCGTAACTTTTAAAAAAATACACCAGTAAGCGTCATTCAAAATCTTGGGCAGCAACGATCGTGGTGTTTTTTGACCATAAACAACTGCATTATTACTCACGTACTTGACAGTTTTTTTATTATTTTGTTTCCATGACAACATGTCATTCCGTTCTGTATTTTTGGGTTCTTCTTGGGTTATATTTTGCAATTTTCAAAGTTTTTGATAAAAGAAAAACTTTCCTGTTACTCGCTGATACAGTAGGTTTCTATAGGGTAAATAGTTTTGTAAATCAGTTTATTATTTTTTGAGTTTATCCATTACAAACAAACACACGTACAAATAATCAAACCTTAATAGCATTGTCAAAATTTGTTTTCAATAAAGTTATTTGACCTTAATGTTTTATGGTAATTTTTATCCATTTCATATAGAGTAAGGTAGGTACTTACTAAATATAAATAAAGAAAAAAACAGGTCCTTAAAATTAACGATGATAATTCGTAACGCCTGTTCAAACCAATAACAGTGTCATCTAATTTAGATATTCTACGTACTTATCATGAAAAAACTCACATCATCACCTTTTTACCTATTTAAATGCATACCTAAATAATCTAAGGATTTCAAGCAGTTATTAACCAAAACAAACCCAGACAAATACGTGAAATCTCAGTGGAATACGAATTGGAAATGTTGCCGTTCGCCATAAACAGTTTGGTTCAAACTTGTGGCCCCCGGGGCGGGAACAATGCAACCGACTGTATTGCCCCCAATGAAGTTTTTTTGAAAGTTTGAGGACCGTAGCTGTTTTTGTTTAAATTACGATGTAAGGTAACATTTGCTGGGAAATATTTTATTTACAGTATTGTTTTTCCCACTGATAAAGAAAAACTGTTATTTGGGAAAGCTTTTTTATGTTTGAACCAATAAGTAATTAGTATGATTAATCAGTTGTAAAATATATTGATGAATGTCATTGATATTATTTACCAAGACCCAAAAAAATTTAAAAAAAAATGGTTTGATTTAGAAAACCAAAATCTGATAAGACATTCTTATTATAAGCATGATGGGAATATGGTATCCCTTTGTTTCGCACAACTTTGTTAATACTAATTTACTTTGGCATAACTTCTATTGACATAATATTAATTTTACATAAACAGTATTTCGCATACTGTTAAGGCATAATGATGTTTTGAGCTATATTATTTTGGAGTCACATAAAATATAATCTAGATACTGTGACAGTAGGTTAAGGTGCGGCGGGGTGGCCCTAGGCCACCCGTAAGCCGCGAACATGTTTGTTTTACATAGGTACGTAACTCACGGTGAATAATGAAATTTTAATGCTATTAAGTAATTAATATGCTTGTTTATCGTAATGCTAACTTTAGATATGGTGACACGATTATGCCTGTACATACAGGTTGTAGTTTTGCATCCCCGCCATATTTGCTGAGGTAGATATACTCCACTTACAGAACACGAATCATTAATAAAAGAAGTACATAAATAATGAATTAAAAATAAGTAAAAAGGTTTATAAAAAGCGATATGTGTACGCGATCCTAATTTGAAATCACCCAGTGTGGCAAGAGCCTACGCCCACACTAATGAAGCCTTGTCGCGTGTATTGCCTCTTTCACGCACACTACGCCCCGGCCGCGGCGTGCGGCGGCACCCCCAGGCTGGCGCGCGGGTCATTGCCGATGCTAAAATGGAGCAATTTTCTAACGTCGAACTTATGGAGATGGTGCATTTGTTTTGATGGTTCATTTATTATTTTTTTGCCCACGCTCACGCGACGTCATGCTGGGTGCTACACATAGCAATTCCAGGTGTTAACTCAATGTGAACGTGTTAAAAAAATTACACAAAACATTAAGACATCGTGCTCAATTGTGCATTGAAAATGAAGAAGGATACTGAAAAGTATCAAGTTAATTTACCATTTTTACCATTTACCATTAATTTACATTAATGGTAAATTTACGGTAATGTAAACTTGTTCATAATTTTTTTCATTCCTTTCGTACTGTAAATAAGCTGATTCCGATTTTTTTACTACGCCGTAATTTCCTAACTAAGCCAATGTCAACTTTGATAATACATTCTCACTTGCAATAAGTTTATTTATGCAAACAGATAGGTTCGCTATTTATTGTGGCGCATTCTGCGGCGCGTGGCGCGTCTATAGGAGCGCGCACAAATACATACCATACATGTGTGTGTCGTGGGGTTCTACTCCAAAATAAAGTTGGGCCTACTACGATTTATCAATAAAATATTTAATTAAAAATTCCACCTCCAGTTAAATGTAGGAATTAAATAGTGTTGTTAGTTGGTTAAGGTATACCTATTACAATCGACTCTGCGAATATGGCGGGGATGGAAAACTACAACCTGTATATGCGTAATTATTATTATGCTTGCACATTATTAGGATAAGTTAAATTGTGCCACACTTAATTACGACATCAAATTTTAGCCTATTTTATTTTATTGGTATCGGAAGAGAACCTGGGAATATTCGTTTTGCCTGAGATATTTTCAGGAGCTCTTCACCACCCCCGGTGAATTTACTCTCCTAAAGTTGAGAAAAAATGAGAAATATATAACTCAAGGTAATTAAAATTCTTTCTAAAACGTCTTTTTTAACTAACTACATACCACAATTAACTTTTTTATGACAAATCGTGTACCTAATCTATAAGTAAAAAAACTATTTCCTGTACATTTTCTAAATTTTAGGCTCTGTTGTTTAAGAGATAAGTGGAGGGGGAATGGTCAATTCTCATCTATTTACTTAATTAACTTCAAAATTATTTATTTTGAAATTATAATGAAAAAATGCTTGAGATCCTCACAACAAGCCCTTTCATTTGATACTACTAGATTTCCCGCCCACGACTTCGTACGCACGGACTTCTGTTTATCGCGAAAAAAGCATCCTATGTACTTCCAGGATATAAAAAACCAATGCAAAAGTAGGTATAGCACCACTCTTGATGTTTTTGACATACTTTTTATTTCGTTTCCATGGCAACCGTTTCTTACAGCGAGTAATCGACATTTTTCCAGTTTTCCCGTGGAAACTTACTATATTCTGGGATAAAAGTATTCTATGTTTTATTCCGGGGTATAAGCTATCTCCATTCCAAGTTTCATCAAAATCCGTCATGCCGTTATCGCGTGAAAGCTCTCCAAACAGACAACGTTTCACTTTTATATATTGGTGTGGATTATGTCCCACGTTACATGCAATTTTTTTATTTTATGTTCTCGTTTGTTCCCTATAAACAGTACGTGCATCCGCGCATAAACCGGTGTTGGTACTAAGTTTTGGCTGCCACGGCACCCAGGTGCAGTAAGCCTCCAAATGTGACCCTAAATTTAGGTGAATATAAACCGCCCCGTATTTATCTGGTTTCTCTTAATACCTTTATTTGTTGTAAGGAGAACAAGAGCAAGACCTGCAGACGTACGTTAACAAACAGTGGTTAGCAGGAGCTAACAAAGCGTGCTTATTTCATTCGGTCTTTCAAGAATGTATTTGTAATTTTGTACCCAATCTACTGGGCTCCAAAACTTAGTACCTTAGTAACACGCTTAAACTACTGGACCAATTGCGATGCGATTTTCACTGTTGGATAGCTTAGGTTTTGACTTAAAAACTGGTCTTCTTGGAGTCTTAATCCGATGAGTAGGAGCCAAGCAAACTCTATTTATTACACGACTGCCCAAAAAAAGAAGTGTTATATTTTTAGCATTCGTGTATGTTTGTATGTATGTGAGTTTCTTTATTCCAGCATAACTTTTAAATGCCTGAACAGATTTCAACGTCTGGTCGTTAGAACTCTTACATTCCCCCCGAGTAACATAGGCTATAATTTTTTTTGAAAAAATCTTGTATGGTGGCATTTAAAATACGTCGCGTGGGTATCAAATTGAAGACCTTGATAAGCACATTCCAACAATATATAATTTATTGGCATAAGTTATTTATTGGCAGGGCAGGCGTGTTTTTTTAGCTTTTAAGCTTGTTATTTTAAAAGTGTTGTACCAAGTTTTGAAGGCCAGTGTATTAATTAGCAGTAAATTGTAGGTAAGTCCCCGCGCTCTTTTACCTTTAGCTACTATACACGGAAAAAAAACGAGATTGACCAATTGGCTGGGCTGGGTATGAGGTACCTACCTGGCCCCACTCACACAGGATTGTAACGTTAACGACCAGATCAATGAGCTTATTTGTTCAGCAGCTTGTTAAACAAGTGTTTGTTAAGGAAAACTCTCTCCTACACTAGCCAATTGAACGGTAAGTACGTGCGCATTACAGAAGCCAACAAATCGTGCCTGGTTACGGTCCGGCTCGTATATCTCACAAGACCGCTGGAAGGAGGATTTGCAATAGGTTTTACTATTATAGTGCTTGATGTAGGGACATATGAGATAAGCATTTTCTCAAGGGTGTTATAAATACAACGTGTTTTTAATTATGTCAACAAAGGAGCCTCTGGTTTCCAACATCGCCATCTAGGAAAACTCAGATGACTTAATCGATGGTAAATACATTCCCAATTAGTTCCTTATCTTGATGACAGACTGCGCTTTTCGGCCTAACGCTTGCGTGGATATACGACGCGCCCTGTTTTCCCACACCACGGTCACTATAGTACCGATGCACATAGATTTAATGAAACAATTGTATCTAATTTAGTTATTGTACAGGTTTTTCTTATTAAACCTATCGACTACCTCAAGACAACTGACAAGACTATACACCTCTCGAACTTTATTATCTAGAGATCTGAATAGTGATCAATCATTCCACCACTGATTCAGCCCATCATCGGTAAGATATAGAAAACAAAAACAAAAATATCGAAAATAGAAGAAATTGATTTGAATGAAAGAGATTGATTAGAAGAAGAAATTGATTAAAATAGAAGAAATTGATTAAAATAGAAGAAATTGATTAAAATAGAAGAAATTGATTTGAATGAAAGAGATTGATCAGAAGAAGAAATTGATTAAAATAGAAGAAATTGATTTGAATGAAAGAGATTGATTAGAAGAAGAAATTGATTAAAATTATTGACTAAAAACTACTAAACTAACTAAAAAACTACGGAGACAAATATAAAAACTTCTGAATTAAGAATACAAAATACCTTTCATCGACTCCCAGCAGAAGAAGGTTTTGAATTCGCTTCTTTTATTTTTATGTATTATTTTTGTTATTATAACCTATATCGACAAAACTAAAAAAGAAAGGATAATTTTTATTTTATCAGAAATGGTAGGCCTCCTGTGGGATTGTCACTTATAAACTTCATCAAAATGATTAAGAAACTTCTTTAGAATCTTCCTTCAGTTCACGGGTAAATAGGTCACTTCTACTCCACTATCATACATTTTCCGAAACAAATATACGCTTTGTAGATAAATAGAAACAGAACAACAGAAACAACGGCAAATGAAAACTCGGGAACAAAGCGTGTTCGCAATAAGCGATATACTCGTAGGTACTTAAAAACTACTTTCGAACTCTTGAATTACTCCGCGAGTTTAAGACATTCCTGCTGCTTAGGGTTGGGTGTACATCGTTGTACTTTAAGGCATTTTGAGCACGTGAAGCTGAAAGTCGGAATCAGTTACACAAGACGTTGGCGTTGTGCCAGATATTAACGCTTAGGACGCGAAAGATTTATGCGTGTTGAAAGGAAACCAAAGACTCTCTGTCTTTCTCTCTCTTTATATCAGATAACCTGAGTCCCAACAGTGACAAATATATCAATAATAGGAAATTTATTTCATGCGAAACGCTTGCAGTATCGCTCAAGTAAGGTGAGTAAGGCTTACGAGCTCAGCTTCTAGACATTATAAAACCAGATATAAGTTCAAAAACTGAAACCCGACCACAGTCGGGTAAAAAACCTATGACACTCTTGCGCTGAAGACGAATCGAATGATACCTCTCTTGTAAAAATCGGACCAATTTTTTAGCTTGAACCCGTAACACTTCCTTTGCCTCGCCGTAGTCAAGTAAAAAAATTGCCTAAGACACTCTACAAATGAAGACGATTCGATTGACAACATCGGGCCAAGTTTTTAGTTTGAACACATCATCCTTCCTTTGTTTTGCCGTAGTCGGGTAAAAAATAGCTAATAACACTTTATACCTGAAGACAAATCGATTGACACATCATTAGGGGCGATGCTTTGGTGGAACATCCACATACCCATATACATATATTAACATACTGTGTATACAAATATAGACTGTTAAACTCATTACCCTTCCCTTGCTTCGCTGTAGTCGGGTAAAAAATATCCTTGTCTGATTGCTGTGGAGCCATGGTGGTTACTCTCAATCAAGTAAGTTTTATAACTCTCATTTTGGACGGTGGAACATTAAAAACATATTTCGTTGGATTCTACAGTCTTTCCTAGTCAGGGACTCCCTAGAAACAGAAAAGCAAAATACATACGATTGAACGTACACACGCTTGTCAACGGAAACACGGCTGAATTGATAACCACTCTTCCTGGAATACCGATAACATTACGTAAAGACCTTGAGGATCTATTTATAAGTATTAGCTAACTGAGTAATACTATTATTTCAAATTACAAATTACTTTTTTCGTCGTCTCTCTCCATAAAAAACCTTTACACACATACACATACAAACCCCACCCATACATATACTCGTACTGTAGCGTATATTACAAACTACCATCACCCAATTACTACCTTCTTATATTATCTGGTAAAGCATTTCTTGGTTTTTGTGAATACTCTCTATTTATATTGTTATTATACTTTGGTTAGTATATATAACAAGACCTTTAAATACAACTTTATTAAAATTAAATGGTCCTTATGGTAATTACAATTTGGCGCCAAAGAAGAGTCCTGTGACCTCACGATTCAGGTTTATTCTTTGTGTAGGGAACAGAGTTTTTAACATATTTTTAACATACAACATAACTTTTGGGAACATATTTTTTGCATTTACTATGTTATATTTTAATCAATAATATACTTTAAGCACTTTTGTTCTATTTATTATTACTAGCTTTACCCGCGGCTTCGCCCATTTAATCAAAATTCCTTCAGCCGTAAAAAAGATTTTATTGATATCGCCTTCTACTCATCGGATTCAGATACCAACTACCCCAGTTTTTAAGCCAAACCCTAAGCTATCCAACAGTGAAAACCGCATCGCAATCGGTCCAGTAGTTTTTACGTGATGCGCGGACAAACATACAAACAAATAGACTAACAGACAAACATACAAACAAACAGACAGACACGAATTTTAATAAATGTTTTCTTCTTGTTCTGTAGTTTATTTTAGGTATTCCATTTTTTTTTATTATCTGCTTTGTACAGATTTTTTGGTACATATTTATTTATTATAAGTAAAGATTTATTATATTATTAGCGGTTAAATAATTTGTCTGCATAATAACATTATCTTGTCTTTGTCCTAAAATGCAAGAAGTTAAGTCAAACTTATATGTGCCGCTGCCTTTACACCAATATGCAAATGAGCGTCGACACACGCGCAAGTTTATAAAGTGATGTCTTGTAAATTAGCGGAACAATGCCAAATACGCCAAGTTTCGAGAAAGGAGACTGTACAAGTACATACATCTACTCTGTCGAGGACGTAGTTAGCGACAAACTTGCGGGTATATTTCAGGCGGTAGGTATCTGAGTACTTAAATGCCTATGTTATATTATACGACTTTCAAAAGGAAGACGATATCAATTCGACTGCTTTTTGTATAATGTTCACTCATGTATATCCGAAATTGATGAAGTAACCAGCTTTCGCCCGCGACTTCATCGCGTTTATCGCGGAAAAGAGCATCCTATGTTCACCTACAGTTTTGAAAACCAATGCAAAAGTGTAGCACCGACGCTCTTGATCATTTTTTACAGACTTGTTATTATTTCGTTGCCACAACACGTCATTCCGTTCCTTACAGAGAGTAATCGTCATTTTCGAGTTTTACAGTGGCAACTTACAATTTTCTGGGATAAAAAGTATCTTATCTCTATATTATATAGTAACTGTTTACAAAAGTGCATTAACATCGTATCAGCGGTTTTGACGTGAAAGCTCCCCAAGCAAAAAAAAACAGACGTTTCACTTTTATACATTGGTGTGGATTTAATTAGTTATTTTTTTCTAAAGGAAACTGGGTCCTTCTAGGTTGACCTAACTACATCTTAAGAAATTGATTCACTATAGTTTTTATGTAAAGTACATTCCTTATTTTGCTTTAAACATATTTTATTTGAAAATATCACCCCGGCTGTGAGGACACACTTGGGACAAACATGCGGCCGAAGCCAAGCAACAACTATGGAGTTGACACTTTCCACGATCAATTGAGGCTTGCCTGTATGGAAATAAAATAGCATTGTACAAATCTGCACCAAATAATAATGTTACTAAAAATTTTACTGGCTAGCATTGGAACACCTCTCCTGATAAAGATATGGTCAAAGCGCAAATTAAATTACAGTTGGTCGAATGTGTTAAGGGTCCGGCGGAGGATGAATTTTCCATACAAAGGTAAGACCAACATCATTTGTAAGCATATTTACAGTGTTATAATATTATTCGGAATGAGATAGTGTCTAGCTATGTTCCCAACTGTATATTTCTTTCAAAATCCTTGAAAAAACAAATATTGCAGGCAAATATTTTGTTTTTCTTATTTATATGCAAAAGGGAATATTCGCTTATATTTCGTTTCAGGTAAGTATTTTACAAACAAAATACTGTTAGGAACCTAGTTAAACACTATCTGATTCTGAATAATATCATAACACTGTGGAAATATGCTCCAATTAGAAATTATTTTGGTATTACGTTTGTATGGAAAACTCATCCTCCGCAGGACCCTTAAATACTCTGGGCAGTCAGTGCTTAAACTACGAGTAACTAGTGACTCGCCCCGGTTTCGCCCGCATAGCGCTCACACCGCGGCATTTTTCTAACATTTAGCCTAACAAAAAAAAACCGCATTTAAGCGTAATTCAAAACCTATGGCAGCAAAGCTCGTGATGCTTTTTGACCATTGAAAACTGAATTTTTACTCATTTTTGACACATTTGTTATTATTTTGTTTCCCCGACAACATGTCATTTCGTTTCTTACAGCCAGTAATCGACATTTTTGTAGACACATTTTTGATTCTTTGGATTACATTATTGCGATTTTCATAGGGATCTATAAGTTTCTGCAAAATAAATTGCCGCCCATGTTACTCGCTGACAATGTAGCGTTCTAAAAGTGAAAGTTTTTTTTAATTAGTTCAGTGTTTTTTGTTTTTATCATTACAAACATACTTACGAAACAAAAATAAGTGTAGATGTAGACTACTGATAACGATATCGAGTTCGGTCCTCAGCTCCGCAACAATGACTTTGCTAAGTTTGTGTGGATTTCCATCGCTCCGTTCTTCGGAGGGCACGTTATACTGTCGGTCCCGGGTGCTTTTGATAAATTGCAGTCGTTAAGCAAAGGTCATCGGCCGCGGCCTTGACAAACTCTTACACCAGATGTTAACACTACCTCATAAGACAACCATCCAAACAAATTACTTTAGTTGGACAACCTAAATAATAATAATAATAATAATAATAATATATTCGGGACATTTCCACACCAATTATCTAGCCCCAAACTAGGATACCCTGTGCTATGGGCACTAGATAACGGATAAACATACATAGATAAGAATATTACATCCATGACCCGGAAACAAACATTTCTGCTCATCACACAAATGATTGCACCTTGCAGGATTCGAACCCGCGACCGTACGATTTCGTACCCAGGATCTCTAGCCACGAGACCAACCGGTCGTCAACCTAAATGACTATTGGCAGCCTCTATCGTACGGATAGCCCAGAGATAAAGCCAAAAAAAAAATTTTTGTGTTTTCAATATTTGGAATAGGCAAAGACTAGCTTTCCTGCCAGCGATTTCGTCCGCTCGGACTACTGTTTATCGCGAAAAAAGCATCTATATCTTCTAGGATATTAAAAACGATTCAAATTACATATAGCACCCAGTCTCTTGAAGTTTTTTTGACAGACTTGTTATTTCGTTTCCATGGCAACCGTTCCTTACAGCGAGTAATCAACATTTTCCAGTTTTCTCGTAAAAACAAACTGATTCTGGGATATAAAGTATCCCATGTTTTATTCTAGGGTATAAGCTGTCTCCATTCCAAATTTCATAAAAATCCGTCGCCTTTATCGCGTGAAAGCTCCCCAAACAAACAAACAGACAACGTTTCACTTTTATATATTGGTATGTATAATTAAAATGTGGGGCACTCCATCATTGGACAACCACACATAAGTGTTCTCTAAGAATAATTTCGAGTACCACCAAGTTTCCAACTCTTCCTACGAGTACAATGCTTGAGCTTACTCAACAAACTTGAGGCAATATCTCAAATGGCACTTATCACTTTGTACGGTGTTCTGAAGTTTGTATTAGACGAGGAATCAGTCTGTCGTCGAGAACACGGCCTATGGAAGATAAATCATTGGAAAATCACACTAATATTATAAATGCGAAAGTTTGTGTGTGTGTGTGTGTGTGTGTGTGTGTGTGTGTGTGTGTGTGTGTGTGTGTTTGTTGCTCCTTCACGCTCGAACGTCTGGATGGATTTGGATGAAATTTGGTACCAGGATAGCTTATATCCTAGATTAACACATAGGCTACTTTTGATCAAGAAATACGAGAAAAAAATATTATCGTTTTTTAGGGACTTGGAAAAATAAAAAAGTATAAAAAAAAAGTATTGCCAAGTACCAGGAGAGCAGAAACACTTAAGAAGTTGGAGATACAAAATTGACAAATAAAGTTATTAAAAGTGAGTATACCTCCCCATGAACATTAAATCGAGTGATTATATTAAAAAAAAAGTATATCAAGAGTACCAGGAGAGCAGAAACACTTAAGAAGTTGGAGATACAAAATTGACAAAAAAGTTATTAGAAGTATATATAAAAAACCTCCTTATAAATAACCTCCCCATGAACATTAAATAGAGTGATTATATTTAAAAAAAAAAAAAAAAGTACCAGGAGAGCAGAAAAACTTAAGAAGTTGGAGATATGACATTGAAAAATATACATATTAAAAGTGAGTATACCTCCCCATGAACATTAAATAATGTGATTATATTAAAAAAAAGCATTTTAAAGTACCAGGAGAACAGAAACACTTTAGAAGTTAAAGGTATGGCACTGAAAAATAAAGTTCATCGGGTTCAGTGGCGTGCTTTCGAAAAGGCGTATGTCCAGCAGACATACGCGTGACTGACACGAGCTGATGATGACGATGATGATGATACCTCCCCATGAACATTAAATAGTGTGATTATATTAAAAAAAAAAATATTTCAAAGTACCAGGAGAGCAGAAACACCTAAGAAGTTTTATAATATTTTTTTTTGCAAATTCTTTGTCAAAGTGACATGGCGAGGGTGGGAGTTGAGGGTTGTTAGTAGAGGTTTTAAAGGGGACGGGGCCAGGGGGAGGAGGATGGGACCAAAATAAGAAAGAAAATGGAAGCTCTGAAGGAATTTTCAAAATGATAAGTGTCAAAGTGACAGGTGTCAAAGTAGCAGGTGTCAAAGTAGCAGGTGTCAAAGTGACATCCTAGGGATGCAAAAAGGAGGGATTTAAAAAATGTCTTTTCTAATGTGGTGGGAGTGGCAAAGATTGACCGCGATTGTGTGTGTGTTTGTTGCTTCTTCACGCTCGATCAGTTGAACGGATTTGGATGAAATTTGGTACCAGGATAGCCTAAGTTAGAGCACAGAATAAATAATAGTACAAGGTTAAAGATACAAAATTGACAAATAAAGTTATTAGATTATACCTCCTCATGAATATTAAATGGTGTGATTATATTAAAAAAATGTATGCACTATGACGCTGCGTGTATAATATAATGTTTTTAATAGAAATACAAATATAAATAAACACTATTAGTTTATCAAAACTTTTTCTTAAATTGATAACGTCTTGCAATTGGCAATACATTAGTATTTAGCAGAGCTTTTGTGTGTTTAAATAAACAAAATAGATAAATGAGATTCTATTATTATTTCTCTTAAAAAAGTGTTTTTATTGAAAATTAATGATTCATTGAGTATCGAAAAGGTGCACAAAGGAAGGTTTTATTGCAATTACTAAGCAAGGCGCAGGTATAAACACTACAAGTATATGGACTAAATTTGGAAGATAAATGCTCCTCACATGGACAATTGTTATGTGCCGTGCTCACGTGTTGGGAAACCGTCAGGCCTATTCGTGTACCTACTCACAAGAAGGTTTTTTTTTATTCAAAAATAACTTCAATGTAAAGAATATATACAACCAAAAACTCTTTTAAATTATGTGACGTGGTTGTAACGCTAACTGTAGAATTTTTAAATAGGATGCGGAAGAAGATTGCACGCGGGCAAAGCCGCGGGGCGCAGCTAGTAATTTAATAAATATGTTAATTTAAAATCATTTAAAAATAGGCATTTATGCAGTAGCCATGTCATGAAAATTAGAACGGGCTGTCACAATTAAATCCGTATACAAAATTTCGTGTCTATGCTGTTAACCGTTGAGGAGTTCCCTAATCAGGAGCCAACCCAGAGTTCAGCAGCCATATCATGATAAAGCTTCAAACCGGCTATCATAATATAATGCGTACACAAAATTTCGTGTATGTGCTGTTAACTGATGAGGAGTTCCCAAGTCAGGAGCCAACCCGGAGTGCTGCAGCCATGTCATCGTAAAACTTCAAACCAGCTTTCATAATAAAAGTGTACACAAAAATACATCATGAATCGTGACAGTGCTGTTGACCGTTGAAGAGTTCCTTTATCTGGAGCTGTTCTTGGATGTTGTATCATGTCATGCTTACCATAAAAATCCATTGTCATTGGAACTGAACCAACATGCAAAAATTCAACGCCGTAGGATAAGAGAAAATGGTTCTTATTCAGCTTGCAAGATTTGACGTAAACAAACACACATACATACTTATGTTTGCAACATTGCAAGTTAAATTAATTATATTTTAAATTTGCGTTTTAATTAATAATGGATGTTATTTTCTGAAATAAATGAATTATTATCATTATATAAAAGCTTTTTAAAACTAAATCGATATGATCGTTTATATTTAGTTTTACATATACATTTATATTACTTTGCTCGCGGCTTTGCCCGCGCTGTCCATTTTCTGGGATTCAAGGATCCTATATTTGTAATTCCAAAACCAAATGAACCAAATTTCTTAAAATCTCGTTCAGATTTCAAATAGTCTTTATCGATTTCTCGGCTTCTTCTCATCGGATTGATATCGGAATATCAAGTACACCAGTTTTCAATTCAAAACCAAAACTAACCAATAGTGAAAACTGCATTGCACTTCTTCAGTAGTTTTATGTGTTGCGAGATCAGACAACAGACAAACAAACAGACACCATTTAAAAAAATACTGTATCATAGTGCAGTAGCTTATTTTAAGCCCCCTAGACCAATTATCTTCTAAATTATCTTCTATATACAGACTTTTTGTTACATACTTACTACTTTATTATAAGCAATCGTCGTCCACATTGACACGCGAGTCAATTTCATCATTACCAGCCCGTATCAGTCCACTGCTGGACATAGACCTCTCGCAAAGCACGCCACTGAGCCCGATCTTCGGCTCTTCTTTTTCAACCGCCGCCAGCCATCTTGTGTATGTCTTCGCTCCAACTAGCTGGAGGGCATCCTACATTACGTTTGCCTAGTCGCGGTCTCCACTCAAGAACACGTCTACCCCATCGGCTATCGATCCTTTGGCAAATATGAGCAGCCACTTCAGTCTGCTAATCCTATGGGCTATGTCGATAACTTTGGTTATCTGTCGGATCACCTCGTTCCGGATTGGATCTCTCAAAGAAACTCCAAGCAAAGCCCTTTCCATAGCCCACTGAGCGACTTTAAATTGGTGAACTAGTCGTACCGTGAGAGTCCACGCCTCAGTTCCGTAAATCATAACAGGTAGGAGAGGTAACAGAGTCAATGTCAAATAATTATGGTCAATCCTTGCGCTTGCGGGAGAAGCCCTCTTTATTATCTTATCTATCTTTCTCAGCCGCGCTCTTTATAATATTACTGAAATTCTTATGGGTGATCCGATTCAACCACTGATCCGATTCACCCACTGTACCGATTCGCCTTGGCCTATAGATAGATTAATCTCTAAACTGAAGCGACCTGCAGTTAATTGGCCCTGCCGATTAAAACTTCGACAAAAAGATACATAACTCCTTAAAACAGAAGTTTTCTCGAAGATTAGAAAGCTTAGTTCCACATCTTTGATTTTCCTGAAGCAAAAATGCAAACAGCCCCAACAGCAGGCACGATGTGAAATCACCATTCTCATTATATAAATGCGTGAGTACGAAACAGCACTCATGGAATTAATTTGATTTTGTTTATCGTTTACAAACTAATTAAGTACTGTGCGGTTAAAAGGAACCTATTCATTTCTGCTAAAAGGCTTTCCGTTTGATTGAAATAAAGTTAACCAATATGAGCCAATGTGAACCGCAGTAATTTTATTGTGTGGAAAGTTAAAGTACGTTACCTATACTGTATACAATATATAAAAGTGAAACGTGGTCTGTTTATTAACCCGGAAAATGGTAAGTTAATAAGGAACAGAATGACGTTGCCGTGGAAACGAAATAATAACAAGTCTGGCAAAAAGCATCAAGAGCCTTCAGCTTCTCTTGCTTTTCAATTGTGAACTCCGTTCTGATAGTAGGTACCACCGCGGCAAAACTACTACGTAAGTACCTATCCACTTTCCTTCGTAATGCCGTGGTGGGCCCTCAGAACGGATGCATAGATGAGCCAAATTGTGATCATTTGGTTTCTCGATTTCAGGAGCACCGCTAAAACTGCACCGCTAAAACTGCACCACTCGAGTTGACTGTACCACTCGGAATATACTCCAATACACGGATTTCCCTAATACACGGGAATTCCGTGTACCGCCCTCGCTGTGCGACTTAGCACCGAGGACGCCATCGCCGTTGCTGATCCTGGCTGCCTACTGCTCCGCACTGCTCCGTGAAGCTTGTGGCCGGAGCCCCCCGAGGGTGTCTACCAGCTCAAAGGGACTCCTTGCTCACAATAATTTAATTGTACTTAGCAGTGCCTTCATTTTTCAACGGGCAGCGGAGGCTTCGTAGCTGCTAGTCTTCATTACGTACACGTTTCCTTCAGCTATATTCAGCAAACTTAGGTTTTGAAATGAAATATATTTAGTTTAGTACATATAACGTGTGTATTCTGTTTTTTTAAAGTTAGGTCAAAAAACACAGACTTGAGCGAATCAATGACAATTTAAGAAAGACAGGTTATTTAAATTTTGAATTAAAAATGACAAACTATCAAATGGAATGAAATGGATTATGAAAGAATTAAGAGATCAAATGAGTATTATTATGAAAGAGGTTTTTACCTCGTCACAAGCTGAGGCCTACCTACCAAATTCGGCCGGACTGACGTTAAAAGGG
Organism: Alsophila aescularia; assembly: GCA_946251855.1. Taxonomy (NCBI): domain Eukaryota; kingdom Metazoa; phylum Arthropoda; class Insecta; order Lepidoptera; family Geometridae; genus Alsophila; species Alsophila aescularia. The sequence goes on from OX276373.1 coordinate 33,223,890, forward strand.
GAGTACTGCGCTACGGAAGTGGAAACATTAAAAATCTTCAGGTCAAACCACGACATCATAAATTTATGTGCCCTCCTTCTGAGTTTTAATAGTATGTTTAACTTAATCATAATTTTATTATAACTTAGCTTCACTTTTTATTTTTTATTTATTAAATTTTGTAATTTGAATATCAATACCTTAGTATCATTTTTGTTTAGCATGTGTGGTGCTAAAGAAAAATGTGGTACATTAGGTAGGTAGAAACTAAGGGTGGCTTAACGGCACAATATCTGACATGCGACCAACGACAGGGTTCACCGACATAGCTCAAAGAATTTGCAAAATTAAGTGAAATGAAGAACAATGGCCCGGTTACATAAGTCGAAGAACCGATAACTGATTAGGCAAGTTGTTTGGAGACCACGTATTTTATGACGTAGTGTATGTAAGTTGCCCTCTGGCCAGATGGGGCGACGACCCCCACAAAGTAGCTGGCAGTAATTACATGAGAAAAACCGAATATTGGGCTCAGTGGTGCGCATCAGGAGAGGCCGATGTCCAGCAGTGGACTAATGCAGGTTGTTGATGATGAGAATGATAAGATGGTGAAGAGAAGTGGAAATTTACTGAAGTCGAGGATTCAAAACCATCCCACTACGCAAAAATGAGCATGAGATTATGAAGGAAAACAGCGTCTTTCAAGCAGGTATTTTATTGTTCGCCTGGCTACTTAATTGTTGCAGGAAATCTATTGCCATGCTATACAATCGCAACGTTCGAGTAAAGCATATTTGCTCAGCTGAGATTAACCTATAATTATTAAATAAATTAACATATAATTATTAAATAAATTAACCTATAATTATTAAATAAATTAATTGTCAAACGCCCACCGGTCATGTGGAACGATGACATGTGAAAGGTGACCGGCAGTAACTGGATGAGAAAAGCCGAAGAACGGGCTCTGAGGAGTTAATTGGAAGAGGCATATGTCCAGCAGTGGAAGAATACAGGCTCTTGATGTTAGCCTATAAAACTCCTGTTTTTTTCTGTGTTCTGGCAAATAATCAATTCGATTTGATTTGATTTAGAAAGCTATAAATTGGGGCAGACACTTTTATTCACAGCAGCATGTATTAAGAACACTTTTTTTAACAACATAACACACCAACCGTATAGATATAATGCACTCAGCTAAAGGAATTAGCACAGCCAGAGTTTTTAAATTAACAACATAATTTAATTTCAGACCGCTTTGCCGTGATTTAACTGGTTTAGTCGAGAGTTTTCTGAGGGAATTTAATATTACCAACTTCCTCTTGCATTTTTAACATGCAAGATAGTTTAATATGCTGACTATAATATACTCGTAACACAATGATATACAAAATAATGTTTATAAAATATGTAGTTTTTCCTTTTTATTTTATTTTTATGTAACTGAATATTGTGACGAGCAGGTTTTTTACCTGATGGTAAGTGCTTCGTGTGCCCAAAACAATTGCAGTACCATCTAGTACTTGGGAAAAAACCTTGCGTGGCAATGCACTTCTTCGTCACACCATATAGGTAGCAGTTTTTTTTTTACACTATTTTCTGTTAATAACATCTTTGGGTGTCTTTTTTTATTTGTTTAACCTGTGGACGAGTGCTTTTTTTATTTGTTTAACCTGTGGACGAGTGCTTTTTTATTTGTTTAACCTGTGGACGAGTGCTTTTTTGGAGTTCTTGGGCTATATTTTAAATATAGAATGATTGAAAGGTTTTGCCATACACAATATCTGTATTTGAGGAAGGTAAATGAACCATAAAGTAGTTTTATCTGTTTACTTCTAAAGGACTTTGTCCAAGCGACCACATAGTGGGTGTCTATGTGGTCGCTTGCAGCTTTGCCCGCGTGGTCATTTCTCTAGGTTAAAAGTACTCTATCTGCTAATCCAGGGCCATGACAATATGCCACATTAGGTTCAAAATTCCTTCATTAGTAAAAAATATTTTTAATGTTTACTCGGTTTCTACTCTGAACCTAAGATATCGAACAGTTAAAACCGCATTTCAACCGGTCTAGTAGATTTTACGTCATGCGCGAATAAACAGACAGACAGGCACGGATTTTAAAAACGTTACTTTTAAGTCCACGAGGCCATTTAAAAGACTTCTTTGTATAGACTTATTACTACCTACTGCTTTATTATAAGTACTTGCCTGCGTGATCATTTTTCTGGTTTATAAGTAACCTATGTGTTGTTCCAGTACCACAAGTTCATAGAAAGTACAATAATACTACATTTCATCAAAACGATTGATTACGATTGCTCGGCTTCTATTTTTCGGATTGAGATACCAGGTACAACAGTTTTTAAGTCAAAACTTAAACTGTCCAACAGTGAAAAGAGCATTGCATTCGGTTCAGTCGTTATTAGGCGATGCGCGAACAGACTAACAAGCAGACAAACTGGCAGCAAGACACATATAAACAAAAAAGTTCAGTGGCTTATTTTAAGTCCCATAGACCATTTTTTAAATTATCTTTATTGTACAGACTTTTTGTTTTACTGCTTTATTATAAACTAGCTGTGACCGCGGCTTCGCACACGAGTTCATTTATTTAGGTTAAAAGTATTATATTCTAGGACCTAAAATACCAATATACTAACATTTAATCAAAATTCCTTCAGCCGTCAAAAAGATTTTTATCGATTGCTCGGATTCTTCACACTGTCTTGAGATACCAAGTACACCAGTTTTTAAGTCAAACCCTAAGCTATCCATCAGACAAACAGATACTCAGAATTTAAAAACACGATTTATATATCTTTATAAATACAATATTAATAAACATTTACATTTCTTAAAAAACAGATTTCCTTTATTTTTTGTTTTGTCTAAATCACAGGTCCTACGAAGTATCACTTGTGCTTATATTAATTAAAATAATGCTTAAAATAATTGTTTTACAAATTTTTCGTAGAATGCGTATCTGCTAGGAAGGCGGCTAAAATTACAATTTCGAACTTCTTAGGGAAAATGCCCAATATTTTAAATTTTAATTGTTTACTACATCACGGGTTTTTCAAAGAAAAACACAGCTGCGATTGGGTTCAAGTTATAGAAAATGTTGTCTTCTTTATCCAGTCCACTGCTGGACGTAGGCCTCTCCGAATGAACGCCACTTAGCCCCATCTTCAGCTCTTCTCATCCAGTCACTGCCAGCTGTCTTTCGCAAATAGTCTCTCCACATGGCCGGCGGGCAACCCTCACTACGTTTTGTTTGTATACAGTGACCGTTAATCTTATATGATAAAGTGCAAGGGCCAGCTTAAAATGAGCCGTACGATCAAACTTTCTCGTACATTTAAGATTTCAAGTTATTTATACATAATACTGAGGGTTGTGCTGTCTGTAATTTCTGAGCTACAAACCCGACATGATAATATTAAAAGTAGATACTTCCTTTCTAACAAAAAAATAATGAATGAAATTGGACTACGCGTCAATGAATTACAACTAACATTTTGACTTTCATTCCCTCTCCCAAGGGAACCATGCTAAATATCGGGTTAAAAAGTATCCAATATTCTACCTCGTAGTATGAACTCACATCATACCATGTTTAATTTGAATTCATTTAGTAGTTTCGGCGTGATGGTTGGTCAAGATACAGACAGACAGACAGAAAGACAAAAATGAAAAATATACAGTTTTGGCTTCAGTACTATCGAATAAAGAGTACCCTTCAAATATATTATTTATTACTGCAAATTTTACATATCTTTGGATCCCTATACCGCAGGAACCCTTTATTTGTTCAGGAAAAAGTATAGATACTCAATTTTAGCCCACCATATATACTTTGACTGTGCCATGTTGCATCAAAATCCGTCGAGTAGTTTCAGCGTGATACGTGTTCTTTCAAATAAGTTTTAATCCTGCGGGAAAGCTTTATTTTTTCGGGATGAAAAGTATTCAATGTCATACTACGAGTATGTATGAACTCAATTCATACCAAGTTTTGTTTGATTCAATAGTTTTGGCATGATGCGCGGTCAAGATACAGACAGACGGACAGACAAACAAATATGTAAAATATACAGTTTTGGCTTCAGAATCAAATAAAGAGAGAGAAAAATAATATAACTTCATACTTAACATAACTTTGGACCCGTATCCCGCAGGAACTAACTTTAATTTTTAGGGATGAAAGTATTCTGTCCTACCTCGTAGTATGAACTCAAATCATACCAAGTTTCATTAAAATTCGTTCAGTAGTTTCGGCGTGATGCCTAGCCAAGATACAGACAGACAGACAGGCAAAAAAATTAGTTTTGGCCTTAGTATCGAATATAAGTAAACTCCAAAACAATTTTTTTTATTTCTTCAATGTACAGAATTGGACCCGTTACAGTTTTATTATAAGTATAAATATAGATATAGAAGAAGCAAGGGCGGCTCCAGCCTTCGAGTCAGCGGGAGGTTCACGCACTTATATCCAGCTTGGATGGGTTCCAATATTATACAATACTAGATGTTCCCCGCGGTTTCACTTACATAGCCTTTGCCGAAAGGCGGATCCATTTATTTATAGAGAAATATATGTATATATCATACAATTTCAGGACAAAATAAGCACAAGAGTTGTGAGCGGGAAAAGGTTTAGTTATGTCTATCATTGTGGATATTAAACAAAACTCAGATTCGTACTAAGTATGTATTCATTACAATATCAAAAACGCGAGCGCAGCGAGCGCGACATTTTTGATTTATCAGTGTCTATACACTTTTAAATTAAAATATCATTCCAAAACATGTAAAAATATGCACTGACACGATTTAAACTTTCGAGAGTAGAGATTGTTAGAATATTAAGCTATATCTAACATTGTAGTAAACGAAAAAAAAACAAATCAAACAAAAATGCATGAAAAAACTAAAATAGGTGCGAGCGGAGCAAGCGCGGAAATTTTGAGCTAAGTATTTCGATCGGTATAGAAGTCAAATAATATTTCCAAGTCATAAAAACAAACATTGAAATAAGTACCTTTAAAGATAAAATAGCAAAAGAGAAATTTTGACAATAAATTATAAACTGTTGGAATATGCTTATCAAGGCCTTCAATTTGAAACCCATATTGTAAAATTCAAAGAAATATATTTTTTTCGCCTTTGAAAGTGGAGCTGTACTGCTGCCACATTTTTTTGTCAAAAAATTATGTAGCCTATGTTACTCGTGGGATGTAAAGATTCTAACGATACCCCATACGTCTAAATCTGTTGAAGCATTTAAGTTATGGTGGAATAAAGAAACTCACATACAAACTTACATGAATCCTAAAAATCGTTTTTTTTGGGCAGTCGTGTAATAATAAAAAACGTGAGCGTAGCGAGCGCAAAAATGTTGACCTGTTTATTTATATATATCTAACAACTGAATTGAAACATAATTCCAAATCACATGAACTTATACGTTGAAATGATCATAATACATTTGGACGGCGAACTCGAAAGTTCTGAGTTATTTATTTTAACAAAGATTTTTAGAATAAAACAAAATTTCAAATCACATGAAAATAATGAAAAAGCACCCAATAGCGAGTGAAGTAAGAGCGAAAATGTTGAACACTGCCAGTTAAATAGTTCTAAAAACTTATGTTCTAAGAGCTTATGCTCCAAATAATATTCAAATATGAACAAAACACGCAAACGCATCGTAAATACTTTTGCGATATTTCTTTCAGTATAGAAATTGAATAATTCTTAATTATACGAAATTAACCAATTTACTTACCTGGTATAAATTCAAAGAAGCGCGTACGTAGCGAGCGCTAAAATTGTAACGTTTTGTCCAAATCATATGAAAATAACGAATTAATGTAACTGCAATTTTTCAAAGCGCGACCAAAGCGAGGCCTAAAATTGTAAGGTTTTCTCTAGAAGAAAATTTAAAATAAGGGATGTAGCCCCCCTGGCAAGGTTATGAGAGCGACGAAGGCGAGCGCGAAAGTTCTTAGCTATTTCTACAGTTTATTTTTGTTTGTCGTATGAGGTAGCGCTAGCCTCTGGTGTCATAGTTTGTCAGGCCGACCGAGGGCCTCCGACTTGTGTATCAGTGTACAAAATAAACAATAACAAAACTTCTGAAAATAACAAACGGAACTAAAAAGAAAGGTTGACATAGGCCCGGGGGGGGGGGGGGAGCGGCGGCGGCGGCGGCGGCGGCAGCATGACCTCATGGTCATGACTCCCCCCCCCCCCCCCTTGGATCCGCACTTGAGAAGAAGATAAATACATCTCAATAATTACGCTGGATATCGAGTACCTACATCAAACTGGAACACAGTAATAAGTAAAGGAGACAGAAGACCTAAAACCAGCAATGACTGCGAAAAATAACCTGTTTTTTTTTTTATCAAACTTTTTTTCAACCTTTTAATTCTTGAATACAACTGAAATAATGCAAACACCAGGGAAAATTGTTTACGAATTCATTGCTCCGTAGAGAACTACGGCGTAGCCACTCATCGCCTACGGCATAGCAATTTCGTAGCTTTGAAAATCGAAAATCGTAGAGTACCGTTTAATACCAGTCGATATTAAAATAGTATTTTTACCTTAGAGTCGAAGGAACGGTTAGATTAGCATATTTATTGGCCACCCAAAGCCTCCCCAGGTAATAATGTTGCCAGATTGTAGCATCATTTTGCCCGAAAACTAACAAGATTCTTTATTTTATTTATGTATAAAATACACGTTAGTTTTCATAATAATTCCGTACTTTTGTGAATTTCGCCTAATAATGCAACCTTGTTAGACTGAATTTAGTATAAGCTTGTTAGTTTTTTTTAATATTTTTATTCGCAACGGAGGAGTCAATAATTTCACGGTGACAACATTATGTTAATTTAATACTGATTGGTAATTGCTTTAATTAGTTTCATCATACTTCATAGGTTATTCTCATACCACATTTTGTAACTGTCTGTATTATTAAAATTACTCTTATTAAAATACTCTGAGACATATGCAGTAATTAGATGTGTTCAAAGGCTGTCTGAAAGAGATCGTTTTTAATGATAAGGCGGTCTTATCATCACATTGCACAATACATTTCATAAGTATAAAAGTAGAAGTAGTAGTAGTAGTAAGTATAGCAGTAGTAGTAGTCATAGTCAATTAGTTTTTGTATATGTTTGGTGTAGAGTTTATCTATGTAATGAAACGTTAATAAGTCAACGTTATCTAAACCTTAGTAAGGGTTTAAATATCGCTGAACTACTATAATATGTGACCTGCCTAGCCAGTGGGGTAGGACGGAGAGAAATGAGATAGTAAGAATGGTTGATTACATTTATTAAAGTAGGAAAAACAGTTTAAAAGAGACATTTTTGTTTGTTTGTCATATGAGGTAGTGCTGGCCTCTGATGTCAGAGTTTGTCAAGCCGCCCGAGGGCCTCTGAAATGGCTTAACGATTGCTATTAATCAATAACAGCCGGGACCGACAGCTTAACGCGTCCTCCGAAGCACGGAGCGATGGAAAACCGCACATAACTTAGAAAAGTCATTGGTGCGGGGCCTAGGTTTTGAACCCGGTATCGTTGGATTCTAATTTGCACTATAGAACCGTTAGGCCACCATTAAAAGACACAGATAAATTATTGGAATAAAACAGTTAATTTACAACAAGTTGGGCGCCTTTAAATTACAAAACGTTGCAGACCGAGGTTAAACCTTGTCCACAAGGATATAGATCTCAGGGGAGATATGTGTTCGGCCTACAATGTCCTGCCTTGCAACCAAGTTATAATATTATCCCTATCGTATGTTAGTAAGTACGGCACAAAATAATAAAAGGTAGTTCTGGATTTTCCCAGTACCGCTTGTGTTTGTGATGTGTGTAGCTAGTAGACTCCGGAGTAAGGAAAGTAGGAAGCCGTACTAGGGAGAACCCTGGCACGGTGATGGCCGCCGGAATGACGGAGGTTGGTACTCATCAGGGCTGCCGTCCACTGATGTGAGCTATAGTGCCAGATGGCAGGAATGCAGCCCTTGAGCAGCGTAGGGAGTCCACTGAACGCTAGTTTACCAAAGGAACCCTGCCGAGGACAGAATGAATTCCGTTAAAATCAAATAGGTACAGAAGGCCTAGCTTCCTATCTCAACCATGGTGACGTGCGATGCGACTTACCCGTATTGAGGTTCCTTTCGCCACGTGTCAAGGCGGGAAACGCCGCGACCAGATCGCCTCGGCGATCTTTCTCTATCGAGGGGAACACGGAATCGAGAAGGGCGCTGACCACACTGCCAACAAAATCAATTGGTAAGTCCATGGTTTAACAAGACGTGGCGAAGAGTGACCACGTATAGAAAAAAGGTGGCTTTTAGAACCTGAGTCTTACCCCGAGATTATTACAAGTCGATCTAGGATGGTGGCCACAAGTAAGCACACATGTTCAGCGGGCTTTCCTGCGAACGGCTGGATGACCGCACAACTTTGTCGGGTTCATTCTCACAAGTACCCTCTCTCAGTCCTACGTCGAAGCCAGAGCTGTTGGCAGGCTTCAGGAGCTGCTTATTTTGGCCGTTGAGCTTATTTAGATTCAATTTTATCCAATAAGCTTCACTAAAATCTTTGCAAAACTCAATCGCCATCTACGAGGCTGCCAACAATACTGCCATAAAAACTCCCTGATGTTCGATAGTTGTTATGTACGGAATCGGAAACCAGATAAATTTTAAGCTTCGGGACAAAGGGCAAATTACTGGCAATGGCTATTCGCAGAACATCTCAGTCACGGGTAATTATTTTGGTTTCCAAAATAATATAAATATTTTACCCAATGGGGATATTGGCTTTGCTAGTTCCCGACTCGTTTCGGTCACAGACAAAGCTGGCAGCATCCACGAAAAACGTCATTGTCAGAATGACTGCTGACAATCAAAGAGTATATAAATACTACGTAAGACTGACAATAACATTCACAAGCCTTATTGTTTATGGGGACACCAGAGTCACAGAACACCTAAAGTGTTTTTGGCACGTTATTTTTAATATATGGAATTGGACCTAACGTATTTTTGCCAATACTATAAAATAAAATTTATAAATATCAGGGGTTACAGTATAACAAAAATTAAACTGAGATTGAAAGTTTTAATACCTAAAAATCTACCAGATAGCTGTTACTTAACAAATTATATTCGCTATAAAAAGCTTTGAATTTTACTTAGCTTTATTTTAAGAAAATAGGGTAACAGACAAACTAAGTTGGCAGCACCCAAATGTTAGTCAGGTGACAACCCCAGGATAATGCGATTCCAAGTCGACTCGGTTATTAACAGGCCAATTTGCTTCAGAGTTGTTTGTAAAGGTTCACGAGCTTTCCTAAACGTTTGTGAACAAATGGCTTCAATGGAGATTGGAAACGCTGAGCTTTGAAACTATTTGATAGTAAGTTAAAGTAAGGGGAAGGAAAATGACGACCAGAACCAACCTGCAACCTTAAGGATGCCGTTGCATCGCGCTACCAATTATTGAGCTGTGTATGCACCATATTTAGAATATTTCATTCCATTAATGCCTTTAAATTCGAATCGACGTCTTGCTTGGCATTGGTTTTATTATGTCTAGTAATTCCGCTGGGAACATTCCCTTGGAATTTAGCTTTATTCTATTCAATTTTAAAATACCCACTCATTTTTCTTTGCTCTCCTCTACACCTAGAACATTACTTGCAAAATATTGCATATCTCATCATGTGTTATATTTTTTTACCACAAATTTGTCTGATAGTATGCCACGGTAGTTTATTTTTCCCAGGTTGAATGATGAAAAAGGTCGAATGACTAAATTTGTTATTCTTATACTGGGGATAGCTACGAATTGAAAATCAAACTAACCGTTTAACCAACTAGGCGTATAATATCATAATTTTCAATATTTCACACTTATTCAGTAATGGATTAACGAGCCTTTCCCCATGCCATTTATTTAAAACTTTGAACGTATCAGTTTAAAGTAAAGGCAAAATTTGGGGATACCGGAAGCGAGTTGTAATGAAGCCGTGAGGGGAAGCTATATTTTAAAAGCTTTTATTTAACTTACTTGTATGTATGTATGTATGTATGTATCGATGTATCTTTGTAACTATGTTTCTATGTATAATGTCTGTGCAGGAATCTTTGAAAATTGCAATTCAAATTTCGAGCACTTTCCGATTACGGCTGAAACTTTCAGGGTAGCTCACAAACTGAAGACAAAGCAATAAAAAAAGGAAAAAAATAAAAATAAAGGGAAATGCAACAAAAAAAGGTAAAAACAAACAAAAAAAACATGTAACGTGACATTCATTAAAAAAAACTCTTATTAGTTTTTTTCTTTTATTTTTAATTGTTCATATTTTGATTCGGTATGTTAATTTGCATCTCCAATGTCATGAGATCTTCGCAAATATTGAAAAATAAGTTTATTAAAAAAAGCACAAATTGAAAATGTATGTAACCCCCAGCATCCATTATCATTAGTTCGTCGACTTTCATTTGTTATTTTTTCACAATATGGCGTATGGATGTGGACATAATGAATTTAGATTACTGTCATGTATTTAGTAGCATTCACAAAGACAAATTGATTGCCGTAAGAATCATCAAAATCGGTCCACGCGTTTTGTCTATATAGTGTCACAAAGGAACAGACATACATTCATACATACATAGGCTGATAAACACAACACCATCGGTTATTGATTTACTATCCGAGAGATAATTTTTTCACATCGAATTATGTTTATATTTTCTTAATATTATTTCTCCAAACATAGGTTTCGTGGGTCATACGTCAACAAACTTGTAGCGGAATGCTAGAGAAATATTATTAAACTATATAGCTGTGGCCGCGGCTTTGCCCGCGTGGTTATTTCATTTAAAAGTAGCAACAAACGTGTTACTACTGTTACTCCAGGACCAAAAGTACCCATATACTACACTATCTGGTGAAAGAAAAGAATATTTATAACAACAGACAACATTATTCTTCATAATAAACAAAATAAAACGAAGAGATAGATTCAAAACAAAGAAATGATTTTGAAGCCCGCGGCTTCGCACGCGTGTTCATTTCTCTAGGTTAAATTACTCCTTGTGACCTAAAATACTAATATACTCGTGCCAACATTTGATGGAAATTCCGTTATCATTTGCTCGGTTTCTACTCATCGGATTGAGATACAAGGTCCCCCAGTTTTTAAGTCAAAATCTAAACTATCCAACAGTGAAAACTGCATCGCAATCAGTACTGTAGTTTTTACGTGATGTGCAAATAAACATACAGACAAACAAACAGACACGAATTAAAAAAATAATAAAACTTGTTCAGTAGCAAGTTGTTATTACGTTATTATATGTATAGATGTAAAATGTTAAAATAAAAACAGGTATATTAATTATTATAAAGCAAAAAGAATATAACAAGCCTCTAGCTTGCTTATAAAACTAATGTGACGATGCGATGGTACCGCAGACCGTTACCCTAAACAGTGTGATTCTGGAAAGAGGCCGTAATAATTTCCATCCGGCTACCATATTCGATAACGACTCCTGAATCAGGGTGTCAACTTATCTGGGAATGGTTGGGCTTAGATAATTATGGGATACTAGGTTTGTCTCCCGGAATCCTCAATTCGGGCCATGATATTATTATACGCTATTGTGGACGCCGCGACCTCAGTACACTCAATATCCTTACGGAAAGTAGAGTAATGAGGAGTAAACGGCCGAATTGATGCCGTTTTGTACCTATAATAGCCCTTAATAGCGAGTACCGTGCATGAAGTACTTTCACATACCTATTATATTTATCTTCGTTGCAAAATTCCTAATTCAAAAATAAACAAAATAATGACTATGCTTCTCTCTTTTCGGAGGGTCTTTATCGCACGTCATGGATAAACTAATGAAATGGCCCCAACATAATATTTTTATTGCAGTGTGTCTACAAAACCAAAAACACAAATAATGTTTATCGTCTGTAACTTTATAAATGGTCGCCATATTGTTATAATAAAAAATTACGCGAACAATCGAGATAAATTCAAAGATAATTTTTAGCAGGTTAAGTAGTGTAGGTGCTCTGTAAGGAAACGGATGAAAATATATACATACATATATTCAGCATACATAGGTACGTTGCTAAAATCATAACCCTTTTTGCAGTCGGGTAAAACCCTCTAGTGGCAACCCTAGACATCCAAATTTTTATTCTTCCCATTTTTCTTTCTTTTTTTATTGCTATTTTACTTCTTACGTTTGTTTTTCCTCATTATTTTTGCATTTTCTTTGATGTGTGAGCTACGCTCAAAGTTTCAGCAGGATAACTAATTGAGAAGTGCTCGAAATTCAAGTTGCTAGATTCCAAGACAGCCAGAAATACCTATATACAGAGATAGATGCATTGATAGATACATACATAGATACATAGATAGATACATAGATAGATACATAGATAGATACATAGATAGATAGATACATAGATAGATACATAGATAGATACATATATAGATACATAGATAGATACATAGATAGATACATAGATAGATACATACAAACAAGTGAAGTTAAATAATAGCTTTTAAAAATGCTCTAAAATATCATCGCTTTGGCATTTTTTATTCCAGTGTCTAAAAAGCATTCAAAATCCAAATATTTTTAACGTACAGACATTCGACTACACCATCCTCTTTTTCTCATTATCTACCATTGGATAAAACATTATCATAAATCCTCCGTTCGGTAGATCTGGAGAGGGCATAATGGCCTTTGAAATTAGACGCGAAAACTGAATCGGTGTTTTATTGGTCTAAAAAGTTGGAACGATGGTTTTACGACATTTGACTGGATATTTTTCCGCGATTTTAACCATTGTGGGACGAATGTGTTAGTAAATTCCACACATGCACACACACACAAACACACACACACACACATCTGATTGATGAATACAATTAGGTGATTTGACGTGCAGTTTGTCCACCTGATAGTAAATTCCATACTAGCCAGCAATTATAATTTTAATGTGATTGCTTGTCATTTGACGTTCTGCTCATAAGAACACATTTGAATATTTTTACCTTAGTAAAACTGTTTGAACGCTGTTATTATCCATCACTACTTACTAGCTTTCGCCCGAGACTTCATCCGCACGGACTACAGTTTATCGCGAAAAAAGCATCCTATGTTCTTCGAGGATATTAAAAACCAATGCAAAAGCATAGCACCAACGTTTTGTATTCTCTTTGGCACCAACGCTCTTGATGCTTTTTGACAGACTTGTTATTATTTCGTCTCCATGGTAACCGTTCCTTACAGCGAGTCATCGAAATTTTCCACTTTTCTGTGGAAACTTTAAATTTTCCGAGTTAAAAAGTACCCTATGTTTTATTTCAGGGTATAAGCTATTTCCATTCCAAATTTCGACAAAATTCATCCAGCCGTTATCGCAGCATTTGTCGCGCAGCGTTTGTTTGGGGAGTTTTAAACTCCCCAAACAAACAAACTGACGTTTCACTTTTATATATTGGTGTGGATGAACAGATGTGTAATTAATCAACGTAAAATTTATTGATCCAAATCAGTCCCAAAAAAAATTGTCACCTTTCGCGATATTTTCGTTGGGTGTAGTTTTAACATTATAGAAAATTTGAAACGAAATGTTTTATAAATACTAACTTTTTGCGTTTTAAAGGATTAATAAGCTAAATCAACTTATTACATTGTTATTGTTGTAGGGGTCTTGGCCTATTCATTTAAATCACCCGCCAAAACCGCCATCTTGCTCAATGCGCGCCCCCTAACGCGCGTGCTGAGAACTATCGACAACTACTTTCGAACGGAAATTGGCGACCGCGTTTTTTCCGCTACTATTCGAAAACTCATGCAAATACCTGTAAAATACGGACAATATCAAAATAACTATTGTACCAAAATTAAAGTGAAACTAGTGCGCGCAAAAATTCCGGGTCTGCGCTCTGTGCTGGAGTACAGGGCCCTATTTCATAAAACTATATATAGTACACTGAGAAATGTCAATCGAACCAACAATTGTCAGTCAAACTATCGAAATGTCGTACATTTTTGTTATACCTGCGTTAACCTGCGTTTCAGGTTTGGCGTATTCTGTAATGTATTTTGTAATCTTTTTTATACTGACAATAAATATTATTATTATTAAAATATTATTATTATTATTATTCGACTGACATTTGTAGGTTTATTAAGATTTGTCGCTTTATGAAATAAGGCCGTGATCTACAGCATAAGGCGGGTGAGTCCCTGGTTTTTTGTTTTTGGGCAACATTTTGGTGTTTTAATTGTACTGAGCTATCGGACGCTCAAAATTAACTGGTAACTAAAATCAGTACAATTTTACCATTATTCAAATTGCACATCAATATTTATAAGAAAGGGTTAACAGAATGATTTTATTGGAGGGTGAAGTTAAATAAGGGTGTAAGGGGGAAGGGGCGTCAAGTCAATGATTGAGTCCTGATAATTTATTAATAGTGAAACATCGTATTGCTTTTAACAGGTGCCCTGCCTTTTGTAATATTAATTTATAGGTGGATGCGCCTTTTCAAGGCGTTCTGAGTGAATTACTTGTATGAAATCGTAAAAATTTGGCACTAGAGAATCACGTCACACTGCCCATACTTAATGTAACTCTGTATGTTTGTAACTTTTTCGCGACTAATCGGCTCAACCAATCTTGATGAATTTTGTTATGGATATAGTGTAAGATTACATTAATTACTTTTATTTTTGCTTATACTTTTTATTGCACGACTACCCAAAAAAGGAGTGTCATGTTTTCAGGGTTCGTGTATGTATGTGAGTTTCTTTATTCCACCATAACTTTGAATTCCTGAATAGATTAGGAGGGTATCGTTAGAATCCTTACATCATTCCGAGAAGCATAGACAATACTTTTTTTGAAAAAACTTTTTAGCGGCAGTATTTCTCCAAATTTAAATAAGAAAAAAGCTTCGAATTTTACAATATGAGTATTAAATTGAAGGCATTGATGAGCACATTCCAAAAAACTATATAAATTTATTGCCATAACTTATTTTTTGACAGGGCAGACGTGTTTTTTAATTTTTTAATGAATGTCTTGTCTCGGTAAACTGTGGTCCGCGCGGACGAAGTAGCGGGCAAAAGCTAGTAATTTATTTATTCGTAGGAAGTCCAACAGCTTAAGTACCAAAGTTGAAATTGTATTATACGCGCCAGAGAGCCAATTACAGGTCCTCGCGTTTAGAAACATCATTCAAATTGTATTATACGCGCCAGAGAGCCAATTACAGGTCCTCGCGTTTAGATACATAATTAAAATTGTATTATACGCGCCAGAGAGCCAATTACAGGTTCTCGCGTTTAGAAACATGATTAAAATTGTATTATACGCGCCAGAGAGCCAATTACAGGTCCTCGCGTTTAGAAACATAATTAAAACAAAACACATGAGCATACACTTTAAACTAATGAGATGTAAAATCTAAACAATAGTTCGGGTTAAGTACATCCGTAACTATTGCTCTGACCCACACCTTACACCTTATCTACTACCATTAGATTAGTAACAAGTCATACCTATGCTAAGTAACACACACTAATCAAATAAGAGTTTGTGAATAGTAATATTATAATAACGAAATTAACTTTCTCTCCGTTTCTCTCTTTGTCTGTTTGTTACCTTTCTCAAGATTAAACGAAAAAATTACTAAACGATTAATTTTCCCCAGAACAATGTGAGCAAAGACACGGGGCGTAGCTAGTAAACAACAAAATCAATTTTTATTTATTCCAGCTTGATGTTTAATGCTGCTGTACTTTTAAATTATATTGCTTCTTCGCTGGTAATTATATAAAGTTTGATACGTTCATTAAAACTTCTGAGCGTCGAAGGCTATCTCTTTACCATCATTAAATCAAGAACCGAAAAATTAAACCCATTCCCGAAACACCAACAAAAGGCACCCCTTCCAAAGAACAAATGCTATCATTATGAGCGCAGGGGTTGACAAGTGCTTCTATTGTGCACAACCCTATCCCTAGGGAATCTAGGGGTAGATATGCAAGGGGAATTTGGACGGAATGAATGGATGTTTTGGATGTTTGTTAGATTAAATTTGATGGTTCACTGCTTGAGTGGAATGTGTCAAGGTTCCAATTTATGATTTCCTTTTGGTTAACGTATGAATCGTAATTTAACAGTAGACACTCGTGCATTAGGCAATTGTGTATACAACAACTGATCGTTGTAAACAAAACGAGCGACAGATTATATACTAATAAAATACCTTTCATTCAAGTCTTTTTCAAAGGTTTTATTTAATTTGCAATGTAAGTATGTATATTTGTTTAGGACAAATCTTGCAAACTGAATTAGAACCACTTCCTCTTATCTCACGGAGTTGATGTTTTACATGTTGTTTCAGTTCCGGTGACAATGCATTTTTATGGTAAGCTGCCTAAGATCCTGAATCGACATGCAGGATTAGCTCCATATAAAGGAACTCTTCAACGGTTATTAGCATAGATACGAAATTTTGTACACGCATTTTTTATGATAGCCAGTTTTAATTTTTACCATGACATGGTCTACAGACAAAGGAACTTTTCAACGGTCAACAGCACAGATACGAAATTGTGTACGCATTTAATTGTGATAGTTCATTCTTAGTTTCATAATGACATGGTTATTGCATAAAAGCTTCCTTTTTTTAGCCCTAGATAGATAACCTACGATGAATAGCCGTATTCGATTTAAAAAATAACGATATATCTCATTTGTTTTTCACGTCACTAAACTGGCCTTATGGCACAGAATATATACACTAACGCGAACTTATGGTCTTATGGTTATTGTTCCCGCAACTTTAGCAAAAATGCATTTTTCTGAAAATAAAAGAAAATATCTTTAATTAGCTTTAATATATAATAGTCCTTTTTAATATTTTTTTCTAATAAATATATAAATGTTACGTAATGTTTCACAATGATATATATTAAGACATAATACCACACTCATAAATCTAGTTTAAACATAATCCAAAATATGCCTACTCAAACATGCGCACGTCGAATCGACGTATCTTTAGTAGAAAGTGAAATATGGTTATCTATCTAGGGTTAAACGTTTTTTATTTAACTTATTATTACTCACCTCCTCGCTTCAACATTGCATGCTATTTTTCTATTTTGGTGGAGTTATATTATTCTAACTTTTTTTTCAATAGGTAATTCTAAGTGTATAAAAATAAAAAATAAAAATATATATATATAAATAAAAAAAAATATATATGGAATAATAAATAATAGTTTAAAAAACTAAAAAACACGCTTTATATAGAAACCCACCCTAAAAAATAGACAATAAATTTTAATAGTGTAAATAAGAAAATAATGATTTATTTAAAAAAAAACGTGGGGTGTATGGATCAATAGTTATAAATATTTCATTGACAGATATGAGAAGCACCCCACGCTTTTTTTTAAATAAAACTTTTTTTTTTATTAAGACTATTAAAATTTATTGTTTTTTTTTAGTTTGGGTTTCTAAATAAAACGTGTTTTTTAGTTTTTCAAACTATTATTTATTTGCCCCTTTTTTTTCGAATTATTGCATTGTCATCGGTCTTTGATAGGTGTGCAAAATTTGAATGAAATCTGACCATTTAAAGTGGGTCAAAATAGCGTCCAAAGGAGTCGGTTACAAACATACAAGTGAAGCTAATTTAAAGCGTATAAAAAAACATATATCTAACAAAAACAAGTCTTTTTGAAACTGTTTTTATGAATCACTAGCTGTGCCTTAAAGTTTTACCTGAGAGGACGATGTCAGATGATGCTGATGAAAGTATCTTTTGTGTTATTCCAGGACATAAAATATCTACTATCAAAATTTCATTAATATCACAAAATTGGGCAATTATAAGTGTGATGTGATTTTCTGCACATACACCGCGACCAGCGACTGCGTCAGTATATGAATATCTTTTTTTTAAATTTAAAACTCAAAAGCGGGAGTTACTGTCGTATATCAGTTGAAATATTTAAAAAACCACGTTTAATTTCGTAATAATAGTAATACTAACCATCCTATTTCTGATATAATTATAATTATTATTACATACAAGCTGTGCCCACGGGTTTGCCTGCGTTGTATTTTTTTCTGGGATATATATTATTAATATAGGATAAGGATCCTATGTGTTGTTCCAAAACCAATTATACCAATTTTATAAAAATAGTTCGGACGTCAAATAGTTTTTCAACGATTGCTCGGCATCCACTCATCGGATTGAGATACCAAGTATACCAGTTTTTAAGTCGAAATCTAATTTATCCAACAGTGAAAACTATTTTTTGTACCTTCTTATTGTTACTTTCTGCTTTATTATAAGTATAAATATCTAACTTATCAGATAATCCTAAATAATCCTGCAAATAATATCTGATTGGTCCCTCAGCCATGTTTGCGCGCAGTTTATTAGCGACGGACGCTGCAGAATACGATATCGCCCATGCCGACATTAATTTTAATTCTTTGATGTGTTCGTCTGTCTGTACAATAAATTGAATAGCCTAAAATTGAAAGCACACTGACTTAACATGTGCAAATGGGGCACAACCATTGAGATATATGTACAAGTACTAGAGCTACCTTTTGAGAGACGAGGTAGAGCGCTCAAGCTCAATGTCACAACGTGACGCGCTTGAGCTCAGACTAAATAATGCCTTCTTGTGCGTTGAGGTACCGTAAAAGCACTTCAAAAACGAAAAATTAAACGCAATGGAGTCCCCTTTCACCTCTAAATTCACTTAATTTGCTATAAAATACGCGTTACACAATATTTTTTTATTAATTTGCAACATGAGTCGAAGCGCTACCGCAAGGCCGCCATCTGTAGATGAAATTCATAGAGTAGGTATAACATATGTGACACTACTACCAAAAAATTACCAATTATTATTCATGTTATGAAACGCCTATTTTATTCGACTGGACCGAAAGGGATATTGTGTTTTAGGTAGATATATTATGGTATTATGGTGGTTCGATTTTGAATACGAGGTGTCAATCAATTTGTCTTTAGGTATAGAGTGTAATATGTTTTTTTTTACCTGACTACGGCAAGGCAAAGGAAGGGTTATGAATTCGAATAAAAAACTTGGTCCGATTTTGACAAGCAGGTATCAATCTTTTCTTCTTCATAAGTCATAAGTCAGTTAAGAGTGTCATAAGTCGTTTTTTACCCGCCCGTAGTCGGGTTTTAGTTTTTGAATTTATGTCTTCTTGTGATATTCTTGTTATTCTGAGAGTTATTTCACAAAGAGGCAAAAACTTAATAAGTTCATAATATTGAAAGGGAATTAAATGTATACATATAAAACATAACAGTGACATACTACTGATTGACTGACTGACAGACTGACAGACTACGCACAGCCTAGACCGGTGTTCCTTGGGATTTGAATTATTCGGGGAAAGATTCCTTGAGTATCCTAGAGGTGCACTAAGGTGGGATTTTTATCAAATTTTATTATGTATAGTATGTAATAAATGTAATAGTATGGGTGCCTACACTTTTCTTGATAATACCACATATTTATTTACAATGTAAGTTAGTAAACTTGATACTTGAAATGGTTTCACTTCATTCCCTACCAAGAAACCAAATAGGAAGTTAAACCAAATGTCACTTCTGGCACAATTCATGTTAATGTGTCGTATGCGTGGTATGACGCGGGGTGAGCGGGCGCGTCTCGCTCGTCGCTCGGTGCACAGCTCGTGTTCTGCATAGAACCTCTAGTACGTGTACATATATCTCAATGGGCACAACACGAACCAAACAGCATTGTGACTGTGGTGCTCGATCCATACTATAATGACGCATTTACTTGAATGCTACATATGCCCCAACACATGTACATGATAAGATCTTATGAAAATCACTGGCAATGCTACTATTTGGTCTAATTTCATCCACACCAATATATAAAAGTAAAACGTTGTCTGTTTGCTTGTTTGTTTGTTTGGGAAGCTTTCACGCGATAACGGGTGGACGGATTTTGATGAAATTTGGAATGGAGATAGTTCATAACCTGAAATAAAACATGGGAAATTTTTATTCCGGAAAATGGTAAGTTTCCATGGGGAAACTGGAAAATGATGATAACTCGCTGTAAGAAACGGTTGCCATGGAAACAAAATAATAACAAGTCTGTCAAAAAACATCAAAAGCGTTGGTGCTATACTTTTGCATTGGTTTTTAATATACTAGAAGAACATACGAAGCGCGGACGAAGTCGCGGGCGAAAGCTAGTTACTTAATTAACCCCATCGGACTCTTCGAAATCTCGAATTTGAATGAGTACGAAGGGATTCAATATCGAGAAAAGAATAATTCTTCTTACGAAAACGGTTTCCAATAAAATATTTTTCCAAAAAAAAAAAACGACTTCATAATAAAAATGTTATATTATAAACAACCACTAAAAAGAATAAAATAATTCCAATTGAGCCAGAACAATGTCACTTTTACGAAATTACCCACGTTTATATAATGCATAATTATATACAACATAAGATAAGAAAGAGTTTTTTGAAGGCGGTGCCAAGCCGAGCCCTAATTATTTATATGGTTGAGCTTATTCAACAAGATTATGTCTTAAACGGCTTGACGTGTTATATAAAGTAATCAGCTTTTAAAGTAATTATCTACAAAAACTTTATCATTTACTAGATTGCTGTATTCGTGTCAATCGGTTTGTGAACGTGTGAAAGTCAAAATCTGCTCGTGTTGAGTCTCTTGTTTTGTCTCTTCTGCGTTTCGTGTTTTGTGTGAGGGTGCGTTATTGACAACTGCATATTATTTCGTACGGTACGTAGATAGGTATGTATTAATTTTGTAAAGATATTAGATTTAAATGATGCCTGGGTTTGGCACCGCCTTCAAAAAACTCTTTCTTATCTTATCTTGATTTTATGCATTATTATTACGTTGGTAATTTCGAAAAAGTGATACTGTTCTGGCTCAATTGGAATTATTTTATTCTTTTTAGTGGTTGTTTACAAAATATAATTTTTATTATGAAGTTTTTTTTGGAATAATATTTTATTTTTTGATTTTAAGTGGCCTAAGCAAACATCGGAAAGAATATATGCCAAAGAAAATAGTAGACACTCGCTCACTTTATACTCAAAAATTAAAACCAAGGATGAATAAAACCTACATATATAACAACTGAATTAGTTTTGACCATTTTCCATCATTTTGCTGTTGCGTTCCTGTGACTACCTTCCAGTTCCATCATCGCTGGATACCACATATGACCAGAGAACTCACCAAGACAAACCAAATGAGCACAAACTCGAAAGGTTTCCATCATTTTGTTGTTGAGTTCCTGAGACTACCTTCCGGCTCCATCATCAAAGTCAAAGTCAAAGTCAAAGTCAAAGTATTTTATTGTAAATAGGCAAAAATAATAGCACTTTTACAAGTCAAAATTAACATCTCCTGAACAAAGAGATATACTTAAAATATTATAAAAAGATCAAATCAATCCAAATTTAGATAAACTAAGTATTCTTTGAGTTTGAAAAGGAAATTTCCCTTTCATGTGCCAACAGAGTTAAATCTCACACTGGGAAATGAAATACCCTTCTGACTCTACCGGTGCTTCGAAAATACGCCCGTTAGAGAAGAGAGCACCAAGAAACTCTACGGGGATGTATTTTTCCATATTTGTTCATTCGTTATATTATTTTCAAATGTCACAATTATAACAAAACATGTAAAATACAAATATAAAAGGTAAAAGTGACAATGAGATGTCCCACAACACATCAGACACTGGATACAATATGAAACCAGAGAATTCATCAAGACAAGCCAAATGAGCCTAAACTCGAAGGGGGTTCCATCATTTTGTTGTTGAGTTCCTGTGACTACCTTCCAGCTCCATCATCAGACCCCAAATACCACATAAAACCAGAGAACTCACCAAGACAAACCAAATGAGCCCAAACACGAAGGGGGTTCCATCATTTTGTTGTTGAGTTCCTGTGACTACCTTCCAGCTCCATCATCAGACCCCAAATACCACATAAAACCAGAGAACTCACCAAGACAAACCAAATGAGCCCAAACTCGAAGGGGTTCCATCATTTTTTTGTTGAGTTCCTGTGACTACCTTCCAGCTCCATCATCAGACCCTTGATACCACATAAAACCCTACATGATCTCATCAAGACAAACCAAATGAGCCCAAACTCGGAGGGATTCCATCATCCGATTGTGTGGATTGATCAAAATTGACTTGCAACTCAGTCTTAAATATTATAACACAGTAAATTAAATAAAAGCTTGTTTAAAGCTACTAAACCAATTTTGATGAAATTTATACAGTACCACACTAGAGGTCTTCTTACTCAAGTAAAATAATCATCTAATTCGGTTCAGAAACCGTCTCCTTTTCTGGAGTCGATTAAAAAGGAAAAATATTTGTGTCCTTGAAACTTGTTTCGATAATAAACAACTACTGTTCAAATACCTTTTTGGGACCGACTTGGTAATCGTTTTTACCACGATCTCACCTGATGGAAAGCGATGATGTGGTCGAAGGTGTAGCACGCTTACCTAGTAGATACCTATTCACTCTTGACTTGAACACACCAGGGTAATATTTTACCGGAAACCGAGTTGATTAAAGTTTATCGCGAAAAAAAACATCACAACATGTTCTTCTAAGATTTTAAAACCCTTTGCAAAAGTATAGCAACAACGCTCTTGTGATGCTTTTTGTCAGACTTGTTATTATTTCGTTTCCATAGCAACCGTTTCTTACAGCGAGTAATCTTCATTTTCCAGTTTTCCCGTCGAAACTTAATTTTTTTTCCGTGTCAAAAATTATCCTCTGTTTTATTCCACGGTATTAGCTATCTCCATTCCAATTTTGATCAAAATCTGTCCAGCCGTTATCGCATGAAAGCTCCCAAACAAACAAACAAATAAACAAACAGACATCGTTCCATTTTTATATATTGGTGTGGATGGAGAAGAGTAACGCTTCGTTCTTGTGCGTGGTATTTTTAACATGTTTTTTTTGTGATATGCTCTCTTATCTCCGCAATTTATGAATCGATTTCGCTATTTGTTTTTTTTATTTGAAAGGGTAAATGTCGTCTGATCTAGTAAAAATGTCATCAAATATATAATAGTATAAAAAACTAAAAAACACGCTTTATATAGAAACCCACCCTAAAAAATAGAAAATAAATTTTAATAGTGTAAATAGGAAAAAATGTTTTATTTCAAAAAATCGTGGGGTGCATGGGTCAATAGTTATAAATATTTCATTGACAGATATGAGAAGAAGGATTATCATTTCGATAATATCTTAAAAAGCACCCCACGCTTTTTTTAAATAAAACATTTTTTCTTATTTACACTATTAAAATTTATTTTCTATTTTTTAGTTTGGTTTTTTATATAAAGCGTGTTTTTTAGTTTTTTTAAACTATTATTTATTTTCTACGTTTTAGTTTGGTTTATTTATACAAGCGTTTTTTTTTCGAATTATTGTTTTGTCATCGGTCTTTGACAGGTGTGCAAAATTTGAATGAAATCTGACCGTTTCAAGTGGGTCAAAATAGCGTCCAAAGGAGTCGGTTACAAACATACAAACAAACATACAAACATACTAACATACAAACATACAAGTGAAGCTATAATATTTTGGCACCTGTTTTGCAGCTCCTGTCTTGTACTCCTGGTTTATGGTGAGGAGGTTGGCTAATTATTTAAATTATAGAATTATATATAACAATAACTGTGCGCCATATAGCAATATAAACACACTCTAAAACTCGATACTGCTCACAAAGTGGAGCATCGCCAGGGCACAGGCCATAGCTCCACTAATGAAGCCAACTTACATGTCGAACTGTTTGTTGCCAGTATTTGGCTGTCTGAATGTTAATGGCGCGTTGCATGGCTAGGGAATAGGCAATGAGAATTCAATGAGAGTATATTTCATTTGCGAGGAGTAAGGAGATTATTTGGGGTCTAGGCTAGTATAACTGATTGGATTATCTTTTATGCATCTAGGTACTATCATCCGTAGATATACTACTGAAAACTGGAAAAGTACGAGTTACGCATACTTTACTACTTACTTACATCAAATACATTATTACTCATGAATCGCAAAATCAAGTTATTTAATAAGTATAATGTATTAGATAATTTACTAGGATCCACCTGCAACTTCGTCCACGCGTACTACTGTTTATCGCGAAAAAAAGCATCCTATTTTCTTCTAGGATATTAATAACCAATTCAGACAGACTTGTTATTATTTCGTTTCCATGGCAACCGTTCCTTACAGCGAGTAATCGTCATTTTACAGTTTTCCCGAGGAAAATTATCATTTCCCAGGATAAAAAGTGTCCTAGAAGAACATAGGATGCTTTTTTTCGCGATAAACTGTAGTCCGCTAGTATTAGCGTAAACTAGTATTATATAATTATTATTTTTTGCAACTTTTAGTATTTTTGGTACATACTCGTATAATTTTATAACAAAGAGCGCTAGCAAATATCGTAAAATAAATGTCTGACTTTGACAGGTGTCTTTTTATTAATAGACATCGCAAGTCTATTAATAAAAAGACAGCTTAGAAAAGAAAAAAAATGAGAAAATGTTACTACACTTATAAAATAGTTTTAGTATTAAGTTTTATCTGTCACTTATAAAACTGAGTTTAAAATTCCACGTTCTCTGTTTTACTATTCGATATTCACTCACAAGACGCCGTATCACATCTATCTTCTAAAAGTTTACTTTTAAACCTGGATCATATTACCAATTTTACGATAGACTTTAAACAGCAATGCGCTTTTCGTATTACAAAGTAGTAAAAAGCAGTCCAGTTTACTGCTTTCATGCATTTTATTATTGCCGGGTTATACGGTGATATTTTTGAACGGAGAAGTAGGTATTGAATATTGAGTGGTCGTATACGATCAGTGCAGACAAAGACTAAATGACGGTAACGGTTAGTCTGCACCATGTAATTAACTCGTACCACAGAGTAAATAATAGTAAATATACTCGTACCACAGAATAAATAATAGTACAACTACTGTGACGATGTCAAACCTCTTTCATCATAATCATACCTTTTTGATAGTTTGTCTATATTAATTCAAAATTCAAATAACCTGTCATTCCCTCATTGTCATGGGATTAGCAAAAACTGAAATTTTACGAATATGTTATAAAATTAGTACCTAAATAAGTTTATTACATGTGGAGTTCTTTAAATATATATGATAGTACTTTCGTTCGTGGTTGTTTTGATCCGTATTGTTGAAGCACGAAAAGTCTGTGATAATAACAATACTAGAGCCCCAAGGGTACACTCATAGCAAATATATTAAATTGGGAGATCTCTGTTTATGAACATCTCCGAGTGCTCCTAATTATTATTGTTTCTGTACTTTTATGTTGTCCACTGAGGTTTGGTCCCTGGTTTAGTGGAACAAACCCTAGGACTGCCTCGTGACAGTACTCGTACCACAGAATAAATAATAGTACAAGTACTCGTACCACAGAATAAATAATAGTACAAGCTCGTACGTAGAATAATTCGTCGAAAGGAAAATAATTAGGTACGCCCTCACAGAACAAATACTGTTATGAAGCCAACACGTCTTCTGTTGATAAACTTTGAGCGACGCATGAAGATTAGCGCTGCTGAGAATCAGACACTTTGTGGTGTAATCAAAAAGAGAACAAACAGCCAAGCTATATAACTTTATCGATCTCACTTGATCGAAAAGCTCGTTTTTTTACCCGAGGGACACATTTTTGGGCACATTATTCTGTATGTATGTTTGTATGTTTCTTTGGCGCGTCCTACAGCCTAAACGGCTTGATGGATTTTAATAAATGAGTTATCATTAGATTCGTCTTAATCACGAGAGTGACATATGATACATGAACTGTCAAGAAAACTAATATGGCCGCTTACAGGTGCCATATTGTATATCCGATGGAACAAAATATGACTAAAACCTATGTAGAGAGGTATCAAAATGTAGTTATTTAAAAGGCCATTCGAAAATAGTAGTTTACGAAACGGTTGCATAACAAGGGTTATTAAAACACGAGAGTGAGTTTAACGAGCCGTAGGCGAGTTTTTTCATAGTATCACTGGAGTATTTTAATACCGAGTTATGTGCCGTTTCATACACTACTTTCTACACTCATGCAATAGGAAATTAATTTTAATGCAAAAAATAAGTAGCATTTTCTTGATATTGCCATGATTTTGCTGGTGAAAGCTCATTCGTCATGTTCGTTGCTGTTTCCGTGATGTCAAGTGAAGTCAAATTCATTTTTCAATTCTTTATATCAACAAAAACACATTAACTTGGTTGGGTACCTACTAATGTAAAGTAAATTATGGTGCCAAAATGCGGTCCATAGCGAATTCGCGCGCATACGGTCTAACACGCACTGCCATAGATAGTAAATTGCGAAAATCCTGCTTGTGCGCAGCCAAACCGGTGCTTTTATGGGAAAAAAGTATATTATAACATGGTTTAGTTCGAAAAACAGTGTTATAATGTTTTTTTTTCTTATTAGTGACCAAGCCGTGCGTAAAGTATGTCATTATGCCACCATTTTTGAAATCATTATCCGCATATAAATATATTAAATAAACTATTACTTAATGCAAACAAAAGTTAAAAGAGGCAAACAAGCTCTTCTTCTTCTTCTTTCATTCTTAATTTTAAAATATAAGACGTAGTTATGAACTACGGAGCCGAATCGTGAAACTCACTGTGAAACTGGTCCGTAAGGTTAAGTCGCTCAGCGAGCTATGGAGAGAGCTAAGCTCGGAGTATCTCTGAAGGACAGAATTCTGAATGAGGTGATCCGCCAGAGAACCAAGGTAACCAACATAGCCCAGACAATAAGCAACATGAAGTGGCAATGGGCTAGTCACATCTCTCGCAGAATTGACAATCATTTTGGGGAAAACGATAATTAGAATGGAGACGTTTAAGCAAACGTAGTGTGGGGCGCCCGCCGGCCATCTGGGGAGACGACTTGCAAAAGACAGCTGGCAGCGACTGGATGAGAAGAACCGAAGATCGGGCTCAGTGGCGTTCATTGGAACGCCAGCTAGTATAGGCTGATGATGATGATGATAACGATGATGATGATGAAACATAAATGACGTAGATTTTCTACAGACCGACTAAAGCGCTGGCAGATTTTCATTCAATAGCCGTCTAGTTATGCTCCTTTACATTGTACCACACACAAGTCACAATCGCGCACCTTATGTTGATCCGTTGCAAACTTCGGTAGCGGTGTCGCCTAAATTATCGACGCTGTCTCCAGTTAAAGCACAGTTTAATATGGAGACAGTAGTCTTCTTCATACAAATATTTAGTAAATTTAACAACCGCGCTTAAAACATGACTCTTTCAAAAGTGTTTGTGTATGTACCTACCATTACTTCATTTGATGGAAATGTTTCAGTACCTAAAGGAAACATCGAAATCCCATGATCAATTATTTGTAGGTAACACGTACTTATATTCTTATATAGATACTAGCTTTCGCCCTTGACTTCGTCCGCACGGACTACAGTTTATCGCGAAAAAAAAACATCCTATGTTCTTCTAGGATATTAAAAATCAATGCAAAAGTATTGCACTAACGCACCGATATTGTACACAGGTACGATATTGTATGGAGTATTGCTGCCACCACTAAGACAGTTCTGCCAAGTATCAGCTCGAGGCTTTGGATTCAATTGAGAGACGTGCTGTCAGGCTCATTGGGGATGACACTCTAGTAAAGAGTAAGCTTCAAAGTCTGGCGCATCGACATGAGGTCGCAAGCATGTCGGTTTTCTACAGATTCCACTATGGAAAGTGTGCTTAAGAACTTCACCATATTATTCCCCCATCACCGAACGACTAGGCAATCGACAAAGCGCCACCCTTTTATGGTTGAAATACCTCGCACAAGAACGAAGCGTTAAGCTTCTTCATTTATTATAAGAACTGCAAAGGAGTGGAATACCCTGCCTTTGTCAGTGTTTCCGGTAAAATATAACAAAGGGTGTTCGAGTCAAGAGTGAATTGGTATCTACTTGGCAAGCGTGCTACACCTTTGACCACATCGTCGCTCTCCACCAGGTGAGATCGTGGTCAAACGATTGCTTAGTCAGTAAAAATATATCATGATATAGTAATGTTAATGCCTACTGCCAAAAGAACTGGAATACTACAAAAAAGTTTGGATACCATTGGTGAAAGTCAAAATTATATAGAACAAGCTTCGCCTGCGATTACTTCCAAGCCGACTACAGTTTATCGCAAAGAAAAAACTTGTGTTCTTCTACGATATTAAATGAATGCAAACGTATGGCAGCAACGCTCTTTATGTTTTTAGACAGACTTGTTATTATTGTGTTTCCATGGCAACAGTTCTTTTCAGCTAGTATTTATCATTTTCCTGTTTTCTCCTGGAAACTTACCATATTCCGGGATAAAAAGTATCCTATGTTTTATTCCAGGGTATGAGCCATTCCAAATTTCATTAATATCCGTTCAGCTGTTATCGCGTGAAAGCTCCCCAAACAAAAAAACAAACAAACAGACAACATATCACTTTTATTTATTAGTGTGGCACAACCAACCTGAGCTTCAATTCGTAACTATTTCGATTACCACTTGTATGTACACTGTCACCCCCATACATTGCGGCTAAAGCTACCCCTATAGGGCTAACACAAGGGCGCAAACTTTCCGCCACCGGCTGTCGCCGTGATATGACAACTGGGCGGAAGTTTGTTGCAATGTCGCCTTAAATGCTGTTATTTGAACTGAATGAGAGCTACTTATCGTAACTTTCTTGCATTTAATGAAGGGGCGTTTGTCAGTTCTGAGCGAGTTGTTGTTTAATGTAGCTATTCATAAGTTTCTTGATGTGTCGTGAATTAATGTTGTTTAAACTTATTCTGAATGTTTCTACTTTGGCATAATTTGTATGGTCCCCGTCTGTGTATAGGCAGATAGGTTAGGTCGTAGGTTTTAATTTTGCGTCATTGATTACCAATTAAAAATAATAGTTTAAAAAAACTAAAAAACACGCTTTATATAGAAAACTAAACTAAAAAATAGAAAATAAATTTTAATAGTGTAAATAATTTAATTGATAGATATGAGAAGCACCCCACGCTTTTTTTTACTTAAAACATTTTTTTCTTATTTACACTATTAAAATTTATTTTATATTTTTTAGTTTGGTTTTCTATAAAGCGTGTTTTTTAGTTTTTTTAAACTATTATTTATTTTCTACTTTTTTTTTCGAATTTTTGCTTTGTCATCGGTCTTTGACAGGTGTGAAAATTTTTAATGAAATCTGACCGTTTAAAGTGGGTCAAAATAGCGTCCAAAGGAGTCGGTTACAAACATACAAACATACAAGTGAAGCTAATATAAAGCGTATTAAATGGATGGTGGAATATTAAAGCTGGCAGAAAGGTATAGGAGTGCACGTTAGCATCCAACGATACCTCGTCTCAAACTCTTGGTGACAAAGCGGTGTGACCACGAGTCCATCGCCGTAACATTAATGAATAAGCAGTAAATAAAAAAAAACTATTCCTGATAACATCGCGGCAAACGTTATTGGCGAGTGGCGGGAGGATTGAAAGAAGTCGATAATAATTTGGAAGCAATTCACGGTGCACCTATTAGGTATCTAGATTGATCTATATCAGTGGCTACACAAATTCTGTCAGAAAAGATTTTGCTTACCTGTTTTTTTCCCTAATTTAATACACACTAGCTTAACAATAACACTAGCTGGGGAGCATACTCCCCAGCAGCGCCACTAAGAATTCGTACTTAGCAATATTATTAGAAACTATTTAATAATGAAAGCTAGTGTACGAACGCTCCTTATAGTGAACGTGCTGAAAATATTATGATTTAGTAGTATTTAATGCATTTAATTAAATTGGGGAAAAATAAAATGTTTATTATTTAGTTTTCTGTTCTATGCACAGCAATTATCGACTTACGTACATGATGTACGTTCAACATACATTAATTTTCGCTATGACTGATCCCTATAAATTATGGTGGCGCTGCTGCGGAGCATGACACAAAAAATTAGTTTAGTACCTTTGCAGTCTAAAAGAAACCTCTCTGATGTGGATATAGTTGTACCGTAGCTTATATGGGAGTTTTTACACATTTTTATGTTAAAAATTAGTGTAGTACCAACGCAGTCTAAAAGGAACCTCTCTGATGTAGATATAGCTCAACCTATAGCTTCTATGGGAGTTGTTATACATTTTTACATTATAAATTAGTGTAGTACCAATGCAGTCTAAAATAAACCACTCTGGTGTAGATATAGTTCTACCTATAGCTTCTATGGGAGTTGTAATACATTTTTATGTTATAAATTAGTGTAGTACCAATGCAGTCCAAAGAAAACCTCTCTGATGTAGATATAGCTCTACCTATAGCTTCTATGGGAGTTGTTATACATTTGTATGTTATAAATTAGTGTAGTACCAACGCAGTCTAAAAGGAACCTCTCTGATGTAGATATAGCTCAACCTATAGCTTCTATGGGAGTTGTTATACATTTTTATATTATAAATTAGTGTAGTACCAATGCAGTCTAAAATAAACCACTCTGGTGTAGATATAGTTCTACCTATAGCTTCTATGGGAGTTGTAATACATTTTTATGTTATAAATTAGTGTAGTACCAATGCAGTCTAAAGAAAATCTCTCTGATGTAGATATAGCTCTACCTATAGCTTCTATGGGAGTTGTTATACATTTTTATGTTATAAATTAGTGTAGTACCAATGCAGTCTAAAATAAACTTCTCCGATGTGGATATAGCTCTACCTATAGATTCAATGGGAGTTGTTATACATTGTTAGGTTATAAATTAGTGTAGTACCAATGCAGTCTAAAATAAACCTCTTTGATGTGGATATAGCTTTACCTATAGCTATACATGGTTATGTTCTATATTAGTGAAGAACCAAAGCAGTTGAAAAGAAACTTCTCCGATGTGAATATAGCTCTACCTATAGCTTCAATGGGAGTTGTTATACATTGTTATGTTATAAATGTGTGTAGTACCAATGCAGTCTAAAATAAATCTCTTTGATGTGGATATAGCTCTACCTATAGCTTCAAAGGGAGTTGTTATACATAGTTAGGTCATAAATTAGTGTAGTACCAATGCATTCAAAAAGAAACCTCTCCGATATGGATATAGCTCTACCCATAGTTTCTATGGGAGTTGTTATACATTGTTATGTTCTATAAATTATCTTTGAACTAATAATAATAATAAAATGACTGCAAACAAAACTAAAAAGAGGAAACAAGCTTCAGATTATTGATTTGTTAATATAAGAATGCAGTCGGAGGCATCGAGCATTTCTTTTCTTAAGCTCATTTGCCTCTTTTTACTTTTCTTCGCAGTCCGGTTTTTTTTTTGCGGTTTTTTTACATTAAGTTATTTTCATTTAAATATTTTAGTTTCCCATACATATTTTTGGAATTTTCTTTTAAATACCTTCCTTTTGATACCTCACTCGATAGGTTTGGTCATTTTTGTTCCTTCGAAAATACATTAATATGGCACCTTAATAAACCACCGTATTAGTTTTCTTGACACTTCATAATTATATCCTATGTGGCATAATTATGAAGTGTCCTATGTCCTTCATATTATATCCATTTATCAAAATCTATCAAGCCGCGCCAAAGGAACATACATACATACAGCCCAAAACATAACTTCCGAAGTGGGCAAACAATTAGGCAATAATGAAATCGGTACCTAGGTACATATTCCACCTATTATGGCTGTAACATATTCAAATGAACAAAAAACACGCCACCCCTAAATCACCCGCTAACACCCTCTTTGATAGGAGACACCCCTATAACTCAAGTTCTAGACACTTGGTGACAGAACCTGTCCGGGCACAGAAGGGTGCGCGATTGAACGATAAATTCTGAAAGGATTGATTTTAGAGATTGTAGAACGAGGGCCAGGAAGGTTGGATAATTATTTACTGAAGAATAGCTATTTTACTCGGGAATACGTGGCTATTGAGCGGAGACGTTAACATCGCTTCAGAATCTTATCTTATAAACCTCAGCCCTGTACCAATTACATTATAGTCTAAATCTGTTCAGGCATTTAAAAGTTATGGTGGAATAAAGAAACTCACATACATACAAACATACATGAATGCTAAAAATATTACACTCCTTTTTATGGGCAGCCGTGTATTAAAAAACTCCTCCTCATATTCAGGATGTATTCAATTATGTGCCTTAGTACTAGGTCCTAGTATAATTGTACCCTATTTCGACTAGATAGATAGATAGATAGATAGATATGAGAAGATCACGCGCCTGGCGGATTAACAGCACCGCGGCCGTGTAGGGTGTTTAGTGAAATAGACATTTCAGCTTAAGGCTAATTACTTTTTGGTCTGTTACTTTTTTTGACATTTTTTATTGAATGCTATAGAACGATTCTAAATAATGGACTGAATACATGTATTTAAGATAAATATCGAATTCAATGTCACTGTGTTTAAACTTTACCAATTTTCAATATACCCTAACTACTGGAAACTACTGGACCGATTGCAAACCGGTTTTCACAGTTAGCTTAAGATCCTGGCTACAGAACCCTGAGTCTATGCGTGTCCGACACGCACCTGCCCGGTTTTACTTTTTCATTTTTAATCGACTTCTAAAAGGAGGAGGTTCTCAAGTCACCGTTTTTTTTTGTATGTATGTCACCTCATATCTCTCAAATCTTCTGAACCGATTTGGATAATATTTTTTATTTGAAAAGGCTCAGATTAGGTCCTATTTTTTTCCATCAAAATAAGTTCAGCCCTTTTTTATTGGGATGATGAGGACGCAGGATTTTTGAACCGATTTGAATGATTCTTGGTCTATTTAAAATTAAATTTCATTGTCATCATCAATTTCATCAAGAATGGTTTAGTTTATTTAATATTAAATCGATTTGTTCTCCCATATATTAGGTATTTCTGAACCGAACTAAATGATTATTTTTTCTTTTAAGAAAAAACTACACTGTGGTACTGTATAAAATTCATTGAAATTGGTTTAGTAGTTTATTATAATCTTTTATTCAACTCACTGAGCTATAATTGGGACAGATCTTGCAAGTGAATTTTGAACCACTAACAACAAAAAAAACCGTCGATTAGTTTTTTTGACTTCAAATTAAGCACAATTCCAAAAACTCAATTTTTTTCTTGTTAAATTTTTGTATTGGTACTTAATGCTCTTCAATCCATACCAATATATAAAAGTGAAACGTTGTCTGTTTATTTGTTTGTTTGTTTAGGGAGCTTTCACGCGATAACGGCTGGACGGATTTTGATGAAACTTGGAATGGAGATAGCTTATACCCTGGAATAAATACATAAATAAATAAATATATTCGGGACAATTCCACACCAATTACCTAGCCCCAAACTAGGATACCCTGTAATATGGGCACTAGATAACGGATAAACATGCATAAATACGAATATCCATGACTCGGAAACAAACTTTTCTGCTCATCACACAAATGATTGCCCCTAGCAGGATTCAAACCCACAACCGTTTGATTTCGTTCCTAGGGTTACTAGCCACTAGACCAACCAGCCGTAAAAAAAACATAAGATACTTTTAAACCCGGAAAATTCTAAGCTTCCACGGGAAAACTAGAAAACTGAAAAAAATATGATTACTCGCTGTAAGAAACGGTTGCCATGGAAAGGAAATAACAAGTATGTCAAATAACATCAAGAGTGGTGCTGTACCAACTTTTGCATTGGTTTTTAATATCCTAGAAGAACATAGAATGCTTTTTTCACGATAAACTGTAGTCCGCGCGGATGAAGTTGCGAGCGGGAAAACTAGTATTGAATAATATGATAATTGTTATTTTTTTGTGTTTGTATGCAAAGACATTTTGAATATGAATTCGATTTAGTTCTTTGTAGGTAAATATTTTTAGAAGAACCAAAGCTTTACAAAACAGACGCAGTGCCTGCCAGTGACTCGGCGTTTAATATTTATGCTAGTAATAACCGTGAGTGGACCGCTTTTACTGAAATTCAGCGCGTAGGTACTGTTGTTGATGAAGGAAAAGAAGAAATAAGGTTATTTACAACAGCTGGCGGCTTTCCCGAGTGGTCATTTCACTTAAAAATAGCCCATACGTGGTATTCTAGGACCAAAAGTACCTAAAAAGTACAATATACTACATTTCTTCCAAATTCGTTATAGTTGTTATTGATTTCTCGGCATATTCTAATCATCGCATTAAGATACCAAGTACCCCAGTATTTAAGTCAAATCCTAAACTATCCAACAGTGAAAATCGCATCGCAATCGGTCCAGTAGTTTTAACGTGATACGCTAATAAAAACACAGACAAACAGATAGACAAACACACAGACACGATTTTTATATATGTTATATTTTTGTTCAGTAGCCCATTTTAAGTACCATAGACTTCTTTTTTTTAATTATCTTCTTTGTACAGTTTTTTTGGTACTTACTGTTTTATTATATGTACTAGATGTCCCCGAGGCTTTGCTCGCGTGGTTATTTCATTTAAAAGTAGCCTTTACGTGTTATTCCAAGACAACTAGAAAACTACCTATTAGGTACTCCATAATACATAAATCTTCAAAATTAGTTCAGCCGTCTAATAGCTTTAATGATTGCTCGGCATCTAATTATCGGATTAAGATACCAAGTACCCCTGTTTTTAAGTCAACCCCTAACAATCATACACATAACCAGACAGACACGATTTAAAAAGAAAAAACCTGTTCAATAGACTATTTTATGTATCAGTATTTTTAAATTATCTTCATTGTACAGATTATAAGTATAGATACAGATAGATTAGCAGGTACAACACCAATGATAACAAACGTCTTAACAAAAAATAAATACAGTTAATTTGGATAACTTTGAATACTTTTCTCAGTTTTTTACCGATATTGCAGTAAAAATGTATCGGTCTAAGTATGTTTTATTAATTGACTAGTTCTTTTAATAATTGAACATGCTCGATGAGCGAATATAGATACCAATATATAAAAGGTGAAACTTTGTCTGTTTGTTTGGGGAGCTTTCACGTGATAAAGGCTGGAGGGATTTTGATGAAATTTGGAATGGAGATAGCTTATACCCTGGAAAAAACATGGGATATTTTTCATCCCGGAAAGTTATAAGTTTCTACGGAAAAACTGGAAAGTGTTGATTGCTCGCTGTAAGGAACGGTTGCCATGGAAACGAAATTTTAACAAGTCTGTCAAAAAGCTTCAAGAGCGTTGGTTACTTTTAAATAAAAAGTAGATGTGTGAAACAAAATCAATTTCACGAAGTGTAAAAGTCATATTTCACTTGGGGATACCAACTATCAGCTGCCAATAGGTAGGAAAAAAATAATGCTAACACGTTTTTTTACTATTTATATTTACAGTCTGAGACTGATTTGAAAAGCTACACCATTGGCTCTAAACAAAAACGTTGCTCGCCCTTCTCTTCTAGGTAAAATTATATATTAAGAGCGAGGTATATTTCCCGTTCCGTCCTCGGTCCGCGGAGTTTAGAGTTTAACTCTTTACCCGTACCCCGGTGGGGATCAGCCAATTCTTATAGCAACTTAGTAGA
The DNA here is from genome assembly GCA_946251855.1 of Alsophila aescularia. Classification (NCBI taxonomy): domain Eukaryota; kingdom Metazoa; phylum Arthropoda; class Insecta; order Lepidoptera; family Geometridae; genus Alsophila; species Alsophila aescularia. The sequence goes on from OX276373.1 coordinate 33,259,730, forward strand.
AGCGACGAGCAGGAAAATTGTACTGGACACACTGTACTTACCTATTTATTATGAAAAAGAGTTAACTGAAATATTGGAAAATATCGAATATGAGATTATACGCTTTATATTAGCTTCACTTGTATGTTTGTTTGTATGTTTGTATGTTTGTAACCGACTCCTTTGGACGCTATTTTGACTCACTTTAAACGGTCAGATTTCATTCAAATTTTGCACACCTGTCAAAGACCGATGACAATGCCATAATTCGAAAAAAAATATAAAAAAAAATAAACGCTTTTATAAATAAACCAAACTAAAAAGTAGAAAATAAATAATAGTTTAAAAAAAGTAAAAAACACGATTTTTATAGAAAACCAAACTAAAAAATAGAAAATAAATTTTAATAGTGTAAATAAGATAAAAATGTTTTATTTTAAAAAAGCGTGGGGTGCTTTTTAAGATATTATTGAAATAATAATCCTTCTTCTCATATCTGTCAATGAAATATTTATAACTATTGACCCATGCACCCCACAATTTTTTTGAAATAAAACATAGAAAAAAATGTTTTATTTACACTATTAACATTTATTTTCTATTTTTTTAGTTTGGTTTTCTATATAAAGCGTGTTTTTTAGTTTCTTAAACATTTTTTTTTTTAAGTATTCTCCCGGGAAATTGAGTCTGACAGTTACGCTCAATTGGTTACGTGCAGATTATGTGTGTCAAATTAGTTAGTTCAGAACTTTAAAGTCACATAGTTTGTAAGGCCGCCCAAGGGCCTCAGACCTGGTTTAACGACTGCAATGAATTTAGGACGGACCGTCGGCTGAACGTGCTCTCCACAGGACTGATTTATTTTGTTATTTTATATATAATTTTTTATTCCCCAGATTGTAAAGGAGCGAGATTATCAGAATTTCATGCTTTAGGCTATTCCACGATCTAATATTTAGATAGAAAGATACACTATTTATTGCTCAATAAACACTACAATAAGCAACAAGAGTTTAGGAACAATTGTACATGAAGTGTAACAATAGGCAAACCTATCGCTAAAAGCGATAAGTTCCCAGGCAACCTTTAGATGGAGAGGACTAACTAAATTAGAAAAGTTTGGTAAGGATGCGTGCACTATAATACTCCTACAGGTAATACAAATAATTTACACTGAATAATAATAAAAAAGCGATGGTGACCTAACGGTTCTATAGTGCAATTTGGAATCCAACGATACCGGGTTCAAAACCCAGGCTCCGCACCAATGACTTTTTTAAGTTATGTGCGGTTTTCCATCGCTCCGTGCTTCGGAGGGCACGTTAAGCTGTCGGTCCCGGCTGTCATTGATTAAAAGCAGTCGTTAAGCCATGTCAGATGCCCTCGGACGGCTTGACAAACTCTGACATCAGAGGCCAGCACTACCTCATACGACAAACAAACAAACTGAATAATAAACATTACCTAATTCTAATATTAATGAATAGGTACTAATATCCATAATTATGATATTAGTAGTGATATATATATATATATATATATATGTATGTGTGTGTAGTGTAATTTCATTATGTCTTCTAGAAGGCGCCATATTCAATTTATGACGGAACAAATGAACATACAAACATATTACCAGTCAAAATCATAACCCTTCTTTTTGCTTTGCCGTAGTCGGGTAAAAAGTGAATATACTGAAATTTTGTATGTAGATGCTGTATACCATAGAGACCAAAATAGGATACTTTAAATTCCGGAAAATTGTATACGTGGGGAAAGCCACAGAGCGCAGCTAGCTAATAAAAAAACCACAGCAATGGACTCTGTAGATACGACATCGAATATAATTTCACGGTGGGTTAACTAGTCACCGATTATACAAGATATTACTGGTACAATGAAATAACTCTATTTCATATTATGGTCTGCGTTTACACTGGGAGAGTTACTTGGCGCAGCTGGAAGTTATTGCTGTCAAATTAACAAAGGAGATCCATAGAGCTTCATATATTCTTGGGCCCAATAGTACAAGACAATATTACCACTAATACTAGTATATAGAAAAATATATAAACGTCTATTATAGTCTTGGCTTGGATGTCTTATGGGTCACACACACAGTCACAGTGTCAAAGTTATTACATTAAGTAAATTATTGTATTTTTTGTGCAGCACACGCTGTTCACCAGCTAGCTTATTTGAAGTACCCTAGACCATTTTTTTATTATTATCTTCTTTGTACAGTTTTTTTTCGTTCCTATTGCTTTATTATAAGTATAGATAGATACCACTAAAAGGTAAAATTATTCATCTATACTTATAATAAAACTGTATCGGGTCCAATTCTGTACATTGAAGATATTTTGATTTTTTTTTGGACCTTACTCTATATTCGACTTTTTTTCATTTTTGTCTGTCTGTCTATCTGTCTGTCTGTCTGTATCTTGGCTAGGCATCACGCCGAAACTACTGAATGAATTTATATGAAACTTAGTATGATTTGAGTTCATACTACGAGGTAGGACATAGGCTACTTTTCATCCCGAAAAATGAAAGGGTTCCCGCAGGATTGGGAAAAAAGTTATTTCAAAAAACACTTACCACTCTGAAATTACTAAACGGATTTTGATGCAACTTGGCACTGTCATAGTTTATATGATGGGTGAAAATTGAGGATACTTTTTATCCCGAAAAATAAATAGTTCCTGTGGGATAATGTCCCAAATTCTGTAAATTAAAGATATTTTGTAATTCTTTTTGGGGGCCGTTCTATATTCAATACTAAAGCCAAAACTGTATTTTATTATTTTTGTCTCTCTGTCTGTCTGTCCGTCTGTCTGTCTGTATCCTGGCTAGGCATCACGCCGAAAATACTCAATGAATTCAAATTAAATTTGGTATGATTTGAGTTCATACTTTGAGGTAAGACATAGGATACTTTTCATCCCGGAAAATTAAAGTGTTCCTGCAGGATAGGCGTTGAAAGTTATTTAAAAGAACACGTATCACGCTGAAATTACTTGATGGATTTTGTTGAAACTTGGCACAGTCATAGTTTATATAATGGGTAAAAATAGAGGATACTTTTTATCCTGAAAAATAAAGTGTTCCTTCGGGATGAGGTCTAAAATTCTGTAGATTGAAGATAGTATGTTTTTTTTGGAGGACGTTCTATGTTCAATACTAAAGCCAACACTGTATTTTTTTTTGTCTGTCTGTCTGTTTGTCCGTCTGTCTGTCTGTATCTTGGAAGCGCACTACGCCGAAAATACTTAATGAATTCAAATTTAATTTGGTATGATTTGAGTTCACACTTCCAGGTAGGACATTGAATACTTTTCATCCCGAAAAAATTAAGTGTTCCTGCAGGATAGGGGTGGAAAATTATTTAAATGAACACTTAGCACGCTGAAACTATTGGACGGATGTTGATGCAACTTGGCACAGACATAGTTTATAAGATAGGTGAAAATTATAGATACATTTCGTCCCGAAAAAATAAAGGGTTCCTGTGGTCCAAATTCTGTACAAGATATAGTGAAATATTTTTTTGGAGTTTTCTCTATGTTCGATAATGAAGCCTAAACTGTATGTTTTTTTTTCATTTTTGTATGTCTGTCACTCTGTATCTTAGCCGCGCATCACGCCGCCGGAACTACTGGATGAATTCAAAAGAAACTTGCTATGATTTGAGTTCGTACTACGAGGTAGGACATATGATACTTTACATATCGGATTTTTTTTGGGTTATTATTTAGGGGTTGCAACTTATTTAAAAGAACATGTACCACGCTGAAAGTAATGGACGGGTTTTGATGCAACTTGGCACTGTCTTAAGTTATATGATAGGTTAAAAATGAGGACCGAATAAGTAAAGGGTTTCTGCGGGATATGGGTCCAAAGTTATGTTAATATTTAAGTAATAAAAAATATTTTTTGTATGGTTCTCTATATTTGATACTGAAGCCAAACTGTTTTACTTTTTAATTTGGTCTGTCTGTTTGTCCGTATCTTGACCGCGCATTGCACCCAAACTACTAAATGAATTCAAATGAAAAAAATGCTCTTGGGTGCTTAAAACAGGTATCGAACAATTTTTTTTTAATCGTTTATTTTTTCTGTTTGTGTGTTCACGCATCACTTAAAAACTACGCGACCGATTGCAATGCGGTTTTCAATAGCTTAGGGTTTTATTTAAATCTGGTTTAATTGGTATCTCAATCCGGTGAGTTAGAAGCCGAGCAATTGATAAAGTATTTTTGATGGCTGAAGAAATTTTGTTCAAATGTTGGTATATTGGTCCTGGAATAGCACATTATGGTACTTAGAACCTAAAGAAAAGAACACGCGTGCGAAGCCGCGGGTACAGCTAGTTAATAATAAATTAAACAACGGCAACTATCGCGTGTCCTGCATTTACACAAATATGAGAGAGGGTCGAGCATTTACTTTCCAGGTTGCGTGCAACCAGAGAGGCTCGAGCATTTGGTCGGTACGATGAGATAACTCTTAGATCTGATGATAGATACATACCTCTTTATTGAACATCACTTAAATAAAAATCTAACAACAACTATTAACTAACAGGCATATTTTAGTTTAATAATCTAAAGACTAAAACCGTTCACGCCTGTCTGAACTGGATCAAGTAACTGGAATATTGGTGACAGAGCACATAATACATTTTTTCTACTGACACTGGAGCGATAGTCGGATAATCCGCATCCTGTTTAATTTATCGGAAAATTGCATTTCTTTTTAGTAGTTTTTATTGGATACTCCATTATTACTATAAGACTATTCATGATAATATAGCAATGTCATGGCGTTATGCTATATGTATCCACTATGCTGGGTTTAGGCTTTATTTATCTGTACTCACACCCTTTCAATCCTGTGTCAAGCGCGGTGGATTGGCGATATATAATAATTATTATAATCCATACCTACTTATACTTGGTACTAGATAGATAGATAGATAGATAGATAGATAGATTAACTCTTTATTGAACACCACAAGTACAACGAGAAATTATATCTAAAAATAAAGTATAACAATGAGTGTCACAAGGGTACTTGGTATACGGACTCATATCCGCAACTAGGCCGAACATCGGCACCTTTTGCATGATACGGCCGGCCACAGGTAGTTCAGCCTCCTTATGTCCCTCAGGAAAGCCAGCAGCTCACTTATTTCAGCGTAGGCTTTTCTCAGGGTAGAAGTCGTTCCCATGAACTGTTCTCTTTGTGACGCCACGCTTACGCACTCCAGGAGTACATGCGTGGCCGTTTCTTTTGCCCCCATGCACCCTCTGCACAAGGGACTGTCTATGACACCTAGTATGTGAAGGTGTTTATTAAGGGGACAATGACTAGTGACAATTCCCACCACTTGTCAGAGACTGTCCCGTTTAAGTTTCAGAAGTTTTCGGGAGTATCTCAGTTGTAACTACGGAAAAACCTCCCTAGGCTGCTTGTCTGTTTATACTTGCCCATAGTTCATGATGTAGTTTGGTTGTCCTTTGACGGATCCAGGCACGAATTTGTCTGAAAAGCAATGGAATCATTGGCTCCGGCCCTAAACGGCACATGCCCGAACCTCTCCTTGCCAGTTCATCAGCTGCATCGTTCTCTCTAGATCCGCCATATCCCTTTATCCATTGGAGAGTGAGATCATTATGTTTACTCACCTCCTGCAGAAGATGGTAACACTGGATAGTTAGCCCCGATGAGTGTTCATACCTTTGAAGTGCTTTTAGGACTGCGGCTCTCTGAGATATTCTGATATTATGGTTAGTTACCTTCCTGCGCAGTATCGCTGTTGCTGCTTGAATTATACCCACACATTGTACTTGGAAAATAGAGTTGTGGGTACTGCTGATATATACATGTTCAAGTCTTTCGAGAACGTACTTGCTCCCGTCCTTGTTTCCATTTTGGAACCATCTGTGTAGATTTTAACTTCGTGAGTGTTCGACCTATCACTAGGTTCCTGATGTAATTGTATCTTGTAGTGTTTAGTAAAATGGTGTTGTTTTGATACCCGGTCATAAATCGAGAGTATGTTTAGGTTACCCTCTCCATAATCCCGTAATAGTGTGGAATGCTCGACTATGTTGATCCCAGAGATTGATTGCTTTAAGTCTGTAAGCAGACGCAACAGCGTCATGCTGGATATGCAACAGTAACGGTGGCAAACCCAGCAGAGCTTCAAGAGCAGCAGCAGGTGCTGTTCTCATGCAGCTGGTCACCGCTACACAGGCTAACCTCTGGAATGATTGTAGTTTATTTATGGTAGATACTTGTTTAGTCCTCGGCCACCAAACTAGTGAACCAAGTGCTAAAGAAGGCCTAATCACAGTGTTATATAACCAAAGTGTTATATTTGAACTTATGCCCCATGTTTTACCTATCAGCCTAAGACATTGCCAGAAGGAGATGGTTATATTCTTGATTTTAATTTTTAGGTGTCTAACCCAGTTTAATTTGCTGTCTAAGATGATACCCAGGAACTTTGCCTCATACGCTGCGTTTATGCTTCTAAAGTTAGTTCTTTCAAAAGCACGTTCAATGGTAATGGTAGCGCAATGGTAGATATATCGCCAAAAAACAAGCGACTGGATTTATCATGTTCTATCGTGCTTATTAGTTTATGTAAGGCTGACTCTGTTAATTTACCCGAATTATATGCGTGTTGATGTGGGAGTAGTGGTGATACAGTAAGTATGCTATCTCTAAACTACCGATCACTAAGTCTTTCCAAGGTGTTAAGGAGATGTAAGACTTATCGGTCTATAAGATTTGGGGTCTGTATAGTCACTATTTCCAGGTTTGGGAATAAGTTCTTGTACTTGGACTGTCATCGTAGGAACGTCATATAGACATCTCAGAATTTAGATATATCGCCAATCCACTTGGCATCGCTGCAAGGAGTCCAGAACAGACTAAGTCTCGATTGAGTCAAAGGCCTTCATGCATAAACGCTAAGCACAGTGGCCGATTATACACTTTGTTCTTCTGTTTAATCTGGCGCACTGTGTGTATGTGATATAGATCAACCTTCTTGAAAAATGGTACCACTACACTACTATGCCGTAACTCGGGAGTTCTCCCAAATTTGTTAACGGAGTTCAAAAAGACCTGAAGCTAATGGAGGACAGTTTTACCTACTGCCTTTAATAACTCCGATGTAACTCCTCATTTTTCCACCTTTTCCATTTTTCAATTATTGCTGAGCTTTTTCATCTCTTCCAAGCTGACATCTGGCAGCTCATCAGTATATTGGCGACTCAACGTGGCTCTTGAATCCTCACAAACCATTTCTGGTCCAGTTTTGACACGACAGTTCTGCCATTAGCTGTTTTGAGCTTTGTAATATGATTTCTACCAAGTTGCACAACGAACATTTTAAACCCTTGGTTTTGCTCTCATACCTTTTGTATACGACGTGAGCTGGTAGTACTGAAGGTCACATCACGTCACGTCATGACAGCTTCTTGTTCTGAGAGCTTGAATTGTTTGCCCTTACACTGCAAACTGCAGAACTTTTGGCCCTCTTCCGTGAGGATCCTCACCACCTTATCCTGTCCCTTGTTGACATCGCATGTTGTATCCCCGTCATCGAAATGTCTTTCTAGATTTACTTGGAACTTTTCGGACCCAGTCATAATTTGGAACAGGTATGGCCGGAGCGTGGACTTTATCAGGCGGACTCACTCAAGTTGAAAGTCGAACAGAATGCCTTGAATCAATCGGTGATTGCTGCCGGTATTACACCTATTGATCACTGAGACATCTCTGAACATGTGCTTCTTATCCGCTATATAAAGTCGATCTCATTTTTGATAACACCATCCGGGCTTCGCCACTTCTACTCCACTTTACCGTGGCGAAGCCAGGATCTGCTAATATAAAGAATTCATTAACAAGACCTCCCAAAAAAGTCGGCAAGTTGAGAAGTTATTTTTCCTTATCATCAACTAATTAATTGCTTTCTCAAAAACTCAAACAAATTCAAAATGACGATGAAAAAACGTAAGCGTAAACCTAATTAGATATTAATGATGTGTCAATACTTCCGGGCTTATATTAATTAGTTTTAGATAATGATGCTGGAGGGTGAAATGTTTGGTAAATAAGGGAAACATTTGCTTTTAATTACATTAAAATTGTAGAGATAAATTCAAATACATTTTTTTTATTTTTTCCACAAGGTAAAAATAAGGTGGTAATAAACATAATTATTCAAATAACAGATCATTATGGACCTTGTCGGGCACAGAAACTAGAAGAGAGCAGGAGTTATATATATATACCTATATTATATATATAACAGTTATAATAATGTTAAAATATATTTAGATTCCTACTTTAGTTAAGAACCTAACATTTTAATATTGTTTGCTATCTTTGAAGGAATCATGCAAAGAATAATAAAATTTTTTAGTTAGAAAAAGTTTTAGTTAAGCGGCAAATATACTTTCCTTTTAGATATAGTTTTTTTTTTTCGGATCATGTTTTTCTTTTCTAGGACAATTTGCATTTTCCCATTTGGAGACCATTTCCGAGACATGCGAGACTTGAACTTCGTGATGTCACCTATCTATTTAACGACACAGTTTCCAAGTTTTTCGAGAGCTTGAGAATCTATACTTAAAATATCCATTTATCAATACTTTTAATCTGTACTTATAATAAAGCAATATGAACGTAAATGTCTGTACAATGAAGAATTAAAAAAAAGTATATTGTACATTATAGGTACTTTTGGTCCGGGAATAATGCGTATAAGCTATTTTAAAATGAAGTGACCGGGCACGGGCTTATGCCCGTGCCGCGGGCACAGCTAGTATTAAAGTAAGTATTGTAACATTGCTTGCTGGCTTGTCGTATTAGATAGTGCTGGCCTCTGGTGTCAGAGTTAGTCAGGCCGCCCGAGGGCCTCTGACAATAGATATGATTATGATATGATATAAAAAACATAAAAAAATTACACACAAATAAATGTTGACAACATAAAAACATCAACGTGAGCCCGCAACCTTGTCACGCAATATGACTTGCAACTTATAATATCTCATGAAATTATGTACCGGCCTGGATTCGGTGACAATAACGGTGACGGTGATTATGTTTAGGTTACAGTTACAGTCAATATTATTGCGCATCCGGCTTGAACATAGTGAAAATCATGTATATTCAGTTAATTATGCGAATTGTGGTTACCATCGATTTCAAAGTCCTTTAATATCTAAGTAGTTACCAACCTAATGTTTAAAAATCAACTCAAAAATTAATGACCTTATCAATGCCTTTCCACAACTAATCTATCACTCTCTAACAACTCACTTTTAACTCTTGCAAAATAAAGATCAAAGTAAAATAGATCCTAATGTTACATAGATAAGATTTAAAGAAGTTTTTTTCAGTATGAAGTCAATTTGGTTTAAGTGAAACCCATTTGTCATTGGCAATGATTGAATTCTGCGTCGGTTTTGATTTATCACCATTTTCTTTGATTGGATGATCTATGGAGAGGCGAGGACAGTTTCACTGAAAAGTAACAGAGTTGAAGTTTATTTATCCATTTTGTGATAGGTAGAAGAGAATATTCTTGAAATCGTTTGTCATTGTACTAAAGTTTGTCATTGTACTAAAGTTTGTCATTGTACTAAAGTTTGTCATTGTACTAAAGTTTCGAAAATTATATTACTTATTATAAAGCAGTAGGTAAGTAATAAAAAATTATTTAAAGAGAAATTTAAAAATAATGGTCTCTTGGACAAGTAAGTAATTTGTATCATGATCTACGAAGCTAATTGTTATTCTGTGGTGGTTACTGTCATCATCTTCATTCTGATACATTTGTGTAAAAAATATTCAATGTTGATTAAATTAGTAATAAAAAGTAAAATTTTAAAAAAGTTATTGAGCATTTTTTTAAATTAAATATCCCTTTTTTTACTTCTATTTTTTTAAATACATTGTCATGGATTTGCGAGCTACCCTGAAGGCTTTAGCCAGATAGATAATCGGGAAGTGCTCGAAATTTGAATTGCAAGATCCCAGGACAGACAGATATACATACAAGTGGAATTGAATAAAAGCTTTTAACTTTTAAAATACAAATAAAAATAAGAAGAAAAAAGGTCTGCAAGAGGAAGACGTCGCGCGTCGCCTGTCATGTAAACTCGAATGGACTTATGAGTGGCGCCCCCTAGGGAAATAAGGTGCGACCTGTTATTTGTTCGTTTACTGCAAGATGTTAGGTGGAAATTCAGTGGAAATGCAGTGGAAATGGTCAGACGTGATGTTTACCATCAGACGAGCGTCCTGGTCGTTGTGTGAATTGAAATAAGTGTTTTTGTACAGTTTCACTGGGGCAAAGTAATGAGGTCATTGAGTTAGTTCGATATTATTTAACTACTATTAAGTAAGTATTAACAAATTATTTATTAACTGAGGTACGCTGAGTGTCACTCACGCCGTCACGCCTGTAATGAGGACTAACGGATTTAGGAATGAATTTATATTAGGTTTGAAAATATTGAATACTTACAATGAAATGATATTATATATAGAGAAATCTCTGAAAAATGTCTTCTTAAACAATAAGCACATAATAACTTAATTTAAATTACTGTGCTAATTAATAACTTTTTACAGTTTTTATGTCATAGGGATAATCTTAGTATATGATTGATGTCGCAAATAAATAAAGGAAAAACTAAAAAATAAACATATGTGCATTCCATCATGTATTCACTAATATTGAAAAATGTATGTACTGTCAAAAGAAGCTTTGATTTTGCTTTTAAAATCCAGTTCAGGTAATCTTGTCACAACCAGAGGCAATTTATTGTATATATCAATTTTTAAACATAGTCTTACAAACAAACAAATATAAGACAAACTTAATTCGTTGATAAAAAAATGAAAACAAAATATGACTGAAATAATATATATAAATGAAATATAGTAACAAAAAAAACTATTCAGACAATTATTAAAAAGCTTTGCTGTAATATGTGACATAGCGGATGTCTTCCCATATTAAAAGAATCATGGAAATTAATTCAGATAACCCGAAGAGAAGAGAGAACACACAGACACAAAAAAAAACAGTCGAATTGATAACTTCTTCCTTTAGGAATTTGAATAAGAAATGCCTTTACGCATCTTTTACGCATCATAGTTTCGAAACAAAAAATATTTTATGAATCGAATATTTATTTCAAAACATTCGAATTCAAGTTGTCGACAAGGACCTATACTTTTTGTTATACTCGTAGTATCCACTTGTGAGATGTACTTAACATTCTGTGAACGACACTATTTTTAACCGCGAAGCGCGAGCGAAGAGTCTCCGTTTCAGCTTAGCCGAAAATTCTTTCGTATGTCTGTCCGGCTGTTGTCCTCTACAGGTCGCATTTCTCAACTGGGCCATTATTCTCTATGAACAGTCACACGCGTAACGCGTCTCGCTGTGGAATCGTTCGGAAAAGTACGGCAATACTCGAACATGCACAAACAATTCCACGCAGATATCTTAACGCGGCGCGTTACGTCGTCGAGTGGCAATAGAGAATAAGGTCCCTGATCTAGACGAAACTTGGTATACAGTTTAAACGCATTTTTAGAATTTTTAAATCGTCGGGGATTTTTTATTGGGGGGGCTACTGAATATCTCCGCCTTGTTAGATCTAATTTCGATGGTTCTTTTTATATGCTTTATATTAGCTTCACTTGTATGTTTGTATGTTTGTAACCGACTCCTTTGGACGCTATTTTGACCCACTTTAAACGGTCAAATTTCATTCAAATTTTGCACACCTGTCAAAGACCGATGACAATACAATAATTCGGAAAAAACCTTATAAATAAACCAAACTAAAAAGTAGAAAATAAATAATAGTTTAAAAAAACTAAAAAACACGCTTTATATAGAAAAAAAAGTAAATAAGAAAAAAAAGTTGCGTCGTGATGAGCAGAATAGCTGCTCAAAATGCAGTAAACTTCTCACTTTTAGGTTTCTACTAGATGGCGCTACTGTGCACCGCTACATTGTTTGCTAAAAAGTTTATGCTCGCGAAGTTTATTTAGGGACTAGTAGCTCTGTGAGCTGTAGACCACAGCTCACAGAGCCACTAGTAAATAAATATAAACATATTTATCTAAATTACCCAAATTCAAGCAATGTTCAATCACGATCCAAAATAATTATTCACCAACCAGTTTTCCATGCGTAAATCAAAATGTTAATATTCCTTCATAACACAGTATTTATAGGCATTTCCCAATAATGGCTTACATTAAAATGCGCACGTATAATTGAATTTAGTTTGCATAATAGCGGAACACCGGAACAGGATGACGGAATTAATATTCTGTAACCAGTGAGGGCAGCGATGATGTTATGCAAAACCAAAAACTACATGTCAATTTTAGGTAATATTGGTGAAAAAAAAACGACTAAATATAGATAGATAGATTCTTTATTTTACTCAAATGATAGGTAATGTATTTATCTTTTAGCGAACTAATATTAAAACAATAGTAATATTATAATGGTCATATAAATTTCAAACGATTCAATTGTTCATGAATATGTTTACCTCGGGCCAACTATGCAATTGGGTAGGAACAACTTCGACAGGGTAGCTAATAGGTGAATTCGGTTGGTATGGCCAGCATTTGGTAAACTACGTTAGATCTTCTTGTCGTCCATACTACAGTGCCTATAGACGAAAGTCTTCAACGCGTGTGTTCTACCATTCATGACCTACGGAGAAGAAACGTGGACACTCACAGTGAGGCTGATACACAAATTTAAAGTCGCTCAGCGAGCTATGGAGAGAGCTATGCTAAGAGTTTCTCTAAAGTACAGAATCTGAAATGAGTATATCCGCCGGAGAACAAAGGTAACCGACATAGCTCAAAAAATTAGCAAGCAAGGTGAAGTGGCAATGGGACGGTCACATAACTTAAAAACTGACAACCGTTGGGGTAAACGAGTTCTAGAGTGGAGACCACGTTTGGGCAAGCGATGTAGGTCGTCTGCCGGCCAGATGGAGTGATGACTTATGAATAGCCGCTGGTAGCGACTGGATGAGGAGAGCCGAAGATCAGGCTCAGTGGCGTTCACAAGGAGAGGCCTACGTCCAGCAGTGGACGAATACGAGCTGATGATGATGATGATCCAGCAGAGAACCAAGGTAACCAACATTGCTCGGGGAATAAGCAAGCTGAAGTGGCATTGGGCATCATTTTTCATCATATTTGTCGTAGAACCGAAGGAGTAGAAGAAATCTAGAGAAGAGACCGCGAATTGGAAAATGTAGTGTAGAATTCCCTCCAGCTACATGTAGCGACGATCTGCGCAATGTAGTTAGCTGTCATTGGATGAGAAGGGCCGTAGTTCAGGTTCAGTGGCCTGCCTTGGAAGAGGCCTATGTCCAGCAATGGACGAATGCAGGCTGTTGATTACGAATGTTCAAAACACCATTTCGAGTATCTTGAATTCCTCTATATCCCATCGATTCAGGTTTTCACATTCTATTCGTCATCAGGCCCTCTTGACGATCGGTTGGTTAAGTGATGTTACCCTGACTGCAAAACCAACCAACGGTCGTGAATTCGAATCCCGTAAGGTGTAAACATTTTTGTGATGAGCAGAAATGTTTGATTTTGAGTCATGTATGTAATATTCGTATCTATGTGGGGTATCAGATTGGAATAACCAAAACACTTCTTTAACTTCTTCTTAGGTTTATTTGTAAATACAATAATTACATCTTAGTGGCTCGTCGACATCTTGAATTGCGAGTCCTGAATGAACTTATGATCTAATGAATGAGAACGAATTTATTAAAACAAATAGGTAAGTTAATCGTTCTATACAGATGGTACAAAAGGATATGGTGCGTTCCATATCACACAGAAATTATCATACATGTATGGTTATCCGTTGTCTAGTGCCCACAGTACAGGGTATCCTAGTTTGGGGCTAGGTAAATGGTGTGAGTTTTCCCGAATACTTTTATTTATATTTATAACTAGATGCGCCACGCGGTTTTACCCACGTGGATTATGATCATGGATGATAATGATTATGAAAAGTAGCCTGGTATGTAAAGTTAGTACAAACTTTCATCCAAATCTGTTCAACCATTTGAGCGCGAAGGAGTAGGTAACAAACATACACAAACACATACATCTATACACTTTCGTTTCTTTTCTTCCTTTATATTAACAGTGTGATATGCTGGTACGAAGAAAGCCATCAAAACTGAACATTGAATCACAACGTGGACCGTCAACGAACACATAATCACTTCATCAGGCAAGTGAAGTCACATGCTCGCAGCTAGTAGCTTTAGCGCCAAACCAAGTACTTTGAAATCGGATTAAACGATAAATTTTATGCAAGCGGTAAATTATTGACAAAACCGGACAAGTGCGTGTTGAACTCGCGCGTTGAGGGTTTCGTACGATGGATAATTATCTTACAATATTGAGAGATTTACCATGTTATTTTAGGAGTATATACTTTTTATAAGTTTCGTACATAACTAGCATAAAAGCTAAAAAAACACGCTTGCCCTGCCAAAAAATAACTTAAAGACGTTTTTTTTCGCCTTTGTAAATGGAGCCATAATGCCGTCATAATGTTTTTTTTTCCAGAAAAATATATAAGTAGTCTAGGTTACTCGGGGGTATGTAAGGATTCTAACGATGCCCCATTAGTCTAAATCTATTCAGACATTTAAAAGTTATGGTGGAATAAAGAAACTCACAGCCATACAAACATACATACATATATGAATGCTAAAAACATAACACTCCTTTTTTGGGCAGTCCTGTAATAACAAGTACAAAGCTATTTAGTTTCGGCGGTGGATAAGGGTGGTAATGGTCAATTTTCATTTATTTTTTTATATTACTTTAAAACTATATATTTTAAAATTATAGGAATAAGTTAATTTAAAAACGTTTAAAAAAAGCTTTTATGCAGTAGCCATATCATGATGAAATTTAGAACGGTCTGTCAGAATTAAATGCGTATACAACATTTACAGCCGTATTCACAAACAATACTTTCCTAAGTAAAGCAGCGACCCTATGCAAAGTAAGCCATTTCACTATGCGTTCGTCAGGTCGGCAAAATATTTAGTTAGATAGTAAAATAGAAAAAAAGTCCACATAGGCCGAACTTTGAAATTTATTTACAGCTTTATTGCCTCTTTTTAGTTTTGGACACAGTTTTTTTCCCCATTTTTTTTTTTGGTTGCTGTTTGACTTTCATTTTAATACCGCACTCGAAAGGTTTTGGTAGTTATTTGGTTCCGTCAGAAATATAATATGGCAGTACTAAGCCGCCATATTAGTTTTATTGACGATTCTATAAACAAAATAATATATCCAAATAATATATCCTTTGTGAATATCCTATGTCACTCAAGTAGTGCAGGTAAGTTGCCAACCTTATTTTAAGCTTTAAGCTTTTATTTAACTTGCAATGTTTGTTTGTATGTATGTTTGTTGAAGTCAAATCTTGCAAGATGATTAGAACCACTTGTTCTTATCCTATGGAATTGAATTTTTACTTGTTGGTTCAGTTCCGATAGCAATGCATTTTTATGGTAAGCATGACCTGAATCATCTAGAATTAGCTCCAGATAAAGGAATTCTTCAACGGTTAACAGCACAGATATGACATTTAGTGTTCGCTTTTTATTTTGATAGCCGGTTTTCAATTTTACCATGACATGGTCTCCAGATAGAGGGACTCTTCAACGTTCAAAAGCACAGGCACTTTTTTGTACTACGCATTTAATTATATCAGCCAGGGTTGTATACATTTTAGGTCTAAAATAAAAAATAAGGATAAAGTTAAATGAAAATATGGCCTTGTTTGATATGCCATATATATACATGGCCATATTTTTTCTTTTTTACAAGTTTTATGTTTGACAAGTTGATGTGTCAAAATGTAAAAAGACGTGATGATATAAGCACGCTTTTCATCTGACGGTAAGCGTAACTGTGACTAACTCCTCCTCCCCTCAACTTTCCTAATAATGGTGCTATATACAAAATTCTGCAGAGCATTCGATCTGCTTTTAGTTCGAATTCTCTGCAGAGATAGAGAATGATTAATTATATTATTTACCGAACTTCTTTTTACCTCCAGTAATGCAGCATACAATTTCTCGAATAAATCATGAAATCCGACCAAAGCTAGATTCCTTTATACCCATTCAAATTCAAAGCAGGTCGGCCGATGGAATCTTTCTCTTACAATATTTTTACAACGATTGCTCTCCAATGGACAAGGAATATTTATGAGACGGCTATCAAATCTATCATTTTCTTTATGTTGTGTGCTATAATCTAAAATTCAAAATTGAGAGCAACTCAGTTTTTATAGTAATTTTAAAAAGCCTTTCATTATGTCAAAATCACGTCAGATTATGTCAATTTATAATTTCAAAGAACATATTATATGCCGAGTTGTATTGCCCAGTAGCCATATATCTAACCTGCGTTATAGTCGATGACGTACCTATTTATGATAGCATCCGTGATTTGTTGATATGATTTTCGAAAAGATGTCCTTTTTAAAAAAAACTATCGTGAAAAAAAAACATTTTTACGAAAAGGTGTGCCATTTCTAACGGGTTCTATTGTCCATATCTCTAAGCCCGCGCCATGATTGATGACGTATTTGCGAGAGCGTCGTGATTGGCTGATTTGATTTTCGAAAAGACGTTCGTTTTTAAATTGAGTGTTGGCGTAATGAACATTCTGATTTGTGAATTGGGACTCATTATGTTCTTTGTTGGAATTTAAAAGATTTTTTGGGTCTAATAAAGTTGTTAAATAAACGTAATGAAGTGCCTACCTATTATAAATGCTATTAAATATTGTTTATCTGGATCTTATCATTATTATATATCTAGTCATAATCATGTAAATGCGCCTTAGTGAACAGTTTTGGGGGTATAACATCCCCCTGCCTCACTCCCTTGCGCAGTTGGATAGTTGTCTGCCGGTTCTGGATAATGCATCCCAGTATTGACTGAATTAAGTAATTATAATCTTGTAACAAAATTGGAGTACTTATATAATAGTTTTTGGGATTTTTAACATAGACCCTTGCGCATCAAGCGACAGTTTTGTTGAGTAAAATAAGAATACAAAGGTAACAAGAATAAACAAACAACAAAACAAGATGGATAAAAATCAATCACGTCGCATATTTTTCACCAAATCTTCAGTTATGCACAGTAGTTTTACTCGTATCTATCCCGGGAAAAACATTTTTAATATTTTTTGTTTTATTTATTACAATAGTATCTGAAATAGGAGGGCCTACATTACGACACAAAATACTAATTATAACATGAAGTAACTAGCCCATGATTGTGCTTTGCTAAACAATCAATCCATCCATTCCAAATCCATCCAAGATACACTATCTATTCCATATCTATTTAAATGAACTACCGGAAGAATTTATCTATCTATAGATACATGGCGATCACCAATTTTACTTGCCTGTAATATCATTACTTAAAACCAAAATAGAAAAAGTCAAAAAAGTAAATGATGAAAAACCTCACTGAATGTGAATCTTACATATTTAATACAGAATGCTTTATCAATACTGGTAGTTAATTTAAAGCAATCTCCAAATAATTATGTCAAAAGATCATTATGTTCAAACACACAAAAAAATACGTTAACCTTTAACCATTTTACCCGACAAATAAACAAAGACCAATTCTTTCAACCCATCAAATCTCGCGAACCAACCTCAGAAACGTTCCAAAGAGGTTTTCAAAGAGTTTTCCGAAGAATCGAGTTAAGTAAACGGTGGGCATGCGTTAAAAGCATTAAACTTTTTGTTGTGCCCTCGAAGACTCGCAGCCAGTCAAATTGGGCGTGAACTGCGTAAGGGAATGGCGGAGGATGTGGGAAAAGGTTTTTGCGGATGTGGTATGAAAAATGATTCAGAGTAAACATTCAATAGCCAAGCTTAAGCCAAAAATATGGGTGGTGCTCTATGCGCACGGCCGTTTATTTGTCGTGAATCGTCTACGCCACGTACAAATCGCGAGTAATACCGATCACAAAAAACATCTATAATGCTGATTTTGCTCTGTGCGTTCTCTTTCTCTCAAAAATTAAATATAACATCATTGAACTGACTATATAAGCTAAAAAAATAACACCAAAAATAGATCTCTGGAGACTATAAAAGCGAGACGATATAGACGTTTTCGTTACTATTCACTTGTTAGTCCCCCCGTTTCACGTTTCACGTCAAAACCCACGCAAATGAGTGAAATTAAGATTTCCTACAAAAAATACCTAATACTGGAATACAGAAATGCTGATAGAAATCAACACAACATTCACTCGATGTAGGCTTGTTGCATTTCCATGCATTATTATTTATTTCTGACTTGGCAATCGTTTGACCACCTGATGGAAAGTGATGATGTGGTCGAAGATGTAGCACGCTTGCCTAGTAGATACCTATTCACTCTTGATTTGAACACACCTGGGTTTTACATTACCGGAAACACTGACGAGGGCAGAGCATTCCACTTCTTTCCAGTTCTTATAATAAATGAAGAAGCGTGACGCTTCGTTCTTGTGCGACGTATTTCAACCATGAAAGGGTGGCGCTTTGACGATCGTTTAGACGTGCGGTGATGGAAAGATGAAAGGGTTTTCTTTTAGTTCTATCTCTTTCTCATCGACAATCCGTTTAAAAGTGGGCTCTTCCGTAAGACTTCATTGTAATCTTTTATAGCCTTTCATTCCAGAACATCACCGTTCAATTGTAAGAACCGAAAGCAGCAAGTAACAAAAAGTCTGTACAGTGAAAATAAGAAAATAAGTCCTAGGGGACTTAAACTAAGCTACAGTATACGTTTTTTTAAATGGTGCCTGTCTATTTGTCTATCTGTTCGCGTATCACGTTAAAACAGCTGAACCGATTACGATGCGATTCATATGAATAACTTAGGGTTTGATTTAAATTTTGGCGTACTTGGTATTTCAATCTAATGAGTAGAAGCCAAGCAATTGATAAAAAACTATTTGACGGCTGAACGACATTTGGTTTAATTTTATTGTACATAGGAGGTATTTTTGATCCTGGAATTACAAAAATGAACCATTGAAATTGGATCTCATAAGGCGGAGATATTCAATAGTCCCATTTTTGGCCCTTTTTGCAGGAAGTACCCACTACCCACTAATCCGGAGAGGCTTTAGCACCGTAGACCACATCCATACGCTCTGGCAGATTATACAGAAAACCAAAGAGTATAATCGGCCACTATGTCTAGCGTTTGTGGACTGCGAGAAAGCTTATGATTCAGTCGAGTCCTGGGCAGTGCTACAGTCGTAACAGCAGTGCCAAATTGACTAACGGTACATTGAAGTGCTGAAGTGTTTGTATAGCTAGGCCACCATGACTATCCATCTGCAAGATACGACCACGAATTCTACCGAACTGCAAAAAGGGGTGAGGGAGAGAGACGTTATTTCTCCGAAAATGTTCACCTCTGCAATGGAAGATATTTTCAATCTTCTGAACTGGAGCGGATATGGTATTAATCGAATGCATCGATTAAGCGAATTCATCACTCACCTTCAATTTGCTGATGATATAGTCATCATAGCAGAAACCCTGGAAGACCTAAGCACAATGCTCAGTGACCTCAATACCATTTCCCAACAAACGCCCATGTCACACCCCCAGTTTATGTTGGGAACGTTATTATCGAAGCTGTTGGTCACTATATCTACTTAGGTCAGACGATCCAACTGAGCAGATCCAACTTCGACAAAGAGGTCAACCATTGAATCAAACTCGGGTGGTCAGCGTTCTGGAAGTTACGCCATATCTTCTCGTTGCTGATACTGCAGAGCATAAAGACAAGACTTTATAATCTGTGCGTGTTGCCAGTGACACAAGGTACTGAAACGTGCTCGCTAACTATTGGTCCCATACACAAACTTAAAGTCACGCAGCGTGCAATGGAGAGAGCTATGTTCGGTGTTTCACTACGTGATAGAATCCATAACGAGGGAATCCGTAGAAGAACCAAGACATAGCTCTCAGAGTTTGCAAGTTGAAGTGACATTGGGCAGGCCATATAGTTCACAGAACCGACAACCGCTGGGGAATAAAGGTTCTCGAATGGCGACCACGAACAAGCAAGCGAAGTGTAAGGAGACTGCCCACATGTTGGACGGACGACATTGTAGCCACCGCAGGAAGTCGGTGGATGGAGGCGGCACAAGACCGATCGTCATGGCGCTCTTTGGGGGATACCTATGTTCAGCAGTGGACTTTTAAAGGTTTAAATGATAATTATGTAATTTGTATTTGTTTTATTGTTATTTGGATACTCCGTTCACAACTTTTCTTCTGTTTACAATCTCGCCGGATTTATTACAATCTGACGGGTTCACAATTTCACGTTGACATTATCTTCTACCAATACTTGCTATCCTCCACTCTAGTACTATTTATCTTATGTCTACTATTTAATGTTTATTATTCTATATAAGTCACTTTTCAAAACGCCCAAATGTAATAAAATAGTAGAGTCAGGCTATAAAGAAGTTAATTTTATTGCGCCAGTTAATTTTAGTATATTTTTATTTCTTAGGCATTCCATTGTATAAATACTATATCATAATCAGATCATCATACCGTTTGTCAGTGATAAGATACACTATATATGTACTGTGGTATAACAAAACGCCTGCTTTGTACTTCCAACGATATCCGCAACCTGTCAACCTGTTGTTAACAAAGCATTTTCATGTTCATTTTCAAGAAATAATTTTGGTTTCATTCATAAAACCATCGCTTGACAAGCAATTTGCAGTGTTAAAGTTGCCATATCCTTCAGCTTTCCCAGATCACGCCCAAAACCCGCCAATGTGGAAAATAATAAAAGAGATTCTGCGTAAATAAGTTTTGTAACCTTTAAAGATGTCTCGAAGCGCTTATTCGTACCCCACATTATTTACTTCAGCGTTCACATCCAGTGGAGTAAATAAATTATCGGTTTCTTGTGGTGTGGTGTTTTTGTAGTTCACTGAGTCATCGTTGAATTCTATACTGCTGCCGCCAAATGGTATTATACAAAAAATATTTTAGCTAGTCGAATCTCATAGCGCTGATAAATATGACGTGACAGTTAAGCCGAATTTACATTACGAAATTAGTGGCATAAATGATAAGTTTAATTTCGAGAAACTTGCTGTAGAACTTGTGAAACTTGTTTCGTACAATAATAATGTCGTGAAACCTTCAGTGTCACAGTAATCATGGTTCCATCGGCATCGAAGCTTGTTTTTGCTTCAAGAAAAGACTGTCTCGAAATAAAGACGATGGTGATTGTAAGCCGGGCATTTCGATTTTTGTATTGAGGGTGCCTTGGATCCCATCGTTTCGCTGGTATTAATTTATAAATTGTATATTTTTATCGGCTTTCCAACGTTGGATCGCCATGTTTGACGCGACACCTGCACCGCGCCACCCGCACACGCATTCATATATTGTAGTCTTTGCACGCATGCACTCTGTGACACTAGTTTCATCGCATCTACGCGTTTGAAATAAATTGCATGACGTTAGTTTTAGCAACAAAATGCGCGGCACGAAACTCAGTGTTATGAAATTAATGCATGCATTGTAAAACTTGATGTTTACACGTGAAATTGATGAAACTAGTGTCGTGAAACAAATTTTATGCCACTAATTTCGTAATGTCAATAAAGCTAGGCCCACTTGCACAGCTGTCTTAACCCCGGGTTAGTATCTTATCTGGGCTAAAAATTTAAGACGAGTCGGATAGAGATACATACGCAGACAGTAGCGTGAAAGTGATAACAATATTGTATGACCAGATAGTAAAAAAAATGTACTTACTAAGTAGATGTTTTGTTTTCGTGCAAGTAGGCCTTATAGGTTCCACTACCATTTTTTTGTTGATTACTCTTCCTAGTTGATATTTTGTCTTACACTTTTAAATTGAAATATGTCACATGTATATTGGGTGAATTTTTCAAGTGGGCATGGACGGCTAAATCAGAAACTATGAGGAATAGCGAAAAGTACTCAATGGAGTCTCAGGCCCGATTTCGATGAAAACTAAAACTGCATCTTTGGATTTTTGAAAAAAAAAACATATTCCTAGGCTGGAATCGAACACGTTGATTTTGGAAAAAAAAGCACATACTGTATTATTACACCATTCGATAGTGTCGCTAATAAGGATTGAATTCTGGGAAGAAATGACATACGGCAAACTTAAAGAAAGAGGTAATTTTAGCGAAAATAGTTAAACCATAACTGATTAATTGTTCAAAATGATGACCGTTGTTTTCAATACATAGCTGGATTCGACGTCTCAAGGATTGTACTGCATTCAGTATTAAAATATTATTGAGTGGCGTCTCGTTAAAAAGGTATTTTAAGATTTTGAAGTTTCTTTGAAAGTTTTTCAATTTACCAAAAGTTTGGCCCTAAAGTGGCATTTTGCTTGAGTTGTATGTCCGCCCCCAATTGCAGTTCCACCGTTATGAATTTATTTATAACTATCTGTGCTTCGCACGCGTGTTCTTTTCTTTAGGTTCAAAGTACCATAATGTGCTATTCCAGGACCAATATACCAACATTTGAACAAAATTTCTTCAGCCATCAAAAATACTTTATGAATTGCTCGGTTTCTAACTCACCGGATTGAGATACCAATTACACCATATTTAAAACAGACCCTAAGCTATCTTACAATGAAAACCGCACTGCAATCGGTCGCGTAGTTTTTACGTGATCCGTGAACAAACAAACATACAGACAATCAGAGAGAAAAACACAATTAACAAAAAAAAAAATGTTCAATACCTTTTTTAAGCACCCGAGAGCATTTTTTCTTTTGAATTCATTTAGTAGTTTGGGTACGATGCGCGGTCAAGATACGGACAAACAGACAGACAAAATTAAAAAGTGAAACAGTTTGGCTTCAGTATCGAATATAGAGAATCATCCAAAAATTATTTTTTATTACTTAAATATTAACATAACTTTGGACCCATATCCCGCAGAAACCCTTTACTTATTCGGGATAAAACGTGTCCTCAATTTTAACCCATCATATAACTTAAGACATTGCCAAGTTGCATCCAAACCCGTCCATTACTTTCAGCGTGGTACGTGTTCTTTTAAATAAGTTTCAACCCCTAAATAATAACCCATAAATTTTTCGATATGTAAAGTATCATATGTCCTACCTCGTAGTACGAACTCAAATCATACCAAGTTTCTTTTGAATTCATCCAGTAGTTCCGGCGGCGTGATGCATGGCTAAGATACAGAGTGACAGACATACAGACAAAAATGAAAAAACATACAGTTTAGGCTTCATAATAGAATATAGAGTAACATCCAAAAATAAACACTATATCTTTAATTTACAGAATTTTTCAAAAAAATATTTCACTATATCTTGTACAGAATTTGGACCACAGGAACCCTTTATTTTTTCGGGACAAAATGTATCCATAATTTTCACCTATCTTATAAACTGTGCCTGTGCCAAATTGCATCAACATCCGTCCAATAGTTTCAGCGTGCTAAGTGTTCTTTTAAATAATTTTCCACCCCTATTCTGCAGGAACACTTAATTTTTTCGGGATGAAAAGTATCCAATTTCCTACCTCGAAGTGTGAACTCAAATCATACCAAATTCATTTGAATTCATTGAGTATTTTCGGCGTGGTGCGCTGCCAAAGTACAGACAGACAGACGACAAGACAGACAGACAGACAAAAATAAAAAAAATACAGTGTTGGCTTTAGTATTGAACATAGAACGTCCTCCAAAAAAAATTACATAATTTCTTCAATCTACAGAATTTTGGACATTATCCCGAAGGAACACTTTATTTTTCGGGATAAAAAGTATCCTCCATTTTTACCCATTATATAAACCATGACTGTGCCAAGTTTCAACAAAATCCGTCAAGTATTTTCAGCGTGATACGTGTTCTTTTAAATAACTTTCAACGCCAATCCTGCGGGAACCTTTCATTTTTCGGGATGAAAAGTAGCCGATGTACTACCTCGTAGTATGAACTCAAATCATACCAAGTTTCATTTAAATTCATTCAGTAGTTTCGGCGTGATGCCTAGCCAAGATACAGACAGACAGACAGACAGCCTGACAAAAATGAAAAAAAAAACAATTTTGGCTTCAGTAGCGATTATAGAGTAAGGTCCAAAAAAAATTCAAAATTTCTTCAATGTACAGAATTGGACCCGTTACAATTTTATTATAAGTATATGTATATATATATATATATATATATATATATATATATATAAATTTTATTATAAGTATATGTATATATATATATATATACATATACTTATAATAAAATTGTAACGGTAATCATCTATATATATATATAGATGATTTATTTCAGTCAAAAAAGAAACATTATTGGAATAAACTGGCCTTTATCTTCTCTAATAGATTTCACCAATGTTTTAGACTTGCCCACAAGATCTTCAGCATTTGTTTGGGTTAGTACACATTTATTTTTACATAATTTATAAGGCTTGTTTAGAATGTTTACCTAAGACTGAGCGTAGTTAAACAAAAAGCGACAGTTAAACAGAAGAAGAGCATTACCACAATACATATATAGTCTCCATATGGACAATATATGTACAATGCCATTACGGTAGTACTTCTGCAAATAAAAAATGCAATCTATTCCATTACAAATTAAATTTGCACTTCGATAGTCGGATATTTTGTCGTATTTAGATATTTTGTTATAACATCGCCAAAGTGGTAAGCTTTTTTACACAATTAAATGTTGTAATAAATGGTATAAAAATCGACTTACTCGTAAAATGGATTAACTAGTAAATAATAAAAAAAAGATCCAGGATGGAGGTCTACCTTTTCACCTTTTCTACATTTTCTCCCCTTTCAAATAATATAACAATTTTCAAAAATCATTTTTTATTTGTAAGGTAGTAACTTTAAATTAGTCTCATCAAAATTTAGTGAAGATTTGATGAGGATCTTCGGTGTGATGAGCAGAATAGCTCCTCAATTTTTTTTCGAATGTATATGTGTTGTTGGTCTATAACTGACCTCCGTCTGACGTCACCGGACGGTGGGGTGGGCGCAAAAGCGCTCCCCCACAATGCGTGACGAAGAAGGCGCACGCTAAAGTTAAGTTTTGGCCACTTGCTCAAGGGCACCCAGAAGGTACGAACCTCGACTTGGACAGTTGCCATTGATTACGGGGAGTATCGAACTAAACACCCCTGGATCTCTTAGGTAGTGATCGAGGGGGCCCTGATGAAATGGCTGGAGCCCTTTGAATGAATTGCATAATAGACCACTGATTCGGAATACACCTTCGAGAAGGATCGGCAAGAAACTCGAAGGTGAATAAAATCGACATTAATTACGGGACCTTCGACCTCGCCGGCGAGGTCGGTGTCTGTGTCTAATTGTGTTGATGGTGAATGAGACGGATTGGACGAATCTATCGCTGCCTGCACTGCAGCAGCGATTTCATCGTCCGGATCGCTCAAGATGTCTCTAGGGTATCTACGAAGGGGTCGTGCGCGTCTGTTGTTGCTTCTGTCGTGTAGTCAGAGGCCTGAACTACTAGAGGGTTGGGGTGATGGGGTGCCGCGTCAAAGTAGCGGCGAGAGGTATTTTTCATGTATTGACCTATCAAGGGAAGCTCGTGATCGCTGTTTTTCCGGCTCTCTGTTCCTATGGTATCGAAATTATTTTGTAAAGTCTGAAGTTTATATAGGGAAATGCGGGAGCCGTGAGCAAATACTACGGACGAGTATGTCATTATCGGTCGGATGAAGCCAGTGGAATCAGCCCTTTGCCTACCTAAGAAGGGATTGATGGAGCACCTTAGTTATTAATGTTA
Organism: Alsophila aescularia; assembly: GCA_946251855.1. Classification (NCBI taxonomy): domain Eukaryota; kingdom Metazoa; phylum Arthropoda; class Insecta; order Lepidoptera; family Geometridae; genus Alsophila; species Alsophila aescularia. The sequence goes on from OX276373.1 coordinate 33,285,715, forward strand.
GATGTACGCGCTACTATGCACCGCTAGATTGTTTGCAAAAAATATTGTACGCGCGAGTTCTACAGCTCACAGAACCACTAGTTTGGATGGAGCCGAGATTTTAACAAAATAAACAACAAATTAAATTTGAAGTTAATTTTATTGGTCTTACTTTTGACCGTACAATTCAAGCGAAGATAAAATAATGACAATTTCTATTTAATTACTTTCTTATATAACTTCTATAAATGCGTAGGCGATTCTAGAACATACTTCATTTGCAATAACAAGTAAGTAGTTACTTTTTTCATACAATATCGAGAAAAACATCTAAGTACATAAATGCTTATTCCACTATGCGCAATTAAATCAAGTCAACATGTAGAGTACCTCTACTGCGCATTATTCATAGAAATCATCGTACAAAAAGTGCTTACTTGGTACTTTCACAATCAAAGGAAGTACCCATTTGTATGATTAAATATGTCGCAATTGGACTTCGGTAAACAACGGTGGGTTTGTGGTACATATAACTTGGTACACAACATTATTCTTAACAGGAACGAAGCTGGCCCATTCTTAACTGAACCGAGCATCGAATAAATTAAACTTGATCGCGACTTAACGCACCTGAAGTTAACTTTAACTTACGGCTCTGACTGTGAGATATTTACGAGCTGAATGTAATTAAATTCTAGAACAGTTTTCTTGGAAAAGCAAATGGATATTTCGCTTCGCACAGGTCTTTGGGCGGCACTAGGTGAGTTGTAATTCCGATTAGGTTTGCTTCGGAAATACAAGGGAACCTACATACAAAACTGAACGTTCATAAATCTTGACACTGTTGTTCGATTCGTAAAGTTAATTACCGAATAAATAAAATATTTTTCCAAAAAAATTAAACCGCCTTCTTAATAAAAATGTTATTTTGTAAACAAGCACTAAAAAGAATGAAATAATTACAACTGAACCAGAACAGTATCACTTTTTGGAAATTACCAACGTAATAATAATGCATAAATACAACACAAGATAAGAAAGAGTTTTTTGAAGGCGGTGCCAAGCTGAGCCATAATTATTAATATAGTTGAGCATGACTTCTAACTATTTTTCTTCTGCTACGTCTTCACAAAAACCATAAACTGCGAAATCACAAACACAAAAAAAAAATTATCTACACTCATATCGTAAAATCCGGATTATGAACTCAAAAATGGTGGAATAAAGATAATTATACCGACATTACGCTTGGCACGTAGAGACGTGCCATAGACGTGTATTAGAGAATAAGCAAAAATATATTAAATTAAAACACTGTTTTTGAACTAAACGATGTTATAAAATATATTTTTCACCATTAAAACAGCGGTAGGCTCCGCACCTATGAGGGTTTTCATCATATATTATCTATGCCAGCGCGTGTATATGCGGTCCATACGATCTACCATACGTTCACCATACGGTCTATATGAGCGCGAATTTGCTGTGGACTAGATTTTGCCCTATAACTTACTTTAACCAATTAACCAATTTTACGTGATTAATTATGTTCATCAAATGTTTTATCCTGATTAAAAATGTGACAAATATGTAGTAAAAATGTGAAAACAGTGTTTGTGAGGAGAATTTGACTCCACCTGACATCACGGAACAGCAACGAACATGACGAACGAGGTTTCACTAGCAAAATCAAGAAAAGATTACTATCTTTTTTTTTCATTCCTATTGCAAGAGTGTAGATAAAGTAGTGTATGAAACAGCACATCACTAGGTATTAAAACACTCGGGTGATACTATTAAAAAACTTACTATCGTGTTATAATTCCTCTCATTATGCAACCGTTTCATAAACTACTATAAATATATCGCCAACCATTTAACAACGACAGGTTATTCGATCACTATCGATTCATCCTCACTAGAATAGTCCCGACTTCTTACTAGCCCGTCAACTTCTCAAGCGTCGGCGATGGCACACCAATTTAGATCTGTTGTAAACACACGGTGAAGTATTTCTGATGGGAGTTGCAGTTACTAGTCACAGCAGTAAGGATCTGCATTTTACACTAATTCAGGACTAAGCAGTTTCCTTCGTTTGTGTAACATACTGTTTTCCGGACTATCAATATGCTAATGTGATGTATTTTCTGACAGCTACATTCACAATATCTCTGCGGTGCCATGGATTGGAGGTGGATCAAAAACGAAACTTAAATTAATTAATAAAAGAAAAGATTTACATCTTGCTTTCCTGGTAATTTTTGGACATCTTGCTACCGACCTTTGGATCTGAGAAGTAGGTATCCACGTCAATATAAAAAGTGAAATGTTATTTTATGGGTTTTTTTTTATAGCAGTTAACGCCTGCTTAGCGTTAATATACATAATAATTTTTCTAATTGAAAAATTTGGATCACGGACGAGATTCAAACTCGCATCTCAGTGCGGCACATCCCTTTACCAAATGTTTCCATTAGAAAAATTATTATATAAATGAAACGTTGTCTGTTTGTTCGTTTGTTTGGAACGCGATAACGGCTGGACGGATTTTGATGAAATTTGGAATGAAGATAGCTTATACCCTGGAATAACACATAGGATACTTTTCATCATCATCATCATACTTCACTTTCAAACTGAACAAGGCTGAACGGATTTTGATGAAATTTGGATTGGAGATAGCTTAAATCCTGGAATAACACGTATGATTCATTTCATCATCTTCATCATCATCATCATACTTCACTGTCAAATGGCTGTAAGGATTTTGATGAAATTTAGAATAAAGATGGCTTATACCCTGGCATAACATATGATTATTTTCATCATCATCATCATACTTGACTCGCAAACGGCTGAAAGATTTTGATAAAACTTAAAATGGAGATAGCATATACCCTGGAATAACATATGGGATACTTACTTTCATCATCAACATCATCATCCCTCAAGCGGGTGAAACCGTGTGAAGCCGTTAGTAATATTATATTTCTATCGGTTATACCTTTTTGATCGCACTCGCGGTAACATAAGTCAAAGCACTTAAACCAGATCCAGATCTTATAATCTTACAGATCTGCGTGAACGTCCACAACTCTACCCCGTACTCAATACAGATGCCATTTGATTTGACAAATTGCATCCTTTGTCGGCACCGAGCTGTCGATAACCCCGCACTATTTGTACTATGAGACCCGCTAAACGGTTTGATTCTTCCTGGCGACTTGACGGAACCCTGTTTTTGTTGGTTTTCACAAGAGGCTTTTTTCATGTGGATCCTTTTTTGTAGGTTAGTCAATGGGACAGAAGACGGTTTTGTGAGCCTTCACATTTAGGTAACTTTAGAAAGTTAAGGAGTTGGTATCTGGGTCCATAAATAAATACATCGGGCTATTTAGTTTACTGACAGAGTCCCGGCATATTTTTTGCGGTTCAGGCGCTCATGGGGATTCATGATTTAAACACAAAATCATATTGTATACTAAACACCCAAGGTGAATGACACTCTTTAGAACATGAATCTGCTACTTTTACTCACTGTGCCAGCTGCTTTACCACGTAGTTATCATAACGAATAACAAACATAAAATAAAAATTTATATAACCCTCGACGCCCTCCTTTATAGCTAAGAACCATTTCTATCACATCATTGAAGTGACTGCTGGATCTTCACGTCGTTTCTTAATGAACAACAATGAGCTGCAGAGTTTCCAACAAAAGTTTTGATTTTCTGCCTGTATGCCGCATCTCGCAGAACTTCGTTCCCTCTTCCCTCAGGATTCTTACCACTTCGTCAAGTTCCTTGTCAATGTCAACGTCAATTGTGCTTTCCAAGGCAGCGAATCGGTTCTCCAAATTCAACTGGAATGTTACCGATCCAACAACGGTTTGGAGCAGGTTAGGTCGGAGCGTAGACTTCATCAAACGGAGACGTTCAAGCTTGCAATCAATATCCCGAGTGCCTCGGACAAGTCGGTGACCTTCAAACAGAAAAAAACACATCAAAATCGGTCTATTCAAAACCTTCAAACAGAAAAAACACATCAAAATCGGTTAGATATGTAATGATGTACCCTAAACTTATAACACTCCTCTCTTTCGTCGGGGATTAAAAATACCTATGGCGTTACATTCATAATTCTCTAGAAAATGAAGATCCTGCAAAAGTATGGAAGTTTCTAAGATCTTTAGGAGTTGGAAAGTCTCGTCAAGACAATATACCTAAAGATGTAGATATTGATAAGCTTAACCAGCATTTTTCATCTTCAGCTAACTTTGATGAGCCTACTAAAGCTGCTTCATTTCGTCATCTCTGCTCACTTCCAACTCCTGACCATCCTTCTTTCGTCTTTAATCAATTTTCCGATTGTGATGTTAAGAAGAATGTAAACGCTATTTCGTCAAAATTGGTAGTGACTGAATCAGTCGTAAAATGATCGTCCTCATTCTTGATGAATTACTGCCTACGATACAGTATATCCTCAATACTTCTATCTCCAGCGGTATGTTTCCTTTCGTTTGTAAGGAAGCCCAAGTAACTCCTCTCCCTAAAAAGAGTAATCCTTTCTCATTAACGGACTATCGACCTATTTCTATTCTTCCTTTCCTTTCAAAGCTGCTTGAACGTCTTGTTCATCAGCAACTTACTTCCTTCCTTATCTGAAATAATCTACTGAATCCATTCCAATCCGGTTTCCGACCTGGTCATAGTACTGTCTCTGCACTAGTCAAGATTACTGATGATGTTCGTTGTGGTATGGATGATGAGCAATTAACGGTACTGTCACTGCTTGATTTCAGTAATGCGTTTAACAGCGTAGACTTTGACGTTTTATTAGGACTTTTGCGTACTCTTAACATGTCTCCAACGGTAATTGATTGGTTTCATAGTTACCTGAATGGTCGCCGACGTGTTCGCATTGATGAGAATTTCTCATCTTGATGTAATACGACTGCTGGTGTACCTCAGGGCGGCGTCTTATCTCCTCTTCTCTTTTCAATCTTTATTAACTCTATCTCTCAACAGCTTTCTAGTTCCTATCACCTTTATGCGGATGATTTACAAATTTATTTATACTCAGGCTCTTTTGGATAAATTATCTGTGGCTATCGAAACAATTAACGCTGATCTACGAATGATATCCAACTGGAGTAACTCGTATGGCCTCAGAGTCAACCCAGCAAAAACACAAATTATTGTAATAGGCAGCTCAAGAATGATTTCAAAAATAGATTGGTTTCGCCTACCACAGATTATTTTCGACGGAACACCCATTCAAATCAGCGATACGGTTAAGAACCTTGGAATACTTATTGATAGAAAGCTTTCTTGGGTACCACAACTGGCAGAAACTAGCCGCAAACTTTTCGCCTCCGCTTTTTCTCTTAAGTACATGATCATCGGGTGGCGCAATAGCTAACATTGCGCAGTACGAGATTACGTAATTTCCTACCTACTACCACTAAAATAGTTCTTGCACAATCCCTTTTACTCCCAATATTAGATTATGCTAACGCCTCATACCTAGATTTAACCGAAGAACAGCTCAATAAGCTTGAACGCTTACAGAATTTTTGTATAAGGTTCATATTTGGTCTGCGCAAATATGACCATATTTCTGAATGACGCAAAAAGCTGAAGTGGTTACCTATTCGCCTTCGCCGGAATGCATCCTTTCTATTCTATTCAATATTTTATTTATTCCTTCTACTCCCTCATAACTCAAAGAACGTTTTGTGTCTGTACCTTGGAAGTGCATCACGCCGAAAATACTTAATGAATTCAAATGAAATTTGGTATGATTTGAGTTCATACTTCGATATAGGACCTTGGATACTTTTCATCCCGAAAAATTAAAAGTTTTCCTGCAGGATAGGGGTGGAATATTATTTAAAAGAACACGTTGTACGCTGAAACTATTGGACGGATGTTGATGCAACTTGGCACAGACATAGTTTATGTAATGGGTAAAAATTGAGGATACTTTTTATCCCGAAAAATAAAGAGTTCCTGCGGGATAATGTCCAAAATTCTGTAAATTAAAGATACTATGTAATTTTTTTTGGAGGCCGTTTTATATTCAATACTAAAAGCCAACACTGTATTTTTTTATTTTAGTCGGTCTGTCTGTCTGTCTGTCTGTCTGTCTGTACCTTGGCAGCGCACCACGCCGAAAATACTCAATGAATTCAAATGAAATTCGGTATGATTTGAGTTCATACTTCGAGGTAGGACATTGGATACTTTTCATCTCGAAAAAATTAAGTGTTCCTGCAGGATAGGGGTGGAAAATTATTTAAAAGAACACGTAGTACGCTGAAACTATTGGACGGATGTTTATGCAACTTGGCACAGACATAGTTTATAAAATGGGTGAAAATTATGGATACATTTTGTCCCGAAAAATAAAAGGGTTCCTGTGGAATATGGGTCTAAATTCTCTACATTAAAGATATAGTGTTTTTTTGGAAATTACTCTTTTTTCTATAATGAAGCCTAAACTGTATGTTTTTTCATTGTTGTCTGTATGTCTGTCAGTCTGTATCTTAGCCGCGCATCACGCTGCCGGAACTACTGGATGAATTAAAATGAAATTTGGTATGATTTGAGTTCATACTACGAGGTAGGACATAGGATACTTTACATCTCGAAAAAATTATGGGTTCTCGCAGGATAGGGGTTGAAACTTATTTTAAAGAACACATATCACTCTGAAACTCATGGACGGGTTTTGAAGCAACTTGGCACTTTCTTAAGTTATATGATGGGTAAAAATTGAGGAAATGTTTTATCCCGAAAAAGGAAAGGGTTTCTGCGGGATATGGGTCCAAAGTTATGTTAATATTTAAGTAAAAATATATATTTTTTGAATGGTTCTCTATATTCGATACTGAAGCCAAACTATTTTACTTTTTAATTTTGTCGATCTGTTTGTCCGTATCTTGAACGCGCATTGCACCCAAACTACTAAATGAATTCAAAAGAAAAAAATAAAAAAGGTATAAGGTGCTTAAAAAAGATATTGAAAATTTTTTTTTTTGTTATTCGTGTCTATCTTTCTGTTTGTCTGTACGTTTGTTTTTTCACGTATCACGTAAAAACTACTGGACCAATTGCAATGCGGTTTTCATTGTTAGATAGATCTGGTCTGGATTGGTTTGATTTAAATCTGGTGTAATTGGCATCTCAATCTGGTGAGTTAGTAGCCAAGCAATTGATAAAAGTATTTTGGACGGCTGAAGAAATTTTGTTCACATGTTGGTATATTGGTCCTGGAATAGCACATTAAGGTACTTTGAACCTAAAGAAAAGACCACGCGTGCGAAGCCGCGGGTACAGCTAGTTTGTAATATAAATATGTACTTATTAGTTTATTGTAATAACATGTATTAGTTTATCGTATAAATAGTTATTGATTTATTGTATTTCACAAAAGTATGTATGTAATAGAATGTTATTTTAATGCACCGTCGTCTACTCCTTGTTCTTCCATTGCTGTCCTTTCAAACGTTGTCTGGAAGAGATCGCTCTTAGCGATAAGACCGCCCATTGTACTTATTTTAAAGAAATATTTTATGTGTAATAATATCTTTTTAGGTGCAATAAAGTAATATCTATCTATCTATCTACGGTGTCGCAAGACCCGGTCTGTAGAAGCGATGCATCCAACTCCGTTGCGCATTGTTCCGAGAATCAAAAGATTTCGATAAATTTTGGGGGTTAAATTGATGAGATCTATAATTCTATATTCTGTTTAATTATTCTTGGAAGCAAATGGAAAACCACAAAGGCATTGCCAGTATTATAATAGCCAATACATATACAACTATGAACTAGTGTCAATCATCTCAAGAAACTTAGCAACACACAGACGCACTTCGTTATTTCCCTGAGGATGATCCTAGGATTTATCTATACAGCATCAAAGCGACTGGCTGCATCGCGATTCTCGACTATCAATGGATAAATGAAGGTGAATAATGAGGATAAGTGCAGCTCTATTATTTGATGTCACTGAATAAATCAGAACAAATCACGTAATCATATTTTGTATTGCATTACTTGCGGGATTAAAATACCTATCGAGACTACGGCTTGGTTTCTTTAAAATGCTGAGCTTGATAAGCTTGAAATGGCAAAAAACACGAGTATTTCTTTCATTTTATTTTTTTATTACGCCATCAGGCAATCGTTTGACCGCAATCTAATCTGATGGATATCGACGATGTGGCCGAAGGTGTAGCACGCTTGCCTAGTAGATACCTATTCACTCTTGACTTGAACATACGTGGATTATATTTTACTAGAAACACTGAGGAGGGCAGGGCATTCCACTCCTTTGCAGTCCTTATAATAAATGAAGAAGAATACCGCTTCGTTCTTGTGAGAGACATTTTGACCATAAAAGGGTTGCGCTTTGCCGTTCGTCTAGTCGTATACGGTGATGGGGGAATCAGATTTTGGAGTTCTTGCACACTTTCCATAGTGAAATATGTAGAATGAGTGGGGTCGTTCTAATACAGGCTTATTAGAACACCACACTTGCGACCTCACGTCTATGCGCTAGACTTTGAAGCTTAGTCTTTACTAGATTGTCATCCCCAATGAGCTTCACATCACGTCTCTCAATTGAATGATGAACGAGCTGATACTTGGCAGAACCGTCCCAGAGGTGTATTTTCTGAAGAAGTACATTTTACCCGACTTCGGCAAGGGTAATGAGTTTTACAGTCTATGTGTCTCGAGGTGGTCCATGTGGGTTGTGAACAAACCTTGCACACTACTGCGCACCAGTTCTTTGACGGTTTAAGAGTAAGGTTTGTGACGAGGTCCAAACCTCTTTCATAACAATACTCTTTTCATAATCCATTTCTTTTCATTTTGATTTTCATTATCCTTTCTACATACAAATATCCTGTCATTCATATTGATTTTTGGTAAAAAATAGAATAATATTCCACTTTAGTGCTTTCATTGATTTAATTTGCAAAATATATCTTTCGTCCTTCCTTCGCTAACATTAATATAAAAAATCTGAAAGTCTGCTCTGGTTTGAGGAACATCGTTGAGTTGCAGCGCCCGATCGCGTTGCACTCGATGAACGGCTTCGCGCGGAACTCTTTTAGACAAGAGCCGGACAATATCAGACTCTGGCCTGCCGAGTCTGCTCCCGCCGTGTGCTAGAATCGAGCGGAAGGAAGTTCCTGTAATTCTGTGTCAAAGAGGTTTGTGTCCTGGAATAGTGGGAGCAACCCAAACCCGGGGACCGCCTCGCGACAGGTTGAACTGGGGGCTTTTGGATGAAACCACAAAATTAAATTCCTCACGGAAGACCCACTTATTTGCATGTCATTCAAATCTGTCCTATGTACTGGGAGAATCTTGTCACCGCGATGCAGCTTTCGAGCGCTCGTTTACTTACGCCATCTAGTTCATTTTGCGGAACTAAACTTTGCGACTCATTGGTAAAATATATATTTTTACTCGTACAGGTTGTTCTACCAGCCCAGGGACCGACGCTCATGGACAACATTAAAGTACAGGAACAATCAAGAGCACTCGATGGATGCCTTTACCCAGGCACTCGAGGCGACACTAATATGGTCCAGGAACAATGAGGAAACATCGTGGTGATAGCCATCCTTTTGGCTTTGGATAGTAGATTTATCTCATATGGAAGACAATAGCTTTAAGAAACACTTCTTCGAACCCTCAGTAATGAAGTAATTTGCAACTATGGTATTTCCAATTAAAGTAATTTCACCATCAGGAATCGGCGTGAGGAAATAATAAAAATATAGTACTTTATATGTAGGTGCACAATCTATATCTATCTTCTCTGTACTTATAATAATAATATAATAATACTTATAATAAAGCAATAATACTTTACTTATAGCATTTAGGTACTTATAATAAATCAACATGAACGAAAAAGTCTGTCCAATGAAGATAATTAAAAAATAATGGTCGGTACTTAAAATAAGCCACTGAAAAAGAATAAAACATTTTTTTAAATCTTGTCAGTCTATTTGTTTGTTAGTTTGTTTGTCTGTATTTTTGTTCGCGCATCACGTAAAAACTACTGGACCGATTGCGATGCGGTATTCACTGTTGGATAGCTTAGGGTTTGATTTAAAATCTGGGGCACTTGGTATCTTAATCTGATGATTAGAAACTATCGATAAAAAAACTATTTAGAGGCTTAATGAATTTTGAAGAAACATAGTATATTGTACATTATATGTATTTTGGTCCTGGAATAATACGTATGGGCTACTTTTAAATGAAATAACCACGCGGGCACAGCTAGTTATTAATATACACGAAATCTTGTTTTACCAATTCGCAACTCTTTAAAATAGAGTTGGACAAATTCATGACAATGTAAGAATGACAGGTGAATATTTGAGTTTTAAAATGTGTTTAGACCAACGACAGTAAGAAATGTAGACTATGAAATAAGTTTTTATTATGATTAAAGAGGATAGCATCCACATCTGAATGTATGTATTACATATATGTATGTGGTTATGTGGTGGCGTTTACTTAATTCACCCTGCATTAAATAAACTATTCGTAAACTTTAATCAGTAGTCTTAGATATTGGCAGCAATTTGGTAATTTTACTCTTTAAACTAAACTAGACTAAATTTCTTCAAATGTAATTTAAACCTTATCGACCTTGTAACAAGGTCTTTTTGCCCCTGGCATCTATTCTAAACTTACGTCAATTTAAGCTGCACCGCTTAAAATAACGTAATTAAAACAGGTTTTTAACACGCTGTCTAACAGCGTTTGGATAAATTCGGACACGTTCTGAGACAGCTCTTGGACAAATCGGGACTCTCGCCGTTTGGAAACGAAGTTCATTTTACGCTGACAGGCTTTAATGAAAGTTTAGTGAGTGAGGGTTAGATGCCAGGGGAAAAAATACCTTGTTACGAAGCGAACAAAGTTTAAATTACATTTGAAGAAATTAAGTTAAGTTTAGGGGATGTCCGAATCGCTACCATTGTACATGAATGACAGTTCACTAGTAAACTTTATTCACCCATAAAGTAACGCAAACTAAAAATATTATACTAGAAACTAAATTTGAGAACCATTTGCAAAGCAATATAATAGATTTAATGGACCATGTGGATGTTCTACTATAGCGTCGCCCCTATTGGTCCGACTTTGACAAACGATGTGTCAATCGATTCGTCTTCATTTTTAAAGTGTCATAGTTTTTATTTTCACCCGACTTCGGCGAAGCAAAGGAAGGGTTATGTGTTCAAACTAAAAACTTGGTTCGATTTTGACAAGTGAGGTATCAATCGATACGTCTTCATCGCAAGAATGTTATAGACTATTTTTTACCCGACTGTACAGCCTAAAAGGCTTGATGGATTTTGCTAAATCAGGTATCACCGGATTCGTCTTGATCACGAGAGTGTTTTAGTATATAAAGTGTCAAGAAAAGTAATATAGTGGCTTACAGCTACCATATTGTATTTGGTTGTAAAGAATGACCAAAACCTATCGAATGAGGTATGAAAATAGACCAAAAAAAAAAAAAAACTTATAACTAAACCGTAGCAATTGTCTTTTAAGCTTATTGCAGTAACTTCATTTTTTTAATAAGTAATGTGTGTATTTTATCTTTATGTATCATTAATATTATCTTATTATAGTAGTAACCTTGGACTTAAAGTATAAGAAATATGTAAGTAAAAAAACCCATTAAATTCATATAAATAAATTCATATAAATAAAAGCTCCACCCCGCGGCTCCACCCGCGTCCCTCAGGAGCCATGCATTATTCCGATATAAAAAGTAGCCTGTGTTAAGCTTCCTCCATATCAAATGTCATCCAAATCGGTTCAGTCGTTTAAGCGTAAAGAAGTAACAAACATACACACAAACGCATACACACACCTTCACATACATACAAATTTTTGGCGTTATAATTTTACTGTGATTATTTTTCCGGGCGCAGGTGAGTTCGTATTCAATAATTTTGTTCGCAGTCGGGTTATTTGTATTTATACTCGTATAATAACTAGCGACCCGCCCTTGGCTGGACGGCTGGACGGCTGGACCGATTTTGACGGAACTTTCACTGACCAATTACCGACCCCGGTATTGTTCGATTCTAAGTTGCACTATTGAACTGTTAGGCTACCATCGATTATTTAATTGTCTGTAAAGATCTGATGACAATACGAGTACAATAGGGTAAACTACAGCCATGCGGTACCGGCGTTGAGGGAGGGGTGGGGGGAGAGAGAGAGAGAGAGAGAGAGAGAGAGAGAGAGAGAGAGAGAGGAGGGAGGGGGGAAGTCCCCCTCGATCACCCCCCTTTCCAGGAAATGTATAGTTTTTGAGGTATGTTTTTTTTAGTAAAATAGTAGTACATCAAAATATTCAGTTTTAAGCGACCAGACAGCCGTAATAGTTATTAAAAATCAGCTGTTTGGTCGCCTAAGGCGACCAAACACTTAAGTTCCTTCGGCGTTAAGTTACTTAAGTTACAAACACTTAAACACTAAGTTAACTTCGGCGCTTAACGGCCGCTACCGAGGTACGCTCGCTTCGCTCGCTCGGCGCGCGCTTTGTGTAGTCATGTTCAAACCTAACCTACCCTAGTCTTTGGGGCCATACATAACATCTACAATTTACTTTCTGGCGAAAGCAGAGGAAAAAATCACATTTTAACAATTAATCATTTTATTTACAGCGACCAAACAGCCGATTTTTAACAAACTTAAAACTGAAATCGCTCGCTGAAATTGATCTGAATCGGTCGCGGGTTCAAATCCTGCAAGGTGCAATCATTTGTGTGATGAGCAGAAATGTTTGTTTCCCAGTCATGGATGTTATAATATTCGTATATATGTATGTTTATCCGTTATCTAGTACCCATAGTACAGGGTATCCTAGTTTGGGGCTAGGTAATTGGTGTGGAATTGTCCCGAATTTATTTATTTATTTTATTTGAAATATCTCTTAAACTAAGCATCTCCGCGGGGAGGGAGGGGTACTAGGGGGTAGCCCTTCACCACCAACACCCTCCCCCCCCAACTCCTGCCCCTCGATTCTATAGTCAATCCTATCTCAAAAACTTAGCGTTTCCTGGAAAGGAGGAGGGCATCGTGGGGGACTTCCCCCTTCCCCTTCCATTCCCCCCACTCCCTTCCCTCAACGCCAGTACCGGATGCCAACCCGTACAATATTTTGTCGTTATGATATGATACAGTCAGGAGGGCAGTACACAAGGGATATCTATATCATCTATACTAATCTATATCTATACTTAATATTATAACGAGGTAAAGTTTGTGAGTTTGTGAGGTTGTAGGAGGTAATCTATACCAAGTTATTTGTGATTGTCATAGGCTATATATTAAAACGACCACGCGTGCGAAGCCGCGGGCATCAGCTACTTAAGTATAGCGCTAGTATACCCGTTATCCACAGTTTGAGGTAATTTTACTTGGCAACTATGCCGATTTTTTTATTTACGTAAATGTATTCTCGCAATTCTATTTCACACTAGCTGCGCCCGCGGTTTCCCCGCGTAATAGGATGACAATGATGATGATGATGATGAAAAGTATCCTGTATGTTTTATTCCAGGGTATTAGCTATCTCCATTCTAAATTTCATCAAAATTCGTCCAGCCCTTAGGGTACGTGAAAGCGCCACAAACAAACAGTCACCGTTTCTCTTTTAAATATTAGTTGGGATCTTACGAGCGTAACGAAATAATGATAACGTGTTCCATAACGATTGCTGAAAGTGTTCGAAGTATCGCCTGAATCTATCAACCGAACTTTGACTGAACTGCCCTCACTCCCACTACATTATTAATTTGTCCCGTTATTAATTTAGTTCAGCTTAATTAAGCCCAAGACCGTAGGCCTAACATAAGTCAGTCTATTAAGTATGAAGACTTGGTAATTTGTTGACGCCACCCGCCCTTGACACAAGACTGGCAAATTAATTGATGGGAGATTTTGGCCTTAACTTCTAATTTGCGCCTGAATTGAGACCAGACGACTGCGTGTAGGAAGACTAGATTATATACTGTTTTAGCGTATTACATGGAAATTTTAAATTACGAAAAAGTGATAGATAGATATATAGATAAAACTTTATTGTACACCAGTTTTCAAAAATTTACAACAAATAGAAACAATCTTATAACTAAAGTACAACGGGCGGGCTTATCGTTAAATGCGATCTCTTCCAGTCAACCTTTGGATGGAAAGAAATAATAGAGTGAGAGAGGATGGCGGTGTAAACAATTAAAACAAATATATATATTGAAATAGTAATAATTATGAAATAATTAATAAAGATAAATAAACATATACATACATGCCATTAAATACAAATACACATAATAAAATAAAATTAAACAAATAAAAATAATAAGATTCCAACACAATAGATAGACAAATTGGACGGAGCCGAGATTTTAATAAAATAAACAACAAATTAAATTTGAAGTTAATTTTATTGGTCTTACTTTTGACGGTACAATTCAAGCGAAGATAAAATAATGACAATTTGTACTTAGTAACTTCCTTATATAACTTTTATAAATGCGTAGGCGATTTCTAGTACATTCTTCATTTGCAATAACAACTAAGTAGTTACATTTCTCATACTTTAGCGAGAAAAACATCTAAGTACATAAATGCTTATTCAGCTATGCGCAATTAAATCAAATCAACATGTAGAGTACTGCGCATTATTCATAGAAAAACAACATAAGTACAAAAAGTGCTTACTTGGTACTTTCACAATCTAAGGAAGTACCTACTTGTATGATTAAATATGTCGCAATTGGACTTCGGTAAACAACGGTGGGTTTGTGGTACATATAACTAGATACCTCTAACATTTAAGGAGATCCTAGTTACAATGACTGAGAAAGATAAACACTCTTAACTAGCTTTTTAAATATTGCAAGTGACGGAGCCTGTCTGATGTTGATTGGGAGTGCATTCCAGAGACCCACAGCTTCTTCGGAAAACGACCAGTCATAGAATATAGTTCTATGAATAGGCACTTTCAACTGAAGGTTTTCTGATGACCTAAGGGAACGAAGATGGGAACAACGAAGAAACTCAAATCGATCCTTCAAATAGACGGTACCTAGTTAAAGGATTGAACAATATATTTTATAAAAGAGACAGTATATGAGTATATGATGTAGGTAGAAATAAATTTTTGCAATGGACCTGTACCAACCAAGAAACATATCCACGAAAAGAGGGCATTATGTGATTATGTAAATAGTGCGATGTTTTGAGGACTTGCATGTTATTTCATCATCCGTTCTTGTTTTTACCCGACTACAGCAAAGCAAGGGAAGGGTAATAAGTGTGAATGTCTATGTATGTATGTATATATCTATGTATGTGGATGTTCCACCATACTATCGCCTCTATTGTTCCGATTTTGACAAGCGGGGTATCAACTGATTCTTCTTCATGTATAGAGTGTCACAGACTATTTTTTTAGTTTTTACCCGACTGCATGGAGGGTGTTTGGGTTGTATGTATGTTTGTTTGTACGTTTCTTAGGCCCGTTCTACAGCCTAAAAAACTTGATGGATTTTGATAAATGAGGTATCATTGGATTTCTTAATCACGAGAGTATATATCAAGAGAGTATATATATCAAGAGAGAGATATTATCAAGTGTCAAGAAAACTAATATGGCGGCTTACAGCTGACATATTGTAATTCCGATGGAACAAAAAGTTACCAAAACCTATCGAGTGAGGTATCAAAATGAAGCTTTTTAAAAGAGCATTTCAAAATTATATACTCACACTATAGTTTATATGCTCACACTATAGTTTAATGTGGCAATTGCAACTATTGTATAGAAATGTATAGAGTGTCATAGGCTATTTTTTTACCCAACTATGACAAGATAAAATAAGAGTTATGTGTTCAAACTAAAAAATTGGTCCGATTTTGATAAGTCAATTCGTCTTCACCGCAAGAGTGTCTTATGCTATTTTTACTAGACCGTAGTCGGGTTTTAGATTTAAACTTGTCTTGTTTAAAATAACTATTACAGTAACTCAAACGAAAAGTTATATTTTTAGCCATATTTAGAAGCTGCAACACACAATGGAACCCCGCCATAAATGGCAGTGCTTTAATATAGTTTTTTTTAAATGAAGTTATTTTAATATAACATGATTTAGTATTATTCCCGTGGAACCTTTCACGAATAGAAAACCGTTGAGAAAAGCTCTAACAAGGTGAGGTAGGTGGCTACCGTCTGAAAATTATATTTTTATTGCAGTTTCTCTAAAGTTATTTGCTACGCCTTATTGTCTATTGAAAAGTTAAACAAAATATTGCGTAAAAATAAGGATGTAACGTCGTCGGTATAATCCACGACAAACTTTTTGACGACATATAAAAAAAGTTAGGTTTACTCGCGTATGGCTAGCGGCACGTAAGTCTAGCGGTGAACGAAACGTGGCGGGGGTCTTGGCACACAGATCGGTTACTCTAACTACGAAGTCAATCGGTCGTGGGTTCGAATCTCTCATGGTTCAATAATTTTGTGTGATGAGAAATGTTTGTTTCCGAGTCATGGATGGTATATATTCGTATGTTTGTCTTAGTCTATCCGTTGTACTCGGTATCCTAGTTTATAACTAGGTAATTAGTGCGAATTTTCCTGAAATTTATTTAATTTAATGTTTTTGCTCATATCAGCAATACCAAGTTGAACTTATTTAATATCGCGTTCAATAATTAATCATGTAGATTTCGCTAGGGTCACACCTGCGTGCTTCGCAACTTGTGACGCAGGACTTCCCCTTATGGTATACGTATTAATTACAGAGTTTAGTATATCCACACCAATATATAAATGTGAAACGTTGTCTGTCTATTTGTTTGTTTGGGGAGCTTTCACGCCCAAACGGCTAATCCGATTTTGATGTTTTTTTAAATAGGTACTGTACCAGAGTTGGCATGGGATAACTGGAAAATGTCGATTACTTGAACGGAATGACGTTCCTATGGAAACGAAATAATAAAAGTCTGTCAAAAAGCATCAAGACCACAGGTGCTATACTTTTGCATTGGTTTTTAATATCCTAGAAGAAGATGGGATGCTTTTTTTCACGATAAACTGTAGTCCGCGTGGACAAAGTCGCAGACGAAAACTATTATAAGAATAATGAGAATTTTTAAAATTCTACGACAAGCCAACTAAAAATACCGTCAGCCGATCTAGGCAAGCGAGAAGTTAGCCGTTTGGCTGCGCAATAGACCATTTAGTTCCTAAAAGTGGTTCTGCGCAGGCAAACGGCTTACTTCACGTTGACTTAGATCGGTTGACGGTACTGTATTTACTTATGTGGTTTATAAAATGAACTTTATAGTATGGTAATTGACTGACAATCAATGGTTATTAACCACTGACAAACGTGGTGAAATTAACGCACGAGATTTCTTTTCCTTTAATAGCAATAAGAAAATATAATTTCTAGACATTATAAAAAAAAATAAAAAAAATGTTTATAATAATATATCATGTAATATAACAGTGGTGTTAAAAGCATTGATGAACAATCACATTCAAGCACCTTCACAATAACCCAACTACGAACAAAACTAAAAAGAGAATGCTTGCTAATCAACTTTATATCATTATAGAACCTAAATGGTAATTCGAAATGAAAAATGATAAGAGATACTTAAAGATAATATTCAGACTATTCAATTTCGTCGTGTATGTTTCTTTTATTTTTCACAATATGGCGTCTGGTTGTCACCATATTGAATTTTGATTACTGTCAAGTCTTTAGTAGCACCCGCAAAATAAGACAAATCGTTTGTCGTAAGAATCATCAAAATCGGTCCATTTAGACTATATAGCGCCACAAAGGAACAGACATATACATACATTATACGTACTCTGATAAACACATTACCCGGGCCTTGCGTTGTGCGGTCTGGTAATAATAAGGCATCAAATAGGACACCAGCAACTGTACTACCCAACACCAGAGAGTGCGGGTAGTTTGAAACTGGCCAAACTTGTAATAATTGGCGCCCGGTCCGCGTGGCACTTATTGAATTTAATATAGCGCAACTTGTACTTATTATTAAGGTTGTACTAGAAATTCGGTTGCCTAAGTTTGGTTTATATTTACAACTGTTTGGAATTAATGTTGTTGACTATAACCTTTGTGTCAAATTTAGGCCTTCTCAAGCCTAAATATAATTACTATACTATACACTATAATTACATAAGAAGTTTATAAAAAGTTTATAGTAACTTAAAATTAATCCAGAAATTCCATAGATTTCTTATAACAAGGTTTTCGTAGACTTGTCTTCGTTAGTGGCTATCCTAGAGCATTTTAGTAATGCCAGTAACTTGCTTAGGTTTATCTATATTTAAACCAAGTTCTTCTTTGAAGCTCCTTTGTACCTATGTCTTCGTTTCTTTTTTTTATCTTTTTTTCTTTTGTTGTGGCAGACCATTTTTCAAGCTTAGATTGTAAGTCAGATGTAAAATAAATTCCATAAATCTGATTCAATAATGCAAAGTCGAAATGCCAAAAAATAATAATATACAAAATAATACAAAATAAACATGATAATGAAAGTTCTTATCTATAAACATGATAATGAAAGTTCTTATCATTAGATAAGAACTTTCATTAACATGTTTGTTTTGTATTTTTTCTAAATTTATCATCTCTGTAGATCTTGCATCGAAAATAGCGCATACAGCACCTGATGAACTTTCTGACAAAACTTGAAACACTTTCCCGTCAACCATTGTTAAAAATAATGTATAATAATAATAATAACATAATAATATTCGGGACAATTCCACACCAATTACCTAGCCCCAAACTAGGATACCCTGTAATATGGGCACTAGATAACGGATAAACCTACTTCTATACGAATATACATCCATGACTCGGAAACCAACATTTCTGCTCATCACACAAATGATTGCACCTTGCAGGACGCGACCGTTTGATTTCGTTACTAGCCACTAGACCAACCGGCTGTCAAGAGGCCGTCGTATGTTTGATATAAACTAATAAACAAAATCCCTTCACTTGCGTCATAAGAACAAATTTTCATATGTTCATATTTTAATAGATTAACGTATGTTACGCACTGAAACTGCAATATATTTTTGATCCCGTAAAACAATATAATATTTCCTACAAAATGACCCCATTTACAAAACTTTGGCAAATTAAGGCAACTCCTAAAACTTTATTTGAATTTTGAGATGAGCAAACATTAAATGTCAGATGAACGTCACTGGTTTGTATATATATACACTAAAGTGCAAATTTATGTACTTCATAGGAAACAACGTATTTTATGCTTTCTGAAATGGTAATACAAGTATTAGCCGTGTTCGGTTGGTCAGTTATGAATATTGCCAATAGATGGCGTTACCGTCCCCGTAAGACGGACTTACAAAGTGAGCGTTTTTTTGTGAAACATGGAGTACCTGTCATGGTAGCCGTACTTGGTAAAGGCATGTGCCACGCAGGGGCACGGAATGATGCGGGTTCAAACCCCGTTCGAGATTCAAATTTTTCGTTTAGAAAATTATTAGATATGTTCTCGCTAAGCATGCGCTAATGCTAAAATCATATAAACATTTAAAAAATGAATGAATAAAAAATGTCAGCAAGAATTAGTAATGTGATAGTAAAGAACATTATTGGAAAATGCAATCAGCTACAGTTTTAAAAAATGTTTAGAAACTGATAATGTAATGGAGAGAGAACACGCGCGTCGTTTGATATTCTGTGCCAGTCTCGCCGTTCGTTAATTCGCGTCTTCACGTTAAGTTCACGTTATAACAATAGCTTTTCAAATAGCTAGCTATATAAGGGTAGCGCACAAGGCTCGTTAAAAAAAACTAGCCGTTATTCACACTTTTACTGAGGTTACGCTACGACCCGTGATTTTATTTATTTTTTTAGCTCTTAGTACACATAAATCCCTTTAACTTAAAAAAAAATACATATATTATATTCAAGATTTTATTTTTGAAGTTATTTCTTGTTCTACTTCTCAAGCCTTTTCCATGTTGAGGGGACTGTTTTTTTTATATAATCCGCCTTTTTGTGGGAGCGGCTATGTTGGATTTGGAATTTTAATGTGTTCTGCTAGTTAAGCCCTTTCATTTGATATCCATATTGAGGGGGATGAAAAAATATATGTAAACCGCCATTTTGTGGCATCGGCCATCATAGATTTACAATGATATTGAATATACATAATTGTCACCAGAACTAAAGGTGTGTACCAAATTTAAGATCAATCGGTCAACAGGAAGGAGGTAAAACTAGACTTACTAGATTTGACTCAAACAAACAAATAAACAAACAAAACTCAACAAACAGGTCAAGCTAAATAAAACCGATTACGAAAGAACTGTATGGTACCGATCGAAAGTGTCAATGAAATGGATGAATTCTTGTTGAGTGTCAGGACTGAGGGTGTAGGTACGTATAGGTACCACTTTTAGGGTTTCATACGTCCGAATGAAAAAAATAATAGTTTAAAAAAACTAAAAAACACGCTTTATATAGAAAACCAAACTAAAAAATAGAAAATAAATTTTAATAATGTAAATAAGAAAAAAATGATTTATTTCAAAAAAATCGTGGGGTGCATGGGTCAATAGTTATAAATATTTCATTGACAGATATGAGAAGCACCCCACGCTTTTTTTATATAAAACATTTTTTTCTTATTTACACAATTAAAATTTATTTTCTATTTTTTAGTTTGGTTTTCTATATAAAGCGTGTTTTTTAGTTTTTTTAAACTATTATTTATTTTCTACTTTTTTCTTTTTTTTCGAATTATTGCATTGTCATCGGTCTTTGACAGGTGTGCAAAATTTGAATAAAATCTGACCGTTTAAAGTGGGTCAAAATAACGTCCAAAGGAGTCGGTTACAAACATACAAACATACAAGTTAAGATAATATAAAGCGTATAAAAAGGATCCCTCATAGGATCACTCGTGTGTCTGTATGTATGTCTGTCCGTCCGTTTGTCCGTCTATCACATCACAAGTTGTAATTTGGTACACATGAATTTCAGTGACCCAAACATGGACGTGTAACGTAAATAATTAAACGGTTGGTTAACGTGGTTTGTATAAATATTTCATTTTATTATTATATATTTTTATAATTACTTTACAGTTTGGCAGAAGTAGGCTACATATTTTCTTCGTTCATTTTAATTAGATATCGCCACTAATATATAAGTTGTCTATTTGTTTGTAGATTTGTTTGTTTGGGGCGTTTTCACGCCAAAACAGATGGACGTATTTTGATTAAAGAATATATGTAGATACAGTTTACTTTATTTTTAATTTTTATTTGAGTACCCTATGTTGGTCTCTGTTTGAGTACCCTATGTTGGTCTCACTGGTCTCTGTTGTGGTCTCTGTTGTGTATACAACCATAGAATATGAAAAATAAAAAATAAAAACTCACTTTAACACCAACACAGCTACGATGAAATAAATCCAAACCAATATTTAAAAGTAAACGTTAATAAAGAGTTAATCTATCTATCTATCTATCTAAAGATCAACATAAGATACATTCATTCTGGAAAATTGAAAGTTCACCCGGGAAATCAGGAAAATTTTAGAAGATTGGTTGTAGTCGTTTTCACATGGAAACGGCAAAACATTTTTCTATGAAATTGTACAAATTGATACTGAACGATATAGAGCCTGAAATGAAAATACTAATACTATTGATCCCGAAAAATAAAAAAAACCCACGAGAATATCGTAAATCCAAAACAGCTTAACAGATATCGATGAATTTTTTTAACATACTGTTTAATACAGAGATAAGCATAAAATACATTCATCCCGGAAAAAATAAATGAAAGCGAAAATTCCGTTATTTTTTATCTTGCACTATTTTTATGTATGTATTCAAGTATGTATGTTTGTTTTTCAAGCTGAATTAGACTTCCCCACTTCCTCTTATCCCACTTAGTTGAATTTTAACATGTTGGTGCAGTCAGTTCCGATGACAATGCATTTTGACGGTAAGCATGACCTGGATCGATCTCCAGGATCAGCTCCAGATAAAGGTACTCTCCATCGGTCAACAGCACATACAAGAAATTTTGAGTTTGCATTTTATTATGATAACCGGTTTTAAGTTTTAATATGATATGGTTGTTGCACTCAGAGTTGGGTAGGGAACTCTTCAACTAACAGCACAGACACGAAATGTTGTAAACGCATTTAATTGTAATAGCCCGTTCGAAGTTTCACAATGACATGGCTACTGCATAAAAGCTTTTTTATTTTTTTCAGTAGGTATCTTATTTGTAAATTGGTTGTACTCGCTAACACAATATCAAAACATATCGGAGTAACTTAGATAAAATACCTTTTATCATTGAATACGCGGGCAAAACCGCCTGGTACAGCTAGTACAATATAAAAATAGATAGATTGAAAATAGGTGAACCTCAGAAAACATTTTAGTAATATCTCTGGAAGATGAACATATTCAAACAAAATGTTGACATGTCTTTAAAAAATCCTTGCTTGCAACTGGTAGCGTAATAAGGCAAACCATTATTTTATCGCAACTAATTGCCAAGAAATAAGATAAACATAATATTCGATTGATGAATATTTAAATGGTAAAATATAGGTAAATGGGTGATACTAGAATTAATTATAATAACATGAATTGCATAAAATATATAAAATAAATATGCTTGTAAGTACTAATAATTAACATTATCTAGAGATGCATTATAAATATTTTTTGCTTGTTATCCAACCCATAAATCCCCATAAATCTGGTTTTCAAATAGATATTCTGGTCACTTTTTGTACAAAATTGTGTTGATATTTTAATGTTATTAGATAGATATTATTATGTTTTATTCAAATATTACATGAATGTCATGTAATATTTGAATAAAACATAATAACAGGGTGTCATCGATCTTATTTCCAAGATACAATATTTTTTCTGGAAAATCACCCCATTTTTGTCTTCATATTTTTTCCGAGGTTATATTTCCATAAATAATATTTTCTTATGTCTTTGGTTCGGTTTGTCAGTGGCAACATATATTCAGGCAACCACAGGCCAAGTTTTGTGCGATTGTGTCAAACCATTGAGCAAGGAATGGAAAATGAGTTTTACGGGAACGCAGCGACGAGAATATTTTCGCGCCAAATTCGCACGTAGTGACTATTACTTATCTGTGCTTATGTAAACACATAGTGTGCTATAAGGTTCAAAATGCATCAACCGGTTAAACAATAATTAATGATTTAATTATTATTGAAGTCCTCCTCTCTTCTAATTATTACGTATGGAATTCAATAAAAAATGAATTTGAATTTAAACTCTCTTTCACAACTGGTTGCAAAACTCAGTTGTCAACGCAGCCGAAGGTGTTGTATTTGCCTAGAATAGCCTAGAACAGTACTGGCTTGCATGGACATTGGTTTGGCTTCTGACTATAGCAGAAAAATCTGTGGGTTTGGCTCTGAAGAACTGCGGCCAGAAAACACCTAAAATGGTGACAGATTTTCTCATAAATTAAAACAACAACACACAATGAAAAAAAAACTTAAAAAAATCTACGGTGCGTTTTGCTGCAGCAGACCATTTCCTCATAAAAAAGCTGAAATAAAACCCCACTCTTTTCAATTACCTACCCTTACCTTAGAATTGCCCTCACAAAAAGTCGGACACAAAGAGTTTGTTCTTATCTCGTTTGTTTACCATTCTATGTTTACGAGCCGTCGTAAAGTTAATACGTACCTTTTGTCCTAACCCTCGGAGGAATATAAAAATGCTTGTAAAAATACCTAAAAGTGGGGGTAGGTAGAAATGTATAGGTTTTTCTATGGAATGGACAGTGTGAAGACTGTGGTACGGTCACGTTCACTTGGACACAAGACACTGTAATAACACAGTGGGGACCAAAATATCAACATTGCCGTTTCGGTTTGAAGGGCAGTGTTTTCAGCGAAATTATGGCAATGAGACTTAGTAGTCCGGTGGAGGATGAATTTTCTATACAAACGTAATACCAAAATCATTTGAATTGAAGCATATTTCCACAGTGTTTTGATATTATTCGGGTTCAAATAGTGTTTATCTATGTTCCCAGCTGTATTTTGTTTTCAAAATGCTTTTCTAAAACGAAATATAAGCAAATTTGATTATATGGAAAATGGAACATTCGTTATAACGGCGCATTATTGTCAGCCTAACTTTTAGTAGAATGACTTTCGTTATTAGGATCATCCATAACAAGCGATGAAACAACATCAAAATACTAGGAACACATCACTATTTATTGGAATACATTTACACAAAATACAAATCACAGGAAAAATGTTAGCTATTTAAATAATTATTGCACGTCTTACCAGCTCAGCCGCACTCGAAGTTAAAGTGACCTGAGCACCCTGAATATTCTCTGCTCAACATGGCGGCGTGCCATCGGACCATTTCCATTATTATAAGAACTGCTGCTGAAGGAGTGGAATGCCCTGCCCTCGTCAGTGTTTCCGGTAAATTATAACCCCGGTGTGTTCAAGCACAGAATAAATAATAGTACAAGTGTTCAAGTCAAGAGTGAATAGGTATCTACTAGGCAAGCGTGCTACACCTTCGACCACATCATCGCTTTCCATCAGGTGAGATCGTGGTCAAACGATTGCCTAGTCAGTAAAAAAAAAAAAAAAAAAAACCTTTAGAGTGCTCAGTCTATTTTACTAACATTTATAGACATTAAATTATTAACAATACTTAAACTTATCAATAATTCTTAACTAATTTTAAAATATCTAGACATTTTTTTACTAACATTTATTAACATTGAATTATTAACAATACTTAAACTTATCGATAATTCTTAACTAATTTTAAAATATCTAGACATTTATTTACTAACATTTATTAACATTGAATTATTAACAATACTTAAACTTATCGATAATTCTTAACTAATTTTAAAATATCTAGACATTTATTTACTAACATTTATAAACATTGAATTATTAACAATACTTAAACTTATCGATAATTCTTAACTAATTTTAAAATATCTAGACATTTATTTCAGTGAGCACAACAAACTTCTATGTGTTGTTTTAAAATAGCGAAATAAATGTTTGGTTATATTAAGAACAACTATAAACCTTATGATAAATGATAGTCAATTATAAATCAATATAGGATTTTACAGTTAGTTTCCAAGTATTAACAATGAGTTGTAAATAAATTACTTAATTCAAAGACAACAACCATCTTTTAAAACTAAATACATTAAACATTGGCTCTAAAGACAAAATTAATATCGAATGTATTATTGATTTGCGTAAAACCTGACTGTTAAAATTAATTGTTAATCCTAATTAAATTAATTTCCGCTTGGTCTTGCGTTGACAGTTATATTATAACACTGTGGAAATATGCTCCACTTACAAATGATTTTGGTATTACGTTTGTATGGAAAATTCATCCTCCGTCGACCCCTTAAAGATAATGACTCAGGGTTACGCGCAGTGACGCGTAAAATTTTACAACCAAAGTTCTGGGTGACACTGCAACTGTCACGTGACGTTTACCATCAGGCGAGCGACAAGCTCGACTCGTTACTAAACGGACTAAAAAGAAAACTCTAGAGCATACTGGCAAAATCCTATATCGATGCTGCCATCGATCTGATAATATTACACTGCCTACTACTCCGATAATCGACGAAATGAGGGGCCACTGGTGATCCTGATGAGGATTTCGGTAAAACTTTTATAATTTGTCCAAAATCACCAGCGGTGGGGATTAAATAATCATTTTCAAAGTTAAATTAACAATTGAACTAGATAGCGCTGACCAATTATCAAATCTAAGCTAAATAACTATCCTAAAAGCTAAAAAAACATGCCTGTCCTGCCCAAAAAGTACTTGTGGCAATACATTATATACTGATGGAATGTGCTTATCAAGGCCTTCAATTTGATACCCATATTGTAAAATTCGAAGAAAAAATATTTTTTTCACATTCCAAAATGAAGCCGCTGCCATATTGTTTCTTTTTTAAAAAAAAAATTATAGCCCATGTTACTCGGAGAGATGTAAGGATTCTAACGATACCCCATACGTCTAAATCTGTTCAGGCATTTAAAAGTTAGGGTGGAATAAAGAAACTCACATACATACATACAATTAAGAAAAAAACGAGGTGAAAAATTTTGTTCTCGTACACTCGACCTTCACTCCGCTTCGGGGGTGTACGGCGGCCTCGCTCGCCGCCTCTTTCCTCGCTACGTTCAGGTCTCGTATGCCCGTTTCCGGCTAATCTCCTAAACCGCTGGACTGAACCTTTTGAAAGGACTTTCACTCGCAGATAGCTGATGTTATTAGGAGTAATTTAGGTTATTTTTGAAAATAATTATAATTACACGCAAAAAAAACATGAATTTTGACTCGCGGGCAAACCTAGTAAATATATATATATATATATATATATATATCTTCTATGAAAAATAATCTAACTAATGGTACAAACCGCATTAAAATCCGTTGCGTAGTTTAAAAGATTAAGCGTAACAGACAGACGGCGGAAAGCAACTTTGTTTTATACTATGTATATTTATATATTAGTAGGTCATATATAGTAGAGCTGGATAGTATAGTCACAGAATAAATAACATTATTACGTACAGCTGATAATGTATACACTAAAGGTACTTACAAATTAGTAAGTGACAGAATGCATGACTAAATTATCCATAAAAGAACCTGTTCGGCACGTGTGAACATATTAATTTAATGATTTTCCTCGTTGTTGGAATAGGGATATTCCCTACTTGTGAATACCATACTCATGTACAGTGCCTGCCCATTGATATGGCACATTGGAAACAAGAAAGTGATGTTCAGTTAAAAGTACGAAAAGAGAAAGGCTGACGCTTGTATGTATCTTGAGTCATGACACAGTCATGATTCATAACTGTGGCTTCAGTAAATATTGAAAGAACAACGAGTGACAAAGAAATCATTAGAAGCAGATAACTTATTTGTAGATTGGTTGTACTCGCTAACAAATCAAAACATATCGAGTAATATATTAATTGTGCTAACGCTATTTCTATATATTAGGTTATAATGTGTACAATGTACGATTAACTTTTAAATGGTATGCAATAAAGAGTTATCTATATATATATATATATATTATATAGGATACCTTTTAGCATTAAATACGCTGGTAAAGCCGCGTGGTACTGCTAGTATAATAGATAGATAGATTGAAAATAGATGAATCTTAGCGAAAACGAGAGGTGCCTTTTTTCATCATATTGTCATTTTTTTTTAAAACTTAAGGTAAATTGATTTTAATTTTATCACTAATCCTTTCTATTTTTATGTTGACCACGTCTTTGCGAAATGTTTTTTTCATAGTCTACTGTCCAAACTGAATTATTAATAGAAGCGCACCCTTATTTTATGGCATAACTCGTGTTTAAATTTGCTTTATCTACATTCATATCGTAAAATCCGGATTATGAATTCGAAAATGGTGACTTACGCACGGCACGTAAATACATTATAACAATGTTTTTTGAACTAAACAATGTTATAATATTATTATTTTTCCATTAAATCACCGGTTTGTCTCCGTACTACGAGGGTTTTCGCCATTTATTATTAATGGCGGCACTTGTTAGACCGTATGCGCGCGAATTCGCTGTAGACTGGATTTTAGCACCATAATTTACTTTACATTAGTATCTAACCAATTTAATGTGTTTTTATTATTGATCAAATGTTTTATCCTGATTAAAAATGTGACAAAGATTTGTTAAACATGTGAAAACAGTGTTAGTGAGGAGAATTTGACTCTAACTGACTTCACGGAACAGCAACGAACATGACGAACGAGCTTTAACCAGCAAAATAAAGTCAATATTATGAATTATTTTTTTATTAAAGTATGTTCCTAGTCAAGGGCGTCGCCAAAGGGGGGCAGATGCCCCCCCCCCCCCCCCCTAGTGATTCAAAAAAAGGTACTCAAATACAGAGAAGCCATTTATTCTTATTGACCATTGACCGATTATTTTCCATTTGACTTTCATTCCATTCCAAGTGCCATCCGCGCTGCTACAGTCTATTGTTAAACCCTTGCAAGTCCAAGCCTACGCTGCGTGGCTTGGAAGTCGTGTGAAGTCCTCGGGCTACCTACAGTTATCCAGGTTGATCTGAGTACCCATGCTCTATTTACGTCTCATCCTGCTGAATACTTGCGATTATAATGTTTTGAGTTTGTGTTCTAGAAAGCCATTGAAATTATCAATAAGTTTATATGAAAATAGTATCACATAAATAATAATTTTATTAACTACTGCTGCTTGATTCGAAAAACCCTTGAATGTATGTGTTATTTTTGAAAATAAGTTACTTTAAATTTACTTTAAATAAACTCATTTTTTTGCAATTTTGTATTTATATCCTCAGTTTCTCTATAACAATTCCTCTCTAAAATAATTAAAAAAATATATGCAATCATTATACTAATTCTAATATCAGCACCCAAATGTATTGGCGGGAAATCGCCGAACAATACTTATATTTGATGAAAAGTTTATTTCAATAATGACAACATTATACGATTATGGATAAAACAATAAAGATCTTCAAAAAAAACCTAAACAGTAATAAAACTATCTAAAAATATACACACGAACGCAAAAATCTTCCCGCCAAAACGGTACCGCACTTTGTTTACAAGTTTTTGTTGTAAAGTATATATATGAAAAATAATATGTATAATGTTAGTTATGGTATAATTGGGAATTTTGAATTATTTTATAGTGAAAATAGCTCGTCTTTTAACACTTTTTTAATTTCTATGCTAGTATTAGTAGCTCAATATTTTCAGCTATCAGTACCTATTGGTCATAGTTTTTTCATTATTTTCCTATGCTTATAGCCATTGTGTTTCGATATTGAAAGAAAATAATTCAAAAAAATCACGCTCGCTTCGCTCATGCTTTTTATTACTCCTTACAGTGTTATTTTTTAGAAATAGAATAATCTTTTAAAAAAATAACTTAAATTTCACGCTCGCTTCGTTCGTTATCGCCTTTTGTGCTTGTCCATACAATGATTTTTATATGATTATGATTATTATCAATTAATTTCAGCATTGATAGAAATACTACAAAAATATCGCGCTCGCTTTGCTTGCGTTTCTTTTGGTTTTTCAAAATGTTTAAATATTATATTTCATTTTCCACACTAAGATAAATAGCTCAACATTTTTACGATCGCTCTGCTCGCGTCTTTTAATCATTTTGATGTATAAATAGATTTGAAATTATAGAAAATAGGTGGTGGCAAATTCCAGGTCGGCCCCAGGCCGCATAAACTCACGCTACTCACCTCACCTGTCAAGTACGTCATGTGTTCTTGACTGTGTACCTACAATTCATACTTTTCCGTCCTCCATATAATATCAACTTGCCCCCCCCCCCCCCCCCCCCCCCTCTAGGCCATGGGCTGGCGACGCCTTTTTTCTATTGCATGATTGTAGATAAAGTGTAAATGATAAACGGCACATAACTAGGTACTCGTATTAAAACAGTGTATTACAACAGAGTTTAAGAGGTCATAATGGTCCGATTTTGATGTTTTAAAACTGATGTGATCGAGATAGTAGTTTGTGTGATAGGGTATGTGTGAAAAGAGGGGTGATAAATTTAGATAAATCTTAGCTATAATGGGGGGAATGGGGATGAAGAACGTAGCTCCCAAACGAAGGGACCGATTTGAATGCGGTTTTTATGTTTGATAACTGATGTGATCGAGATGCTTCTTAGCTATAATGGGAAGGGTCGGGAGTTATAAACATTTTTAAATTTGTGCTTATTTTAGGTCATTTTTTAACAAAAACATACCAAATTTTTATTTCTATCTGATACTGTATAACACGTATGTTATTTCTTAGCTGAAGTATGTATTGTGTAGCCTCCAATGTGCCGTAACAATTGCAAGGAGCTATACATATGTTTCTACGTATTTATTTTTAGGTATATAAGACATTGCCGGTTCTTTATGAAATAATTATTTTGTAGAGAGCACAGGCAGTAGACGTGCAAAATGAAGTTTTTGATCTTATTTGCGACTGTTCTGGTAGCAGTAGGGCTGGCACATGGTCAAGGATTTCCCACGGGTAAGCAAGTAGTCTACTCGGTCACCAAGTCCGATTTTATGACCCTGACAATTAGCTTATTCTTTACTGATCTTTGCCAATCACTGGATATAATTTATTCTTTGCTTTGTACTCAGTTCCTTCGTGTTTTGTTTCATATGTCTTGTCGCATTATCTGTTTTGTGTACATGGTATCAATCGATTTGTATTTATTTATCGGTGTCACTAAAATGAGCAATATTAATAACTAGCTGTAACAGAAATGACCACATGGTTTCACACGCGAGGTCATTTCTCTAGGTTAAAAGTACTATATGTACTATTCCAAGACCTAAAATACCAATATATCAACATTTGATCAAAATTACTTCAGCCGTCAAAAAGTTTTTACTTCTACTCATTGGATTGAGATACCAAGTACACCGGTTTTTAAGTAAAACCATAAGCTATCCAACAGTGAAAACCGCATCACAATTGGTCCAGTATTTTTTACCTGATGCGCGATCTAACAAACATACAGACAAACAGACAGATATGATTTAAAAAATGTTATATTCTTGTTCATTAGCTTATTTTGTACCCTAGACCATATTATTATTTTCTTCCTTGTACAGACTTTTTAAATGAACAGTCTCGGTAAACCATAACTTACAATAAAGTAATAAGTACAAAAAGTCTTACTTATTCCTATAAAGTTTAAGATACAAAACACGAATAAAAAATACACATTATAATGCATGTATTGTAAATTGTTTATGGTATATTAATTCCATTATGGTTTACCAAGATTGTTGTGCTTACAAAATTTGTAAGTGATGGGATTTAGCAGTAATAAACATATGCAAATAATTAGCATTAATAGAAACAGTCGTTTTAGAAAAATAAATAAATAAAATAAATATATTCGGAACATTTCCACACCAATTACCTAGCCCCAAACTAGGATACCCTGTGCTATGGGCACTAGATAACGGATAAACATACTTAGATAGGAGAATATTATATCCATGACTCGGAAACAAACATTTCTGCTCATCACACAAATGATTGCACCTTGCAGGATTCGAACCCGCGACCGTTCGATTTCGTTCCTAGGATCTCTAGCCACTAGACCAACCAGTCGTCAAGATAATTCATTCATTACAATTAATTCAGTTATTACAATAATCATGGAAAAAACAATATGGCGGTTCTTGACGCTGTTTATCAGGCTCAAAAGTCACATCACTGTTTGGGTTCTATATCTATTCGATTCTAAAACATATGAAAATGCATGAGCGGCACATTTTTCCCCGACTGCATAGAGGGTTATGTTTTTGGGTTGTATGTATGTTTGTTTGTTTGTACGTTTCTTAGGCGCGTCTTACAGCTTAAACGGCTTGACGGATATTGATAAATGACGTGACATTGGATTTGTCTTGATCACGAGAGTGTTAATAGAATATGAAGTGTCTAGAACACTAATATGGCAGCGTACAGCTGCCATTTTGTATTTCCGTCGAAACAAAAAAAGACCAAACACTAACGAGTGAGGTATCAAAAAGAAGGTATCTATTAGAACATTTCAAATATGCATAATTCTTATAAATAAAAAGTAACAATTGTCTTTGCTTCTTTAAAAAAAAACAATTTTAGTTTATTCAGTTAATGTAAATAATGTTGCAATTGAAATATTAAAGTAAAGTAGTATTAAATATGTAAGTAAATAAATTAAAATTTATGAAAATACTAGCTGCGCCCTGTGGTTTCACCCACGTCCCTCTAGAACCGTGCATGTTTCTGGGATAAAAAAAGGTAGCCTATGTGTTAATCCAGGGTATAAGCTACCTCCATACCAAATTTCATCCAAATCCGTTCAGCCGTTTAAGCGTGAAGAAGTAACAAACATACACACACACAAACTCTTACATACATACTTACTTTGGCCTCTATAATATTAGTGCGATTATTTTTGCGGGCAGTCAGCTCGTATTCAATAATTTTGTTCGCAGTCGGGTTTTTTGTATTTTATAATATATATAAATATTTGTTAAATAAATATTTCCTATTTTTTTTGTTCTAGCGAACTGTCCTTCCGGCGAGCATTCAGTGCTCTATTGCCCTCAAAAAGCCGAGCCGTCGTGCGACAACCCTACGGTCCACGAGCGAGCGGACGGGATTGGCGCTTGTGGCATCCCTGACTGTTTCTGCAACACTCCTAATGTGCGTGACCTGAAGACTGGGAAATGTGTGAAGATGACTGATTGTTCATAAACTCTGAGGCGTTTCGTTTACTTTAACAACTATTCGAATAAATCATGAATTTGAATCATTGCCTCGTTATTATCCATAGAGCATTTAGATATCTATATTGTACTAGCTTTCCCTCCCGCGACTTCGTCCGCGCGGACTACTGTTTATCGCGAAATGAGGCATTCTTTGTTCTTAATGATATTAAAAAACAATGCAAAAGTAAGTATAGCACCAATGCTGTTGAAGTTTTTTGACAGACTTGTTAATTCGTTTCCATGGCAACCGTTCCTTACAGCGAGTAATCAACATTTTCCAGTATTCCCAAGAAAACTTTAAATTTTCCGGGATAAAAAGTATCCTATGTTTTATTCTAGGTTATAAGCTATCTTAATTCCAAATTTCATCAAAATCCGTCGAGCCGTTATTGCAACGTTATACCTACAACGATTCACTTTTATTATATTGGTACGAATAAGATGTTTTTTTAAAGAAATTGTCTTTTTTCCCTCTTGGTTTCTCAAGCCTTGGGTGAAGAGGGGAGAGGGGATTGGAGGGAAAGAAGGAACTGGAGAGGAGGGGGTTGGTACGAAATTACCTCAGATTTAATTGTATTAAATAAAAGAATGGTAATATACCTATTTTTTCAAGGGTAATAACTTTTTCTTCTTATTAGGTATGCTCAATAAAAAACATCGTCTATCAATTTATTTCTTTACTTTTTCTTCTTATTAGGTATGCTCAATAAAAAACATCGTCTATCAATTTATTTCTTTACTTTTTCTTCTTATTAGGTATGCTCAATAAAAAACATCGTCTATCAATTTATTTCTTTACTTTTTCTTTTTATTAGGTATGCTCAATAAAAAACATCGTATATCAATTTATTTCTTTACTTTTTCTTCTTATTAGGTATGCTCAATAAAAAACATCATCTATCAATTTATTTCTTTACTTTTTCTTCTTATTAGGTATGCTCAATAAAAAACATCGTCTATCAATTTATTTCTTTACTTTTTCTTCTTGTTAGGTATGCTCAATAAAAAACATCGTGTATCAATTTATTTCTTTACTTTTTTTTTATTTAGTTCGTCTTGTGTTTCACCGAACACTTCATTTTTTTTTTTTTTATGTTTATGCAAACCTCTCTCCCGCTGCATATTCCATTTATATTTTCATGTATCTATCTAACCTTATAATTAAGCAGTAAGAAAGAAAAAGTCTGCACATAGAGTTTTTTAAATAGCCTCGATGACAAAATGATACATAACAAGAAGCGTTTATAAAATTCCTGACTACGGAATCCTTAGCCTTTACGTGTCCAACACGCAATTGGGCGGTTTCAAGTAATAGTATTTACTATGAACAATCCGTTTTCCTCTTGCTCTACGTTAGACGTTAACGGATACGAACTTTAACTGGATTATCAGTGAATCCCCTATGATAAAGGATTTCTTAATAAGAAGACTTGGTATTATTAATTGAAGTTTCTTCGTGAATCATTTTGTTTGGGAATATCATCATCATCAGTCTGTGTTCGTCCACTGCTGGACATAGGCCTCTCCCAAGGCACGCCATTTAGCCCGATCTTTGGCTCTTCGCATCCACTTTCTACCAGCAACCTTGCGCAGATCGTCGCTCCATCTAGCCGGTGGGCGTCCTACACTACGTTTGCCAATTCGCGGTCTCCACTCGTTTACCCCAACGGTTATCGGTTCTGCGGCTAATATGGCCAGCCCACTGCCACAAAAGCTTGCTAATTCTCAGAGCTATGTCGGTAACCTTGGTTCCCTGCCGGATCACCTCGTTTTGAATTCGATCCCTTGGAGAAACTCCAAACATAGATCTCTCCATAGCCCGTGCGACTTCAAGGTGTAAAAATTAGTGATTTTCCTTTTTAAATGAAGTGCATTGTGATGATTGTTTTTTTTTTCTTTATAGAGCTTTTTCGCTAAGGCGAATACGTCGCTCTGTAGAACATCCATGGAAATACGTACTTAAACAAACTATTTATGCTAATTACTTCTAACACAAACATTAAATTAATTATTGTCTGACTTTTAATACATACTTCACTAGGTTTAGAATCATCTTGGCTTTATCTGACATCGGATAAGACAAATAAGAATTACATAATCCTGTGGAACTGTCGCCAAATAATAAGCTTCTCGGTCCTTCATTTCTGACACATTCCATTTGTGGTTATGCTGCGAACACTAGTTGACTATACAATGTGCTTTGTTTTTTTTCTATGTTTGTTTTTAGATCTAGTTCAAGTTTAATTAAATCCATGGCTTATTAGGTACCGGTGAATACCTTTCTCTTGTTAAGTAACTAGACGACCGGTTGGGCTAGTGTCTGACCCTGACTACGAAGACAAACAGTCGTGGGTTCGAATCCCGCAAGGTGCAATCATTTGTGTGATGAGCAGAAATTTTTGTTTCCAAGTCATGGATGTAATATTCGTATCTGTGTATGAATACCCGTTATTTTGTACCCATAGTACAGGGTATCCTAGTTCGGGGCTAAGTCATTGGTGTAAATTTTCCTGTTTTAGGGTTTCGTAACTCTGTGCGTTCGTCTGCCATAGCCTACTTTCTCCGAATCTACTTGACGGTTGAAATTATGGTACACATGAATTTCTGTGACCCAAAAACGGACGTGTAATTTAAATAAATGTTTTTTTAATATGGGAGCACATTCTGGGGGCAAATTGGAAAAAAAAAATATACTGCCTTACACATCAAATGAAGGGGCTTATTGTGAGGGTCTTTTTTTTTTTTTTTTAATGAACTGGTACTGTTTATCGCGAAAAAAAGCATCTTATTTTTTGCAAAAGTATGATAGCACCAATGCTCTGGATGTTTTTTGACACACTTGTTATTTTGTTTCCATGGCAACCGTTTCTTACGGAGAGCAATCAACGCTTTTCCAGTTTTTCCAGTTTTCCCGTGGAAATTTTCCGAGATAAAAGTATCCAAAATCTGTCCAGCCGTTCTCGCGTGGGAAGCCCAAACAAACAAACTGACAACGTTTCATTTTTATATATTGGTATGGATTAGAATGAAAATTGACCCGAGGCAGCTCAAATGTATTTAGCCTGTATTTATCTACGAAGAAAACATAATGTCTAAGAATAAAATGTATTAATGTTTATTTCATTCTAATTCCGTAAGATCCGGAAATTAATCTCACTCCCCTAACATACTATTAGTAAAGTTGTACACACATCCGCCCTGTCTGTGGATAGATTTAATTACTGTCTAGACAATTCTACTCCGTAGGACGTGAGGTCAATTAGACATGCAAGCGCACAACACAGAACTTCAGACATGCCTGCCTAAATGTTTGTTGTGGTTACGCTTACGATTTCCCTTCCATGAGTGTTTATAAACGCAGAATGAATAATACAGAGAAGTCTGGATGTGGTACTTGTAACATGTAATCGCATGTCATCATCGTCAATGCTTTATGTTAGAATGGAATAGAAAATAGTTTATTGACATATTGTAGTTCTATCGTTCTTCCTTTTGCTATTCTGATGTAGTTTTATCTTCCCTCCTTTATCTACTTCTATTAACCACTCAACTAGGGACCTTATTCTCTATTGCCACTCGGCAACATAACACGCCGCGTTAAGATATCTGCGTGGAATTGTTTGTGCATGTTCGAGAATTGCCGTACTTTTCCGAACAATTCCACAGCGAGACGTGTTACGCGTGTGACTGTTCATAGAGAATAATGGCCCAGGCCATGACGAGAGCAGTGAAACGAGAGTGTACGGCATCAATTCTAGCTTGTATGCAATGAGTTTTCTATGTACATAAAACGTAATTAGGTATGTCACAAGGGACAACTGCCCTAATAGTCGTTAGCTTGGTATTGATCACGTTCGCGCATATCAATTGTAATGCCTGCCAGAACTTAAACTTATATGGCATTGCCGAGCACTGCACAGCACTTGTCAACATAGGTCATTAGTCTAGTAATATTGCTTGCTACGGTGGAACTGGAACACAGATGGGCCATCTCTAAAATTCATTCAAAAGACATTCTCAAAGAGAGTATTACGAGAATTCTCTTTAATCCATCAAAATTCTCAAAGAGCCGTGAGCACTCGGAATCAATTACACTAAGAAACGGTTAGGGGTAATCAAAAGCAACCCCTTGCCGGCACTCATTAGCGAATAACTCAGACGGTTAGAGAATTATTATCATCAGGTTGGTTTCATGTGCTGTGCAAGTCATAAACGCTGGTCTTGTTTCTCTAGCATACCAATGAAAGGTGTTGATCCTAAACTTTGGTCTTGTTTTTGAAGTCTCGTGTTCTCTCTTTCTCTGTTTCTCTCATATGACATTAGGGGTGTTGTCCTTTTAATTGCTTGGTGCGGAGATATTCGACTTGGATTGTCTGTAGCGTAATTGTGTTGAGCTGTCAAGTCTCTCTCGACAAGGGAATATTAAGGTTTAGGTGATTTTCTTTTTTTTATAAGATGGATTAAGAATTTGAGTGTCTTCATGTAGCTGTCCTCTCATCCCATAAGGAGAGCGGTCAATCTGTATTGTATAATAATCTTGTTCATGGGTGTTACTTTGAGGTTCATCGAGTTAATTCGCTCTAATTTCAATTTATTAATCACAAACATATGTACATAATTAAAATACAGGCATTATGGTATAAGTGTCAATATAAGACCCTGACAAGGTTTAGCAACAAGTAGCAAGCAGACCGAGCCATTACCTATTATATCAGTTAGTCGTGTTTATGTCAAGGGTAGCACCTTGTCAATTAGAAAGGTGTTTAGGTTATTAAGGAAAGTAGTTTTTTATTCTTCTTATTTTATTATATCGGGTAGTTTGTCATACATTTTTGCTGCCATTATATTCGTACCGGTTCTGTGGATTTTTAATTTGGAAGGTGGCAGAACGAGGTCATATTATCTATACCTAATCTCAAATCTAGGCTGATCAAACTTTTTTGAGAAGAATATTGGGAATTCACGTACGAAATTGCATATTTCTATCAAATAAGTCGATTCTAAAGTCAAAAGCTTATGATATTTAAAAAGTGGCTGACAACTCCTGATTACTTTTTTTTACAAGGGCACAAACACATTTTTTCCGTAAAATTAGGAGGGCCGGCGCAGCAACACTTACCCCACAGGATGACACCGTAACTAAGCCACGAGACGAGTATGCATATGTATAATACGCTGATAAGGCAGTATTTAAGTCAGTTGCTCTTCTCAGTTCCCTTAGCGCATATGTGAAGTGAAGCTCGACAGTTAAGCTTTAATCTTATGGACGTGACATTTCCAGTTAACAAAACTGACGAAAGAAGATTAGTAATTATTACATCTCTAACCACATTAAACTGGTCTCCAAGAGTTTACCACTTGCATCCCTTACATCCTCCGGGAAATTACAGATTCGCCCAATTAGGAGCGGCGCAGATAAATTCCCTAACACTGGGATATATTTTTTAATTATATCCTGTAACTGCTAGCTATTTGAATTTAATTTCGGTTATCACTCATTTGAGTCTCTTGTGGGACGAGGATAGCCTTTTGTAGGCTGGCTCGATTTGACAGCCTCTATGGGGTAGTATAAGTATAGATAGAGTCATAGGATGACATTCCGTGGTGCAGGATAGATATCTTTGAATATAAAACTTGTGGTAACACGTTGCCTAATTTTGTGGACCTTCGCCTGTCACGTGCAAACAAAACATTCGACGGCTAGAAAAGATTTGCCTAAACAAAACGTCATAATCAAATGGACAGACAATATATCAACAGATGGTACGCCACAATGTACTATGCAGTCTAATGGACCCTCTTCATGATCGGAGATGATCGTTACTCGTGTGATCGTCTGTAATCGGCAAGGTAATCAAACGATCATCTTGCAAGCATCCACACGATGGTCTGTGATCATTTGTTGATCGGCAACCCTTCAAGGTCGACGTGTTTATAGCTGCTGCTACCATTAATTTAACTTCAGTATACTTATGATCATTTTGATACTTTGGTTGAACAAAAAATTATAAAAAAATTGACGAAGAAAAGATGGTGGTTTTGAGCAGTCATCGTAATTATTTTTCAGTCATCTTTGTCCCACTGCTGAGCAATGGATTCCCTTCCCTCATCGTAATATAACAAAGTAAAAATGTATTTACCTAGGTTTACTAGACCATTTGAGACCTAAAATGATCTATAATGACCTTTTATGAATCGCCCCGGCTTCGCATGGTAGCTAAGGGTTTCTCTTTATTTGTACACGATTCTACCCGTGTTTTGACTAATTTGAACAAAAACCGGTTATTGTGACTTAACTATAATAGTTAGACATAAGCTTCCAGAGCTTTTCTGTGGGTATTTAGTGATGAGGACTATATATATTTAGTACATTATTAAAATGGAACAGTTGAAAATGTGAGGTAGAAGACCCTTAGCCCTGCTGGTAATTTAATATAATTTTAAGCTTCACTCATTTCAGTATTTCCAGAAACAGGCATTGAGTTAACGGCTTCTCACAATGCTTTTATTACCTTTTTGGATGGTGTTTGACGTTTACGACTCATTTTAAGACAGGTTTAATAGGTAATATTATTTCGCTTGATACATTCAGGAGATGACTGAATTGTTGAGTACCACCTACAGGTTTTATGGTGCCAATGCGTTCGTTGTCAGATCGTGTTCTTTGCGCGGCCTTGGATTGTATAGCGTAAAATGTAGGTAAGCAAGTAGGTTTTTATTATTGTCTTTTACATTGTTTGGTTGAGTGTTAATGGGTCCTAAAATCGTGATCCACGGCTCCACTACATGCTTATTAATAAAATACTTAAACGCTTACCAATTAGTCATGATGAAGTACCGCCAGTATCAACAAAATTAACCTAATTTCATGTTCATCTTCTTCTGGATTCTTTTGTCTTAAGTTGTTTTTTTTGCTTTTTCATCGGTTTGTGAGCTACCCTGAAAGTTTCAGCCGGATGGCTAATCGGGAAGTGCTCGAAATTAGACAGACAAAATACATACATAGATAGATACAAGTGAAGTTAAATAAAAGCTTTTAATATTGATCAGTGAGGATGGTGGATGTTCTTGCAGTCCGCTGAGAATCTCCGTCCGCATACCCCATTACTACATATAATAAAGTTTTTAAAACAATGAGATGGGTAGCAAAATTAATAAGCTAGCGACATATGTCGATCGTCCAAAAATTAATAAGCTAGCGACATATGTCGATCGTCCAAAAACAATAGCAGCATACTAATAAACGTTACATATCTTACATCAAGAAAATTCAAATGTTTGCATGGATTTTCTCACCACATGATTATTAGCAACCTTCAGATAGGTACCTAATTTGGAAAAGTTTAGACTAGCTTTGAAACAAAGCCTAATAACTAAACAACCTAAACAATAACCACGCAGGCCAACGACTGAAAACAATAGGGGGTAAACGATAAATAACTAACTTTGACCCAAAAGTCTGACCAGACCGATTCAAACGCAAATCAAGGAAATAATATGTAGGTCCTGTTTTAATACAGAAAGAAACACAAGCTTAGAAATTTATTTATTTAGTTTAGTTTTTTAGTACTTACTAGCTGATGGCCGCGGCTTTGCATGCCTGGTAATTTCTCTAGGTTAAAAGTACTATGTACTATTTGAGAACCTAAAATACCAATATACCAACATTTGATCAAAATTTCTTCAGCGGTAAAAAGATTTTTATCGACTGCTCGGTTTCTACTCATCGTATTGAGATACCAATTACACCAGTTTTTAAGTCAACCCATAAGCTATCCTACATTGAAAACGGCATTGCTATTGGTCCAGTACTTTTTTTAGTGATTCATGTACAAACAAACATACCTACATACACGATTTTTTAAAATGTTATATTCTTGTTCAGTAGCTTATTATAACCATTTTTTTTATTATCGTCTTTGTACAGACTTTTCGTACATATTGCTTTATCATTTACTAGCTGTACCCGCGGCTTCGCACGTGTGGTTATTTCTCTTGGCTAAGAGTGTCACGAGGCGGTCCTAGGCTTTGGGCTTGCTCCACCAGCCCAGGGACCAAGCCTCAGTGGACAACACAAAAGGTTAGGATTCAATTAGGAGCACAGGAACAGGAGGAAATGATTATAAAACATCGGCTTACGAAGGTATTCATATATATATATTTACAAGTCTCATATATATTTGAAATAAACTTATTTATGAATTTTATAATATTATTTCGGTTTTTCCAAAAATCAATATTCGAATGACAGGTTATTTTGTATTTAGAATGATTAATGACCAACTATCAAAAATGAAAAGAAATGGATTATGAAAGAATTAAGAGATCAAATGAGTATTATTATGAAAGAGGTTTGGACCTCGTCACAAGAGTACTATATATTATGTACTATCCCAAGACCTAAACTACCAATATAGCAACATCTGATCAAAATTCCTTCAGCCGTCAAAAAGTTTTTATCGATAGCTCAACTTCTACTCATCAGACTGAGATACCAAGTACACCAGTTTTGAAACTTTGTAAACCCAAAGCGATCTAACAGTGAAAACCACTTCGCAATCGGTAAAGTAGTTTTTACGTGATGCGCGAACAACCCCTTTCCACTCGGGGTGACACGAGAGTGACTTTCATTTTGAAAAAAAAAACCTGCGCCTAATTATTTACCTTTTATGAACACAACCGGCATAGATCATGCGTGAGGAGATGTTGTTTACGCTAAAAAATAAAGGGACGAGCTGCGGGATGTCAGCCGACCGTGAGAGGCCCTGGAAGATGGCTTCGTTTTTTGACCCGCGCATGGCCACAGGTACGTCTTTTTTGTTGGTATTATTAGTTAAGTATTTCTCATAGTTTATTACTTTATAAAGAGTTAAATTAGTACCGAATATGTGGACTATTTTAGTTTGTTGTATTTCGTTGCAGTTTAGGTATAATGTTGTTGTAAAGTTTCACTGCTACAATCGTGTGGCTTCGGTTGTATGTCCGAAATGTTGTTGGAGAATACGACTGCTTTTTTTCTTGTATCTTACCTAAATTGAGTAAAAAACAGTCGTTTTTTTCTTTACTTTTAGGAAGAGAGCTAAGTGATGATCAATTTTTGCAAATTTTGGGTGAAAGAAATCAATCGGATATTGAAGACTTCGATGAAGATGATGATGATATTCAACCATGTGTATTGGAAAATCTTTATTTGGATGAAATCCTCCGGTCTGGATCCTGAAGTACAACACGCGTCAGAGCCAGAGACTGGACCATCAAATCCTGCGTCAACAATAGCAGCTACTCAGCGCCAAAGATCTACGCGCCCTGTTACTCGCAAACGAGTCTGAAAAGGCTCCTTTTCATGATGCCTATCATGACTATTCCTCTCTGCCAGTGTCTACTGTGAGGTCCCCAATGAAGTATTTTACTGACTACTTTCAGAGAGAGTTTTTTTGAAGAAATATTGAAATTTACAAACATGTATCATCACAGGAAAACAGGGCGAGAACCGAAAACTAAGCCAGTTGATATAGCCAAAGTTTTCTCCATTTATATCATCTTTGGATTTATTTACTATTCGAGAGTTCCAATGTATTGGAGAGCTGAATTAAACCTGGAGGTAATTAGCAAGCAAATGTC
Organism: Alsophila aescularia; assembly: GCA_946251855.1. NCBI lineage: Eukaryota > Metazoa > Arthropoda > Insecta > Lepidoptera > Geometridae > Alsophila > Alsophila aescularia. The sequence goes on from OX276373.1 coordinate 33,327,844, forward strand.
AAGGTTTTTCTGTGGTTCTCCATTTGATCAAGAGTGTCCCACCTAAAAGCTGCGTACCACGATAGATATTTCACCACTGTCCCATTGATATAATAGATGCACAAGAGAAAGCTTCATAGCACGGGAACGGTAATGATCAACAAAATCCGTGACCACGCTGCAATTGATTGTTCCTAGGAGTCAGTAATGATAACTGGTTAAGCTTTAGAAGATGATAATTTTTTGTTGAAATGTAATGGAAAAAATTACGTGGTTTGTTTCTGATGTTGTTTTGTTTTTTTTAATAATGTTGAATTAAGTTTGAATATGAAGACTGATAGTTATAATAATAATTAGTGATTGGAATATACGTGTGGGTACACATGTAAAAGTTGTTTTAATTTTCCATTAAATGTCATTTAAAACGTCCAATTTCAATTAACCCTCACGACCTTGCTGAGTAGTCAAGTTGTACCTGAAGCTCACGATCGTGCGGGTTAATTTGTGGGTTAACTATAAACTTAGATTTTTTTCAGTTCCATTTTTTAGCTCCATAGGTTTAATTGGAAGCTAAAAAACGGTACCAAATCTAATTTCGAAAAAAAAAAACGTTTTAGTATCTTTTTTTTTGCAGATTTATTCATTCTTATTGCTTTATTATAAGTATAGATAGATAGATATAGTATAGATTAACCGACTCCCTTAAGGAGGATATTATCAATGCGACTGCATGTACCTTTGTTTACTCATAATATTATCTAGGGGATTTAATAACCGATTAAGATTATCTAGTCTTATCCCAGAAATAAACATATTTCTAGTAATGGTTTATCTCTACTTTTAGTTGTTTTTTGAAAAAAAGTCCCAAAATTTTGACACCTCACGGAACAGACGAGCTATTATTTATTTTGTGATGAGTACTATTCTGCCGTCCTTATTTAAAGTGCAATAACTAGGTCCAAGCTACTTTCGAGAAAAACGTGGTAAAATATATTATTATAGTGTTGTTTGTATCTTCATCCCCATTTAAGGTATTGACTCGAAACTTTTACACAATTATAGATAAAAATGTATAGAATATTATGTAGTACCTAAAATTTGAAAATGTGTTTATAAAGCTATTTAAAATACGGGATTGTACTGATGTTTAGAACTATTTCACAAATAGACGGAATGTTTACTAATTATAACCACAATAAGTAGCATAGTTATTGCGCTTATCGTTAGTATTTCAATTCTAAGCAGCTGGTGCTTGCTGTATGTTATAGTATTGTAGCCGGAGAATTTTAGACAATTTTAGAGTGACAGGTTGTTTGTATTTAGAATGAATAATGAACTATAAAAATGAAAAGAAATGGATTATGAAAGAATTAAGATATCAAAAAAGTATTATTATGAAAGAGGTTTGGACCTCGTCACAGTATGTTCTAACCATAAGTGCATTAGGTGTCTGACCTATTTCAGTTTTCATTAGTCTGACAAGCTAGCCTTACATAAAAGATGTCAGTTAGTTGGTTAGCTACGTCTTGTAAAAATATTGAGTGTCTTAATAAATTCTGCATTAATAAAACGGGTTGGTATGTAAGAAATTGTTCAATTAGAACTAATTTATTGCAAAACGTTACAAAAGCCTTAATCTTAATACTAAATATAACCTCATCAAAACCCTAAATAAAAATCTTAAGTACTTAACATTTATATGAATCTCATTTTCTTATTTTATTACAATCAGCAAAACTATCTAAGTATCTATGTTATTAAACGTTCATGTAAACCACAACGAAATCAATGTTTTAATCAGCCTGAAAAACTTGACTTTTTTAAGTATGCCCGATTTTGTGAAACCTTTTGCATTCACAGATTCTTCTTTGTCATGTTCAGTTTCTGGTCATTGGAGCATTCAGTTAAGTTTTTTTCGGTCACTCCACTAGCAGCAGCGTCATTCTCTGCATGTTGATTGATTATACACAAATCAATTGTTTTGTATCTTAGTTGTATGGTCTCGACTAGGTCAGATGCTTCTATAACTTTTCTACATCATGGTTATTTTTAGACGTTGGTTTTTGATAAATTTGAGCAGTAACGATTGCACTTGTTGTAATTATTTAATTGCAGGCGGATGAGTCATTGTCAGAATCTTTAGTCAAATCTGGGCAATAATCCTTGTCTTTCACGCTATCATCCGAATCTTCGAACAAGTGAATATCTTCGACATTATCACATTCATCTTCCTCGGACGACGGAAGGTTTTGATAACACTTTAAAGAATGACGAGTAGACGATGGTGTCTTTTTTTGAGCTTTGTGATTAAATAGTTAAGATTAAAGACTTTAGCTATTCGAGAAGTGTTACTGTATTTGTTTTGGAAATGATTAACGAAACTAATAACTAAGCTTGGCTCTTAATATTTATCATATAAAATTAATAAAGTAGGCACTTACGCGTAATTTTTTTCGCACTGGCACCAGGCGTGTTGACATCCGGCCGTTCGGCATGGTGGTAGTGCAACGACTTACTGACTAGCTAGCTAATAAATGCGCGTGAGACCACTTTGTTTCCCTTCGTACCCCTTGACATATCCAAAAAATTGTTTTTGCTTGGCATAAATGCAATAACTCGTCAATATGTTGCCATTTTACTTTAGTAGGCATGTTGTTTATGTCTGATTTTGCTACAAATAAATGCAATAACTTTACTTTTTACTCTAAACATTAAAGATCTTTTGATTTAAGTTGATGACATTCCTTTAAATAACTGCAATAACTTGACTTGTTGCACTTTTGACTAGTAGAAAAGCTGCAATAACTCAATGTTATTGCCTAGTAAATGAGGCCTTCAAAGTAAGCCTAGTAAATGAGGCCTTCAAAGTAAGAATGTACTTATTAAATAATAATAAAAACATCTTATTGCAGTTATCGTTAGTAATATTACATAGTATTTTAGCTTACCATGCCACAACTCAAGTTATTTCACTCTTGGTAAGAAAACCAAGACCAAATACCAATTTATTGTGGTTATGCTTATTAATAAAACAGGATGGTCGATAGATACGTAAAAACTGTCTACGAAGAAAATGTAGAGCTCGTTTTGCTGATTACGAATATGTATAAAACTCTATTACGTCTAAAAACCGAGTTATTGCACTTTTGATATGGACGGCAGTATTTGTAAGTTAAGAAAATTTGAGCTAACGACCCTTCGCGGCAATAAGCCTTCGCAGTTAGACCATTCGACCGAACATCACTTCGAGGATTTAAGCATTCGATGAATAGACTCGTCGTCCGTCAGCCTCTCAGAGTAGACGTGTGTTGATTTTCTCTTAAATTGTGTTAATTTGTGTCATTTGAAACTAAGTAGTAACTTCTTCATAGCAAAATTCAAAAGGTGAAAATAGTGTTTGGTAAATAAACCATTTTATTACTGTGTCTCCACTAAAATAACAATAGGCCGCGCGTAGCTGCGTCCCTTGCGCCACGTCTCACCCCGCGGGAACAAACAGTTGCTATATTTCGACTCGCTCACTCCGCGTACCGGCCGGGTGGCCTGCATTGTGCATTGTGAGAACTTAAACTGCTTATCAAACCATTGCTGCGTAAATATGAATCTACAACGATCGCCAAAACGCCTTTCGGTGGTGTTGCCGGCACTGGCAGCGGCTCACATCCTGACTTATCAAAGCTGAGTGCGTTGTCAATGTCGGTGGATTCACAAATTACCCACCGAAAAAGAAAACAACCGTCCGAGCCAGATTGTGAATGCTCTAATGAGATGAAAGAAGTTCGATCAGAATTGAATCGCATTGGCTTATTATTGGAAAAGTATGTAGGTTCTAATGAGCAGATAATGAATAAAATGCAGGAAAACATATCTGAAGTTAAGAAAGAAATTATCGAAATGAAGTCAACAAATGAACAAACTTTAACCTTAATTCGGCAAAATGTAGCGCAAATTAGTGAGATTAAGTAGTCCATTTCTAGCATTATCACTAAACAAAAATATTTAAAGAGCACCGTCTCTAAATTGGGAAAACAGGTCACTCTGGGTGAGCAAAAGATAAAATCGTTAGACTCTCAGCTCAGCGCTCTAAAACTCACTGATCAGTCTTCGACTTCCGTGTTTGACAATCAGCTTAGCTTAAACGAACAAATAATCAAGGGAGTACAAGATCGAACAAATCGAGAAAAGAATATTATAATCCTGGGCCTGCCAGAGCAGACATCCTCCAGTGTAGATAAAAGGATATTGAAAAACGAAGCTGATGTTTTAAGCATTACTTCTTTAGTGAGAACAGATCTTCCGAAACCTGTTAAAATTATAAGAATCGGAAAGTACTCTTCAGAAAAGAATCGCAGACTTAAGGTATGTTATGACACAATGGAGCCCGCTAAAGAGTTTTTGCGTAACAAAAACAAATTACCTGTGAACATAAAAATATACTCAGACCAAATACCAATGCAACAAAAATACCTAAAAAAATCTTTAGCTCGCCACCAAAATGAGGAAAAAAGTGGACTCACCATAAAATATATTAATGGGACACCGACAATAACTAAACTGCCTTCAAAAAACTCCAAACAGTAAATGCTAATTATTCAGCCTCCTCGAACAGCAACACCTATGAAGTAATTAACGATTACCAAAATCTTAAAACTGGTAAAGCGCGCCTTTTTCTACTTAAACCTACGGAGTATACGTAAAAAAGGCAAATTTGACGAACTTAAATGTATTCTACGGTCTTTACCAAATATTCAAAGAATCTATTTAAAAAAAAATAGATTCTTTGAATATTTCTGGCATAGCCTTGAAAATGTTTGAATCTTATCTAAATAACAGGACACAAGTAGCCAAACTAGATGATAATCATAAAAGTGACGACTTACGTATAACGTGCGGAGTTCCACAAGGATCCATATTAGGACCTTTGCTCTTTTTGATTTATGTTAACAATATAGAAGAAATTGAACTACAATGCCATCTTACTCTGTATGCAATGATACTTGTTTATTTTATTTCGGATCTTCTATACATGATATCGTTTCACAAGCACAAAGCGACTTAAATAAGCTTTTTTTATGGTTCCAATATTTATTAACGATAAACATTTCCAAGACATGCTATATCTTATTCAAAGCCAAAAATAAAATTGTTCCTCCGCACTTATCGCTAACAATAAACAATGGACCCTTAGAACAAAAGACCTGTGAAAAATATCTTGGTTTACGGATGGACAGTTATTTGACATGGAATGCTCACTTGGAACACAAAAAGTAAGCTCTCATCACTTCTTGGATCACTCCGCAACATAGTTCGATGTATTCCGCGTAGTCTGCGATACACCATCTACAACGCTTTAGTCAAACCACATTTATTATATTTGATTGAGATCTGGGGTAGTGCCACCAAAACAAAACTAGCAACCATTCAAGTAACTCAAAATAAAATTATCAAAATGCTGTTCAATTATCCTTATCTTACATCCACAAATAAAATTCACAAAGATACTAAAATAATGACAATAAAACAATTATATATTTATAACACTTGTATGTTTATCCGTAAAACCCTTGACAAAAATGTACATACAGATGTAACTTTTACTAAATTGAAGCATATTGGTAAACGTAGTACTCGCCGAGCTAGTTTCCTAGTTGTACCAAGAACGCGTACAACATATTGGTAAACGTAGTACTCGCCGAGCTAGTTTCCTAGTTGTACCAAGAACGCGTACAAACTATGGTAAAACAACAATTACATACGAAGGAGCAAAACTTTATAACACAATACCCTCACATATACCAAATGTACACTCATTTAACGCATTCAAAGCCAAATTAACTGAACATGTTTTAAGTCATTTTCTGGTGAAATGATGTGTGAGATGAGTACCTAAAATTTTACAACGGAACGACGACGCATTTAGTTAATATTGTTATTACAAAATTATTGTTCTCATGTAAGTGACTTTGGTCTTTTTTGAGAATAAATGTCTTTAAACCTAAACCTAGACTTAAAGGAATAGACCTTCGCAATAACGTTATTCTGAATTTCGTACGTATCCCGCCAGAACAAACATTCAAATGGAGTTTATAAAGATAAGAGCGTGAAAGTCTGTAGACCACAGGCAAAGCATGTTCCGAGTAAAACCAATTCGGAGGCACATCCGTGAAGTGAAAAACGTACTTACGCTCTCACGGGCCAGGAAGGTGTTTGGAATTCAATTTAAGAGGCTAGTCGCTTGACAAAATTGGACATATTTAGTAAATGTATTACTATCTCCGTCTCTTCCCCCGATCCCGTATACGAGCGATAGAGAGAGTAGCTGGTCATGAGAATATGTTTTGATAGTATTGTTGTTTTGGGGGAAAGCACTTCCCACCTCCTAAATTGTGATGAAATATTTTTTTATTAATGTCAATTGCTGGAATAAAATATAAACTACGCTTATACCTTTAATTTTTTTTTAAAGAAATGTTATTGTTTTAAAATAGGACTCTTAATTGGTTGTGGTTTCAGCGCAAATAAATAAAAATAAATAAATAAATATATTTGGGACAATTTCACATCAATTACTTAGCCCCAAATCAAATCAAATTTAATTTATTGTAATAAAAAACGGCATTAATTACACCAATTACACATTATTACACACAAAAACAAATAAAATGTAATTAACAAAATTTTATAGCAAAGCAAATGTCAACTAATTAATTAAAAATGTCAACCACATACATTCAAGTCAAATAAATCATAAAACCAGATACCTTATCTATCTATCTATACTTATAATAAAACTGTAACGGGTCCAATTCTGTACATTGAAGATATTTTGAAATTTTCTTTTGGAGGATACTCTATGTTCGATACTGAAGCCAAAACAGTTATTTTTTTCATTTTTGTCTATATGTCTGTCTGTCTGTATCTTGGATGTACCTCACGCCACCGGAACTACTGGATGAATTAAAATGAAACTTGATATGATTTGAGTTCATACTACGAGGTAGGACATTGGAAACTTTTCATCCCTAAAAATGAAAGGGTTGAAAGTTATTAAAAAGAACACGTATCACGCTGAAACGGACGGATTTTTTGATGCAAATTGACACAGTCACATATTATTTATACTTATAATAAAGCAATAGGTACGAAAAAGGCTATAAAAAAGAAGATAAATAAAAAATGCTCTTGGGTGCTCAAAAAGGGTATTAACACTTTTTGTTTTAATCATTCGCTCTGTATGTTTGTCTGTTTGTTTGTTTGTTCACGCATCACGTAAAAACTATTGGACCGATTGCAATGCGGTTTTCATTGTTAGATAGCTTAGGGTTTGATTTAAAAACTGGTGTAATTGGTATCTCAATCTGGTGAGTTAGTTTTCACGGCTAAAGAAGTTTTGATTAAATGTTGGTATATTGGTCCTGGAATAGCACATTATGGGTATTTTAAACCTAAAGAAAAGACCACGCGTGCGAAGCCGCGGGTATAGCTAGTCTACAATAAAATAATACACAGAAACAATCACAAAACAATGTCAAATTAAATACCTTCACAATATGTCAAACAAATGGACAAAATGGTTTTCCAGTTGTCAATAATTAGGTCAATATCAGGGTTAGCGTCAAGGAGGAAACTAAAATACCCTGTAATAAGGGCACTAGATAACGGATAAACATACATAAATACGAATATCACATCCATGACTCGGAAACAAACATTTCTGCTTATCACACAAATGATTGCACCTTGCAGGATTCGAACCCGCGACTTTTTGGTTTCGTTCCTAGTGTCTCTAGCCACTAGACCAACTGGCCGTAAATTTTCCAATAACTTTGAAGTTATTGGATAATTTAGAAAAATGAGAACATATAAACGTAATTAATAATGAAATAATGAGAAGTGAGAACATATAAGCGTAGTTAATAATGAAATAACGAGAACATATAAGCGTAGTTAATAATGAAATAATGAGAACATATAAGCGTAGTTAATAATGAAATAATGAGAACATATAAGCGTAGTTAATAATAAAATAATGAGAACATATAAGCGTAGTTAATAATGAAATAATGAGAACATATAAGCGTAGTTAATAATGAAATAATGAGAACATATAAGCGTAGTTAATAATGAAATAACGAGAACATATAAGCGTAGTTAATAATGAAATAATGAGAACATATAAGCGTAGTTAATAATGAAATAATGAGAACATATAAGCGTAGTTAATAATGAAATAATGAGAACATATAAGCGTAGTTAATAATTAAATAATGAGAACATATAAGCGTAGTTAATAATGAAATAATGAGAACATATAAGCGTAGTTAATAATGAAATAATGAGAACATATAAGCGTAGTTAATAATGAAATAATGAGAACATATAAGCGTAGTTAATAATGAAATAACGAGAACATATAAGCGTAGTTAATAATGAAATAATGAGAACATATAAGCGCAGTTAATAATGAAATAATGAGAACATATAAGCGTAGTTAATAATGAAATAATGAGAACATATAAGCGTAGTTAATAATTAAATAATGAGAACATATAAGCGTAGTTAATAATGAAATAATGAGAACATATAAGCGTAGTTAATAATGAAATAATGAGAACATATAAGCGTAGTTAATATTGAAATAATGAGAACATATAAGCGTAGTTAATAATGAAATAATGAGAACATATAAGCGTAGTTAATAATGAAATAATGAGAACATATAAGCGTAGTTAATAATTAAATAATGAGAACATATAAGCGTAGTTAATAATGAAATAATGAGAACATATAAGCGTAGTTAATAATGAAATAATGAGAACATATAAGCGTAGTTAATAATGAAATAATAGTATGCAACAATATATTTAAATCGGATAGTATATATAGGTAGGGGTAGATAAGTGTTTTTTATGGAAAACTACCTGCGCCCCGCGGCTTCACCCGCGTGTGGGATGATGATGATGATGATGAAAAGTATCATATGTGTTATTCCAGGGTATAAGCTATCTCTATTCCAAATTTCATTGAAATCCGTTCAGCTGTTTGAGAGTTGAAGTATGATGATGATAAGAGGGTATAAGCTATCTCCTTTCCAAATTTTATCAAAACCTGTTTAGCCATTTTAAAGTGAAGTATGATGATGATGGTGAAGTTTAATGATTATGATAATAAAAAGTATCATAAGTGTTATTCCAGGGTAAAAGCTATCTCCATTCTAAATTTCATCAAAATCCGTTCAGCCGTTTGAGAGTGAAGTATGATGATGATGATGATGAAAGTATCCAATGTGTTATTATAGTGTATAAGCTATCTCAATTCCAAATTTTATCAAAATCCGTTCAGCTTTTTGAGAGTGAAGTATGATGATCTGATGCGCTAAATCCTTACCTATTTTTAAAAACATGGTGAAAAGTCACTTTATAGTACGTGTGTCTACTACGTATTAGTATTTTTATTAATATTTATGTATTTGATATTGATATATATTAGTATATTATCATAGATATATATATATATATATATATATACCTTATATATATAGATATATATATATATACCTTATATATATATATTCACCTATATATATATATATATATATATATATATATATATATATATACAGGTGAATTTTTCAAGTGGGCGTGGATCGCTAAATCAGAAACTATGAGGAATAGCGAAAAGGAGTCTCGGGCCCGATTTTGATGAAAACTAAAACTGCATCTTTGGATTTTTGAAAAAAAACAATATTCCTAGGCAGGAATCGAACACGTTGATTTTGGAAAAAAAGCACACACTGTATTATTACACCATTCGATAGTGTCGCTAATAAGGATTGAATTCTGGGAAGAAATGACATATGGCAAACTGAAAGAGATCGCTTTAAGCGATAAGACCGCCCATGGTACTACCATAGCTTTAATTCAATTACAATGTTTATGATTTCTAACTGGTAATTACAATAAAGTGTTTCGTATCGTATCGTATGATGACGATGATGAAAATGTTATAACCCCCGACCCCCTACTCCCCATTATAGCTTAGAAGCTTCTCGATCACATCTGATCAAAATCCGATCAGGCGTTCGAGAAACAAACACCCCCCTCCCCTCCCCCTCCCCCCCTTTTGTCACTGACTATAATCAAATAACATTGTTGATAAGAATGAAGCAAAAATACTTTCGGCCAAATCACTGAATGAAAAGGCATATTTATTTTATTTTATTTTCACTGATTCGACCGATTCGGGCGAAACTATTTCGGTCGATACGTGAATAACTCCTCTTTCTTGACCACTTCTGAGAAGACATTCATTTTTCTTACCCATGCTACAAGAAGAGTGTTGCATCTATTATTCCCACTTTGATTAAGGTCGCAGCCAAGAATGTTCATAAAAAAGACGGATACAGCACCACCAAATCGAAAGTGAAGCAAACAAGATATTTCGATCAGCCGGTACGCACAAGCCTCACGCACACAGCTACACATGTTATGCCGACCGGCCGCCACATCGCAGCAAAAAGAACTTGATAGACATGTTAATTCTGTCAAGCTCTCTCGCACGCTTTTTTTAACCGACTTAAAAAAAGGAAAAGAAAAGAAAGTAAAATCGTTTATTTAACACTTATCAAAAAAGTAGCAAATTAGCATTGCTTAATATTCATATATATGATAGTCATATATAAGTATATAATGTATGTATGTATGTTTGTCCACGTATTTCTCGGAAACTTGCAATAATTGATTAAATTTTACAAGTCCGATTGCATTAATTCGTTTTGAAATAGTTTTAGTGTCTATCAACTCAGGGAATAGTTTAAGATATATCATAATCGGTTCAGTAGTTTAAGAGATAATGGACTGTTAACTGTTTCCAGTATGTTTTTTCCTTAGCGAACGGAATAAGTACTTCAGTTTTTTAGACCCACTTTAACGAAAGTAAGTATGTATAAAAACTAATCAAAAAACGACTCAAATCGTATAAAACTTAAGAGGAAGAAATAATGCATTTTTAGGTCTGTGCCAGGTAACTGCCTACTTGCTTACTTAAGTCGCTTTTGACAAAGCAAAGACATCAAAAAAAAACTTTAATTTCAATATATACGATTTGAAGTCAGTCTATATTTTTTTATTAGTTTTTGATGAAAGGGTGAAAAAACAAAACACCACAGAATATCCATTCACGCACACATACGCACCCGCCATTTGCCATGCTTCACTCGTTTGTCTGGCGGTGTAGACTGTATTTTTTTAAACCTTCTAAGTTGCAGCAATTTAAACGTTACCAACTATTATGTACAATTGATGATGATTAATTTGACTACGGAGACTAGTATTTTCTTTGCCTCAACTTTTGAAGCTATGAAAATCATAGGGAACTAAACGCACAACACAACCTCAAGCTGACGCAGGTCCTCTCTACTCGGATAGGGAAGCAAGCAGTGAACTGCAAAACACAAATAATATCCGCCACTAGACAGCAGTGAGGGAAATAACATATTTTATGCACAGGTCTACATGGAAACCTACTAAACCGAATGTACTTCGCATAAAAAGGCACCGTGCCGCTTTTAGGCGTAACGACACGAGTTATAGTGAGGTCATGGATACTATGAAGTAGGTTCACTGATTCCGTTGTAGTGATATTTCGCAGAATCACAGATGACTTAGTTGCAGGCGGATATCGGTTTTGTAGTAACTTTGTAGTGATACTTCACCGAATCACAGATGTCTTTACTGTAGTCGGATATCGGGTTTGTAGTAACTTTGAAGTGATATTTCACCGAATCACCGATGTCTTTACTGTAGTCGGATATCGGTTTTGTAGTAACTTTGAAGTGATATTTCACCGAATCACAGATGTCTTTACTGTAGTCGGATATCGGTTTTGTAGTAACTTTGAAGTGATATTTCACAGATCACAGATGACTTTGCCGTAGTCGCATATAGGTTTTGTAGTAATTTTGTAGTGATATTTCACAGAATCACAGATGACTTTGCTGTAGTCGGATATTGGTTTTGTAGTAACTATGTAGATATAATTCACAGAATCACAGATGACTTTGCTGTAGTCGGATAACGGTTTTGTAGTTACATTGTAGTGATATTTCACAGAATTACATATGACTTTGCAGTAGTCGGATATGGGTTTTGTACTAATTTTGTATTTGGTTTCGATTAACCAAAATTAATGAAATGTTTCATACTTAATAAAATAAAGGAAATCGGTTCAGAAATCGTGCATCCTTATCCTCCCAATAAAAAAAGGCTAAACCAATGTTGATGAAAAAAATGGGACATAATCAGAGTCCTTATAATGAAAAAAATAATATCCAAATCGGTTCAGAAGTTTTAGAGGTAACAAACATAAAAAAAAACAGCAAATGTAGATTAAAACACTAATCTATAAACCACGTTTTTTTTTAGATCGGCAGTTTTTGTAAAACGCAATGTCATCAAGTTGTGAGCTGCCCTAAAAGTTTCAGCCGGATAGCTAAACGGGAAAAGAAAGAAACAAGAAAGTGACTTAATGAAAACGTGGTAAATACAGACGACTTGAGGACCTCCTCCTTTAAGTCTATTAAAAATATTTCACTTACAATTTTTAAATGCTGTAACTTTTTAATCCGATGTAGTAAAAGCTCTCCCGGCGCAGCACTTGCCTGCCGGACAGCGCCAAGCGAACTCGTAGGATATCTTATGGTAATATATTTCGCGCGAGCTCGTGCCTTCACGATTTTCCGCCAAATATTATTTTAGTTTATGCTCTTTTACGTATTTTTACACGACTGCCCAAAAAAAGAAGTAACGTTTTTAGGATTCATATATGTTTGTATGTATGTGAGTTTCTTTATGCTACTATAACTTTTTAATTCCAGAACAGATTTAGACGTATTGGATATCGTTAGAATCCTTACATCCCCCGAGTAACATAAAATATTCCTGTTTTTGAAAATATTCCATATGGCGGCAGTATGGCTCCATTTTCAAATGCGATATAATATTTTTTCTACGAATTTTACAATATGGGTATCAAATTGAAGGCCTTGATAAGCACATCCCAACAGTAAACAATTTATTGGGGAGGAGGGGGAGGTGAGAAAAAGTGGTTGCAAATCTTAGCTTCCAAAGGAATGGACCGATTAAGCAGCGGTTTTTACGTTTAAAATTTTTATGGGGTAAACGAAATGGTTTTTATCTATAATGGAGGGAAGGACGGAAGGGGGGGGTGAGAATCGTAGCTTCCAAATGAATGGACCCATTTTGATGCGGTTTTTAACCCCCGAACAAAGAGACGGTTGTTATAAGTTTAGGGTATGTATCACTTGTGTGTGTGTGTGTGTGTGAGTGTGTGTCTGTCTGTGCCATCATAGCTCCCAAACGAACGGACCGATTTTGATGCGGTTTTTTTCTGTTTGTAAGCTGATGTGATCGAGATGGTTCTTAGCTATATGGGATGGTGTGGAGAAGGGAGTAGGTAAGAATCAAAGCTTTTAAATAGGGGGTGGGGGGCCAGGTTTTATTTTTTATTTTAGAGACGATATGATAAGAGCCGCCAAGAACATACGCAACCTGTCCTCGGTAGACATTAACGGCCAGGGTCCCGACCGGAAAATTTATGTAAATGAACACCTCACAAAGTCCAACCGAATTTTATTTCGAGATGCCAGAGCCCAAGCCAAGGAACACGGATTTAAATTTTGCTGGGTCAGTAATGGAAGGGTACAAGTCCGTAGAGGTGAAGGAAGACCAGCGATCACTATTAGCGGCCCGGCGGATTTCGTCCGAGTTTTCAACGTTGCGAATAATTAGTTTTTTCAAATTTAGTTTTAAAATAAATGTTTCAGTTTTTGTCCTTTATATTTTTTATTTTATAATGAACGCTGTTAAATATAATTATATAATTTTTGAATTGTTTACTGCCATTGTTGCATCCGCTTTTTTACCAATAATACACACAAATCACACTCAAAACTCACATACACTCAGGCATACGTTTGTCATGGTCAATGTTGGGCCACATTTACTTGCTTTACTTACTTATAGAGGTTACACTGTAGAAAACAAAACAACAAATAATCCCTGTAATTATTTAAAGCAACTAACTGAAGCGTCTCTGACTAATGCACAAACAAGCCTTTTGAATAATATTAGGAATATACTCCCTGGTCTGTTTTACGATGCGTCACTTAACATCAATTTGAGCTTGTCTTTCCTTTTCTATTTTTTAATTAATAATGGATAAGTCTGATATTTATGTAGATATTGACGAAACTCTTAAGATAAAGTGCCGCACTGTGGACAGACTAGAAGTGTGTAAGGATCTTGTTATGAAGTATAATTTCAAAGTCCTTACATGCAATATCAGAAGTATTCAACACAATATTGGAAATTTCCATACAGTTTTAAAGCGCTTAGATATTTATTATGATGCTCTTGTACTTACCGAGTGCTGGATTCAAGAAAATTCACATATACCACAAATTCCTGGGTACAATGTCTTCAACACGACCAAAATTATAAATAAAAGTGGTGGAGTCACAATCTACGTTAAAGACTGCTGGTCTGCTAGCGCACAGGAACCGAATTTTGATGATGCCAATTGTTTGATAGTTAATATAACCAACGGTACTAAGATAGTAGGTATATATCGCTCTCCGTCTTTTGTAAACTGGGAAAGATTTATAAACTCACTAGAATCGTCTCTGGAGTCCATAAAAAATACTAAAAATCTCATTATCACTGGAGATATGAATATTAACCTTCTAGATGACACCCCTGACAGTACAAGTTCTATTTATCAATGTCTCTTGGCAGAACATGGCATGCTTCCTGCAATCACCCATCCAACGAGAGGCAAGGCGTGTCTTGATCATGCATTCCTTAATTCAAACTGTAAAGCAATGGGCCTGGTTTGCAAATGCTCGATAACAGATCACGATCTAATAATGGTAGGCCTCAATTTAACCAGGGTAAAATCGATACAAAAAATAAACAGAGTTGTAACAAAGACTGACTACTCAGCAGTCACTAGTGACATTAAGACTGTAGATTGGAGTCAGATTTTACAAACAGACAATGTTAACGATGCGATGAACTTTTTAAATAAGATTATTACTGACCTCAAAAATAAATATACGCGTAGGTTTAAAACAAGTAGGAAACAGTTTCAACTTAAGCCCTGGATCACCCCCGGTCTGTTGCGATGTATGCGTCATCGCGACAAGCTCCACCTACAAGTAAGCGAACAGCCAAATAACACAATCATAAAAACAACGTATATTCGGTATAAAAATTTTTGCAATAACCTGTTACGTAGAATCAAATTAAATCACGAAAGCTCTGAATTAACTAAAACCAACAAGAACCCAAAACAGTTGTGGAAAACAATAAAAGACATCTGTGACATCCCCCACCGCAAAAATGACCCCCACGAGCTGTTATCAAATAATTCTAATCCACATGAAGCCGTCAATTACTGTAATGAACACTTTGCTGCGGTGGGTTCGAAATTAGCCTCCGATATTCTAACGAAACTTCCTGCCACTCAAGAAAGTCTATGTGAAAGTCTTAAACTGGAATTAAACTGCTCTAACTCCCTATTTCTTAGTCCTACAGACCCTTATGAGGTTAGTAGAATTATTATGGACCTAAAAACTGATAGCGCGCCGGGAATAGACTCTTTTACATCACTAATGCTCAAATACATTAAGGATGCCATTATATTGCCATTGACTCACATATGCAACCTGAGCATGGCTTCTGGTGTCTTTCCCAACTGTTGGAAGACTGCTGTCGTGTGTCCTATTCTCAAAGGTGGTTCTAAGAACAGGGTGGATAACTACCGTCCGATATCTCTGCTTTGCCTACTATCTAAAGTACTTGAAAAAATAATAAATAAGAGACTGGTGGACTTTATCGAGAAGTATAATCTTTTATCTGATCGCCAGTTTGGCTTCAGACGTGGTAGATCTACCGAGGATGCCGTTCAACTCCTGACTGAAATTCTGGCGTCAAATATGGATAGAGGGAATAGGAGTGTGGGAGTTTTCCTCGACTTAGCCAAAGCATTTGACACTGTCTCAATTCCTACTCTGTTAAAAAAAACTAGAATGCTTTGGCGTTCGAGGAAATGCTCTGGCTTGGTTTAGCAGTTACCTTAGCAACAGACGACAGCGTGTCAGGATAGGAGAACAAATAAGCGAGGATTTGAGTGTCACCTTTGGGGTTCCTCAAGGTGGTATTCTCTCTCCGACTCTGTTCACCATTTATATGAACGACATCTTTGGATTGGAAATGCCTGGAGATAATCTAATATGTTATGCGGACGACACCGTAGCACTTTTTCATGGTAGCAACTGGCAAAGCGCGGCGACTGCCGCTGCTAAGGGCATGACCGCTATATCTCGCTGGTTGGACGTTAACCTACTTACGCTTAATATTAAAAAAACAAATTTCGTCGGTTTCCATATAACCAAAGCCACAGAGCCCAAAATCAACCGCTTACAACTCCATTCAAAGCAATGTCCGTTTCTGACTTCCACGTTTGAAACGGGATTCAGTTGCTCATGTGAATCTATAAACAGAGTAAGCTCGACAAAGTATCTAGGTATACTAGTGGATCAGAATCTCTCCTTTAAGATGCATATAACTGCCCTTGCGAAGAGAATACGTAGGCTCATATTCCTCACGAAGACCCTTATATCGGCTGCCAGCCTGGAGGTAAGGAGACTGGTGTATGTCTCTTTGTGCCAGTCTCAGCTTCAGTACTGTATCGGAGTGTGGGGAGGTGCAGCTAAATCATTAATGATGGAGTTAGAGCGTGCCCAACGCGCGGTGTTAAAGGTAATGCTTGGAAAACCGCGCCGATACTCGACTGAGAAGCTGTACCAAGAAGCAGAGGTGTTGAGTGTGAGAAGGCTTTTCGTTTCGCGAGCTGTAGCCTTAACCCACAATAACCCGCTAAAAGAGCAAACACGGAAGAGACCACGGCCTAAACGGGTGCCTCTGCCTAAGGTTAAAACTATATTCGCACGTCGACTACCAAAATACGCTCACGCTTTTGCTTACAACGCGGTGTGCAAATCCTGCGAACTGAAGGAGTGTTCGCATAGGAAAGCCCGTGCAAAGGTAAGGAAATGGCTTATGTTACTTTCTTATGAAGAAACAGAAGCTTTAGTCAAGGTTTATAACAAATAGCATTGGTGCTAGTTGTTATAAACTTTTTCTTTCACTGAGAACTTCCACTGAGACTTTTTCTTTCTTCATGTGTGTTGTAGATATACATATTCAGCATCTAGGCTGCACCTGTAGATAAATAAATAAATGAGTAGATTGGTTATAATAATGATAATTTTAACTTTTGATTATAATAATGATAATTATAACTTTTCGGTTTACCTAGTGTGCTCGCTCCTTACGATTTCAAGAACCCAGCACTAGATCTCGGGTCCATATTTAGGTATAACTATGCATGAACTCATATTCGTACACCTCACCTCACCTTATTACATACATTAACACACACGCAATAGCCCAAGCTCAAATCTCAAAGCAAAGGGTAGCCTCATGGTATGAAGACTGCATTTATTTGTATTCGTAATAATTTTATTGAACTTTAATGTGGATTGTTTTATAGTTATTGAATTATTTGTGTTAAAATTAAAATTAATATTATAATAATGCTTAAATCTGATAATAATTATTGAATTCGAAACAATATTATTAAACTTATAATGTGAAATTATATTTAATCCCTGATACTTAATTAAAAATAATCAGTTAATTGAACTGACCTTTGTTTTTGCATGTATTTTTACATATATATATATTTAAATAAATTTTCATATGCATGTAAGTTTGCCTATTTTGATATATATTTAGTCTCTCGGTTTGAATTAGTTATATATATTTATTCAATTTTTATTACTTTTCTAAATTCGACACGTTGCGCGCTATCTCATAAGAGTTAACTGTTGTTTAAGGGTCCCAAGATACAGGCCTGGCCGAGTTTGGGGCCCGCTGCTTATTCTTTTGTCTATGTCAACTACTTATTGTTTAATCATATTTGTTCATATGTAATCATTCCTGTGTTTAGTAAATAAATATATTTCTATTTCTATTTCTATTTCTATAAGTTTAGGGTATGTATCACTTGTGTGTGTGTGTGTGTGTGTGTGTGTCTGTCTGTGCCATCATAGCTCCCAAACGAACGGACCGATTTTGATGCGGTTTTTTTCTGTTTGTAAGCTGATGTGATCGAGATGGTTCTTAGCTATATGGGATGGTGTGGAGAAGGGAGTAGGTAAGAATCAAAGCTTTTAAATAGGGGGTGGGGGGCCAGGTTTTTTTTTTTATTTGAGCTTATTCTTTTTCACAATATGGCGTCTGTATCGTCATATTGAATTTTGATTACTCTCATATCTGTATTTACACTCGCAAGATCAAATCAATTGACACGAGAATCATCAAAATTGGTCCATGCGTTTGGTCTCGCCAAAGAGGTGCTCTACATACATATATAAGCTGATAAACACATTTACCGTCTTTTGCGTTGCACAATGTGCTAAAAATAACTATATCTATATCAAATTAAATCAAAATTATGACGCTCTTGTTCTAAAACTTTATCCCATTCATCCGTGTGCAAAAAGCGCGGGACAAGTGATACTTAGGTACATCATCATTAGGGAATAGTATCCATTCAAAGTCTTCAAATCTGTCGAAAAGGCCGCCTTGGAAAAGAACAAAGTTGAACAGGATTTTAACTTGCTACCAAAGAAAAAGCAACGTTTCTATTGATGAGCATCGAGCTATCCGTGATGTGCTCGTGGTGCTGTCTCATAACATCGAGCTATCCGTGATGTGCTCGTGATGCTGTCTCGTAACATGTCGAACCCTTATTTATTTTCTAGTATTTTTCCATTATTTTATGCACTTTATTTATATTGAGTGTTGAGACGAGCAATACGAGCAAACAGTTCAGCTAATAGTATACGCCGCGCCTGCTCATAACTAATTTCAGTGTTACCCAGAACTTTGGACTGAAAAACATTGCGTGGCACTGCACCGCGCCCGCCCAAAGAAATGCAGTAACTTCGCCACTTATCTATCTTCCATCTATATATCGCTACTTATATTACAGCAATAGGTAATAAAAAACTGTACAACGAAGATAGTTTAAAAAAAAAGGTATAGATTACTTAAAAGGAGCAACAGAACAAGAATATAACATTTTTTTTTTACTGACTGACTGTTTGTTCCCGTATCACGTAAAAGCTACTGCACCGATTGCGATGCGGTTTTCACTGTTGGATAGCTTAGGTTTTGACTTAAATTTGGTATCTCAAACCGATGAGTAGAAGCTGAGCAATCGATAAAAAAGTATTGTACTTGGTCCTGGAATAAATGTAACTTCAACCCAGATAAATGACCATGTGGGCTAAACCGCAGGCACAGCTAGTTATAGTATAAATATAATGCTGAACACCTGATTGAATGGCACACGAGATTGACAATTTTACTTTCCTCACCCCCCTCTGCCACTGCCGCCCGCTTTCCATAGGCGATCGCGATTATAGTTGGCCGAGTGTAATCCTTCATTAACGATCCTTATCAATGAAAAAATGTCATACTATCACTACCACTAGAATTACGTGGCCTCACCCAATTAGATTACATTCGTATTGACATAACAACGTTATCTTTGCTAAATATATATTATAATTAATCCGAAAGTGTGCCTGTTTGTTAGTTTGCTTCTTCAAAACCTTCGAGACAACGGTACATGACGCTTTAACGGGTTAAATAAACATATATATATATTTTTAATGTAAACTTACACTATTTTGGCTGGTATGTCATGTTTCTGGGTTAAAAGTGAACTATGTGTTATTCCTAGCCAAAAGTACCTGCAATGTACAATAGTATTATTTAATTTTATTTCATTTAATTTTCTTAGGAAAACTACAGTCACAGATAGTGCTTAGGATAAAAACTATGGTTATACATGCAGCTTACAAAAGTTTCCACATATGGGTAATAAAGTACACAGTACATTAAACAAAATGTTGAGTCATCTCAACAAATTTCGTTTATATTAAAACTTAACGTTAATATTTAATATATAGCTAATATATATTTTTATTACAAACTATGTTTAATCATTGTCATCAGTGACGAAGAAGTCACTATATATGTTTTTTTTAATACATTGTATTTACTATTGAAAATACCTATGTCTTTAGAGTAAAAATAATTAAATTTCTTACATACACGAGTAATATATGAGTTTTTCTATATTTTGTGCGACAAGAAGGAATATGAAGATGAAAATAATTAATTACGCCTGAGTAATGTTCTGTTAGGAACCTCGAGGTAAATAGAAGACGGGTGTATCCACTGTACAGTTAAGTATGTTATATAAGAATGACAGATCTGCAGCTTCCCGCCGCTGCTCTAAAGGTAACAAGTGATGATTTTTGCAGTTTACAAGGTAGTCACTTGAAAGCAGTCTAATTTTAAATTAAAGTTAAGATAACTCAATAACTACATTTCATTAAAAAAAAAAAGTTTTTTTTTTAACTTGTGCTTTTTTAAATTGTGTTCCTTGTACAGACTTATTGTATCATACTCCTTTATTACAATAACAAGCACAATTTAATAAAAAAACAATTATAGCCAATCATATCAGCTTTCAAACATAAAAAATCCGCATAAAAATCGGTTCATTCGTTTGGGAGCTACCATGCTACAGACAGACACACTGATACTCACCCTAAGTTTATAACATCCCTCTATTTCGTCGTGGACGCGAGTTAAAAATGACAATACCCGAGCATTTAACACGTCTTGTGTCGTTCTTATTTGTCCGTGTGGAAATAATAAAATGCCTTCAGAACCGTCCAAAATCACTTTTGGTAATCAAACTAAGCCTCACTAGTGTAGAAACAAAATAATTAGTCTGAGTACGAGCGAATCCGGTGTATACTCGTAATCTAGTTTTAGAATCGATATCAGTACTAACTATATATCAGTACCAGCTGAAATTAATAAAATGCTTCACTTTTTATCAACACTGCAAGGAGTGATTAACGATAACTGATTTGGAAAAGATTTTTATAACAGCAACAGGCATGTTGCGTCTAATATTATTTGGACTTAGTTTAATACTTCTCAGCACCAATGGAAGGAAGATTGAGGAAACTAAGAAGGTGCACTTAGAAGGACTCGGAAATGTAATCGGAACCAAGTTTTGGGATGGCGAGTTCTTCGAGTTCTTTGGTATCCCGTTCGCTGCAGTACCTACAGGACGAGATAAGTTCAAGGTTAGTAATGTAATTTTTTGTTTTTTCTTTCTGTTCCACAAAAGAAGTTCCGTGGAGATGAGATACGTTGAAATCCTATGGAATTTCGCTTTCACATAGAAACTATTACTGAGGGACCTTGTTCTTGGAATGGAATCTAAGCATTCCGGTAACAAATGATTAACCTTTCTTTTTACCCGACAACAGCGAAGCAAAAAGGAGGGTTATGATTTTTAACAGTATGATGAATGTTTGTTCTGTTATCATAACTTTTAAGTTAATTATCATAATTTGACATATGAGGTATCGTGCAAAGCGTCTTGATTGTCCGCTGGTTATAGGCTACGTGACGTCACATTAAATTGAATTACAAGACATTTTTTTTATTTTCTATATTTCTTACCTGTTAAAGCGACGAGCCAAGTAAGGCGATTGCGTCTCAACAAGTTGCCCAAAACATTTGCAAAGTTACCCAAATTTTGAGTGCACACCATAGACCATAGACGTTGAACTGCCCTTTAATCAGGAACACAGAAATGTTACCCAGGATAAATTACATAATTAAAAATAACATATGGCTAACCAGGAAACCTTGTCAGATTGTAAATGCATTTTTCATTCAGAAATGCATGCATTCATATTGAATGGGATATTTCTGACTTCTCGTGTCAGAGTTAATCAGATTGCCCGAGGACCTCTGACGTGGCTTAACGAATTATATCAATTGACAGACACATCCGCCTGCAGCCGTAGCATGGAGCAGTGGAAAATTAGATTGAGATAACATTCGGATAACAAATCACTTGATGGATCCCAATAGGATAAGTGATTCAGTAAAGCTGTTTTATCTGTGGCGATAGGATTATATACATAATGTATTAAGTATTTTTATTAACTTGTAGCTCAAGTATCACTTTTTGATATAAACTGTATTTTGATAGAAAACATGTGAATTGTGAATACCTAATAAGTTGAAAACATACGATTGTTGAAAAATTTAATCTGTAATCCTTTCTGAACTTATAAAAGCAGTGAGACATAATTAATTAATTTTTCGAATTAATTAATTATGTCTAATTAATTAATGTAACATACGATCTCCCGAAGACAGTGTAAGACGGCTCCCCAGGAGATGGACCGACGGCCTGGTAAGAGTTACGGAGAGCTGTTAGATGTTTGCAACGAGCAACTGCTCGTTGTGGCTTTCTGTGGGAGAGGCCTTTAATCAGCAGTGAACGTCTTGCAACTGATGTTGTTGATGATGATGATGATGATGATGATGATGATGAGTCTATGTAAACCTCAGGACTAATAATGATTTATTACATTACTTTTCAGCCACCCCTACCTTTGACGCCATGGAAGGAAGATATGAAAGCCAACAAACTCGTCATGTGTCAGCAAGTCATGTACGCACAAGAAGAAAATGGAGAAGACGAGCTTTACGGACAAGAAGACTGCCTAATCGCAAGTCTCATGGTCCCAAAAATTGCTAGCGAGACTAATCTAGTACCGGTAATAGTCTACATTCATAGCGGTGCTTATTCTGGTGGCAGCGGTAACATGGCTAAATACTATCATCTGGCAAGACAGGACGTAATTGTAGTCAATTTGAACTACAGATTAGGAGCGATTGGCTTTGCGTGTCTCGGAACAGAAGATATTCCTGGCAACGCAGCTTTAAAAGACATAGTGGCTGGGCTTAAGTTTATCAAGAAACATATTAAGAGTTTTGGAGGAGATCCTGACAATATAACACTTGCTGGATTCAGTGTAGGCGCAACCTTGGCTGAGATAGTAGCGCTGTCAAAAGAAACTCGAGGAATGTTTGATAAGCTAATTCTAGACAGTGGTTCAGCTTTAGCTCCTTTTGCAGTAAACAGACATCCTATAGAAACAGCGCGAAACCTTGCTAAGTCTATTGGATACAAAGACACTGGTAACATTGAAGATTTGAATGAATTTCTTCTGGAAGCTGATACCCAAGATATCTTAGCTGTTAGCAGGAATTTCTTCATAAAGAACAGTACCTTCGGTTTTCAACCTTGCATTGAAAATCCAGCTAACCCTGGAGCTGTATTGACTGAATCACCACTTGATACGCTGAAAAAAGGAAACTACGGTGACTTTGCTCTCATGACTGGTTTTGCAAATATGGAAGGCATCAGCCGCACTAGCCAATTTGAAGGCTGGATTGGATTGATCAATGCAAAATTTGCTGATTTCCTACCCGCAGACTTAGTTTTCAATAACGATAAAGAAAGAGACCTATTCGTAAAAGAATTAAAGCAGTATTATTTCAATGGAAAACCACTTACGCTCGACAGTTTACAAGGGTACATCAATTATTTCGGTGATGTTATGTTCAAGTACTCCATCATGAAGTCAGCTAAACTGCACGCTGAGGCTTTGAAAAAACCCATATACATGTATGAGTTTACTTATGTAGGTAAACTTAACACAAAACACGCGTACATGGATAGGATCAGAGGAGCTAGCCACAGGGATGCAAGTGCTTACGTTTTGGACTTCTATGATTGGACTAGAAACTACACTGATTTAGACATGAGAGACCTAATGACTACAATTGTGGGCGATTACCTCAAGTTTGAGTAAGTACAAAAAAAAAACTAAGTGACCCATATTCCATATTATGAATCCATACTGTAAGGGATAAAAGAAAAAATATTATTTAAGCATGTGTTATGTATATAACGTGCTTTTGTGCTGATACATAATTATTTAATCTTTCATAATTTGCAAGTATTTTTGTATTTTGACCCTTATTTGCCTGTGCGAAGACGGCGCGGGTCAGTAGTTAAAATATTGCGTTGCCAGTAAACTGAAAAGCTCCTTCATTGTGCAGTGGTGGACATAAGGGACTCTCCAACAGGTGTGATATGGTATACACGTGTGCGCAGCAGTAAAGGATAATATTTTATTTTTTTACTTTCCAGGAACCCAACTTTATACGAAAGTTCTCTCATCAACATTAAGTGGCTGAAATACAAGAACGATGATACCAACTATTTGGACATGGGCGATAAATTTGAAATGAAAAAAGATCTGTTTGCTAAAGAATTTCAACTTTGGGACAAAGCTTATAACAAAAATTACTGGAATCCTACTACAGTGAATCCTGAACCTTACAAAGGAAAGCCAAAGGATAAAAGTGAGTCTGCTGCTGAGAAAAAACCAGCAGTAAAAGAACCAGCCATTGAAACTCCAGCTTCTCCCAAGGCCCAAGAGCCAGTTGCTAAGAATACAGCTGCAGCTGATGTTGACAAGAAACCCTCTGCAGCTAATCCTAGTGGTAATCCACAAGCTCAAAAGCCTGAAGTTAAGAATGCTGCTGCAGCTGATGTTGACAAAAAACCTGCTTCCGCTAATCCTAGTGGCAATCCACAGGCTCAAAAACCCGCTGTTAAGAATGCTGCTGCAGCTGATGGTGATAAAAAGCCTACTGCAGCTAACCCTAGTGGTAATCCACCACCT
The DNA here is from genome assembly GCA_946251855.1 of Alsophila aescularia. NCBI lineage: Eukaryota > Metazoa > Arthropoda > Insecta > Lepidoptera > Geometridae > Alsophila > Alsophila aescularia. The sequence goes on from OX276373.1 coordinate 33,352,619, forward strand.
TCAAATCCCTCTGCTAGGTCTAAAACAGAATCAAAAGATAAGGACTCTAAAGCCAAGAGTACTGAACAGAAACCTGCAGAAACTAAACCTAGTTCTCAAAAGCCTATAATAAAGGAGCCTAGCCAAGGTGATAAAAATAATTAAATAATAAATCAATCTGTTTCGGTAAAATTTTGGTATAAATTCCGTATTATTCCGTTTTACATAGAGCCTTGTGTTCAGACGAAATTAATGGTGGACACATCACCAGAGACATTTTGTACAATTATTTAGTTCTAAACGAGCTCTAGCTATGGTTCTTGACAAAGTCTGCTGCATATAAGATCTGAGCAAAAGTTTTTCTTTGAAATCGAACATTCAACGCCCTTCAAAGCTTCCCAATTTATCGCAAAATTGTGCATTTGTTATTCAAAATAGAATAGACTCAGGCACCCCTTGGAGTAAAAAAATATTTCCAATACTTATTGCACCGAAAACGCGAGAAATTCACAAAGGATAGGGCTTCATGTTTAGAGGTGTCAGTCACAGAACGTAGTTAAAGGCGCAAGTGAAAAGCTACGGCGATATTGGTATTATCACTAGCATACCATATTTCTGAAATGACTGGCAATAAGGGTTTTCAAAAAAATAGGTAACATGCAATACTAATTCTGAGCAATGCCCGGGGATTTTAGGACTATTTACCAATGCATCCCTGCTTGTTTGACACTAATTTTTTTAAATGCTTTGAGAAGGAAGCCCCACATCCGAAAACAAGACATGTATGTGAGTGTCACTTTCATATTATTTTGTTACCCGAGTACGGCGAAGCAAGGGAAGGGTAATGAGTTTATCAGTTTATATATGTATATATGTGGGTTTGTGGAAGCGTCGCCTCTGTTGGTCCGATTTTGACAAGCGAGATATAAATCAATTCGTCTTCGAGTGTAGGGTGTCATAGGCAATATTTTTTAACCCGACTACTGCGAAGCTAAGAAAGTATTATGTGTTCAAACTAAAAACTTGCTCCAACTTTGACAAGCGAGCTACCAATCAAATGAGGTACCAATCGATTCGCCTTCATTGCAAGAGTGTCATTGGCTATTTTACCCGGCCGCAGTCGGGTTTTAGTTTTTGAACTTATGTCGTGTTACTTACTATATGACTTGGACAACCTGTCATCATCAACAACCTGTTCTATGCTGGACATAGGCCTTTCGTCATGTGCGCCACTACATGACTTGCAGCGAATCGAAAACAGATCCACATGTCTATGGAAACAGAAACCACAGGTGGCAAATTCTAGTAAAGTTAACTAACTTAGTCTTGGAAAAACAGGGATTCTTTTTGATGAATGCATTCTTAGAAAAGCAGACCCAGAGGAAGTGGACTTGGCAATGCCCTCAAGCTGTAACTAAAAATGAGATTGACTTCATCATGATGAACAATAAGTACGTATTCGTGGATGTCTCAGAGATCAGCAGGTTTAATATCGGTAGTGATCACCTTGAATATCAACCACAAGCTTTAAAGATGTCGACTGGTAAAGTCTGCGCTCCAGCCCAGCCTGCTCGAAGCCGCTTTTGAATCAGAACAGTTCCAACCCGCCAGGAGGCCTATGTCCAGCAGTGGACAAGTGTAGGCTGATGATGACGATTATGAATGTGCGCTGAGCCCAATTTTTGTATTTTTTTTAGTAATTGCTACCAGCTAATTCACGCAGGTCGTCGCTCCATTTAGTAGAAGGGGGGCCTACACTGCGTTTGCCTACACTTGATTTCCCTCGACTCCACTCAAGAACTCTCCTACCCTCAGCTATCGGTTCTTTGACATAATAATTTATAGTCGGCCGTTTGCCACTTCAGCTTTCTTGTTCTCTGAGCTATATCGGTGAAACTACTGGAATGAACGATATTATGTAAGTCTCAATTGTAAGTTCAAACATTCATCACTTACACCACAAACACAAAAAAGCATAAGGGTTTAGGTATCTATGTAAGATTTATATTTTGTATAAGCCGTGAATTTGAAAAGAGCCTGTTCCAGACGTTTTAAAATGATGTCTGTGGTAGGACGTCACTCACACTTTGTAGATTTAACAGCTAATTAATAGTAAGGCTATAGGTTACACGATGCCATTTGGTGATCTGACAGTAGACTGCTCGCATGACTGTAACTCAACTCGCCACAACTGACCGGTCACACTGGTTTATGGCCTAGGCAAGAAATGCAGAATGGTCAGGGAAGAAGAGGAACGAGAAATGTTTATTTTTTGTTTCTTGTAGTTGAGGCTGTATTACTTACATCGTTACTTACATCGTTTTCCACTACCTTGCTACGCGTGCGCACGCGCCATATGCGCGTGGTCGTGCGCGTGGTAGCTTTAACGCGCGCAAGCAAGGTGTCCAGAAAATTAATTAAATAAAAAAGTCTAAAAAGAAAACTGCCCTGCCAAAAAGGAACTAATAAATTAAAAATAAGCATTAGCAATATCAGCAGCAGATGACAGCGCTGGTGACAAAAGGATACGCCGAGATAGCGCCTCCTACCAGCACCGAGGGCAAGACCTGGTATCTGCCGCACTTCGGAGTTAAGAACCCGATGAAACCTGGAAAACTGCGAATCTTACACGACGCGGCCGCCAAGACAAGGGGTCAGAGCCTGAATTACCAACCTACTCACCGGCCCGGACCTACTACAGTCCCTGCCGGGAGTACTGATGCGATTCAGACAGCACGTTATCGCTGTCTCGGCGGACATCGCGAGATGTTCATGCAAGTCGGCGTGAGAGAAGAAGATCGCGATGCACTCATATACTTGTAGCGGTTAGACCCGACACAAACGCCGACCGAGTACAGAATGAAGTCCATCATCTTCGGAGCGACGAGTTCACCCGCTACAGCCATCTTCGTCAAAAACGCTAACGCCGAGAAACACCGACAGCAATATCCCGACGCCGCGGACGCGATAGTCAGAAACCATTATATGGACGACTATCTGGGGAGCTTCCGGACACCATCAGAAGTCATCAAGATCGCCACAGAAGTGCGGGAAGTCCACCGTAGAGGCCACTTCGAGCTAAGAAAGTGGGCTTCAAACAGACGAAGAACGGCGGCAGCTGACCGACGAAGCCCCGCCCCCCGACGTGACACTATCTGACGGCACAGCAAGTGAACGAGTACTGGGCTTAGTGTGGCGACCGACGGACCTCGCCTTCAACCTCGATATGGCCTGGATACCACAGGACGTTCTAAGAAGCGCAGCGCCGACGAAATGACAAGCGCTGCGAATCGTCATGTCCGTGTATGACCCTCAAGGGATCGCTTCACCTGTCACTATAAGGGCGAAACAGATACTACAAGAAGAATGGCGCCGAGGGACGGCGTGGGACTCGCCTCTAGATGACGACCAACACGACGACCTCTGTACGCAATGGAAAGAATGGATGGGGCATCTACAGCGCCTACATAACGTGTCTGTGCCGTGCCATTATCTCGGCTACTCAGACGCAGTGAACCTCCAGCTTCACACGTATGTGGACGCCAGCGAGTCATCCTATTCCGCTGCGCTATATTGGCGCGCGGAGACACCGGACGGACGAGTACAGACTTCGCTCATACCAGCGAAAGCACGAGTAGCACCGTTGAAACTCACTTCGATACCACGCCTCGAACTTCAAGCCGCTGTGATGGGGAGTCGTATGGCCGCAGCAGTCACCGAAGAACAGGACCGTAAACCCGACTCCAGAGTGTTCTGGACTGACAGCGCCACCGTCCTGACTTGGCTCCGAACTGGGTCACGTTCATATCGCCCGTTCGTAGCACATCGCTTCGCCGCCGTGGATGAAAATAGCGCACTCACAGAGTGGCGTTGGGTACCTACCAAGCTCAACGTCGCTGACGACGTGACCAGAGACGTACCGCCCAACTTCAATCAGCAACATAGGTGGTTTACCGGCCCAGACTTTCTGTGTCAACCTGAGAGTCTATGGCCCGTCGCGCGGACACCGCCCCTCGTAGAAGACACCAAAGAAGAAAAATGCGCCGCCCTCGCCGAGACGACGAACACGCTCGGCGAAGCTATACCAAAGCCGGAACGCTTCTCAAAATGGGAGCGATACCTACGCACCACATCGCCACATCGCAGTTCATTGACCTATGCCGACGAACCCGCGAGCGCACCCACTACAAATGAACGAAGAAAAACCCGCCATCCGATCCTACGTGGGAAAGGAATAATAATAAAACGACAACGAAGACATCGCCGGGTACGACACAGGAAGCGACACTAACGCTACGCCACATCGAGATAGATACCGCGCCGCGCCGAAACACTTATCTGGCGTCTAAGTCAAGAAGAGGTCTTCAAAGACGACGTGGAAGCTTTACGATGCGGGAAAGAGATAGCACACGCCAGCCGACTTCACAAGCTATCCATAACTTATAGAGATGGAATACTGCAGCTAAACAGTGACGTCACCGCCCATACTAGATGGGAATCGACACGAAATTCGATTACTTATCGACTACGTACACCGACGTATGCATCACGCCGGAGCCGAAGCCACCATCAGCGAGTGCTGACAGTCATACTGGATACTTCGTCTGCGACCTGTGACCAAAATGGTCCTCTACCGCTGCCTGCCATGTCGCATTCGAAAAGACGTCCCTCCGCGACCATCCACGGGCGATCACCCGGCGTGCCGACTGGCGCACCATCAGCGCCCGTTCACCTTCATGGGACTGGACTATTTCGGGCCCTACCTCGTCTCTACCACGCACTCTAGAAGCACGCAGAAGTACTATGTCGCCATCTTCACGTGCCTCACGACGCGCGGAGTGCACCTGGAACCAGCAGCGTCCCTCAGCACCGACTCCACGATCATGGCCCTCCGACGCATGATCGCTCGCCGTGGTACGCCAACTGAAATCTGGTCTGACAATGGCTCGAACCTGCGGTCAGCCGACAAAGAACTACGACGGGCGCTGGACAGGGTGACAGAAGAGGAAGCATCGAAGTGGACGATCAGCTGGCGCTTCATCCCTCCCGGAGCCCCGTTCATGGGCGGGGTCTGGGAGCGCATGGTGCGCGCGGTAAAAGCCGCGCTAGCCGCCACACAGCAGCCCAGACACCCCACCGAGGAAGTACTCCACACGCTGCTAGCTGAGGCCGAGTTCACGATCAACAGTCGCCCGCTCACCCACGACTCGGCGAGTGCCGATGACCCCGCCCCGCTGACCCCGAATCACTTCATCCTGGGCGGCCCGGCACGAGTACTGACGCCCGGCACATTCAGCGAGGCTGACCTCACCGGACGCGCACACTGGCGCGCCGCTCAGCACCTCGCCGACATCTTCTGAAGTCGCTGGCTCCGGGAGTACCTGCCCGACCTGCAACACCGGCGGTAGCCCCACAGCCGCGGGCCCGCGGTGAAAGTCGGCGACGTAGTCGTCATCGCAGATGGCACTCTCCCTCGCAACACATGGCCAAGAGGGACAGTGGAAAACATCTACCCGGGCGCAGACGACATCACCCGGGTAGTCGACGTGCACACCACAGCAGGCATCCTGAGGCGACCAGTGAAGAAGATCATCATCCTGCCCTCGACGAGCTACGCTCACCAAGAGGATTGCAGTGCCCTGGACGCCACTGCACGGCGGGAGAATGTTCGCGACGACACTATTACATAATGCTTTAATATGATAATATAAGACCTAGAACATAAGTTAAATATATTAAGTAGATTAAGTTTAGCTATAGTTTGTACATATGTTTTTTAAGTTTGCCTACACGTAATAAAAGCCGATTTGGGATTGTGTTTGATTGGTAGGGTCTATGAGAGCGAGAAATAGGTAGGTAGGGACAAGATATAGGTAATATAGACAACAAAAACACTAACAATTAGAAAGGCTAAAATAGGACTATATAGACAGAGAGGGAGCGACGTGCAAGCGAGAAACACCGCTTGCCACTCCCACCTCCCGCGCTGCGGCCGACCGCCGCGAGACGACAGCGCGAATCAACCGTATAAATATAGGAACGATTTAGCCCGAAATTCTTCTCGAAGGTGTAGTTTCTCGAAGGTGTATTCCGAATCGGTGGTCAGTTATGCAATTCATTTAAAGGGCTCCAGCCATTTCATGAGGCCCCCCTCGATCACTATCTAACGGTAGAGATCGAGGGGTGTTTAGTTCGATACTCCCCAAGTAATCAATGGCAACTGTCCAAGCCGAGGTTCGTACCCCCTGGGTGCCCTTGAGCAAGTGGCCAAAAACTTAACTTTGGCGTGCGCCTTCTGCGTCACGCATTGCGGCGGAGCGCTTTTGCGCCCGCCCCACCGTCCGCTGTACGCGGTGACGCTGTAGAGGTCAGTTATAGACCAACAGCACATATCCTTTCTAAAAAAAAAAAAAAAAAAAAATTTCCCGAAATTCATTCCATCGCCAGCAGCCGTCGGGTAAACATCTCTACTAGAACTCGCTCTCAAGACCTCTCCAGTCAGGAACAACCCGGTCGGAACCCTGAACCAAGGCGACTTTTCTTCATCAACCCAGTGCCCGTTCCATCGACCACGGTCGGTCACTTTCCGACTTCCGCCTCAGCTATACAGTCTACTAATCGACTGGTGGCTGGCCGAGCGGTGGCGCTCAGGAACAAATAGTTTCGTGTAAAAACCACCGAAAATAAGTAAGAAAAAATAATCCAGTTATATTTGTTTTTAATGTATTTTGTCCCACCTCAAAAACTATAAGGAAAAATCATTGTTAAGTTCAAGCCGTAACATTAAGATCCAGTTCAAAACCACACATTTTCAATTTTTATTTTCTACTAAACCATGTAACATTAAGAAATAATTTAACGCAATTATTGTTCGCTCTTATACATATAATAATTTATGTGTATGTATATAAATCTCACAAAAAAACAGACAACATTTTATATACGTCACGTACATTGAGTGCACTCCGGATCTCGCGGCGTGAACTGCTGAGGAAGATCGTGGGATACGCTCGAAACCTAGGTCGATGTTTTCGACAATAAACACGTGCGTCATAGCCGGTATGATACCATAAACAATTATAAATAGTTTACTTGATTCTAAAAAGTTTTCCAAAGTGGAAATGTTAGTTTTTCCTCCCCTCCTCATTTATAAACTGCTGCATACAATGCAGTAGCTTTTCAAACTGGAAAAGGATTCATAATATTCTACGTGTGCACAACCGGCCCTTAGTTATAGCTATTAAATTTAAATTATCACCACTCAATTTCAGCATACTACCACATAATAAATAATATGCAGCATATCCAACATGCTATGATATGGGGGGCATAGCCCCCCTATTTCGATGAGCCAAATAGGTACCGTAGTACTGTAATTTATTGTGTGGCTTAGATACGTTTGGAAAATCATCATCATGATGATGATGATGATGATGATTTGGCTCAGATACGTATTTAAAAATATTTTAAAAGAGTACATACCTAACAATAATTTCAAGTCCAGCGCCTATAGTAATAAAATTAAAACGTTTAAAAAGGTAGGTAGGTATTCTAAAGGTAAGCTTTGGTAACTGTGACGCCAAAACGACTGGACTGATTGTGGTAAAATTAGTTTTTATACGTTCTAAGATTTGGGGATAGAGGTTGTTGGAATGTGTATGCTCTGCTGAAGAGTCATTTTTACAAAAAAAAAACCTATACTAAAATTACAAGTACTTACTAATAACATTCAAATATTTTTAGCTTTTCGCACTGTAACGCCAAAACGACTGTACAGATTTTAAGTCGAAATGTGCACCAGCACATTTCGTATTTATGTCCTACGAGGTAGGACATAGGATACTTTTCATCCCGAAAAATTAAAGGGTTCCCGCAGGATAGGGTATTTTATTTGGAGTTGGTATCCATGTTTAACGGTTTATAGTTACTCTAGCATACTCAAGGAATATTCTTCCAAACTTCATAAACCTTAAGTCCACCGTCTTAGGCTAGGCGTTGTCTGTCAGTCAGTCAGTCAGTTAGTAGGCATGTCACGGTACTGTTTTATAGGCATTATTAAAATTTTGTAAGAAAACACAAATTTTTATTATTCTGGCTAATACTTATAATAAAGCAATAAGTACCAAAAAATCTGTAAAAGGAAAATCTTTAAAAAACTGATCTAGGGTACTAAAAATAAGATACTGAACAATAATAAATTATTTTTAAAATTTGTGTCTGTATGTTTGTTTGTTAATTTGTTCACGCATTACGTAAAAGTAACTCTACCGATTGCGATGCGGGTTCATTGTTTGATAGATTGGGGTTTGACTTAAAAATTGGTGTACTTATTATCTCAATCCGATGAGTAGAAGCTGAGCAATCGATAAAAACTTTTGGACGGCTGCAGGAATTTTGTTTAAATGTTGGTATATTAGTTTTGGAATAGTAATAACGTTCTTTTATCCTGGCCTTTAAAATAGCCACATGTGCGAAGCTGCGGGTACAGCTAGTGTGTAATAAATGTTCATAAAATACTTTATCCGGATGTGATCCTCGTTACACGATTATTTAATCGTTAAATTTGGGTCGATAGAAAAAAATCGTAAAGTTTCCTAAAAGACTCCCGTTTTTACGTTCCCGTCGATGGAATGAATCAACTTCATTCAATTTATATCGAAGATATTTTTCCAAAAATAAAAGTGTGTAATCCCAACAAACATTCAAATGTGAAATCAATGTTTTGAAAAATCGTAAGAATATTAAAATAAATAAAATAAAATTGAAAGTATTAACTAAAATCGGCTCCCGAGATGCATCACCTCTCCTGCTTAACCTGCACCTTGACGAGCAAGACAAAAATTTTGGAGCACATATCGCCTCTATTGAATTTTGCGTAAATTTTTAGGCTGAAAATACTTGCGGTGTCTAATATTTTGATTAATTGTACTACAAAACAATCATACTTTAAGTGTCGCAGTTACAATAGCAGTTCATACTCAAGATTAAAAGAGTACATCATCATCATCATAATCATCATCATCATCAGCCCGTATCAGTCCACTGCTGGACATAGGCCTCTCCTAAAGCACGCCACTGTGCCCGATCTTCAGCTCTTCTCTTCCAACTGCTGCCAGCCACTTTGCGTATATCGTCGCTCCTCCTAGCTGGAGGGCACCCTACCACAGAATAAATAATAGTACAGGTACAGAAGGATAACTGAGTGAATTCATATAAATACATAGCGACTATTCAAACAGCCGAATGCTATGCAGTACCTTCTAGGTTACTTCTTGGCACTCATAATTAAAACACGAAGAAAGTTTGACAATAACTTTACGTAAGTAGGTACTTTATCGCTAAGCACATGGCGAATGACTCATCGAGCGCACGCTTGACACTCTACTGAACTGACCCGAATATTGCGCCCTCGAAGTGTAGGTATAACATTTGTACTTGTTGCGGAGTGCGACCGGCCTGACCCTACACTACGTTTACCGAGTCGCGGTCTCCACTCAAGAACACGACACGTCAACCCCAACGACTATCAGTCCTTCGACAGATATGAACAGCACACTGCCACTTAGCTTACTATCCTAGGCCTATGTCGACAACTTTGGTTCTCTGCCGGATCACCTCATTCCGGATATAATCTTTCAGAGAATATAGCATAGCCCTTTCCATAGCCAGATGAGCGACCTTAAAATGGTAGACTAGTTGTACCGTGAGTGTCCACGAATCGGCACCGTATGTCATAACAGGCGAGACACACTGGTTGAAGACTTTTGTAACATAAACAGTACATATAGTCTGTTAATTTAATGAAGCGCAACTCAATTACAGCTAACCTACGTTGAGCGGAATGCTCGGCGCGCCGCCGCCATGTTGACATTCGACGACATTTGGTATCCGATGTTGACGTAGCGCCCGTCTCCAGGCATGTTCCGAATGCCTTTAGACGAGCCTGGGATACATGGTGCTGGAATTTTATATCAGAATTTGTATGAAACAAAATGGAAAACGTGCTCTTCTAAATAATTTGAAATTGAGAGTGTTTTTATTTTACTACGAATATTTCATGCGCCAAAGTTAAGAATCCAAAACAGCGGATAAAACTTACCTATAATGACCTATTTACATGTTCCGCCTTTTCCTTTTTACCCGCTACGGCGAAGCAAGGGAAGGGTAATTAGTTTAATAGTGTATGTATCATCATCATCATGTCAGCCTTTAGAAGTCCACTGCTGAACATAGGCCTCCCCCAAAGAGCGCCATGACAAGCGATCTTGTGCCACCTCCATCCACCGACTTCCTGCGATGGCTACAATGTCGTCGGTCCATCGTGTGGGGCCCCCCCACACGATGGACCGACACTCCCTACACCTACACTTTGCTTGCTTGTTCGTGGTCGCCATTCGAGAAACTTTATTCCCCAGCGGTTGTCGGTTCTGCGAACTATATGGCCTGCTCATTGCCACTTCAACTTGCAAACTCTGAGAGCTATGTCGGTAACCTTCGTTCTTATATGGATTTCATCATTTCTGATTCTATCACGTAGTGAAACACCGAGCATAGCTCTCTCCATTGCACGCTTTGCAACTCTGAGCTTTTGTATGAGACCAATAGTTAGCGACCACGTCTCAGTGCCGTATCGTCATCACTGGCTTATAAACTTTCGTCTTGAGGCTCTGCGGTATCTGCGACGAGAAGATATGGCGTAATTTCCCGAACGCTGCCCATCCAAGTTGGATTCGTCGGTTGACCTCTTTGTCGAAGTTGGATCTACCCAGTTGGACAAGTAGACATAGTGATCAACAGCTTCGATAATATCGTTCCCAACATAAACCGGCATGGGTACGACATGGGCATTTGACATGATGTTCGTCTTGCCCATGTTCATTTTAAGACCCACCACCACTTTTAGTAGCTCTGTCGTTATTCCGTCCTCCCCTGGTGCCTTGTTGTTCTTAAGCTGTTTGAGAGCCATTCTGATCTCGTATAGGCTGACGTCCGGGATATCTTCGGTATAATGTCGGGTCAAACGGGCTCTGCATCGCTAGTCCTGTTAGGAGGACTACGCGATGAGGTGTATAATTGTCCATAGAACTTCTCGAGCTCATCAAAATCTCTGGCTTCTACGAAACGATGCTGTCACTGACGGTTTTCAGCTTCGTCAATAGGCTTTGCCCAATAGACAGATCTCTTGCGAACACTTTGGAGCCCTTGTTCCGCTCTATTCTAGTGTATGTATGTATGTATATAATTCGTGGACTTTCTACCATAGCGCCGCCCCTATTGATCTGATTTTGACACGCAAGGTTCGTCTTCATCGTAAGAGTTTCATAGACTATTTTTTACTCGACCGTGGTCGGGTTTTAGTTTTTGATCTTATACCTTGTTAACGATATGGAAAGGTTTTATATAGCACACGCAACCAAACAACAGCGTCCAGCTCGGGAATAGAAATAATATGATTTTTTGAATTCGTCGACTCGGACGCCAAGGACCTCGGATTTAGACTAGTGATGAGTCACTCATGAGTTACCTCGTTCGAGGTCCTCGAAGTTTGAAATGAGGGAGGTCCTCGTATTAAAGCGTTGTACCACCTCATTCAGTTTCTCATTTCATAGGCGCAAATATTTCGTGGCTTTTGCCTCGCTGCCATGACCGCTCAAATCGAGCGAGAGAGGAGATTATTACGAGGGAGGAGCAGAGCGGCAACGCAACGATCTTCCGCAACACACGCGCTTTTCACCTCGCCTCATTCGAAGCCTCGTTCCTCTAGCCACCGAATAAATAATAATACAAGTACAGAAGGATAAGTGAGTAAAGTCATTTAAATACATAGCAACTCTCGCTACAACGCAATAAAGTGCAATTTAACTCGCACAGCGCTGCGATCTTTCAATTATATTTACCTAGAAGGCGCTCACCCATTGCGTGCAGGCTAGAATGTACGGTACATTCTAGCCTGCACGCAATGGGTGCCTGCACGCAATCACAACGCACTCTAGCCTGCACGCAATCACAACGCACGAAAGCTTCCATTGCTCTAACCGTTTCAGAATCGCTCTGTCACTTTTTCGCTCAGTAGGGTTGTATCAAGATATAACTAGGTACTTGCACTAGTAATTATTCTGTGATATGATATGATAGATATTGTAACAGAATAAAAAATTGTGTAATAATGTTTTTTTTTACATGTTATTATAAATGTTGATAGTTCTAAACATATAATCACATTCTTATCAGAATAGACCTAGTACCTCATTATTTGATTATAACTTAATAGGCATTGCACTTTGATGAATAAAAGGTGCCTGTCTGAATTCCATGCTAAATAATGAATGAAAAAGAAATGGTTACCTACGTAATAAAATGACAGTATGTAGGTATTTTACGAGAATTGTCAGACCGAATGCTATGCAGTACAGTCTTAGTTCCTTCTTGGTACTAATAATTAAGAAAAGAATAAAGTTTGACAAAAACTTTACGTTTAAAAAGTAGGTACTTTATCGTAAGCACACGGCGCGCGACTCCTCGAGCGCACGCTTGACACTCTACTGAATTAACCGCAATATTGCGGCCGCAAAGTGTAGGTATAATATTTGTAATTGTAACGGAGTGCGACTGACCTGGGGCACAAGTCTGTTAATATAAGAACGCTTCCATGGAATCTCGCTGGCATGTCGATGGCCTAGTTTTACACATTTGGTAGTCTGCTAGCTAAATAATATACATGATCGTTCAGTGATTTTCCACCGAATTGCAATGGTGCTTATTTGGTATTCGGCTATTCCATGGATAATCAGTGACCTCTCGATAGTTTTTTAATCGGTAGTCTGCTCGTTACTTTGACATTTGTTTCAATGGCATTTTTTCATCGAACTACAATTGAGAAGTCATGGAACAAAAGTTACTTTTTGATCGACTTCACAAAAGGAGACGGTTATATGTTCGAATATATTATGTATGTTTTTTTTATATATATTTTATTTCTAAACGAACGGACCGTTTCGGAATTTTCATTGTTCTAGGGATGTGAAAAAAGAATCGTTTATTAAAATATGTAATCGATTTTTATTTTAAAAATGTTGATTTCTTGACCTTTTATTGTCTCAACTCCCCCCCCCCCCTCCCCCAATATATCTAAGGACCATCACGATCACATCAGTTTTCAAACATAAAAAAACATATCAAGATCGGTCCTATCGTTTGGAAGCTACGATTCTCACCCCCCCCCCCCCCCTTCCCTCCTCTCCCCCATAAGAACCATCTCTTTTACCCCAGCTTACAAACATAAAAACCGCAGCTAAATCGGTCCATTCGTTTGGAAGCTATGATTCTCACCCCCCCCCCCCCCCCCCCCCAACCCCTATATATCTAAAAACCATCTCAATCACATCAGCTTTCAAACAGAAAAAATCCGCATCAAAATCAGACCATTCGTTTGGGAGCTACGATACTCACCCTCCCCTTCCCTCCTTCCCCCATCATAGCTAAGACTCATCTCGTTTACACCAGTTTTCAAACATTAAAAACCGCAGCTAAATCGGTCCATTCGTTTGGAAGCTACGATTCTCACCCCCCTTTTCTCACCTCCCCCCTCTCCCCCCGCAATGCCCCATATATTTAGGAAACATCTCGATCACATGAACTTTCAAAAAAAAAAACCGCATCAAAATCGGTCCATTCGTTTGGGAGCTACGATGCCACAGCATACACACACACACACACACACACACACACACACATACACACACACACAGTGATACACACCCTAAACTTATAACACCCGTCTCTTTGTTCGGGGGTTAAAAAACAAGCATTACATTGAAGCTAGATACTGAGGCATAAAAACGATCTAAAATACCTAGGTGTTGTCGGATTACTTTGGTCCGTAACTTCGTTAGTACTGAACGAAATTAATGACCAAAGGTACTTACAAAATCAGAAAAATACGTTCTTTCCATTTATTACATCAATTCAACGTAAATCGATAATCTTATTTTCCAAATAAGACCACAGATAAAAACGACATACGAAAGAAAACGTCAAACACGGTGGAATATATTTGTCTCATTTTTTGCTTGTGGGGAAGAGAGATAGAAATATGTACTGTGAAGTTTGTTCAATCCATTGAATCGACAGGCAAGTTAACAGCCATGGAAGCCACTAAAATTTTAGCAGAATACCAAATTTGTCAAACATGATCATGAACAGTCGCTGGAATGACATTTTGATAGCATTTTATTTAAAATTAGCGGAATCGGCCCCCTGCTCTAACTTCAAATGAGGTGAGGTAAAAAGTGCGGCAACGCGACGCGGCCGTTCCGCAATACTCGCGCTTTGTACCTCACCTCATTTTGTCACCTCACAAAGCGCGAGTATTGCGGAACGGCCGCGTCGCGTTGCCGCGCTTTTTACTTCACCTCATTTGAGGTACGAAGAACGAGGATCTATATGGCAATGAGGGAGGCCTCCCTCATCCTCGTTTAAATCATATGAGGAACCCATCGCTAATTTAGACGTAACTTACCAATGTCCGACAAGGGAACTGCATGAAACATTTTTTTTAAACATTGAAACTGTGTGAACACTCTGTATACAGCCGCCGCTGATCGTCGCATTCCAGCGTCGTGCCGGCTCTATGCAAATCGAAGCCCATATCATGTGATGATATTATTGCAACCACACTGTTATACATAGTCACATTATTTACATAGCCACATTATTTACATAGCCACATTATTCCCTACTAGGGTTGAAACAAACTACAACAATAAAATAAATAACTTAATTAAAAAACATAAAAAAATCCTTCATGCAGTAGCCGTATCATGGTAAAACTTAGAACGGGCTATCACAATTAAATGCGTATACAACATTTCGTGTCTCTGTTGTAAACCGTTGAGGAGTTTCCTAGTCACGACCCAACCCTGAGTGCAGCAACCATGTCATAGTAAAACTTAAAGCAGCCGGCTTTAAGTTTTATGCGTGCTTTAAGTTTTATAATAAAATGCGTGAACAAAATTATTTGTCTGTGCAGTTGACCGTTGAAGAGTTCGTTTATCTGGAGCTAATCTTGGATGTCGATACAGGTGATGCTTACCATAAAAATTCGTTATCATCGGAACTGAACCCATATGTACAAAGTCAACTCCGTAGGAAGAGATTTGACTGAAACATACATACTACATTGCAAGTTAAATAAACGCTTTTAATAATATATCAGCAGCTGGAATACGCGCACTGCTGAATGAGTTGTACAATGCTCACAACTGAGCATTATAAAACTGCCTGGCTCACTCGCTTACTTTTTTTCGCAGCACCTGTCGCGCTCTTACTTTATGCTGTTTTATCCTCACAGATGTATCCGCGAAATCGTTCATAGAGCCTAACTTCACAACCACAAAGATTCGCTGTTTGTTTGTTTGTCGTATGAGGTAGTGCTAGCTTCTGATGTCAGAGTTTGTCAAGGCGCCCGAGGGCCTCTGACATGGCTTAACGACTGCTATTAATCAATAAGAGCTGGGACCGACAGCTTAACGAGCCCTCCGAAGCACGGTGCGATGGAAAACCGCACATAACTTAAATGTCATTGGCGCGGAGTTTAGGTTATGAACCCGGTATCGTTGGATTCTAAATTGCACTATAGAATCGTTAGGCCACCATCGCTCGTTGATTCGTTGTGACTACTGTATATTATGGCTTGTCTGTGCAGCTATATTTAAAATCAAACTTTCCACAATAAACAAAGCAGTCAATTGTTTTCTAAACTCTTCAAAGCATTTTTCTTCAATGCGACAAAATATCTTCGTTAAGTGATAGCTTCTTACAGAGGTGATGGTTTCAAATGTTCGGCTGTGAATACTCATTTTCCAGACTATAAATCAGTTTTTCATTATTAAAACTCCCCTTGGCACCTTCGATCCGGATTACCCCTGGCGGTGGCTTGGCGGGCTATTCTGCACTTCTGATTATAAATAGTTTGTGGTAACAATCTCACATACAAACTTTCGCATTTGTAATATTATTTAGGACAGATATTTGTGTTTTCACTTCCTCTTCCTCACCTGTGTCATGGAAATTACCTTTTTTTTAAAATTAAATATATGACAAAATTGAAAGGGGAACTGAAAATTTCAGCCTTAGCATCAGTGAAAATCATTTTGTGTTTCTTTTGTTCTCACCCCAATAATTTTCCAAGACACTCGGTGACACCGGAAACAATTAAGACCTTGTTCAGAATACACCCCCAGTTCCCCCCAAGGAGGGTGTGGGTGTGTTCTTTTTAATCTGGTACCCTCTATCCTTGCGATACAGGGCCGTAGGCAGGAAAGTTTCAGGGCATGTCACCACCCCATCATAGTTTCAAAAAATATTCACTTAGAGAAGCATCAGTGTTTGCGGATTTCAATCTGTATGAACTTAGATTAATTGTCAGTCAGTGTCTTCACTCTATTACATTCCAACTGCTGGAAAACCTGTTTATTCTCAGTGTTTTAAGTTCTATTTCATACTAGCTTTCGTCCGCGCGAACTACAGTTTATCGCGAAAAGAAACATCCTATGTTCATCTAGGATATTAAAAACCAATGAAAAAGTTTAGCACCAACGCTCTTGATGCTTTTAGACAGACTAGTTATTAGTTTGTTTCCACGGCAACGGCACGTCATTCCTTTCCTTACATCGAGTTATCGACATTTTCCAGTCTTCCCGTGGCAACATACCATTTTCTGGGATAAAAAATTATATTATGTTGGTCTCTATATTGTACTGTATCTATTTAAAAAGTTCAGTATCAGCCATTTTGGCGTGAAGTCTCCCCAAACAATCAAACAAACAACGTTTCACTTTTATATATTGGTGTGGATTTAACCCCGTGTCAGCTGTTAGCCGCCAAACACCACGCTATCACAGTGCCGGTTGCCCCTGAAACTTTGGTTCTGAGTCCAGCCTAGTTTTCTACCCCTGTGTAATCTCAGCCGCGATGTTGGGACATCGGGGTAAACATTGTTTAATGTTGTTTAAAAAAAGCATTGCCGAGATAAGCACAAGTTAATGGCTTTAATTTTAAAGGCCAAAAAAGTTTGATACTGCTTCGGCTGACCGGGTGTTAGGGTGCAAGCTGATAAGTAATTTAATAGAAAAGTCACGGAAAATTTATTACTGAGAGGAAGAAAAAGGTAACAGAGCGTAAATTTAGACAAACCAACGTTTTGCTGGTTCAGGAGCAGAAACAAATAAGAGCATGAACTTATGTAAGAAATGATAAGAAGAAGGGATGAGCAGCTCGTTATCAACAAGAAATAAGTTCAAAAACTAAAACCCGAATACGGTCGGGTAAAAAAATTACAACACTCATACGGTGACGACGAATCGATTGATAGCTCGCTTGACAAAATTGTACCAAAATTTTAATTTGAACTCGTAACGGTGAAGCAAAGGAAGCTTCACCGTAGTCGGGTAAAAAATGGCCTATGGCACTCTAAATATGAAGACGAATCGATTGTCTATATCGGATCTAGTTTTTAGTTTGAACACATAACCCTACCTTTGCTTCGCCGTAGTAGGGTAAAAAAATAGCTTATGACACTCTATACTTGAAGATAAATCAATTGATACCTCGTTTGTCAAAATCGGACCAATAGGGATGACGCCATGGTGGAACATCCACATACCCACATACATACCTATATATACATACATAGACTGTTCAACTCGTTACCCTTCCCTTGTTTCGCCATAGTCGGGTAAAATGGGTTTGAAAGAGGCATAGACTGTCTGCGTATGATGGCAGCAAAGGGGCTTTAATTAATTCCTAATAATTTTAAAACCATTTTTGATCACCATAAATACTTAGACATGTTTCATTTCCAACGACGATAAGTCGTTGCAGCCTTTTACAGTTATCTCTCCACGCATGCCAAAACCAAGGCTTTCTTGTTAATTTGTCTACTGAACAGTGTGCACAAATTAGTGAGCGGCGATCCCAAGATAAAAGTAAATAAATTAATGTAAAAAAAAAAACTTTCAAATATTTTTAGGCCCCTTTTCAATTTGTCTACATATAAAACAACTCAATAACAGCCGCTTGAAACTCCATTATTGGCCTCCACACGCCCTGAAATTACCACCACAATGCTGGCTGAAATTAAATAACGCTTGTTCAGCACAAAAGGGACTGATTGAGGGCTAAGGGACAGTGATAGAGACAGTAAGGACGCTTGGATTTATCTAACTTAATTGTCTTTAAAAGCACTTTACCTAGCTATTCCGTGGTAACTTGGTACGCTACTTCATACAAGAAATCCTTTATTCCTTGGTAACTTGCTACGCGACTTCAAACAAGATATCCATCAAGATATTTAAAAAGTCCTATTAAAGAAGTTATATTTTTACTCAATTACGGTGAAGCATGGGAAGGGTAATGAACTGAGCAGTCTACATATGTATGTATGTATGTATGTAGTATGTGGATGTTCCCAACGATAGTAAGAAATGTCTATGGATGTTCCACCATAGCGACGCCCCGATTGGTCCGACTTTGACAAGCGAGGTATCAATAGATTCGTCTTTAGGTTTACAGTGTCATAGGCTACTGTTTTTGCCCAATTAAGGCGAAGCAAAGGAAGGGTTATGTGTTTAAACTAAAAACTTGGTCCGATTTTGACATGCGAGGTATCAATTGATTTATCTTCATTTCTAGAGTGTCACAGGCATCTTTTTACCCAACTACAGCGAAACAAAGTAAGTTTTACGTGTTCAAAATAAAAATATGGTCAAATTTTGAAATACGAGGTATCAATCGATTTGTCTTTATTGCAAGTGTGTCAAAGGTTATTTTTTACCTGGTCGTAGTCGAGTTTTAGTTTTCTGACCTCATGTATTTTTGACACAGAAGCTAAGTAACAGACAATTGCTGACAGAATAAGCACACTGCAGTGGGTCTATAGTGTAGGACACCCGCCAGCCAGGTGAAGTAACAACTTGCAAGAAAATGGCTGACAGGGTATGGATGAGAATCAGTCCCAGTCCTCAATGGCCTTAACTAGGAGATGCATACGTCGAGCAGAGGACGAATATAAATTTGTGGTGAATTAGATAAAAGCTGTGGATAATGATGTTGTCCTTACTACTTTCGCTTTGTAAGATAGTGCTTAGGGACCGATGGCACTTAAAAAGCTTTCAATTATACAACTGTCAAACACAATATATGTATGATGGAAACACAATGAAGAGTGAAAAAGCGCTGATCAAATATGTTTTTAGGATGTAGATGGTGTGCGTGTGTATGTGATTTTATGAGAATTTTATTGTAAGTAGTTATAGCAAAGCGAGCTTTATGAATTTTGTTTGAAATATTATCACTGAAAACGTCACATTTATTAATTACTAGCTGTACCCGCGGCTTCGCACGCGTTTTCTTTTGTTTAGGTTGAAAGTACCATAATGTGCTATTCCAGGACCAATACACCAACATTTGAACAAAATTTCTTCAGCCGTTAAAAATACTTTATCAATAGCTCGGCTTCTAACTCACCGGATTGTGATACCAATTACACCAGATTTAAATGAAACCCTAAGCTATCTAACAATGAAAACCGCATCGCAATCTGTTCAGTAGTTTTTACGTGATGCGTGAACAAACTTACAGACAAACAGAAAGAAAGAAAAGATTAACAAAAAAAAAAAACAATACATTTTTTTTAGCACCCATGAGCATTTTTTTCATTTGAATCCATTTAGTAGTTTGGGTGCGATGCGCGGTCAAGATACGGACAAACATACAGACAAAATTAAAAAGTAAAACAGTTTGGCTTCAGTATCGAATACCATCCAAAAAATATTTTTATTACTTAATTAGTAACATAACTTGGGACCCATATCCTACAGAAACCCTTTACTTTTTCGTGTTTAACCTATCATATAACTTAAGACAGTACCAAGTTGCATCAAAACCCGTTCATGAGTTTCAGCGTGGTACGTGTTCTTTTAAATAAGTTTCAACCCCTAAATAATAACCCATACATTTTTCGATATGTATGTCCTATGTCCTACCTCGTAGTACGAACTCAAATCATACCAAGTTTCTTTTGAATTCATCCAGTAGTTCCGGCGGCGTGATGCGCGGCTAAGATAAATACTGACAGACAAAAATGAAAAAAACATACAGTTTAGGCTTCATTATCGAATATACAGTAATTTACAAAAAAAAACACTATCTTGTACAGAACTTGGACCCATATCCAACAGGAACCCTTTATTTATTATGGACAAAATGAATCCATAATTTTCACCCATCTTATAAACTATGTCTGTGCCAAGTTGCATCAACATCCGTCCAATAGTTTCAGCGTGCTAAGTGTTCTTTTAAATAATTTTCCACCCCTATCCTGCAGGAACACTTAATTTTTTCGTGATGAAAAGTATCTAATGTCCTACCTCGAAGTGTGAACTCAAATCATACCAAATTTTATTTGAATTCATTAAGTATTTTCGGCGTGGTGCGCCGCCAAGGTACAGACAGACAGACAGACAGACAGACAGTCAAAAATGAAAAAAAAACAGTTTTGGCTTCAGTATCGAATCTAGAGTAAGGTCCAAAAAAAAATTTCGAAATATCTTCAATGTACAGAATTGGACCCGTTACAGTTTTATTATAAGTATAATATAGATAGTGAGCCCGATATTGTTTCAGTGCTATAGACAATGATAGTACAAACTAGTACTATATGTCCTATTAAAAGTTTCTGGAATCTCGTTGTTATGAACACATGTACAGGATGTCCCCTAATGAGTGGATAATATTGCAGGTACATACAAACAATAAACATAGGCAAATTTTTGGTACCTTGGGATATTCGAAGGAATCTCGAATTTATTGAAAAATAATATTCTGCACTCCCTGATAATTTAGCTTTATAAAGGTGAAAGTTTTTTTTTTTAAATCAGTTCAGTATTTTTTTAGTTTATCCATTAGGTACAAACAAATAATTCTTACCTTTTTATAATATTACTATCCATATTCACACGAACATATAAAAGTGAAACGTTGTCTGCTCGATTGTTTGGGGAGCTTTCACGCCAAAACGTCAGATCAGATTTTGATGAAACATTGTAAATAGGTACTGTACATTATAGAGACCAACATAGCATACTTTTTATTCCGGAAAATGATTAGTTTCCACGGCAAAACTGGAAAGTTATGATTGCTCGCTGTAAGGAACGGTAATAACGGTACGTAAGGAAAGGTTCTCGAATGGCGACCACGAACAAGCAAGCGAAGTGTGAAGAGACCCCCCACACGATGGACCGACGACATTGTAGCCATCGCAGGAAGTCGGTGGATGGACGTGGCACAAGATCGCTCGTCATGGCGCTCTTTGGGGGAGGCCTATGTTCAGAGTGGACTTCTAAAGGATGACATGATGATGATGATGATGATGAAGGAACGGTTGCCATTGAAATGAAATAATAACAAGTCTGTCAGAAAGCATCAAAAGCGTTGGTGCTATACTTTTGCATTGGTTTTTAATATATTAGAATAACATAGGATGTTCTGAAAAACGAAAATTGATTGGTTGCGGGCGAAAGCTAGTAATATTATAATTATATTATAGTGTAGATGGCCGGTCAAAAACTCTCAGCGTACCACGTGTTCTGTAATTCTTTTGCTTCATCAACATAGTCTTAATTTCTCTATCATTAATTGCACTTTCATAACGTACTATAGGTACATAAACGTGTTATTGAGCTCTTAAGCCAATATTCAGCCTTTTATACTCCAGGGAAATTAACTTTTCCCCCTATTACTCCTCATGTACAATTTTAACTTATTAATACTTGGCTTATTTTAATTAAATTGGATATTAACTCATAGGACGAAGCCTTAATTACTTCGAATTAAAAACATAATTTTGGCATGAAAGCAACGACGAAATTAAAGTGACATTGGTGGACGATCTAAGTCGAATTGTTATTAATTTTATGAGGAAATCAAAGGAGTTTAAAGGTACCTAATTAATTAATTAAAGTTTGAAATTACTTGCTAAGTAAATTGGGCAAATTTAACAAAGTATTATTTTAGACTGGAAGTTTTTGCGAGTTTGACATCTGTCTATACTTATAATGAAGTAGTGAGTAACAAAAAGTCTGTACAAAGACGATAATTAATAAAAGATTGGTCTAGAGGACTGAAGCTACTGAACAAGATTTTCTTAAGTCATTTGCTCCAAAACAAATCGCGGAAGTTGGTCAGAAAGCAGACAGCCTGAAATGGAACTGGGCCGGACACATCTCTCGCATGTCGGACGATCTCTGGGCAAAAACCACAACATTGTGGATGCCAGAATATCAGAAGACGTCGCGGCAGGCCCAAAAGGAGATGGCGGGACGAGCTTGATTCCTATTGTCACAATTGGACCACAAAAGCTCTCAACCGTGAGGAATGGAAGGAGGGAAGGGAGGCCTTTGCCTCCAGTGGGACGAATATGGCTAAAAATAAATAATAAATAATAATTTGTCTCTCTGTGTTTGTTTATCTGTCTGCACGTAAAAACTACCGTACTGATTGCGATGCTGTTTTTACTATTGGATAGCTTAAGGTCATCGTCATCATCATCATTTCAGCCTTTAGAAATCCACTGCTGAACATAGGCCTCCCTCAAAGAGCGCCATGACGAGCGATCTTGTGCCACCTCCATCCATCGACTTCCTGCGATGGCTACAATATCGTCGGTCGGATCGTCATCGTGTGGACCGACGATATTGATATCTCCACATACTTCGCTTGCTTGTTCGTGGTCGCCATTCCAGAACCTTTATCCCTCAGCGGTTGTCGGTTCTGCGAACTAAATGGCGTGCCCATTATCACTTCAACTTGCAAACTCTCGGTAACCCTGGTTCCTCTACGGATTTCCTCGTTACGGATTCTATCACGTAGAGAAACACCGAGCATGGCTCTCTCCATTGCACGCTGCGCAACTCTGAGCTTGTGTATGAGACCAATAGTTATCGACCACGTCTCAGTGCCGTACGTCATCACTGGCAACATGCACTGAGTACAAACTTTTGTCTTAAGGCTCTGCAGTATCTGCGACGAGAAGATATGGCGTAATTTCTCGAACGCTGCCCTCCGAGTTGGATTCGTCGGATGACCTCTTTGTCGAAGTTGGATCTACCCAGTTGAATAGTCTGGCCTAAGCTTATGGTTCGACTTAAAAACTAGTTGTATACTTGGTAGTAGAAGCCAACCAATCGATAAACAAACACAAATTAAAAATGTATATAACCATCGACCCCATCCCGATCATGTCAGCTTTCTAACATAAATTCATTTCTCGATTATAGCTAAGAACCATAAAAATCTGTCCATTCGTTTGGGAGCTACGATGCCACAGACAGACACACAAACACAGTGATACAGTGACACAGTGACACAGTGACAGTGATACACACCCTAAGCTTATAACACCCGTCACATTGTTCGCGGGTCAAAATTATATTCTTATTCAGTAAAATAAGCTACTGAACAAGAAATATAACATATTTTGAAATCGTCAGTTTGTTTTTTTGTATTTTTGTTTGTTTGTCTGCAAGTTTGTTCACGCATCACGTAAAAACTACTTGACCGATTGCGATGCGGTTAATGTAGCCCATTCGTGTTATTCCAGGACCAAAAGTACCTCTATAGTACAATAAACTACATTTCTTCAAAATTCGTTCAGCAGTCAAATAGTTTTTGTATCAACTACTCAGCTTCTACTCACCAATTACCCCAGTTTTGAAGTCTATCCCTAACCTGTCCAAAAGAGAAAACCGCATTCCAATCGGTCCAGTAGTTTTTACGTGATGCGCGAACAAACATACAAAGATACAGACACGATTTAAAAAAATGTTTTTTTTTTTTTTTCAGTAGCTTATTTTAAGTACCCGCGTCCATTTTTTTTTAAATTATCTTCTTTGTACAGACTTCGTACATATTGCTTTAATAAAAGTATGGATGGATGGAAGTTTGTTTAGGTGGAATCTTGCGAGCTGAATTAGAACCACTTTCTGTTATCATACGGAGTTGAATTTTTACATGTTGGTTCAGTTCCAATGACAATGCATTTTGATGGTAAGCATGACCTGAATCGACATCTAAAATTAGCTCCAAAAAAGAAACTCTTCAACGGTCAACAGCACAGACACGAAATTTCGTTTACGCATTTTATTATAATTGCCGGTTTTAATTAAGTTTTACCATGATATGGTTGCTGCTCTCAGGGTAGGGTGCTGACAAGGGAACTACTTGTCGCGGCATACTTGTTGATGCATACGCCGTGAATATATATTTATACAATCCGTAAACTCGTCAAGTCTGATCACCGATCACGTTTGACTCTTTAACATTACTTACGCCATAGAATAAATAAAAGAAATAATTTGGGGGACTCCCCCCAATGGCCTCCAACCTCCCCTTATAGCCATCCCATGCCTCACAAGATCTGGTCTGCACCTGAAATTGATCTGTCCGAGTCTAACAGCTTAAATGCTATGATCCCAATACATACTAGTAAATCCGCATCTGATCACCTGATGAATCTCCAACTGTATCTACTTGTTAACAGGCCATGTCACGTCCTTCTCGTGCAATACCTAGTTCTATAGATTACCTTATAAACTAACACGAGGATCTGCTCGCCATCAGGTCAGGTCTCGTCCTTCTAGTGCAATACCTATTTCTGTAGATTACCATAATAATCTTACATGAGGATCTGTTCGCCACCATGTCATGTCTCGTCTTCTCGTGCAATACTTAGTTCTATAGATTAACACAATAATCTTACACGAAGATCTGTTCGCCATCAGGTCTTGTCTCGTCCTCTCGTGCAATACCTAGTTCTATAGCTTAACACTATAATCTTACACGAGGATCTGTTCGCCATGAGGTCTTGTCTCGTCCTCTCGTGCAATACCTAGTTCTATAGATTAACACAATAATCTTACACGAGGATCTTGGGTGAAATGATGAGCTGTCTTATCATTTTCATGATATATCTTTCTTGGTCTTGAGATCTATGTCTAGACTTACGGGGGCTTCTAATCTTTGCTCGTGTTTGGCCTGTCTTGAGCGTTGATCCGCACCTCGCTTGCTCCTGGGTATACTGGTACCAAACAAGGGCACTCTGATCCCATCATGGGTACCCATGGACCGCCCGCAGGGACCCCGAGTATCTGGCGATCTACTCATGCTCGGGGCCTTCCACGTGGCCCTGAACGAGAACCACTCCGTCTCCTCGCCTCTCGGATCGCTCCAGCTGGCCAGTCGGAGACGGATGGCGTAGCACAACTTATTGGAACCATCCACGTGGACTCTTCAAGGCCGCCAGAACCATACGGACAGGACTCCGAGCCCACTGCTCAAGGAATCAGCAAGCAGCAATCAACTTAAGCCCCCTGCTGGGTCTTACCGGAGGTTGACTTTACCGGTTTTTCTGGGTCTTATCTCTATCTGAGTCTTATCTCTTTACTGGGTCTTTCTTCTTTACTGGGTCTAATCTCATCATCATTTCACCCTCGTCTTGGTCTTATATCTAATAGTGATCACTATTATCCATCTAAGCAATGGAAAGGTCTCACCCGAATTCTCGTTGCAATCCTTTCTCGAACCTTACCACCTGGTCGATAAACTCTCATCGTAGCCTCTCCGCAACGAATCAGCATTTTCTATTATCTATCTAAGCAATGGAAAAGTCTCACCCGAATCCTCGTTGCAATCCTTTCTTGAACCTTACCACCAGGTCGATAAACTCTCATAGCAGCATCTCCGCAACAAAGCAGCACGTTATATTATCTATATTAACACTGGATAGGTCTCGCCCGATTCCTCGTTGCAATCCTTCCTCGAACTTTACCACCTGGTCGATAAACTTCCATCGCAGCCTCTCCGCACTGAAGCACGATGCATCAGAACACGTAGCCACACCGAAATGTGGCCCCTCAGAACTCCTGTAGGCCGCCGTCTGCTTTCCACGTGGTCAGGTTCTCGCACGCGCCATCCACGACTAGCTCCGTCCGCGTTCCCGCCGAAAGTGCAGTCTTGTCAGTCCCACAGACAGACAATCTTACCACAGACCGACAATCTTACCACAGACCGACAATCTTACCACAGACAGACAATCTTACCACAGAGATATCATGACGTGTTACTGACACCTCATAATCGTGTGTCAGTTGACAGCTGACACCTCCCTATTTCTATGATAGGACTCACGCTGCGCGACACTACTCAACGTTTAACAGCACAGATACAAAATGTTGTTGTTTTAAGTTTCACCATTACATGGCTACTGCGTAAAACTTTTATTTTACTGTCAATTATGTATTTTTATCTCTAACCTTTCGTTAACCTATGGATTTATATTTCCAGGACTTTTATTGATCTATTTGTCTCCTAGCGGGAATCGAGCCCGCGCCTCCTTATTGTAACCCTATCTGGACACATTTATAGCTTCAGCTATTGATTATCCAAATGTATGATATCCACTACCTATTTAGAGCTAATTCCAAATCTCTTCTTACCCGACTAAGGCGAAGCAAGGGAAGGGTAATGAGCGTAACAGTCTATGTATCTATGTATGTATATGTGGATGTTCCACCATAGCGTCGCTCCTATTGGTCTGATTTTGACAAGCGATCTATACATCGATTCGTCTTTATTTATACAGTGTCATAGGTTTTTTAACCAACAACGACGAAGCAAATGAAGGGTTATGTGTTTAATCTAAAAACTTTTTCCTATTGACAAGCAAATATCAATCGATTCGTCTTCATCGCAATCGATTCGTCTTCATCGCAATAGGCGGGTTTTTTTCCATTGTGTTTATTTTGTATGTCTTGTTTTCACCTAGATCACCTCTTCCAATATGCCAACTAGGAACATTCCTGTTCCTAGTTGGCATGAACAGGAATAGTAGTGACGGTAGATGTTTTCGTCCATTTAAAAATATAATAGCTACCATCAATATGCAACAGGGCGCGGGATAATCGGCGGTTTTCAATTAAAAGTCGTATATTCGACGTGCTCCTGAATATTTATTAGTAATCTGATGGCTGGAGGATGCGGGTAGTTGGAGAAAGGACAAAAGATTAGAACAAGAAAATTTCAGAGATTTTGAATATCACGAACGGGGATTACGTATTAAATTCGAACAGTTCCAACTATAGTTCCAATAACTCATGTATAAAAATTGAGCGTCACAATTTCAGTTTCGAACACTATACTCGTACATGTCATATCTTTGTGGTATTTTTCAATGTGAAAGGAATCTCTCGCGCGTCTTGTTTCAAACGCGATGGTCTGACTTTTATGTGTCCCTTTTGAAATATTAAGAAGATATAAGTTCAATAACTAAAACCTAACTACGGCCGGGTAAAAAATTGCCTTTAACAATCTTGCGATGAAGACGAATCGATAAGGACGAAGCTGTGGTGAAACATCCATATACGTATACATACAGTCTATAGTCGCAGTAGATTTCTGTGGCTCGGAAGTTGTTTGCAAGTCGCTGCGCAAACTGCTCTTTTTCAGGCGCAATTCCAATATTGAAGCTGATGAGAGCATTGTATAGCTGCCTCGCTCACTCGTTTACGTTTTTCGCATATTGTATCTCGGTCTTACTTTGTGCTGTTTTATCCTCACAGCAGTAAGAGATCTGCTGCGAATACTGTACATACATAGGCTGTTAAACTCATTACCATTCCCTTGCTTTGCCGAAGTCGGGTAAAAATTAACCAGTTTTTGCGCAGCTGGCCTATTTCAACTATCACAAGTTAGAACTTAAAACTTTTATACAACTATACCAAATCCAGAGACATCCACGCGAAGACCCGGACAGTTCCCAACCAGATGTCACCAGCCGACGTCTAGACGATCTGCAGTCTGCGAAACTTTTATTCCCTTTTTCAGCTCACACTATTCCTACAAAATTGGACTTATCGGGTATTGTTTTCGGGAGGTAGGGAGCATCTGTTGTCTGGATTTGTATGGGGAGTACATAATGAAGTTTCATGGCAATTGGAAGGCATTGGAGTAGTTCAAACTTTAATCATTTGTGGTTGGTATTTTGGTTTATTCTCCCAGTTTATACTCACTCTTTTTCTACTTTATGAGGCCTATTGTTATGCAAATTTATCTTTACGTTAGTTAGTACAGTGGACAGAAAAACACTCAATATTCGTTTTCTAGGTGTGGCTTAACTCCAAATTTAGTATCAGGCCATCTTAAATCGGAAAGAGGCATAATGAAAGATTCAGCTTCGGACTATTATTTATTCTGTGGAATTCATTCACTTTGCAACAAAATCAATATATAACTTGAATTTTCAGTGAAATGTACCAGGATATAATGAATTAACAGGAGTTAAATAACAATATTGGTATGGTCAAATACTTATTATGTGCCAAGAAAATTAAATGAAAGAGCAAAATCAAATAAATATATATAGAATCTACTTTAATAAATATATTCGGTACAATTCCACACCAATTACGTAGCCCCAAACTGGGATACCCTGTAATATGGGCACTAGCTAGCGGATAAACATACATATGATACGATTTAAATAAGAAATAATAGGTTATTGTGGCGCTGCGTCAATCATCATCACCACAATCATCCTTATTAGTGTTGTTATGAACTTCCGTTCTGTATTTCATATATTTGAACATAAAAAGAAAACACGTTCGTTTTCATGTAAACAAACATGTCCCCGTATCTCCTTTAATATGGTCTGTGGTATAAGAGGATTTAAAAAAACCTAGACTTTAAATTTGGAGGGAATATTCCTTGAGTATTAGTGACTTAACAAATGAGTAACATGACGAATGAGGGAAGTAACGAAGCAACCTCACCGTATTAGATAGATAAATAGATAACTCTAACTCATATTATGGGTATTTTGTGACGCAACATCCTAAAATGTTGCCAATGTTGCTCTTTTGACAAAATTATTTTCATCCCATCTATTCGAAAAACACTGACGGTTATATGTTCGGCTTTTTTTTTTTGTATGTCGGTCTATATCTCCGTCAATTGCGGACCGATTATAATAAATATTTTTTTGTTTGAAAGAGTATACTTTACAGGTGGTCCCATATAAATTGTATCAAAATTGGTGTAGCAGTTTTTCGAGAATAAATAGTTTTGTTGAGTAAATCCATTCGATTTTGTGTTTATATTGCCTTTATTTTGTGTTTATCTCTAAGATTTCTTAACCGATTTAGATGGTTGTTTTTTTATTCATAAGGGTAATCTTTGTGTGTAGTCCTATATAAACTTCATCAAAATTGGTTTAGTAGCTTTAAACAAGCTTTAATTAATTTCACTGTGTTATAATGTTTAGGACTGGATTGCAAGTCAATTTTGAACAATTTAAAAAGATGCTGAAGTTTTGCACTTGGGTGTAGTTCTGATGTCAATTAAAAATTACAGTAGTAGTAGTAGTAGTAATAGTAGTAGTCAAAGGAACTACACAATCGGATGATGGAATAATTTCGAGTTTGGGCTCATTTGGTTTGTCTTGATGAGATCATGTCTGGTTTTATGTGGTATCCAAGGGTCTGATGATGGAGCCGGAAGGTAGTCACAGGAACTCAACACCAAAATGATGGAACCCTTTCGAGTTTGTTCTCATTTGGTTTGTCTTGGTGAGTTCTCTGGTGTTATTTGGTTTTCAGGGTCTGATAGGAACGCAACAACAAAATGATGGAAAATGGTCAAAACTAATTCAGTTGTTATATATGTAGGTTTTATTCATCCTTGGTTTTAATTTACCAACGCTTTGAGTCTAAAGTGAGTGAGTGTCTACTATTTTATTTGGCATATATTCTTTCCGATGATTGCTTAGGCCACTAAAAATCAAAAAATAAAATATTTTTCCAAAAAAATTAAATCGACTTCATGATAAAAATGTTATTTTGTAAACAACCACTAAAAAGAATGAAATAATTACAATTGAGCCAGAACAGTATCACTTTTCGAAATTACCAACGTAATAATAATGCATAAATACAACATAAGATAAGAAAGAGTTTTTTGAAGGTGGTGCCAAACCGAGCCATAATTATTAATATGGTTGAGCTTATTCAAAAAAAGACAATGTCTTAAACGGCTTGATGTGCTAGATAAAATAATAAGCTTTTAAAGTACTTATCTACAAAAACTTTATCATTTACTAAGATTGCTGTATTCGTGTCAAACAACGGTTTTCACGTGATGCGCGAACAGAGACATGATTTACAAAAATGTTATTTTCTGCAGTATCAGTATTTTAAGTAACCTAGACCTTTTTTTTTAAATTATCTTCAATGTACATATTTTTTGGTACTTACCTACTGCTTTATTATAAGTACCTATAGACTATGTGGGCCCCAAAAGGGCACTCGTGAATTTTTACTGATACTACCTCCGGATTTCGTATATTTCTTAGCATTTATTTTACTAGCTGCGCTCCACGGTTTCACTCGCATGAGGGGTTATGATGATGAAAAGTATCCTTTGTGTTATTCCAGGGTAAAAGCTGTCTCCATTCCTAATTTCATCAATAACCGTTTAGCCGTTTAAGTGTGAATAATGATGATGATGGAAAGTTTCCCTTCTGTTATTCCAGGGTATACGAGTAAGCTATCTCCATTCCAAATTTTATCAAAAAGCCGTTTGAGAGTAAGGTATGATAAAAACGATGATGATGATAAAAGTATCCTACATGTTATTCCAGGGTAGAAGCTATCTCCAATCCAAATTTCATAAATATCCGTTCAGCCGTTTGAGAGTGAAGTATGATGATGATGATAATGAAAATTATCCTATGTGTTATTCTCGGGTATAAGCTATCAGTAGGATAATATTGGGAATTCTACTCCAGGCCTTACGTTCGCTTCGCTCACTGCAGGACGTTCGCTTACGCTCACTCCTGAGAGTAGAATTCCCAAAATTACCGCTGTGCGTTCAATCGACCTATGATAATATTTTGGATATAAAATATCTCGTTGAACTTGAATTTAGTCAAATAACTCTAACATGTTGTTCGTTAAACAACCTTGTACTTTGAATTTAAACCAAATCTTTACATCAATTACTACTGGAAAGACTCACAAACATAGTAAGCTTCTTCCTAATTCTATTCGCTGCATTGTCTGTGGCCCCTCAAACTGCGGCAAAACCAATTTATTGATCGGTCTTCTTTTACATGAAAACGGATTAAAATTCTTAAACGTGTACATATTCTCAAAAACTTTATTTCAACCGATTTATATATTCTTAGACAATGTTCTCAAATTATTACCTGCGATTAATTACTATAAATTTAAAGAAAATGATGAAGTGTTGAGTCCAATAGACGCAAAGACAGACTCAGTGATAATATTTGATGACGTGGCTTGTGAAAAACAGAATAATATACGTGATTATTTTGCTACAGGGCGACACAAACAAATTGATTGTTTTTACTTAAATCAAACATATAGTAAAATACCGAAACAACTTATTAGAGACAACGCAAATGTTATTGTTCTTTTTAAGCAAGATGAAATTAACCTTAGACATGCTTATGATGAACATGTTAATACAGATATGTCATGGAATCAGTTTCGTGAGATGTGTAAAGAAATTTGGAGTGTCCCATATAATTATTTAGTAATTAATAAAGATTGTGAAAAAAACAAAGGAGGTTACAGAAAAAACTTTGACACTTTTGTTATTATAGATTAGCTGGTAGTGTATATATAAATGCGTTATATATTAATATAAACTTCATTCAACAGTCCGACATTGGAAGATATAGGTCTTATTACAGTCATTATGGAAAATTTAGAAAAGACGTTAAAACAACAAATTGTGAAATCTGCAGATATTGTTAAAAGAAAGGTAAAGTTAATGCGAAGTTTAAAATCAGATCCTGAGATGGCAATCGAATCTGCATTAAAACCAATAACAGATCCTCTTAAGAAAATGGTTACAAAAAGAATTTCATTAAATGATGATCAAGAATTAAAAAAAGTTAAATACAATGATGTAGATGATGAATTAAATAATGATTTTATATTCACTGCCAAAGATAGTATGTCTGATGCAAGTGTTATTGATAAATTAACTGAAGATGAATCTGAGGGTGAAGATGAAAGTAAAACTGTTGATAAGAGTAGTTCATCCTTTCAATCTTCCGAACCTTTATTTCATGGAATTTATCAGAGGATGTATTTCAAGACGTTCCTTTTGGTGTTAGATTAGAAAAAGGAAAATTAAAAATGGGATCATTACATGTGTCTATAAATGAAAATGAAATTAGTATAGGAGGACGATTGTATGTTAAGACATCTGGGCTTAATGAGTTACTGTTTAAAAAAAATCCTAATTTATCTATAATAACTGAAGATGATAAGCGCAACTATAAACAAATGTTGTTAGATACAAATGTACATCGTCGTGATCATGATCCAAAAAATCAAAACGAATAAAGGCGTAAAATACTTAAATATTATAAAACCACTTTTTAAACTGGATAAAGAAATTACAAAAAGTACTGAAAGTCATGTACAAGGATCAGGATTGCCAGTCTTAAAAAAGGTAAAATCGAACGTGGACTATATTTACTGGGATGACCCCAATGAATTGGTTGAGAGATTAAAGCTATTCATCGCATCTCGTGATGCTGGAAATACTAGTTTAGATAATGAAATTATATCAATAATTGAAGAACTTCACGAATACGGTATAATTAGTTAGATATAAACTATATTGTATCGATAGAATACTCAGTTTAATGTTGAAAGTCCATCAATCAATACCTTTGCTGCTATGAATATAGATAAGTTTGGCCATCACGTTCATAAACGCTTACGTTTACTGGATGAGTTTAATAAATCTCAAACAGAATTTAATGAGCAGCTCATTAAAAAAATTTGCTACACCAAGCAAGAAATAGATAAAAAATTGAAAGAAATACAGAGTCAAATTGAAGCGTATATAAGTCAACACCAAAGTGAAATTAAACATCCAATAAATCACATTAATTAACCGCTCACTAAAAAATGACAAAAGTAGAAATTGTTAATGAAATTCATAAGCAAGCACGTAGAAATTTTACTCGTCGCTGTGTTGTAATAAAAGATATCGATGAATTGTGGCAAGCTGATTTAATTGATATAAAAAACTTAAGCCAGTTTAATTCAGGTTATAAGTATATTCTAGTTATAATTGATGCTTTTTCTAAATTTGGATGGACAGTTCCCGTTAAAAGTAAATCTATGTGTGAAATAGCAAATGCTTTCGAAAATGTTATAAAAAGACGAACACCTATAAATTTGCAAACTGATTTAGGAACAGAATTTTATAACATTGCTTTAAAAAAAATATTGAGTGAATATAATATTAATCATTACTCTACTTTTTCTACTAAAAAAGCATCTATAGTAGAACGGTTCATTAGAACAATAAAGAACAAACTTTATAAGTATTTTGATTTAGTTGGAAATTATGTATGGAATGGAAAGCCCTTACAAAAAAATATTAGTAAATATAATAACACTTTGCATCGTACAATTAAATTAAAACCAAAAGACGTTAATCCATCGAACAAAAGTATTGTATTAAATAATATCATAAAATCACAAAAACGTGTTTTAAGAAAAGAAGGGCATTTTCTAGTGGGAGACCAAGTTCGCATCAGTAAGTATAAGGAATGTTTTCAAAAGGGTTATACACCGAATTGGTCAACTGAGCTGTTTACAGTAGTAAAAGTAAATAACACAATCCCTGTAACGTATAATTTAGAAGATCAATACAAACAAATGATATTAGGTTCGTTTTATAAACAAGAACTTCAAAAAACTAAACATCCTGATATATATTTGGTTGAAAAAGTGTTGAAAAGAAAAGGTAACAAGTTGTTTATTAAATGGTTAGGTTTTAGTGAAAATGAAAATTCATGGATTAATAAAAATGAAATGTTATAATCTATAAAAAGTTATGGCACATAAAATATAATCAATTACATATAACCGATGGAAGGAGGTGGACTCATTAATAAAGTAATAAATAATTTACCGTTTGAGCTACATTTACCTGGTTATAATTATTGTGGACCTGGTACAAGATTACGAGAACGCTTATTACGTGGTGACCAAGGAGTTAATAAATTGGACGAAGCTTGTAAACAACACGACATTGCTTACTCGAATAATTCTAGTTTAGAAGATCGTCATAAAGCAGACGCTGAACTCTCTAACATGGCTAAAAGACGACTTAGATCAAAAGACGCTAGTACTAGAGAAAAACTTGCCTCCTGGGTAGTGAGAAAAGCTATGAAAACAAAATTAAAATTGGGTGCCGGTGTTAAAAAATTTAATACTATAATTTCTCGTATACGTGCAAAATTGAAAAAATTAAAGCCTAAAAGTAATAAATCTGCTATTAAAATTGCTTACGCTATAGAAAAAAAAATATTCATCAAAAATAAAGTTCGCATGCTGCGTGTAATACCTATACCTAAAACTGGAGGAATATTACCTTTGATACCAATATTTGCTGGGCTATCAGCATTGGGTGCTTTGGCGGGTGGTGCTGCGGGTGTTACGAAAGCTATCAATGATTATAAATCAGCAAAACAAAATCTTCATGAATCTGAACGCCATAACCAAGCAATGGAAGCTATAGCACTAGGAAAAGGATGTTATTTAAAACCATACAAAAAGGGTAGTGGTTTGTTTTTGAGATCTCCAAAAAACTAAATAAGAGGTTACCCAACCGTGCTCTAACCGATTTAGATATTATAGAGCATGCTAGTAATATACCTTATTTTAGAGGTGTTTATATGCGAGATAAATTACCAAAAAAAACAAACGTATTGAATGTGGTATTATTAATTTGGATGATCACCAAAATCCTGGAACACATTGGGTAGCCTACGTGAAAAATAATGATTATGGCGAATATTTTGATAGTTTCGGTGATTTAACACCACCATTAGAGTTAATCAAGTACCTAAATAATCATGAAGTATTTTATAATTATGTAAAGTATCAAAGTTATGATGCAATAAATTGTGGTCATTTATGTATTAAATATTTAAAAAACTATTGGAAATCTCATTTAAGATAATGAAATGTTGATTTACTATCAGTATCACTATGTCTCTTACGCTATCTATATCAACCTCCACTCCATTATCAACAACGAACTATTCACCAGCTTTAGAACTCAATGGAGAATATGAATGTGGTCTGCTGTACTTTTCAATATTTAATTCTATACCTAATATAGATAGTACCAATAACAAGTTATATTTTGGTAAAAATGAAGTCATACAAATCTCAGAAGGATCCTATGAACTTAGTGACTTAAGTGATTATTTAGAACAACATATGAATGGGTGTTCTTTAAAGTTAATATGTAATAATAATACGTTAAAAACTTCCATCACTTGTACTAAAGATATACATTTTAAAAAGAGCCCGATGCTTGCAAAAGTATTTGGTTTCAATAAAGAGACACTAAAAGCGAATATATTAAACGAATCTTCTCATCCTGTCAACATTCTTTCGACTACCGTGCTAAGGATAGAATGTGATATCATTAGCGGCTCATACACTAACGGTACACCCAGTCATATAATTCACGAATTTCCTCCAAACGTGCCGCCTGGTTATAGGATTATTGAAATACCAAAGAATATCATTTATTTTCCTATCAATCAGATCAACATCAGCTCAATAACTATTAGAATATTGGATGCAAATAATAATTTAGTAAATTTACGAGGTGAAGATATCCAATTGTATTTACATATAAGGAGAAAATGATTGACTATCATAAAAACTCACCACAAACATCGAATTGTCACATTTCTAACCACACCTCCAACAAAAGAAGACCTAAAGTAAAACTAACGAAAGAAAACAAGAAGTTTCTTAAATTAATTGGACTATTAAAATGAGTATCCTTAATATAGCAGATTCTCCTCGTGTTGATAATACCATTGAAAGTATAGAATATCATACGTATAAACCATATGTCAATAGCTTTCGTGAAAATGATGAAATACGAATACCTATTAATCAACAAGATCTATACGTTTTACCTTCAGCAAGTACTCTGTACATAGAAGGTGTTCTGAATGTTATTAAGCGTGACACAAAAACAGCAGTAACCAAAGTGCACTTCACCAACAACTCTGCACTATTTTTCTTTCAAGATATCCGGTATGAGCTAAATGGTGTAGAAATAGATAAAATAAAAAATGCGGGCCTTACAACCACAATGAAATCTCTAATTTCAATGAATGACAACGAATCAAAGATGTCAGAGTCGTGGGGGTGGGATATCAATTGAACAACAAATAATTGGGCAGGTAGTTTTTCACTATCCATACCTCTTAATAAAATACTTGGTTTCGCTGAAGACTATAACAAGATTATTATGAACTGCAAACATGAATTAATATTACTTAGAAGTAGCACAAATCTCAATGCAGTAAAATTAGATGCTGGTGAATATGTCGAAAGTGTTGATATTAAAAATATTAGTTGGCGCGTTCCTCATATAAAAGTGTCTGATCGCGAACAAATTAATTTGCTTAAATATCTAGAAAAAGATCGACCCATTAATATGATATTTAGAAATTGGGATCTTTATGAATATCCAGCCCTACCAAAAACTAGAAAACATACTTGGGCTATCAAAACATATTCTCAAGTAGAAAAACCGCGATATGTAATCGTAGGCTTACAAACAAATCGTATGCGTCATGCTGATAAAGACACGTCTCAGTTTGACCACTGTAACATACAAAATCTGCGAGTGTTCCTGAACTCTTGCTACTTCCCTTATGAAAACCTAAATATTAAATTCGCTGATGATAACTACTCTTTAATATACGAGCGCTATACTAGATTTCAACAGTCGTATTACGGACGTCGTCCAGAGCCTTTATTAAGTTATGCTGATTTTAAATCTAAGGCACCACTTTTTGTGATTGATTGTTCACGACAGAACGAAATTCTTAAGACAGGACCAATAGACGTACGCATCGACCTTGAAGCTGTCACAGAGTTTCCACAAGACACGTCAGCTTTCTGTTTGATTCTAAACGACTGCATTGTTGAATACAAACCTTTGAGTAGTATAGTTAAGAAGATATCATGAATCCAGGGCACATGATAGTAGATTTACAAGGATTTAAGGATTCTTATAATTTTTTTATTATAAAGGAGTTTGCACTAGCTACTAATGATTATACTCAAGTGTTCTTAATAAAACCACCATACCCATACTACAATTTGAGTGATACAGAAAAGAAAACCGTTTCTTGGATAGAAAGACGACGTGGTATATTTTGGAGTGAAGGTTATATTGACTATCGTGAATTTAAAAGAATTGTTATCCCAATTTTAACAAATAAAAACATTTTAGTCAAAGGAATGGAAAAAATCAAATGGTTAAAAAGTATTTGTAATAAGTGTAGTGTAATAGACGTTGGTGAACAGGGTTGTCCTAATTTATTGCAATTAAATAAACTTTATTGTAATGACAGAAGTGCTCTAAATTGTTTTTATCATAAAAAGCACTGTGCATTAAGAAATGTTATTTTAGTAAAGAAATGGTTCATTGAGAATAACATGCAAGTATTTAATATGTTTGACAATCGCAATTATGGGTATGTAGAGGATGGTATTGATGAGACTAGTCCACGCAATTCTCATTGTGAAAGAGAATACAAAAGACCAGAAAGCTATGATTGGATTGAAAATTGTTGTGCTTTATAAAAACCTGTGTATGTATCAATTAAGAATTTTAATATTGTATACATTTCTAATTTTAAGTTTTTTATGTCTCAGGATATTTTATTGATTTTTATTAAATTTTTAATTGCAAATAAATGGTTTTTACTAAAATAAAACAACATAATAATTAAGTTTCCATAATTTATTTAAAAGTAAAACGCACTGTTATAAATATTTTTTACAGTACCATAATACCTATTAGGATCTCACACTTAGTTAATAATCACTTACATTTTCAGACAATTTTTTTGTTATTTTACTAATCACATTTTCAGTCATAGTTAAAACTTCATCTATACATTCCGACACTGTATATTGCACACGAGTAGTTTCACAATTTGCATTAAGTTGTTCATTATATTCGTAAACTTGTATTTTAATTACACGATGTCCTCTTCTTGGGCTCTTGTTGACAACATATGACACAGCACCTTTGATTTTGCGCTTTTTGCGTTTTTCTTCTTGCTTTTGTTCTTTGACAGCATTAGCTGCAGCAATTCGCTGCTCGTTTCTTATCTTTCTTTCGAGGTCATCCCAACCAGTAAGTGGGTCTTGTGCGTGAGGAAACCACATTGGATCAGTTTCTGATCCCATGTTCTGTAGAGGAAGAAATAAAGAAATAAGAACATAAAACATATAAAATAATAATAATAATATTTAATATACTACTTGATCAGATATAAAATACTTACAGATAATATGCAATTAAAACTAAATAGTTTAAGTTGTGACAAGCGTCGCCTGCCAGTCGCAGAGATTGAATGATTTTTCAGTATAGGAATGTAAATAAAATAAACTATTGAAGTATGTTTCAAGATTTCTTAGGAAGCAGACAGTTCTTATTTCGTAAATTCAACGAAATTTCAAACTTGTAAGGACTGGTTGGTAGAAGATATACCTAATTGATAATGAAGTATAATGTTTCAAGGTTTCTTATGAAGCAGACAGTTCTTATTTCGTAAATTCATTGAAATTTAAAACTTGTAAGGACTGATTGGTACCTGAACCTTTTTACTAATTGAAAATTTAATTAAAAGATACTGATATGCATGTTAGATATATATTGTATATTGACATATACATTATTACTATATTGGAAAGTTATTTACCTAAATTAAACTTTTATTTGGTATTATAAATAAAAAACAATAATCATAATTATAAAGTATTTTATTTTAAAGGCTTCGTTCATCTTATAATCCTCAAGATATATTTATTTTACATTTCTTTTATTATTCATAATTTAGATACATTCACATTCTTAAAATAATATTAAACATAACTTATCCAGTTTATTTTAAAGGTATTCATCTTATAATCTACGAGATATATTAATTTTATTTTTCTTTTAGTATTCATAATGTAGATACATTCACATTCTTAAAATTATATTAAACATAACTTATCCAGTTTTAAAACCTAGTATTGATACATGCCCCCAAGCTTTTGTAGCTACTATATTTTTAGCAATCAAACGTTTATCATCATCGCTAGATAAAGCAATTTTATTAGTACTTCTTGTATATATTTCATGTTTTATTGACTTAAATAAAACATTGACTTTTCGTACAACGTTACCAGTGTATAAGGTATTCTCATAGTCAGACATTTTGAAATCACGAACAACACAACTCTTTACTCCTTTAGCTTTTTTTAAAGTTTTAACACAATACAGTTTTGCTCGCAGGCCTACAAATTCTGTTATTAAATTACCATTCATTTCGTCTTTAAAAAGACCAGGTACTTTTTTATTTTTTAGTGGTAAGTTGAACATATTTTCACTATCAAAATTACTCGTGTCAAAGTAATCTAAAAATATTTCATTAATGTCTTTATAAAAGTCTTTGGTTTCTATATGATATATAAAACTATCAGTATCAGTATAACACAACTGTAAGCGGTTATCGTAATGAGGTTGCATAACTGAGTAGTGAAAGTCATACATGTGACTTTTAGATAATTCCAAAACTGTAAACCCTATGTAAATTGGTTTATCTAAAACCACACAATCAGGTTTCAACTGAATAGCAACTAAATTTTCAGTAAAAACTGATAAACTGTGAAAATTAGGATTAGCAATTAGCTTGCAAGCACTCAGTTTCTTTTTTGTTACATTTTGTTCATCATCCCACTCTTTGACTAACTTCACATTTACTCTTTTTTCGTTGTTTTCTAACGTTTTACCGAAAATACTGTTGTTGAGTAATTTAAAAAAATCTTGCTCAAAACTAGATGTTGCTTTTTGACGCAAAGTCGTGCTAAGATCGATATACTTTTTGAGAAAAGGTTTTTGTCTGAAAGCAATTACACGGTGTATTTTTTTAAAACCAAACCATGTTTCATACAAGTTTTTAAATGAACGTAATGTATAACGTAAAAGTATTTATCATGTAAGTTGGGTACGAGTTTTGTATGCTTTCCTCCAGGAGGAACGCATTTTTCAGGACAAAATGGTAAATCATTATGTTTATGATGCAATCCTTCAGGGTAGCATAAGTCGACTTCAAGTATAAATCCATAATCAGCATCATCAGGGATGTTTGTTATATTAAGACTGTCTATTTCAGTTGACTTTAAGAATTTGAAATCAGACATGGGTAGTGATTGGCACATACTAAATCCATATAAATTATTACAATCAATATATGCAATATACGAATCTGATTGCGATGGATCATAATCTTCTGAATACTTGTTGTTACTTTTAGCGTGCCTATGTGAACACATGCAAATGCCTCCTCTAATTCCACTTTGAATCATCCTAAGGATTTCTATATTATTTATTAACTCTAACTCTACACCTGTTTTCAAAAGCATTGCATCAAAAGAGAGACTCGGTGCGGTAACGTAAAATGCAGGATCCAACTTATAGTAAAATTTGCATGTTTTTCTAAATTTCTCAAA
Source organism: Alsophila aescularia (assembly GCA_946251855.1). Classification (NCBI taxonomy): domain Eukaryota; kingdom Metazoa; phylum Arthropoda; class Insecta; order Lepidoptera; family Geometridae; genus Alsophila; species Alsophila aescularia. Next base: position 33,393,307 of record OX276373.1, read on the forward strand.
TATATCAGTCAATAATAACACGTCGGTTTTTAAGTAAATATCTGTGAAATGCCCTAAATTTTGTATGTTAAATGATGACCACACTAACTGAGCATGCTTATAATCCTTTTTAGATACATTTTCATTATTAAGCGCACTATAAAATTGTTCCCTAGCTGGAAGGGTTGGTTCTTTGAAACGTTCCCATTTATCCATATACTCGTATGGATAAACTCCTTTCCTCGTAACCAACTTGAACTCATTTTCGTTTGGAAAATGATTGTGCATGTGCGTAAATTCATCACTACTCATAGTGCATGCTAGTTTATGCAAGCTAGTTCCCAAAAATTTGAAAGAATCCATAAAACGAAGTTGAACGAATTCATCGTATCCAACTGGAACGAATTTTGTAAAACAAATATAGTTTTCTTTTGTTTTCGGTACAATTTTAATGGGCCCTGGTGCTTCTCCTAATTGTTTTATAAACAAATGACTGTCATATCCAGATAAATTATGAAAGAAAATTGGTATGAACTTTGGTAGTTTATATTGCAAATTGCACTGCATATGTGCCGCGGAACGATACAACCCGGTAATTCCACAGTGGTCCCGGACTCTGTTACCATAAAGGAAATGTCCACATATATGACAGTTAGTTGCATTTCTAAAGTCTCTTTCGTTTTCTTCTGTTAATATGATCGGCTTCTTTTTATTTAGTACTTTATGTATCTGTAATGAATCGTGATAAATTGATTCTATAAATTTACTAACACAATCAGGACCTCGATACGAAACATATAGATTATAAGTTTCATCAACAGAACAAACTATATGATAACCAAACGCCGTGGGTACGTGTTTTTGTAACGTAATTGTTGAATTAGATACTTTCGTTTCATCTTCATGTTTTACTAACAATGACTCGAAATCAACATATATAACAAAAGGCATATCTTGTTTGCGTTCATAGTTCTTAAATTTTATTACTGAACCGTCCTCAGGTAAAACAGTAACAACACCTCCACAAGAATGTTTATCTAGTTGATCAGTTGTGTTAAAAAACACTAAACAAGTATCACAAAAATATAGTTTGCCGTGATGACTTGTTATTTGACTCCTGACAAGTCGTGATAAATCCTTTATTAGACAATAGTGTGAAGAAGCACCATTTTCAAGAAATAACAAATGTATAGTTTTTTTGTTGTTAGTCACATTACTTGATTTGTACAAAGGACCTACTATACTGCTTTTATTTCCCAAACCATAGATAATAAATTTTATGTTTGGATTATTTGTTTCAAACATTTCTATATCAGCAAAAGTAACAGGAAATTGCATCCCGTCGGTGTTTAGCACAGTATGAAAGTCCGGGTAAGATGACACCCTCTCAGCATGGCTTGACGATGGAAATAAAGCCGCAGTGATACACCACATAAAGCAGTATTCGTCGTGTTTTTGTATATTTAAACATGCCTTTTTATTTCTTATTTTTTTTGGTGGTGACACATATTTTGAACCACCCAAAGGTTGGTATTTATTTATATTTATTTCTAAATGTGAGTTGTTGAGGAATGTCCAACCACTGTCACGTTCCATAAATTCTTCAATATTTTTTTTTATTTGCTTTTTGTGTCGGACAAAAGTGTTACAAAATCGTAATTACTGTACAATACAATGTTTTTGGTACCAAATGATTTCATTTCTTGATTATTATTTTTCATCATCATGAACGAAGAAAAAAGTTCAAAATTTACTTTTAAGCATGTGTGCTTTCCAAGTGAATCGTCTAAAAGCGACTTTATTTGTTTACTAATAGAGTTTAGAAATGCTTCCACACAGCCATGTTCAAACTTATCATGTGCTTTTAATCTATATGTTACAATGCGTCCCTTAAATGCTGATGATACGATATGTACACCATCTTTATATAGCACACTAGTATCTTTTTGTTTGTGCGCATTACTACGCAAGTGACCTACCCACGACGTACTTCTAACAGATATATCACAAGTCTTACAAAATCTCATTTTTATAACTACCTACTCAGATACCTTGAAACAGCTGTAATATAACTAAATATTATACTTTTTAGTTGGCACTGCTTATAGACATTTCTGCTTACCTTTCTTTATACCAACCTAATGTGAATGTACCTATGAATACACCCTAGATCAAATCAAAATTTAAAATCTCATAAAGCAATGTAAAACACAATTAAAAAAAAAATTGATACTGTTGAGTAATTTAATAAAGTAGAGCATACAACTTAAGTATAATGAAATAATAATAATAATGCCTTATTAAAAATAAAATGTAATTTCATCAGTTAACATTTTTTTATTTATAAGTCTGACTACGAATAAGAAAAAAAACCTCTCTATTATTAAGGAAAAATAATAAAGTATAACATAAATCTTGAGAACAATTAATTTTTCCTCCGTTAAAATTATCAAAAAAGTAACTACTTTTAAACTTTACACACAGGTCTGACGAAAGCTACATCTTAAAATGATAGCAAAATTTATTTATCTTGCTCGTTCCTGTAAAATACAGGTTCACTATCTTCAAAGCGTTCGTAAGCTTGGTTTAAAAAGTGTTGTATAGTTAACCATTCAGGGCTTAACACGTCCGTCTGGAGTTTTACATATGATAATGCTTTTTTATATCGTTCTTGAGGTTTAGAAGACAACCAGTCTGACATATTATATACTTTGCAATCGATAAAGAAATTACCACCTAGCGAAGTGGTACGTCTGACTTGTCCCGTTGAAACGCGGGATGTGAAGCTGGATGTCGTTGCTGTTGCTTGCCCTGTTGAAATATTCTGTTCTTCGGCTTTGAGAATACTAAACAAGTCCACGTCTTTAAGTTTGCGCTTCTTTCTGTAACAATAAACACAGACAGTATAAATATAGGTAAGCCTTAGTAATATGAACATTGGCGACTGTACGCATATACAGTGAATACACAAAAGTTTTTTTGTAAGAAAGTCTTTATATCACAATACAGTATACCTTTCAGTATACCTTAAGAGCGATGGTGGCCTAACGGTTCTATAGTGCAATTTAGAATCTGACGATACTGGGTTCGATCCTAGGCTCCACACCAAATGACTTTTCTGAGTTATGTGCGGCTTTCCATCGCTCCGTGCTTCGGAGGACACGTTAAGCTGTCGGTCCCGGCTGTTATTGATTCATAGCAGTCGTTAAGCCATATCAGAGACCTTCGGGCGGCTTGATAAACTCTGACACTAGAGGTTAGCACTACCTCATACGACAAACAAACATAATATAAGTATAATAACATAATATAAGTAAGTAAGAAGTATAAGTGTCTAACATAAGAACGAAATAGTAATTACGATAAATCTACAGTAGTATTATAATGAGAAAAGATTTGTTTGTATGTTTGTTAGTAATAGATAAACTCAAAAAAAGATATAAAATAGATTTTATAAATTATCATAGAGTGACATGACATCGAGAAAAATGCAAAATATATCCATCAAATTTGTTATTAAAAAAATAAATAAAATAAAAAATGTTGTGGTGAAATGCAGGTGAAACCGCGGGAGCAGCTAGAGTGTAATATAATTGAAAATAAATTATCACTTACTTATCTGAGTCTAGCGAAATTCGAGTTGGTTCATCAGGAGAAATTGGCGTGGACTTCCGCTTGCTGATCTTTCCAAGTTTTTTTTTCTGTATTGTTTCTATAGGATATCCACTCTCATATTCGTAGTCAGACCTGAGAACAAAACATGAATATATAAGAAAATTACCAAGGCTACTGGAACCACCAAGCGATGGTATCCTAACGGTTCAATAGTGCAACTTAGAATCCAACGATACTGGGTTCGATCCTAGGCTCCACACCAAATGACTTTTATAAGTTATGTGCGGCTTTCCATCACTCCCTGCATTGGAGAGCATGTTAAGCAGCTACTGGTACCACCAAGCGATGGTATCCTAATGGTTCAATAGTGCAGCTTAGAATCCGACGATACTGGGTTCGATCCTAGGCTCCACACCAAAATGACTTTTATAAGTTATGTGCGGCTTTCCATTACTCCCTGCATTGGAGGGCATGTTAAGCAGTCGGTCTCGGCTGTTATTGATTAATAGCAGTCGTTAAGCCATGTCAGAGGCCTCAGGCAGCCTGACAAACTCTGACATCAGAGGCCAGCACTACCTCATACGACAAACAAACAAACGAGGCTACTATGAGAAAAAAATATAAAGATTTATAAAAAAAAAACATAAATACTTACTTACATATTTTTTTCGATTGAACTACGTCACTTCACTGCAGAGAATAATCACTAATAATGAGGTTATCGAAAAAAACGAGGCTTTTAAAGCAAATAAGCTGTATCGTCAGCAATAATACTTAATTAATATAATTTACTCTATATTAAAGGAATTATGACACAAAATAGCTTTGATTTCTTATGCACTTCTTACGTTTATAAACGGTCGAGGCGGCGCCTTTGACAAAATACCGACAAAGGACTATATGACTAAAACATAAATGTTGCAGTAAAACATGATCATACAGGTTTAGACCTGAATAAGTAGCTATGCCCGCGTAATATAGAGAAACAATTCACATCAATTACCTAACCCCAAACGAGGATACCCTTTGCTATGGGTACTAGATAACGTATACACATACATAAATATTAATATTACATTCATGACTCGGAAAACATTTCAGATCATCACACAAATGATTAAAATTTAAAGGATTCAACCCGGCGACCGTTCGATTGGCGTCATATTCAGAGTCACTAACCACCAAGTGTCATAGGCAATTTTTATTATATATTTTTTACCCGACTATAACAAGACAAAGGAAGGGTTGTGTTAAAACTAAAAACTTGTTTCGATTTTGACAAGCGAAGTATCAATCGATTTGTCTTCATCGCAAGAGTGATATAAGCTATTTCTTACCCGACCGTAGTCCGGTTTTAGTTTTTTGAACTTATGTCTTGTACCTACGCGTTAGTTATATTTTATTAACACTTGTTTAATTTATATAGGTAAGTATAGTAAATACTAAAATAACATTTTTTTCTAATTGACTACAACATCGCATCTACTATTATTTATTCTGTATTTAACATTGCTGAATTGCATATATTTCAGTGTCGACCTGCATATCAACTGATTACTCAACATTTATGGTAAAATCCAGATGTATTAAACCTGTGGATAAAATCTTCATAATAGTAAGTTCTCTAAGATTTTTGAAAAACTATTTAGTATTGTGAAATATTGATTATAACGCCTCATAAACAACTACTTACTTCTACTACTTACTATTATACCAATACACATTTCTGTTTTTATTATTATTTTGAAAATACGCTCTTTACAACACTTTTTTTTACACATTCATTTTTTTTGTGTGTCACTTTATTACTTACATAATTATATACATACATTTATGTAATACCACCTTTATAAGTACAAATTAAATGTCTCAAAATCATCAGAACTACAAAAAAATAAACATTACACTACTGATAAAAAATGTTACGAACCTCTATCTACACTGGTTGGTACAGTCAGACAAAAAAACATGTTTCTATAATGATTATAATAATATAAGGTAAAAGAAAAAAAAAATACAAACTTATTTTTTATTTTACATTTTATCAAAGTATCAATACATATCATTGATATCATGAGTTTTGTATACCTAACATGTTCTATTAAATTATAATCCATGTTTACATCATGGATTCAAATAAGTTTAAAACAAAATAGTTTTACCAACGCAATAAGTTTTTTGTTTACAATATACAATGGATTTCATTTATAACAACCTCGGTTGAACGAGTTTTTTGGTTATAGCGATGTAATACTTAAGTCCTGTGAATTTAATGTATACTTAAAGGGAAATAATTAAAACTTTAGAGGGAAAATAGTTTGGCTATAGCGACTTCAAACGTAACAACAATTTTGGTTCAAGTTTTTTTTATCATCATCATCATCATCAGCCCGTGTCAGTCCACTGCTGGACCTCTCCCAAAGCACACCACTATGGCCGATGTTCGGCTCTTCTCTTCCAACTGCTCACTTTGCATATATCGTCGTTCCACCTAGCCGGATTGCACATTACAAAGACTTTAGTATGCATACTTTTGTTGTCAACTGTACTTAGCGCTAAATTTGCTTACATCAAATTTCGCGAACTGTATTCGTATTGCGTCTCAATTGACTGTGAGAAAATTTAATGTATTTCTAGTTAAAGAAGTGAGTGTACCTATGTGTGTGTGTGAAAAAAATAATTTTATGTGAATATTTATGGTAAGTTATAATTATAGTTAATTGTACCTATCGTGGATTTGGTTTAGATAACAACTAAAGCTTTCAAGAAAATTGTTAAAAATAAAAAAATGACTTTTTATTCATCTATTTCAGGAACACTTAAATTCAATAAAAGTAATTGCAGAAAAGTTTTTTTTTTATATCAGTTAATCATGGTCTAATTTTAAAATTCTTTTGAGCCAAACGATTATAGCTAACATAAAATTTTAGATATAAATTAATGTTTACATATGAAAATTATAGACGGAAAAAAATATTAATTATGTCTCGTCAAGGATATGAATCAATCTGGATTAAATTAAATAATTTTATTTAGATATCATTCGATGCAATAATCATGGAAAACTTGAATCTATGAATTTTTGAACCGTACTTGGTCATGGTTATTAATTGAATTTGAAAATATATTTTTTATTTTAAGTAATTCGTGAAAAACTTGATCGAAACTAATATCAAATATAAAATACTCAGTTTTTGAGCCACTCTGGTCGCGAATTATTAATATAAAATAATTTTTTTTATTTGAAGTTATTCATGAAAGACTTGAACGAAACTAATATCAAATATAAAATTCTGTCTTTGAGCCATCTGGTCATGAATACGAAATTTATTTAAAAGTTTTTTTTTTATTTTAATTTATTCATGAAAGACTTAAGTCACGAAACTAATATCAAAATAAACCCTAAGTCTTTGAACCAAACTGGTCATGGAATATTAATTGAGATTAAAAGTTTTTTTTTATTTTAAGTAATCCATGAAAAATTCGAACCAAACTGGTATAGAAAATAAGTTTTTGAACCAAACTGGTCATGATTATTTTATTAGTATCAACTCATTATATGTTAAATCTGAATCAGAATAAAATAGATCTTTAAATCGCGAAAAATACGAGCCAATCTAGCGATTATTAGTATCAAACTAGATTCTTTACTTTATGTTAGTAAATCTGAATCAAAAGAATAAAGATCGTAGACGTTGATGTGAGTTATTATTATTATTATTATTATTATTATAAACTCATAGCGAGTAAATATTCTGCACTTATTTGAAATGATTTTATGTTCTCCAAAGAAGATCATTTCATCGCATGCGAGTCTAAATCTACAAGTCTCAAATGTAAGTACCTAAATTAAATATAATTATTATTTTGCTTAGACATATCGAGATCGATCGTTTAGAGATCGCTTTTAGCGATAAGACCGCCCATTGTGCCTATTTTTAAAACAAATTCTTCTATATGTGTTCCTTATTTCTGGTGTAATAAAGTGTTATTATTATTATTATTATCGATCGAAACAAACCTTACACTCATTAACTTCGCAAACGCATCGTCTCTCACGTTACGTTAGCCAACGTTTTAAACGATTGAATGTACAGCGGTAATTTTGGGAATTCTACTCTCAGGCCTTACGTTCGCTTCGCTCACTGCAGGACGTTCGCTTACGCTCACTCCTGGGAGTAGAATTCCCAATATTATCCTACTGCTATCTCCATGCCAAATTTTAACAAAATCCGTTCAGCCGTTTTAGAGTGCAATAATAATGATGATGATGAAAACTATTCTATGTGTTATTCTAAAGTATATAAGCTATCTCTATTCCAAATTTCATCCAAATCCGTCCAGCCGTTATTGCGTTAAAACCAAATAAACAAACAAACAAACAGACAAGGTTTCACTTTTATATATTGCTGATGAGTCTATGACGCTACCATGCGAAAGGAACCGACAAGAAACACGATGTATATTTTTATACATACTATTTATACACACTATTTATACACACTATATAAACACACTATATAAACACACAATTTCGGGTGATTTTTATGATGTCTGATTTATATAGCGATCGAACTCTCCCACTTTTGGTACATAATTCTTCTCTAAGATATAGATATCCCGCGGCTTTGCCCGTGAGGACATTTGCCCGGGTTTAGATGTGAAAGAATTTCCTATGTCTTCATGATGCACACTATTTTCTTTACAAATTTCATCAAGATCGGCTCAGCCGTTTAATCGTGAAACGGTAACAAACAGAAGTAGGACTAAGTTACTTTCGCAGTGTTACATATGTAAAACTTAGATCATAATTATATACTAGTCAAGAACTTTAATCGATTTTTTTTGTTCGAATGTAACAATTTCACGGGTTACAATAATCCTCTCGGAAAACCGGATATCCGCAAACAATCTGCAGCGACCCTACATCCGTAGTGATGTTCAATTAATTGCAGCTCTGGTCTACGATCAGGCACGGTACCACGGGTACGGCACGATATTATGAATATTTATGTCCGTTTCCTCTCACTACGGTCTGAGCTCTGTTCTTTGGGGTAACAAGTCCACACACAATAGCTTCAAATGATGAATTTTGAAAGAAAGCGGCTGTAATAAATAATAACAATAAGTATAATTAAAAAAAAAGCTATTACGGTTTTTTTTTAATGAACGTCATTTTTTTTTGTTGCTTTGTAACTTTTTACGTTTTTCTTCTTTTTTTCGTTTTCTTATTGCTTTGTCATCGGTTTATGGGCTACTCTGAAAGTTTCAATCGGATAGCTAATCGGGAAGTGCTCGAAATTTGAATTGCAAGAATACGAAGATAAATGGAAGTGAAGTTAAATAATATATTTTAATTTAAAAAAAGTATTTATTCATTCAAAGTTGTTACATTAACAGTTTTGGAACTAGTAATAATTAGGGCTAGGTAATGGTACTTTAACAATACATATCTTCAAAAACTAAAACCCGACTACGGTTGGGTAAAAAATAGCCTATGACACTTGTGATGAAGGCAAATCGATTGATACCTCGCTTGTCAAAATTGGACCAAGTTTTGAGTTTGAACCCATCCCTTCCTTTGCATCGACGTAGTCAGGTAAAAAAATAGCCTATGATACTCTATAGCTGAAGACGAATCGATTGACACCTAGTTTGTCAAAATCGGAATAAGCTATGCGACTATCGGTGCGACGCTATTGTGGAACATCCACATACCATCCATAGACTGTTAAACTATGTGGTCCCAAGTAGTCCCAACGCTGAGTTCATGACAATTTTCTTTGCTTATTCTATTTATTTTGCTATTTCTATTTTCAAACTAAGACTTGTAAACTTGTAGCCTCCGACACAACAGGCCCCTGATGAAATTTCGGCTCCGAATGCGGAGTTTTAGTTAAGTGCATGCTGACAATTTGGAGATCGGATGCAAGTTGTTAAGTCTGAGGATGCGATTAAGGAAGTTCTCGCTTAAGAATATATTACCACAATATTAGCTAAGTTTTAGTGCATTTGCATTTGTGCATTGTTAGGACGACACTGGTTCAAACTTATGAATTACTAGCATTCGCCCGCGACTTCGTACGCGCGAACTACAGTTTATTGCGGAAAAAAACATCATATATTAATGTTCACCTAGGATATTAAAACAACGCTCTTGATGTTTTTTGACAGACTTGTTATTATTTCGTTTCCATGGCAACCATTCCTAACTCTCAACTTTTTCTAGTGTTCCCGTAGAAACTTAAAATGTTCCGGGATAAAAAGTATCCCGTGTTTTATTTCAGGTTATAAACTATCTCCATCCCAAATTTCATCAAAATCCGTCCGGTCGTTATCGCGTGAAAGCACCCCAAACAAACAAACAGACAACTTTTCACTTTTATGTATTGGTGTGGATAGCAATCACAGTCGTATCAACAGTTATAATTTCGAACCACATATTCATTGTTATAGATGACAAAGTTACTTACATAGCTTAATGGGTAATTTTACCACGTTTCACTAGGTCTCTTTATTTTTGTCTGTCTGTGTCTGTCTGTCGTTCCGGGTGGAATATTGAACCTTAAATTTTGAGCTCGCAAAATTATTTTACCTCGGGCGACGTATATTGAATCCCTCGCTATGTTCAGGATTGTACTTAAGAATCCCTCGCTGCGCTTGGGATTCAGTTCTAGAAACCTTCACTCTGCTCTGGACTCAAAATAGCGCCCTCGTCGTAAAAATATTATTTTGCTCCTTTGTCATACGACTACTTTACACGCAATCTTTGAGGGAAAGTTTAAGTTCTGTCTTCCAAGTTACCTAGAAATAAACTTAAATATGTAAAAAAAAAAAACCTTTCGGAGGGCGATGGTACCTGTGATACAGTTGTATACTACTTCAGGCACCAACGATCCAATAATAAGTTCATAAACTAAAATCCGACTAAGGTCGAGTAAAAAATTGCTTATGACACTCCTGCGATGAAGACGAATCGATTGATACCTCACTTGTCGAAATCAGACCAAGTTTTTAGTTTGAACACATAAACCTTCCTTTGCATTGCCGTAGTCGGTTAAAAAAATAGCCTATGGCACTCTATACCTAGACACGAATCGGTTGATACCTTGCTTGTCAAAATTGGCCAAGTTTTTAGTTTGAACACGGTAACCCTTACTTTGCCTTGCCATAGTCGGGTACAAAATAATAGCTTACGCACTCTATACCTGAAGACAAATTGATAAACACCTCGTTTGTCAAAATCGAACCAATAGAGGAGACGCTATGGTGGAACATCCACATATCCCATAGATATATACATACATACATGACTGTTAAACTCATTACCCTTCCCCTGCTTTGCTGTAGTCGGGTAAAGAACATATCTTGTCTAAAACTTTGAGCATTATTAAAATAAGTCAAATGTATGTTAAATTAAGAAAAATAATATAAACAAGTATTATTTATTATTGTTATCTAACAGTAAATGCTCAGGCATTTTACCTGAATACAGCAAAGCAAGGGAAGGGTAATGAGTTTAACAGTCTATGTATCTATTGATATTACACCATATCGTCGCCCCTATTGGTTCGTTTGTCGACAAGCGAGGCGTCAATCGATTCGTCTCAAGGTATAGTGTGTCTTAGGCTATTTTTTTTAACTCGACTATCGCACAGCAAACTAAGGGTTATGAGTTCAAACTAAAAACTTGGTCCGATTTTGATAAGCGAGGTATCAATGGATTCGTCTTCATCGCAAGAGTGTGATTAGCTATTTTGACAAGCGAGGTATCAATGGATTCGTCTTCATCGCAAGAGTGTGATTAGCTATTTTGACAAGCGAGGTATCAATGGATTCGTCTTCATCGCAAGAGTGTGATTAGCTATTTTGACAAGCGAGGTATCAATGGATTCGTCTTCATCGCAAGAGTGTGATTAGCTATTTTGACAAGCGAGGTATCAATGGATTCGTCTTCATCGCAAGAGTGTGATTAGCTATTTTGACAAGCGAGGTATCAATGGATTCGTCTTCATCGCAAGAGTGTGATTAGCTATTTTGACAAGCGAGGTATCAATGGATTCGTCTTCATCGCAAGAGTGTGATTGGCTATTTTTTACCGACTGTAGCCGGGTTTTAGTTTTTGAACCTATGTCTTGTTCTCAATGTGGGCATGCATTCTAATAGGGAGTCTTTCACAGCTTGGGTTGCGCGGACCCCTGGGTGAACCACGCGGATGTTGGGGTCCACAGTACTTCACAGACACGAATCAAACATAAGTAAGCAGGTTTTTTTTTTCAAATTACGTTAAAAAAATAAGCATTTACGGGGGTTTTTCTAGCCAGTAGATCATCGGGTTTATAATGCAATGGGCGCAATGTTAGATATGTATATATATCTAACATTACGCACTTTGTTTGTTTGTTTGTCGTATGAGGTAGTGCTGGCCTCTGATGTCAGAGTTTATCAAGCCGCCCGAGGGCCTCTGACATGGCTTAACGACTGCTATTAATCAATAACAGCCGGGACCGACAGCTTAACGTGCCCTCCGAAGAACGGAGCGATTGAAACCGCATATAACTTAGAAAAGTCATTGGTGCGTAGCCTGGGTTTTGAACCCGGTATCGTTGGATTCTAAATTGCACTACAGAACCGTTAGGCCACCATCGCTCTTAATTACGCACTGCAGCGCGCACACTGGTCGCGGTAACGTCACTTTTGTTTGTAACTTTGTAACTTTTTCGTTTTTAAGTGATTTTCTTATTATTTATGTTTTTTTGTTTCTTTACTTTTAGCGCATTATTATTATTATTATTTTCCATTTTTTCTTGAATTTTTATTGCTTTGTCGTTGGTTTGTGAGCTACCCTGATTGTTTAAGCCGGAGAGCTAATCGGGAAATGCTCGAAATTGGAACTGCAAAATTCCAGGACAGACAAAATACATAGATGCAAATGAAGTTAAATAAAAGCTTTTAATTTCAAAATAATGCTCACACGAAATACCTATATCGTAATATCATCCTATGACTTTGGTTGCCCAGCGAGCAAAATTATTTATTTATTGAGTGGCCTTTGAAAGCAGAAACTAAAAAAAGTTATAAAAGCCACTTTCTGGACCAATCAATTATTGAAATGCGATTTTCACTTTGATTGATAATTTAATCTGATGCGCATCGCAATACGACGAGTACAAACAATCAATAAAATAAATGAGCCGTAGCGGAACAGCCTGGCAGATGTGAAACATCGAATATCGCTGAGCTGAGGCGGAAAAAGCCGACGAGACACGAACGGCGCGTCGCCATGCCATGGCGATCGATTTACACGCCAAAAGTCGGACTTACTCCCGCTGTTACACATCAAAACTATTTGACGCCCGGACGAATATCGAAGCAGCTTTATTCCGCAGCTAGTAGGTAATAAACGCACACAACATTTTACTTTAATCCATAAATCTGCTTCAGCAGGCAGGTAGATACTACACTGTACAACCACTTTTTGTTCCAACAACCAATTTTTCAGAACGTTCGGTTTTGACGTCAAAATTGTAACGTTGACCCTTATAAATCAACGCCGGTGACTCGGTTGGCTTTTGGCACCGTAGCGTACACTTACTTGCAAAATAATTACTAACTAAGCATGAGCAACGTGATATTAAAATTAAAACTTTCTTGAAACCTTCGCTCTAGACCGCGGCAAACTTTAAAACAGAAGTATTCCACTTTGAACACATTTTTGGCACCTATGCATTGAGCACCAAAGATATTCCTTTTTAGCACCAAAATAATTTATATAAATGTTAAATATTTTGTCAGTGCCAATGCGACAGCTGTTTTCAACCGAATGGTCTGTAACGTGACGATAGGGCCGAGCAAATGCTCCGCGAAGCCGGAGGCTGAGCTCATGCTTCTGCGAGGCCACAGACCGTGTTTCAAACAATTAGTTCCCGAGAACAAAAAAGATTTGAGTTTGAAATACATTTCCTAAATGTCCCTTGAAAGACCTGACGGTATGACTCTTGTCCCTTGGACATTGGGACGACCTCTAGTTCAGGATGCTAGACGCAAGTAGCATCCTGAACTAGAGGTCGTGACACACTGGCAAAGTCTCATTTTTCGGAAGTAGAGTTAGGCTGGCGCCGCCGCTACTTTGGAAAAGCATCTCAAGCGGCGAAAGTATGCTAACCTTAGTAGTGGTGACATATTTGAGGGGTTTGGTGTTGAGACATTGAGACCATGGAAAATGCGACGCGTGACCAAAATGCTGGTACCAATTAGGGTCATTGAATTAACATTGCTATTCACAGGAGCAATAACGCCAGCATAGCGTACCAGACGCTGCCAACTGGTACAAATCATCTTATTATTTATTATTATATCTAGTAATTATTAATTAAGAATAGACATTCGTTATGGAGTTCAGTTCAATAGTGGTATTTGCACATTATCCCATTAGGCGCAAAAATGACATGGGTGTAAAAATAACACAACAAAATCTAGAGTAATTCAGCGACAGACCTTGGTGTGTCAACATTTTGGCCAGCAGTATACTCATTGACCGAAAACGTGCTGACTTGTAAGGGTCTAAGTATTAGGAGCCCTTTAAAATGCAAAGTTCAATATTATAATAATGTGTTCCGAAACCCGATAATGTATTGGAAAACGGATTATCCGCTGAGCTACCTGATTTTAATGATGTGAAATGCTATTATGGATTCTGAATTCTGGCTTATGTTACGTTTTACGGACGTAACTAGCTGTGCCCGTGGCGTTGGCTGCGTGGACATTTCATTTAATGTAGCCCATAGGTACGTGTTATTCCAGGACCAAAAGTATCTTATAGTACAATATACTACATTTCTTCAAAATTCGTGCATCCGTCAAATGGTTTTTTATCAAATCATCAGATTAAGATACTACCAAGTACCCCAGATTTTAAGTATGTGCAATAGTGAAAACTGCATCGCAATCGGTCCAGTAGTTTTTACGTGATGCGTGAACACATAGACAAACAGACAGACACAATTTAAAAAAAAAACTTGTTCAGTACCCTATTTTTTTTATAATCTTCTTTGTACAGTTTCTATGGTACCTACTACTGCTTTATTATAAGTTTAGATGTAGATAGATTATATTGAGATTTAGTTTAGGTAACGTCAACATAATATTTACATAACCGTCATCAAATCGATATCAAATCGACTTCAAAAAACTCTTTCTTATCTTATGTTGAATTTTTGTATTGGTATTACATTTTTAATTTTGAAAAAGTGATGTTGTTCTGGTTCAATTGTTATTATTTATTATTTTTTGTGTTTGTTTACAAAACAATATTTTGAATATGAAGTCATATTTTTATTTGGAAATATATATTTATCTAAACCTACTTATAATATAGAAGTGTAAAGTCTGTACAATGAAGATAATTTAAAAAAAAATACTAGGGCACTTAAAATAAAACACTAAACAAGAACATAACATTGAAAAAAAATAGTTTAAAAAAACTAAAAACACGCTTTATATAGAAAACCAAAATAAAAAATAGAAAATAAATTTTAATAGTGTAAATAAGAAAAAAAATATTTATTTTAAAAAAAAGCGTGGGGTGCTTCTCATATCTATCTTCTTAAAATTTATTCTCTATTTTTTAGTATTTTAAACTAATATTTATTTTCTATTCTAATTTTTTTTTGTTTTTTTTTTCGTATTATTGCATTGTCATCGGTCTTTGACAGGTGTGCAAAATTTGAATGAAATCTGACCGTTTAAAGTAGGTCAAAATAGCGTCCAAAGGAGTCGGTTACAAACATACAAGTGAAGCTAATATAAAGCGTATAAAAAGCAGTCTTTCTGCTCGTCTGTTTGTTCGCACATCACGTAAAAACTACTACTAACTACTGCTTGCAATGCTGGTTTCACTTAAAAGCTGACACAAAACTATCTGTCAGCTGAATGAAATTTGGTATTTTGTACTTTACACGTACTTTTGGTCCTGGTGACTGAGGTTTTAACCCCAAAGAAATTACCATGCGGGCAAATCCGAGGGCACAGCTTGTTTGATTATAAAATAGTTTCTTTGAGTCTGATTCATGTTTTAATGTTTTGAACTTGTTCTGCAATAAGGACATTGTCGTTTTTTTTTAACAAAAAATAAAAACACGCTTGCTCGTAAAACGACTCTTATGGCAACGTATTTAGGTTCATAATTCAGCTTTACTAGTGCTTTTTACTTTCCATTTTTTTTCAATCTTCCAAAAGAGTTTTTATGTCTAAAAACAATGAATATTTGTGTGAATAAATAAACTATTTACGACAAATCCATCATCATAATTATCATCATTTCATCATAATATGTATTTCTCACTAAATAATTTATCTTAATCCTGAGCGTAGCGAGAGTCTCAAAAGTACGAGACGCCAAATAACTTTGCTGCCGTGCGCAACACAAAACTTTTCACCTCACTACAGCGAGGAAAATGCTAGGTGCAAGAAGAGTAGAAAAGAGTAGAGTAGAATAGAGTAGAATAGAGTAGAATAGAGTAGAATAGAGTAGAGTAGAGTAGAGTATAATAGAGTAGAATAGAGTAGAATAGAGTAGAATAGAGTAGAATAGAGTAGAATAGAGTAGAATAGAGTAGAATAGAGTAGGATAGAGTAGAATAGAGTAGAATAGAGTAGAATAGAGTAGAATAGAGTAGAATAGAGTAGAATAGAGTAGAATAGAGTAGAATAGAGTAGAATAGAGTAGAATAGAGTAGAATAGAGTAGAATAGAGTAGAATAGAGTAGAATAGAGTAGAATAGAGTAGAATAGAGTAGAATAGAGTAGAATAGAGTAGAATAGAGTAGAATAGAGTAGAATAGAGTAGAATAGAGTAGAATAGAGTAGAATAGAGTAGAATAGAGTAGAATAGAGTAGAACACAGTAGGATAGAGTAGAACAGAGTAGAATACAGTAGAATAGAGTAGAACAGAGTAAAATAGAGTAGATCAGAGTAAAACAGAGTAGAACATAGTAGAATCGAGTAGAATAGAGTAGAATAGAGTAGAATAGAGTAGAATCGAGTAGAACAGAGTATAACAGAGTAGAACAGAGTAGAATACAGTAGAACACAGTAGAACACAGTAGAACACAGTAAAACACACTAAAACACACTAGAACACACTAGAACACATTAAAATAGAGTAGAAAAGAAATGAAAATTAAAAGAGACGGATAGAGTCGAGTTGAGTCAAATAGAGTCGAGTTGAGTCAAATAGAGTAGAATCGAATCGGATAATAATATAGTATAAATTAGTAATAAAGTATTTTCAGTGAATTGGCGCTAAAGAAAAAAATAGAATAGAAAGGTTCTCATTTTAAAAACTCTTTCCACGCTAGCGGGTAAAATGCAGTTTTGCACTCAGATTTCGAATGACAAACAGAATCTTTCCGAGCTTGTGAGGTGAAAACATTATTTTGTGTCTATTATATTGTTATATAGGCTGTATAGCGTTCTTGCCAGTGGCTTTATTAACACATTCGCGCGCATCGCTAGTGCACCGCGCGAGAAAAACCAAACCAGCGTGCCATCTTCCATAGATATTTGTTAACGTTTTCGTTGTGTGGTAAATTATTATCAAAAATGTCGACTTCACGTTGGGAAGAAGATACGTAGGGATACGTAGATTTGACCAAGCCGGAAATAATAATCGAGGCACGAAACGCGAGTGACAGCCTGTTGCCACCAAAATCTAGAGAGAATTGTCAACAAAAACTCATCATTTTGAGAATTGTACTTTCACTAGATGTTTCAATAATTTAAAGTTAATAAAAATACAAGTCTGTCTTTTCCTCGCAAGTGTGTTGAAAAACGTCGTATGAAACGCGTGTGCATTGATCATTACACACTCGGCTCTAAAAACACTCGGTGCAGCAAGAAGTCACTTTTCACTCGATGCAGTAATCTACTATTACATTCAATGCAAATTGATACGCCTCGCGCGAATAATCTGCTTCGTGTATAATGACCAAAATAGCACACTTGTATCATAAACATCTACTTAAAAAAAAACTGACATGACATACGTTCGAAAACTGAAACCCGATTACATATTTTTGAAATGTTCTAATTAGTTTTGACTAGGTGTCTAATAAAAGGACTTAATGAGTACATTCCACATATTTTTTGCATGACTTTATGTGGTCTAGAGGCCGCCATATTCAATTTAATGTGACGTCACATAGCCTATAACCAGCGGACCTCAAAATTTTTACTGTATTTTCTTTGAGCAGCGCACGATTAAGAAGCTTCCAAAGATACCTCATTTGTCAAACTATGATAAGTAGTTCAGAAGTTATGAAGGAACAGATGAACATACATACCGGTCAAAATTAGAACCCTCCCTTTTGCTTCGCCGTATTCGGGTAAAAATGATCCGAGTTGCCGCAGTCTATCCCATTCACTCTAGGCGGCAGGGCGAAAAAAAACGAAAACTCTTGTACTGGTTGGACTAATCTTTATTAAGAACCTTATATATTACTAGCGACCCGCCCCGGCTTCGCACGGGTAGATATATAAAAAGATAAAATTAGTAGGTACTTTATTTGGAAAAATAGAACAACAACAATTTCTTACAAAAACTGTTTATAATCACGTACCATTTCGTCTATAGTATTTTTGTAACTTTTAAACTTTCGCGATTCGAACACATAGTTATATATTTAAACGGGACTTAATCGCGCTGAAAACTTAATATTTATTTACCTCGACGTTTCGATCAAGTTGCATTGATCGTGGTCACGAGAAGACTGAAGTAGCGGGTGTCAGCGTCGAGAAGGACGAGCGTTGTCTCCAACTACCCGCATTTGGAAATTCAGAATTGTCACGAGACACGACACTAATGACATCTGCAGATATCTTCTGACATAAACCGCGACGCGAACACTTGCTTATCACGGAATTCCAGGACGCAGCCAACTTGAAACCATCCTCTCGGATGAAATTGGCATACTTTTTAATTTCAACCGCTTAACGTACAAGACATACAATCCTGGAGTAGTAGTGACGTTCCGTGGAGAGGATCTTCGGGTCATGGAGTTCTATCTAGTGAACACTTTTTTTAGACAGAGCTCATGCCCTCTGTGACCCTGAACATTTGGATGCCGAAGTGTCGCATTTTCAGGAGGTACTCAAACGAAACGGATATGTGGTGACCAGACGTTGGCGTCCTAGACGCAGATATAAAAAAAGTAGGACTGATGTCGATAGACAGCCGCCTTTCATGCCTTATGTAAAAGGGGTGACGGATAAAGTCGGTGCTTTATTTTAATAAAGCACTGACTTTATCACACCGAAAAAGAAAATGAATGAATGTCATTCCTTTTCAAACTCCTGGCGTATATAAGATAGATTGCAGCTGCGGTAGTTCCTACATTGGGCAAACCAAGCGTACTAGAGCGGAAAGGGTCAAAAAACACATTGCAGCTGTAAAGAACCGCCAGATAAATAAATCTGCAATCGCTGAGCATTTGCTCGAATCGGGCCCTAATCACTGGATTGAACTCCATGACCCGAAGGTCCTCTCCACGGAACGTCACTTCTACTCCAGGATTGTACGTGAAGCGGTTGAAATTAAAAAGTATCCCAATTTCAACCGAGAGGATGGTTTCAAGTTGGCTGCGTCCTGGAATCCCGTGATAAGCAAGTGTTCGCGTCGCGGTTTATGTCAGAAGATATCTACAGATGTCGTTAGTGTCGTGTGTCGTGATAATTCTGAATTTTTACAAAACCAAATGCGGGTAGTTGGAGACAACGCTCGCCCTTCTCGACGCTGACACCCGCTACTTCAGTCTTCTCGTGACCACGATCAATGCAACTTGATCGAAACGTCAAGGTAAATAAATATTAAGTTTTCAGCGCGATTAAGTCCTGTTTAAATATTTAACTACATAGTATTATTATGTTTAACGCAAGGAGGTTGAATTACGGTTACTATTTCGTGTATTATTAGCATAGAGCATTTCCTACGTCAATGATTATTAGATGTTCTGTGATTTCGTTGCCATGGTTCCATATACAAAGACCCGTATCTCCTTTTTGTGATCTTACCTAAGTAGTATTTATATACTCTTTGGTTTGTAAAGTAATCGAGTTTTTTTTGCAAAATTTAATACCTTGAGTTTCATTATTGCAATTTTCGAAGGGAGCTCTAATTATTTGAAAAATAAAATCCTGCTAGTATTACTCGCTGATAATTTAGCTTTCTTTATTTGAAAAAAAATTTAAAATCGGATTTGCATTTTTTGAGTTTATCCATTACAAACAATTCCTCTTTATAATATAGTGTAGATAAAATAGTATAATTAAAATAAAATATTTTTCCTAAAATAAATTAAATCGACTTCAGAATAAAAATGTTATTTTGTAAACAACCACTAAGAAGAATAAAATAATTACAATTGAGCCAAAACAGTATCAATTTTTTGAAATTACCAACGTAATAATAATGCATAAATACAACATAAGATAAGAAAGAGTGTTTTGAAGGCGGGGCCAAACCCAGGCGTCATTTAAATCTAATATCTTTACAAAATTAATGCATACCTATCTACGTACGAGCGGGGCGTAGCCTAGTATTGCAATAAATTTTCTATTATGCCACACTGCAATAACCGAAATTTTAGAACCCCAATTTTATAGACAGCAACAAATTCATCATAGCCTCGTAAAGTCTCATTAACGCTTCTCTCAACAGTTTCATTTCAACAATTTGGAATCTGACGCACATTAGAAGCGACCTAGAGATAAATGCAGTTCCTAGAGTCATTTGACCACAGTAGAAGAACAATATCTTTCTTCTTCTCTTTTCTTTGGTCTTTTGGTCAGAGTCGTCAGCGTCACCCCCGTTATTAAGAGTGTTTTGGATCGAAACACTATGGAAAAAAACCTTGGATTGTACTATTTTAAAAGGTTTTATTGTTTGTATGTATATATGTATCTATTATGTATGTATGTATATTTGTATAGGTCAAATCTTGCAAGCTGCAATATAACCACTTCCTCTTATACTACCTACGGCAAGTTTTTCAAATTAATAACTTGACCGATTTTGACAAGCGAGATATCAAACGATTCGTTTTTATTTATAAAGTGTGATGGGCTATTTTTTTATCCGACTATGGTGAAGCAAAGGAAGGATTATGCATAAAAACTTAGTCTTATTTTGACAAACGAGGTATCAATCGATTCGTTTACATCGCAAGAGTGTGATAGGCTACAGCTGGTCTACCCAGGACTGAGGTGGACCACGACCAATGCCCGGCTATTTTTTACCCGACCGTAGTCGGGTTTTAGTTTTTGAACTTATGTCTTGTTATTGTACGCATGACCTGCAGTGCAAGCATGGATCTTATCGATCGATAAATTTACCGACTTTTTTTAATTAAGTTTCACGTTAATATTCGATAATACGAGTTAAGTAGCACGGAACATACTTATCGACAACGACATAAATTCGATAAATCATATTTAATATATAGATTTATATCAACAAAAGGAAGCATGAATCTTATTTTTGCCAATTGTTGTCGATATAATGTCGGTAATTTTACCGAATTTATCGAATTTTATCGGCTTTCCAAAGTTACACGACAAACTTTTTTTTTGTAAATTCCTTTTCGGATTATAAGCCAAAACGTGGAGGTGTCAGAACATCGTGAGGCAAGTTTCAGGGATGCCAATGATCCTTTCGATCTGGAAGAACAGCATTTTAAGATTATTTTTAGAATTTATAAGAAAGAAGAAGAAAGAAGAAAAAAGAAGAAGAAAATACATTTATTTATGACAACACACAACATTACACAGAAAAACAAAGAACACTATTTACAAACAAAAATAAAAGGTACGAAATTAATGCTGTGTGTTGTCACAAACAGGTCCCAACTCAGCAAACGCTAAGGCCATAAAGCCTTGGCACTGATTTTCTGCCGGAACCTATTTGTATAAGGAAATTTCCCTCGCCCTCATTCAAGATGTTGAGGGCGTTTGAGAAGGTGTCGATCTAATGGACTGCCTGCGCATGTTGTAGTATCTACTTTACATAATAATACCAAAATACTTTATTACGTTTTTTCTATTTCCTTAAATTATCTTTTGTTGTGATTGTGTCTAATGCACTAATTATTATGGTACCTAGTAGGTACTCAGTCTAAAAAAACTACCTGTATAATCATTGTTGTAGGTTCTATCAGCTGTACGCTTTTTCACCGAGGGCAGTTGCACCAACGATGCATCGGCCAGGAATATAATATAGCACTAGGACAGCGCACTGTCAGACTTGTCAGGGAGGTGTCTCAAGCAATTGTGCAACGAGTTATGGCTAGTTATACTTTAGGTTAGGTTCAAGGAATGTACTACTTTATGGTAGTTAGGTAGAATTCCAAATAATAGAAGTTTCTCCGTAACAACTCAAAATAATAAAAATCTGCCAAATTGTGTCAAAAAATAATTCTTAGACTATTAGTCGTCTATCTGATATATGGTATAGTCCACGAGTTGCCTTGTTTTAAATCGATAAACTCACGACGTGTTATCGAATCAATAAAATTTACCGAGAGGCTAGATCCATGCTACCGCATTTTGATAAAATTGATAAAAAAATAACTGTTTACCACTTACTTTCACAGAGACTATTAAACTAAACTGTTAACTTTAACGTCGTTTCAATTCCGCGACGGACGATAGAGTTTTAAAACGGTCGTAAAAATAAAGAGAAACGTTTAGTTACAAAGTCTAAAGGGTCCCTTATTATTTGCAACTGTTAAGATTTTATCACTTACCGTTCAGTTAGCACATCCCTTACTATGGAGCAGCGATCAGTTTTCAATGTTTGTGCCAAATGGAATAGACACATTACTCTCCTTTGCGTTGCACAGTCGGGTAAAAATAATACAAATCATAGGTGGATGTAGGCTTTTTCCTGCCTAGGCACAAACTGTCACTCATATTTACATATTTTTTACACGATTGCCCAAAAAGAGAGTGTAATGTTTTCAGGGTTCATGTTTTATGCACCCGTAACCCTTATTAAAACTTTGGGAGGTAAGCTTCCCACCTAATAATTCGTCGTTTGTCTTCATTTGGTAACACCAAATTAATTCAGATACTCTGTACCTCTATTATGAGTTCAATCAAACACTCAAATCTGTACTCGCTGTCGAGTATCATTAATTTTATGTATGAAATCAGCGCAGCGCACCTAGCGGAACTATTTGTGACTATAAATCTTTAGCTTTATTATGAGTTTGGCTAACTCTACTTCAATAGAAATAGACAATACGTGAGGGACTGTAGATATTACGCTGTCATGCTGGCGCCTTTTTAGCATTTGTCTGTTTCTAAATATATGAAAAAGACAGAGATAAAACAGCGGCTATCAAAAGCATTGTCATTTTAGTTCACCCGAATCCAGCTAGATGGCGTTGTCCTTCATTAAGCATGCGATTTTGTTTACCATTTTAGAGTAAACAGATTTGTTTTTTTTCTTAGTTTGTCAAAAACAAAAAAAGTAATCAGTTTAAATAAAGTAAAATACGATTATAGTGACAAAAGTATAATGGGTAAACTCAAAAAATTCTGAACCGATTTTTAAATATTCTTTCACCTATATAAAGCTACATTATCAACGAGTAACATGGGTGTCTCCTATAGATAGTACATGTGCTACAACATAATAAGTATCATGTAATGTGATATCAATAGAAGAATTAGCTAAAATTACTCCTGTTAGTCCTCCTACTGTAAATAAAAAACAAACCCTAATTAATATTATATTTTACAAAAAAATATCAATCTTCGAAAATTGTAATAATGTAACCCAGCCTCACTCGCGATGATAAATGCCAGTGAGTGACATAACTACTGCAGCAGCGTTAACTGACGATAGCCATTGACGAAATAGTGACCCATAATACCAAAAACATGCAAACTGAGAATCCGTCTCACGAAAGAAGTAGCAGCTTTAAGAGGAACTAACGTTGAACGCTTATACATTTTTCGCTTTTACAAGGAAACTACCGCCGCTTACTTTGACTTACGAAAGAAGTCTCACAAGCCAAGAAATGACAATTGTCATCGTAATTCAGGTTGGTGATGAGATTTACGCCGGTGTTTACGATTTGTTTTTTTTTGGGTAATGCAAGAACAGATAACGGGATCTATATTTCCCACCAAAAACAGGGCCACTTCCGCCACATTCCCTTTTTTTGAGTTCTGAAATCTACGACATAAGGATTGACTTTGACTTTGATAAAAAATATAAAAGTACGCACCAATATACAAATGAGAAACGTTGTCTGTTTGATTGGTTGGGGAGCTTTCACGCGATAACGGCTGGAAGGATTTTGATTAAATTTGGAATGGAGATAGTTTATGCCCTGGATAAAACATAGGACACATTTTACCCCGGAAAATAGTAAGTTTCCATGGGAAAACTGGAAAACGTTGATTACTCGCAGTAAGGAACTGTTGCCTTGGAAACGAAATAATAACAAGACTGTCAAAAAACATCAAAAGCGCTGGTGCTATTACTTTTGCATTGGTTATTAATACCCTAGAAGAACATAGGATGCTTTTTTCGCGATAAACTGTAGTCCGCGCGGACGAACTCGTGGGCGGGAAAACTAGTCCTGTATAATTAAACTTATGGTAGGGGAACAATCGAATGCCATATTGCAAAAGTCCATCGTTTAAGCATTTAGGTAGGTATAGAAATAGCAAGGGGTAAGAGACAAAGACCGAGTAGGGAGAAAATCTGTGCATGATCATTTCAAAGGATAAGATTTTTAGGTGGCCGTCTACCTGTTTATTATAGCTGATCATAAATTAAGAGTGGAGCAGCTTCCTGCGAAAAGCGGCTGAAGAGGAGAGCTGAAGACTGAGCTCAGTAACCTACGTCCAGCAGTGAACTTATATAAAATTCTCCCGCTTTTTATCTATGAGTTAGTAGAGTTTCGTTCAAGGACATCCCTCCCTCTTCTCCGCACTTCCGCATCCTTACTTATGTCTTCCAACCGAATCGTGATGACTACAGCTCCGTTATAAATAACAAACTATACCAAAACTCAAAATCATTGTGTTTTGATATCAAGTGCTAATACAGTGAAGTGCTTTAGACTATTCTGGACAATTAAATACAAACAGTGGGGAGCCCCGGAGACTCCAGAAGTTCTAAGCTGCCAGCCGGTGAGTTCCCACACATATTTCCCAACGATTTTTTCTACATAACGAGTCCACTGCTCCATTATATTTGGTCCTTGTCGAACCGAATTTCACTCTAAAAATCAGTCTTCCTATTTGTCCTTGTGTAAATTTTTGTGTGAAGCCATCTTATTTGAAAAAAACTAAGTGAAATAAAAAAAAAATATATCACTCTAATCCTATCATATTTTTAACATCACAAAGAATACCATAGCATATTTTTGTGTTTGATTTCATATTCCAATGGTTTTTCATCATAACAAGGTATTTCACATTTCTAAAAATGTATTTTCGTAACTATTTCAAATATATATACTTACTACCTACTGTGTATACCTACTGGGGCGCCGTGTTTAGTTGGGGCATGGCGATTGTCGCGTAGATTCATTCGTTCTGGGCTAGGAAACTTAAGAAATCCTGAGCTGCCGCCCACTGATCCAAGAATAGGATAATGATAATGATGATGTAGCTTCCTAAAATGAGAAGAATTGTAGAAAGCTCTTGAAACTGTTATATTGAATAGATTTTTAACGTACTTCGGAAAACACATTAAGCCGTCGGTCCCGACTGTTATTAAATAATAGCATGTCAGAGGCCCTTGGGTGGCCTAGCTTTGCCCGCGTGGTCATTTTTCTGGGATATAAGGACCCTATATATTATTCCAGAACCAAATGTACCAATATCATCACACTTCGTTCAGACGTCAAATTGTATTTTATCGATTACTCGAATTCTACTCATCGGATCCAACAGTGAAAACTGCATTCCAATCTGTCCAAGAGTTTTTACATGATGCGTGAACAAACAGACAGACATACAGACTCAATTTCTAAAAATGTTATATTATTTTTCAGTAGCTCATTTTCAGTCCACTAGACCTTTTTATACGCTTTATATTAGCTTCACTTGTATGTTTGTAACCGACTCGTTTGGACGCTATTTTGGCCCACTTTAAACGGTCAGATTTCACTCAAATTTTGCACACCTGTCAAAGACCGATGACAATGCAATAATTCGAAGAAAAAAATTAAAAAAATTGTAAATAAATAATAGTTTAAAAAAACTAAAAAACACGCTTTATATAGAAAAGCAAACTAAAAAATAGAATAATAGTTTAAAAAAACTAAAAAACACGCTTTATATAGAAAAGCAAACTAAAAAATAGACTATTTTTTCATATATATTAGTTTAAAAAAACTAAAAAAAAATAGTCTATTTTTTAGTTTGCTTTTCTAAATAAAGCGTGTTTTTTAGTTCGTATTATTATATTTTTTTAAGTTTTTTTAAACTAATATTTATGAGAAAATAGTCTATTTTTTAGTTTGCTTTTCTATATAAAGCGTGTTTTTTAGTTTTTTTAAACTATTATTTATTTTCTACTTTTTTTTTTATTTCTTTTTTTCGAATTATTGCATTGTCATCGGTATTTGACAGGTGTGCAAAATTTGAAGTGGAAGTGGTACACTACATCACGTACATTGCAACCGCTGTCGCGAAACACCAATGTTGTTGAAGTTTTTTCACAGACTTGTTATTTCGTTTCCATGGCAACCGTTCCTTACAGCGAGTAATCAACGTTTTCCAGTTTTCCCGTGGAAACTTACAATGTTCCGGGATTAAAAGTATCTTATGTTTTATTCCAGAGTATAAGCTACTCGTATCTCCATACCAAATTTCATCAAAGTCCGTCCAGTCGTTATCGCGTGAAAGCTCCCCAAACAAACAAACAGACAATGTGTCACTCTTATATATATATACACAAACACGGACACGTTCACCAAATACCACAGTTACACTCACGCACATCACTAGATAAAATTCAAAAGAAAAGACGCAGTTAAAAATATATATTTTTCTGCCCTCTTTATAAAATAATAGTTTTATTAGGATGATTAGGATGCCAAGATAATTTTCTCCCGGGAGGTGATCCTGGTTACCTGTACTACATAACAGGTTTTTTAAACCAATTTTAGGCACTCACAAAGCTAGGATTATTTTTTTAGCTCCTGTCCGATCGCAATTACTATTTATGAAAACCAAACACCAAGGAAAATAAATAATTATTTGATTTGACCCATAAATTTTATGCAACTAAGTGACAAGATAAAGAAGGTCCTGCTCCATATGGACGACTGATCATAAGAAATTAGGTAAGTATCAAGGAATACCTAATAATATTACACCTGGAGAGAAAGCCTTCTAAATCTGACACGCTTAACCCTTTAAATCTGGGAGGGTCAACACAAAAACTTCATCAGTAATTCAAGCGGCTCAGGTGGTGGCCAGTCGAACAGGACAAGACATGAGGGAATGCTGATTTGAAAGTTTGATGTTGATAACACTTTTCTATAGACAAAAATTGGTTAAACTTTTATGCAGTAGCCATGTCATGGTTAAACTTAGAACGGGCTATCACTATTAAATGCGTATACAACATTTCGTGCCTGTGGTGTTGACCAATGAAGAGTTCCTTGAGCTAATCAGGTCTTACCATACAAATGCATTGTCATCGGTATTGAACCAACATGTAAAAAATCACTCCGTATGATAAGTGGATGTGGTTCTAATTCAGCTTGCAAATTTGATCCACACAACACTCAAAAAATACTGAAAGCTTTTAAAAACTCTTGCTGCATTTACATCGTGGTCTGAAAGTATCGAGTAGAGTTCGTAATACTGACATGACGTCATCAACATCAGCTTGCCATTGTCCACTGCTGGATGTAGACCTTCCTAAGGATACCATTTAGCTGATCTTTGTATTCATCTGCTGCCAGCTACTTTCACAGATTGTTGCTCCATCTTGCTGGTTTGCATCCTACAGTACGATTGTTGATTCGTGGTACTCATTCGAGAACACGTCTATGATAACAGTTATCGGTTTTGCGGCTAATGCGGTCAGCTGTCTGCCATTTTAACGTACTAATTCGCAGAACTTGATCAATTAACCTTGGTTCTCTGGCTGAACACTTTCAGATTCAATCATTTAGAGATAGTCCAGTACATAAGCCTATAAGGAAAGGCCATAAATCAAATCTAATTAAAAAAAAACCAGGACAAAACACATTTAAACTGATCGAAAAACATTCTAAAAAAACACTTTTTTTTTAAAAAGTCTGCCGGTTGGCTAATCGGGAAGTGCTTGATATTTGAGATGCAAGACTCCATCCGGAACGACAATAGACAAACAAGAAAATTAATAAAAACGTGGTTATTTATATAGCCCCCAATCCCCTCCCCCAATTTAGCTAAAAACCATCTAGATCACATTAGCTCTCAAACTGAAAAAACTGCATGAAATCAGGTGCCACAGACTGACATATACATAAACACCCTTAACTTATAACACCCCTTTCTTTTCTTGTTCGGGGGTTAATAAGAAAGGTCAGTGTAGTATAAAACTCATGGCTTGGCCCAAACTCGCAAATCAAATCCCAGATTGGAGCTGTGACAGAGCCTGACAGAGGTCTGCGTGAATCGACACATTTTGACAGGTGCTCTCCATTCGAGAGGCAAAGGGACGTGACAATGATGTGATAAGCCGTGTCTGCCGAGAGGTTTAGGACGGCCGGCATTGTGGTAAATGGTGAGTGGGTAAATTTTGATGAATTTTGGTTTTTAGAAGATATCTTTATTGTTTATACGTTAAGTGGTTATTTTTGTACAAGCTTTTATTAACTCACCGTGCCAGTTTTTTGTATGGATGAATACGATTAGTCACTCTCGCAAGCTGAAAATTAACGAAGTCCTGTTTTTTTCCTAACAAGCTGTAATTTTCCTTATGATATGATCATGCTCCTGATCCTTAAATTATAGAGGTAGTCGTATCTATTATCTATGTGTCGGAATCTATATATACTATTATTATTTTTATTTGTTTAATTTTATTATAGTATGTGTATTTGTATTTAATGGCATGTATGTATTATATGTTTATTTATTTTTGTTAATTATTTCAATAAATATATATATATATATATATTGAATATATATATAAATATATATATATATATTGAATTGATATATATATAATATATATATATATATATTTGTTTTAATTGTTTACACCGCCATCCTCTCGCACTCCATTATTTCTTTCCATCCAAAGGTTGACTGGAAGAGATCGCTTTTAGCGATAAGTCCGCCCGTTGTACTTTAGTTATAAGATTGTTTCTATTTGTTGTAAATTTCTGTAATCTGGTGTACATTAAAGTATGATCTATCTATCTATCTATCTATCTATGCTGTCAGGAGTGACAGTACATATTGGAACTTCTAGTCATTAAACTGCTAGTTTTCTGTGTTTTTGAATCATATTATTCAGTTTAGTTTTATTACCGACTACAGCGAAGCAAGAGAAGGTTAATGAGTTTAACAGTCTATGTATGACTGTATGTGTATGTCGGGATAGTTTAGCGTAGTCTATGCCTTTCGTGTATTGTATTTGATTGAAGTGTGAAAGCTGTACAGAACGGATGACAGGAGTTATGAAAAGACTACGGGAACGACTGTTTGTGTTTCAAAATATAAATAAAATAAGCTGTGAAATACTTTGTTATTACTCGTATCACCACTCTGGCCATTCCTCTAAAATCTTGGTGGATGTCATGTTCCACCATAGCGTCGCCCCTATTGGTCCGTTTTTGACAAGCGAGGTCAATCGAATCGTGTTCAGAGATATAGTGTCATAGACTTTTTTTTACACGACTACGGCGAAGCATAGAAGCGTTATGTGTTCAAACTAAAAACTTGATCCTATTTTGATAAGTGAGGTATCAATCGATTCGTCTTCATTTATAAAGTGTCGTAGACTTTTTTTTATCTGAATACGGCAAGGCAAAGGAAGGGTTATGTGTTGATACTAAAAACTTGGCCGATTTTGACAAGCGAGGTATCAATCGATTCGTCTTCATCGCAAGAGTGTCATAGGCTATTTTATATACGCTTCATATGTGCAATAATAATTATTGAAGAGGTCAGGATCAAAATAGTCATATATCCACTCTGGACATTTTCGTTTTTTTTGTTCATATTGGACTCCAAATGATAAAACTAATAATTTTTGATCAAAACAGCACGTATCCCTCAGTGAAACGCAAACGAAGAGTTTCGATCAAAACCACCACAAATCCTTGAAAATGATACTTACCATTTCAAAATATACTATAAATAATTTTCTATTGCTATAACTGGATATGTAACCTTTTGATCCTCACCTCCTCAATCGTAATCTAAAACCACAGATCTAGAAAAATATATTGAAGTCATACTTACTTACACTTATTAATATGCATGGTTTTGAAGTAGACTGTATATAGAGCCGTCGCGGGCAGATGTGAAACATCGAATATGGCCGAGCTGAGGCGGAAAGAGCCGACTAGCCACGAGCGGTGCGTCGCCGCGCCAAGAGCCGACGTTACCCCCGTCCCCATACCACGCCATTAGATGTTTACACATACAAAAATACATTAATTTTATCGACATAACGCTAGATCTACGATGACAATATTATGTACCTTCAGTGTTATGTACTGCGGCCGAAATGGCTAAATTTAGACATGCTATAATAAGTGAAAAGAGTGTCGAAGGGATCTCTGCCACTCTATGACTCCTGTGTGTTCTGTCTTTGTGATTCTTCTCCGATAGTGCGTTACGCCAACGTAACATGACGTCCTATTTGACTTTGGTGACTAGTCACGTAACATAATTTATGAAGTATATAAGCTACATTGTAACAAAGACGTACGTACGTCTATATCTCACGAATCTGTAATACCTATCTAATCAATACAGATTATTATTTGCAAATTGTACCTACTTAGTACAAACAATTTCACGTGCTAAAATAGATACTGTACAGTTTAATAATTAAGATATGAATATTTAAATTAAAACAAAATTATATTTGTTTGTATTCACAGCTTTTTATGAGCTTTTTGTGATTATTAGAGATTTTAGACAGCTTTTACGAAACGTGAATCTAAGAGATTTTGTTCAAAATGAAGCTCCTGATTTTAGTTTTCGCCTTGCTGACTGGTTTCACGTATTCTCAAAATGGTGAGTATAACTTTGAAAACTACGATTACTTATTACCTACTTAATACCTACAATTGCTGACATATTTTATCACTTTTTTATTAAGACATTTCATCTTTGTCTGTCGTTCCGTGTGGAAACTTGGAACTCAAATTTTGAGCACTTCCCGATTAGCTATTCTGCTGAAAATCGATGACAATGCATTCTAAAAAAGACAAAAAATTAGATAAATATGCTTTTCAGAAAAAAACTGGTTTTTAGATTCGTTTTTTCTACTTTTGCTGCTTGTCACTAACTTACCTACCATACATACTTTTGAATAAACTTTATGATGTTCCGTGGTTAATATAATCTATATTAATGTAGCTACTAGATTGTTTGATATTCAACCGCAACGCAGTAGTGTGCAAACATTTCTGTTTCGGTTTGAACTAGTTTGAAGGCCAATGTTCCAGCGAAATTACTGGGCAAAAGGTCTGACGAGCGCAGTGCAGTGACGCGCAAGATTTTGCAACCAAAGTTCTGGGTTTCTACAACTGTTATGGGCAGGCGTGACACTTATCATCAGGCGAGCGACCCGCCCGTCTCGTCACTCAATCCAATAAAAAAAACGAGCGAGCTTACAGTAGTCGCATATGACATGTAACTTTAAGCTCTGCTTTACCAAAGCTGGGCTCTGTTTTATCTTAACTCTAGCACCGAGCGCGCTCATTGGTCTACTGTTACTCTTATACACATGTAACACTTTTCACGAAATCACTCCCATAGATTTTGCTAGAGGGAAGATGTTACACATCAATAACAGCATTCAAATAAAAAATGCATTGAAATCGGTTTATCCGTTCGAATGTCACACAATGCCATAGACAAGGGTTTAAACAGCCTTTTTAACCCGACTACGGCGAAGCAAAGGAAGGGTAATGTGTTCAAAATAAAATCTTGGTCCAGTTTTGAGAAGCGAGGTATCAGTCGATTTTTAGTTTTTTAATTATATGTAAGTAGTACTAGCTTACCCGCCCGCGACTTCGTCCGCGCGGAATACAGTTTATCGCGAAAAAAACATCCTACTTACGTTCTTCTAGGATATTAAAAACCAATGCAAAAGTAGACTTAGACTTCTTGGTTATGACCTCCGTGGCTTGTTGACTTAATCTGTGGCACCAACGCTCTTGATGATTTTTGACGGACTTGTTATTTCGTTTCCATGGCAACCTTACATGGAGTATTCAACATGTCCTAGTTTTCCCGTGGAAACTTCCACGGAATTCGTGGAATTTTCCGGGATAAAAAGTATGCTATGTTTTATTCTAGGGTATAAGCTATCTCCATTCCAAATTTCATCGAAATCCGTCCAGCGGTTATCGCGTGAAAGCTCCTCAAACAAACAAACAAATAAACAAACAGACAACGTTTCACTTTTATATATTGGTATGGATTATTAGGTATTCTGTGCTTATGTCTTGTTGCCTTGGAGGTTAAAAAATCAATAGCTTGTTTTAATTTTTAGTAAACAGAGTCCGTCTCGTCGACCATACCGCCTACATGATCAACGTTCTGCAGGAGGTTGTCTCCGAAGTGGAGCGTAGACAATGGTGCAACCTAAGGGTACCAGAAATCGTTAGTGATGTGAAGTGAGTTCCTCTTTATTACCACGTTTTTATTACGTCACTTTCTTGTTTGTCTGTCTGACGTTCCTGGGGAATCTTGAAGCACAAATATCAAGCACTTCCCGACTAGCTATCCTGCTGAAACTTTCAGGGTAGCTCACAACTCGATAAAAAGCAATATAAAAAAATATATACGTAAAACGGGGCTATTTGGGACACATTTTGACATACTTGAGCTAATATCTTGTTTAAATCGCTTAAAATGCCATGGTAAATATTTTATTTGGGTCTCAGAAAACCCTTTACCAAAGTATATTTACGTTTATAGTAGCTACTTCAAACAGGAACAGAAAAAATAAATAAAAATGAGACTGTCCCAACTATCGCTTATTTAGGGCTATTAAGGACAGCATGGAAAAAACTATCGCTTATTTAGGGCTATTAAGGACAGCATGGAAAAATGAATGTTTCCATATTTTAAATCAAAGCAGCCATTTTAAACAGATCTAGCGATACTTGGGACTGTTAAAAATAACTTAATATAACGGGGTTATTTTATGGATTGGTAAAATCTGAAGATTTTTATATTTTTTCAAAATCTCTGATATAATTTGATAGTAAACTTCTGTTAATGGGAAAAAAGTATCATAGCCTTACGGATACGTTACAATACAAATTTAGCTACGATTACACGACATCCGGACATACGAAAGCATTTTTGTCCAAGCTGAAACGGAGACGCTCCGCTCGCTCTTCGCGCTCGCTCGGTCAATTATATATAGCAGTAAGTTTGTAACAAAAAGTTTGAACAATGAAGATAATTTAAACTAACCACAAATTTAAAAATATATATAACCGTGGATTCCAAAGCCGAAAGAAGAAGTCTGTTAACTATGGAACAGCGATAACGCAAGTCGATAGCAAGAAAACCGCTGATTTTGACAGTTTTCGTAGTCTGCTTGCTATTGGCTTGCTATTTAAGTTCGATCGCGGGCGATAGCTGCTATCGATAGACTTTTAGCGCTGATGCTTAGTTGATAGATTTTATTTCAGTGGCAACACTCAAGGGATTTCGGAAATCGTACAACATCCGTGCTACTGTGCTACTTTTGTTATAAAACTGCGTCAGTGTACTTGATTTAGCAGACTACCAAATTCGACATTATATACGAGTACACAGTCCAATCGCAGATGTATCGCAGTAGTAAGGCTTTTTGTCAAAAGTTAACAGAATTAGGGCCGTGGTATCGGAAAATTAGGGGCATTTAGTTAGGTGAGCGGGGTGAGTCATGGTCTGAATAGCGCCGAAACCGCACAGATTTTCATGCTCGCCAGCGTAACACCACTTGCAGCCCAACCCCAGCTGTCTCTGCATCTGACAACCTGAGTGCGTAACCTATTTAAAGACTTCCACTTTGGCCAAGGTAGCTTGTGGCCAGGTGGAAGCTTTTCTTTGGGTGGAACGAAGGTATGCAGAGAGTACATCTCGCGCCACAGGTTCACTCTTGCTTTTGGCGCATTATCGTTAACGGAGGTTACGCTGGAGAGAAAAACAGGGGCACAGTTAAATTTTAAATGACATAATATAATTCAAATAAACTATGTCTTTTAGAGAAACAGTGCTCGATCGACACTACGAAGGCACAGTGACGTACTCAAACGGCTTCCTATCCTCGATGCAGCAAGTCGACATTCGCCAGGCAGGTGTCGACCAGGTCTGGTCATGGAACACCACAACTGCGACTGGATCAGTTCTAGTGAGAGGAACCCTGAGGATGCACGACGTGGCTCTTGGCTACGACGTCGTAGCTGATCTGCAGGATGGGCGTCATCGGCATACCGTGACTGTCACTTATCCCTTGGTGCTGTTTCTTTTTAACGTAAGTTCTATCATGAAGTCCTGACTTAAACTTTTTTTTACCACCGGACTCTAAGAGAGGGGTGTTATAAGTTTAGGGTGTGTATGTATCACTGTGTGTGTATCTGTCTGTGGCATCTTAACTCCCAAACGAATGGACCGATCTTTTTTTTTTTTGTTTTTTAGTTGATGTGATATAATATGGTTCTTAGCTATAATAGGGAGGAGGATGAGTGGGGGGAGGGGGAAGTACTCGCTAAGCTGAACTTAACTCGTAAAATGGCCTTGTGGATAGTTTCGGAGTAGATATATTCGAGAGCGTTCTTAATCATCTGGAATTGGAACATATTTTCGCTCAGTCCATGTGTTCGTTCACACCGTGAATTCACATGATAATGAAGACCCGTCTAAACAAATGAGTTATCAAGTTCCATACTACGTTTAATTTGTTTGTTGGCAATTTTATTGGAATACTTTTCTTTCAGATCATGAAAAATGTTCACACTGAAGATGTGAGTGTTGATGTGACTGGCACCATTTCCACCACAGCAACAATCAGCAGAATCAAGTTCCTGCCAGCAGATAATACTACCGACGTGCTTACAACGCTGGTACTTACCTTCTATTTCTAAGCCCCGATACAAATAAATAACACCCCTCGTTATAAATTTTACGTGTATCTGTGTGTCTGTCTGTGGCATCCAAACGAATACCTATTTTGATGCGTACTTTTCTGTTTTAAAGCTGATTGTTTGTTTGTTTGTTTGTCGTATGAAGTAGTGCTCTGGTGTCAGAGTTTGTCAGGCTGCCCGAGGGCCTCTGACGTGGCTTAACGACTGCTTCTAATCAATAACAGCCGGGACCGACAGCTTAACGTGCCCTCCGAATCACGGAGCGATGTAAAATCGGACAAACTTAGATCCAACGATACCGGGTTCGGTATCGTTGGATTCTAAGTTGCACTATTGAACCGTTGGCTACCATCGCTCTTGAAAGTTGAAAGTTGATGTGATCGAGATTGTTATTAGCTATAATTTATGTCAGGTGTTATTTAAATTTTTAACCCTAGTCAAATTTTTTAACAGTCATCCCGCACACAAGTTAATGGCATATATATTTTTTATGATTTTTTATAGCAGTTAACGTCTGCTTACCGTAAACATATATAATAATTTTCTAAGGGAAAAATTTGGATCACGGACGAGATTCGAACTCGCATACTGTGCCTCAGCGCGGCACATGCCTTTACAAATTCGGCTACCGAGACCTATGCGTCTTCATCCAAATTTTTCCACTAGCTTATTTGAACCCGTCTTACGAAGATGGTAAAGCCATCTAAAAAAAAGGATGGCGATGCATAGGTCACGGTAGCCGAATTGGTAGAGGCATGTTCCGCGCTGAGGCACAGTATGCGAGTTTGAATTTCGTCCGTGATCCAAATTTTTCCATTAGAAAATTATTATGGCATGTACATTGGTTTCTCTGTTACAGTTCAGCATCGCACTTGCCGGAGAAGGCATCAGGGCTTGGGGACCAGACGTGTTTGCACCGATCCTGCTTGACGTGTACTCCAATAAAGTACAGTTCCCCAGAATATGCTACGATTGCCCGGTGTAGCTGTAGAATATGCTACGATTGCCCGGCGTAGCTGTAGATACATATACATTTCATACAAATAAAGATTCATACAAATAAGGTTTCGTTTTAGGATCACTCAGCGATCATTGTTTGCTACATACTGTTAGTGCCTCTTTTTTACAGAATATATATATATATATTATATATATTCTGTAAAATAATTCTGTAAATAAATATAAATATATATATATAGTCTATATTGGCGGCCAGTTTTCATTAGAACTCATCAGTAAAATATACAAGACCTAAGTTCAAAAACTAAAACCCGACTATGATCTATACGGGGTATAAAACCTCTTGCGATGGAGACGAACATGACACTATTAGTGATGCAACGAATAGTACTTTTACGAATACGAATACGAATACGGATATCAAACCTACTATTCGGCGAATACGAATACGAATATCTCGCCATGGTAATAAAAGACTAATTTATTTGATAAATTTCTATTCTTCTAATAATTAAAATTTACAACAGGCAAATGTTTATTTAAAAAACATAAAATTTGTAGATTTTCTGGTTTAAGGCGATTTCTTTTTTCAGTCTGAATGTTCCCAGCCGTTGAAAAAAGTCTTTCTGAGGCGACTGTATATGGCTTCAGTGAAAAATATTTTTGGGCAAGTTTTTTCAGACTTTGAAAATGGACATCTTCTCGCCAAAAGGCCAGTGGATCAGCAGTCGGCGATAAATTTGGGAGCTTTAGATAAGCATCTATTTCGTTTTTAGTTTGCGAATCCCCTGTAAAAAGACATTTTGAAATTAAATTTAACTTTTAGTATACTATGTAGATGACAAAGAGTACCTATTACCTATTAATAACTTTTCTAACTTTTTTCATACTCACCAGAAAATATTGAAATTGGCTCTTCCATTTCAGCCTATTTTTACACGCGCGTTTTTCAAGTCTGCCAGTAATTAGAGTTGCGTTTGTACGTAAAATATTAGTTTTTAAATATTCGTATTAGTATTCGCCGAATACGAATATTCGGTAAATGTCTACTATTCGGCGAATACGAATATTCGTATTCGTATTCGTTGCATCACTAGACACTATACATAAAGAAGAATCGGTTGCATAGAGTAAGGAACTTTCTCTTTAGACATTTCCTTCGTCATTGATCGGTTGATACCTCGCTTGTCAACATTGGAACTAAGTTTTTACTTTGCCTTGCCGTAGTCCAGCCGCCCTATTACGATGGTTTGCGAGCAGCGCTGCTGCCGCTGAACTCCTGTCTAACTTGACATTTTGCATTGCGAAATTAGAACTTTGACACGAGTTCAGCGGCAGCAGCGCTACTCGCAAGCCATCGTAATAGGCCCCTGTACAAAAAATAACCTACGACTTTCTATACCTGAAGACGAATCGATTGACACCTCGCTTGTCATAATCGAACCAATAGGGTGGACGATATAGTAGAACATCCACATACATACATACAAAGACTTATTGCCCTTCCATTTATTTGCTGTAGTTAGGTAATAATACGTCACCTAATTAGTAGTTTTGCAAAAGTTTTTAAAATGGTCATCAAGCTCTACACGCTCCTGTACATGACTGTATTATAGTATTATCAGCATAATGTTTGTAAAAATAATAATAAATAATAAAATAAAATAAACTCTTTTTGCTGTTTCATTAGAAGGTCTATCCAATTTCGTATCAGTAGGCATTGATAAGGCAATCTGAACTCCAAATGTACCTACCTAACTCCCTCAAGTTTGTGCTCGGTTTGTATCAAATCTATGCCTCACGAAGTTCCTTGCAGAAAACGTGTGACTTACGACAATTGCCGAACGATCCACGAAGATATCGTAACGCGACGCGTTACATGTCTGCCTGGTCATTGCGAATAAACGCCCTAGTCTTCTTACTTACTTACTTACATATTATTATGGGGGATCAAGGAACTAGATATGGAGCTATCAAGTCATGCGTACCATTCATGTAAGACATGCTTGCTTGTTTGACGTATGAAGGCCAGGCTAACATCGCTGGTAGACCTCCAGGTTAGGGAGTCCCGTATTCGTAATAAATGGTTCAGTACAGTAGTCGCAGCCAATCTATATGTTTGTGAAGTTAGGCTCTGTAAACGATTGCGCAGGTACTGATGTGGGGATAAAACAGCATAAATTAAGAGCGAGATAGAATATGCGAAAAACGTAAGTGAGTGAGCGAGACAGTTATACAATGCTGTCTCCACCTTTAACATTGGGATTGCGCCTGAAAAATACCAGTTTACGCAGCGACTAGCAGACAACTTCCGAGACACAAACTTCTGCTGCGACTACTTGTACTTGTTTAATAAAACCTTTTGATGTTAGGTTTTTGGTTAAAATAATTATTAAAGAATTACTTGGTATAGGCACAGAATAAATAATAGTACAAAACAGAAGGCTAACTGAGTAAAGTCATTTAAATAAATAGCGACTCTCGCTACAACGCTATAAAGTGCAATTTAACTCGCACGGGCGCTGCGAGCTTTCAATTATATTTACCTAGAAGGCGCCCGCCCACCGAGTGCAGGCTAGAATGCACCGTATCACAACGCGCGAGAACTTCCATTGCTCTAACCTCTAATTTCAGAATCGCTCTGTCCCTTTTTCGCTTGGTAGGGTTGTATTAAGATATGACTAGGTACTTGTACTACTAATTATTCTGTGATATGTTATGACTTAGATATTGTAACAGAATAAATAAGTAATAATGTGTTATGTTATTACTTATTGTTATAAATTAAAATAGTTCTATTACATACAATGACATTCTTATCAGAATAGACCTACTACTTCATTTTTACTACCTGCTTATCCCGTTTTCAGACCGCTGATAACTTTAGTGAGATACCTACCTACGTGTCGTTGGTTGATTATGATTATATCCTATAGGTATTGCACTTTGATGAATAAAGGTGCCTGTCTGAATTCCATGCTTTTTAATGAGTGAAAAATAAATTGCTACCTACGTAATAAAAGGTATTAAAAGTAGGTAGGTATTATACGAGACATATATTATATAAATTTTTATTTAGTTGTAGGCTACTTACTAAGTCAGCACAGTAATTCATTTTCCGATCAACAATACCTACTATAATCAATTATAAAATTACGTTGATCGATTTAATAAACGACTTTATTTCTTGCGCATAAAAACCTTAAATATGCGTAGCTTTGGTATGGAACACAAATTAAATAACATAAAACTATAGGAACCTACGTAATAAAAAAATATCAATATCTAACTACATAACTAGGACCTATTATAGGTATTACAATTTATTACCTTTCAATATCCTTTGGAAACGTAAAGAATGACAATTCGTCATTTCTATCACTATTCAAACAGCCGAATGCTATGCAGTACTTTCTAGCTTTCTTCTTGGTACTCATAATTAAAACACGAATAAAGTTTGTCAATAACTTTACGTAAGTAGGTGCTCTATCGCTAAGTACAAGGCGCGCGACTCATCGAGCGCACGCTTGACACTCGACTGAACGGACCCGAATATTGGGTCCTTGAATTTATTTGTACTTGTTGCGGAGTGCGACCGCCCTGGTATAGGTACGTAGAATAAGCACTACATGCAAAATTAGTTAGCATTTTGATCTAATTCGTACCTAGTTTTTATATGACAGCACTAGTAATAGACAAAGAAAAGAACTCCATATTTCCATACTAATATTACAAAATCTTAAGTAGCTGTCTGTGTCTGTTCTGTCCTTTTCACGACTAAGTGGCTGATCCGATCTTGATAAAATTTGATACGGAATTTGATAAAATTTGGTATGGAGATAGTTTGAACCCTGTGGAATGATAGAATACTTTTTACGTCAAACTGTAGTCTGTACAGACGAAGACGCAGGTGACATATTATAGTTAGAAATAAAATTGATTTCAACAATATTAATTCTTCTTTCAATTGAAATAAGTAGGTAACTACTTGTCATCAGTAATTAACATAATTTGCTGCAGTCAACACTCCATCAAAATCGCGATTATTCATTATCCTTTGATAAGTAACTGTGATACTGTACAATCAATGTCATTGTACTATCGGGCAATTACTTAATAAGCACTTGTAATCATCGTCTGCTTCTGATACACATCAACTTTTTAGCAAAGTACAGGAATAGGTATTTCAGCTACTGGCCACATTGTACGACTAGGTACGGTAATCAGTGAACCTTATGACTACAGAAGGAGTAGTCAAATTCCCATGACAAACGTTTAATTTGCTACATGTTGTTTACGTTGGTTTTAATTTATAGACAAGGCAATGTTAATTACGTTTGTGGTTAATAATTAATACAATTTAGCGGATAGTATTCAATTTTTGAGAATTTTGTGAACAGTGAATCCGTTTTTCGAACATGCTGAAATATTTGCTTGTTCTCACGTTGGCAGTTGCGGTAGTCTCTAGTCAAACATGGGGTGAGTATCCTACCTACACTACCAATAATTTCTTATTTACCTAAAAGGTAAGGGAGACTGATGCTAAAGACTCAAGAAAGACAGAAGCCGGGACGTTTTGTGGCCTCGCGCATCATCTGGTCAAGTAATGAATTTAACAAAACACGCGACGGGTATAAATTGATCCCCATCAATAATTCTATAAACTGCCGACGCTCCCTAGGCAAGTTAGACTGCATCACAGTCTGTCCAGCAGTGGACGAATACAGGCTGATGATAATGATTACGACAGTCTGGCTAGCTAATCCAGTCACCACGACGGACGTTTCAACTGCCCTATATATCTTCTACAGCCTACCTAATGCTTACGAAACGGACATTAGCAATCCTTATCATTAGTTTATTTCGTACCCACTGCTGGGACATACGTCTTTCTCTCCGAGAAAGAGAGAGAGAGAGAGAGATAGAGGTTAGGCCCCTAGTCTACCACGATAGCCGAAGAGCACTACTTTTGCCAATTCGCGGTCCCCACTCAAGAACACGTCTACCCCAACGGTTGGTCTGTCGGATCTAGGTGCCAACGTTTTTCGGTCGATCGACAAATATGACCACCTGTGCTCTGTCCTTTCTTAAATCAAAGGGGTCGAGGGTTACCTATATTTTTTTTTTATTTGTACTTGTTACAGTAAACAGAGCCCGTATCGAAGGCCATATTGCGTACTGGCAGAACCTCATGCAGGAGCTGATAAACGAGCTGGAAAGGAGGGAGTGGTGTAGCCTGAAGCTGAGTGACATCACACAAACAATCGAGTATGCTTTCCACTATTTCATACAGTCTGTTATGCTTTCCCGCAACGCTGGGAACAGAACGCCCGTTTTTTAAGGTTCCTTACCTCAAAAGGAAAAAAAGGAACCCTTATCACACTGGACTTATCATTTGGATCACTTCGTTGTCTGTATGTCTGACTGTCTGTCTGCCATTGCTCAGGAACGCGTGGAGGTATCAAGTTGAAATTAATATCAAATACTCAAGTCTGTAATTCCTTGGAGCTGTGAAAGAAATCAATCAATAAAAAAACCATCGAAATGAAATTTCTAAGTCAACGGAATCAAAAGATACGGCCGTTTACCTATTTCGCATAATTAAAGTTATAGCTTGACGCTCGCAAAGTAATCAAAAGTTATAGAGTACTTCCCGTTGACCTAGAATCATGAAATTTGACAAGAAGCAATGTCTTATAGCACAAGTAGGAGAACATCTGAAAAACGTAAATTTGTAGACAAACAACTTTCTTTTTTTTTTTTTTGATCAAGCGAGCGCAAAGCGCGAGCAAAGCGACTCCAAGCTGAAGCTTGGGCAAAAATGCTTTTGTATGTCCGGATTTCTATCCGGATCTCTGTTATTCTCTACAGGTCGCTTTTCTTTCAGTCGTCGGAGATTGAGGGGTACTTTCCCCCAAAAAGGGGCAAAAAGGGGGCTACTGAATATCTGCGCCTTATTAGATCCGATTTCGATTGTTCTTCTTTTATTTGAAAGTTAGTAAAATTAAATTGGTCTCATAAAAATTTGGTGAAGATATGATGAGGATCTTCGGCGTGATGAGCAGAATAGCTCCTCAAAATGCAGTAAATTTCTCACTTTTAGTTTACTACCAGTGGAATCAAACCTTTACCCACTGTGCAAGTCCGACTCGCATTGGCCGTTTTTTTTAAGTCTGGTAGTCGTAGGTTTGTAGGTATTTATTCCAGGTATAGAAGCGGTTGTAGTCTATGAAATTCTAAGAATGTTTTCAGGCCGCCTGAGCTCCTTTGTTGCCGCACAAGCTGCTAAATACTCGGCTTTGGTTGTGGACAAAGATACACACTTTTGAACTTTACTATTCCATGTGACAGCATCTCCATTCATTAAAAAGGCATATCCAGTAACGGATTTCCTTATTATTACACAATGACCAAAATTAGCATACATAATGTAGTTGCTGTCACTTCGTTTGTAAAAGAAACCTTACCCTTTAGTTCTAACTAAGTATTTAAATAATTTCTTTACTGCTTCCCAATGAATATTCTTATAATTATGCAAGTATTTACTTAAAGTACATACAACAATGTAAATATCAGGTCTACTACCAATAGCTGCAAACATATGTGCACCTACAGCTTCCCTATAGGCAACATTTCTCATTGAATCAGTACCTACACCGTTATCTAGTTTTAAATTTATGTCACAAGGCACAGAACTTGGATTAGATTGTTCCATATTTTTCTGAATAATAATTGATATATATCTACTCTGATGTACCCATAATTGTTTATTTGAATCTCTAATTCAACAAACTGCCTCGGACTTGTCATAGTTATTTCAAAGTTTTACTGCAATGTATTTATAAACTGTTCAATAAATAATTTATTTTTACATAACAATAACCCATGGTCTACATATAAGAGTAGGTATAACATAGTTTCATTAATTTGCAATACATACAAACATCTGTCAGATCATCATGTCAGCCTTTAGAAGTCCACTGCTGAACATAGGCCTCCCCCAAAAACCGCCATGACGAGCGATCTTGTGCTACCTCCATCCACCGAATTCCTGCGATGGCTACAATGTCGTCGGTCCATCGTGTGGGGGGTCTCCACACACTCGCTTGCTTGTTCGTGGTCGCCATTCGAGAACCTTTATTCCCCACCGGTTGTCGGTTCTGCGAACTATATGGCCTGCCCATTGCCACTTCAACTTGCAAACTCTGAGATCTATGTCGGTAACCTTCGTTCTTCTACGGATTTCCTCATTTCTGATTCTATCACGTAGTGAAACACCGAGCATAGCTCTCTCCATTGCACGTTGCGCAACTCTGAGCTTTTGTATGAGACCAATAGTTAGCGATCACGTCTCAGTGCCGTATGTCATCACTGGCAACACGCACTGATTATAAACTTTCGTCTTGAGGCTCTGTGGTATCTGCGACGAGAAGATATGGCGTAATTTCCCGAACGCTGCCCATCCGAGTTGGATTCGTCGGTTGACCTCTTTGTCGAAGTTGGATCTACCCAGTTGGATCGTCTGACCCAAGTAGACATAGTGATCAACAGCTTCGATAATATCGTTTCCAACATAAACCGGCATGGGTACGACATGGGCATTTGACATGATGTTCGTCTTGCCCATATTCAATTTAGGACCCACCTGTTGGCAAACTATATTAAGGTCACTGAGCATTGTGCTTAGGTCTTCCAGGGTTTCAGCCATGATGACTATATCATCAGTAAATCGAAGGTGAAAGATGCATTCGCCATTGATGTTAACACCAAATCCGTTCCAGTTCAGAAGCTTGAATATATCTTCCAGTGCAGAGTTGAACAGTTTCGGGGAAATAACGTCTCCCTGTCTCACCCCTTTTTGCAGCTGGATAGAATTCGTATTCTGATCCTGAAGACGAACTGTCATGGTGGCCTTGCTGTACGAATACTTCAACACTTCGATGTACCGGTAATCAATCTGGCACCGCTGTAATGACCATAGCACTGCCCAGGTCTCGACTAAATCAAAGGCTTTCTCGTAGTCCACAAACGCTAGATAGTGCCCGATTATACTCTTCGGTCTTCTGTATAATCTGCCGGAGCGTATGGATGTGGTCTATGGTGCTAAAGCCTTTCCGGAATCCAGCTTATTCGGGAGGCTGAAAGTCGTCAAACCTACGAGCGAGACGGTTTGTAACTACTCTCGAAAACAGCTTATAGACGTGGCTCAGCAGCGAAATGGGCCTATGATTCTTCAAAAGGGTTTTATCACCTTTCTTAAAGAACAAAACCACTACGCTCCTGTGCCACGCCTCTGGCGTAGTACTCTCGAGGATGACGGTGTTAAACAGCTTCTGAAGGACTTTAAGTACCAGTGTTCCACCCGCTTTCAGTAGCTCTATCGTTATTCCGTCCTACCCTGGTGCCTTGTTGCTCTTAAGCTGTTTGAGTCATTCTGATCTCGTATAGGCTGACGTCCGGGATATCTTCGGTATAATGTTGGGTCAAACGGGCTCTTGCATCGCTAGTCCTGCTAGGAGGACTACGCGATGAGGTGTATAATTGTCCATAGAACTTTCAGCTTCGTCAACAGGCTTTGCCCAATAGACAGATCTCGTGCAAACACTTTGGAGCCCTTGTTCCGCTCTATTGCCTTCTAATACAAGTGGTATTATAAGAACGCAAATCGTGTCGCATTGACTTGGAGATCTGTTTATTAAGCAAGCTGTAACTCGACATATCTACTGAAGACTGCAGCCTCATCTCGTCTCGTTCTGTCATAAGTTTGAGTGTATGCTCAGAGAGTTTCTGTGTTCTTTTTTTGCGGGGGGGTCTTAAATAACTCCGATCCAACCGC
Source organism: Alsophila aescularia (assembly GCA_946251855.1). Taxonomy (NCBI): domain Eukaryota; kingdom Metazoa; phylum Arthropoda; class Insecta; order Lepidoptera; family Geometridae; genus Alsophila; species Alsophila aescularia. The sequence goes on from OX276373.1 coordinate 33,438,047, forward strand.
GTGGACAATTTCCACCAGCCCGTTATTTAGTTCATCCACTGTATCGCATTCGGTAAGGATTTGGAAGCGATTTTGGAGCTCCAACTGAAAGCTCTCGGGGTTTTGGATTTGGGCAGGACTTGGGCGAAGAGTAGATCTCATCAAACGAGACCTCTCCAGCTTTACGTTGATATTCAATGAGCCTCTTACCATGCGGTGATCACTGCCGGTCTTAACCCTGTTGATCACAGAGACATAATTGAATATATGCTTATTGGTCGTCAAAATAAAATCTATCTCGTGCTCGTGACCACCGGGGTGCAGCCACGTCCATTTCCTGGAGGGCGGCGCGTCTTGAAAAAGGAGTTCATCATAAAGAGTCCCTCCTTCTCCATGAAGTCGGCCAATTGCTGACCCCTTTGGTTCCGCTGTCCAAATCCAAACTGTCCCACTCTCAGTTCATCGCCATTCCTCATGCCCAGCCGTGCGTTGAAGTCCCCCATCACCACTGTGAAGTGTGTTTTCGGGGCATGTATGGCATTAGAAATGTCATCACACATAGCCTCCACTTTATCGTCAGGGCGTTTCGAGTGTGGGGCGTACACCTGTATGACCTTCAACGAATACCGTTCGGTAATTCTGAGTATAAGATATACCACCCTGCCCGAAACGCTTTCGATCTTCACAATGTTGTTGACGAGGGACTTGTGGACGAGAAACCCGACACCATGTTGGGACTGCTGGTCGCCCTCCTGGTAATAGAGTAAGTTGCCGGAATTGAGGGTCATCGTATCCTCTCCCTCTCTTCGGACTTCTGATAACCCTTTAATACCCCAGCGTAACTTACTTACTGCTTCTTCCAGCTCTATCAACTTCTCATTGGTCCTCAAGGTGCGTGCGTTATAAGTTGCCAGGTCCAGAGATCGTGGGGGTTGGTAGCTGGGTCTCCACCGGGGATTCTTAGCACCCCCTGCTCCGCCGTTACCATGGCTGCTACCGGTGCCAGAAATAATGGAGCCGCCGGGGACTGGAGGCCGTCTTTTTCGTGTGTCTATCATATTGGGGGGGTTTGCTATAGTCACCACGCTTGGCAGGTGGATTGGTGACCGCAGTGTAGCAAATGTGCTCGGAGGATGCTGCTGCCCATCTTCCGGTGTATAATCCCTATTATAATCCCTATTGGGCCGTGGCGGTCTCGGCTTAGAATAAGACCGCTCCCACTCCTTTCGTGGATGTCGTAAGAGGCGACTAAGGTATCTGTCAGATATCGAGTAGAAAATCCAAATTTATTCAAAAATCAATCAGTTTTACTGGTCCAACACCCAGGTGACTATTTAAGCCCATATAAGAACTTTCACTTATATTTTCCTTTGCAAGTCACAGCCTCCTCGTAAGTGTCAAGTTCAATAATTTCTATCAGATTCACTTCTTCTATTACTTTCTCTTAAGATCTGAGATCATACCGTTTTCTCCTTTGACTCACAGTAATTTCTATTGACTGGCTTTCTGTTCATTTAGGTTCGTGAACAGCTGTATCATTATCTGAGCTGTCAGATATTTCCAAGGTAACTTGGTCTTTTTTTTTCAATTCTCAAACGCATCATAATCATACGATGACTCTTTGTCACTGTCCATGGATATAAAATTATCAGCCATTTGATGTCTCATCAGCTCGAAGATCTGATTGCACGTCTTCATTGATGATGACATCTCGTGACACAGTCACCTTGTTTCAGAATTATATAATCTGTAGTTGTCTGAATATCCATCATATCCTACCAGAAGTAGATTCTTGCTCTTAAGATCCAGTTTGTTCCTCTTCTCCTTTGGAACATGCATGTAAGTAGTACAACCAAAAGTTCTCACATGAATCAGGGTAGGTTTTGTGTTAGTCGACAACTCATAGGGAGTCTTTTCATTAATGGGCCTTCTGTTCATAATATACACTGCAGTTTGTGCAGCCTCAGCCCATAGATACAGGGTAGCTGCTTCGCATATATAAAAGACCGAGCTCCCTCCATCATAGTTCTGTTGGCTCACTCACTTCGCTTTTTTTGTTGTGTCATGTAAGATGCGGTGTATTCTTGCTCAATACCCTTCTCTATAGCAAACTTTCATGCTTCCATATTGTTGTACTCTAGTCCATTTTCGCTATGCAGTACTCGCACGTTTTTGTTGAACTTATTCTCGAGTAGTTGCACTTAACCAGTTATCCCCTAAATACATGTTGGCACATTTGTTGCCAAAATTCCCGGACCTCCGATACATTTTGTCACAAATGTGATATTTTTGAAAACGCGCCGATGCACCTGGCTGCTGTGGCAGATAGTTATTGATATAAAATTGATTTCGCGTTTTTACCCATTCTGAGTGTTTTATTCGTTCAAGGAATATTTTTCCTATGTGGTAAAACACCTAATAAGTACAAATTACCTTAGTAGGATAAATAAAAAACAAATAAAACAGACCTCTATATATATATATATATATATATATATATATATATATATATATATATATATATATATATATATAGGTCTGTTTAAACAAATAAAACAGACCTATATATATTTATATATATATAGGTCTGTTTAAACAAATAAAACAGACCTATATATATTTATATATATATATATAGGTCTGTTTTATTTGTTTTTTATTTATCCTACTAAGGTAATTTGTACTTATTAGGTGTTTTACCATATAGGAAATATAGGAAGAATATAGAATATAGGAAGGTTTTCATAAGGATATTCTGGTCACTTTTTTTTAATAGATAGATAAATTCATGTTATATTTAAATAAAACATAATAACAGGGTGTCATCGATCTTATTTCCGAGATACAATTTTTTTTCCAAAAATACTCCCCATTTTTGCCTTCATCATTTTCCGGCGGTGCCCTCTACTTACATAATAATTTCATAACTCTTTGGTTCGGTTTGTCAGTGGCTACATATATTCAGCCAATCACAGGCCGAGTTTTTTACGGATCCGCCAAACCGTTGAGGAAGGAACGGAAAATAAGTTTCACGCGACCACAGCGGCAATAATAGTTCGCGCCATTTTGCCCGTAGATGACTTATTCCATATGCCGATGTTCCAAAAATACTCCCCATTTTTGCCTTCATCATTTTCCCGCGGTGCCCTCTACTTACATAATAATTTCATAACTCTTTGGTTCGGTTTGTCAGTGGCTACATATATTCAGCCAATCACAGGCCGAGTTTTGTACGGATCCGCCAAACCGTTGAGGAAGGAACGGAAAATAAGTTTCACGTGACCACAGCGGCAATAATAGTTCGCGCCATTTTGCCCGTCGTTACTATGACTTATTCCATATGCCGATGTATACATAGACACTTGACATAAGGTTCAAAATGCTAACACTTCCAGTTTTGTCCAAAAGAACAGCACAGCCACAATTTTTGTTTACAATGAGTCCTTTTGATGTAACAACACCCTCGGAGAACAGATTTCGCTTGAGTTTTGGCACGCAGAGCGCATCATTGATCGTAGAATCATATTATGCCATCTTAAAAAGCATAAGTTTCCATTTTCACTTGTCGGAGCTCATAGCTTGACAAAATTGGTAAAACATTAAAAAAAAAAAATATCTGTCTATATATACTTATAATAAAACTGTAACAAATCCAATTCTGTGCATTGAAGATATATTGTAATTTTTTTTGGAGGCTGTTCTATTTTCTATCCTGAACCAAAAACTGTTTTATTTTTCAGTTTTGTCTTTCTGTCTGTCTGTATCTTGGCCGCGCATCACGCCGAAACTACTGAATGAATTAAAATGAAAGTTGGCTTGATTTGAGTTCACACTACGAGGTAGGACATAGCATACTTTGTCGGGTTCCCGCAGGATAGGGGTTGAGAGATATTTAAACGAGCACGTATCACGCTGAAACTACTGGACGGATTTTGATGCCACTGGACACAGTCATATTTCACAAGAATACTTTTTATCCCAAAAAAATAAAGGATGCCTACGGGATTGGGGTCCAAGCGTATCACGTAAAAACTACTGGACCAATAGCGATGCAGTTTTCACTGTTGGATAGTTTAGGTTTTGACTTAAATACTGGAGTACTTGGTATCTTAATCCGATGATTAAATGCCGAGCAATCGATAAAAAACTAATTGACGTCTGAACTAATTTGGAAGAAATTTAGTATATTGTACTTTATATGTACTTTTGGTCCTGGAATAACACGCATCGCCTACATTTAAATGAAATGACCACGCGGACAAAGACGTGGGCACAGCTGGCATAGAATTAGAGTTGTAGAATTTTTTATCAGCTTTCAATAAGTTCCAAAACAAAATTTCCTATGACGCATCGTTTTCGAGACGTAAACAACAAATCAAAAAACGGGACCTTCTTTGTGGGGTTGTATAAATTTCGGGGGTTTTATAAATTGTTCATTTGTGCTTGTTATTTCCGTCTTCCAGTGACAACCTATACAACATGCGCGTGACCGGGTCAGTCAGTTACACCAAAGGCTTCGTGGTCTCCATCCAGAAAATAGACCTAGAGCAAGTAGAGCAGCTAGTAACCTCCAGAACTATCGACGGGGTGGCGGTCCCCTTCGGCACTGTTAGGGGGAGGGTCAACTTCAGAGATATGCTGGTGGGGTACAACGTGTATGCGAATCTTTCGAGTCCGGAAGGCGAGTACAGAAGCACAGGGACCTTTTTACATACCTTGGTTCAGATACAGTTGGATGTAAGTAAACTACCTACTTGAACAAGAGTTGCACTGCTGTGACCTGCGCTAGCATAAACAAGCTTTTCCACCAGACTTCGTCCATATGGTCTACACGCTCCGTTGGTGGTGGTCGGTGGTCATGGTCATGGTGGTGGTGGTGGTGGTGTGTGGTCAAAGTCAAAGTATTTCATTGTAAATAGGCAAAATAATAGCACTTTTACGTGTCAAAATTAATATCTCATGAACAAGGAGAAATACATGGAATATTATAAAAAGATCAAATCAATAAAATTTAGGTAAACTAATTATGCTTAGAGTTTGAAAAGGAAATTTCCCTTTCATGTGCCAACGGAGTTAAATCTCACATTGGAAAAGGAAATGACGGTAAGAGATTTGACTTGTAAAAGTGATATTATTTTGCGTTGACCACACCAAAGCAAAATAATAGCACTTGTACAAGTCAAAATTAATATATAATAAACAAGGAGAAATGCATAAAATATTATAAAAAAATAAAATCAATAAATTTTAAGTAAACTAAGCATCCTTTGAGTTTGAAAAGGAAATTTCCCTTTCATGTGCCAACAGAGTAATACGCCCGTTAGAGAAACGACCGCCAAGAAACTACGATGTCATTTTTTCCCATACTATTAATTGTTAATTCTTTATAATTTTTTCTAATGTCATAAATTGTAATAAAACATTATGTAAATTACAAAATATATGTAAATGGCGGTGGTTGGTCATGTCTGGACATTGCAATGGTGGTTCTGGTGGTGAATATGTATATTGCTAACGTCCGCGACTTCGACCCTTTTGTAATATGCTCGTACTATTAGATTTCTTCTGTGATATTATGTCTTTCGGACGCTTAGAGTAACATTTCTTAAGTACAATGTACGGACGGAACTCAAGTACCTGGGAATAGAGCAGATAAGTCAAAACCACTATTTACGGGAAAAAACACGAAAAACTAAAAATGAATGAAAGAAAACATGATTTATTTATTATTTTTAAATAAATCGAAATATCTGTCATAAACAAAAAAAAACATTATTTTTATCAACCCTGCTATATAGCGTAGCAACGTAACTTTACATAAGCTAACATTTTTTTAGAATCTTATGAGGTAGTTACCTAAGTACAATAGCTTTTGGGATTCATCATCATCAGCCCGTATACGTCCACGGCTGGACATAGGTATCTCCTTGTGAACGCCCGATCTTGGTCTTGATCTTACTTTTGGGTTTACTTTTTAAAAGCTTTTTTTAACTTGCCATGTTTGTATGTATATGTATGTTTAAGTCAAACCTTGCAAGCTGAATTAGAATCACAGAACATCCTACGTAGTTGAAATTTTGCACGTTGGTTGAGTTCCGATGACAATGCATTTTTATGGTAAGTATGACCTGAATCGACATCCAGGACCATCTCCAGAAAAATGAACTCTTCAACGGTCAACAGCACTGTCACAAATTTTTTTGTACACATTTTATTATAATATCCGGTTTGAAGTTTCACCATGACATGGCTGCAGCACTCCCGGTTGGCAGCATAGACACGAAATGTCGTATACGTATTTAATTGTGATAGCCCATGTTTTTAAATGAACTTATTACAAATTAGTACCTAAATAATTCATATTAGTAGGTTAAGTGATGGAGTGTCATCTATGAGTGCGGTAGATGGACAATAATTTATGTAATTACCTTGGAATGTCCTTGTCTAGACAGTTTTTTAAAATCTTTTATTTAGCGTCACTTGTATGTATTATTATTATTATTTAATACTTTATGCACAAAAACAGTGTACAGAGGAGGACTTAATGCTAAGACAGCATTTTCTGCCAGTCATCCTGGTTGTGCAAGAAAGATCTCGAGTGCACGCCTATACACATATAGGCGTGCATGGACAGTAAAATGAAAATAAAGAGAAATTAATCGAAATGAATACTAATATATAAAACTTTGTCAAATATGTATATACAATTATTATAAATATTACATCATATAATATCATAAAAATAAAATACATATAGGTATATATATAATATATTTGTATCGATGTATCTAAGTATTTTGTCTGTCCTGGAATCTTGCAATTTAAAATTTGAGCACATCCCGATTAGCTATCTGGCTGAAACTTTCATGGTAGCTCACAAACCGATGACAAAGCAATCAAAAAGGCAGTGTTTTGTTGTTTTTTTAATTTTTCTTATATAAATACAGGTGACCCAGAACCTTGTGACAAAAGAGACGACATCCAGCCCATCTGTGCTCTCTGTGAGCGCTGGTTCCGGAGTCAGGTTGCAATACATGCCGTCGAGCAACGTCATGGAAGCTTTGGGCAGACGTGTAAGTAGAGCCCGTGGACATATTTAAAGGCCATGTTTGAAGTCGCATTCTTTAATATATCGAAATAAACTAAGCTACATTAAAAAATATGCAATGGTCACATTTAAAAAAAAAGTACTTACTGAAATATTCGTCCTAATATAATATTGAATTCGGAATACAACACCAAGAAAAATAGCCAAAGAAAGCAGCACCATCGATAATCGTTTTTCGGTAAGATCTTTCGCAAGATTTTTATCAACAGGCACATCATCTAGGTACGTGGCATCTTCACTATGTAAAAAATGAGCACTGTTGAGCAGAAAGCGACTGGGGGAGAGTGCAACTCATTTCTTCCCGATATCCACCACTGGGGGACAACGGAATAATTTAGTAGCGTTGTTGTGACAAAAAGTGGGGGACAATGGGAATAGACGACCAATAACGGTTTTTGCGAAAATGGCTCACATAAGATTTTCTTTACATATTCCAATGATACCTTTGCTTTCTCCCATTTTTGAAAGCTTCTATTTAACATGCAATGTTTGTATGTATGTTACCTAGTTTGTTAGGTCACATCTTGCAAGCTGAATCAGAACTACTTCCTCGTATCCTACGGAATATTTTTACATGTTGGTTCAGTTCCGATGACAATGCATTTTTATGGTAAGTATAACCTGAATTGACATCCAGGATTAGCTCCAGACAAAGGAACTCTTCAACGGTTAACAGCATAGACACGAAATTTTGTGTACCTACTCATTTTATTATTATAGCCGGTATTATAAGTTTTACGGTGACACAGTATGTACTTCCGAAGATATTAATTATTAAAGATAATCAAATAATTTTAACACTTATTTATTTATTTATTTATTCAAACACCAACACGGTGCACACCAACACATTCTTAATATTATACAATTGTTAGTAAAAATAAAATCAAATGTCACAGTAATTATAGGTGAGGACAACATGCAAGTACACAACAAAATAAATTGAAATTGAAATTGAGCGTGTAACAACAAGTTCACTAAGATTAAAAATTAAAAAAAAAACATTACATAAAAATTAAATTAAATAAAAAATGTTACAAATTAAAAAAGTGGTTAAATTTTTAAAACAGAAATAAAATTCAAAAAAATAAATAAATTAAGAAGTCGGATAGTCAGTCTTTTTAAAACCGTGAATTTTGTCAACGAATATGTCGACATCCTTAGATTTAGAAATAATGTTGTATTGTCGCACCAACCTTGTCATGGGGGCATTATGACCAAGATTAGAAAGAGAACCAGCAACATGAAATAATTTGTATCGCGAAGCCCTAGGCAGCTTAAAAGGCGCACAAATGTACAGCTACGCGAGTAAATTCGGGCATTCTGCACTATTTTAAAAAGGAACATACAATCAAGCGTGTGTCTACGGTGAGCTAGCAATTCCATCTTTAAATATTTAAGTCTAGCGTCATAACTCTGCAGCTCCTTCCCAAGAACTTGAAAAAGTAAAACAGCTGGCATTAATAGGGGGTGGGGTTGCACCTCCTCTTTTATTTATTTCAACGATTAAATGAAGTTTTTAACACATTGTTAAAGTGTCCAAGTGTTATGTCCAGACATATTTTATATAAGTACAATACCGACATAGGTACGCATACCCTGCATTCGAGATAATGATTTGGCGTTTTGGGCTGTTTCGATTGCCATTTTTGACACTAATGATCCTTTCCAAACCGAATGAAATACGACCCTAAAGCCAAGTAGATGAAGTCGCTTTTCCGATGTCAAATTTAAATGTCATGTCCAAAGGGAACGCCGATCGTAACATATTTAGCGTTTTTAACTGTTATTTTCGATCATTCAGCATCAAAACGAACGGCCCAATAGATGGAGCAAAGATGTGCTTAGAGTACCCGGCAGCAATTGAAGCACGGTCTTTAGTGCTTGAGAAGACCCGAAGATCGGGCTCAATGGGAGAGGCCTTTATGTCCAGCAGTGGAAGGCTATTAATGAAGTACTACTTTGATATATAAGTACCTACAAAAATGTTATAAACCCCCGAACAAAGAGACAGGTGTTTAGGGTCACACACACACAGTCACTGTGTGTGTGTTTGTCTGTGGCATCGTAGCTCCCAAACAAATATACCATTTTGATGCGTTTTTTCTGTTTGAAAGCTGATGTGATGGAGATGGTTCTTGGCTATAAGAAGGAGGGGGATGAGAATCATAGCATCCAAACGAAAAATAATAATATGGGGGGGGGGGGGGCAATTTAAAGGGAGGTGGGGAACGATGTTGATGGGGTTTTTTATGTTTGAAAACTGATGTGATCGAGATGCTGCTTAGCCATAAGGGGGGTTGGGGGACCGGGGGTTATTTAAGATTTTAATTTGTGCTTGTTTTGTTACAGTTCTCGGCCAGCACATTTTCCAGTGCTGGCACCTGGGCGAGGGAGATCTTCGTCCCGATTATGTTGGATCTTGTTACCACTAAGGTCGGGTTTCCACCAATCTGCTTCAATAACTGCTCATAGCCACTGGTCCGCAAAAAACTCTTTAAACTATCTGTCGTACCAGTTACCTACTCAGTAAATTTAATGTAGGTAGGTACTTATTAAATAAGAGTATGTACCTTGTGTTTTGTTTTATTTAAACGATCTGTTACGCCGCAATACGTGTCTGGCAGCACTTGGAAAGGAAGAGACGAGGATCGCCGGTCGGGCTCAGGGGCGTGCTTTGGGAAAGACCTATGTCTGGCAGTGGACTGATAAAGACTGATTATGATGATGATAAACGTTTATTAAGTTTTTTTATTTTTTTATCTATGATCCTCATTTTAAACGGTGCCCTAAACCTAACATTTATATCCGCTGTCAATTATATTTGCGATCATATTACTACCTACGTAGGTACAGTAGTCGCAGCGAAAGTATGTGTCTTGGAAGTTGTCTGCTAGTCGCTGCGCAGACTGCTATTTTTCAGGCACTATCCCAATCTTGATGGTGAAGACAGCATTTTATTACTGCCTCACTCACTCGCATACGTTTGTCGCATATTATATCTCGCTCTTACTTTATGTTGTTTTAAATGTTTACATGATTTTAGCATGCTTAGCGAGAACATCTATATCTATCTTCTATCTATACTATAATAAAACTGTAACTGGGTTAAATCTGTACATTAAATATTTTTTAATCGCGCTGAAAACTTAATATTTATTTACCTCGGCGTTTCGATCAGGTTGCATTGATCGTGGTTACGAGAAGACTGAAGTAGCGGGTGTCAGCGTCAAGAAGGGCGAGCGTTGTCTCCAACTACCAACAACAACTATTTTTTTACATTTTCTTTGTTTTTTTTGAGGCTTCTGTAATTTCCTGAAGTAAACCGTCAAGTTTTGTTTCAAAACAATATATATATAATGGGATCTAACCAAACGAATGGTCCGACTTAGGTGCGGTTTTTTTATGTTTCAAAGCTGGGGTAAACAAGATGGGTCTGCTATAATGGGTGAGTAGGGGGGGAGGGTGGGGGGGACCATGTTGGATCGCCACTGAAGGTTATTAACACAGGTAGGTAGGTAGGTAGGTAGGTAGGTAGGTAGGTAGGTAGGTAGGTAGGTAGGTAGGTAGGTAGGTAGGTAGGTAGGTAGGTAGGTAGGTAGGTAGGTAGGTAGATAGGTAGGTAGGTAGGTAGGTAGGTACCTATATTGGTACTTTTGGTACTGGAATAACTCATAGGATCCTTATATCCCAGAAAAACTACCACGCGAGCAACGCTGCGGGCACAGCTATAAGGCAATAAGAACGTAAATCTATACAAAGAAGATAATTAAAAAAAAGAAGATCTATGAATAGAACATTTTTTAAATTCGTGTCTGTCTGTTTGTTTGTTTGTCTGTATGTTTGTTCGCGCATCACGTAAAAACGTATTAGACCGATTGCGATGCAGTTATCAGTGTTGGGTAGCTTAGGACTGGGGTACTTGGTATCTTAATCCAATGGTTAGAAGCCGAGCAATCGATAAAAAACTTTGTAACGGCGGAAGGAATTTTGATCAAATGTTTATTTTAGATCTTGGAATAGCACATAGAATACTTTTAACCTAGAGAAATGACCACGGGAGCGATGCCGCGGGCACAGCTAGTATCTAATAAGTTTCTAGACGTAAAATTTGAATTACGGACTCGGACACGTACGGGGTTCGAACCCGCATCACTCCGTGCCTCTGCGTGGCACATGCCTTTTACCAAGTTTGGCTACCGTGACAGGTACTCCATGCTTCTTTGTTTGTGCTGTTTTGTCCCCACAGCAGTACTAGCGCAATAGTTCACAGAGCCTAACTTCACAAACATACCTATAGATTGGCTGCGACTACTGTACCTACTTATTGCTGCACACATAGACAACTGCATTATACTATAATGTAGCTCAGTGCCTGCACAGCCAGCACAGTGCAATCAGTCTGGTCTTCTTAAAATAAGACCATGAATGCGAGTCTAAAGTTTTGCATTGCAGTAGTGTTAAACAATCAGCAAATGTAGACTAGTGGCTCCGTGAGCTATAGACCTTGTGAGCACAAACTTTTTTGCAAACAATCTAGCGGCACAGAATACCTAATCTCATACTCTAGCGGGGCACAGTAGCGCCATCTAGTTACCTTTTTGTAAAACTAACAATAATAATCAAGGTGCTCCATCAATCTCTACCTAGTAGTTAAAGGGTACTTACTCCACCGATAGTATCCTAAAAGTGAGCAATTTACTGCATTTTGAGGAGATATTCTGCCCATCACGCCGAAGACCCTCATTAGATCTTTACCAAATTTTTATGAAACAAATACCTTTCAAATAAGAAAATAACCATCGAAATCGGATCTAATAAGGTTCAATAGCCCCCTTTTCGGGACTCTCGCATAAGGTGTGGGGTTCCAGTTGAGAGAAGATGTTCAGGTCGGAGAGAAGATAAACACGGAGTTTGAACACGTACAGGAAATGTTTATTCGCTTAGTAACTAGGCTTATCGTAGATACTATTGCCCTAAGATGACAATTGAAGTATACTCAGTTGGCGGTGCGTTTATCCTGGCATGTCAGCTGTCAAACTTAAAAGGGCTTTATCTCGGACCCTATTGATCCTAGACTAGTAGTTTATTTACAGAAGTGATAGATCTCATCGATATCTTCGTTTTAGATGACAGCTGTCGAACTTAAATGGCCTATAATTTTTTTAAATAACGATCCTAGAATATTAGTATTTTTACAGAAGTTATAGATCTCATCAATGCCTTAGTTTTGGATGACAGCTGTCAAACTTAAAAGGGCTATAACTCTGAAACTAACGATACTAGATTAGTATGTTCCTTACAGAAGTGATAAGTCTCATCGATATCTTGGTTTTGGATGACAGCTTATGCCAAGATACTACTACGGATCAATAGTTTCAGCTATAAAGCCTTTTAAGTTTGACAGCTGTCATATGAAATGAAGATCTTGAAGAGATCTATCCCTTTTGTTAAGAAACTACTAGCCTAGGATCAATAGTTGCCGGGTTATAGCCAATTTTAATAAAAAAGCCTACTAAATGCCAATGCTTTTTTATTCCTTTAGAGGAATTTTGGGGTTAAAATTATTGATTTTATGACTGAATGAAAACATCTATCTACCTTATTGTGTAACTGACCTATATTAATTCCAAATTTGTATTAACTTTACGGTATAGAATTAATTAGATCCAAATACATTTACTCAGAAATATTTTGTCTATCTGTCTAAAACATAGATAATACACATTATATGCTGAGATAGATACGCCACTCTCAATTCATTTTGATCCATATTGAAGTTCCCCCACCGCTAGATGGCGACAAAAGTATATAATGAGTTCCAAAGAAAATTGAGGCTACTTGTATGCGAACCTAGGACTGACGGCACGTAAGTTGGGTACTGCGCCATGAGGTCTATTAGACATTTCCTTCGCCATTGGCCATGAGGGATCCTAGACGCTGGCCAAAAATTGAGTGTCTGCTTCTGTCTTACTGCATCTCTTAATGTTGTTCTGCCGCCACCCACTTACGCACATTTATTTTTTGTCCACTATTGTTCGTGAATTTCACCCCCATGGTCTAAACATAAAATAATGCCATGACAACCAACATGTCTTCTTTTTGAATCGTGTTCGATTATACAAAACACTGCGAAGGTCGGTAAATATACATAAAATGTTGAACGTGTTTTCTCCACAGTTTAATTACGAACGTCAACGTCATGTCAGGCAGTTTCAAAATGTACATTTTTAACAAGCCGTTCGCTTCAAAATTTTTTAACACTTTTGCCCTTTTTGCAACTTTTGACACTACCGATTCTTTCCAAACTGAATGAAAAACTACGCTATGGTTGAAGTCACTTTTCCTATGTCAGCATGTCATCTAAACATGCAAAAGGAACGGTAATTGAAAATGGTTCAGCCCCCGATTCAGAACCTTTCGATAACGAACTGAATCGATTTGATTCGAGATTGTGAATGAAAAATGTAATTGACTTGAACGATTTTAAACCGAATCCAGAGAATAAATAATACCATATCGATCGACAACTGAATTATCGAATAGTTCTGGGGGCCTATTACGATGGCTTGCGAGCAGCGCTGCTGCCGCTGAACTCGTGCCAAAGTCATAATTTTGCAATGCAAAATAACTAGTTTGACAAGAGTTCAGCGACAGCAGCGCTATTGCAAACCATCGTGGTAGGCCGGCTGAATCGGGGGGCAGAACGCTAATTGTGCCCACAAATATCCAAGGCGAACGCCAAAATATGTAATCAAAAATATTTAGCGTTTTTAACATTTCTTTCGCCAATTGCTTCAAAACGAACGGTCCCGTCGTCGTCAACTCATCACTGTCAAGTCAACTGTCAATTGTGACAAAACAAACAAACAAAAGTCAAAGTTTAAACTACATTCAGAATTTGCAGAAACCAGAAACTGCGGATTCTGCAGAAATTTATCAAAAATATAGCAGTTTTCTGACTTAATTTCTTGCTAAAGATTTAATAGATGTGTTTTACTTTGATTGTAATGTTAATTTCATGACAATATGAGTGAAGAAACGAACGAAGAGAGGCAAGACAACGAGTTAGCCGCTTTACAGGTACTTACTGGTTCATTTTTAAACAATTTAACATATGCAGCAGCCAATACAATGCAGCTAGGTACTGTCTATTATAACAAGCACTGAATTGATTAAGTAGTTTTCCGTAAAAACTACTATTGTTCTGAATAAAATTGTACCTACTCACAGCTGTCTTACGAAAATTGTTGATCTGCGTATCGCATCCTACTCATTAGTTATCCCAAGTTGCATCAAACATTCATGTTGCATGCTTTTTTTTACAAAATTTAAGAGCAGTTTTGTTTAAAAATTTAGACTTGCCCATACATTTTCTCACAAGAGAGTAGTTTTTTTTAATTAAATTATTATATAGCACAGCGTTTGCTGTAGCAACTTGACTTGCACTAGAAGGTTTTAAGTATTTCAAATGAGCATAACAAATGTTTCAGGCTATCTATGGGGATGCAGTAGCAGACAACCGTATGAATACAGCTTGGAAAGTCTGGAGACCTCTAGATCTGATGCTGACTTTAATTCCTCTACACAACTCTGATATCCAGGGTGTACATTGCTGTGTGACATTGCATTTCAAATGCTGTGCCAATTATCCTGATAAGTATGTTAAAATTGGACTAAAGCTTGGCCGTGATAGACAGATAAACAGATAGCACCGTTGCATTCTCACATAATGTGCAAGGGTGACAGCAATAGGTTTTTTTCCCAAACGATAGAGATATGTAGTCGGGGGTAACTGTACGGATTTATCTCAATATTGCGGCCGTGCTTTATTAATAATTTTTTTATACATTGAGGTTTAAAGGCTTTATTATTAAGTTATTTACAATTAAGATACATGCACCATTTGTGTACCATACACACCTGCATCCTTGCAATAAGACATCAAAAAACTGATGGTAGGTACGAATAATGCTACAGCCTATTAATTTTTTAACTTCTTCGGGTACAGGCTGTACCCACATGTATTCACATGTGTAATTCAACAAAGAGGTTGAAATACGCTTACTTAGTTCTTCTAGTGTAACATTATGTGTACCCACATGTGAGCTAAGTAGGATAAGAACTGTCTTGTCTAAATCAACTCGTTATGAACCCAGTCGGAAACAAATTGAAATAGCTGTGCAACAAATAGGTGCAATGCTTCTATGTAGTTCTAATACTGCACACACATAGGCACTCTTGCCAACATCCCTTTTAACAGAATAGAAAGGTTTTTCTGTATAGCTGAATTGAGTCATTCTTTTTGGTTTTTCTTTACAGAATTAAATATGATTTATCTATTCTCAGGACTCCGTCTTTGGCCATACACAAGATGCGTGGGCTATCTACAGAGAATGCAACAAAACTGCTTGCTGACCTGGAATCATTAGCATTGCAGCTGTGTGGAGAAGTCATGATTTTCCAGCTGGCTACTCATGCACAGGTATTTCTTTAAGAAATTTACAAAAGGTAGGCCTCCAAGATGTTTCCATGTCAAAGTTAAAGTTCTAATTGACAACATTTCAAATTGTTAACATCACTATTTTAATTTTTTCTCTGAAGGAATATTGAAAAATAAGAAATACATCTTTTCCAATTTAAGCTATATTTTCAAATAAGATATACGTTTTTTTTCCATTTCCAATTTAAGCTATATTTTCCGAGAAATTAATTATTAAAAAGTAGCTTATTCTATAAGGACGTAACTGCCAGTGTTCGGTGGAATGAACAAGATTACCGAAGCCAAATACGAAAGAAAAAAATATATATATCCGTCAAAGTCAGGCTCTAGCATAGTTTTTTTCTTCTTTACAGGCACCTGTATTTTATTATTCCACCAAACTCTGCTTGGTTGAGAGTTATTATTTAATATGTTTGTAGTTACTGCACTAAAAAATTATGAAAAATCAGATTAATTATCAGCTTGGAATATCTCGAAATGGTTTTCGAATTTAATTGCCTTATGAAATATGAAAACTTGTCAATTGTAAATAGTCTGAATAATAGGACTTTTACAAGTCAAAACTTATTATCTCATGAGCAAAGAGAATAACACAATCTATACTTAAAATAAAGCAATAAGAATGAAAAAGTCTTTACAAAGAAGATAATTAAAAAAACAATAGTCAAGGGTACTTAAAATAAGCTAGCTAACAAGTTTTTTTATTTGTGTCTGTCTGTTTGTCTGTATGTATGTTTGTTCGCAAATCACTTAAAAACTACTGGACCAATTGCGATGTAGTTTTCACTGTTGGATAGCTTAGGGTTTGACTTAAAAACTGGGGTACTTAGTATCTCAATCAGATGAGTAGAAGATGAGCAATCGATAAAAACTTTTTGATGGCTGAAGGAATTTTGACCAAATGTTGGTATAGTGGTACTTTTAGGTCTTGGAATAGTACGTACATAGAGTACTTTTAACCTAGAGATATGACCAAGCGGTTACAGCTGGTATATTATAAATAGATCAAATTGGTAAAATTAGGTAAATTAGGCCTGCTTTGAGTATGAAAAATAAATTTTCCTTTCAAATGTAGAGTTGATTGCACAGAAAAGGAAATACCTTTCTGACTCTACCGTTGCTTCGGAAATACATTCGTTAGAGAAGACAGGACCAAGAAACTATGGGATATCATTTTTTCCATATTTGTCAATTTTTTTTTTTTTTTTAAATTTTAATAATGTAAAAGTAAAATGTAAAACATAAAAGTGCCAATAAGATGTTCCGCAAACATCAAACTGGGATAAAAATCATAAAATTACAAATGAACAAGAAACCAGGCAGGACTAGTCCCCACAAGCAGCACCTGTTCACGAGTATGACTTGTGTAGCAGCCATCACCACGTTCAGCTATTTTAGAGGGGAGTGAGAGGTCTGATACCCAATGCCGCCGCAAGTCATTTAAGTGAGCACATGCTGATTTATAGAGATGGTGGGAGAATAATAATGTATACTTATAATCCATACCAATATATAAAAGTGAAATGTTGTCTGTTTGTTTGTTTGGGGAGCTTTCACACGATAACAGCTGGACGGATTTTGTTAAAATTTTGAATGAAGATAACTTATACCCTGGATTAAAACATAGGATATGTTTAATTCCGGAAAATTGCAAGTTTCCACGGGAAAACTGGAAAATGTTGATTACTCACTGTAAGGAACGGTTGTCATCACAAAATGGTCTGTGGTTGCCATGGAAACGAAATAACAAGTCTGGCAAAAACATCAAGAGTGGTGCTATACCTACTTTTGGATTGATTTTTAATATCCTAGAAGAAAGTAGGATGCTTTTTTTCGTGATAAACAGTAGTCCGCGCGGACGAAGTCGCGGGCTTCTTGCTTTACTAGTGTACCCACTAGTAAAGCAAGAAGAACGAAAAAGTCTGTACAAAGAAGATAATAAAAAAATATATTGTCTAGGGTACTAAAATAAGCAACAGAACAAGTTTTGTTTTTTTTTTAATTTGTGTCTGTTTATCAGTTTGTCGGTATTTGATCGCGCATCACCTTAAAAACTGGTGTACTTGATATCTCATTTTGATGAGCAGAAGCCGAGCAATCGACAAAAAGATATCGACGGCTGAAGGAATTTAAATCAAATGTTGGTATTTTAGGTCTTGAAATAGTACATAGAGTACCTTTAGCCTAGAGAAATGACCACGCGTGCGAAGCCGTAATAATAAAATGTATACTCCAAAAAAAAACAAGGTGTATTAGCAGCTAAATTCAACTTAAAACTGGGATCTTATACAAGTTTTACAATTATTGCTGCTTTGAAATTGAGCTTTCTAGCTCCCACACTAGGATACCCTGTGTTGTGGGCACTAGTCTCTCCCATGTGCACAAATAAACAATTGAGCTTTCTAGTTCCCACACTAGGATACCCTGTGTTGTGGGCACTAGTCTCTCCCATGTGCACAAATAAACAATTGAGCTTTCTAGTTCCCACACTAGGATACCCTGTGTTGTGAGCACTAGTCTCTTCTAGTTCCCACACTAGGACACCCTGTGTTGTGGGCACTAGTCTCTTCCATGTGCACAAATAAACAATTGAGCTTTCTAGTTCCCACACTAGGATACCCTGTGTTGTTGGCACTAGTCTCTTCCATGTGCACAAATAAACAATTGATTTGCATAACCACAGAATAAATAATAGTACAAGTACAGAAGGATAACTGAGTAAAGTCATTTAAATACATAGCAACTCTCGCTACAAGGCAATAAAGTGCAATTTAACTCGCACAGCGCTGCAAGTTTTCAATTATATTTACCTAGAAGGCGCTCACCCATTGCGTACAGGCTAGAATGTATCGTATCACAACGCGCGAGAGCTTCCATTGCTCTAATCGTTTGAGAATCGCTCTGTCACTTTTACGCTGGGTAGGGTTGTATCAAGATATAACTAGGTACTTGTACTAGTAATTATTCTGTGATATAATATGACTTAGATATTGTAACCGAATAAACAATTATGTAATAATGTATTATTTTACTACTTATTGTTATAAATGTTGATAGCTCTATTAACTACATATTATAATGACATTCTTATCAGAATAGACCTAATACCTCATTATCTGATTATATCATAATAGGTTACACTTTGATGAATAAAAGGTGCCTGTCTGACTTCGATGCTCAATAATGAATGAAAAAGAAATGCCTACCTACGTAATAAAATGTCGGTATGTAGGTATTTTACGAGATTTGTCAGACCGAATGCTATGCAGTACTTTCTAGGTTTCTCCTTGGTATTCATAATTAAGAAAAGAATAAAATTTGACAAAAACTACGTAAGTTTACGTAAGTAGGTACTTTATCGTTGAGCACACGGCGCGCGACTCATCGAGCGCACGCTTGACACTCTACTGAATGAACCCCAATATAGCGGCACCGAAGTTTATATATATACTCACAACATATAAATAAAACGAGGAAAAGAAAAAAAAAAACATTTTTTTTCCTATTTGGAGGTAGGTTTTAAAAAAAACGATGTAGTTACTACTTAGCAGTGTGGGGTGCGTGCGTACAGTGCCTATAGATGAGGTGTACTACATATATTGGTCGAAGACCTACATGAGCGTTGGGAATAATGTGGTGTGTGTAGGAATAGATAAGGTACAATTTAGGCTAGTGGCACACATGCTGATGTTTACTTTATGCACGCATAGTAATGTTTAATCATACTTTTTCAGCAATTCCTGCACGACCACAACAAGCCCACGCTCTCGTGCTACGAGGAAATGCTCAAACAGAAGAAGGACATGGAAAAACTAAAGCTGCATGACATGCAAGTTAAAGAAAATGAAGAGGTAATTATGTAAAACTCATTTTTTACTAATATCTTGATTGAAAAGAATGATAATACATAACTAGTGGCTCTGTGAGCTCTACCTCCTCGACCTCGCGCGTACAAACTTTTTTGCAAACAATCTAGCAGTTGCACAGTAGCGCCATCTAGTTACCTTCTTATAAAACTAACATTAATAACCAAGGGACTCCATCAATCTCTACCTAGCAGGTAATGGGCTGATTCCATTGGTAAAAACCTAAAAGTGAGAAATTTACTGCATTTTGAGGAGTTATTCTGATCATCATGCCGAAGATAGTCATCAGATGTTCATAAAGTTACGAATTGACGATTGAGTAATGTTCTAAATAACTCGTGCAACAAACGGTGTGTATTTTAAGGATTGCCAACGCCATCTAGTTTTATTTTGGGATACTAAAAACCTAATACAGCGGCTCAATGAAATATAAAAATGTCTGTAACTGCTTTTTGATGAAACAAAGATAAAAACCTCCGCCGGACTCCAAGAAACGGCATCAAAATCCATAATAGTGGTTTTTGCGTGATGAAGTCACACAGAGACAGACAGACAGACAGATAAAAATTCTAAAAACGATATTTTTGCATTCTACTACTTAAAATACTCAAATAAAAATGTTTTTTCTAAATTCTCTTCCAAGTACAGATTTTACTTTCGTTACAGTTTTATTATATGTATAGATTGGGCCCTTTTGGGCGGTTCTGGAGTTTTTGCAGCGGTGTCAAGTGGACTGGCGAACACATACCAGCCCCTGTGTCTTGCTTTTGTGGACTATGAGAAAGCTTTTGACTCCGTGAAACCTGGGCGGTCCTAGAGTCTTTGCAGCGGTTTCAAGTGAACTGGCGAACACATACCAGCCCCTGTGTCTTGCTTTTGTGGACTATGAGAAAGCTTTTAACTCCGTTGAAACCTGGGCGGTTCTGGAGTCTTTGCAGAAGTGTCAAGTGGACTGGCGAACACATAGCTTCCCCTATGTCTTGCTTTTGTGGACTATGAGAAAGCTTTTAACTCCGTTGAAACCTGGGCGGTTCTGGAGTCTTTGCAGCAGTGTCAAGTGGACTGGCGAACACATAGCTTCCCCTATGTCTTGCTTTTGTGGACTATGAGAAAGCTTTTAACTCCGTTGAAACCTGGGCGGTTCTGGAGTCTTTGCAGCGGTGTCAAGTGGACTGGCGAACACATACCAGCTCCTGTGTCTTGCTATTGTGGACTATGAGAAAGCTTTTAACTCCGTTGAAACCTGGGCGGTTCTGGAGTCTTTGCAGCGGTGTCAAGTGAAATGGCGAACACAGAGAAGTGCTGAGATTTCTGTATGACACCGCGACTATGAGTGTCCAAGTACAAAACCAGCTGTCTAAACATATCCAACTGTGCATGGGAGTGAGACAGGGGGATGTTATGTCTCCGAAACTGTTCACTAATGCCTTGGAAGATATGATCGACAGCAGTCGTTAAGTTAGTTAGTCGACCTGACAATCTGACACCAGAGGCCAGCACTATCTTACTATACGACAAGCAAGCAAGCGACCAAAAGTTCTGGGCGCTTACCATCAGGCGAAAGCTCTGATCATTTACACACTAATATTATAAAGGCGAACGTTTGTATGTATTTATGTGTGTGCGAGTGTGTGTGTGTGTTTGTTACTCCTTCACACTCAAACGGCTAAACGGATTTGGATTGGATTGGAAAGTTGGTACCAGGATAGCTTATATCCTGGATTGAACACATATACTATTTTTCATCATTATCATCATCATTATCATCATCCATGCGGGAAACCGCGGGCGCAGCTAGTAAATACATATGTCATGTTTCAGCGGCAAAAAATAAAAGTGGAGATACAACGGCGACAAGAAATGTTGCGTGTCGCGGGGAAGCAACGCGTGCACAGATCCAGTATAAGCCAGGACAGCAGTGTGGAGTGTCACAACGATGCGCCGGAGTTGCTTTAGTAAGTGCAATTGATTTTGTAGACGCGTTTTTACCTGACTACAGCGAAACAAAGGAAGGGTAATTAAGTTAACAGCCTTTGTATGTATGTAGTACCTATTTGGGTATGTGGATTTTCCACCAAAGCGTCGTCCCTATCGGTCCGATTTTGACAAGCGAGTTGTCAATCGATTCGTCTTAAAGTATAGTGTCGTAGGCTTTTTTTATCCGACTACTGCGAGGCAATGCGAGGCTTACCTACGTGGTCAAACTAAAATCTTGGTCCGATTGTGACAAGATAGGTATCAATCGATTCATCTTCATCGCAAGAGTGTCATAGGCTATTTTTCATATTCGGGTTTTAGTTTAATGTCGTGTTTGTTAATATTTAACTATAATACTTGTACTTGGCATTATACTGAAATATAGTCATTATAATTAGACAGTCCCCTGACGCTGGCTCAGCTTATTATGCCAGTATTGTTATGAATGGCTTTAGAACTAGTCTATGATATACCTGTACCCCTGGATAAGTGTCTAGATTCCTGTCTTATAAAGTGAAATTGGACGTAGTCCCATTCAAACTCCGTCTTATTTTACAGATTTTTAATTAGTTATTCCAGTTATTAAACTATTTAACGATGAGACAAGCATGCTGCCATTTCCTCCCATTAGATAAGAATATACTGTAATACTGATCTAGTAAAAAACGACTGATGCAATCTCGCAGCGTAAACTCCTGAGGAAGAGCGTCGGATACGCTTGAAATCTATGTCGACTTGTTGGATATCTTGGAGTCTTAATTGGTTATTATCATCATCATCTGCCTGCATTCGACCACTGCTGGACATAGGCCTCTCCCAAGGCACGGCATTTGGCCCGATCTTCGGCTCTTCACATCCATTTGCTCCAGCAACCTCGCGCAGATCTTTACTCCATCGAGCTGATTTAAAATCGTTGGGACCGAACTAAAACAATAAAACATTGCGTTTGTTATTGTTGTAGTTGTTGGACGCACAAGTGTTAGTATAGCTAAAGGAAACAACGAAGGCTTATTGAACCACAATAAACACATACATGATTTGACACCTACAAATTTTCAATTTCTTCTCTTGAAACTACACATTTTATGATAATATTCACTTTTAAACAAAACATTGTAGAACATTCCGACATTATTTTTCACTATGACGTCTACTGACACGCGAATAACTAGTTACTGCGCAGTAGCTTTTGATTTTGCAATGAAAATTCAAGGTCAAGATGTTTATTGATTTTTGCTAGCTGATTACTAGGCAATACTATTATTTATTCTGTACTACGACAGTGTTTATTGCGTAATTTTTAATAGTAATTTCACAAATGAAAACATTCGAAATTTCAGAAGTCGTTAAACTAACGTTATTCGCCCTGTCATACCACATACTCTACCCTGGTATCTAATAGGTACGAGTAATTATGTTACATTCTGTATATGTGGATGTTCCACCATAGCGTGTCGCCCCTATTGGTCCGATTTTGACAAGCGAGTTGTCAATCGATTTGTCATAAAGTATAGTGTCATAGGCTATTTTATACCCGACCGCAACTTTAACTAATCGTGTTTTAGTTTTTGTACCTATTTCTTGTTTCGCATAGCTACGCAGACGATATAATATCACCGAGCAAGAAAGCGTCGAGGAGTCGTATAGAAGTGCCATGCACTTGCGACAGCAAGGGAGTGCAAGTGCTAAGAGTCACGCAGAAGAACAACAAGAAAGTTTACATCGGAAACTGCTTAGGTAAGTTAAAATTTAACTAGTGACTCGGCCCGACTTGTCACGGGCTCACACCGCGTCATTTTTAGTACTAGTAGCGTTTGTATTCCCGTCAAAACTACTAAAAAAAACGTCTTAAGCGTAATTCAAAATCTTTCGCAGCAACGATAGTGATGTTTTTTGAACATAGACAACTGCATTATTACTCACGTACTTGACAGACTTGTTATTATTTCGTTTTCATGCTAACATGTCATTAATTCCGTTCTGTATTTTTGATTATTTTTGATTGCAATTATCGCACGGAACTCAATTTTTTGAAAAAATAAATTTTCCTCGTGTTACTCGCTGCTAATGTACTTAGCTTTCTATAGGTGAAATATTTTTTAAATTGGTTCATTTTTTTTTGAGTTTATCCTTTACAAACAGAAAAACATTTAAATTTTTCCCCTTTATAATATTAGTGTAGATATGTCTTTACTATAAAGTGTGTGTTATCATCACACTAATATTATAAATCAGAGAAGCGTACCCACTATCATAAAAAGGCCAAACGGAGATAATTGTTTTAAAACTGCATACTCTCTTATCGAGCGGAAAACTTCATATGCGCGATGCAGAACTCCATACATGAGAACTGACAGTCCATACAAAACTTTATAAAATTCATAAAAAAGCGATTATCCCCATCTATCTTTAGAAAAGTGTGTGTGTGTGTGTGTGTGTGTGTGTGTGTGTGTGTGTTTGTGTGTGTGTTTGTTTGTTACTTCTTCATGCTCTAACGGCTGAACGGATTTGGATGAAATTTGGTACCAGATAGCTTATATCCTGGATTAACACACAGGATACTTTTCGTCATCATCATTATCCACCGGGGTACGCAGCCAGTGGGATGTAATTAAATTCAGAAAATCGAGGATTAGGAATGCTGCGTATACTAGACGAAATAAAATCCTAAATGTGTATATTCAAAAAAGCACACAAGTTACCGACATACTCGTAGCTCTCAGAGTTAGAAAATTAAGCAATTAGATGACCTCTTCTTGCTGATGTATGTAAACCGATATCCGTGTACAAGTGAAACTCATTATCATTTCAATTTTCGTTTTATTTTCTTTTTTCGGTCCAAGTGTACTTTGATTTTGTCAACGCTGCTGATGATTTCCCAACACTGCCAATTGTGTTTGGTTACTAATTCGTCATATTTGTTTATCTAATAGGACAAGTAAAAAAAAACGATGGTACTCGCTTACCTCGAAGTAGTAGTAACCTATTTACTCCGTGACTGGAAGACTCCTAAGTTATAACACTAGTAACTATCAGATAGCAAACTTAACTTTTCTCCCTGTATGCGGAAATGTCGCTTCATCCTATCAGATAACACAAACTTAACTTTTCTCCCTGTATGCGGTAATGTCGCTTCATTCTATCAGATAACACAAACTTAACTTTTCTCCCTGTATGCGGTAATGTCGCTTCATTCTATCAGATAACACAAACTTAACTTTTCTCCCTGTATGCGGAAATGTTGCTTTAACCTATTAGATAACACAAACTTAACTTTTCTCCCTGTATGCGGTAATGTCGCTTCATTCTATCAGATAACAAAACTTAACTTTTCTCCCTGTATGCGGTAATGTCGCTTCCATCTATCAGATAAGACAAACTTAACTTTATTCCGAGTTTGCGGAAATGTCGCTTCAAAAAATCCATAATATGTCTTATTTCTACAGGTCATTCAATAAACGGCGCCACAACCTACCTATCAATAGATGAAGACACAGGCGAGCGTCTGATCGCCAAGAAATGGGTGATACCACCTGCTACTGACTTCCAGTCTCGCACCAAACAGCTGATCAATCTTCAACAAGACCTCAAAACCATGAGCAGACTCACACACCCCTCCCTAGTCCCGTACTTAGCTCTAGAGATGTCCAAAGACACAAACAAACGAACTTCCAAACAGTGCGTGTATATTTTCCGAAGTTTCGTGTTGGGTTCTTCATTGAAGTATATCAAAAATAGGTTGAATCTAATCGGTGATCCGTACGAGTCGCTAAGGTTGTTAAGACATGTTGGTTTAGGGGTGTTAAGTGCGTTGAAGGAGCTGCACGGTGAGGGAATAGTGCATCGGGATGTGCGAAGTGAAAATGTGTATTTGGATGACTGGGGGGGAGTGAAACTAGTGGGGGTATCGCTAGACACGAGGCTGAGCGAGATGGTGGATGGTGATAGTTATTGTGACAGGTAAGTCAAGAGTTTAATTATGACGGGTATGTTTTATATGTCACCGGTTTTGTAAGAATCGATAGATTACAATCTGACGGATTCTAACTCGTTTTATTACAAATATCATTTTTTTAAATCGTGTATGTCTGATTGTTTGTTTATCTGTATGTTTGTTCGTGGATCACGTACAAACTACTGTACCGATTGCGATGCGGTTTTCACTGTTGGACAGCTAAGGGTTTGACTTAAAAACTGGGTTACTTGGTATCCAATCCGAAGATTAGAAGCCGAGCAATCGATAAAAACTATCCGACGGCTGAACAATGTTTGATGATATTGGTGCTTTTGCTTCTGAAATAACACGTAGGATACACACACACACACACACACGCACACACACACACACACACGCACACACACACACGCACACACACACACACACACACGCGCGCACACACGCACACACACACACACACACATACATTTATTATTTCCCAGAAAATTGAACACGAAGGAAAGGCCGGTACTGCTACTATTATAATAAACCCCTATTTCCGCGATATCCTTCTTATCCCATCCCACAGGCAGACAGCGGCCCATGATATCTACAGCACCGGTCAGCTGCTGCTGTCCATCGTGGCTCAGGAACGGACATATGTGGAGATACCACCAGAGCTGCCCAGTTCAGCCAAAGACTTCTTTGCTAGGTAAATATTTTTTTGTTTTCCGTACCTCAAAAGGAAAAACAGAACCGTTATACCGATCACTTCGTTGTCCGTCTGTCTGTCAGGACTCTTTTTCTCACGAACGCGTGGAGGTATCAAGTTGAATTTAATATCAAACTAGCGACCCGCCTCGGCTTCGCACGTGTAATTTATAAAAAAAGAGGTGAAAATGTAGTTCTCGCACACTCGACCTTCACTCCGCTTCGGGGGACGGCTGCTCGCTTCGCTTGCCGCCTCCTCCCTCGCCACGTTCAGGTTTCATAAGCTCGTAATATCAATAATAACAAAAAACTGAAACGGCTTGACAGATTTTGGCGGAACTTTCACTGGGAAACAGCTGATTGACCGAGCGAGCGCGAAGCGCGAGCTAAGCTCCGTTTCAGCTTGAGCAAATATGCTTTCGTGTGTTCGGATCTCTGTTCTCCTCTACAGGTCGCATTTCACAGCCGATCTAGACGAAACTTGGTATACAGATTAAACGAACTTTTCCAATTTTTTAGTTGTTGGGGATTTTTTATATGTTTAAAAAAAAGTTGAAAAATTTATTAATATAAAAATGTTATTATCATATTAGTGACTTTTTGACTGATAAACTGTAATTAGATATGTATATATTATTATTATTTTTTATTGACATTTTATTTCTAGCTGTTATTGACAACATTTTTATAAGTAAATTGACATTTAATTTTTAGCTGTTATTGACAAAAAAATAATAAAATTAGTACATTTTTCCTTATATGATTTTTTTCTCTGTCTTGTAAACGGTAATTTTTAATTTATTGACTTTAATTTCTTGTTTTTATAATTAATATTGATAATTATCATTGCTAAATTATATTTCTCTTTGATTGTAATATTTGATTATGTGCTTTATTTTAATTTTTATAATTTGTAATATTTGTCCATATGTACGCGTCTTTAGGCAAAACATGTAGCTCATCTTTTTTTTTTAATACCCTGCATGCTTAATTTGTATGTAAACACATGTTTTCACAAATAAATCATCTTTATCTTTTATCTTTATTTTTTGATTGGGGGGCTACTTCCCCCAAAAAGTGGTCTAATGAATATCTCCGCCTTATTAGATCCGATTTTGATGGTTCATTTTTATTTGAAATGTAGTAAGTAGTAACTTTAAATTGGTCTCATAAAAAATTGGTGAAGATGTGATGAGGATCTTCGGCGTGATGAACAGAATAGCTCCTCAAAATGCAGTCTTCTTCGTCATCGTATCAATCTCTGAAATATATATAGTCAATTATATGGTTTTGGACCAAAACTTGGCAACCTGCACCGCTTGATCAATGGCCA
Organism: Alsophila aescularia; assembly: GCA_946251855.1. Taxonomy (NCBI): domain Eukaryota; kingdom Metazoa; phylum Arthropoda; class Insecta; order Lepidoptera; family Geometridae; genus Alsophila; species Alsophila aescularia. The sequence continues at coordinate 33,465,461 of OX276373.1, forward strand.
AGTTAAATGCAGTAAATTTCTCATTTTCAGGTTTCTACCAGTGGAATCAGCTCTTTACCCACTAGGTAGGGATTGATGGAGCACCTTGGTTATTAATGTTAGTTTTACAATAAGGTAACTAGATGGCGCTACTGTGCACCGCTAGATTGTCTGCAAAAAAGACAGCGACTAGTGTTATAAGGAGCAGCTTAGGCTACTTTATTTATAAAAATAATTAGGGTTCCGCGCAAAAAAACCCATGAATTTTGACTATTCGGGCATATCCGCGGGCACACCTATATATATATAAAACTTCCGTGAAAAATAATCTAAATGAAGGTGTAAACCGCATTAAAATCCGTTGCGTATGTAGTTTAAAAGATTAAGCGTTACAGACAGACGGTGAAGAGTGACTTAGTTTTATACTATGTATTGATAAACTAACGCGAGCATTATTTATTATTTAAACATAGATATATTACGAGTATCACTTACGAGGTATTACGTAGAACAATATGACCGGGTCTCGGACGTTAAAGAAGTCCATTCTCAGGAGTTAGCGCAGAGAAGGCAGGGCGGTCGCACTCCGCAACAAGTACAAATAAGTTCGAGGACCCAATATTCGGGTCCGTTCAGTCGAGTGTCAAGCGTGCGCTCGATGAGTCGCGCGCCTTGTACTTAGCGATAGAGCACCTACTTACGTAAAGTTATTGACAAACTTTATTCGTGTTTTAATTATGAGTACCAAGAAGAAAGCTAGAAAGTACTGCATAGCATTCGGCTGTTTGAATAGTGATAGAAATGACGAATTGTCATTCTTTACGTTTCCAAAGGATATTGAAAGGTAATAAATTGTAATACCTATAATAGGTCCTAGTTATGTAGTTAGATATTGATATTTTTTTATTACGTAGGTTCCTATAGTTTTATGTTATTTCATTTGTGTTCCATACCGAAGCTATATATATATGTCTCGTATATTTAAGGTTTTTCCGCGCAGAAATAAAGTCGTTTATTAAATCGATCAACGTAATTTTATAATTGATTATAGTAGGTATTGTTGATCGGAAAATGAATTACTGTGCTGACTTAGTAAGTAGCCTACAACTAAATAGGAATTTATATAATATATGTCTCGTATAATACCTACCTACTTTTAATACCTTTTATTACGTAGGCAGCAATTTATTTTTCACTCATTAAAAAGTATGGAATTCAGACACCCCTTTATTCATCAAAGTGCAATACCTTTAGGATATAATCATAATCAACCAACGACACGTAGTAGGTATCTCACTAAACTTATCGGCGTTCTGAAAACGGGATAGGTAGGTAGTAAAAATGAGGTAGTCGGTCTATTCTGATATTATATAAAAAAAAACTGAATGTCATTGTATGTAATAGAACTATTTTAATTTATAATAATAAGTAATAACATAATACATTATTACTTATTTATTCTGTTACAATATCTAAATCATAACATATCACAGAATAATTAGTAGTACAAGTACCTAGTCATATCTTAATACAACCCTACCGAGCGAAAAAGGGACAGCGATTCTGAAACGGTTAGAGCAATGGAAGTTCTCGTGCGTTGTGATACGGTGCATTCTAGCCTGCACGCGGTGGGCGAGCGCCTTCTAGGTAAATATAATTGAAAGCTCGCACCGCCGTGCGAGTTAAATTGCTCTTTATAGCGTTGTAGCGAGAGTCGCTATTTATTTAAATGACTTTACTCAGTAAGCCTTCTGTACTTGTACTATTATTTATTCTGTGGCGAAGGTTCGTTCGTGGCCGAATTGTTCGATGAAATAACCCGTGAGTGACAGTCGTAAATGTCATAATATAATATATATCTATCTATCTATCTATACATATCTATATTTTTAACAAAGCAGTATGTAGCAAAAAGTATGTACAAAGAAGATAATTAAAAAAAGTCTAGGGGACTTAAAATAAGCTTCAAGAACAAGAATATAATAATTTTGAAAATGGTGTCTGTCTGTCTGTTTGTCTATTTATTTGCGATTCACATAAACACTACATGACCGATTTCGATGCGATTTTCACTGTTGGATAGCTGAGGGTTTGAGTGCTGTACTTGATATCTCAATTCGATGAGTAGATGTCGAGCAATCGATAAGAACTATATGACGGCTGAACGAAATTTTGTACTTTGTACTATAAAGGTACTTTGGTCCTGGATTAAACATATAGGTTACTTATAACCCACAGAAATGACCATGCTAGTCTTTTAGTTATTCCTTAGTTTTGATGCAGCATCCGTGAGATAAGATGGAGTTATTATTATACCTTGCACCAGACGGCTTAAAACCATGTATGAAATTAACTATGTCAATGGTGCTAATGCTGTTGTTCTCACCTAGACTAGTGGCTCTGTGAGCTGTAGACCTCGCGAGCACCAACTTAAAGTTCATCGAAACATCGAAATCGGGTCTGATAAGGCGGAGATATTCAGTAGCCCCCTTTTAGCCCTATTTTTGGAGAAGTAACCACCAATCAATAATCCGCGAAAACAGAAAAAAGAACAAAAAATTCGTTTAACCTGTATACCAAGTTTCGTCTAGATCGGTTGAGAAATGCGACCTGTAGTGGAGAACAGCCGGACATACATCCGGACAGCGCGAGGACTAATATACGAAAGCATTTTTGCCCAAGCCAGGCCAGTCGCACTTCGCAACAAGTACAAATATTATACCTACACTTTGCGGCCGCAATATTGCGGTTAATTCGGTAGTGTCCAGCGTGCGCTCGATGAGTCGCGCGCCGTGTGCTTACGATAAAGTACCTACTTACGTATAGTTACGTATAGTTTTTGCAAAACTCAGTAGTGTCCAGCGTGCGCTTGATGAGTCGCGCGCCGTGTGCTTACGATAAAGTACCTACTTACGTAAAGTTACGTATAGTTTTTGCAAAACTCAGTAGTGTCCAGCGTGCGCTTGATGAGTCGCGCGCCGTGTGCTTACGATAAAGTACCTACTTACGTATAGTTACGTATAGTTTTTGCAAAACTCAGTAGTGTCCAGCGTGCGCTTGATGAGTCGCGCGCCGTGTGCTTACGATAAAGTACCTACTTACGTATAGTTACGTATAGTTTTTGCAAAACTCAGTAGTGTCCAGCGTGCGCTTGATGAGTCGCGCGCCGTGTGCTTACGATAAAGTACCTACTTACGTAAAGTTACGTATAGTTTTTGCAAAACTCAGTAGTGTCCAGCGTGCGCTTGATGAGTCGCGCGCCGTGTGCTTACGATAAAGTACCTACTTACGTAAAGTTACGTATAGTTTTTGCAAAACTCAGTAGTGTCCAGCGTGCGCTTGATGAGTCGCGCGCCGTGTGCTTACGATAAAGTACCTACTTACGTATAGTTACGTATAGTTTTTGCAAAACTCAGTAGTGTCCAGCGTGCGCTTGATGAGTCGCGCGCCGTGTGCTTACGATAAAGTACCTACTTACGTATAGTTACGTATAGTTTTTGCAAAACTCAGTAGTGTCCAGCGTGCGCTTGATGAGTCGCGCGCCGTGTGCTTACGATAAAGTACCTACTTACGTAAAGTTACGTATAGTTTTTGCAAAACTCAGTAGTGTCCAGCGTGCGCTTGATGAGTCGCGCGCCGTGTGCTTACGATAAAGTACCTACTTACGTAAAGTTACGTATAGTTTTTGCAAAACTCAGTAGTGTCCAGCGTGCGCTTGATGAGTCGCGCGCCGTGTGCTTACGATAAAGTACCTACTTACGTATAGTTACGTATAGTTTTTGCAAAACTCAGTAGTGTCCAGCGTGCGCTTGATGAGTCGCGCGCCGTGTGCTTACGATAAAGTACCTACTTACGTATAGTTACGTATAGTTTTTGCAAAACTCAGTAGTGTCCAGCGTGCGCTTGATGAGTCGCGCGCCGTGTGCTTACGATAAAGTACCTACTTACGTATAGTTACGTATAGTTTTTGCAAAACTCAGTAGTGTCCAGCGTGCGCTCGATGAGTCGCGCGCCGTGTGCTTACGATAAAGTACCTACTTACGTATAGTTACGTATAGTTTTTGCAAAACTCAGTAGTGTCCAGCGTGCGCTTGATGAGTCGCGCGCCGTATGCTTACGATAAAGTACCTACTTACGTATAGTTACGTATAGTTTTTGCAAAACTCAGTAGTGTCCAGCGTGCGCTTGATGAGTCGCGCGCCGTGTGCTTACGATAAAGTACCTACTTACGTATAGTTACGTATAGTTTTTGCAAAACTCAGTAGTGTCCAGCGTGCGCTCGATGAGTCGCGCGCCGTGTGCTTACGATAAAGTACCTACTTACGTATAGTTACGTATAGTTTTTGCAAAACTCAGTAGTGTCCAGCGTGCGCTTGATGAGTCGCGCGCCGTATGCTTACGATAAAGTACCTACTTACGTATAGTTACGTATAGTTTTTGTAAAATTTTATCCTTTTCTTAATTATGAGTACCAAGAAGAAACCTATTAGAAGGTACTGCATTACATTCGATCTGACAAGTCTCGTAAAATACTTACATACTGTCATTTTATTACGTATGTAGCCATTTCTTTTTCATTCATTATTAAGCATGGAATTCAGACAGGCACCTTTTATTCATCAAAGTGCAATACCTATTAAGTTATAATCAAATAATGAGGTACTAGGTCTATTCTGATAAGAATTTTATTATATGTAGTTAATAGAACTATCAACATTTATAATAATCTATACTATAATAAAACTGTAACTGGGCTAAATCTGTACATTAAATATTTTTTGAAAATTATAATTGAGATAAACATCAAAATCTATATGGAGTGCCAAAAGGATATGTTTTTATTTTTTGTCTGTCTGTCTGTCTGTCTGTCTCTTTGAACACGCATCACGCCGAAACTACCAGACGGATTTTGATGAAACTTGGCACAATCATAGCTTATGTTATGGATTAACATTTAGAATACTTTTTATCCTGAAAAAAACAATAATTCCCGCAGGATAGGGATTGAAAGTTATTTAAAAAAAACACATATAACGATGAAAATACCTGACCTGATTTGATGTAACTTGGCACAGTCAAAGTTTATATTATGTGTTAAAATCAATAATACTTTGAATCACGAAAATATACGGGATTCCTGCGGGATATGAGTCTAAAGTTATGTTAATTTGAAAGGAATAATAATTGCACATCCGTTTATAAAATGGTACCGTAAATTCGGCACCTATGCCACAAGTCAGAGTGGCACAGCGGAAGCGGTGTCTGGCTGCAAGACACCGCTTCCATCCATCCAGAGGCACATGGATCGGATCCACGCGCTGCTATGAATGTTTTGTTTTGATATTTATAAGCATTTACATATTTTGTGCGTTTTTTTACATTTTCTTTGTTTTTTTAAGGCTTATGTAATTTCCTGAAGTAAACCGTCAAGTTTTGTAATTGCAGATGGTAGTTTTTTAATTATTATGGTTTACAACCAAAGTGTAAAGACAGAAGTGGACACCCAATTTTCAACCCATGTCTAAGATCCTTCGTGGCGCAATGGTGTCAGAACCCGACTTACGTGCCTTTACCCCTATTGGGCGCGAAGATAGGCCTCTATTTCCGTATATAGTATATACATAGTACTCTGTGCCAGAATCCTTAATGTTTTACATGTTGTACTAACAGAACTGTCTGATGCACATATAAAGGAAAGTCGTTGCATAATATTTCGGAAATATACATTACGTACACAACGCTCTTGACGTCAGAGACCGTGTTGGCATCATGAATCTGTAGAGGTTCATGTTTGGCATCGAGTATGTTTTAAAATCCAGACAGCGAAAATGTATTCTTCGAAAGTACACCTTAAAGGTTTCGAACATTTATGTCGTCACTGGCCGAGCTGCGATCGGGTATAGGTAGTTTCGAATAACGCTCCACATAACGCTATTCTATTCTATTCCACAAAGTGTCTTGGTGGCTGTACAAACATTAATAAATAATAATAAATATATTGGAGACAATTCCATACCAATTACCTAGCCCCCAAACTAGGATACCCTGTAATATGGGCACTAGATAACGTACATAAATACGAATATCACATCCATGACTCGGAAACAAACATTTTTGCTCATCACACAAATGATTGCACCTTGCAGGATTCGAACCCGCGACCGTTTGATTTCGTTCCCAGGGTCACTAGCCACTAGACCAACCTATTAATTATTTATTTGCTATTGCAACACAGATAGATTTCTGCCAACAGCCTTCAGTGGCAACCCGACTTTGCCGTGAATGGTTAGAAGGCGAAGGCGAGAGCGAAGCGTAGCGAAGCTTAGCGAAGATTAGCGAAGCTTAGCGAGCTCCCGCCTTCGTCTTCTAACCTATCACGGCCATGTCGGGTCACTACCGAAGGTCTGTATGTAAGTTTGTTCGCGCATCAAGTAAAAACTACTTGATCGATTGAAATGCAATTTTCACTATTGGATAGCTTAGGGTTTGAGTTAAAAACTGGGCTACTTAGTATCTTAATCTGATGATTAGATGCCGAGCAATCGATAAAAAACTATTCGACGGCTGAACAAATGTAGTATATTATAGGTACTTTGGTCCTGGAATAACACGTATGAGTACCTAACTTTTAAATGAAATGACCACGCGGGCAAAGCCGCGGGTACAGCTAGTAAGTAATAAAATAATACATTATTACATAATTGTTTATTCTGTTACAATATCAAGTCATATCATATCACAGAATAATTACTAGTACAAATACCGAGCGAAAAAGTGACAGAGCGATTCTGAAACGGTTAGATTAATGGAAGCTCTCGCGCGTTGTGATACGGTACGTTCTAGCCTGCACGCAATGTGTGAGCGCCTTCTAGGTAAATATAATTGAAAGATCGCACGCTGTGCGAGTTAAATTGCACTTTATTGCGTTGTAGCGAGAGTTGCTATGTATCTAAATTTTAATTTACTCAGTTATCCTTCTGTACTTGTACTATTATTTATTCTGTGCCCAAGCTGAAACGGAGACGCTTCGCGCTCGTTCGGTCAACTACGCTAGTTTAGTTCTGTAAAATAGATTATTTAGTTACAAAAAACTAGCCTAAATTTAGCTCTGCGACGGAAGTAAGGGACTAGAGGCGGGGCGGTTTTTGTGCACGACTGGGTACGGCGAAGTGGGTGCCGGGGGAAGTATTAGAGGAGAGGTAGCGTTGGAGGGAACGGTGTGTCCCAACTTGGGGGTGCGGGGGAGGAAGGGATCTGATAGGTTTTAAGAATCTGTACACTAAATTTAGTTTTAGTTTAGTGGGCTGAGCAACAGAATTGACACCAATACCTCATGTCTATAGGAGATTGATAAATGATGTGTAACAGATAATTGTATATTTTCAGGTGTTTAACAGAAGACGAACATTCCCAGTGGACTGCGGAGCAACTAGTGAACCACGTGTTCCTGATCAACGTGCCTTGCGCGGCGGTCAGCAGCAAAAGGAAGGACGACGGAGATGGTTCGGAAGTACGTCATTGTTCAATCTGGACGCATACAAAATTTAATAAAAACTGAACCGATTTCAATGGAGTTTTAAAGCGGTGGTAGCCTAACGTTTCAATAGTGCAACTTTGAATCCAACGATACCGGGTTCGGTTCTCTAGACTTTTCCTAATTTTTCTTTTTCCAATTACTTTTCTAAGTTATGTGCGGTTTTCCATCGCTCCGTGTTTCGGAGGGCGCGGCCTGACAAACACTGACACCAGAGCCAGCACTACAGTTTTCTCAGTTTGAGGTTAAAGGAATGGTCTATACTTTGCTAAGATAGCGACGTTCCTTATTGTTTCGCTTATTTAATACCCGATTGCAAAGGATTATGTTTTTGGGCTGTATGTATACTTGTATGTTCCTTAGGCGCGTCCTACAGCTTAAACGGCTCGATGGATTTTGATAAATGAGGCATCGTTGAATTCGTCTTAAAATTACGAGAGTTACATAGGATAAATAAATTAAGTGTCAAGAAAAGGAATATGGCGGGTCAGAGCTGCCATATTGTATTTCCGACGGAAAAAAAATGACCAAAACTTGTCGAATGAGGTATCCAAATGAATACCATTCCAAAAGTATTACGGAATTACTTCCAACTAACACTGATATAATTTCCCCTAATTCGTAAGCATATTCCAAAGCCTATTTATTTTAAAGCAAATTACGATATTACAATGAAATTAATGAAATGAAACTGGGTCAAACTCTTTAATAATATGTCTAATATATAATCATTGAATATGTTCTACGACATAATCAATGGTATAGCCGCAAAACATTCTCAGACAGTAAGGCTGAAAAATGACAAGTTTCCCGTATGGTTTACTCCTGCACTAATTTGTACATTTAAAAGAAAGACTAAATCTTGATAAAGTAGAAAAAGTACCAAAATCTAAGTGAAAGAAGATTTTTCGTTTGAACGAACCCGATTTAAAGATGAATGTGACAAATACATTGATTCAGTAGAAAATAGATGAAAACAGGATCAAGTATTTTTGGACCTATATTTCCAACAGAAAGAATAGATCCATCCAACATGAATTACAATAATCAAATTCTAACGCCTTAAATCAATATGCAATTGATTCTCGGACTTCTTTCGTTCAGTTTATGAGCCTTTAATCCAGAAACTTGGTCTCCACCTGATTTTAGTGATAACGATATTTTAATCAATAACATTCACATTCCTGAATCTTCTATTCGTTTAGTGCTGAAATCCTTTGATTCTTGATGGTATACCGCCTCTATTTTTTATAGAAACACAAATGATACTATCTGCAAGCCGCTTTTTATTCTTTTTAACATTTTTGTATCCTAAGGCATATTTTCAGGTGATTGGAAGCATGCAAATATAACCCTTGTGCATAAAAATGGTTCAAAACACGATGTTGCGAATTACCGCCCATTCTCGCTTCTGTCTATTTTAGCTAAGGTTTTCGAAAGGCTTATCCATAATGCAATCTATCAGCTTTTACATAACTTAATTTTGATAGAACAACACGGATTCGTCAAACATCGTTCGACGACAACGAATCTTATGCTTTTCGCTAGTCAATTGTTTGAAAACTTAGACGCTGGATATCAAGTAGACGCAGTTTTCACAGACTTTCAGTAAGGCTTTTGATAAGGTCGACCATAAGCTGTTACTTTATGAGATTGCATTCAACGGCATACGGGGCAATTTGTTGCGATGGATTACGTCATACATCATTAAACGTACGTCATAAATGGTTTATGACTACATCACTATGTCTGTTACATCGGGTGTCCCACAAGGATCGATATTAGGGCCACTTTTGTTTGTTTTATTCATGAACGACATCAATAAATGTTCCCAGAGTTCTACATTTTTGTTATACGCTGACGGTCTAAAAGTGTTTAGAACCATTAACAACGATATTGACTGTACTCTTTTATAAAATGATCTTGACCACTTAATCTCCTATTGCAGACATAATAAACTACATTTAAGCATACCAAAATGTCATCACATCACATTTATTGACCACTTAATCTCCTATTGCAGACATAATAAACTACATTTAAGCATACCAAAATGTCATCACATCACATTTATTGACCACTTAATCTCCTATTGCAGACATAATAAACTACATTTAAGCATACCAAAATGTCATCACATCACATTTATTGACCACTTAATCTCCTATTGCAGATATAATAAACTACATTTAAGCATACCAAAATGTCATCACATCACATTTATTGACCACTTAATCTCCTATTGCAGACATAATAAACTACATTTAAGCATACCAAAATGTCATCACATCACATTTATTGACCACTTAATCTCCTATTGCAGACATAATAAACTACATTTAAGCATACCAAAATGTCATCACATCACATTTATTGACCACTTAATCTCCTATTGCAGACATAATAAACTACATTTAAGCATACCAAAATGTCATCACATCACATTTATTGACCACTTAATCTCCTATTGCAGACATAATAAACTACATTTAAGCATACCAAAATGTCATCACATCACATTTATTGACCACTTAATCTCCTATTGCAGACATAATAAACTACATTTAAGCATACCAAAATGTCATCACATCACATTTATTGACCACTTAATCTCCTATTGCAGACATAATAAACTACATTTAAGCATACCAAAATGTCATCACATCACATTTATTGACCACTTAATCTCCTATTGCAGACATAATAAACTACATTTAAGCATACCAAAATGTCATCACATCACATTTATTGACCACTTAATCTCCTATTGCAGACATAATAAACTACATTTAAGCATACCAAAATGTCATCACATCACATTTATTGACCACTTAATCTCCTATTGCAGACATAATAAACTACATTTAAGCATACCAAAATGTCATCACATCACATTTATTGACCACTTAATCTCCTATTGCAGACATAATAAACTACATTTAAGCATACCAAAATGTCATCACATCACATTTATTGACCACTTAATCTCCTATTGCAGATATAATAAACTACATTTAAGCATACCAAAATGTCATCACATCACATTTACTAAAAAGAAGAGCATTATTTATACTTATAATAAAGCAATAAGAACGAAACATTCTGTACAAAGATGATAATATGAAATAAGTCTAGGGTACCTTAAATAAGCTAATGAACAAGAATATAACATTTTAAAAATTCGTGTCTCTCTGTTTGTTTGTCTGTTTATCTGTTTGTCTGTATGTTCGCTCATCACGTAAAAACTACTAGACTGATTACAATGCGGTTTTCACTGTTAGATAGCTTAGCGTTTGACTTAAGAACTGGTGTACTTGGTATCTCAATACGATGAGTAGAAGCCGAGCAATCGATAAAAACTTTTTGACGGTTGAAGGAATTTTGATCAAATGTTGGTATATTGGTATTTTAGGCCTTGGAATAGTACATAGAGTACTTTTAACCCAGAGAAATGACCACGCGTGCGAAGCTGCGGGTACAGCTAGTTAAGGGCTCTCATGACTCGCAAATACCTATTCATAAGCCCCGCCTTCTCGGTCTCAGCGCAGACATAGAATAGATAGTAGTATTAACCTACGCCATCTATCGTGGCGACTCTGAACTAATATGGGACTCGCAAACCACGGCCTATTACGGCACCTGCACCACGGCTACCGGTGTAAGAACATATGATAAATAGAGTTGAATATAAGTTTTTTATTTTACTTCATTACACTTTTTATGTCTTCATTGTTTTTAACCCCCGAACAAAGAGACGGGTATTATAAGTTAAGTGTGTGTATAACTGTGTGTGATGGGGAATGGCAGGGGGGAGGTGAGAAAAGGGGGTCGAAAATCGTAGCTTTCGAACAAATGGACCGATTTAGTTGTGGTTTTTTATATGTGAAAGCTGAGGTAAACGAGATGGTTCTTAGCTATACTGGGGGGAGAGCAGAGGGGGTAAGGGGGGTGAAAATCATAGCTCCCAAACGAATGGACCGATTTTGATGCGGTTTTTTATGTTCGAAAACTAATGTGATCGAGATGGTTCTTAGCTATAATATTAACAGGGGGGGGGGGGGTGAGGGGGGTTTCAAAAAAAGGGGAGTGAGAATAGTATTTTCCAAACGAATGGACCGTTTTAGCTACGGTTTTTCATATTTCAAAGCTGAGGTAAACCAGATGGTTCGTAGCTATAATGGGGGGGGGGGGGGGGGATGGGGGTGACGACAGTAGCTCTCATGCGGATTTAACGATTTTCATGTTTGAAAACTGATGAGATCGAGATGCTTCCTAAATTCCTTCCTAACGACATTAACCTAACTTTAAAGAGAATTGCTGATTGGCTTCAGTCAATAAACTTAAATATTAATCGTAATAAAACAAAATATATTCATTTTAAAAATTATACATCACCTCCTCTTAATCTTAATATAACTGAATCTCAAACTTTAATTGAAGAAGTTAAAGAAGTAAATTTTCTTGGTTTTACAATCGATTCTCACTTAAATTGGAAATGTCACATAAACAAAATTAACTCTAAATTATCGCCCTACTGCTATATGTTATCTGTATTAATAGAATCAACTTCCATAGAGGTGGCACGCAAGGCATATTATGGATATGTGTACCCACTTTTAAATTATGGTATTATCTACTGGGGAAATTCTGTAAACGTCGAATCCACTTTTATTCTCCAAAAAAGTGCCTACGTATAATATATAACATGTACAGCGATGAGACTTTGAGAGATGTTTTTAAAGAAAAGGGTTTGTTGACTCTCACTGGTATTTTCATACTTCAGCTTTGTTTATTTGTCAAAAATAATATGGAATATTACGAACTCAAATCCGATGCACGCACTAATTTCCGCAGGAAATATTTAAATAATCTTTGTTTACCGAAAGTTAAAAGCTATGTTTATAATAAAAGTGCTTTTATAACGAGTATTAAGATCTATAATCACTTACCATTTTAAGGATTTGAATGGGAATATTTTTAAAAGTAAACTTAAGTCATGGCTCATTGAGAAAACCTTGTATAACATAAAAGAGTATATAAGTTATAAAACGTAATATTTTTTAATATATCATGCATTAAATGTATATGTACATGCGTACTCATTAAATAAATATCATTAGTTTGTAAGTTGAAATCTTGCATGCCTGATATGGGTAAACTGTTACGAGATATGAATTACCTACTATGTTGTTTTCTATAGTTATTACTGGAACATCCACATATATACATACATAGACTCTTTAGCCTTCCCTTGCTTCGTCGTAGTTGGGTATGATGTGAGGCATCATGCATTTCTCCGCGTTATCGGAGTTCGCGTTGACTGCATCTTACTCGTATATTTAAAAATCTAAAGCCTGTTTGCTTTTTAGTTTTGACTGTTTTTTTTTGTAATAATTTATTTGTTTGTTTGTTTGTACAGGATGAGGACGTTAAGAAAATTCCTCACAGCATTCCAGCCACAAACGGACACTCGCGACTTCACGCCGAGTTCGAGGCGCTGGTGTGGCTTGGAAAAGGTGCCTTTGGTGATGTTTTAAAAGTGTGTAAACACCATTTTTTTAATATTTATCGAATAGTTGTGCCGCGGCTGTGTCCGCGCGGTAATTTTTCTGGGATGTAATGATCCTGTCTGGGATGTAATGATCCTGTCTGGGATGTAATGATCCTGTCTGGGATGTAATGATCCTGTCTGGGATGTAATGATCCTGTCTGGGATGTAATGATCCTGTCTGGGATGTAATGATCCTGTCTGGGATGTAATGATCCTGTCTGGGATGTAATGGTACTTTTGGTCCTGTGTATTCCAGAACCAAAAGTACCAATATCATCAAACTTAGTTCAGACCTCAAATGGATTTTTATCGATAGCTCGACTTCTAGTCATTGGATTGAGATACCAAGTACACTAGTTTTTATGTCAAACCCTAAGCTATTCAACAGTAAAAATTGCATTGCATACGGTTTAGTAGTTTTTTTGTGGTGCGCGAAAAATCAAACAGACAGACATACACCATTTAAAAAACTGTTATATTATTGTTCAGAATTTTAAGTCCTCTAGACAATTTTTTAATATTATATTCTTTATGCTGACTTTTTGGTACTTAATGCTTTAATATACTTAAGTAAAGTTTTATTGATTACTAATTTCATCTTCATATAGAACCTATCGGTTGGTGCGTTTAGGCAAACGTAGTGTAGGATGCCCGCCGGCAAGTAGAGTGATAACCTGCGGAAGGCGGCTGGCTGAAACTGGGTGAGGAGTACCGACGACAATATAGGCTAAGTAACCTAATTTCCAGGACCAGAGTACCTATACACAACAATATACTAATTTCATCAAAATTCGTTCAATCGTAAAAATTTTTTTTTAGGTTTTTCGACTTCTGCGTGTCGGATTGAGATACAAACAAAATATACAAAGATACACAGACAGACACATATTTTTTGTGTTATTTTCTTGTTCAGTTGCTTATTTTTGGTCCCCTAGACTGTTTTTTTTGTATTGTCTTCGTTGACAGACTTTGTTTCTTACTGTTTTATTATAAGGATAGATAGATTTCCTTTGGTTAATTTCCCATCATCACATCATAAACATACAAATACATATAATCAGAATTGGTTCAGTATTTTAACCAACCCATTTGAAGTTGGATTTGTGGCTTAAAGAATTCTAATAACACCGACAGAAAATTGCAGGTGAGGAACAAACTCGACGGTGGTTTCTACGCGATCAAACGCATTAAACTCAACCCAGAGAGCGTTCAACTCAATAAGAACATAACTCGAGAAGTGAAGCTGCTGTCTCGATTGAATCACGAGAATGTAGTCAGATACTACAACGCTTGGATCGAGAGCACCCTGGACCAGGATGTTGAAGAGCAGAGTTCTTTGAGTGTGACTAAAAGTCCGACTAAAATAAATAGTTTGGAAGGTAAGATAGAAGAACTAACAAAAATATAGAAATTCGAAAATTTTCGCAAATTAAGTTCACTTTAGAAGACCTGAATAGTGTTTAATTAATGAATATTGGACTCGACTAAACCTTTGAGTGTGGGACCTATAGTTTTTATTTGTGGCAAGCGCGATTTCCCGTGAGACGTATAGTAATTTATTTGTGGCAAGCGCGATTTCCCGTGAGACGTATAGTATTTTATTTGTGGCAAGCGCGATTTCCAGTGGGACGGATAATATTGTATTTGTTGCAAGCGCGACTTTCCGTGGGACGGATAGTGTTTTATTTGCGGCAAGCGCGATTTCCAGTCGGACGGATAATATTGTATTTGTTGCAAGCGCGACTTTCCGTGGGACGGATAGTGTTTTATTTGCGGCAAGCGCGATTTCCAGTGGGACGGATAATATTGTATTTGTTGCAAGCGCGACTTTCCGTGGGACGGATAGTGTTTTATTTGCGCCAAGCGCGATGATAGTAATAGGCCTTTTTGCTAAAAAACAGCTAATTAAAACATTATTTATCTCGTACTTTCCGTACTTCAAACATACTATGATGAACAAAGAAAGCGTAATAACTAGCTTAAAAGCTAAAAAAAACACGCCTGTTAAAGGGACTACTGGTGGATAATAAAAGAATGGATTAATAGTTAGGTGTGGTATAATAATGACCAAATACAAAGTTAATAAGTTAATCAGTATGTACAATACTAAAGGGAGGCGAAGGGGCAAGTGTTCGCGGGTGGCGCTGGAGCCCTATATATATGAAAACCGGTGCTGGTGTGGTGGCTGGTTCCCCCTCGTCCCCGCACTGGCGGAGTAGCCGAGCTGATACGTAGACACGCCAGCTCCGCCAATCAAGAAGTTATGCTAATAAATTATATATTGTTCGAATGTGCTTATTGGCCTTCAATTTGATACCCCCATAATGTTTTTTTTTCCTTTGTAAATGGAGCCATACTGCCGCCATATTGGATTTTTAGAACAATATATAGCCTATGTTACTCGGCGGGATGTAAGGATTCTAAAAATATCCCATACGACTAAATCTGTTTAGTCATTTAAGTATGGTGGAAATAGTAATGGTGGAATAAAGAAACTCACATACATACAAACATACAGGAATGCTAAAAACATAACACTCCCTTTTTTGGGCAGTTGTGTAAAAAGGTCTTACACAAAAGCTTTGAATTTAGAATAATCTTAAAACTTATATGTATTCGTATTGTATTCTATAAAATGTAGTGATCATTGTGAAATGATATTATCTTCTTAATTATTTAATTATTTGTAAAATGTTACCGGCCTTCTCCAGGTATTGTCGCTAAGCTGGGGCAAGAGGTCAAAGTAGAATGGTCGATGTCTGAAGGGCCGGTTCAGAAGAATTCTGACACTGACAGCGAGGAGAGTGAAGACGATGATGATGAACATGATCCTTGGTTTAATATCATCAGGTAAGATGCACATTTGACAGAAGTCTTTAAACTGACATGGTCACTAACACAGTAGGATATTTACTCTGTAACTCTTATGTTACGAGTTTCTGATATTTCGGTAGCGTTGCAAGCGCCATGGTCACGGATAAACTGAAATAAAGGGTGGCAAACAAAACGGTTTACTACCTTGCGTAAATCGAGCAGGCGAGACGGTAGACCATTTTGCTTGACGTTTGTCAAAGTATGGTCCATAATAAAACAGTAAAACAATTACAATGGTACTGATACTGTTGAAACACCGAAACAGATGATATTTCATTGCATACACACACACTCTGAAATGAGAAATATCTCTACTGGAATAGGATTATATAAGGAAAAGCATGAACTGTCAAATTGTTTGTTTGTCGTGTGAGGTAGTGCTGGTTTCTGGTGTCTGAGTTTGTCAGATCGCCCGAGTGCCTCTGTCATGGCCTAACGAATGCTATTAATCAATAATAGCCTTATCAATCATATTGTGGATTTCATAATAGTTAGTTTTTTCGTGAACAGCGTTTGCGTGACACACGCTGTTTGCGAGGCACACGCAGAACAGCGTGCACGTTTGCGTGAAACACGCAAAACAGCGTACACGTTTTTGCATTCTTTAATTTGTCTCTTAGCCCAGAAGACGAAGAGTCCAGCGAAGGCATAGAGTTCGAACAGGACTCCGACAACCGATCGCAGACCATACCCTCGGAAGACCTGGTGGACGCGCCGCGGCAACGCACCGAGAAGATGAACCAAGTTCTGTACATACAGATGGAGTTCTGCGAGAAACATACTCTGAGGTAGGTCTAACAAGCATTGTTAGTACACACGAGCACATTTAGTTAAATATTTAAACGGGACTTAATCGCTCTGAAAACTTAATATTTATTTACCTCGACGTTTCGGTCAAGTTGCATTGATCGTGGTCACGAGAGGACTGAAGTAGCGGGTGTCAGCGTCGAGAAGGGCGAGCGTTGTCTCCAACTACCCGCATTTGGTTTTGTAAAAATTCAGAAATGTCATGACACACTACACTAACGACATCTGCAGATATCTTCTGACATAAACCGCGACGCGAACACTTGCTTATCACGGGATTCCAGGACGCAGCCAACTTGAAACCATCCTCTCGGTTGAAATTGGGATACTTTTTAATTTCAACCGCTTCACGTACAATCCTGGAGTAGTAGTGACGTTCCGTGGAGAGGAAATTCGGGTCATGGAGTTCAATCCAGTGATTAGGGCCCGAGTCGAGCAAATGCTCAGCGATTGCAGATTGATTTATCTGGCGGTTCTTTACAGCTGCAATGTGTTCTTTGACCCTTTCCGCTATAGAACGCTTGGTTTGTCCAATGTAGGAACTACCGCAGCTGCAATCTATCTTATAAACGCCAGGAGTTACACGAGCACATTGCTCAAACTTAAACACACGCATCCATGTATGTACGCACGCACTCACTTTCGTTCACACTAACACTCATGCACGCTTTCCTGCACATTCTCTCTCATTTCTATCACTCATACACACATACACACCATTTTACTCAGATAGCGTTTTTTAAATATTTTTGACGCAAGACGCGAAAAGGGCCGGCCTAAGAGAGAGTTTTTGATGTCATGCGGGTTTGGTACGTGGTATCTTTTCTTATACGCGTTTATTATGATGTATGCTATAAGCACCTGTGAGAGTTATTCACACAATATTATATTGATATACAGGGTTAATTGGTAACATGACGTATTCCCGGCAGGACGTGGTAGGGGTGCTTAGGTGCAACAAATTTAAATAACTCTACGAGGATGTTTTTTTTTCTATATTTGTTTATTCTTTATATTTTTTTCCAATGTCACAATTATAACAAAACATGTAAACTACAAATATAAAAGATAAAAGTGACAATGAGACGTCCCACAGGAAAAATAAGGTAAAAAACTAACTAGATAATTCATCATCATAATCATCATCATGTCAGCCTTTAGAAGTCCACTGCTGAACATAGGCCTCCCCCAAAGAGCGCCGTAACGAGCGATCTTGTGCCACCTCCATCCAACGACTTCCTGCGATGGCTACAATGTCGTCGGTCCATTATGTGGGGGGTCTCCCCACACTTCGCTAGCTTGTTTGTGGCCGCCATCCGAGAACCTTTATTCCCCAGTGGTTGTCGGTTCTGCGAACTATATGGCCTGCCCATTGCCACTTCAACTTATAAACTCTGAGAGCTATGTCGGTAACCTTGGTTCTTCAACGGATTTCCTCATTTCGGATTCTATCACGTAGTAGTGAAACACCGAGCATAGCTCTCTCCATTGCACGCTGCACAACTCTGAGCTTGTGTATGAGACCAATAGTTAGCGACCACGTCTCATTGCCGTATGTCATCACTGGCAACATGCACTGATTATAAACTTTCGTCTTGAGGCTCTGCGGTATCTGCGACGAGAAGATATGGCGTAATTTCCCGAACGCTGCCCATCCGAGTTGG
Source organism: Alsophila aescularia (assembly GCA_946251855.1). Taxonomy (NCBI): domain Eukaryota; kingdom Metazoa; phylum Arthropoda; class Insecta; order Lepidoptera; family Geometridae; genus Alsophila; species Alsophila aescularia. The sequence goes on from OX276373.1 coordinate 33,483,870, forward strand.
ATTCGTCGGTTGACCTCTTTGTCGAAGTTGGATCTACCCAGTTGGATCGGCTGACCTAAGTAGACATAGTGATCAACAGCTTCGATAATATCGTTCCCAACATAAACCGCCATGGGTACGACATGGTCATTTGACATGATGTTCGTCTTACCCATGTTCATTTTAAGACCCACCTGTTGGGAAACAATATTGAGGTCACTGAGCATTGTGCTTAGGTCTTCCAGGGTTTCTGCCATGTTGACTATATCATCGGCAAATCGAAGTTTTTTTTCGATCGATTGTATTCGCCATTGATGTTAACACCATATCCGTTTCAGTTCAGAAGCTTGAATATATCTTCCAGTGCAGAGGTGAACAGTTTCGGAGAAATAACATCTCCCTGTCTCACCCCTTTTTGCACCATGGTGGCTTTGCTGTACAAACACTTCTACACTTCGATGCCCCGGTAGTCAATCTGGCACCGCTGTAATGACTGTAGCACTGCTCAGGTCTCGACTGAATCAAAGGCTTTCTCGTAATCCAAACGCTAGACATAGTGGCTGATTATACTCCTCGGTCTACTGTATAATTTGCTGGAGCGTATATATGTGGTCTACCTAGAATCCAGCTTGTTCGGGAGGCTGAAAGTCGTCAAACCTACGAGCGAGACGGTTTGTAACTACTCTCGAAAACATCTTATAGACGTGGCTCAACAGCGAAATGGGCCTATAATTCTCCAAAAGGGTTTTATCACCTTTCTTAAAGAACAAAACCACTACGCTCCTGTGCCACGCCTCTGGCGTAGTACTGACGGAGTTAAACAGTTTCTGAAGGACTTCAAGTACCGGTGTTCCACCCGCTTTCAGTAGCTCTGTCGTTATTCCGTCCTCCCCTGGTGCCTTATTGCTCTTAAGCTGTTTGATAGCCATTCTGATCTCGTATAGGCTGACGTCCGGGATATCTTCGGTATATTGTCGGGTCAAACGGGCTCTTGCATCGCTAGTCGTGCTAGGAGGACTACGCGATGAGATGTATAATTGTCAATAGAACTTCTCGAGCTCACTCAATATCTCTGGCTTCGACGAAACGAAACGATGCTACCAGTGTCGGTTTTCAGCTTCGTCAACAGGCTTTGCCCAATAGACAGATCTCTTGCGAACGCTTTAGAGCCCTTGTTCCGCTCTATTGCGTTCTTAATACAAGTAGTATTATAGGAACGCAAATCGTGTCGCACCGACTTGGAGATCTGTTTATTAAGCAAGCTGTAACTCGACATATCCACTGAAGACTGCAGCCTCATCTCGCCTCCTTCTGCCATAAGTTTCAGTGTATGCTCAGAGAGTTTCTGTGTTCTACTTTTGCGGTGGGTCTTAAAGAACTCCGACCCAACCGCGTGAACAATTTCCACCAGCCCGTTATTTAGTTCGTCCACTTTATCGCATTCAGTAAGGATTTGGAAGCGATTTTGGAGCTCCAACTGAAAGCTCTCGGGGTCTTGGATTTGGGCAGGACTTGGGCGAAGAGTAGATCCCATCAAACGAGACCTCTCCAGCTTTACGTTGATAATCAATGAGCCTCTTACCATGCGGTGATTACTGCCGGTCTTAACCCTGTTGATCACACAGACATCATTGAATATATGCTTATTGGTCGTCAACATTAAATCTATTTCGTGCTTGTGACCGCCGGGGTGCAGCCACGTCCATTTCCTGGACGGGTGCTTCTTGAAAAAAGAATTCATCATAAAGAGTCCCTCCTTCTCCATGAAGTCGGCCAATCGCTGACCCCTTTTGGTTCCGCTGTCCAAATCCAAACTGTCCCACTCTCAGTTCATCGCCATTCCTCATGCCCAGCCGTGCGTTGAAGTCCCCCATGACCACTGTGATGTGTGTTTTCGGGGCATGTCTGGCATTAGTAATGTCGTCATACATACCCTCCACTTCAGCGTCTTGACGTTTCGAGTGTGGGGCGTATACCTGTATGACTTTCAACGAATACCGTTCGGTAATTCTGAGTATAAGGTATGCCACCTTGCTCGAAACGCTTTCGATCTTCACAATGTTGTTGACAAGAAACTTGTGGACTAGAAACCCGATACCGCGTTGGGACTGCTGGTCGGTAATAGAGTAAGTTGCCGGAATTGAGGGTCATCGTATCCTCTCCCTCTCTTCGGACTTCTGATAACCCTATAATACCCCAGCGCAACTTACTTACTACTTCTTCCAGCTCTATCAAGTTCTCATCGGTCCTCAAGGTGCGTGTGTTAGGTTATAACTTATTGATATGTTTAATCTGTCTAGTAACAACCATTTTTACAACAATAGAATAACAATGTAAGAGTTGACGATGTTCAGTTGCAGTACTGGACAAGACATTACAACTTGGTACTTACATTTAACGTATTTCACAATGAAATGAATATTCTCAGGTTATAACTTATTGATATGTGGAATCTATCTAGTACCAGACATTTTTATAACAATGTAAGAGCTGACGATATTCAGTTGCGGTACTGGACGAGATAATACAACTTGGTAGTTACGTTTTACGTATTTAACAATGTAATGAATATTCTCACTGAATCACCTCACCACTGACGATATTATAATGTATTTATAAAATTTTGCACTTCAAGACAAAAGTGACTACTGATTCAATCTTTTTGTAAATAATTATGTAATTTCTTAGATCTGTGGCGAGTTTATAATCTGTGATAATAACAAATTATGTTTATGAAGAAAAACTGATCTGGAATCTGTTCCACAACTTATTAAGTAATAGTTTACAATTGATAATTATAGATTTATATAATGGTGTTTAAAATGCTTAGTACAATTATCCTTTAATTTTAAGTACAATTACTGAGTCATTGTATTATAACTCTGAAACATCTGTATTTATATTTCCGTTCAAATTAGAATGATTTAAAATCATGTAAACTTACGATATTGATAGAAATGCTTAAAACTAAGTACTTACCCGATTAATATTAATGTATTATTACTTAACATACTCTGTACATTTAAACCTATAATTGTAGTAAAAATACAATGACATTATGTCATTATGACCTAGTATCACATAGAGGTTGTTAGTATGTTAGGTATTTAGTGTATGATACCTATGTTAATGATAATTGTAAAACTGATGATGAAAGAATATATTCGCCCCGTAGTTTCTTGCCAGTTCTTCTATGGTGGTGTATTCCGAATCTGGTAGTAGAATCAATAAAAAATATAACAATTCTATTTCCTTGTTTCTATGAATAATCCTTAGATTATACCCTTTTTAGTACACATTAGGTAGGTACTAAACTGCTCAGTATTTTTAAAGCTTTTACTAAATATTCCTTAGGTTATTTATTCTGTAGCTGTAGCTACTAGGCACTATAGATACCAGCTATAGGATAAAGCAACTTGCTTTATTGTCAGGTGCAGATAAGTTTTATTTCCTATTCGACAAACCTGACCAACCGAAGGCTAACATTACAAAACTTAAGTTTTGATAATCTTAACAGTACGTATAATTATCTATACATATGTATATAAATCTCACACGTGCGTTATAAGTTGCCAGGTCCAGAAATCGTGGGGGTCGGTAGCTGGGTCTCTGCCTGGGATTCTTAGCACCCCCTGTGTAGTGAGAAAATAGGAGTGAGAATCGTAGCTTCCAAAAGAATGGACCTAATTTCATGAGGTTTTAAATGTTTGAAATATGTGATCTGACATGATCGAGAAGCTGCTTAGCTATAACGGGGGGTGGGAGGTGGTCAGGGGCATTCTTTTTTATTTGTGCTCTTTACTTATATCACTTTACATTCCAGGCAAGCCATAGACAACGGCCTCTACCTAGAACATTACCGCTGCTGGCGCCTGTTCCGCGAGATCGTCGAAGGTCTGGCGCACGTGCATCAGAGAGGCATGATCCACAGAGACTTGAAGCCGGTCAACATATTCTTGGACTCCAACGACCATGTGAAGATCGGAGACTTTGGGCTGGCAACTAAGGCATGGTCTGGTCTGCCTGTTGTTAATGGTAAGACCAATGTGGTGTTAGGCATTATTATTTGAAAATCTAACTTTTGCTCGCGATATCAGTCGCGGCTGCGCGGAGTACAGTTTATCGCGACAAAAAGTATCCTTCCCCAGGGTTAAAACTATCTCCATAACAAATTTCATCAAGTCTTGAAAAAGTTACAGACAGACAAAGACAAAATGCAATTTTAGTCCGCTTACACCCGCATAAACAAAAACTTAAGACCAGGCTCCACTTTTTAAGTGTTTTTTCCATAAATATGCTGGGTCAACCACAAACCTGATTAATATGAAACGTAACATATACTTTTTTTGAGATCTTTATCTCTCTACGATTAAGACAAAAACGTGATTAACAAAATTTAATTTCATGCATTTTCTTATCAAAAATTACGTTATTTTCAGTAATATTTTCATTTTTCTACTCAACGGCTTAAGTTTTATCTCTAAAATAAATCTCACTTCAACATGACTTTATTATCTACTGTTATTTATTATTATCCACGCACACGTCGCCAGTTGCGTGCTGACGTTCGTAGCGCTCGTTGCGGTTTGTCGGCATAAAACTCGCAGATGAAGGACTTCAAAATAGTCCGAAACTAGTCGGAGTATTTCCGATCTTCTATTTCGTGAGTTTTTAGCCGTTTTATAAATATCTAATATGAATTTCACTCGTGTTAGTTTTCAAAATCAAATGTTGAACTCTTGTTCAGTAGATTATTTTGAGTCCTCTAGACTAGACCATTATTTTTGACCCCAGAATAAGAAAAAAAGGGGGGGTGTGAGCTATTAATTATCGTCGTCGTACAGACTTTTTGTTATTTACTGCTTTATTATAAGTATAGAATATAGATCAATCTAATATATTTGTCTTTGCGTTCCAGATAAATCGAAACAAGAAGAAATAGGAGGTTCACTGACTGGTCAGGTAAGTATTTTAATTATACTTCTGAGAAGCGAAAAAAAATTGGTTGACAATGTTCATATGAATATTGATGAGATTCCGTTAGGTCATTCTTTTTGTTGCTAACTTTAATTAGTAGATTGTATTTTATCTGATACATTTATCCGCCTGAGCCGAAGGCGAGGGTAGATATTGAAGTCGAGGATAAAATGTCTTGTTTATGCACTTGTTTCACATTCTACTATTTAAGAGTTTGTGATAATTGATAGGCCATCTACACTCGCCGAAATGCATCATAAATACACCTATACCCGCCTTATACACGCTTCTAAATCAGCCATATTGATATCTCCAGATCGGCACAGCCCTGTACGTAGCTCCAGAACTCCTCCAAGCAGCCACCAAGGTCATCTACAACCAGAAAGTGGATCTCTACTCCCTGGGCATCATACTCTTCGAGATGTTCCAACCTCTGGAGACGGCCATGGAACGGATGGCGGTGCTGACGCAGCTGCGGTCTCCTGCCGTGACGCTGCCGAAGATTTTTCTTACTGAAGATAATGCTAAGCAGATTCACGTTATAAGGTAAGCTCTTGGTAGTTTATGGACGCCTAGTACTTGTGTCTGGAAAAATAGTGGCAGCTGTGCCCGTTTTGTTTTTACCCGATTGTGGAGGGTTATGTTTTTGGGCCGTAACGTATGTATGAATGTTCCTGTGGCGTGTCTTTCAAGACTTTTAAGACGGCAGCTTTCAAGTTTGTAGTCATATTCAAGGAGCCTCGGACAAGTCGGTGATCACTACCGGTATTCAGTCAGAGGAGGTCAGAGGTGAGCAATACCTATACGACAAACGACAAACAAACAAACTACCGGTATTGAACCTGCTGGTCACTGAGACATCCCTAAATAATGTTTTTTGTGTTTTATGTATGTTTGTTTGTACGTTTCTTAGGCGGGTCGTGGACGGCTTGATGGATTTTGATAAATGAATTATTTGATTCGTCTTAATCACGATAGTGTTATAGGATATATGAAGCGTCAAGAAAACGAATATGGCGGCTCACTGCTGCCATATTGTATTTTCGATGAAATAAAAAATGGCCAAAATCTATCGAGCGAGGTATCAAAATGAAGGCATTTGAAAGTTCATTCCAAAAATATAAACGGGAAACTAAAAATAATTAAATAAAAAAAAAAACACGACTGCGAATTAAACTAAAATGAGGGAAACAAGTTCTTGATTTTGAAATATAACATGCAGTCGGAGGCACCATGCATTTCATTTCTCCTTTGACGGGATCAGCTAGAACCTGGCGAGCTACTACTGCTCATGCCTTCGACTATCTTATATTTCAAAATCAAAAATGTACAGTTTGTATGCCTCTTCTAAGTTTTATTCGCAGTCGGGTTTTTGTTTTAATTATATTTTATTTTATTTATATTTTTATTTCATTCTTTTGTGAGTTATATAAAATTTAGCAGCTCGCGATTATGTATTTCCCTACTTATATTTTGTTTGTATTTGTTACAGGCGACTATTTCTAGATGGAATATTTATCATAAATTATCTACAGTAGTCAAATAACTCAAAAAAACAAATAACACGTTTGTATGAAGAATCATACAAAAATTAAAAAAAACACTTTCTCATAGAAATGAGAAAGTGTTTTAAATTTTTGTTATAATGGATCATATAGTCCTTGGAGAAGAGAAATAGTTATTTGTTATGCAAGGCTGCAAAGTGATTTTTTGGCGAGAGTACTTGTATTGAAATCTGAGCAAGCGAAGGATTTCAAAAGTACGAGACGCCAAATAACTTTGCTGCCGTGCGCAACACAAAACTTTTCACCTCACTACAGCGAGGAAAATGCTAGGTGCAAGAAAAACAGCTAAAATAATGTATTAAATTAGTGTTTATAATAATAATAATAAAAAATGGGCCGTCGCGGTATGCCTGGAAGATGTGTAAACATAATAGAATAGAGTCGAACAGAATCGAATAGAATAGATTCGAAAAGAGTCGAATAGAGTTGAAAAGAATAGAGTATAATAGAGAAGAATAGAGTAGAATAGAGTAGAACCGAGTAGAACAGAGTAAAACAGAGTAGAACACAGTATAATAGAGTAGATTACAGTAGAACAGAATAGAGCACAGTAGGATAGAGTAGAACAGAGTAGAACACAGCAGAATAGAGTAGAATACAGTAGAATAGAGTAGAACAGAGTAGAACACTGTAGAACATAGTATAACAGAGTAGAACACATTAGGATAGAGTAGAACACAGTAGAACATAGTATAACAGAGTAGAACACAGTATAATAGAGTAGAATACAATAGAACAGAGTAGAATAGAGTAGAACACAGTAGGATAGAGTAGAACAGAGTAGAATACAGTAGAATAGAGTAGAACAGAGTAAAATAGAGTAGATCAGAGTAAAACAGAGTAGAACATAGTAGAACAGAGTAGAACACAGTATAATAGAGTAGAATAGAGTACAATAGAATAGAACAGAGTAGAATAGAGTAGAATACAGTAGAACACAGTAGAACAGAGTAGAATAGAGTAGAACAGAGTAGAATAGAGTAGATTAGAGTAGAACAGAGTAAAACAGAGTAGAACACAGTAGAACAGTAGAGACGATTAGAGTCGATTAGAGTCGAGAAGAGTTGATTAGAGTCGAGTTGAGTCGAGTAGTATCGAGAAGAGCCAAAAAGAGGCGAATAGAGACGAATAGTGTCAAGTAGAGTAGAATCGAATCGGATAATAATATAATATAAATTAGTATTAAACTACGAATAAATAATAAGGTATTAAAGTATTTTCAGTGAATTGTCGGTATAGAAAATTATTGAATAGAAAGGTTCGAATTATAAAAACTCTTTCCACGCTAGCGGGTAAAATGCCATTTTTCACTCAGATTTTGAATGACAAACAGAATCTTTTCGAGCTTGTGAGGTGATAATAATATTTATTTTAGTTGCAACTGATCATATGATCGAATAAGAACGCCTGGATAGTTTGTTTGTTTGTCGTATGTGGTAGTGCTGGCCTCTGGTGTCAGAGTTTGTCAACCCGCTGGAGTGCCTCTGACATGGCTTAACCACTGCTATTAATCAATAACAGCCGGACCGACAGCTTAACGTGCCCTCCGAAGAACGCAGAGATGGAAAAGTCATTGGTGCGGAACCTAGGATTGAACCCGGTATCGTTGGATTCTAATTTGCACTATTGAACCATTAGGCTACCATCGCCTAGCTAGTGGGATCACATGAACTGATCATAATATGATCACATGATCTATCGGAAAATTTGAACAGAGATACTCCCTTCGCAGACCGAGTAAATAATCTGTGTGGTTGGTGGTGTTTTATAATTATCCATACAAGTTTGAAGTAAAGGGTTTTTGTTGAGTTTTGCAAGAGATTGACATTTTGATATAGCGATCCAATTATTTAGAAAATCAATATTTTCTAAATATTTCACACTCAAGATAGGACCAAAGAACGACTTCTATATATACCTGTCAACTTGCAATTGACTCCTTTAGGGTAATCATATACCAAGCGGCCAGGGCCCACGCCCGTATGCTCGTCTATAGTAACTATTTAGTAAGCCATGTCAAGGAGCCACACGCCACACTTTTTAACCCGGCCGCGCGCCCGAGCTCTTCGTATATCAAGTCCTTTAATATCTCTAATATCAAATAATTTTCTAGTATCCTATTAGCTGGTTAGTTCAACATGAACCAATAGATGGCGTTTCCGTCCCCGTAAGATGGATTTAGAAACTGAGGGGAAAAATTTGGATGGTGGTGTAGTGGTCACGGTAGTTGAATTGGTTAAAAATATGTGCCGCGCAGAATGAATGCGCAGAATGATACGGGATCGAGTCACGTCCGTGAGCCAAATTTTACCTGTATGAAATTATTCGATACTAGCTGCGCCCCGCGGTCTCAACCGCGTGAGGGATGATGACGATGATGCAACGTATCCTACGTGTTATACCATGGTATAATCTATCTCCAATCCAAATTTCATCAAAATCCGTCCAGCCGTTATCGAGTGAAGGTCCCCCAAACAAACAAACAAACAACGTTTAATTTTTATATATTGGTGTTGATGTTCTCGCTAAGCAAGCAAAAAACATCTCTAATACCAGGTGGCTTCTAGACCACGAACCAAGCCTTCGCCCTACTTGCGCCGAGCTACTAGCAAGCGAGCACGTGCCCCGCCCTGTCCCTGAAGGGGCACTGTCCGGCCTACTGTCCCACGCGCTGAGCGATAGAGGCTCGAGGGGATACCAGAGATTGATCGCGGCGTGTCTCGACCAGAAGCAATCGGCAGCGGAGGACTATACTTACCATAACGACATGAGAGCCAGGCCTGTTGACATCCTGTCTAGTATTAAAGATGCTGTTATTAAGGTGGGTGATTTTGATATCCATACCTTATATCATAAGGACTAAATTGTTTTAGTAACAGTTAGAGGGTAAGATTGAATATCCGCTGTCGTGGTTTCAGCTTTATGCCGTCGCGATAAGTTAGTGATAAAAGACTCGAGAGGATACCAGAGATTGATCGCTGCGTGACTCGACCAGAAGCAATGGGCAGCGGAGGATAAACCGGCACTTGGCCAGTATTTTTAACTACGTGTTTAGGTTACCGTTTGACCTCGATCTCACCTGATGATGTAGTCGAAGGTGTAGCACGCTTGCCTAGTAGATACCTATTCACTCTTGACTTGAACACACCGGGGTTATAATTTACCGGAAACACTGACGAGGGCAGGGCGTTCCACTCCTTTGCAGTTCTTATAATAAACAAGACTAAACTAAAACCCGACTACGATCCCTGCATTCGAAATAATGATTTGGCGTTTTGGGTTGTTTCGATTGCCATTTTTGACACTAATGATCCTTTCCAAACCGAATGAAAAACGACCCTAAAACCAAGTTCATAAAGTCGCTTTTCCGATGTCAAATTTAACTGTCATGTCCAAAGAGAACGCCGATCGAAACATATTTAGCGTTTTTAACTGTTATTTTCGATCATTTAGCATCAAAAGGAACGGCCCAGATCAAGTAAAAATAGCCTATGACATTCTTGCGATGAAGACGAATCGATTGATACCTCGCTTGACTAAATCGGACTAAAAGGGGTGACTCTATGGCGGAACATCCCCATACCCACATACATACATACATACATACATAGACTGTTATCTTATTACTCTTCCCTTGCTTCGGTACTCGGGTAGAAGAAGCGTAACGCTTCGTTCTTGTGCGAGGTATTTTAACCATAAAGGGTGGCGCTTTGGCGATCGTCTTTTCATAGCTATATCTTACGCATTTGTTGGCTGCTGTTGGGATTTGAACTTAATGCCTTCGCAATAGAGGTTCTAGGAACTACCAGCGAGTGATTATTGTGTCTGGGTCAGAAGCAGTCGGCAGCGCCAGGCCGATTATAGTCCTGTCGAATTTTATTAATCGGCAGGTTGCTATAGCTCTATACTCGTACCTAAATTCAAGGTTCTATCATTAGCTTAAGAGCATTTTGTTTGCTGTAAGATTTCAAACTTTTGGTCATCATAAAGTCTTTAGATAACACTGGTTTTCACAGTTATCATAATTTTTACCAAGCGTTCACGTAATAAGTTTCGCTCTAGGGCCTCAGCAAGTGTTCTTTGTCCGCACTAATGACGAAATGACGAGTTCATAAAAGCGACATGAGACAAATGTTTTCTGTGACCGATAAAGATGAAGTAAGAGAGATCTCATTGACCCGGAACCGATTGAGCTGGCACATACACATACAACCGGGCACATATTGCAATTAGGTAAGAACAACTTTGAGAAGGAAGCCAACAAAAGAATTCGCCTGGATTGGGCAGCCTTCGGCAAGCTTCGTCAAGTCTTCTCGTCGTCCATACCGCAGTGCCTGAAGACAAAAGTCTTCAATCAGTGCGTCCTACCAGTCATGACCTACGGAGCCGAAACGTGGACACTCACGGTCAAACTAGTTCATAAATTTTAGGTTTCTCAGTGAGCTATGGAGAGAGCTATGCTTGGAGTTTCTCTAAAGGACAAGATTCGAAATGAAGTGATCAGACAAAAACCATAATAGCCGACATAGCTCTAAGGATAAGCATGCTAAAGTAGCAGTCAAGTGAACCGATAACCGTTGGGGTAGACGAGTTCTCGAGTGGAGACCGCGCTTTGGTAAACCTGCGTAAAACGTCTGTCAGAAACTGGACCCAAAGAGATGACTCCTTACTGACTAGTTTCTTATTTTTACAGATCTTCCGCAGCCACGGCGCTACAGACTTCGCTCCACCGCTGTTAATCCCACGGGCAAAAGCGTGGGACCAATATCCGAACGCTGTGAAAGTAATGACTGCTTCAGGGTCCGTTTGTCATCTGCCGCACGATTTGAGACTGCCTTTTGCAAGGTAATAAATTTTGACGACCGGTTGGTCTACTGGCTGTGACCCTAATTACAAATTCAAAAAGTCGCGGGTTCGAATCCCGCAAGGTGCAATCATTTGTGTGATGGTTGTTTCCGAGTCATGGATGTAATATTTGTATATATGTATGTACGTTTATCCGTTATCTAGTGCCCATAGTACAGGGGTCCTAGTTTGGGGCTAGGTAATAGGAGCGAATTAAAAAAACTCCTAAATATATCAACAGCCTGCATTAGCCCACTGCTGGACATAGGTCCGCCCTAATGCGCGCCACTGAGCCCGGTCCTCTGCTCACGTGATTGCTGCTAGCTACTTTGCGTAGTTCCTGCTCCATCTGGCCGGTGGGTTCTACACTACGTTTGCTTATACGGTTATCGACTCTTCGTATAAAGGCCGATTTATACGTCTCCAGCATTTAGTAGAGTTAAGTGTAAAATTACTTTATGCAGGGTAAAAAATAGAGTATTCAATTTTGTATCATTGATAATATTATAGGTGAATTAAAGTTAGAGGTTAAAGAAAGATGGTGGCCGAGCGGGTATACGGTGTCAAATAGAATTTACGCCGCGCAGAGCCACAGATGGTGCGAGTTTAAATCCCGTCGTTAAGGCCCAGAATGGCCGCGCAGAGATTTCAATTTTCACCCCCACTTCCCCGCGTGCATTAATCGCGATAAGTGAAAAAACGGTGTTCTAAGTCCACAAGCTCCCTCTATTTAGAATTAAGAAAACTAGTTTATATTCTCAAAATCTATACGTAAACCGCCATCTACACGAGAACTCGGTTCGCAACACTGGTTTTTATGACACAGTATAATTAACTATAGGCTTTGACCATTAGACAGATATCTTGCGAACACTTTGGAGCCCTTGTTCCGCTCTATTACGTTCTTAATACAATTAGCATTACAAGAACGCAAATCGTGTTTTATCGACTTGGATATCTGTTTATTAAGCAAGCTGTAACGACATATCCACTGAAGACTGCAGCCTCATCTCGCCTCGTTCTGCCAAAAGTTTGAGTGTATGGTCAGAGAGTAACTGTGTTCTATTTTTGCGGTGGGTCTTAAAGAACTCAGACCCGACCGCGTTTATAATTTCCACCAGCCCGTTGTTTTGTTCGTCCACTGTATTGCATTCGGTACGGATTTAGAAGCAATTTTGGAGTACAAACTGAAAGCTCTCGGGGTTTTGGGCAGGACTTGGGCGAAAAGTAGATCTCACCAAACGAGACCTCTCAAGCTTTACGTTGATATTCAATGAGCCTCTTACCATGCGGTGATCACTGCCAGTCTTAACCCTGTTGATCATAGAAACATTGAATATATGCCTATTGGTCGTCAAAATGAAATCTATCTCGAGCTCATGACCACAGGGGTGCAGCCATTACCATTTCCTGGACGGGCGCTTCTTGAAAAAGGAGTTCATCATAAAGAGTCCCTCCATTTTCATGAAGTCAGCCAATCGCTGACCCCTTTGGTTCCGCTGTCAAAATCCAAACTGTCCAACTCTCAGTTCATCGCCTTCCTCCTGCCCAACCGTGCGTTGAAGTCCCCCATCACTACTGTGAAGTATGTTTTCGGAGCATGTATGGCATTAGAAATGTCGTCGTAAATAGCCTCCTCTTCATCGTCCAGGCGTTTCGAGTGTGGGGTGTACACCTGTATGACATTCAACGAATACCATTCGGTAATTCTGAGTACCCCTGTTCTGTTTGCCGCCCTGCTCAAAACGCTTTTGATCTTCACAATGTTGTTGACGAAGGACTTGTGGACTGGAAACCCGATACCGTGTTGGGACTGTAGGTCACCCTTCCGGTAACAGAGTAAGTTGCCGGAATTGAGGGTCATCGTATCCTCTCCCTCTTTTCGGACTTCTATAACCCTATAATACCCCAGCGCAACTTACTACTTCTTCCGCTCTATCAACTTCTCATCGGTTCTCAAGGTGCGCGCGTTATAGGTTGCCAGGTCCAGAGATCGTGAAGGTGGGTAGCTGGATCTCTGTCTGGATTCTTAGCACCCCCTGCTCTACCGTTACCGTCGCTGCTACCGGTGCCAGGAAGAATGGAGCCACCACTATAAAATCCTGAGCGTAGCGAGGGTTTCAAAAGTACGAGACGCCAAATAACTTTGCTGCCGTGCGCAACACAAAACTTTTCACCTCACTACAGCGAGGAAAATGCTAGGTGCAAGAAAAACAGCTAAAATAATATATTATATTAGTGTTTATAATAATAATAAAAAATGAGCCGTCGCGGGATGCCTGGCAGATGTGTAAACATAATAGAATAGAGTCGAACAGAATCGAATAGAATAGATTAGAAAGGAGACGAATAGAGTCAAATTGAAACGAAAAGAGTCGATTAGAGTCGAGAAGAGTCGAGTAGGGTAGAATAGAGAAGAAAAGAGTAGAATACAGTAGAATACAGTAGTACATAGTAGAACAGAGTAGAACAGAGCAGAGCAGAACAGAGCAGAACAGAGCAGAACAAAACAGAGTAGAACAGAGCAGAATAGAGTAAAACAGAGTAGAATAGAGTAGAATACAGTAGAACGGAGTAGAACAGAGCAGAACAGAGTAGAACACAGTATAATACAGTAGAACAGAGTAGAATAGAGTCGATGAGAGTAGAATACAGTAGAACGGAGTAGAACAGAGCAGAACAGCGTAGAACAGAGTAGACCAGAGTAAAACACAGTAGAATAGCGTAGAACAGAGTAGAATAGAATTGAAAATGAAAAGAGACGAATAGAGTCGAGTAGAGTGGAGTAGAGTCGAGTAGAGTCGAGTAGAGCCGATTAGACTCGAGTAGTGTCGAGTAGAGTCAAAAAGAGGCGAATAGAGTCAAGTAGAGTAAAATTGGATCGGATAATAATAGAATATAAATTAGTACTTAATAAAGTATTTTCAGTGAATTGTCGGTATAGAAAATTATTTAATAGAAAGGTTCGAATTTTAAAAACTCTTTCCACGCTAGCGGGTAAAATGCAATTTTGCACTCAGATTTCGAATGACAAACAGAATCTTTCCGAGCTTGTGAGGTGAAAATATATTTACGTTTCAGCGATTTGAACATTTTTAACACCAACTCTTTGATTAGGCTTAGTAATGCATTGTAAAAGATATTGAAATTAGTAGATCTGAAAGAAACGATAATATAATAGTACATTACTGCCGCGGTCTGTAATGACTGCGTTGCTGGCAGCGATGATGATGGTCGAGAACTTAACTAAGCAAAGCTCGAAGCCATCATAGCGTGGCCAGCAGGGCAGTCATTGCGGACCAAGGCTTGTATAGTGCTTTACTCGAACAATGCGAGGAATTTAAATAAAACCAGCTTAGTATAATAAGAATTTACTCAAACAATGCAACAACAACGACAACAACAACGACCACAGACACAACAGAATCAGAAACAGTAACAGAAACAAAAACAGAAACAACAACAACAATCACGATCACATCAGCTTTCAAACAGAAAAAAAACATCAAAATCGCTCCATTCGTCTGGGAGCTACAACGCCTCTCTTTTCGCGTTCGGGGTTAACGAACCCACGGAATAAATAATAGTGCTACGACAAAAATGGATTTTCAAAGGAAATTGCTGGCCGCAAAACACGACAATAATGAAATTCCATACAACTTTGCTGGCGCCTATTCAAGCAGCGCGGCAAGGTCGACTTTGCCCAAAGAAGGTTGTCGAAATAATGACCACATTACTAGTATTGTTTGAGTAATAGTATTTTATTCTCGAGTAGTTGAGTATATGTGGTTGTGTTACCAATTTTAGCCTAAGTAAAGCGTGTGATTTGGGTAGCATGTTTGCCTACTATTTCAACTCTGTACTGTGACTCCAAAAAATACCACAGTCCTGTGAACTGATTCCTTGGTTTTGTTCGACAAAAGTAATATAATTTAAATTGTACATTTTCAGAAGTTCACACATGAATTTGTACTTTATGAAATTGGGATAAGGCTCACAATATTCATCTAAAAAATACATAATCGTCAATAACAGCAACTATTGTGTTACGCACTTGTTTTAGCGATCATACGCTTGTGGCGATCTTTATAAAGCTTCTTTCTAGATCTGGGGTGTTTTTCTTTTGGTTTACACAATTTTTCATTCACTTACAAGCTCCAAGTCAACACGGACAATAGTAGCGCAGATCCATCTAGCAACGCGGCTCGCCGCGGAATGGTAGAATTGGCAGATACCGCGAAGCAAAATACGTTGATTGCCGTGATAGAGTAGTGCGGCACGAAATTGATATCGCTCCGAATTAAAGAGCGTAAGCGACATTCTAGAAATATCACAATTACACATAAATAGTTAGTCTTTCCAAAAAAATAGAACAAAGACACGATTTCTTATTACACAAGTGATATTTAGGTATAATTTCATATCGAAATACCATTAAATGTAGGATATATTTACGGAAACTTTGTGTCATTTGCCCATTTCTGCCCCTTAATCAAAATATTTCCATTAGAAAAGAAGAAACTAGCTGTGCTCCGCGGCCCTGCCCATTTATAAAACGTATTCATGTGTTACTCCAATATGTTTTGATGTGTTAGCGAGTACAACCAATCTACCAAAATTTGACAGATTTTTCGCTTTCACTTACTTTTTTCCGGGATTTATTGTACGAACTACTCGTACCTTACTACCTTGAGTACCTACCTACTTACCTACCTTTATTTAAAACTTCATCATAGTGAAGTGGAGTGAAAGAGAGTAATCGTCATTTTCCCGTTTTCCCGTGGCAATTTTTCCTATTCCGGGATAAAAAGTACCCTATGTTGTTCTTTGTTATACACAGTATCTACATACCAATTTTTATCAAAATCGGTCCAGCCGTTTTGGAGTGAAAACGCCCCAAACAACTAAAAAACGGACAATGTTTCACTTTAACAGTAGACAACGAATCTTTGTGGTTGTGAAATTAGGCTCTGTGAACGATTGCGCAGGTACAGCTGTGAGGATAAAACGGCATAAATTAAGAGCGAGATAGATGATGCGAAAAACATAAGCGAGTGAGCGAGGCAGTTGTACAATGCTCAGTTGTGAGGTGCTCAGTTGATAAAGCAGTATAAAGTAAGCGAAATAGTGAGCGTGGCAGTTATACAATGTTTTCTACGTCTTCAACATTGGGATTGCGCCTGAAAATAATAGTTTAAAAAAACTAAAAAACACGCTTTATATAGAAAACCAAACTAAAAAATAGAAAATAAATTTTAATAGTGTAAATAAGAAAAATATGTTTTATTTCAAAAAAATCGTGGGGTGCTTGGGTGGGTATAAATAGTTATAAATATTTCAATGACAGATATGAGAAGAAGGATTATCATTTCGATAATATCTTAAAAAGCACCCCACACTTTTTTTTTTAAATAAATCTTTTTTTCTTATTTACACTATTAAAATTTATTTTCTATTTTTTAGTTTGGTTTTCTATATAAAGCGTGTTTTTTAGTTTTTTAAACTATTATTTATTTTCTACGTTTTAGTTTGGTTTATTTATACGAGCGTTTTTTTTTTCGAATTATTATTTTGTCATCGGTCTTTGACAGGTGTGCAAAATTTGAATGAAATCTGACCGTTTAAAGTGGGTCAAAATAGCGTCCAAAGGAGTCGGTTACAAACATACAAACATACAAGTGAAGCTAATATAAAGCGTATAAAAAGGATAACTTCCGAGCTACAAAGATTGCACTTGCAGATAACTTCCGAGCTACAAAGATTCGTTGCGACTACTGTATATATTAGTCGGTATTGGTTCGCTAAGCAACCGTACTGCTAAAACCATTAATTAAACAGTAGAAGACAAGTGTAGTTATTTTAAATTCCAGGCACACTGCGTACTCGGACATCAAACACATGCGCCGCTACTGCGTGGACCGCGTGTACCGCGAGCGGCACGTGCAGGGGTTCCATCCGCGGGAAATACTAGAGTGCGCGTTTGACATCGTCACGCCGAAAACTGGTCAGTTATGTTACATTAGTTATAGTTTAAATAGTTAGTCATAGCTAGCTTTTGGCCGACTAAAGTTTATCGCGATTAAAAGCATCCTAAAGTAAACCACGATGATGAACTCCGGGCGTTTATAGCCGGTCGAGTTTGTGGTCTGTTCACTGACACCAGATGTTCGGGGGATAGGATTTGTCAGTTGTCTGACTGGAGTGATATCGCCTATAATACAAAAGTGAAGAAGTTGTTCCAGTTGTACGTAAGTACATAAAACTTCCTTGCTTGTCAAAAACCGTGACTTCACGTAAATTCAACGTCTAAGTTTTTAAAGAAAGAGTATTCAAAGAGGTAAATTGAAGTGGCAATTTCCATATTAAATAAATTCGACTTTTTTTTTTCGATGATATGAAAGGTACTCAATTAACTCAATTTTAAACCGAAAAGTAAAGGGTTTCTGCGGGATATGGGTCCAAAGTTATGTTAATATTGACGTAATTGGGTATCGAATATAGAGATATATTCGATACTGAGGCCAAAACTGTTTTGTCTATTTGTGTCTGTATCTTGACCGCGCATCGCATCGAAACGACTCAAATGAAACTTGGTATGATTTGAGTTCATACTACGAGGTAGGACATTGGATACTTTTCATCCCGAAAAATTAAAGGATTTCCGCAATATAGGAATTGAAAAACTACTAGACGGTTTTTTTGATGCAAATTGACACGGTCATATATCTATACTAATAAAGCAATAGGTACTAAACAGGCTGTACAAAGAAGATAATTAAAATCCAGTGATTTAGAAGCCGAGCAATTGATAAAACTATTTTTGACGGCTGAAGAAATTTTGATCAAATATTGGTTCTGGAATAGCACATTATGGTACTTTGAACCTAAAGAAAAGACCACGCGTGCGAAGCCGCGGGTGCAGCTATTGTTTTATAATTGTAATATTTAACGCTTCTTATCCTCTTTACAAATATTCTGTAGCCCACCAGAGTTCCATATTTTTAAGATACTAGGTATATTTAAGACCAAGATTTACATGTGAAAACAGATTAAATAAATAGAATTTCAAAGGCATGGAAAAAGATTGTAGTCGTTCTGTTTTTCAAATACGGCGACAAGACCTTTTTGAAAAACTATGTGCTCATTTCCCTCCTGAGTCATGTCTACAAGCTGTTTTCGAGAATCATCACAAATCGCCTTGCGCGGAGATTCGACGAATGCCAGCCCACAGAGCTGGCCAGGTTTCGAGGAGGATACGGCACCATAGACCCCATCCATACAAACGGCAGATTATACAGAAGACTGAAGAGTATAATCTGCCCCTGTGCTTAGCATATGTGGACTATGACAAACTATGTTTTGGAGTCCCTGCAACGATGCCAAGTCGACTGGTGGTATATTCAAGTGTTGAGATGTCTGTATGACGCCGCAACAATGACCGTCCAAGTACAGAACCAGGAGACTAAGCATAGAGGTGTGAGACAAGGGGACGGTATTTCTCCGAAATTGTTCTCTAATGCATTGGAGTATAATGTAATATTATGTAAAAAAAATATATGTTATGTTTATACATATGTGTGAGTACATCTCACACTTGAGATTTGCGGATGACATCGTCATTGTGGCAGAAACGTTGCATGACTTGCAACAGAGGTTGGACAGCCTAGCCGATTCGTCTTAATGCATGGGTTTCCGGATGAACTTGGACAAAACCAAGGTTATGTTCAACGAACATGTTATTCCGGAACCAATTGCTGTTAACGAAATTGCTCTCGAAGTTGTTCAGGAGTATGTTTACTTGGGACAAACTTTGCAACTAGGTAAAAACATCTTCGATAGAGAGACCCGCAGAAGTATACTGATGGGTTGGGCAGCATTTAGGATACTTCATCGAGTCTTCTCGTCGCCAATACTGCAAAGTTTGAAGACAAAAGTAATCAACCAATGCGTCCTGTTATGATATTTGGAGCCGAGTCGTGTACACTCACGGTACGACTAGTCCACCAATTTAAAGTCGCTCAGCGGGCTTTGGAAAGGACTACGAGTATGCTCGGAGTTTCTCTGAAAGATCGTATCCGGAATGAGGTGATCCGGTAGTGAACCAAAATTGTCGACATAGCCCTTAGGATTAGTAAGCTGAAGTGGCAGTCGTATCTGTCAAAGGACTGATAACCGTTGGGGTAGACGTGTTCTTAAGTGGCTCCGGCTAGGTGAAGCGACGATATACGGACTACAGTTGGAAGAGAAAAGCCGAAGTTCTGTCTTAGTGGCGTGCTTTGGGAGAGGCCTATGTCTAGCTGTGGACTGACATGTATGGGCTAATTATGATGTTGGCACTATTAACATTTCTGCGAACTGTAAACCTCGTGAGCACAGACTTTTTTGCAACAATCTAGTAGTGCACAGTAGCGCCATCTAGTAACCTTAATGTAAAACTAACAATAATAACCAAGGTGCTCCATCAATCCTTATCTAGTAGGTAAAGGGCTGATTCCACTAGTAGAAACTTTAAAGACTGCATTTTGAGGAGCTATTCTTTCTGCTCATCACGCCGAAGATCCTCATCAGATCTTCACCAAATTTTAATGAAACCATCTTAATGTTACTGGCTTTCAAATAAAAAAATAACCACCAAAATCGGATCTAATAAGTTGGAGATATTCAGTAGCCCCTTTTTTGCCTTTTTCTGGAGGAAGTTTTTGCCTTTTTCCCAATAAAAACTCGATCCACGATAAATTAAAAACTTTGATTCTGTACACCAAGTTTCGTCCAGATCGATTGTAAAATACAACCTGCAGAGTTCCAACAAACTGTCAGATGAAAGCAAATTGATTGTACTTGAAGCAGAGACGTGAGCTCGCTTCGCTCACTCGGTCAATTAAGAACAAATGCAATATTAATTAACATTTTACAGATTCCCTGTGGCCCGACGCTGAACTTCTAGTAGCGGCGAGTCGCGCGGCGTTAGAATGCTCCCTAAGAGTGGCGCTGCAGCTGAACCACACCGAGCTCCTGCGCACACTTCTGGTTTCCTGCGGAGTGCCGCTGGACAAGCATGTGGACATATATCCGGTGCTCGTTGACGTCAGATTAGGTTAGTAGATCGAAGGAACGCAAAAAAACTATATACGAAAATTTTCGCAAAATTATTTACTTACTAAAATACCACTTTTAAGAGGTAAAAGCGAAATATTTTGCGAAAATTGTTGACAATTGTTTTACGAGGCATGCCTTTTAAGTTCTGTCGTTTCCATATTTCCCGGCAATTTTGAATTTGGAACTGTTCTATATTCGAATGTGTTTAAATTTTGAATTTCAAAACAGTTGAAAGTATTAGGATTAATGCTATCGTTTAGTCACAGCGTCGATTGTAATCTGTCAGGTTACGTACGAAAATGAATCTTTATGGTATTTAGAATTCCAGCGTGGATATACAAGTGTTAGTGACAAATCTCGCGAATGACGCCCAAAATCCGCCTTCACTGAAGATAACATCATTGCTGTGAGACGAAGATCGTCATGTGACATATCGAGAGATAGAGGCTCTATTAGGCATCTCAGGGACAACCATTCAGAAGATCTTGCATGAAGCGCTTGGTGTGAGAAAGCTAGTTTGCCGTTGGATACCGCATCTGCTTTCCGACGATCACAAGGCGGCCCGCGTCAGATGGTGTAAGAAAACTCTGCAAAGGTTTAACCGAGGAGAGTCAAATCACGTCTACGACATCATCAGTGGTGACGAATCTTGGATCTATGCTTACGATCCTGAGTCCAAACAACAATCTACAATCTGGGTCTTTCAAGACGAGCCAAAGCCGACTAAAGCCTATCTCACCTCTCCCTGTGTCTTCGACTTCAATAACTTACCTCGCCTATAGCTCGGGCGGGTAAATGTCGCGAATAAAATGGCTTATTTTATGCAACTGCACAATCTACTATTTTTCCCAGGTCGCATAACCAATCTTCAACTGCAAACCCACCTCACCTCTCTCTGCGTCACGCGTCGTGACATCTCTAACCTTCTCCGCCTCATGGAGGCTGACGTACACGTTCACGAACTGAAAGAGCTTGTCACGCCGCTCGTCAAACACGCGAAGTGGGGGAAACGTGTCACACACGCCATCCATGAGTTACAAGCTGTGTGCCGTGACGCTAAAGCGCTGGGATGTGAGGTTAGTGTTTTTAAAATTTTATAATAGCGCCATCTACCGGTGAGTCTTAAATCTAATCTTGTAAAGCATGCCAAGCTGAGTAAAAGTGTCATGCACCCTGTCCACGAGTTAAAAGCTGTATGTTGTAAAGTGCTGTGATATGAGGTTAGTGTTTATATAATTTTATTGTATAAACAGAGCCATCTACCGGTGAGTCAATAAACGAATTGAAGGAAAAGCTATAGGATCAAAGTTACTCCATTTACTAAAAATCTCCAGAAGCACGCCTAGTGAGCGAAACTTGTCACACACGCTATCCTCAAGTTACTAGCTGAGAGTCTTCAAGCTTAACTAATGAGATGTGCGTTAAGTGCTAATTTAATTGTATTGACGCCATCTACTGGCGAATCGATAAAATAATCGAGGAAAAGGTTTGAAGCACACCATTTGTGGGAATCGTGTCACGTACGATGTCCATGAGCTACAAGCTGTTTGTCGTGACGCTTAGGCCGTTGTCCACTGCAACCGAAAACGACAACCTATATGTCGGTCCGATATAGCGGGCTATGCATTTGTACTATCGTCTGTCCTCGAAACCTCCGACATCTAAAGGCTGCCATACCGGGCCGAGAGATCGGTTTTTGTTTTCACTTAAACAGCCTTTAGCGCTGGGATGTAAGGTTCTTGATACAATTGTGAAATAGCGCCATCTACCGATAAGTTTCAAACATAATAGAGGGAGAGCCTCGTCATATCCCTATAGGCCAAGAGCCCGCGACGATCAGACCTTCGTTATCTTATAAAACCTAAAAGTTTATCTGCCTATGTCCCTAATACAGGTAAAACGATCCGCGACTATGAAGTCACGGTGGCTTTGAAAGGTAATAGGTAGCAAAGGTGTATAAAATTGCACTTTAAATTCGTTAAAGTGTAAGCTCAGTCTTTATATATTTTATTTGTAATCATATTAGAAATCGCGTCGCCCATTGTCAGACACTTAGTACAGTGGCAATTGAACATTATCTTTCCTCAAGAGTTTACTGGACGAACTTAACCCTAAAAATAAAACTGTTTTTTTAGGGTCAATGTCGCCTTTGTACTTCTACTATATAAAAAGTACTGTTTGTTTGTTTGTTCGACTTCTATGCCTGTGCGCATCACTGCACGCATCCGATTAAGTTGAAATTTTCTACATTTGTAATTGGTACATGCGTGAAGGCTTTCGATATGAAAAATATTGAAACAAAAAAAACATTGAAAGACGCATCTATAGTTATAATATTGCAGTTAGTCACAAAAAAAAAGATAGAGGCTTTGCGACGCATCTATATTTATAATATTGCAGTTAGTCACAAAAAAAAAGATAGAGGCTTTGCGACGCATCTATAGTTATAATATTGCAGTTAGTCACAAAAAAAGATAGAGCCTTTGCGACGCATCTACTCGTATAGTTATAATATTGCAGTTAGTCACAAAAAAAGATAGAGCCTTTGCGACGCATCTATAGTTATAATATTGCAGTTAGTCACAAAAAAAGATAAGAGGCTTTGCAATGCATCTATAGTTATAATATTGCAGTTAGTCACAAAAAAAGATCTTTAAAAACATTGATAGAGGCTTTGCGACGCATCTATAGTTAGAATATTGCAGTTAGTCACAAAAAAAAGATAGAGGCTTTGCGACGCATCTATAGTTATAATATTGCAGCTAGTCACAAAAAAAGATAGAGCCTTTGCGACGCATCTACTCGTATAGTTATAATATTTCAGTTTGTCACAAAAAAAGATAGAGCCTTTGCGACGCATCTATAGTTATAATATTGCAGTTAGTCACAAAAAAAGATAAGAGGCTTTGCAATGCATCTATAGTTATAATATTGCAGTTAGTCACAAAAAAAAGATAAGAGGCTTTGCAATACATCTATAGTTATAATATTGCAGTTAGTCACAAAAAAAAGATAAGAGGCTTTGCAATGCATCTATAGGTATAATATTGCAGTTAGTCACAAAAAAAGATAGAGGCTTTGCGACGCATCTATAGTTATAATAGTGCAGTTAGTCACAAAAAAACTGTACAATGAAAATAGTCTGTAAGATACTGAATAAGAAAAATTAAAAGATTTGAAAAATGGTATATGTCTGTTCGCGCATCACATAAACTTACTGAAATTTGATTTTCACTGTTGGATAGCTTAGGTTTTTACATAAAACTCGTGTACTTGTATTTAATCAGAAGAGTAAAAGCCGGGCAATCGATACAAAATATTTGTCTTTTTTCCTGGGTGCATAAAGGCTATCTATGTAGACATTTTTCTAAAACAAAATTTGATTAGCGCGGGATCTATTTTACACCAGTACGCGGAATTCAAAATCTTTGATTGCAATGGAAATCGCACTCGCACCTACGGTAGACTTTTAATGTGTCTGACAACGTGTAAGAACCTACGAAACTGACTGATTTCTGAGAAAACATCTTTTGATAGTTCCTCAAGTATCATATACAAAATTCAGCTTTTATACTATAACGTAAGTATAATTATAATTTATTATAATTTAAGGGTGTTTGACAGGGGGTTGCCACTATACTAAGTGTCTGACAATGGACGACATGATTTCTAATATTATCGAAATAAAACTGAGCTTACACTTTAACGAATTTGAAGTACAATTTTATACACTTTTGCTACCTGTTCCCTTTCAAAGCCACCGTGATCCAGACTTCATAGTCGGGGATCGTTTAACCTGTATTAGGGGCATACACTGATAAACTTTCAGGTTTTATAACATAACGAAGGTCTGATCGTTGGCTCTTGCTCTACTACTGAAACACGCCACGTGGTGTTTACCTTTTATACATGTGATTTACGAGTTGCGTGAGATGTATATTAGCGACATTAGTAGCAGTAGGTAGTGGGCCGCCTCACCTCACCATCCAATGCGTCACTCAACTAGGAACTTAATATGTCGATCCAAAAGTTGTCTGGAAAAGATTACATTTATAGCGATGTACAAATTCTTATTTTTAACCGAGTACGGCGAAGCAAGAGAAGGGTAATGAGTTTAACAGTCTATTTATATGGAATATTCCACCATAGCGTCGCCCTTATTGATCTGATTTTGACAAGCGAGGTATTCGCCTTCAGGTGAGTGACTTAGGCAATTTTTTTACCTGGCTACTGCGAAGCGAAGGAAGTACAACTTGGTCTGATTTTAAGAATCGAGGTATCAATCGATTCGTCTTTATTTATAGTGTCATAGGCTATTTTTTTACCCGAGATAGGGCGAAGCAATGGTAGGTTGTTCAAACTAACAACTTGGTTTGATTTTATGAAGCGAGGTATCAAGTGTCATTGGCTATTTTTTACCCGAGATAGGGCAATGGTAGTTTGTTCAAACTAACAACTTGGTCTGATTTTAAAAAGCGAGGTATCAATCGATTCGTCTTTATTTATAGAGTCATAGGCTATTTTTTACCCAAGATAGAGCGAAGCAATGGTAGGTTGTTCAAACTAACAACTTGGTCTGATTTTAAAAAGCGAGGTATCAATCGATTCGTCTTTATTTATAGAGTCATAGGCTATTTTTTACCCGAGATAGAGCGAAGCAATGGTAGGTTGTTCAAACTAACAACTTGGTCTGATTTTAAGAAGCGAGGTATCAATCAATTCGTCTTTATTTATAGTGTCATAGGCTATTTTTTACCCGAGATAGGGCGAAGCATTGGTAGGTTGTTCATACTAACAACTTGGTCTGATTTTAAGAATCGAGGTATCAATTGATTCGTCTTTATTTATAGTGTCATAGGCTATTTTTTACCCGAGATAGAGCGAAGCAATGGTAGGTTGTTCAAACTAACAACTTGGTCTGATTTTAAGAAGCGAGGTATCAATCGATTCGTCTTTATTTATAGTGTCATAGGCTATTTTTTACCCGAGATAGAGCGAAGCAATGGTAGGTTGTTCAAACTAACAACTTGGTCTGATTTTAAGAAGCGAGTTATCAATCGATTCGCCTTTATTTATAGTGTCATAGGCTATTTTTTACCCGAGATAGAGCAAAGCAATGGTAGGTTGTTCAAACTAACAACTTGGTCTGATTTTAAGAAGCGAGGTATCAATCGATTCGTCTTTATTTATAGTGTCATAGGCTATTTTTTACGCGAGATAGGGCGAAGCAATGGTAGGTTGTTCAAACTAACAACTTGGTCTGATTTTAAGAAGCGAGGTATCAATCGATTCGTCTTTATTTATTGTGTTATAGGCTATTTTATAAGTACCCGAACGTAGTCGGGTTTTCGTTTTTGTACTTATGCCTTGCAAGCTGTATTTTTTTGTTTATATTCATGTACCCTAAATATTTACCCGTCTAATTTCCAGTGCCCAGTAACAGTAGCACCGTTCCTCGCGTACAACGCTACGCAGCACAATGGCGTGTTCTGGCAGATGTCGGTGATATACGACGACCATAAGCCGAAAGCAAAGCACCGGTCGGGAGACCTGATAGCAGCTGGCGGAAGGTAAGAACTAACGCATAATATACCAGAACCTTCACAGCGTCCCAGTATTATCTAGAACTAGCTGCGCGCCGCTGTTTATCTGCGTGAGGGATGATGATAATGATGATGATGAAAAGTATCCTATGAATTATTGCAGGGTATAAGGTACCTCCATTCGAAATTTCATCAAAATCCGTCTAGCGGTTATCGAGTTAAAACTCCCTAAACAAACAAACAGACAACGTTTCACTGTTATATTTTTGTATGGATATTCTAGATCAATCCTTCTAGAACCGACCAGAGACCTGATCGTTTTCTAAGAATCGACCGGCGTAACAATAGTGTCTGAATAAAATGACTGTGACATACAGACGGACATAATGAAACTATAAGGTTCCTTGTTTGACTACGGAACCCTAATAAATAGTAAGTCAATAATCTTCACTTCCCGATTAGCTATCCGGCTGAAACTTTCAGGGTAGCTCACAAACCGATGACAAAGCATTTTTTTTTAAATTAAAAACATTTAAAGTGACAATGAAATTAAAAAAAAGTGATAAAAGCTTTCTTTTTAAATTTTATATTATAAATTATACTTATTTATATTAGTCGTGGCGCGGTCCACTAGGTTCCAGTGACGTCACATTTTAATAAACAAGGGATTACTGTTAAAACTGATCTTACTCTCTTTGCATAAAAATAAAATATTTTTTACCAAATAATAAAAAAACAATAATAAATACAAAATTAATACATTTGTTTTTGTTAGTACAAAATATCCATAAGAATAATCTTTCAGGATGACATCAATCCTGAACATATTTTCAAGTCTTTATTATTTCAAGTCTATTACCATTTGCATTTGCATTTTTCAAGTCCGTTACTATTTGCATTTGCATTTTTCAAGTCTGTTACCATTTGCAGGTACGACGCTTTAGTAGAACAATTCTGGAAAGTGGCTCGTACGGAGAAAGACCAAGACAACTCAGAACTCAAATCCAGCTCGTTCGGGTTCTCCATGTGCTTGGAACGTATGGCCGCCATTTTGAAGAAGATGGAGATTGAATTGCCTCTGCCATCAGCGAGGAATGAAGAGGTAAGGGGTTAATGAAACTAATCTAAACGCGGGCACAGCTAGTACTTATGATAAAGCAGTAAGTACCAAAAAGTCTGTACAATGAAGATAATAATCAAAAATTGTCTACGGAACTTAAAATAAGCCACTGAACAAGTTTTGTTTTTACATCCTGTTTGTTTGTCTATTTGTTTTTGCCTCACGTAAAAACTACTGTACTTATTGCCATGTGGTTTTCTCATATGGATAGCTTAAGGTTTGTCTTAAAATCTGGTGTACTCTGTATTTCAATCCGTAAGGAACAAGCCATATAAACGATAAAACACTCTTTGACGGCTGGACGTTTTTCGATGAACTGTAGTACAATTGTACTGTAAAAGTACTTTAGGTCCTGGAATAACACATAGGTTACTTTTAACACGGATAAATGACCACGCGGGCAAAGCTGCGGGCACAGCTAGTTACAAATATAATCTACAAATCCTATTGATAAATACACTTCTGCGACTTCCGTTCAGAATAGCAACCGACTGTAAAAGCTCAGTTAAACCATAGTACACTCATCTTAAAGGAAAGTAGAGTAACAAGGAGTAAGCGGCTGAATTAATGCACGCGGTGCGGGGGCCGGGAGGAGGGTTCTCGGAACCGTTTGAAACCGAAGGCTAATAGCGAGTGCCGCGCATGAAGTATCTGCACGTAATATTTTTGTCTTCAATCAAATTCATTCGAAATTCAATAATAAACATTAGACGCCTGAAAGTCGTACTTCTCTCCATTGGCGAGCCTCCTGGTACGTCTCGGACAACTGAAAAACGAATAAAAAAACTGACTTCAAATCGTATAAAACAAAGAAACTTTTTTTTTATGTATGTGCTACGCCGAAACCAACTAAAGTAAGTAAATATGCACAGACCTCAAAAAAAAATTTGCCCAAGAAAATTAAGTACTTATTCCGATGGCTACTAAAAAGTCACGCTGGAAACAGATAACAGTCCATATCTCTTAAACTACTGAACCGATTTTGATTAAACTAACTATTCTCTAAGTTAAAATATACTGAAACTATTACAAAAAGAATGATTGCAATCAGATTTGTAGTTTCCCAGAAATACGGGAAAAAACACACATACATAGGTACATACATTCGCATAATTTGGTATATTTGTACAGATACTCATATATACTAACATAAAACATATGAATGTAACACATTTTTGACAATATAAACATATACATACAAACATACATACATCCACGACATTTGGTACATTTGATTAGTTACCTGTAGACATATTTTTAACAATTACATACATACACATCAACTTAAAACCTTCCTTTTTTTAAAGACGGTTTTAAATGGCCCCAATATATTATTGTAGTGAATATGGATGTCTAAAAAACTAAAAAAAAAAATTTTTTTTTTTTTAATTTTTATCTATAGTTTTCTAAATGGTCCAGGGTTGCCATAATGGTTGTAAAAAACGCGGACAATCCAGACGAATTCAAAGATACCTTTTCATTTTTTATTCGTTAAAGTAGTTTACGCGCTGAGAGGGAACATACGAAACGTACAAATACCTACAGTAGTCGCAGCGGAAGTATGTGTCTCGGAAGTTATCTGCTAGTCGCTGCGCAAACTGCTATTTTTCAGGCGCAATCCCAATGTTGAAGGTGAAGACAACATTGTATAGCTGCCTTGCTCACTCGCTTTTTCACATATTCTATCTCGCTCTTTAACCCCACAGCATTACCTGCGCAATCGTTCACAGAGCCTAACTTCACTAACATATAGATTGGCTGCGACTACTGTACAAACATTCAGCGTGCATACTTTCACTGCTAAAATTTTAACCCTCCCTAATTATAGGCGGGTATAAAACCGCCAGTGGCAACCCTTGGTCTCAAACTTGGAACAATCTATTGTTCCAAGTTGACAGTAGTGGAAATATACTCCGGATTGCTGTCATCCTAAAAGTATGTCTAATTAAATATCAGACTATAAACATCTTTAATTTTGATTAAGTAATCAAAATTAAAGATGTTTAAAGTTTAAAGTCATGTAATAGGAAACGCTCTATGATTGAAAGTAGGCCTCGTGACGTAATTTTTGACAGTCCACCCTTATCTTTATAAATAGCCCAGCCTTATCTTTATCAACAGTCTACCCTTATCTTTATGAACAGTCCTCCCTTATCTTTATTAACAGCCCACCCTTATCTTTATCAACACTCAACCTTTATCTTTATCAAAAGTCCACCCTTCCTTTATCAACAGTCACACTTATCTTTACCAACAGTCCACCCTTATCTTTATCAACAGTCCGCCCTTATATTTATCAACAGTCCGCTCTTATCTTTATCAACAGTCCACCCTTATCTGCATTTGCGTGTGGGGCGCGGTCGGCGGCGGGCGCGACGGCGTCGCCGCCGCCCAGCGCGCACAGCTAGCGCGCGAGCTGTGGCACGCGGGGTACACTGCGTGCGCGTGGCCGTCGCACAATGCAGACACGCACGAACTGAAGCGGCCGTGCATTGTGTTAACGCAGAATGATTCAAGCATGAGAGCTGTCTGCGACGATACAATGAGGTGAGGTAAAAGTTTAGCCTACCTTAGCTTAGTTTTAAAGTTACCACCGCGCATATTGTTGACTCGGATGAGGCTCTTCGGCTTATAGACGAGCGACGGGAGCAACAGCAAGCCACACCGTCTGAAAAAAAGAGAGCTCAATCAGAAAATCAGTAAGATCGTGCGACGTGACCTCCGATGCACAAACACTCGCCGAATAGAAAAGGCAATTGAGCAAATTCGCGGGCAAAAGTCTTCGCCCAGTAATTGAGTAGATCCCATCTGACGAAGCTCAAGACCAATAATGGCACAACCGTCGTCTCTAAGCCGGAGATCCTTTCTGAGATCGAAGACTTCTATGGCCGATTGTACGAGTCGCATGCTTCTAGACCCGAACCCAGCACAGATGATTCCCGCGCAATACCAACCAGCCACTACACAGATGAACTGCCCGACGTCAGCCTAGACGAGATTGAGATGGTGCTCAAACAACATAAGAATGGAAAGGCCCCCGATGAGGATGGTATAACTTCGGAGCTGTTGAAAGCAGGGGGGAAACCTGTACTCCGGGAGCTTCAGGGGTTATTTAGTCCTTAACAGTCGGAGAACTCCAGAGGCGTGAAGCAAGAGTATGGAAGTAATCTTCTTTAAAAAAGGGGATAAAAATCTTTTAAAGAACTACCGACCTATTTCACTCTTGAGCCACGTCTATAAGTTGTTTTCGAGGGTCATCTCAAATCGTCTCGCAAGAAGACTTGTCGAATTCCAGCGTCCTGAACAGGCCGGGTTTCGCGGAGGATTTAGCACTATGGACCACATACACACAGTGAGGCAGGTTATACAGAAGTCTGAGGAGTATAACCAGCCTCTGTCTCTTGCTTTTGTGGACTACGAGAAGCCTTTGACTCCGTTGAAACCTGGGTGGTTCTGGATTCTTTGCATCGTTGTCAAGTGTATTGGGTTATTGCTTTTATCGGAACTGCTCTCGAACTTGTTCAGGAGTATGTTTATCTGGGGCAAACTTTGCAACTAGGCAAAAAAAACTTCGAGAGAGAGATACCCGCAGAAGAATACAGCTGGGCTGGGCAGCATTGTCGAGTCTTCTCGTCGCCAATACCGCAAAGTTTGAAAACAAAAATCTTCAACCAGTGAGTTCTACCTGTTATGACTCACGTTACGACTAGTCCACCAATTTAGGGATGCTCAACGGGCCATGGAAAGGGCTATGCTCGGAGTTTCTCTGAAAGATCGTATACGGAATGAGGTGATCTGGCAGAGAACCAAAGTTATCGACATAGCCCTTAGGATTAGTAAGCTCAAGTAGCAGTGGGCTGGTCATATCTGGCGAAGGACTGATAGTCGTTGGGGTTGACGTGTCGTGTTCTTGAGTGGAGACCGCGACTCGGTAAACGTAGTGTAGGACGCCGTCCAACTAGGTGGAACGATGATATACCTACGCAAAGTGGCTGGCAGCGGTTGGAAGAGAGGAGCCGAAGGTCGGGCTCAGTGGCATGCTTTGGGAGAAGACGATGTCCAGCAGTGGACTGACACAGTCTGATGATGTGAATAGTTTATCTTATCTCTATCAACGTTTGCCATACGGCATCCTTGCTTAGTTAATTAATACAAGTGACTTTAAAATGATTTTTGTTTCAGAGTACGAGAGCACAAGGTGCCATACATTGATGTCCTAGATTTCGTAAAACAGCAACTTCATCCGGACACCAATCGATATACCGAAGGTAAACATAATCATTTTATAGCGTATGTTTTAAACCTACACTACTGGTTGAGTTTTTGATGTGTAATCCGCTCGCTTTCCTTATACCTGTGGGAGTCATTTCATGAAATGTGTAACTGGAAGTGTAATAGGAAGCCGAAGAAGCGCACGCGGTGCTATCAAGCTAGAAGCCATCACTTTTTTTATAGTGCAAAATAAACACTTCAGTTGGGAATAGAACTCAGGTACTTCAGACTATCAGCCGAACGGTTCCCGGCTGATCTATCAAGACATAAGTTTTGCTGACAAAAAGTAAGATCAGATAGGTCAGATGAAGTAGTTGCTGATTCATAGTTGACCAATGAGCGCGCGCGGTGCTAGAGTATGTTAATGTGTACCCTCTTATTTAACTTCTTTTGTATTTATGTATCTATATATTTCTGTCAGTCCTGGAATCTTGCAATTCAAATTTCGAACACTGCCCGATTAGCTATCCGGCTGAAACTTTCAGAATATCTCACAAATCGATGACAAAGCAAAAGACTTAAAGGTAAACTTAAAAATATAAAAAGTGTCAATGCTCATAAAAGCTTATTTTTTAAATTATACTTTTTTATAAACAGGCACAGGCAGATCAATAAGTTGGAACGAGAGCGAGAAACCGAACAGCCCCATCATATCAGTTACTTTTATAACGGCCAGCGACAAGATGACCAAGAACTCGAAGAGGTCGTGCGAGAGTCAGGTCAGTATTTTACTTTCATTATCAAACTAGGTGTTCCTCCGGCTTCGCTCGCGTGGCCGTTGGGCCGTTGGGTTAAACAGCGTGACCACTTTTGGTAGATTTCTACTTTTCTAATAGATTATTTGGTTGGTCAAAATACTTTAGTAGAATTTAGCATTATTTATCTCTCGCTAGATGGCGTTGGCGACAATTTTGGTAACAAATTCGTTACTTATAGTATTACATTATTGGTAGTATTTTCGTCATTCTTGATATTCTTTATTATAAATTACAGCTAATGATACAAAGAAAATGGACCGCTTTATTTAGATTTATCTGCTTTAATAATGGGACAGATTAAATCTGAATATTATGTCAACACAGCCAAGTGCCAACATCATAACAAAAAAAAAGTCACTCAGCTTTTCGTTCAAACGTAAAAAAAAAAAAAACACGAACGAACTAAACATTCGCTCGTGGTTTGTGTATTTTTACGGTAAAACGATGTTTTTACCTACTTTCGATTCCGTAAATACCAAAAGTAACGCGAGCGCAATCTCTTGACGAAAGTACTAAAATGACAATGTCTAGTGGAAAACTGCTCATTGGAAGATGGCAAATAATGGCAATACATTTACAAGATCGCAATAATCATTAACATGACATTGATCGGGGATTTCCAATATAGTTAAATAGTAACACTGTAGAGCAAAATGAACTTTGTTGCCTTAGTGATAATGTTTAATTTTAATAAATGTATCTTTGTGATTTCTATCTCTTCTTTATTTCTATGAATATATTTTTTATTCGGCGACTGATTTGAAGTGTGATCGATTTTTTACCGATTTAACAATAAATTTTACCAGCCGTTTTACCGGCCATTATGCATGCAAAAGAAAATTATTCATTAGTATGAACTCGATAGAAAATAAAATCAAAGGTAACGCAACTTTATGCTTAAAACATTGATTGGAAAGAGACCCCGTCACTAACTGATATCAAAGATATACCAAGAGAAAGAGCTTATTATGATTGAGAAAATGGCACTTTTTAATTCAAGGCTTTGGTTTTCATACAAATAAATAAAAACCTTAAATTTTACTCCCGAGATTTATCATCTTTCCCGCTTCAGCCGTTCAAAATTCAGCCGTTCAGCCGTCATATAGTTTTTATAGATTGCTCGGCTTCTACTCACCGGGTTGAGATAACTCTTGTTTAAGATCCTACCCTACGCCCCACATGCATCATATCATCAGTCGAAATACGAGGGGGGGACAGGGGGGAACCTGGCAGTTAGTTATTTTAGTGCTCGCAAAGAATTAACAAATATGGAAACAGTTACATCTCCGTAAAGTTTCTTGGAATGGGTCTTGGTTTTCTCTCTTCTCTGACGGGAGTATTTCCGAAGCACCGCTAGGGTCAACAGGGTTTTTTTTTTTTTTTTTCTTGGAAACAGTTACATCTCCGTAAAGTTTCTTGGAATGGGTCTTGGTTTTCTCTCTTCTCTAACGGGAGTATTTCCGAAGCACCGGTAGGGTCAGAAGGGATTTCATTTTTTTTTTTTTTTTTCTTGGAAACAGTTACATCTCCGTAAAGTTTCTTAGAATGGGTCTTGGTTTTCTCTCTTCTCTAACGGGAGTATTTCCGAAGCACCGGTAGGGTCAGAAGGGATTTCATTTTTTTTTTTTTTTTCTTGGAAACAGTTACATCTCCGTAAAGTTTCTTGGAATGGGTCTTGGTTTTCTCTCTTCTCTAACGGGTAGGGTCAGAAGGGATTTTTCTTTTCCAGTGTGAGATTTAACTATGTTTGCACATGAAAGGGAAATTTCCTTTCTCAAACTCAAATCATACTTAGTTTACCTAAGTTCATTGATTTGATCTATTTATAATATTTTATGTACAATACGTACATAAAATATTGTTGAGATGTTAAATTTCCCATGTAATTGCTAATTTACAATTAAAAATAAACACAAGGCGTCAACTTATTATTAAGCCGGGACCAAACGGTAAACTATGCGTTACTCCAAAGAGCGGTGGTAACCTAACGATTCAATAGTGCAAGTTAGGATCAAACGATACCGGGTTCGGTCCTAGGTTGTTTTTTCTAAATTAAGTGCGATTTTTCAATTGCTTCGGAGGGTTAAGCTGTCGGTCCTGGCTATGTATTAATAGCAGTCGTTAAGCCATGTCAGAGGTCCTTGTGCGGCCTGACAAACTGACCCCAGAGGGCAGCACTACCGCATAAAACTGACCCCAGAGGGCAGCACTACCTCATAAAACAAACTTACACTTTGTCATAAATAAATGTATATATTTTTCTTTACTCCACAGATAAACACTCAAATCACGTCGACATTAGTAACTCTCGGGCTGCAGCCCGTGCTGTCCCGCGTGCGTGTTAGCGCGGTTGCGGTCGCGTGCGAGGCCGCGTGCGTGCGCGCGCTGGCGACGCATCTCTCCGCACCGCTCCACGCACACGACTTGCCGCACGCCGCGCTCGCAACCGCGCTACTGTAAGTTTTCCAAGTCAATTTATTTTATTGTGTGTCTATCTTCGCCCCGCGGCTTTGCACGCGTACAAATTTATTTTGCCCCATCCACCTACCCTACCCCGTCCCCACTAAAACCACTACCAACAACGCCCCCCACAAACCACCTTCAATATATATATATTTTTTTTTTTTTTTTTTTTTTTAATAAGAATATCGTTTTTTTTTTTTTTTTTTTTTTTTGTTTCTAAGTCTGGATGACTTTTTTGCCCATAAACCCTCTTGGGCGTCATCAGAAGACACTAACAAAGTTTCATAACAATCTGATCAATGGTTTATGAACGCCTAGAGTACAAACATACAAACATTCTCTTTATATATAGATAGACTAGCTGTTACCCGCGACTTCGTACGCGTAGATTTCGTCCCAATTTGCATCCCGCTGTGAAGAGTAGAAGAGGAATAATGCTTGCAACGTAGCAAGGCTCGCGGCGCACGCGTTTGCGTTCAGTCGCACGGAGTGGCAACAGCGCTACTGAAACGCTCGCCTCTACCACCATTTTGTGTTCTGTTACGTAATTTGAGCATCATGTTCGGTTCGGTTGTATTGTTACTGCGGAAAGTTATGTTTTTGGGTTGTATGAATGTGGGTATGTATGTTTATATGTTCTTTTGGCGCGTCCTACAGCCTAAACAGCTTGATCGATTCTGATAAATAAGGTTTCATTGGATGCGGCTTAATCACGAGAGTGACATAGGATAAATATGAAATGTCACTTAATCACGAGAGTGACATAGGATAAATATGAAATGTCACTTAATCACGAGAGTGACATAGGATAAATATGAAATGTCACTTAATCACGAGAGTGACATAGGATAAATATGAAATGTCAAGAAAACTAATATAAACAAATATTCACTTTATACTTTTCAGAGACGACCGGTTGCTCTAGTGGCTAGATTTCCTAGGTACGAAATCAACCGGTCGCGGGTTCGAATCCTGCAATATGCAATCATTTGTGCGATGAGCAGAAATGTTTGTTTCCAAGTTAGGGATGTAATATTCTTATCTATGTATGTTTATCCGTTATCTAGTGCCTTTAGTACAGGGTATCGTAGTTTGGGACTAGGTAATTGGTGTGGAAATGTCCCGAATATATATATATATATATATATATATATATATGCCATATAGCTTATGTTAGCAAAGAACAATATTTAGAAAAAAAAGGCACCTTCAATTGAAGAAGGCGGCTAACGCACCCACCCCTCGAAGTCGAAAATTTGATTCTTTCGTAAGACCTCATAACAAAGCAATACAAATCAAAACATCTGATAAGGTACATGTGGGTAATATGGTCACGTTATGCTTTGAAGCTCAAAAATAAAAAAACTTAAAAGAAGACGAGGATAAATAATACTCAGTTATAAACTTAAATTATTATACTATGAAAAACAACCACGAACTAATGCAGTAATTAGGAACTTCTCAAATAACCAACATTAAA
Organism: Alsophila aescularia; assembly: GCA_946251855.1. Lineage (NCBI taxonomy): Eukaryota > Metazoa > Arthropoda > Insecta > Lepidoptera > Geometridae > Alsophila > Alsophila aescularia. The sequence continues at coordinate 33,519,968 of OX276373.1, forward strand.
AAAAAACTTGTTTAATGCAGGTGCAGTAAATATGGTCAGTTTGTGTCCATACATGTGTCCATACTTTTCCGGACGGTGTATTTGGTGCTGGAGGATTCTTCTTAGAAAACACAATGCTGTGGGTTTTTTTCTGGCTTTTCATTGTTTTGCGTCATGGCGTTGTAGTTTTGAATACTTTTTCAGGGGTTTCCATCATGATATATGTCCATATTTCAAGTTGTCCATATTTCAAGTTGTCCATATTTCCAGTTGTCCATATTTCGAGTTGTCCATATTTCGAGTTGTCCATATTTCAAGTTGTCCATATTTCAAGTTGTCCATATTTCGAGTTGTCCATATTTCGAGTTGTCCATATTTCAAGTTGTCCATATTTCAAGTTGAGACTTGTTTACTTTTCTAATTAATTATCAAAACACTTTATACTTAAAATTTTGCGGGAACGACGCATTTTAAACAAATTTAGAAGGCAAACGTCAAACTCAGTCCGAACGATGTTTTTGATCTGGCAAAATGATGAAGTTAAACCAGTTGCGATGCGAATTCTAATATTTGGTTCTAATGTTTGGTAATAGGCTATAAAAAACCAGCCCAATCTATGAAATACTGTACTTTTTGAGATATGAGGGATTGACCATATTAACCGATTGACTATATTACCCTAATGTACCATCTGTAGGGCAAATCTGGTTACTCTTGATTTTGAAATACAAGATCCAGTCGGAGACATCATTTTTTAATAACTTCGTAGCTCAAAAGCTAAAAAAACACGCCTGCCCTGCCAAAAAAAATGTTATGCCAATAATTTAAATACTGTTGGAATGTGCTTATCAAGGCCTCCAATTTGATACCCATATTGTAAAATTGGAAGTATTTGTTTCGCATTTTAAATAAAAAATAAATTTAAAAAACACGTGACAGTCCCACACCAATTAACTAGGATACTAAATTAGGATACCCTGTACTATGGGTACTAGATAACGGATAAACATACATATATACGAATATTATAACATCCATGACTCGGAAACAAACATTTCTGCTCATCACACAAATGATTGCATCTTGCAGGATTCGATCCCCTGACCGTTTGATTACGATCACTAGCCACGAGACCAACCGGTCGTCATGGAGCCATACTGCCGCAAAATAGGACTTTTACAAATAAAAACAATGTTACTCGATTATTATTATTATATTTTTTTATTACGGACTAGGCAATCGTTTGACCACGATCTCACCCGATGGAAAGGGATAATGTGGTCGAAGGTGTAGCACGCTTACCGAATGTAAGGATTCTAACGATACACGTCTAAATCTGTTCAGGTATTTAAAAGTTATGGTGGAATAAAGAAACTCACATACATACAACGTACATGAATGCTAAAAACATAACACTCTTTTTTTTGGGCAATCGTGTTAAAGTTAAAGATTTTCTTGTATGCCAACCACTGCAGTGAGCCTTTTCACTGTCCTCAGTACTCAGTCAGTCCTTTCATCTACATTGGTCCTGTCGTTTTTTTATAGGTATATTCGTTTGTTTTTTATAGGTATATTCGTTCGTTTTTTTTTCTTCCAATTTACCTCTTTTTTAATTATATTTTTCAGGTATCCCAAGCGCCAGAACATAATCGAGGAAGCAATCAAGGAACTATCCAACATCGTAAAACAGAACAACTCGTGTCGATCTGCGGACGAAACTCAACTGTATGCTCTATACTCCATACCTGACTCCTTATGTAAACTCATCACTTGAGTTGGTAGAGCTATGGCTGAGCGGTAATATGTGTGCTTTGCAATCCTACGACATCGGGTTTGATCCTCAGCCCCAATCAATGACTGTAGAACACCATTGATTTTACTGACAACTGTATGCTCTATACTCTATACCTGACTCCTTATGTAGACTCATCACTTGGTAGATCTATGGCCGAGCGGTAATATGTGGGCTTTGCAATCCTACGACATCGGGTTTGATCCTCGGCCCCAATCAATGACTGTAGTACACCATTGATTTTACTGACAACTGTATGCTCTATACTCTATACCTGACTCCTTATGTAGACTCATCACTTTACTTGGTAGAGCTAAGGCCGAGCGGTAATATGTGGCCTTTGCAATCCTACGACATCGCGTTTGATCCTCGGCCCCAATCAATGACTGTAGTACACCATTGATTTTACTGACAACTGTATGCTCTATACTCTATACCTGACTCCTTATGTAGACTCATCACTTTACTTGGTAGAGCTATGGCCGAGCGGTAATATGTGGGCTTTGCAATCCTACGACATCGGGTTTGATCCTCGGCTCCAATCAATGATTGTAGAACACCATTGATTTTACTGACAACTGTATGCTTTATACTCTATACCTGACTCCTTATGTAGACTCATCACTTTACTTGGTAGAGCTATGGCCGAGCTTTAATATGTGGGCTTTGCAATCCTGAATATGTGGGCTTTGCAATCCTACGACATCGGGTTTGATCCTCGGCCCCAATCAATGACTGTAGTACACCATTGATTTTACTGACAACTGTATGCTCTATACTCTATACCTGACTCCTTATGTAGACTCATCACTATACTTGGTAGAGCTATGGCCGAGCGGTAATATGTGGGCTTTGCAATCCTACGACATCGCGTTTGAACCTCGGCACCAATCAATGACTGTAGAACACCATTGATTTTACTGACAACTGTATGCTCTATACTCTATACCTGACTCCTTATGTAGACTCATCACTATACTTGGTAGAGCTATGGCCGAGCGGTAATATGTGGGCTTTGCAATCCTACGACATCGCGTTTGAACCTCGGCACCAATCAATGACTGTAGAACACCATTGATTTTACTGACAACTGTTTGCTCTATACTCTATACCTGACTCCTTATGTAGACTCATCACTTGACTCGGTAGAGCTATGGCCGAGCGGTAATATGTGGGCTTTGCAATCCTACGACATCGGGTTTGATCCTCGGCCCCAATCAATGACTGTAGTACACCATTGATTTTACTGACAACTGTATGCTCTATACTCTATACCTGACTCCTTATGTAGACTCATCACTTTACTTGGTAGATCTATGGCCGAGCTTTAATATGTGGGCTTTGCAATCCTACGACATCGCGTTAGAACCTCGGCCCCAATCAATGACTGTACACCAATGACTTTACTGACAAAATACCGTCACACGTTGTTATGTTTACGTGTTTCTTTTGTTTTTCTATTTGTCTTGATGACGTGGGAGACTTTAAAGTTAATAGTCGTGGTATATTTTGAAGTGTCCCGTTAAAAGTGAAATGTTTTAAATTTAAAATGTAAATTGAAAAACATCGTTTCAAGTTTTTTTTTAATTATTCGTTTTTAGCTTCGTTTAGTTGAGATCGAAAATATTCCCTTAGTTTAATTTTAATAAGTTAAATAAAGTTATTATTTTCATAATTTTATTTTATTCAAAAGTGTTTCTCACTTCTCTGATACAAACAAAAGTATTGTTTATAGATAATCTAATATTATTGTTGTAAAAGTTTTAATATTGTTATTTAATAAGGAAATAAGTTTATCTGCATTTGAATGTATTTTTGTACAAACTTAGTAAATAAAACAGTTAATTATTGATGTTTTTTTTGTACTAATTCAAATATGAAAAACTACGATACAGTAGTTCATGAAACGGTTGTATACCCCTGTATTAAAACACAAGAGTGAGTTTTTTAATAGGATCGCTCGCGTGTTTTAATACCTAGTTACGTGCCGTTTCATACACTACTTTATCTACAATAGGAACATACTTTTAATGAAAAAATATATGTAATATTTTCTTATTTTTGCTGGTAAAAGCTCGTTCGTCATGTTCGTTGCTGTTTCCGTGATGTCAGGTGGAGCCAAATTCCCCTCACTAACACAGCTGTCGGTCATTTTTAATCAGGTAATATCTTTGATCAACAAAAACATTAAATTAGTTAGGTGCTAAATTATTAGTAAATTATGGCGACAAAATCCAGTCCACAGCGAATTCATGCGCATACGCTCGCACGGGCCGCCGGTGTTTTTATGGGAAAAAATATATTGTTCAAAAAACAGTGTTTTAATATTTTTCCTTTTTCTCATTAGAGTCATGTCGTGCGTAAAGTATATCATTATGCCACTGTTTTTTGATAGATAGATTAACTCTTAATTGGACACCACAAGTACAACGACAAATTATATCTAAAAATAAAGAATCCGGATTTTACGCTATGAGTGTAAAGATTGGTAAAATGAAAATTAGGTTAGTAATAGATGAGCTAAGCATCAGTACTACTTATATTGTACTTTATAGGTAGGTACTACTTTTGGTCTTGGAATACCTTATAGGATACTTTTATTCCAGAGAAATGAACACAAGGGCAAACGCGCGTGGCGCGTTACCGTCAGAATAGACAGTCACAATATTTAACGTTCAAAATATGGCCAATAATTGCTGCCTACCACGAGACGTTTGCTACCTAGCTATTATTATAATAAAACATTTTGAGTGACCATTCTGACGTCAAGATGACTGGTCAACTGTTCGTGGGGTACTTGCTGTGTGGAATCACTGAAATGTTCATAAACCAATAATTGCTGCCCCTTTGCTGCCTCCAAAGGTTTTATAGCTAGATCTTGTAGCTGTCAAAGAAATAAAGATATCGATCAAATTTAATTAACAGTATGCCCCCAGTGCCTGTAAGAAATAGAAGAATATGTAAGAATAACGGACAAAAAATTACTTCAAATCTATTTTTCTAAATAAATCTATGACTATTGAATTTTTTACTCTTTGGTAGGAATCTACGTTATTTATACTGGGTAACACGTAGTACATTAGAAGTTTCGGACACCAGTGTGACCACGAGTAAATAAAATTCCTCGTGGTCAGACTAGTATGACAAAACGGTGTGACCACGAGTCCGTCGCCGATGACCCGTCCACTCACTGGCTTCACCCACTAGTGGGTGCACGGGTAATTCGCATATACCCCTCCACCCACTGCACTATAGTTGGAAACTAATGAAGAAATAATCGACATATATAAAGAAAAAAAAACAACAAGTACTATAATTAGGTAGAAAGATATTTAAAGTGACATATGTCAAAGTGACAGATGTCAAAGTGACAGGTGACAGATGTCAAAGTGACATGTCAAACTTCAAAGACATGCGTCAACACCTGACAAGGTCACACTTTGACATTGGTAGAATATCGTCAATCAACGATAAAAAGCCACTCTATAAAAAGAAGAAGAACACCTGACAAGATCTAATCGATATCTTCGTTTTGGATGCAGCTGTCAAACTTACAAGGGATATAACTCTGAAACGATTGATCGTAGACTAGGAGTTTCTATACAGAAGCATACATAAATTAATTATCTTTGACAGAAGTGATAGATCTCATCTATATCTTCTTTTTGGATGACAGCTGACAAACTTAAAAGGGCTATAACTCTGAAACTATTGATCCTTGGCTGTGTTCACTTACACGTTCGAATCATCCGTGCGATTATCGCTCGATCATCCGGAGTTAGTGAACGACTTTGGACGTCCACATACAACTGACAACTGTCAAGTGTCAGTTTCATACTATTCCTCCCCTTCACTACTATTTTTCGGATGACCCAGGCGAACACCCGACGACGCCGTGAACGATTTCGAGTGTACGCGCGGGTGATCCGTGCGTCCTCGAACGTCTAAGTGAACGGGCCCCTAGACTAATACTTTCTTTACAAAAGTGATAGATATCATCGTTTTGGATGACAGCTGTCAAACTTCAAATGGCTATAACTTTGAAACTAACGATCCTGGACTAGTAGTTTCTTTACAGAAGTGATAGATCTCATTACACCCAGCCGCATCGCTTACACTAACTTTGTGCAACGGCATCGGCTCACGGGCTCAATAAAGAAGGTTTTGTCTATCTCTGTAATACTCTGCGGGAAAATATCTCTCTAGATATATACCAAGGTCAGTTAATAGTTAGGTAGGTACCTACTTACCTAAGTACTCATACCTATAGATACTTTATCTTATTTTGAACTTGTATTTTTGTAGCACTTATGTACCTACAACAACAGGTACTTCCAATAAAATTAAGTAAGTACATGAATTTTAGTGCGAACACTACCAATCTACCTACTTTATAATTTCAATGTCGTGATAACGTAACATCGATTTCTATTTCGCCCATATGACTCAATTGATAAAACAAACAGTACAGGATTCCCAACTAGTAATTATCAAAAATCAAGTATTACATCGAAGCTAGATGTCGTTGGTACCTACTTGAGGCATAAAATCAAGTATTACATCGAAGCTAGATGTCGTAGGTACCTACTTGAGGAATAAAATCAAGTATTACATCGAAGCTAGATGTCGTAGGTACCTACTTGAGGCATAAAATTAAGTATTACATCGAAGCTAGATGTCGTAGGTACCTACTTGAGGCATAAAATCAAGTATTACATCGAAGCTAGATGTCGTAGGTACCTACTTGAGGCATAAAATTAAGTATTACATCGAAGCTAGATGTCGTAGGTACCTACTTGAGGCATAAAATCAATATAAAATAACTAGGTTTTGTTGCATTACTTTGGTCCGTAACTTCGTTAGTATGTACTGAACGAAATTAAAGACCAAAGGTACCGGAAGAATCAGAATAATACGTTCTTTCCATTTATTACATCAATTAAACGCAATTCGATAATCATTTTTTTCCCAATAAAACCACAAATAAAAACGACATATGAAAAACAAAACGTCAAATACCAATATGGTGGACTATATTTTGTCTCTTTTTTTGCCTGGTATCCTATAGTGGCATTAATTATTACTAGTGGCTCTGTGAGCTGTAGACCTCACAAGCACAAACTTTTTTGAAAATGATCTGGCATTGCACAGTAGCGCCATCTATTTACCTTACTGTAAAACTGATATTAATAACCAAGGTGCTTCATCAATCCCTACCTAGTAAGTAAAGGGCTGATTCCACTGGTAGAAACCTAAAAGTGAGCAATTCACTGCATTTTGAGGTTCATCACGCCGAAGATCCTCATCAAATCTGCACCAAATTTTTATGAGACCAATTTAAATTTTCAAATAAAAAAGAATTATCTAAATCGGATCTAATAAGGCGGAGATATTCAGTGGCCTCCTTTTTGCCCTTTTTTGGGGGAAGTATTTGTTATTGGGGGAGGGGCCAATCAAAAATCCCTGGCGACAAAAATAACTAAAAATCCGTTTAACCTGTAGGCTGTAGGTACCTTTACCAAGTTTGGTCTAGATCGGTTGAGAAATGCGACCTGTAGAGGAGAACAGCTGGAGATCATGACATACGAAAGCATTTTTGCCCAAGCTGAAACGGAGACGCTTCGCTCGCGCTTTGCGCTCGCACGGTATTTAAGTAAAATGGATTTTTGTCTGTATTAAAGACCTCTATCGATTTATTAAGGTTTTATTCGCTACGACCATGCGATTTTTTCAAAATGGCGGGATCGTAGGTATGCAAAAGTTAGAAGGCCTTCATCTAAATTGGTGATGTACTTTTTTATATAAATATACGACTTGTTGGTCTAGTGGCTAGACATCCTAGGTACGAAATCGAACGGTCGCGGGTTCGAATCCTGCAAGATGCAATCATTTGCGTGATGAGCAGAAATGTTTATTTCCGAGTCATGGATTTAATATTCTTATCTATGTATGTTTATCCGTTATCTAGTGTCCATAGTACAGGGTATCCTAGTTTGTTTGTTGTTTGTCGTATGAGGTAGTGCTGGCCTCTGATGTCAGAGTTTGTCAGGCCGCCCGAGGGCCTCTGACATGGCTTAACGACTGCTATTAACCAATAACAGCCGGGACCGACAGCTTAACGTGCCCTCCGAAGCACGGAGCGATGGAAAACCGCACATAACTTCGAAAAGTCATTGGTGCGGGAGCCTAGGTTTTGAACCCGGTATCGTTGGATTCTAAATTGCACTATAGAACCATTAGGCCACCATCGCTCGGTATCCTAATTTGGGGCTAGGTAATTGGTGTGGAAATGTCCCGAATATTTTTATTACTAATTTATTTATATTGACGTTTTTTATTTCAAAATTCAAGCAAGCGCCAGAACATAATCGAGGAAGCAATCAAGGAACTATCCAACATCGTAAAACAGAACAACTCGTGTCGATCTGCGGAAGAAACTCAACTGTATGCTCTATACTCCATACCTGACTCCTTATTTAATTCATCACTTGACTTGGTAGAGCTATGGCCGAGCGATAATATGTGGGCTTTACAATGCTACGACATCGGGTTTGATTCTCAGCCCCGCACCAATGGCTTTAAACAACACCATCACATGTTGTTCGTGTTTATTTTTGCTGTTTCTTTTGATTATCCATACATAAGTTTAAAAAACGATGTTTGTTGAGATGACTCGGCATGGTACTACTTACTCAAGATTTTGTATATCTATTTATATTTTTTCTGTTTAATTTAGTTTTATTGTAATGTGTACTTTATTACCCATATGCGAAAACTTTTATAAGCTCCGTGTAGAACCATTGTTTTTATTCTATGTACTTACTGAAGCAGTAGTTTTAAAAAAAATGTCCTGGGCCCCAATTCTACTAAAACAATTGTAATGACAATTGTCAACAATTTTCGCAAAATTTTCGCTTTTACCTCTTAAAAGTGATAGAAAAGATGCAAAGATTATTTTTTTGGAAAATTTTCAAAATAAAATATTTCCGAAAATGCAAAAACTCAAAATTCAAAAAAAATCCCAAATTTTTCGCTTCTACTACTTTTAAGAGGTAAAAGCGAAAATTTTGCGAAAATTGTTGACAATTGTCATTACAATTGTTTTAGTAGAATTGGGGCCCAAATGACGTGAAAGAGCTCCAGAATACATATAATGTGGTGACATGTGTTGCGCGGTGTACCGTTAGAAAAAACGATGACGATTTTTTAGGTCTTCATCTTTTGTTTAACAAAAAGTAACTAAATTAATAAAGGTCATACTTTTTTATTATTTTTTTGCATTAAAAACTTCTTTTTTTTTATTACGGACTAGGCAATCGTTTGACCACGATCTCACCTGATGGAAAGCGATGATGTGGTCGAAGGTGTAGCACGCTTGCCTAGTAGATACCTATTCACTCTTGACTTGAACACACCGGGGTTATAATTTACCGGAAACACTGACGAGGGCAGGGCATTCCACTCCTTTGCAGTTCTTATAATAAATGAAGAAGCGTAACGCTTCGTTCTTGTGCGAGGTATTTCAACCATGAAAGGGTGGCGCTTTGCCGATCGTCTAGTCGTACGGTGATGGAAAGGTGATGGCGGAATCAGGTTGTGCAGTTCTTGTGCACACTCTCCATAGTGCAATCTGTAGAATACCGCCAGGCTTGCGACCTCACGTCGATGCGCCAGACTTTGAAGCTTACTCTTTACCAGAGTGTCATCCCCAATGACCCTGATAGCACATCACAATACACCGAGGTTAACTGGAAGATAATGCTTGCTAGCATTAAGTTCGCCTATCTATCTATTTTATGTGTGCAATAAAGAATTATCTATCTATCTATATCTAATTCAACTTCGTTTTGTTGAGGTTGAAAATATTCCCAAGTAGTTTAAGTTTAATTAAGTTATTATTTTTATTTGATGTAAAAACTTATTCTAATGCTTCTCTTGCTTCTTTAGAGAAGTAAGAGAAGTATTGAGAGAAGTAATGTTGTAAAAGTTTTTATATCGTTATTTATTAAGGAAATAAGTTTATCTGCATTTGAATGTATTTGTACTAACTTAGTCAATAAAACAGTTATTTATTGTCCATTTTTTTTTACTTATTCATTCTGAAAAACTGGGATAAAAAAAAACAAACGAAAATTTGGTTAGTAAATACATCAATGAATTCCTTAATGTGTCGGGCTACGAAAAATAATATTCTAAAGGTGGGTTTACATCAAACGAATATAGAGCTACAGAATGAGATTTAAATAGAGAAATAATGAGCTTTATACCAAAATCATTTGTTATTGGAGCATATTTGATCGGTTGGCGACCGGTTGGTCTAGTGATTACCCTAACTACTAAATCAAACGGTCGCGGGTTCGAATACCGCAAGGTGCAATCATTTGTGTGTAATGTTTGTTTCCGAGTCATGGATGTAATATGTGCATCTATGTATGTTTATCCGTTGTCTATATAGTACCAATAGTACAGGGTATCCTAGTTTGGGCACAGGTTTGGGGCTAGGTAAATGGTGTGAATTGATTCCCAACGAGTCACACTGTGACAGGACCTAGTGTGACTCCTTGGGAACCCACCTCCTGAATAAATTTATTTTATCTCACCCCATTAAGATATTATTCGGATTCGTATAATATCATAATACTAGCTTCGCCCCGTGGTTTCACCCGCCTGAGGGATGATGATGAAAAGTATTCAATGTGTATTCCAGGGTGTAAACTATCTCCAATCCAAATTTCACGTAATCCGTCCATTCCGTTATCGCGTGAAAGCTCTCCAAACAAACAGACAACGTTTCACTTTTATATATTGGAGTGGATGTTCGAATTATTTTCCAGCCACGTAAGATATCTACAACAGCATAGAGTTGTTAATAGTTAATCATCCAATCATACTCCTTCAACTCCGGAGTTGGTTGCTCGAAGGATTAGGCTGACCATCACATGATTAGGAAAGCGTTATTCTTATCCTTAATACTAGTGTGACGGTTAGTCAATTTTCTTCCTAACCATCACACCATTGTGACAGAGCAGTGTGAAGGTTAGTCGCGGAACAACCTCACCACTTGTCATCTACTAAATTAATCGTAATCATCGAATCATCCAAACATTCCGTCATGCACAAAAGCGGTGAAGCCTGATAGCAAACACCCACTGAATAATAAAAAAGGAAGAGTAAAAAAAACATTTCGTAGATTGCCAGGCAAAAATGTAGGTGTTCCTTGACCTTTCAATAATTTTCCGTATAACTGCAAAAATTGCTGAGTGCAGACTTTTAGGTATACAGTTAATGCAAAATTGTTTTAATAACGACCTACACCGGCTTCGCACTGCTATATTAATGACTTTACAAAATTGTGTTACTAGCGACCCACACCGGCTTCGCACTGCTATATTATTGACTATGCTAAATTGTGTTACTAGCGTCCCAGACCGGCTTCGCACTGCTATATTAATGACTATGCTAAATTGTGTTACTAGCGTTCCACACCGGCTTCGCACTGCTATATTCCCACACCGGCTTCGCACTCCACTTGGCAGTTGTCAGTTGTATGTGGACGTTCAAAGTCGTTCACTAACTCCGGATGATCGAGCGATAATCGCACGGATGATTCGAGCGTGTAAGTGAACACAGCCCTGGACTAGTAGTTTCTTTAAAAAAGTGATAGATCTCATTGAAATCTTCATTTTGGATGACAGCTGTCAAACTTAAAATGGCTATAACTTTGAAACTAACGATCCTGGACTAGTACTTTATTTACAGAAGTGATAGATCCTATGAAATCTTCATTTTGGATGACAGCTGTCAAACTTAAAATGGCTATAACTTTGAAACTAACGATCCTGGACTAGTAGTTTATTTACAGAAGTGATAGATCCTATGAAATCTTCATTTTGGATGACAACTGTCCAACTTAAAATGGCTATAACTTTGAAACTAACGATCCTGGACTAGTAGTTTCTTTAAAAAAGTGATAGATCTCATTGAAATCTTCATTTTGGATGACAGCTGTCAAACTTAAAATGGCTATAACTTTGAAACTAACGATCCTGGACTAGTAGTTTCTTTACAGAAGTGATAGATCTCATTAATATCTTCGTTTTGGGTGACAACTGTCAAACTTTTGGAATAAATGTCAAAAATGGAAGACATATATGCTAAATAGTATTGACTATTTTTATTTCGTGGTTTTATTATGTATGGACAGTTTATTATCTGCAATTGGTCGTTTGTATATTGAAAAAGAAAAAACAAGTTAATTTCAACGAAACACTTCATTATAACATACAAATATTTCAAGTAACTAAGACAATTTTCTTGAGAAATGACGGATTTACTAAGTCTGTACAACGGTGCCATTAATCTCTATTGTATTACTCAAGGTAGCTCTTATTCCATTTTAAAGATCTCAAGTAGATCTTAGTTGCATTGATTGTCATTTTGGAACTTGAGTATGTATTAGAGTGTATTATTACACCTATTATGGAACTTCTAGTAGAACAGGAGTAGTTATTTGAACTTTTATACAACTGCTTTATATGGCCAACCTATTAACTATTTTATGCAGTGGAGCGGCGTATAACAGTAACAAGTGAAACTCTCATAAAACTTTCAGTAAAAATACTCTTCGTAACTCTCTATAAAAGGTGTTAGTGGTAAATTGGTTCTAGAATAAACTATTATAAATAACAATGGTGGTATTAGGTTCCGATACTGCCACTTTTGGTATATTTTGTACCTACAGACGTTTGTGGAAGCAGTTATGCAACTTAAAACTGCTTCCTGTACATGCCGCTATTATATATCTTAAAGTTACAAAAAAGGCTGCAATTTCCACTAGTGTGATGTTACTAAACTGTGGTTTTTCTCAGAAGATAAATCTTGCGTAGGATACGCCACTTAACTTTGGTTTAATTGTCAAAGTGCACGTAACGCGCAGAGGCACGGATGATATGGGTTCAAGTCCCGCCGGTAATCCATTTTTTCCTTCAGAAAAAATATATGATATTTTGGTAATATTGGTTTCGCTTAGCAGGCCTCCCTGCCAATGTCAATAGTCAATGTACCTATCTAATTTTACTACTATTTTTCATACCTATAATTAATTAGTTAAGTACTATATGATAATTAACACAGTTAATTAACGATCTATTTGCAATCGGGCGCTTATCGCAAACAGGTCGTGCGGTCAGTCATCCACTTGCATTGTGACCGGCCGCTGTTTATTCAACAACAGCTATTAATAATTGTTATCACTACAATCTAGTCAGTGAGTGAAGTGTTGTGATTATGCGCAATTAATATTTTGTTAAAATAAATGTTTTAACGGAAAATATTTCCTGAAAGTGTACTGAATAGGAATATAATAAAATAAAATAAGTAAAAATTGTGAACAGTGAAAAGTATGGATCCTGAAAAACAGCCACTTTTGCACATTTCAAGGCCAGATAGTATAAGACAGAGAAGATTCAGGTAAATCATTTCCTTACCTAATTACATTATGTGTACCTCTAGATACGTATGTAGTGTGAACTAGAAAATAATATATCTTGTTTAAACTAACATGGACACAAAAACTATCGTATAAACATTAGAAAGGGGATATTTATCATGGATACCATTTGTATTTAAATATTATCCATGGTAAATATCCCGCTTGTAATCTTTATCCCATTCCCATTTCTTTTCTGAAGAAGAATGTTGCATAGTATATAACGTACATATGTTTACTAATACGTAACATAGTAATTATATATACTTACGTAAGCTTGATGGCCCATCTCAGGATGTGGGAAATTTTGTAGTGTTATGTTACAGATTAACAAGTGCCTATCTTAGAACTTGCTTCATATTCAATACTTTAGAGAAACCCAGAGCAAATCCCTTTCATAGATCACGGAGCGATTTTGAGCTTGTACAGTGTCATAGTCCTCGTTTTAATTGGAAAGGTCTAATATCCAGCAGTGGACCAATATAGGCTGTTGAAGGTGCTGATGAACCACTATCCTAGGTTATGAGTCAATCAAGACTGCAAAAACATTAGGATTCATTCAAACTATTTGGGTAAGTATAGGACCAGGGGCCGACCGCCTAATTCAATTGCTGTGGGAATTGTAATCGTTTATGACGTCAATACGCTGTCCGTCCTTGTCATATCGTGACACAATGACAAGGACGGACAGTGCATTGTTATCGCTATCGCTATAGATTGAGTTGGGCGATAGAGCCCCAGGACCGTATTCTAAGCTAAACCAGTCGAGTACAAATGTTGTCAAAAGCATCGCAATGTTTTTGACTCATTCGGAGTGAACATTCGGAGTGAACATTCGGAGTGAACATTCGGAGTGAACATTCGGAATGTACATTCGGAGTGAACATTCGGAGTGAACATTCGACTAGCTTCGCAGAATTCTTCGCCCGCTTTGAAAGGCTTAAGTAATCAAGTACTTACTTAATACTTAGCTAAGTAAGTACTTAAATACCTACTGTTGTCAACGTTGACAAGTCAACGTTCTGTTTATTGGTTTATCTGTGTGGCTTCGGCTTATAAACGGTGTACATATTATTAAATAGGTATAGTAAAAGAGCCCAACTAACTTCAACCACCATATCAATCTTAATTTTAATTATTTTACCTTTTACTTTTAATAAAAAAAAAACAAGGAATCATATAAGAACTAAACGAACTAAATCGTACCTACACAGAAACCTACTTTTGAGGGTTGAGTGCATCTCTGTAGCTTTTACAATTAAGTATGCCCACACTGTGGTTCAGCCATGTTAAGACATCCATTGCTTAACCCTTCATGCGTCGATCTCGACCGCGCAACGCTTAATTAGTAAAGGGTCCAAAACGCCGCGCGCGCCGCACGGTACCTACGCGTAGCGTCTATGCAGCCGCAGCCTTGCGTTCTAAACCCTATCCCTCGCTAATTTTCTATGATACTTTTAACTTCCAGGCCTCTGACCACGCAAGAAGTGATCGAATATCGCCACGAAGCCAACTGGTACCGAGCCCGCTGTTGCCTGCTCATCATGTTCTGGTCCCTCATCGCCATGAGTCTCTCCATCATCACTTGCGTCCTGATCACAGCGCAGTGCAAATCGATAGACACGAGCCTGGGCCGGGTGCCCACAGTGCCTCCTGTACATATGAGCTTGGCGCCTTTAGTCTTTAGTGGACGACAGGCTTATAACGCAGAGTAAAGAAGACTGGCGATTTCACCAGTCTTCTTTTTTGGTGGTTGAAGTCAGACATCGGTCTTTACCGTTGTATGTGAGTAAGGACAGTATACAGTAAGTGACTAAGTAAGGACAGTATAAGTAAGTGATAAAAATTGGTAGATGTTTCTAAACAGTAGTGTGTTTCTGTCGAGAAATAGAAATTGCATGAAATTTTGTAATTTCTCTATGAAATATAATAGGTAGTATGTCTATCTAGCCATAGATTGTAAAAGGAAGGCAAGATACACGAAAAACGCTTCCAATATGTAGTTTTTTTTTAAACTTAAACAATTGACAGAGACTCGAGCACCACGGGAGTAGCACTCTCAGGGGTCCTAACAACATGTAAAAATCGTAAATACATACCCGTTTGCGGTTTTTGCCTTTTTTGCCTACTGTAGGAGATACCATAATCTAGCACAAAGAAAAAATATTGCACTGAGATTATCCATCTCATTAACTAACAAAAGACATAAATTCGAAATACTTATTTGGAAATTCTATTAGGTGCTTAATAAATCAACGGAACAAAATATGCACACAATTTATAGCTTGGAAAATTTTGAACCCAAAAATAGTAGGTGGTTTCTATATTACCCTACCGTAATAAAAAAATACGTACATAATGTGGCATGTTTGGCTAATAATTACTTAAATCTAGTCATACTGGTCAAAACCTATATCGTTAAATTGTGATGTATATTATAGTAATATCTATTATTATATTAACTCGAATAAATGAATTCAACACTTTTATGTTTAACTGGTTTTATTGTTTTACTATATCAGAATTTTGATAATCTGCAGTGTCGTGCTTGGCATAAGATAAGGACCACCCCACCTCATCCCGCGCGTGCTGTGAGAAACAGCAAAGGAAATTAAGGGAAAGGGCAGTATCATCTTGGTTAGTTCCCAGTTCGTACAACACCTAATTCGTTCCATGTTGTTATTTACCCAGTTAGTTCAATGGTTATTCTCAACAACAAAAAAAGAAAAAAAGCGTCTTTGGTTCAATTCTGTGTGTTCTCCATATTTCTAATTTGTAAAACGATAGATACCGTTTAATAAACGATATCTATTATTATAGTATACGAGTACGAATATATTAGGTTTTACTTCAAAGGTATCCACCGATATTATATTGAAAGATAGTGAAGTAAAAATAATAAGCAAATTGTCAATAAAAAAATTATGTGTTTAGAAGATTTATTTTCACCGAGAGAATTTAGGTAAGTACTTGTGGTGAGATAGTGTTCAAATTAATTTGAGTACTGGGAGTTTTTTTGTTCTCACTGTGATGACTTACGATTTTAGGAGTACCTCCTATTCAGTACACTGTCCACACCTGTCATTTATTGTAACTGCAGTTTTCCAAGAATATGGTATGCAGCAAGTCTGCAGATAATTCCTAAAAATACGTTTAAAATGAGGTTTCATACAAATATTTAATCTCATTGTTCCCTGCTTTCCTTGTCTAAGCATTGTACAAATTAAGCAATAACCATCCATTGAACGAATTGGGTATGGGAGCAAAACTAATTGTACGAACTGAGCATTTACCTTGGTATGGGAGCAAAACTAATTGTACGAACTGAGCATTTACCTTGGTATGGGAGCAAAACTATTTGTACGAACTGAGCATTTACCTTGGTATGGGAGCAAAACTATTTGTACGAACTGAGCATTTACCATCCGTGATCGAATTGGGTATGGGAGCAAAACTATTTGTACGAACTGAGCATTTACCATCCGTGATCGAATTGGGTATGGGAGCAAAACTAATTGTACGAACTGAGCATTTACCATCCGTGATCGAATTGGGTATTGAACGAACTGGGAACTAACCAACACCTTCCTGTGTATTATCACCAACGACTGCGATCACCAAGACACCTCCAAGTGTGATTATGGTAACACTTGATGGAGGAGGGGGGTCTTCTGGCTGCTGGCTGATGATGATGATGATGAGTAATTTCCGCATTAATGGGCTGCGCCCCGCAGCTTTGCCCGCGTGTACTTTTTTGGGGAAAATGTACAAAAAGTACTTTACTGTAAGTTATTCCAGTACCTGAAGTTTACCTACCATGTTTCATCAAAATATATTCCAGCTAAGACCATTCGGCTACGTAACGCACCATTTCAAGATATCTGCGTGGGATTGTTCGTGTATGTTCGTGTATTGTCGTAATTTGCCGAACGCTTCCACAACGCGACTCGTTATGTGTATGGAATGGTCAAAGCGCTAAGGACCCTGATAGACGCCGAGTGGTAACAAACATAAGTACTCACCTACATTGTTACACACATATTTTTGGCTTTATCATAATATTATTATTAGGAATGGTATAGTAGGACAGTAAGCACAAATGTAGTATAGGAAAGAGAGATAATGAAAGGAATGTATAACACTTGCTTCTTTAGAAAATAATACCTAAATACTGGAGTTACAGACACCTCACGCACGACGAGAATGGCCGCAAGTCACGCTCGTGAAATGTGCGCTATTATTTACCCCCACATCCCACATTCACAGTTGGAATAGATAAGGTAAGCGCCGGTGATACACGGTAATAGTGCCCGGCCTGGAGGCTGGAGTGAAATATGGATTAAACTCCCGACGTGTGCTGGTGACGTGCGGTACGGGCTTTGGTGAAATTATAGCGCTAAAGAGAAAAAAAAAGTTCAAACCACTTTATTATATGGTATTTATCTATTTATATCTTTTATCTATACATATAATAAAGCAATATTATGTAACAAAAAATCTGTACAAACAAAATATTAAAAAAATATGTCTACTGTATATGTGTATATGTGTGTGTGTATATTATATATGTATCAACTAACTGTTTGAAAAAAAAAAAAAAACTTGTCCGATTGCGATACAGTTTTCACTGTTGGATAGGTTAGGGTTTGAATTAAAAACTGGTGTAATTGGTATCTCATTCCGATGAGTAAAAGCCGAGCAATCGGTAAAATACTATTTGACATCTGAAGGAACTTTAAAGAAATATTACACTGTATAGTACACTGTATAGTACACTGTATAGTACACTGTATAGTACACTGTATAGCTTCTATATAGTATAGTAGCTGTATAGTATTTCTTTTATACACGACAGCCAAAAATAAGGAGTGTATTGTTTTTAGCATTCATGTATATATGTGAGTTTCTTTATTCCACCATAACTTTTAAATACCTGAACAGATTTAGACGTATGGGCTTGTACTATTATTTATTCTGTGGTATGGGGTATCGTTAGAATCCTTACATCCCTCCGAGTAGGCTATACTTTTTTTTGAAAACATTCAATATGGCGGCAGTATGGCACAATTTTCAAACTCGAAAAAAAAAACTTTGTAATTTACAATATGATCATATTGATTGTGAAAAAAATTAACTAAATAAAAATATGTAGCTTACTTCCTCCAAAACTGTAAGTCAGACAAATGATAAATGGTAACATTTAATTACGAGTATAACAAAACTAAAACCCCACGCTAAACAAACCGGGATACTTACGTAATTTCGAATGTCGTTTTTGCGAATGTCTATTCCACGAAGTGTATTCATCGAATGCTTACATCCTCGAAGATTCGTTTCTGCGAATGGTCAAAATTGCGAAGGTTTATTCCTGCGGAGGGTCGTTTGTTCGAATATTCTAATAATTGAGCTAACGCACACATCCCCATTTATTCCTGTTTATTACACTACTGTCCAAAAAAGGAGTGTAATTTTTTCAGGGTTCATGTATGTTTGTATGTATGTGAGTTAATTTATTCCACCATAACTTTGAAACGCCTGAACAGATTTGGATGTATGGGGTATCGTAAGAATCCTTACGTCATTCCGAGTAAAAAAAAAGCAGTGTGGCTGCTGTATGGCTCCAAAACATATGCGAAAAAAACTTCGTGTTTTATAATATGGGTATCAAATTAAAGGGTTTTTATCTATTAGCTTTTAGATTATACGAACAAAAACAAAAAAGTACCAGGTTAGCATATAATGCTAGCAGAAGTCGACGGTATTTCAAGACGAGACTCATTTGGTGGCAGTCAAAGCAAGGAGAACGTGTACTTAGGAACATGTTAAAGTACTATAGCATGTACCTATTTGATATGCATAATATCAAATAGGTACATGCTATAGTACTTTAACTACTTACTTGTCTACTTACAATAAATAATTTGAACTATTAAAATCTATACCTATATAACATACCCAACATAATGACAGCCAACGCACTAAGCTGTGTGTTGTGTGAACTTTTAAAAATAAGCGAATGTTTCCTTTGAGTAAAATTTGCTAGCTTCAATTTTTGTATATGAGTATTACGCATGTTCAACAGTGTTACGTATTTACGTATACGCGTGAAAAAACTCTATTTTTTTATTGAATAAAAATTGTTAGAATATTAGTATATTCGATCGTAAGACCATTCGCAGCAACAAGCCTTCGCAGTTTTGACCATTCGAGCAAACGTACCTTCGCAATTTTGACCATTCGCAGTTACGACCCTTCGATGATGTAAGCATTCGATGAATAGACTTCGAGGAATAGACATTCGCAAAAACGACATTCGTATCCAAAACCCTACCCAAATTGGACTGGACTGTCTTTCAGCACTCAACGAGTCAACATCACCTGAAGATGCCTCGTGCAGAGGCGAAACACGTGTCGTATTGATGTCAGACGTTTGGTATTTGAATCGAGGTATATGTTTTTTATTGTGTGTATATATATTATATATATATATATATATAAATAATTGTTTTTTCTGGCCTCCAGGCCTTGTCTTACATTTAATTTATATTTTACAATAGTTCAATTTGGGTAGGATTTGGTTAGCGTGGGGTTTTACATATGTTATAATAAAATTTTACCATTTATCATTTGTCTGACTTACAGTTTTGGTGGAAGTAAGCTAGTTGCATATTTTTATTTAGTTCATTTTAAATATGGATTTCCGCAAAGTAACGCCTGAATCTATCAACTATGTCAAATTGAATGTCTTGATAAGCACATTCCAACAGTATATAATTTATTGACAAAAAAAAACTATTTTTTGGCAGGGCAGGCGTGTGTTTTTTCGCTTTAGATACTTATAGGTAGATACTATTGGTTATGGAATATCACTTAAGTTACTTTTAACCCAGAGAAATGACCACGCGGGCCACAAGCACAGCGAACGAACATAAAACATGTTTTATTCATCATCAGCCTATACTTGTCCACTGCTGGACGTAGGCTTCTCCTAATATTCGCCACTGAGTTCGGTCATCAGCTCTCCGCATCCAGTTTCTGCCAGGCGCTTTTCGCAGGTCAACTGAACGTTTTTTATTGTGATTCAAATCTTCTTCGTGTTAAATGACCTATTTACATTGATAGGTATGTGAGAATGTCGGAAGGTCTCACTGTCCAAGCTATGCCGGGCGCTTTTGACTTATGGAGTGATCAAAAACACGCTCTGGGAGAGGCTTCTTCCTTGTTCCTATATGTATCCCAAGTGACAAACCAACTCAGCACTGTTTAGACCATTAATTGTACTACAAGCAAGAAAAAGGAAAATATATTTCACCTCACAAGCTCGGAAAGATTCTGATTGTCATTCGAAATCTGACTGAAAAAATGCATTTTACCCGCTAGCGTGGAAAGAGAATTCGAACTTTCTATTCAATAATTTTCTATAGCACCAATCCAATGGAAATACTACCAATACCAACCACCAATTACCAACCACCACCAATACCAATACCTCCAACCAATACCAATACCAATTTATACTTTATTATTATCCGATTCGATTCTACTCTACTTGACTCAATTCATCTCTATTCGCCTCTTTTTGACTCTACTCGACTCTACTCGACACTACCAACTCTACTCCACTCTACTTGACTCTATCCGTCTCTTTTTATTTTCAATTCTTTTCTTCTCTATTCTACTCTGTTCTACTGTGTTCTACTGTGTTCTACTGTGTTCTACTGTGTTCTACTTTGTTCTACTTTGTTCTACTGTGTTCTACTGTGTTCTACTGTGTTCTACTGTGTTCTACTGTGTTCTACTCTGTTCTACTCTGTTCTACTCTGTTCTACTCTGTTCTACTCTGTTCTACTCTGTTCTACTCTGTTCTACTCTGTTCTACTCTGTTCTACTCTGTTCTACTCTGTTCTACTCTGTTCTACTCTGTTCTACTCTGTTCTACTCTGTTCTACTCTGTTCTACTCTGTTCTACTCTGTTCTACTCTGTTCTACTCTGTTCTACTCTGTTCTACTCTGTTCTACTCTGTTCTACTCTGTTCTACTCTGTTCTACTCTGTTCTACTCTGTTCTACTCTGTTCTACTCTGTTCTACTCTGTTCTACTCTTTCTACTCTGTTCTACTCTGTTCTACTCTGTTCTACTCTGTTCTACTCTGTTCTACTCTGTTCTACTCTGTTCTACTCTGTTCTACTCTGTTCTACTCTGTTCTACTCTGTTCTACTCTGTTCTACTCTGTTCTACTCTGTTCTACTCTGTTCTACTCTGTTCTACTCTGTTCTACTCTGTACTACTCTGTTCTACTCTGTTCTACTCTGTTCTACTCTGTTCTACTCTGGTCTACTCTGTTCTACTCTGTTCTACTCTGTTCTACTCTGTTCTACTCTGTTCTACTCTGTTCTACCGTGTTCTACTCTGTTCTATTCTGTTCTATTCTATTCTACTCTACTCGACTCTACTTGACTCTACTCGAGTCTACTCGACTCTACTCGAGTCTACTCGACTCTACTAGACTCTACTCGGCTCTACTCGACTCTACTATACTCTACTCGGCTCTACTCGACTCTACTCGACTCTATTGGACTCTATTCAACTTTACTCGACTCTACTCGACTCTTCTCGATTCTATGTTTACACGTCTGCCAGACGGCCCATTTATTATTATTATTATAAACTCTAATTTAATATATTATTTTAGCTGTTTTTCTTACACCTAGCATTTTCCTCGCTTTAGTGAGGTGAAAAGTTTTGTGTTGCGCACGGCAGCAAAGTTATTTGGCGTCTTGTACTTTTGAAACCCTCGCTACGCTCAGGATTCAATACAAGTACTCTCGCCAAAAAATCACTTTGCAGCCTTGCATAACAAATAACTATTATCTGCAGCCCGATTACATAACTTGGCTTCAATCGAATTCTCAGTATCGCAACCACTAATGCCGAATTTGCTATGAAAAAAGTGATAATCCGATTGTAGCCAAGTTATGGAATTGGGCCACTGGTTGTTTTACTGGTACCTAATTTGCACAGTAGAGGTAAGAGCGTAGAGCTGTGAAGAACTGCGCTAACAGAATCTATTCATTCCGATTTGTTAGAAAAATGAAGCTTTGTTTTTATTTTCACATTTCTCTCTCGTCTACCACTTAATTCTGACCAAAAGACATCGGGGAAAAGATGCCGGATGATACAAAAGATTCCCCTACTAAATATATTGGGACATTGGTAGGGTATGGCAAAAAATGGGAGGTCAAACATTACCATACCATAAACACACCATCTTTACGCGCCCCGCTTCCCATCCCAAGCTACCCTTCCGAGCTTGAAAGTGCCAAAATAATATGGACTCTACTTGGAAGAAACGACCACTAAATTCAGCGCGCCCTCAAGGGTGTTGTGGGCTTATATTATCAACAATCCTTGAACATAAATGTTTGGTGAAATTTTCTTTGTTAAATCTTTGGATAAAATTAGGCGTTCATTCGATTGGGGCTTAGGGAATAGGTAAGGAGGGATTAGGCCAGAAGAAGGGTAAAATTGGCCTGTTAGTTTTTATTTTTGGTGGAATGCCTCATTTCTTTGTAAATTCACGCCTTTTAGTACCTATTAAACTATGTTTTATGATGAGGGAATATTTTTTTACCACTTGTGTTTAACAATGAGGACTTTGTAGGTAGGCAAGTTGCAGTGGTCTGAAAAGTGCTTCGATACTGACGAAGTAGGATTGGTGATATTTTTTTTAATAAAGCCATATTACTAAGCCAAGCCGTCCGTCCATCTGCCTGTCTGTCCTACCTTTACCCTATAAAGTACCCTATGAAATACAATTTACTACATTGCTCGGCATTTAATCATCGGATTAAGATACCAAGTACCCCAGTTTTAAGTCAAACCCTAAGCTATCCAACAGTGAAAACCGCATCGCAATTGCTCTAGTAGTTATTACGTGATGAGCGAACAAACAGACTAACACTTTTTTATATATTATTATTCAGTAGCTTATCTAAGTACCCTAGACTATATTTTTATATTATCTTTATTGTACAGACTCTTTAGTTCTTATTACTTTATTATAAGTATAGGTAACGATGACTTTTCTAAGTCCTCCATCGCTCCGTGCTTCGGAGGGCTCGTTAAGTATAGGTAATGATGACTTTTCTAAGTCTTCCATCGCTCCGTGCTTCGGAGGGCACGTTAAGTATAGGTAACGATGACTTTTCTAAGTCTTCCATCGCTCCGTGCTTCGGAGGGCACGTTAAGTATAGGTAACGATGACTTTTCTAAGTCTTCCATCGCTCCGTGCTTCGGAGGGCACGTTAAGTATAGGTAACGATGACTTTTCTAAGTCTTCCATCGCTCCGTGCTTCGGAGGGCACGTTAAGCTGTCAGTCCAGTATCTTTGATTAACTAGCTGTGCCCCAGAAAAAATAACTTGCGGTATGTTTTCTGGAGTTAAATAATCCTATGAGTTATTCCAGAACCAAAAGTACCGATATACCTAATTTTTATCAAAATTCGTTCAGACGTCAAATCGAACTTATCGATTGCTCGCTTTCTTCTAATCGGATTAAGATACCAAGTACCTACATCAGTTTTTAAGTCAAACCTTAAGCTATCCAAAAGTAAAAACCACATCGCAATCGGTCCAGTCGTTTTCACGTGATGTTGCGCATCAAAAAACTGTTCAAGACCTTTATTCATAATACCTTTGTAAATTATACCTCTTTAAGTTTATTTATATCTCATTGACATGAACTCTATGACAAGAATGTTTATGATTTTGAAGCTTCTCTCAAATTAACTAGATGGCATCACCATTCAAATTAGATCGCGGTGACATTATATTCGCGATATTTAGGTAGCTATTCCAAATATGAAATTATACTGACTTGCCGTCCGGAAGAGTTCGGTGTTTTCTTCGCCTCCTGGTACGTGTTGGGCACAAACAGTCAGGCGAAACAGCTTAATAAAAAACTGTTCATAACTGTTGTATCAAACGTGAGCTAATTTCTATGGCGGCTATCTTTTCTACTTCACTATATGCATGACCTTCTTGCACGCCTTCGCTATGAATATATGTTCTGTGGTTTAACTTTGTGTACAAAATTATTAGGCAAGTTTCTTTTGTGATAATTACCGTCTGTTGATGTATTTAATGCTTTGAAGGTGTTTGTTTCTACATCAAATAAATAATAGTGTGATTGAGTATGAAAGTTTTCTATGCAATGAGCTATATATAAAACTTGCGAAATTTGTGGTTTGCGATCTGTTAGAGCGATCGGTCAAAAACGAACATTTATGGCTAAATTTCCACTGAATAAAGATAGGTAAGTGGTAAATCTATTCGGTAATCTATTAGGTACAAGAAATTAATGATTTTTCTTTCATAATATTCATAAAATAACATAACCTTGCTAGCACTAGTGCGGTGCCGGTGTTATCGATATTTTTTCTAGCCCGTTATTCGACATTTGGTTCCTAATCTTATTCTAAGTCGTTCTGCATTCCACGCTATATAATAGTAAACGTAGTAAAAGTATAAATTTAGAATACCTAATGTCGCGTAGCCTAAAACCGCTTAATCTTCTAATTTTCATTAAAAAACTTTTTTTCAGGTGCAAAAACTGGATACAAGTGACCGATAAAGAGGACTTGACATACATACCGATCGAAAAGCTGCATGAATTAAATATTTCTGTGGCAAACATTTTCGAAACACCGACTACAAAAAGAAACAACCCAATTTAAAAAAAAATTGCTACTCATTAACTGCTATTAATCACGGATCACTGCTAGTTTGTAATATTAAGTAAGGAGTAAGGAAGATTAGACATTATTTTAAGGGAAAAAGACACAAATTGTGTTGTGTACTATATAATGTATTATTTTTGTATGTAATAAAAACCACATGCTTAAACCATATAATTATTATAAACCCCATATAAATTAAAATAGTCCTAACTAGTCGTTTTTTTCTCAAAATATCGATATCGATAAAAATGTGCTATGTTTACAGACATCCTTTTCTGTTTGTCATGTTGGCTAACATGCTCGATATAGAGTGTTATTACCTATGGTCATTAGTTTTGTTATGTTGCACTTATTCTCAGCGCACGTTTTAAAAATTCACAACATCCGTTCCAATATACGTCAGTCCCGTCTCTTCTTACGTAGTATTTATATACTCTTTGGGCACAAACAGATAGACACGATTAAAAAAAATGTTACATTCTTGTTCAGTAGTTTATTGGATTATACGCAGAATGTCAAACACGCAGAAAGTCAAACACGCAAAATGTCAAAGGACTGTAAGTTTTTGCAAAATGTCAAATACGCACAATGTCAAACACGCAAAATATCAAACTCTCAAAACGTCAAAAAAGCAATATGACAAACTCTGAAAACGTCAAAAACACAAAATGACAAACTCTCAAAACGTCAAATACGCAATAGGTCATAAGTCGGGACTCGGGATAGATCTTCGACCAGAAATAATACAGGACAGGGCACTAAAATTGCCTGACATCAGTGATGTGGCCCATAAAAACCAGCCAACTGCGATTCAGACTTGCCGACAGCGAGGGTTCCGTTAGTAGTCCACACGATATATTATCAAAATAGTGTATTCCTATTTTACGAAATTTTGAGCGCTAGTTCGCATTTGACTGATTTGAGTATACACGGAAAGTTGTTTACACGTATCTAAGCGACCTCGTACATATACATACCTAGTGTCATTTTGTATTCATTTCAAAATATGTCGGACGATACGCTTGTAAAATATTAGTAGCCGCCATTTTCTTTCACTACTCGTACGATACGAGCTAGCTTGGAAAAGTACGAGTAGAACGCGGTCCAAGTCTACTCAGCAGTGCAAGCATGGATCTTATCGATCGATAAATTTACAGACTTTTTTAAATAATTTTTCACGTTAATATTCGATAATACGAGTTCAGTAGCACGGCAACCGTTCCTTACAGCGAGTAATCGTCATTTTCTAGTTTTCCCGCGGAAAGTTTCAATTTTCAAGGATTAAAAGTATCTTATGTTGGTCTGTATATGGTAAAGTATCTATTTACAAATATTCATTAAAATCGGATCAACCGTTTTGGCGTGAAATCTCCCTAAACAAACAAACAGACAATGTTTCACTTTTATATATTGGTGTGGATTGACTTTCTGCGTATTTGACTTTCTGCGTGTTTGACTTTCTGCGTGTTTGACTTTCTGCGCGTTTGAATTTCTGCGTGTTTGACGTTCTGCGTGTTTGACTTTCTGCGTATTTGACTTTCTGCGTGTTTGACTTTCTGCGTGTTTGTCTTTCTGCGTGTTTGACTTTCTGCGTGTTTGACTTTCTGCGTGTTTGACATTCTGCGTATAATCCAGTTTATTTTGTATCCTAGTTCTTTTTTTAATCTTCTTTGTATAGACTTCTTCGTTCTTATTGCTTTATTGTTTGTTTGTCGTATGAGGTAGTGCTGGCCTCTGGTGTCAGAGTTTATCAAGCCGCCCGAGGGCCTCTGATATGGCTTAACGACTGCTATTTATCAATAACAGCCGGGACCCGGCTCGGTCCCGGTCGGTCGGGCACGGAGCGATGGAAAACCGCACATAACTCAGAAAAGTCATTGGGGGCGAAGCCTAGGTTTTGAACCTGGTATCGTTGGATTCTAAATTGCACTTTAGAACTGTTAGGCCACCATCGACATTGCTTCATTGTAAGTATAGGCAAAAGATAGATCGATAATAGATAGCAGTCGTTAAACAATTTCTGAAACCCTCGGGCAGCCTGACAAACTCTGACACCAGATGCCAGCACTACTTGATACGACAAAACAAATAAAACTGTCATCGTATCGCTCGATGGTAGTTGGTGATGCGGGCACATTGTAGCACGCTTACCTGTAGATACCTGGTTATCTATTCACTCTTGACTTGGACACACCTGACACAACTCCCTGACGCTTCTCCAAAACTCACTAGACAAATTATCGCCGTCGTACGACATCTAGCCGAATGATTTATACAGCTGCCTTTGTGGGCTCTTTGTGAACTCCATTGTTGTGAGTTGGCGACGGGTTTGGTAATTGACCATTAGTTTGAATGAAGTTTTAGTTGGAATGTATTTTCGCTTTGTTTTTAGGTAGACCTGTGCTATAGACTGTTTTTCTTTGTCTGTGTATCTATGTTGCTAGTGCTACGGTGACGTGTCTGTCGTAATCCAATTTTATTGTTTTTAATCTACTTTTTAAAAGCAGGATATTCTATGTTCGTCAATTTTTTTTATGTACGTTTTTTCTTGTAAATTTGAAACAGAATACGTACGTATTATTCTCGAGGTGGTTCTATATCAATTGTATTTGTATTTTTTTGTTACTTTTATTTGGTATATTTATGATATATTTCTCACATTTTTCACGTATTTTTATGATATTTTTCTCATTTTTTCTTATATTGTTCTCGTATTTTCTTGATATTGTACTCGTATTTTTTTGATAATTTTCTGATATTTATTGATATGTTTTTCGTATTTTTCTGATATTTTTCACATACTTTTCACGTATTTCACTTTATTATTCTGTTTTTTTATATGCTTCTCGTATTTTCTGATATTTTTCTCATATTTTTTCACGTATTTTTCTCGTATTTTTAAAGATGTTTGTGATAATTTTTCTTCTACTATTTGCGTTTTTACCTGATATTTTACTCGTATTCGTCTGATAATTTTCTGATATTTTTTTGATATGTAACTCATATTTTCCTGACTTTATACCCTATTTTCCTGATATATAGCTCACATCTTCCACGTATATTTGGAAAAAAATTACTTTATTAGTATTTAAATGATATTTCTTTTTAAATAATTCTCTTGTTTGATATATTTCGTAGTATTATTATTATTATTATTATTATTATATTTTACTCATATTTTTTACTTTTTCTCTGATTTTACTGATATTTTACTATATTTTTTTGATAATTCTCTGATATATTTTTGATTTTCCTCGTATTTTTCACGTATTTTACTCGTATTACTCTGATTATTTTCTAATAATTTTTTGATATTGTTTTCGTATTTTTCTCATTTTTGTTTTCGTATTTTTCTCATTTTTGTTCACGTATTTTTCTCGTTTTTTAAATGATATTTCTGATAATTTTTTCTTTTAGTTTTCGCGTATTTTCCTGTTTTTTATTAGTATTTTCCTGATATATTACTCGTATTCGTCTGATAATTTTTCTTTTATTCTTCGCTTATATACCTGATTTTATACTCGTATTTGTCTGACAATTTGCTGTTTTTAATTTCTCACATTTTCCTGATATTTTACTTGTATTTTCCTGATATTTTCGTCATATCTCTATGATTTCTGAAGTACCGAATCAGTTTTGATGAAATTTGGTACGGGAACATAAAAAGATGTTCAAATGATTGTAATAGGTAAAGTTGTCATTTATTTTAAGTGCTCTAAGCATTACGTAAGATATTAAGATTTTCCTTGGAAAATAACAATCTGATGATGACGTAATCATGTTTTCCACTGCACGTAGGTAAGTGGCAATAAGGTAATAACAATGAAAGTGAACTATCCATGGTGGTGCTTACGGCTGAGTTCTATCGACAACGTCGTAAGACATTAAGCCGCTATAATTAGCGAGAGTAATTAGAGCAAGCAATTCTTACCTGGATGCTGGTCCGTAAGGGTCACCATAATGCAATGTAAGTTGGCGGACAACAAAAATACATTCTCTAAACCAAATTGGATCACGGTTGGGGCACGAACCCCCAACATACGTGGCTCTGCGCGGTGCTTGCCTTCCTTCATGTCCCGTTCGTGCTCTATTTTTATTTTTTTCATCCCATCTATTCGAAAAGGACAACTTGGTTCGCCTTTAAGTGGTGGTGTTTTCTATAAGAAACTATTAGCGGGCAGTAATGCGTTTTTAATCCTCTTTATAAGTTCGCCGCAATTATCTTTGCTGCGCACTTTTCCAAACGACTGGACCGATTTAGGTCTGGTTTTTTATGTTTGAAAGCTGAGGTAAACGAAATGGTTCTTAGCTATAATGGGGGGTGGGGGGTGAGGGAGGGGGTGGGGGTTGTTGGGGCGTTATGTGCGTTTTTAATTTGTGCTTGTAAATAAATATATGAGCTGTAAAGTATATACAAGGGCCTTTTATTTCATTTTCTCATAGAAAAACGAGAACGACGAAAAGCATAAAAAAAAAACATTATATAGTAGAGTGTATCACTCGGGCACAAAATTATTTTCCCTCGGGCGACGTATATTGAATCCCTCGCTACGTTCAGAATTCTACTTACTACTACTTCGCTCTGGATTCAAAATAACGTCTTGGCCGGCAAAATATTATTTTGCTCCCTAGTAATACAATCTACTATTCCTTTAGAAAATCATTCCAAACTGCATCTCGCGGCTTTTGCGCCCCCCGTGGTTTTACCCGCCTGGATAATGATAATGAAAAGTACGAATATCCATCGTTTCCAATAACCCATGACAATGCCATGAAGCCCGCTAAAGAAGATAATCAGGGCAGTAGAGTCTTTTAATTATTCTTTGAATTTCGAACGAAGCATTCCAGCCAAGTTTGAGTTCATGCAATGTAGCTTACTCGTTTTCATCACGAGTAAAAAAAAACCTCGTAGTCACACCAGTGACAAAACAGTGTGACCACAAGTCCGTCGTCTAAAATTGCATAGGAATTTTCCATTTTCCGGGAAAGCTCTGAAAATTACACTCAAAATAAAAAATTGCCAAATCGTTCCAGACGTTCTCAAGTGATGCTCTTACCAACGAACAGCATTTCATATTTTATTAAGTTTTTATTAAGTCACTTTCTTGTTTGTCTGTGGTTCCGGGTGGAATCTTGCAACTCAAATTTCGAGAACTTCTCGATTAGCTATCCGGCTGAAACTTTCAGGGTAGCTCACAAACCGATGACAAAAGCAAATTTGAAAAAAAAACTTCTTTAGTTCTTTAATCTAATTGCTGCTTGTCTTCAAGCTTTTATTTAACTTGCAATTTGTATGTATGTATGGATTTTTACGTCAGCTCTTGCAAGCTGAATTAGAACCACTTCCTCTTATCCTACGGAGTTGAATTTTGACATGTTGGTTTAGTTCCGATGACAAAGCATATGGTAAGGCATGACCTGAAAAGACATCCAGGATTAGCTTCAGATAAAGGAACTCTTAACAGAACAGATACGAAATTTTATTTACATTTTATTATGATAGCTGTTTTTAAGTTTTACCATGACATGGTTGCTGCACACTAAGTTGGGTCCTGACTATACAGATAGATAGATAATACTTTATTGTACACCAGTTTACAAAAATATACAGCAAGTAGGAACAACTTTATAACTAAAATACAACGGGCGGACTTATCGCTAAAAGCGATCTCTTCCCGTCACAGTCACGAAATGTGTACGCATTTAAATGAAATAGCCCATTCTGAGTTACAGCATGCCATGGCTACTGCATAAATGTTTATTTTTTAACGTTTTTTATTAAACCTACTATTTCTAAAGAAAGAAGATGTTCTCGCTGAAGGCATTAATGCTGAAGGCATAAAAATCAGAAGAAAATCTATAACGTTAAGTCCACAGCACAAAACTAAAATTAAGAATAATAAGAGAGAGGGGTCTGAGTTAGTCCCAGCAGTGGGAAATAAATAGGCTGATAATATCAAAGATTATAAAAACCATAACAATTGGTCTTAACTTACATGAAACTTTGTGAGTTTTTTTTAAAGAATAGTGCCAAATCCGATACACGCACTAATTTACGAATCAATAAATCTATGTTATTTATCTATACATAAAATAAAGCAATAAGAACGAAAAAGTCTGTACAAAGAAGATGATAAAAAAAATGGTATAGGGTTCTTAAAATATGCTACTGAACATTTGACTGTCTGTTTGTCTGTTTATCTCTGTGTTTGTTCACGCATCACGTAAAAATGTCTGGACCGATTGCGATGCGGTTTTTACTGTTGGATAGCTTAGGTTTTGACTTAAAAACTGGGGTACCTGATATCCTAATCCGATGATTAAATGCCGAGCAATCGATAAAAAACTATTTGACGGCCGAACAAATTTTGAAGAAATGCAGTATATTGTACTTTATATGTACTTCTGGTCCTGGAATAACACGTATCTGCTAATTTTAAATGAAATGACCGCGCGTGCAAAGCCGTGGGCACACCTAGTATTTAAATAATCTTTGTTTTTAATATCACTACCGGCCATGACTCACGTGTTTATTGTCGACTGGATCACGCAGAGTGAACTCCTGAGGAAGAGCGTCGGATACGCTCCTAGGTCGCGATGTTTTCGACAATAGACACATGAGTCATCGCCGGTAGTGATATTATACAATACAAAAACTCTAACATTATAATGTATGTTTACTTAAAATAAAAAGCTATGTTTATAAAAAATGTGCTTTTATAACGAGCATTAAGATCTATAATCACTTACCATTGTTTATGTAGGATTTGAATGGGAATATTTTTTAAGTAAACTTAAGTCACAGCTTATTGAGAAAACCTTCTATAACTTAAATAGTATTTAAGTTATAAAACGTAATGTTTTTTTTATTGTATCCTGCATGTGTATTCATTAAATAAATATAATTAAATTGTAAGCTGAAATATTGCATGCCTGATATGGGTAAACAGTTACGAGATGTGAATAACCGACTACATTGCTATCTATAGTTATTACTGGCAGTTGAACAACAAATATAACTTTACTTAACACCTAACTTATAATATAATAATAAATTATTTAAAAAAAAAAAAAAAATAGAGTCCATCACAGAGGTGCGACCTTTTTCTATGTCCCAGTATCAACTATTGAGTATGAATATTACTGTTTTAGATATAAAGTATCCTATGTTTTATTCTAGGGTATAAACTATCTCCATTCTAAATTTCATCAAAATCCGCCCCGCCGTTTTCGCGTGAAAGCTCCCCAAACAAACAAACAAACAAACAAACAAACAGACAACGTTTCACTTGGATATATTGGTACAGATGGATGTTATTGTACACACAACACACACTACACTATATTTTATGCAAATCAGAATTAAAAATGTACGGACGGAACAAGCAAAAGAATCCACAAATTGATAAGCTATTTTTGGCTTATGATTTTTTATAGCAGTTAACGACTGCTTAGCGTAAATATAATATATAATAGTTTTCTAATGGACAACAAAATTGGATCACGAAAGAGATTCGAACTCGCATACTGTGCCTCAGCGCGGCACATGCCTTTACCAATTCAGC
The DNA here is from genome assembly GCA_946251855.1 of Alsophila aescularia. NCBI lineage: Eukaryota > Metazoa > Arthropoda > Insecta > Lepidoptera > Geometridae > Alsophila > Alsophila aescularia. The sequence continues at coordinate 33,552,531 of OX276373.1, forward strand.
AACCGAGACCTATGCGTCGTCATCCAAATCTTTCCACTAGCTTCTTTGAACCCGTCTTATGGGGACGGTAACGCTATCTATTGGTACTTGGTAGTATTACGAAATACCAACCAAACACGGCTAATATTGATTAGCTTCGTGTCTGAAAAATAACGCCTCCAAAATCTATATTAAATGTTTTTTTATAGGATATAACGCCTGCTTAGCGTAAATACTAAATAATTTACTTAATAATTTTCTAATTGAAAAATTTGGATCACGGACGAGATCAATATTAGCCGTGTTTGGTTGGTTAGTTCGTAATACTACCAATAGGTAGCGTTACCGTCCCCGTAAGACGGGTTCAAAGAAGCTAGTGGAAAGATTTGGATGACGACGCATAGGTCTCGGTAGCCAAATTGGTAAAGGCATTGCCGCGCTGAGGCACAGTATGCGAGTTCGAATCTCGTCCGTGATCCAAATTTTTCCATTACAAAATTATTATACACTTTTGGCTTCCTTAATTTGTCATCTTCTAAGGTTAAGAATAAGGAAAATCCGCGTAAGTCAAAAGAAATGGAAACCCTACACGGCTTAGGGATATTTCCGCTAACAGGAAACAGGTAACGGTTATTGTGTAATTTAAACAATAAAATAAGCCTTAACATTTCATTATCCTGGCCGTTCATAATTACCGGGAATTTGGAGAGAAATTACATAATACACTGGCCTCAAAATTTAGTACCACTTTTAATGTCTGTCTGTTCGCGCCATTCGGTAAAACTACTAGACTGATTGCGACGCGATTTTTACTGTTAGATAGCTTAGTGTTTGAATTAAAAACTGGTTAACGTCAGAATGGCTGGTTGCCTGGAGCGTCTCGCATCAGTGAATATCCAAGAACTGCTATGAATACCTTTACCTTTGAAGAAACTGAAAAATATGAAGAAAAAAAAATAACCAGCCTTTCTGATATCAGGATATCTGGTGGCCTCTTTGTTTAGCATGAAGGACGCTGATTTTCCGGAAGTGTGTAGTATCAATAACTGTTATCTATTTGATAGTTTCACGAACTAATGTTTCAGCTTTGTATCTACATTGGTTAAATAAATACTAGTGGCTCTGTCAGCTGTACAAAATTCTTCTGCTTTCTTTCAGCTGTACAAAATTCTTCTGCTTTCTTTCAGCTGTACAAAATTCTTCTGCTTTCTTTCAACTGTACAAAATTCTTGTGCTTTCTTTCAGCTGTACAAAATTCTTCTTCTTTCTTTCAGCTGTACAAAATTCTTCTGCTTTCTTTCAGCTGTACAAAATTCTTCTGCTTTCTTTCAACTGTACAAAATTCTTGTGCTTTCTTTCAGCTGTACAAAATTCTTCTTCTTTCTTTCAGCTGTACAAAATTCTTCTGCTTTCTTTCAGCTGTACAACTGGCACGCGCGTACAAACTTTTTTTCAAACTATCTAGTAGTGCACAGTGGCGCCATCTAGTTACCTTATTGTAAAACTAACATTAATAACCAAGGTGCTTCATCAATCCCTACCTAGTGGGTAAAGGGCTGATTCCACTAATAGAAACCTAAGAGTGAGAAATTTACTGCATTTTGAGGAGCTATTCTGCTCACCACACCACGCCGAAGATCCTCATCATATCTTCACCAAATTTTTATGAGACCAATTTAAAGTTACTACATTTCAAATAAAAAAGAACCATCGAAATCGGATCTAATAAGGCGGAGATATTCAGTAGCCCCTTTTTTGCCCCTTATTGGGGGAAGTACACCCCAAATCAAAAATCCCAGAGGTTACATTTTTTCTAAAAATTCGTTTCACCTGTATACCAAGTTTCATCTAGATCGGTTGATAAATTCGACCTGTAGAGGAGAACATAGATCCTGATGGACAGGCATCCGGACATACGAAACTATTTTTGCCCAAGCTGAAACGGAAACGCTTCGCTCGCGCTTTGCGCTCGCTCTTTTAATAATTGATTAAAACTTTAACGAAATTTTGACTGAGTAAATTATAAAGGCAACAATGTTCAGTACTACGTCATCATATTTATAAGGAAGTCTTTCAACAATTATTTCGAGGCTAACAAATTGTTTATCTTGGTTTATCTCAACAATCTACATACTCAACAATCTATTAATTTATACGTGCTTTTATAAGTGCAATACTACATACTCAACAACCCAGTCTTTTATACGTGCAATATTACATACTCAACAATCTAGTCTTTTATACGTGCAATACTACATATTTCACTTCGAGAACTAGGAAATAACTGTCATTTATCATGCATGCAGCAAGACATTTAATTCAACATAATGTTTACACAGATCAAAAGGCGTAAACAAAGTAGGTGACCTTATAGTAGCAGCTATTTGTTTCAGGTAATTCCCTATTTTCAACGCTGCCGTCTAAACAATATGACGTAGTGCTCAAAATGTTGCCTTTATAATTTAATCAGGCACTTCTTCGTAAAATTTAAATAGTGAAACTAGCAATTATTAGTACTACACAATTCTGAAAAATCTGCGCCACCAGCCATCCTGCACGCCTAGCACGCGGGGTGGACAAATTATCTTTCCCCCGTTTTTATCCACTTCTCAGTGGAAATAATTCTCTTTTAGAGAATACTTACTACTTACTTACTTACATAAAGTGCTATGTAATACCTTACATAGCACGGCGATCGAGGAAAGGGATAAACACAGACTACTCAGAGACACTAAGTAGATAAAATCAAAGGAGAAAATGTATCTGTTGACGTTTTTCATAGACATTAAGCTACTCCCGCTTAAAAGCATAGACTCGAAAAACATAGATTAAAATACTCTTCATTTGACATAAGACGGGAAATATTTATCACCGTCTTTTGAAGGTGGGTATAAAAGTTTATTTTCATGTAACCACAATGTCGCGAGCATTTTATAATTATATTTTGATGCGAGAAACGGAAACAATGGAAGAAAATTTCTCCGGCGTGGGCGGTATATCCGAGATGCCCGTGACTCGTTGAATTTCTGGACAAAAAAAACGTAGGTATACAAAATGACTGTCTACTCTGTCTATTTGGTAGTTAGAAAGCGGATTTTGTATAGAGATCTAGGAAGGTGTCCGGGTGTGTCAATGGGTGTGTACGTAGAGAGAGTTTCTTGATAGTCTCTCTACGGTGTAACATTTTTGGAAATATAATCTATAAACCACAGAAATGAACATCAAAAGAACGAATGATTTTTGAAAGTATGTCTGATTTGTTATATTGAAGACTACTAAGTAAAATTCACGGCATAAAATCTTAGAAGAAAAAAAATTGCTCTTATTTTAACACAGATAACTTACTAATTTTGAATTTGACAGATAATTTGAATTTGAATGGTAATTTGAATTAGACATATGCCTCAGCCTCCACCTTGTTTCTTACCCCCCTGACCGTAGCACCCAAGGAGATTGAATTAAGCTTACCTACTCGCGCAAGAATAATCACTGATACCAAAGAGGAGAATTACGGTTACTATACATTTTCTGTCACTAGTTGTCAATGTTCTTCAATGTCGGTGACTAATAATAAATAACAGATTAATTATTGTTTTTTTGCAAAAATGAGTTGCAAAATTCAAAATGTTGTGTTGTAGAGTTTGATTTTATTCTCAATCTTGTGTTTCTTCGAGAGTTGGTGGAATATTAACCATTAGGCGTTCGTTAACGTGCACGAGTGTAGGCAAAATAATCAAACGCAGATATAAATGGCATTTTGTGATTTTTCCAAATCTCCCTCGGAAGTTTTAGTAAATGTCCACCATTTTACCGATTCGTGACTTTGACTTGACAATTAATGACTGTGACATGACTTAATTATAAACTATTAAACTTGACATTGGCGAAATTGCTAGTAGGCCAGTGCCTCCGCAGAAGCCATCTAATAAAAAAAGAAGAAGAAGAAGAAGAAGATTAATTATTTGGATTACCTAATAAACTCTAAATTATTTATTAATACTGTATTATTACGAGTGTACTCTTCACCATGAACAATACTTGCAGTGTTCCGCATTGCAAAAGCAAACGGAGTAGTGTTAAGTTACACCGACTGGGAAAGACTTTTTTCAAAGACTGGGAAAGGAATCAAATGGGTGGAAAATACCTGTAACTTATGCTAAATTGAAGGAGCTCAGGTCAGAGGAGCTACAAAATTTGTTTTTGTATTACAAGTTCTTATTTTATTCTATCATATTGGCCATTTGAATCATAATATCATTCATGTTAACCTAAGGAACCTGCAACCTGACTAGGTAGGTAGGTACTACTTTTTGTGCGTGCAATTCCATAGAACATGATTTTACGTCTTTTATTATATGAAGTAATTAAAATTGCTTACATATAAAATGTTTATTTTAATGCTTATAAATTTAAATAAAAGGGCTAACTTATGTAATTTGTAGCATACGAAAGCAATACCGTGTTGTTTGAATACCCAGCTGTATGGAAGTTTAGATGAATTTATTTTATAGTTTCTACCTTCAGCAGGACTAAACAGAAGCATTAGGCGCCGGCTGAATTGTCCATACAAACGTAATTCCAAAATCATTTTTAAGTAATTGAACCATACCTATTTCCATCTTAATATTATGGTATTATTCGGATTCGGAATTTTATATAGCTAGGTTTCCAACTTTTGTGTTTTTCATAATGCATGTTAAAAACGAAGCGTAAGCGAATTGTATGTTTGTCGTAAAAATAATTTCCCTTACATTTCATTTTGAGTAGGTACATAAGCATTTTGAAGAAATAAACAGTCGGAGAAACTAGACAATTACTATCCGAATCAGAATAGTACAAATAGGGTGAAAATTTGCTTCAATTACAAATGTTTTTGGAGTAACGTTTGTTTGGACATTATCGGGCTTGTAAGGTGGGATAAAAACAAAGAGGTTTTATTACGCTTCCTTTATGCGTAATAAAACCTCTATGGTTATAAACTAAACCTAGCATAGATAAACAATGACTAGACTGCAAAGAAGATTAAAAAAAAATGTCAGCCTCTAAACTACCGCCATAGATTATATAATAATTCTGTCGGAAGTATTTGGTATTGGTTGTTCGGAGATTCTCGTCTAATCCCCGTATCTTCTTTACAGATTGTGGTATTATTTAATGGTACTGACAATAAGGTAGCGTAAATATTCTAATTACTGAACTATACCCGTATCTCCTTAGTTTGTGACCACAGAAAACGGTACTCCCGCTGTATATCCACCGATTTTTATCCTTTCCCCGTGGAAAATATGTCCACCCTCCGTACGTAGCAAATACTAGCAAATGAATAGCAATTATTGAATATATACTCAGCACGAGACGCCCCAGGCAACCAGCCATTCTGACGCTAACAAAAACTGGTGAACTTGGTATTTCAATCCACTGAGTAAGAACCAAGCAATTTAATAAAAACTCTTTGAATTTTAAAAGTGTGGTACTTAGTTTTCAAGGCCTGTGTAGTTAATCATCTAACGGGCCGGCTCCTTCCCTGTGAGCATTGTATAGCTGTACCTACCTATTAGGATAGATCCATGTTGGGTGTTTTAGGTACCTAATCATCTATTCTAGGGTAGGTAAAGTCTGTCTACTGCCGGAGATAGGGATTACGGGACAGTTTCTACTTGAGAGTGGTAGCTTTGTAGCATACACTAAACTGCTCTAGGCCCTATGTGGTGAAAGGTTTGATTGTCGTGTGAGGTAGTGCTGGCCTCTGATGTCAGAGTTAGTCAAGCCGTCCGAGGGCCTCTGACATGGCTTAACGAATGGTATCTATCTATCTTCTATGTCTATATTAAATACTTATAACTATCTGTACCCGCGGCTTTTCACGCGTGGTCATTTCTCTAAGTTAAAAGTACTCTATGTACTATTCCAAGACCTCTATAATACCAATTATACTTACATTTGATCAAAATTCCTTCAGCCGTCAAAAAGGTTTTTCGACTGCTTCTACTCATCAGATTCAGATTTTAGAATTTTGAAGTCAAATCCTAAGCTATCTAACAGTGAAAACCGCATCGCAATCGGTCCAGTAGTTTTTACGTGATGCGTGATTAAACATACAGACAAACAGACAGGTCCCTAACATAAAAAATGACCCCCATTTTTTATGTTAGGGACCTCCAAGAGATTTGAAGAGATATTTTGCTTTGAACAACATTAGAAAATATACTTTTTTTAGTAATTACAATATGATTTCCGTGTTTCATGAAAGGGTCAGTACTGGACTTCCAACATACAAAAAGACAATTGAATCCTATTGTTAGTTTGGTCAAAATTACTGAGTTTGAGTCGAAATCTGGAGTAACGTGAAAAAAAAAACAAAAATGGAATAACTCTGAAAATATCTAAAATCGCGGAACATACAGACATATTCAGGGGCCAGCTCACATATTCCGCTTAGGACTACTTCCTGGGACACCCTGTATATCTAGGTATTATTTTTTGGGTTACGTACCGAAAGAGTCTTATCAGAGCCCTATTATTAAGATAGTTGATAGTCGCCGTTCCTTTGCGTTTGCGGAAATCCATATTTAAAATGAACCAAGAAAAAATATGTAGCCTACTTCTGACATACTATTTGCCAGACAAATGATAAGTGGAAAAATAAAAATCGAGTTCAAAGATCCGTTACATACAAACATACATACAGGTGAAGCTAATAAAAGCATGTCAAAAAAATTAAGTAAAATATGTAAACAACACACGCTAACCAACCTTTAACCAAATTGAACTAACTTAAAATCATATAATTATTATTATATCCTATTATGAAGCCTACAATGGGCTGAATCTTTTGATTCGTTAGAAGCGCAAGAAGAAAACGTCATCTACATAGTCCCTAACTTATGTTTGTCATTTACATTTTGGAAACTAGTTTAATGCACACATACAGTCAGTTAGTTTACACAGTAGGCATATTTAAGGAAACCACAAAAAAGAAAAAAAAAAAGCGAAGCCGCGGGTAATATCTAGTAAATCGATAAGAACCGGGACCGACAGCTTAACGTGCCCTCCGAAGCACGGATCGATGGAAAACCGCATATTACTTAGAAAAGTGGAACACAGACCGAACCTGGTATAATTAGATTCTCACTCGCTCTAGTATTCCGCTAGGCTTCCATCGTGAAATGGTTTAATTTAATAGGTTTCAAGAAATTTCCTTTGAAATGGTAGGGAGAGTATACCTACTGTGGAGATGTACAAAACATGACCAACACCCACATCACAAGTCGTTCAAACACAATCGATCATTGTTATTATCACTTTAATCGAATAACAGCGAGGCAAAGCAATATCATAGGGCTTATTAATCTCATTTATCATGGCAGACCGCCCACCCAGTTATTGTGTCCCTCAGATTTGAGACATATAACCCTAGGGTCAGTAGGATATCTTCAGAGCTCGACCAGACACGTGCGAAATTTTGTGATTTATTCAGACAGCTGCGGTATGAAAGCGACGGCTTGCGGATATTGTCATATTTAAGATGGAAGTCGACTAAATACTAGTTTACTGTGGTTGAAGACAAATGCAGTAATGTCAATTAATGTCAATCAACTAAATCAATCAATCAACTGATCGACTCGTGTATACGAGTATGCATTGTTAGGAATTGTTTTAAGTTATGAATTGGCCATACGGCCAATTCGTATCGTTATATCCCATTTTTAAAAGCTTTTGTATAACTTCAATTCTATGTATGTATCGATGTATGGATGTATCTATGTATCTATGTATATATGTATCTATGTATCTATGTATCTATGTATCTATGTATCTATGTATCTATGTATCTATGTATCTATGTATCTATGTATCTATGTATCTATGTATCTATGTATCTATGTATCTATGTATCTATGTATCTATGTATCTATGTATCTATGTATCTATGTATCAATGTATCAATGTATCTATGTATATATGTAATTTGTCTGTCCTGGAATCTTGCAATTTAAATTTCAAGCACTTCCCGTTTAGCTATCCGGCTAAAACCTTCAGGGTAGCTCACAAACCGATGACAAAGCAATAAAAAAAAAAAAAAAAAAAAAAACTTAAATAGTGAAAATGCAACCAAAAAATTAGAAAAAAAACGTAAATAGTGAAAATGCCTTTTTTTTAAATTATTCTTATTTTATATATATTTGGATGCGAACCGCACGGTTTTGCTGCGCAACTGAACGTTCTCCTGGGGCTCCATAGCACAGTACATATATTAGTCTTTTCCAGACTAATATATGTACTATGTATACGTGATCGATCCATTATACATTCTGTAAAAAAATACTCTTCTTTCGGTATCTACTAGAATCCAACTTTGTTACTTTTGGTCACTGTGTGTGAGTTTGTATTTTGCACTAGCTGTACCTGCAGCTTTGCCCGCGTGGTCATTTCTTTTTAAAGTAGCCCAAACGTGTTATTCCAGGACCAAAACTGACTATAAAACACAATATACTTACACATCTTCAATATTCGTTCAGCCTTCAAATAGTTTTTATTGATTGCTCGGCATCTAATCATCGGATTAAGATACCAAGTAATCCAGTTTTTAAGTCAAATCCTAATCTATCTAGTGAAAACCGCATAGTAATCGGTCCAGTAGTTTTTACGTGATGCACAAACAAACGTACAGACAAACAAACAAACATACAGACAGACACTGGTTTTAAAAATGTTGTGTACTTTACAGTATCTTATTGTAAGTACCGTAGACCACATTATTTTTTAATTATGTTCTTTGTACAGACTTTTTCGTTCTTATTGCTTTATTATAAGTATAGATAGATGAAGGTCCCATACTGTATTACTTTCACAAACCTTCGGTTTATTAAACGGTATTATTGGATAGGAATATCTTGGTAACGGCAGATATTTTCATAAAGGGAGTTTAGGACTTCGCAACTTTTCACGTAATTTCTTGTGGCTCTTATGTAGGATTTATTGCCTCGAGGGCTTTCGTTATAGCATCATTTCACAAGTTCCTTTTTATAAAGGATTCATAAGAAAGAGATGGAGTGGCAATGAAACTAGAGATGTGAGTTAAATGGATCTGAAGGACTTACTTCTTTCTTCCTAATAACTATTACTAAAGGTTACTCGTGCATAAAGCCCTCGTTGACAACATTGTTGAGATCTCCAGTTTATCGACCAGGGTAGCCTCATAATTAAATTGATAGGTATAGCATCAAGGTCGTACAGTTTAACGCTCCGGCGTCGAGACACTTGGATGACGAAGTAGAAGAGACGTATGAAGACATCTCTTCAGCTCTTCATAACATCACGAAGATGCACTACAACGTTGTTATGGGGGACTTTAACACCAAGGTAGGAATCCAGAGTGGCAGTGAAACGAGAGTTGGCCGACACGGTTATGGAAGCAGGAATCACTGAGGGCAAATGCTCGTCAACTACTTGGATAAAGAGGGGTTCTTCTTAATGAACCCTTTCTTTAAGAAGCAGCTCCGGGACCTCAGACCACATCAACACAGTGCGGCAGGTTTTACAGAAGATCGAAGAGTATAACCAGCCCCTGTGTTTTACTTTCGTGGACTATGAGAAAGTTTTTGACTCGAAACCTGGGCTGTTCTTGAGTCTCTAACACATCAAGGTGCTTGTATGACGCCGCAGCTATGTCCGTTCAAGTACAGAACCAGCAGACTAAGCATATCCAGCTGCGCAGGAGAGTGAGGCAGGGGGATGTCATATCCCCGAACCTGTTCACTAATGCCCTGAAAGATATGTTTAACGCGCTGGATTGGAAAGGAACTGGCTGGAAGGATTGGCTGGTTTTAAATAGTGTTCAGATGATTGCGTAGAGGATGTCAGGAAGAAAAGCACAGTACCTACGCAGAATATCTACATCCTAAGCAGGGTGCAATACTGTTATTTACAACCCTCATTAGAATAGGAATAATAAATAATTTAAAAAAAGAATAAAAACAAAACAAGAAGCTTATACGGGTTTTATTTTAATGAACTTCACTTTTTATTTTTTTTGTTTCTTTGTAACTTTGAAATTTTGTTTTGTTGCTTTGTCGTCGGTTTGTGAGCTACCCTGAAAGTTTCAGCCGGATAGCTAATCGGTAAGTGCTCGAAATTTGAATTGCAAGATTCCAGGACAGACAAAATACATAGATACATACATAGATATATACAAGTGAAGTTAAATAAAAGCTTCGTAATCCAACCAAGATCTCTCAACATACCACTACACAAGATTTTTGGATTCTTCTGTAGCAGTGTCCTTGTGTACTGTAGATTTGTACTTATATATTGTAAATCAAGTGATCTATCTATGGAGCAAACATCCAAATCCGACTACTTAGATTAGATCGCGATTAGATTAATCCTTCGAGAAAGCATCCACGCTTTCACGATTTATCTATCGCAGGAAGTTTGCCGAATTGAAGTCCCCATTCCAGATCACGTCTTTTTACCGCCACAGAATCAGTTCTATGAAAAATATCTCTCTATGCTCTCTCTTGTACATAATAATTGAGCCCCTTACTGCGCAGTACAATATTGTATTACTAATCATTGCTTAATCATTGCATAACTTTTTATAAATATGGGGTCAGTAGACAATTTTTAACATTTATTTGTATTTATGACCCAAAATATAATATATCAACGACAAGATTAGAGAGTTCCATTAATTAAAACTATCCGCGTGACAAAACTTTTTATATAATTATCTAGTCCAAAATGAATACAATACAAAACAATACAATAACTTTTTATTGGACACATCACAATAAAATCAAAATAATAGTAATTATACATAAAATGTAATATAGTGTAATTGGCGGCCTTATCGCTTTTAGCAATTTCTTACAACCTTGGATGGACAGGAATTGTATATAAACATTGCCGTCAGTGATGGAGACTTACTTTGGAACAAAAAATATTTAAAAGTAAATAGATAGGTATATAAAAAAATATTGAAGTCATAAATTACGTATAGTTAAACACAAATTTAAACTATAATTGCATAATATCCATCGACATCTACAACTACACTAATATTATAAAGAGGAAATATTTGTTTGTTTGTTTGTAATGAATAAACTCAAAAAATACAGACGCGATTTTAAAAATTCTTTTACATAGAGAAAGTAAATTATCAGCGAGCAACACTAGCAGGATTTTATTTTTCAAAATATTAGAGTTCCCTTCGAAAATTGCATTAATGAAAACTGAGGTATTAAATTTTGCAAAAAAACTCGATTACTTTGTATCACAAACCAAAGAGTATATAAATACTACGTAAGATCACAAACTAAGAAGGAGATACGGGTCTTTGTATATGGAACGTTGTTATGGAAACGAAATCACAGAACATCTAATAATCATTGACGTAGGAAATGCTCTATGCTAATAATACGCGAAATAGTAACCATAATTCAACCTCCTTGCGTTAAACAGAATAATACTATAGACGAAATGGTACGTCAGTATAGAACCTATAAACATAAACATTTTGTGTAAGAAATTGTTGTCATTCTATTTGACCAAATAATGTACCTACTAATTTTATCTTTCTAAATATCTACCCGTGCGAAGCCGGGGCGAGTCGCTAATAACATATATATAGGCAAATTTATAATATAATATATAAATATACATAAATAAAAAGCAAGATCACAAAGGAATATTGCATAAATTATGTGTTATAATTTTATTATTGTACTAGCCGATGCCCGCGGCTTCGCTCGCGTGGTCATTTCTCCAGGCTAAAAGTACTCTATGTGCTATTCCAGGACCTAAAATACCAATAATTATACCAACATTGATCAAAATTCCTTGAGCCGTCAAATATATGCTTATCGATTACTCGGATTCTATTCATCGGATTGACCAAGTACTACAGTTTATAAGTCAAACCCAAAGCTATCCAACAGCGAAAACTGTATCGCAATCGGTTCAGTAGTTTTTATGTGATGCGCAAACAATTATACTAACAAACAAACTAACAAACAAACAGGATTTAAAAAAATACTATTCTTGTTCAGTAGATTATTTTAAGTACCGTAGACCATTTCTTTTTAATTATCTTCATTGTACAGACTTTTTCGTTCTAAGTGCTTTTTTATGTATATAGATAATTATGTTCTGAAAAAGCTAGCATTATTCTTCTTCACCGAAACAAGCTGTGCTGATATATTCAATTTAATAATACCACTACATAACATCTCAAAAACTCATTGACCATAACCTGAATGATCTTGACATCCGCATCGATGTTCAAAAATCGTGTAAGCTCAACTATTTGGTCCATTCAAAAGTGTACCTTATATTTAACAGGTACTGTCTAAAATCCACTGATGATTTAAATTTAACAGGAGTGTGGAGTTTCATGTGAAGTAAATGGAAATAGTCAACATTCCTCCCTGTTCCAAAGGAGCAGGGTTCAAGTTTGCAAGCTCTTCGGTTGCTTCCTGCAACGTCAGTCCAGCTAGACTTTACATTTACCGATAGTCGGTTGTACTTATAGATAGAGGAGGATAGCCAGTGGTCATTTTGACTGGGGTGATTAAACCTACTAACCTACATAATAATTTTATTAACTGTAGGCCGGCAAAGATTTCCAACCGCTTTTTTTGAGTGCTTTGCAAATATGGGTACCAATTCGCTAATAAGTTATACCCTACGAAAAGAGTCTATAGAAAATCCCTTGTCCATACAAAATTAAATAGTTCAAAAATTAAAAACCCACTGGGTCGGGTAAAAAATAGCCAATGAGACTCTTTCGATGATGGCGAATCGATTGACACATCGCTTGTGAAAATTGGACCAAGTTTATAGTTTGAACACATAACCCTTCCTATGATACGCAATGGTCGGGTAAAACGATTGCCTATGACACTATAAATGAAGACGAATCGATTGACACCTCGCTTGTTAAAATCGAAAGCAAGGGAAAGGTAATGAGTTAATAAACTATGTATGTATGTATGTATGTATGAATGTGGATGTTCCACCATAACGTCGCCCTTATTGGTTTGATTTTGACAAGCAAGGTGTCAATCGATTCGTCTCCAGGTATAGAGAGTGTCATAGGATATTTTTCTTTACCCGACTACGGCAAGGCAAAGTAAGCGTTATGAGTTCAGACTAAAAACTTGGTCCGTTTTTGACAAGCGAAGTGTCAATCGCTTTGTCTTCATCGCATGAGTGTCATAAGCTAATTTTTACCCGACCGCGGTCGGGTTTCAGTTTTTGAACTTAAGTCTTGTTTGCACAACGTTGTTTCACAAATTATTCTACATTTTTCAATAACTTCAAAGTTATAAGCACCTTATCTGGCGGGTTTTTGCGCTGAAACTATGACAAATTGAAAATGTTATTTTTGTCCGACTACGGTGAATCAAGGGAAGTATAATGATGATGATGATGATGATGATGATGATGATGATGACGATGATGTGTGTGTGTTTGTATTTGTGTATGTGTGTGTGTGTGTGTGTGTGTGTGTGTGTGTGTGTGTACACTCTTATGTTTATTTTTCCGCTCCCTCTGGGCTTTAGCTGAAAACCAGCGCTGCGTGCCTTCGGCAAACAGCCTAATGCTGAGTTAAGGCCCATTCATCACCACTTTAGCTGAAAACCAGCGCTGCGTGCCTTCGGCAAACAGCCTAATGCTGAGTTAAGGCCCATTCATCACCACTTTAATTATCTACTTTTACCTTTTCTTTGTTTTCCTTTTCTATTGTTCCTACTTAATTTTTCTAATTATTTGTATGTTTTATTTTTGTGTGTTGAATAAATGTATTTTCTTTCTTTCTTTCTTTCTAATGAGTTTAACCGTCGCTCCTATTGGTCCGATTTTGACAAACGAGGTATCAATCGATTTGTCTTCATCGCAGGTGTCATAGGATATTTTTTACTATTTTGGGGTTTTGACGTATCTTAAAAAACCTTTCTCTAAAAAAATGAAACGTATAAGCGTAGATTATATTCTATTCATGCGACTGATACTAATACTATTACTAAACTGTACCACTAAAACTCACGACCAGCAACTCTCTCTATCGCTCGCATAGGGGACCGGGGTACGGAAGGAGATAGCAATAGGTACATTTACTAAGTACCAACATTACAAAGATCTCGTCAAGCTTAGCGACTATCCTCTTATTACTTATTCTCTCATCCTCTTATAAATATTTGAAATTGAATTTGAATTTACCTTTGCCAAAATCATCCCTACCTCCCAACCCATCCTGCTAGTTCCAGCAATGGGTTTTTACTCAAGTTTCTGGACACGATCCAACTGATTCCGGTTTGTCGTAGTCGCCAAGATAACTGCAGTTTTTGATCTGATTCTGTGGGAGACATTATTTTAGTGTCTTTGAAAGAGGTTAAAACCTAAGTCATGTTTTAAGACTGTTATGTGAGCTGCCTCTCACATTGATTATAAAAGCTTCAAAAAAAGTATGCAACTCTCGTGATTAAGACAAATCCAATGATATCTCATTTATCAAAATCCATCAAGCCGTTTAGACTGTAGGACGCGCCTAAGAAACGTACAAAGAAACAAACAAACAAACAATCATACATACAACCCAAACACATAACCCTCCTCAGTCGGGTAAAAATGTTATATTCTTGTTCAGTAGCTTATTTTAAAGACCCTAGCTCTTTTTTTTTAATTATCTTCTTTGTACAGACTTTTTCGTTCTTATTGCTTTATTATAAGTATTTGCTTATATGTTATTATATGTTAGTTTCATAACATATAGCATGTTTATGATTATTTGACGTTGGTGGAATCTATCAAGCCTAGTTGGGAGTTGGTAGTTATACCTAGCGGCACGTAAGTCTAGCGGTGAACGAAACTTGGCGGGGATCTTGACCACGGTAATGTTATCTATCAGTATTCTATCTTCATACAAGCGGCCGGAAAGTGAGTTATACCTACGCGCCTCGTGTCGGTACCCACTCGGTACACGCGAATGCGCCGCAGCTCGGTAATGTCACGGTAATGTTATCTATCAGTATTGTGAATCGGCTCTGTCCTTGAAATAACTACCTACAGCTGCGTGGTACGTAAACACGCGATAGGGCTGCCCGCCTGCAGTATTTTAATTTCATCTACCTACTTGAATTTCTTTCTAGTTTTGTGATTGTATATTTTGATATGTAAAATAGAAAGAAATTCGTTGTGAATGAAATAGGAAGTGTTCAATAAAAATACATGTGTGTTTTTTTAATTAGTAGATTTAATAAAAAATACACCCTTATAAATTTGATACAGAAAAGTATTTGCGCCTCGACTGAGACGTACGAAAAGCTTTATTGTTAAATTGAATAGTATAAAAAATCCGCATTCGAATAAATAGTTGAATTAAAAATACTTTGGTGAAACATGGACAAGGAAGACAAAAAGGAATATCTTTCACTTGGTTATAGATACCTGCAGCTACTTTACAATTAATATGTTTTGTATTTAAAGAAGCGTTCAGCTTCTTTATTTATTACTTTTCTTTATTTATTATATTTATGCGCCCTGTGGTTTCACCCGTGTGAGGGATGATGATGATGAAAAGTATCATGTGTGTTATTCCAGGGTATACGCTATTTCCAATCCAAATTTCATCAATATCAGCTCAGGCCTTATCGCGTGAAAGCTCCTCAAACAAAAAACCGACAACGTTACACTTTTATATATTGGTGTGGATAAGAACTCCAAAGGAATGGAAATCTTTTATATATTGGTGTGGATAAGAACTCCAAAGGAATGGAAATCTTTTATATATTGGTGTGGATAAGAACGCCAAAGGAATGGAAATGTTTGCCCTCGCCAATGTTTCCGATAAAACGCAAACGTATGTTCGAATCAAATTAGAAGCGAATGGGCGAGTGAGTGAAACCTTCGGCCATATCGCGGTTGTCAGACATATAGCCCACCTCGACAGTCGAAATATAAAATAACAGGGCTTCCAATCGAATTGTTTCATATTGACGACGACACGCGACGATGTGAAACTCATATTTAATTCCATAAATATCAAATTTAGATCGGTATTGGAATTCCAATTTCGCCAGAAATTCCAAACACAACTACTTAGGCTAACCGCACTCGGCTGACCATAGCCAAAGTAATCATCCATTTGATTTGCACAATTTCCGCTCCATTATCACTACGGTTCTAACTTCCGCATCCGATTGTGATAACCATTTCCGCTTACCACATTTTCCCCTCCCTCAAACCTTATTTTGGGGAGTTTTTCTAAGGCGTTAGTTACTGAAGGGTGTGATAGACAGGTTTTTTTTAGTGAAATTAAAGATGACCTATCAATATAATATTATATTATTTTTCAATTAGATCATAAGAAAAAAAACCCAAATTAAGCTAAAAAAAAAACTTCCAAATGTTCAAAGAGTAAATTTATATATACTGGGAATAAATAACTTGTAAGCGATGGTGGCCTAATGGTTCTATAGTGCAATTTAGAATCCAACGATACCGGGTTCAACACCTAGGCTCCCCGCACCAATGACTTTTCTCAGTTATGTGCGGTTTTCCATCGCTCCGTGCTTCGGAGGGCACGTTAAGCTGTCGGTCCCGGCTGTTATTGGTTAATAGCAGTCGTTAAGCCATGTCAGAGGCCCTCGGGCGGCCTGACAAACTCTGACATCAGAGGCCAGCACTACCTCATACGACAAACAAACAACAAACAAAAACAAACAAACTTGTAAACATTTGAGATTATGATAATTTATTTTTGTTTGTTTCCGGACCTCGCGACTGGTGAATTTAGCCAGTGTCAAGTGAAAGGATAATACAATACAAGTTATATATTTTTTTCAACATATAGTCATAATGACGAGTACCAGTAATTCCGTTTTTTTTAAAGTCTATAGTCATGTCACGATTCAGTAAAGTGGTAGGAGCTTTACTTAACCTTTCGGGAGTTCCGGAGAGAACACGAAATGCCACGTTTTTCCGCGTTTGTATTTTTTTCCCACACACGTGCACGGTAATGAACACCTAATGGTTAATATTCCACCAATATGAGGCGTAAAACACAAGTTTAAGAAAAAAACAAAGCAAAACAACCAGCTTGATTTCGTTTCCCGCCGAAGAAAAATGACATTGCAGCAATAATCAATCTTTTTTTTTTTTACCCGACTACAGCAAAGCAACGGAATGGTTATGCGTTTAACAGTCTATGTATGTATGTATGTATGTATGTATGTATGTATGTATGTATGTATGTATGTATGTATGTATGTATGTATGTATGTATGTATGTGTCTATGTATGTGGGTATGTGGATGTTCCACCATAGCGTCGCCCCTATTGGTTCGATTTTGAGAAGCTAGGTATCAATCGATTTGTCTTCATGTATAATGTCATAGACTATTTTTTTACCTAACTACGGCAATGCAAAATAATAGTTATGTGTGTGACGAGGTCCAAACCTCTTTCAGAATAATACTCATTTGATCTCTTAATTCTTTCATAATCCATTTCTTTTCATTTTTGATAGTTGGTCATCATTGATTCATTCTAAATACAAATAACCTGTCATTCGAATATTGATTTTTGGAAAAACCGAAATAATATTATAAAATTCATAAATAAGTTTATTTCAAATATATATGAGACTTGTAAATATATATATATATATGAATACCTTCGTAAGCCGATGTTTTATAATCATCTCCTCCTGTTCCTGTGCTCCTAATTGAATCCTGACCTTTTGTGTTGTCCACTGAGGCTTTTGTGTTGTCGTGACATGTGTTGAAACAAAAAAACTTGGTCTGATTTTGGCAAGCGAGGAATCATAATCGTTATAAACAATACTAAGACACTTGTCTAACCAATTTGTGATAATAAATCTCCCTATCTATTAGGATCCAGTGACGCCGCATCAGTTCACTCAATTTTGACGCGAATTTATTGACGTTGATAAATGACTGCAACGTTGCTAAGATGTTAAGAGATTTTTGGAAATGCCAAAGTTATTAGCAATGTTGAGTTTTACGAGAATTGATTAATTTAATTTAGTATTCCTTTCCCCCGCGGCTGTGGCTGATTTAACCCATTTCACGAGTAGACCACCTCGTTAATCATTATTTTGAGGGATTTGCTTATAAAAACAATTTTATCTTGCGATAAAATACGAAAAGGTTTTGCTATAAATATTTCATTCCATTCGCGTAACTTAAGAAAAATATATATTATGTAAAATAACTTTATACACGACTGCCCAAAAACTGAGTTGTAATGTCCATAATTTTTAAATGCATGAACAGATTTAGACGTATGGGGTATTTATAGAATCCTTACATACTCCCGAGTAACGGAGGCTATATTATTTAAAAAACATTCAATATGGTGGCTGTATTTAAGGCTCCAAACATGGGCGAAAAAAAAACTTCGGGTGTTACAATATGGGTATCAAATTGTAGGCCTTGATATTCACATTCCATCAGTATAATTTATTGGCATAAGTTCTTTTTTGGCGTGGCATGCGTGTTTTTTTAGCTTTTAAGCTAGTTATTATAATAAGCAACTCGCTTAGAAAAATATATAAAAAAAACATTTAATATAAGGGGCATTGAAGTAGATATAGAGATATTAATTTATTCCTTACACTGTTCCAGTAAAAAAATACTGTCTCTATTAAAACAGCCAATATCAATAGTTACATTATTAACACCACGTGTTAATAAATCCAGATCATAGATCCAGATTTTTCATAGATCCAGTATGTAATTATAGATCCCACAAACCACAAGACCCTTGGACAAACACCCTTAAACAAAGGACCTTTATAATCTTTAGATCTTGTGAAAATGATGGTGCAAAGATCCCCTAAGGGATATAATGGGGTGCACGACTTGAGACAAGTGACCCTTATAACTTTAGCTCAGACTTGTGTGGTTAAATTGTGTATTTTAGGACGGTTCCGATGTAAACGTCTAATACATTTCGGAAACTGAAAATTGTAAGAGAAAAGATGACGTGTGTCAATAGTCATCATCATCATCAGACGTGGAAGACGACCAAACCTTGAACGAAAAAAATAATTTGAAAATTTGAGTAGGTATGTAAAGTAACGATACAAATTATTACAGATTAATCTAGCCATATTAATTATGTTGTTCGTTTGTTTCTACATAAACTATTAGATAATTATATAATGCAAATTATAATTTAGTAATAAATAAGTTATAATATAGCAAATTATAGTATGATATATTTTTTTAAATACTGTTACACATATTATGTGCATGAATTTATATCAGCCTAACTGAATTAAATTATTGATCAATTATTATTGTTAACAATATACGTTGCGCGCTACCTCATAAGTTATCCGATATCCACGGGCTCCAAGATATAGGCCCGCCGAGTTTGGACTTTGGAGCCCAGTATATAGGCTTACGGCCGGTTCCTATATCCTAAAACGAACCAATTTTGCTTACTGTCCGTCAGCTTTTGACATAAACGCCACACCAAAAACGTCAAAATGTAACGAGACGTTGGAAGACCGACTCGTTTCATTTTTATAGGAATGGGGGGTTACTGTAGTAAAACATTATGGTCAAATAAATATATTATTATTATTATTGTTATTTCACTTTATTTATTTGATTTCTTAGATTATATTTTTTTACAATCTATATACTTATAATTAAACTGTAACAGGTCCAATTCTGAGTATTGATGATATTTTGTAAAAAAAAATGGAGGCTTTTCTATAGTCCTTACTGAAGCCAAAACTGTTTTTTTTCTTCTTCATATTTGGTTAAGGCCCGATAGAATCGCCCGTGCAGATCTTTGCCCTACCATACGTCCCTGCAGTCCTCGATACTCAACACCAATGGTATGCGCAAGTTCTCGTTTGCCAAGGAGAGCGGCGTGAGAGTCTTATCAAATGCCACCACATCACGATGCATCCCACACTCGGTGTTAGGGAAGTACTTCCTGAGGCTGCACAATTCACGGTTGTGGAGGTTCTTGGCATTTAAAATGCCACGACCGCCCCACTTCCGTGGAATTTACAGTCTCATAACAGACGAGCGCGGGTGTAACATGCGATGAGACGTAAGCAATTGACGGACTCTCCTATCCAAGGTGTCAATCTCAGTTTGAGTCCACTTTAGTGCCAAAGAAGTATATGAGCAGAGGCATCACGTAACCGTTGAAAGCGCGCGCCTTATTGCCACCTGACAAAAGACTTTACGTACTTTAGTCAAGCGACAGACGAAGCGCTCCTTCACCAAATGTCCCTGTCCATGATACCCAACGATTCTGACATACCAAGATATTTGTAGGTCTCGGCCTCGAGAGAGATCTGAGAGTCATCGTCTCAGAAAGCAGCAAATTTGTTGAATTTATAACTTTTTCCTACTGCATATGCATGACCGCACATTTTTCAACACCGAACTCCATGTTGATGGCTTATTCCATAAATCCCCTTCGACTATCCCCTGTGAAGGGGATTTTAGGATTTTTTGTCCAGAAATCCCCTTCGCATCTTCTTTGCATGCTGGAAGGGGATTATTGGACAAAAAGTCCAGAACTCCCCTTAATCATTTATTATTAATATGAAAAAAAAAATTAAGAATCCCCTGCAATAGGATTTTTGTACTTTTTGTCAGCAATCCCCTTTGCGTCCCGTTTGCGTGCCGAAAGGACATTATTGCACAAAAAGAAACATTGCAAAATTGTTGGTCACCGTTTTTTGTTATCTGTTTAAAATCAAACAAACTAATTATGCAATTAAACACTCTTTATTTTTTCAAACATACCTAGTCAATATCAATGTAGGTACTTAAACAATTTTCACCGTCGCAGATAAAATCTTTCATACATTTACTGTAAAAAAAATATGTCGCGATAGTTAAAATCTCCTCCTACAAATAAGTTTTATAATCGCAGATTATTTGTACGTTTTTTTGCGGAAAAGAAGAAGAAGAAAAGAAGAAGAAGAAGTTTTTATAAGAATTACATCAAAATATGTACTATACTAGTTTTCTTTATTTTTTCTACATACCTAATCAATATCAACGTAGGTATTTAAACAATTTTCACCATTGTATACATAAATCTCTCACACATTTACAATATTAAAATAAATCTCGTAATAATTATAATATAACAGAAAATCACACCGTACATTCATCCTCTTACTAATAAGTTCTATAATCACAGATAATTTGTACAATATTATTGAAGATTTATACCAAATAAATTATTATAAAAATATTATTAATAATATTAAAAATTATTTAATTATTATATATATATATATATATTTATTTTATTTTTTTATTTATACCTGAGCGTCCGATAGCTCAGTAGTTAAGTTAAATCACCAAAATGTTGCCCAAAAACGAAAAACCCTTGGCCAGGGACTCGCCCGCCTTCTGCCGTCGATCTGTGCTCCAGCACAGGCTGCAGACCCGTAATTTTGGGTTTCACATGCGCACACTAATGCCACTTTGATTTTGGCATAGTATTTATTTTGATATCGTCCGTATTTAATAGGTTTTTGCATTAGTTTTTGAATAACAGCGGAGGAAACGCAGCCGCTAATATCCGCCCGAAAGTAGTTTTCGATAGTTCACACTGCGTGCGTTAGGGGGCGCGCGTTGTGCAAGATGGCGTTTTTGGCGGGTGATTTGAAATAATAGACCAAAACCCTACAATACCTATATGAATTTCGTCAAATATAATATAGTGGTATCACAGCATCAATTATTTACAATAATTATTAAGGCACTGAGACGTGATCGCTAACTATTGGTCTCATACACAAGCTCAAAGTCACGCAGCGTGCAATGGAGATAGCTATGGTAGGTGTTTCACTTCGTTATAGAATCCGAAACGAGGAAATCCGTAGAAGAACCAATGTTACTGACATAGCTCTCAGAGTTTGCAAGTTGAAGTGGCAAATGGCAGGCAATCATATAGATCGAAGAACCGACAACCACTGGGGAATAAAGGTTCTCAAATGGCGACCACGAACATTGTAAAACGATGCATCTTCAGACAACGCAGTGAGTAATTGTATTGGGCTGTGTTTCTTTTTCAAAATCCATTTTTTATTTTGCCAATTTTTTGTTATTAGTACGGCGTTACTGACCAAATTTCATATTTGAGGTATTGAATTTTGACAGACAGTTTACAATTATACAAATATTTAATATTTATTGTAATAAAGTGATTTTTCTGTGATACCACTAGTATAGTTATTTGACATAATTCGTTTATAAAAAAAAACAATAATTTGGTATAATCAATCTGTGATTTTGGAACATATTTAATTTTGTAGGAAGATCACAGTAAAATGTGACATTCTGTGATATTTTAACTATAGCGTTTTTTAATTATTGTAAATGTATGAGAGATTGTATGTCTACAACAGTGAAAATTGTACATTGATATCGATAAGTTATGTTTGAAAAGATAAAGACTTTGTAATTTGTGTAATTACCTAATTAGTTTGTGATTGATTTTAAACATATAACGAAAAAGGTGGCTTACAATATGGAAGAATAAAAATATGGTTAAAGGCATTTCTGGACTTATGTCCATTAATGTCCTTCCGGCAAGCAAACGGGACGCAAAGGGGATTTCTGGACCAAAGTTACAAAAATCCCCTTCGCAGGGGATTGTAAAAAATATTTAATATTTATAATAAATGGTTAAGGGGATTTCTGTACTTTTTGTCCAATAATCCCCTTCCATCGAGCAAAGAAGAGTCAAAGGGGATTTCTGGTCAAAAAGTCCAAAAATCCCCTTCGCAAGGGATTGTCGAAGGGGATTTATGGAATAAGCCCATGTTGGGCTATGGCTTTACTGAAAATTTCTGTGATTTTCAGTAACTCCATCAAGTCTGGACGCTTTGGTGCCAACAATTTGAGGTCATCTATGTACAACAGATGAGAAATGATCTCACCCTCTCTCCGGTGCCGATAGCCTAACCCTGAATCCTTCAACAAAGTGCTGAGAGAATTGAGTGCTAGGTAAAAGACTCAAACTGTCGCCCTATCCTTATTAAGTCTTGTGGACCAGAAAGGTTATATCCACCACCTTGTAAAAGAAGAACCGTGATCCACTGCCCCATACATGTACCTAAGAAAGATCTCAGCGTAGCATCGATTTTATACAACTCTAAGATCCTCACCAGCCATGAATGAGGCACCGAATCATAGGCCTTCTTATAGTTAATCCAGGCACACGACACGCCGCAATAGCCCCACAATACAGGATCGAGTGGGTATCAATTAAGTCTTCGCTATTCCGTAGGTACAGGGCGTCCAGGGCCCCCATTAACGCCAGGTTACGTCTATGGTTGGGCATACGTGGTAGCGATGGCCTAGAGATGGGTGTGGATCGATACTGTAAAATTGCATCTTCCAAAGCCCTCCACAATTGCGCAACGGCTTGGATACATACGGTCATATTCGCACAATCATCCTCATCGACCTCAGGATCTACCAGTGTTGCCGCCTGTGCCAGGACCATAACTGGCCCCCGGACCGACAACGTGTCGGAAAGGTCCCGGGCCGAGGCTGAAGTCGTGCGAATAGGCAACGCCTCCATGCGCAACCAGTTTGCACCGATGGATGGCCCGCACTTGATCCGAAAATCGTTGGGCGGATACGGCGGCGGTCGGTTCCAGGGCCCGAAACCAGAGACAGCATCTCGGTATGTAGTCAGGTTCAGGTTACCCTCTGTTTGAGCTCGTGATCATGTTTTAAAGCTGTATTATTGCTTTGAACATTTATTGACACTTAATGTCAAAAATTGATGTTTCCAATTTTCGTTTCATTATAAAAGGAAAGGTGAGGGTTTTTTGAAAAAAAAAACAAAATGTTGTGTTGTAGAGTTTGATTTTATTCTCAATCTTGTGTTTCTTCGAGTGTTGGTGGAATATTAACCATTAGGCGTTCGTTAACGTGCACGAGTGTAGGCAAAATAATCAAACGCAGATATAAATGGCATTTTGTGATTTTTCCAAATCTCCCTCGGAAGTTTTAGTAAATGTCCACCATTTTACTGATTCGTGACTTGACAATTAATGACTGTGACGTGACATTACTATAAACTATTAAACTTGACATTGGCGAAATTGCTAGTAGGCCAGTGCCTCCACAGAAGCCATCTAATAAAAAAAGAAGAAGAAAAGGAAAGGTTTTATACACTTTCCAGATTATTATTTGTTTGATTTACTGTACAACTATTGCAAAATAAGGGTAAAAACGAGATAAATACAAATTATATTAAAATTGAAGATCGCGAAAAATAAAACGATGTGTATGATAGCGGTCGTCTTTTTATTATATATTATAATTATTATAAATCTTGCAAGCTGAATTAATTAAAATCACTTCCTCTTATCCTTCGGAAGTGAATTTTTACATGTTCAGTTCCCATGACAATGCATTTTTATGGTAAGCATGACCTGAATCGCTCCAGATAAAGGAACTCTTACACGGTCAACAGCAAATACACGAAATTTTGTGTATGCATTTTATCATAATAGCCGGTTTTAAAGTTTACCAGATACTATTCAACGGTCAACATCACAGACTCGTTCTTTTACATGGTTGCTGAACTAAGGATGGGTTCTGACTCGGGAAATCCTTTCTGGTTAACAGCATAGACGTGAATTTATGTAAACGCATTTAAGCTTTTAGGGGTTCTTTTTTTTGTTGCTTTGTAACTTTTCCGTTATTTTTTTCTTTTTGGCTTTTCACTTTTAACACTGTTTTTTATTTTTTATTGCATTATCATCGGCTTGTGAGCTACCCTGAAAGTTTCAGCCAGATAACTAATCGGGAAGTTCTCGAAATTTGAATTGCAAGATTCCAGGACAGACAAAATAAATACATACATACATACATACATAGAAAAGTAAGCGATTTCGCAAAATAGATAGCGCGATTCTATCATTTAAGAAAACGTAACTCTATCACATAGGTAAAAGTCAACATAAACAAAGCAGAGAGATGGTGGCTGAGTAGGCACCTAAAGTTCAAGTTAGAATTCATTGGTATCGGTCCTCGGCTCCGCACTAATCACTTTTCTGAGTTATGTGCGGAATTCCATCGCTCCGTGCATCAGAGGGCACTTTAAGCTATCGATTGATTAATAGCAGTCGCTAAGCTATGTCAGCGGCCCTCAGGCGAACTAACAAACAGACACCAGAGGCCAGCAATATATATCTCATACGATTTATCATTATTCTTATACATTATAGTGTTGATTTTGTATTCGCAGTCTTAACGGTACGATGCTTAACTTTTTTGTACCTTAGCGACAAAGTCAAAACAAAGGGTTTAAAAAACTGAAACCCGATTACGGTCGGGTACAATACAATATAGCCTATGATACTCTTGCGATGAAGACGAATTGATCGCTTGTCAAAATCGGAACAAGCTTTTAGTTTGAATTTGAACACATAACCCTTCCATTGACTTGCCGTAGTCTGATAAAAAATAGCCTATGACACTCTATACATGAAGATGTATCGATTGATACCTTTAAAACGTTAAAGCGCGCTTGTCAAAATTGGATTAAGTTTTAAGTTAGAACACATAACCATTCCTCTGCTTCGCAGTAGCCAGGGGAAAAAATAGCCTATGACACTATATACCTCAAGGAAGTTGTATACTATATATATCTGAAGACGAATCGATTGACACCTTGCTTGTCAAAATCGGACCAATAGGGGCGACGCTATGGTGGAACATCCACATATATACATACATTCATAGACTGTTAACTTCATTACCACAGAAATATTCCGATTTCTGTGTTCATTGCCTTTTCCTTGCTTCACCGAAGTAGGTTAAAAAAGAAGTAAGTGTCAGTAAAAGTCGGGTTAAAAAAGAAGTACGTCATTTCGTAGGTTAACTGTTGAAAAAAACTGATTCAACCCGAAGCATTCCCATTGAATAGGGTATTTATACCCTTTTAAATAAAACCGCGAAAATGTCCCATTGACCGCGGCCAAGCCGCCGCAGCTACTCATACAAAAGCCAGCTTGGAGCTTGAAAGGTCGCCTTTCAGAGAAGCCAGTATTCAGAGAGGGAGCGGGGTTTCCTATTTAAATGTGGGGATAGAATTGCATTCCAACCACGTGTGCGTTAAATATGTGGATTATAGTTAAAGAATAAATAATAGTTTTGATGTAAAAGTACTATTATTATTATTTTGATGTATTAGTACCAGTAGTGCTATTATCGATCTTTGTTGCAAACATATTTTCATATCTTCATAACAATTTCGACTCTAACGCGCTGCATTATGTCCACGCGATAGTGACAATCTGATTGAAACCAAGATCGGTAATAGCACTACGGTTTTAGGTATTGTAAAGATGGACAGAAGGAGTAAAACTTGGCTTGGTTTTACTCCTCCTTTTGTTGGCAGCAATTATGAAGATGCGTGATGGAATGACCGCTTATTGACCATTGCCTACCTATTAGGTAGGCATTTAGGCACTCAGCACACGTAGCAACTAACAACTAAACAACACCGTTAAGGCAACTATCGACATTTTACAAGTTTTCATTCATGGTTGCCAATTGCAGTAACAAAATGCCCAGTACCATAATGCCCCAATGCCATACGGTTGCCGCGATTTTAAATATTTTTTCTAAATTCGTGGTCATTAGTCAATATGACTATGTAGCTGCGGGGGATGGTGAGTGGGTAAAGTTTAATATATTGTATCTATTAAACTTTACCTACTAGCTCGGCTTCGAACCTGACAAAATCTTTCAAAATTACTGTCAGTACAAAACATTAGCTAGATAGGAGGCCTCTGCCCTCGACAAAGAAAATAATTTCAATTAGTTTGGAGGCCCCTGTCTTCAACAAACTTAGAAAAACGTAACATGGTTTGGAGGCCCCTGTCCTTGACAAACTTAGCAGTAAAGCAAAATAGTTTAGAGGCCCCTGTCCTCAACAAACTAAGGAAAACTTATTTTTTTTATTATTACTGATTATGCAATGGTTTGACCACGATCTCACCTGATGGAAATCGATGATGTGGTCGAAGGTGTAGCACGCTTGCCTAGTAGATACCTATTCACTCTTGACTTGAACACACCGGAGCTATAATTTACCGTAAACACTGACGAGGGCAGGGCATTCCACTCTTTTGCAGTTCTTATAATAAATGAAGAAGCGTAACGTTTCGTTCTTGTGCGAGGTATTTCAACCATGAAAGGGTGGCGCTTTGCTGATCGTCTAGTCGTACGGTGATGGAAAGGTGATGGGGGAATCAGGTTGTGCAGTTCTTGTGCACACTCTCCATAGTGCAATCTGTAGAATACCGCCAGGCTTGCTACCTCACGTCGATGCGCCAGACTTTGAAGCTTACTCTTTACCAGAGTGTCATCCCCAATGAGCCTGATAGCACGTCTCTCAATTGAATCCAAAGACTCGAGCTGATACTTGGCAGAACCGTCCCAGAGGTGGCAGCAGTACTCCATACAAGATCGGACCTGTGCTTGATAAAGATTCAAAAGCTGTCCCGGTGTGATGTACCGCCTAACCTTAGACAAAATACCAAGATTTTTTGCAGCTACCTTGGCTTTGGATTCAATATAAGACCCAAAATTCAGGTTTGGTGTGAGTTCGACACCCAAAAGCTCCAAATGGTCGCCTGTTGGTATTGTTACACTTTGGAAAGACGGAGATCGGTGTAGAGGACTCTTTTTAGCAGAAAACAAACATGCTTGCGTTTTAGTAGCATTAAACTTAACCAGGTTAGCATCGCCCCAATCGGACACGGCTTCTAAGGCTAAATTTAAACGGTCTACCATAGCCTCTCTCTGAAACTGGACAGCGTCACAGCTGGCTTGAGCATTGGAAGTGTATCTCTCAACTACAGTACTGTCATCAGCATACCCAAAGGTACCGGGCTTCAGAAGGTCATTATGTGCAGTAAAAACAGTGTAGCCGAGAAAACCGATCCCTGAGGTACACCGGCATTCATAGCCATTTGATCAGACGAGCAGCCCTCTAAGACTACTCGAATAGATCTTTCCCTCAAGAAATCAACTATCCAATTGCATAAGCCAACAGGTAAACCATATGAGGGAAGCTTGTTTAAAAGGTCATCATGCCAGACCCGATCAAATGCCTTTGATATGTCAAGGGAGACGGCAAGCGCCTCACCATGCATCTCTATGGCTTCGCTCAGTACGTGAGTGGCATACGCGAGAAGATCCCCAGTAGACCGGTTTCGGCGAAATCTGTATTGTCGGTCACTGAGAAGATCATTGTCTTCAAGGTATGCCAAGAGCCTAATGTTTATGATACGCTCCATACACTTACAGAGTAAGGAGGTAATCGAGATGGGACGATAATTGGCCGGATCAGCACGACTACCCTTCTTTGGTACTGGTTGTACATTGGCAAGCTTCCAGCTCTTCGAAACTTTACCTGAGTGAAGAGAGAGGCGGTACAAACGCGTTAAGATGGGAGACAATTCGGGCGCACAGTTTTTCAACACAATCGCTGGAATACCATCAGGACCACTGGCCTTGTTCACATCTAGAGCTCGAAGCGTTCTGAGAACCTCCTTCTGGCGAATGCGAATTTCGGGCATAAAAACCCGCAATGAGGAAGGCAGGAAGGTGTCTTGCTAGAAGCATCTAGTTGCGAGGCTTCTGCAAAAAGAGAAGCAAATAAATTCGCTTTGTCTCCAGCA
Organism: Alsophila aescularia; assembly: GCA_946251855.1. NCBI lineage: Eukaryota > Metazoa > Arthropoda > Insecta > Lepidoptera > Geometridae > Alsophila > Alsophila aescularia. The sequence continues at coordinate 33,581,239 of OX276373.1, forward strand.
GTGTGAGCTAGTGATCCATCAGGTTTCAGCATTGGTGGCAGTGAGGGGCGGCAGAAGTTTACTTCGACGGATTTGGCCAGGGACCAAAAAGCTTTGCTACCCGCGGGGTATGAAGCCAGTTTGGCCCCAATTCGACTTACGTGATCAAAATGGGCCTTCCTAAGTATCTTCTTGCAGGTCTTAGCGGCAACGTTAAATTTTTTCTTCTTAGCCCGAATATCAGAAGACTTGCGCTTTCGAGCATCAGCCCAGTCTAGATATGCCGCACGTTTTAGAGCCACAGCATGACCACAGCTGGATCCAAACCAAGGCTGAGCTTTGCTGGAAAGAGTCTTGTCACTGAATGGAATGAAATATTCCATTGCCTGACATATTACCTCTGTAACAGCAGACGCGCAAGTCGACGGGTCCTGAACGGGGCAACTGACGGGAGATGAGACATGTTTGCCGCCAAGGGTACGATGCAAGGAATTGCCGCATCTCGCCCAATCTGCTGAGTGTATCTCCACACGCGCCTATTTCCCTTAAGGCTAGGATCAGGTGGGGAATACACTGAGACGGACTTAACCAGGCAGTGATCAGAGCTACCAAGAGGTGGGGATACTGATACGGAGTATCGGTCTGGTTCAGTCGTCATCGACAGGTCGAGACAGTTGGCAGTGTCACCGTCACGGTCAGGTACCCGTGTCAGCTCCTGCACAAGCTGAGAGAGATGTAACGCCAGAGCAAGCTTGTGGCGTTGGGCGTTAAAATCCCCCAAAAACACCAATTGAGCAGACGGGTAACGCTATAACATGGTTTGGAGACCAACGTCCTGGACAAACGTTGATGCAAAAGAGTTTGAAGGCCCCTGTCCTTGACAAACTTAACAGTAAAATAAAATAGTTTGGAGACCACTATTCGCGACAAACTTGATTATGATGTGAAACAGTATGGAGCAGCCCTGTCCTCAACCAACTAAGAACATAAACAAACAAACATAACTTTAAAATTCTTACCAGAACTATCTCCGATTGATTGAACATCATACTCAACTGACATGTTTTGGTTATCTTCTGGTTGGGGTGACAATCCCTGGCTTTGGCGCAATTCTAAGTTGATCGTGCGCTACTTTTTTGGGTCTTCCTCTTCCAAGTACCTTTCTTACTAGGTATCGGTCATTCGGCAACATTTTCCAAATTTCATAAGCGTCTGGGTACTTAAGATCCAATCCTATTTGGGTTCTTGGGTTTGTTTTAAACAGTACAACTTCACCTTTTTAAAATCTTTTGATTTGCACCTTGCCTTTGTCAAACCGTATTTTATCTTTATTTCCCTTATTATTGATGTTTTGTTGCATGTAAGTGTCAAGTTGATTTCGATCTACAGTTGCTTCTGTCAAAGTAGCTCTGAGGGAAATGCATACTGTCTTCGAGTCAAAGCTTTAATTGGACTAGCGTTGGTCATTTCATTTTTAGTGCAGTTAATAGCGTGCTGAAGCGCATCCAGTCCCTTTTTCCAATCTTTTGTTTCATAGTTACGGATTATCGTGACACCATTCTTGACAACTGACATCACTCCTTCTACTTGCCCGTTCGATCTACTGACTCTTGGCGCAATGAAGTGTTGATGTATATCATATTCATTGCAAACTCTGCTTTAAATGCACTATCTTGGTCGTTTATGATTTGTTTCGGTGCGCCAAATAATGAAATCACTTTCTTAAGTGCACTTAGCATTGAAAGAGCAGTTCTACTCATAACATATGTCAATGTCACGTATTTCGTATAAGCGTCAATGATGACAACGACGTATTCATGCTTATCGTTTCTCTTTGTCAGTTGGCCCGTCATATCGATATGAATGGTGTGAAATGGAATGGGTTCCTTCTCTATAGGGTATTAAGTACATCTGTACTTGTTTGGCCCCTGATGATCCCTTGCTCGTCTTGCGTACTACGCAGTTATCAATAAACAGCCTCACCGTGCTTGTCATGTCCGGAAACCAGTATTCCTCGCGAATTTTGGCAAGAGTTTTATCCCATCCGAAATGCTTCAATGCTGTGTGATAAGCATTAATAATGCTCCACTGATATGACTTCGGAATCACTTTTTTCCATTTATTGCGGCCAGATTCTTCTTCCAGCAATTGCTTCTGTAAAACAGAGTCATGCAATCGGTAATCTTTCACCTGTCTTCTGTTTTCGATGGCTTTTATTATGTTAGCCAGTTCCGAATCGCGTCTCTGTTCTATCTTGAGCCAGGAATCTGTGTTACTTGCCAGATTAATGCATGCTACTGGGTTTCTGCAGAAGAAATCAGCGTGTTTCATCCGAGATCCTTGACGGTATTCAATTTTGAAGTCGTAGTGTTGAAGGTATGACATCCATCTATGAATCCTTGGTAAAACCTCATGTTTGTGCATGGATGCTTTTATCGCATTGCAGTCTGTTACGATAGTGAACGTTCTTCCGTAGAGATACTGCCTAAAGTGATTTACAGCTCGTATTATGGCCAGGGTTTCTAATTCATAGGAGTGGTAGTGACTCTCAGGTTCTGTTGTGCGCATACTCATGTACGCTACCACGTGATGACGGCCTTGCTTCAGTTGGATAAGCACTGCTCCTAATCCAACACTACTTGCATCGGTATGGAGTTCTATAGATGAGTCTTCTTGGAAAATTGTGAGAACAGGATCTGAAGTCAGCCGTCGAATTATGTCCAGTCTTGCATTTTCACATTCCGCCGTCCAATTAAACTTTGCATCTTTCTTGGTCAAATTGTAAAGTGGGATCATGCGTTCAGAAAAAGATGGTATGAAACGCCTGAAGTATCCAGCTTATCCACAAAATTGACGGACTTATTTTACTGTGCAAGGTACTGGTGACTTTACAAGCGCTTCAACTTTTCTAGGGCTTGGTTTGACGGTTCCTTTAGTAATGACATTACCAAGGTATTCCACGGATCTTTTGAAAAATGAGGAGTTTAAATAATAAATTAGCAGCTACTTTTTTTAAACACCTGAAATCGTGAAACATAATTTTATTGTTATTGTTGGACATATAATGTACTTTGCAAGTGAAATAATAAGGATAGAAATTACATAGACTTCCGATTGAAAAAAAAAATAACAAGATTTTATTGTTTTTATAGGTAGGTGAAGTTAACTTTCGCCTTTGCCATCCTCGTTATAATTTTATTTTAGTTTAGAGCATCGCTTTTGTTGGCTAAAATGTTGTCGCATTTTTGATGGCTCCTTTGTATGCCGTCAGCGCTTAAATTATTTCAGGGCCAAGCTTATTCTTGTTGACACATTTTACTAGCTTGAGCTGGCTGAAAATGCCTCTGACGTTCAAATATGGTAGGACTATCAAAAGCATTACATTTTAGTTTTATTAGTGAATAAAAGCTTCCCTGCAAGGTTTTTCATTTTGAAAACTTTCTTCCAGTAGTCTTCTATTTGCAAATAAAGATTGGGTAAACCGAACTCGAACAAGAACGAATCCGTCCGATTGAACGAGCGAGTAACATTTCAGTCATTTGTGATTTGGATAAATTAGTGCGAGAGAGAAATATGTGTATTTAGGAGTTGCACTCGCTGCCTTACAATCGAAGATTTGCGTTAGTGAACATTGCGTTCCATTTCATGTAAGTAATTAGAAATTAATTATAAAAATCACCATAAAGTAACCTTTCGGGTCGTGTAACCTAGAAGTAACTTTTTCACCTCACAAGCTCGGAAAGATTCTGTTTGTCATTCGAAATCTGAGTGCAAAATTGCATTTTACCCGCTACCGTGGAAAGAGTTTTTAAAATTCGAACCTTTCTATTCAATAATTTTCTATACCGACAATTCACTGAAAATACTTTATTACTAATTTATATTATATTATTATCCGATTCGATTCTACGCTACTTGACTCTATTCGTCTCTATTCACCTTTTTTTAACTCTACTCGACTCTAATCGACTCTACGCGACTCTAATCGACTCTACTCGACTCTAATCGGCTCTACTCGACTACTCGACTATAATCGACTCTACTCGACTGTATTCGACTCTACTCGACTCTATTCGACTCTACTCGACTCTACGCGACTCTGCTCGACTTTACTCGACTCTACTCGACTCTACTCGTTTCTACTCCACTCTACTCGACTCTATTCGTCTCTTTTCATTTTCAATTCTATTTTACTCTGTTCTCCTCTAATCTACTTTATTCTACTCTGTTCTCCTCTAATCTACTCTATTCTACTCTAATCTACTCTATTCTACTCTGTTCTACTATGTTCTATGTTTATGTATGTGTTATTGTATTCTACTGTATTCTTCTCTATTCTACTCTGTTCTACTCTGTTCTACTGTGTTCTACTATATTCTACTGTATTCTACTCTATTCTACTCTGTTCTACTCTATTCTACTCTGTTCTACTGTGTTCTACTATATTCTACTGTATTCTACTCTATTCTACTCTGTACTACTCGATTCTACTCTGTACTACTCGATTCTACTCTGTTCTACTTTGTTCTACTCTGTTCTACTATGTTCTACTGTGTTCTACTATATTCTACTGTATTCTACTCTATTCTACTCTGTACTACTCGATTCTACTCTGTTCTACTTTGTTCTACTCTGTTCTACTCTGTTCTACTCTGTTCTACTCTGTTCTACTCTGTTCTACTCTGTTCTACTGTATTCCTATGTGTTCTACTGAATTCTACTCTATTCTACTCTGTTCTACTCTGTTCTACTCTGTTATACTGTGTTCTACTATGTTCTACTCTATTCTACTCTCATCTACTCTATTCTACTCTCATCTACTCTCATCTACTCTCATCTACTCTCATCTACTCTCATCTACTCTCATCTACTCTCATCTACTCTCATCTACTCTCATCTACTCTAATCTACTCTAATCTACTCTATTCTACTCTATTCTACTCTATTCTACTCTATTCTACTCTATTCTACTCTATTCTACTCTATTCTACTTTATTCTACTCTATTCTACTCTATTCTACTCTATTCTACTCTATTCTACTCTATTCTACTCTATTCTACTCTATTCTACTCTATTCTACTCTATTCTACTCTATTCTACTCTATTCTACTCTATTCTACTCTATTCTACTCTATTCTACTCTATTCTACTCTATTCTACTCTATTCTACTCTATTCTACTCTATTCTACTCTATTCTACTCTATTCTACTCTATTCTACTCTATTCTACTCTATTCTACTCTATTCTACTCTATTCTACTCTATTCTACTCTATTCTACTCTATTCTATTCTACTCTATTCTACTCTATTCTACTCTATTCTACTCTATTCTACTCTATTCTACTCTATTCTACTCTATTCAACTCTATTCTACTCTATTCAACTCTATTCTACTCTATTCTACTCTATTCTACTCTATTCTACTCTATTGCACTTGGCATTCTCCTCGCCTAGTGAGGTGAAAAGTTTTGTGTTGCGCACGGCAGCAAAGTTATTTGGCGTCTCGTACTTTTGAAACCCTCGCTACGCTCAGGATTCTATATTTGAACCAATTCAAATTCAATCCTATCCTAGAATCCTTCGCTTGCTTAGGTTTCAATACAAGTACTCTCGCCAAAAAACACTTTGCAGCCTTGCATAACAAATAACTAATAGTAGTCAAAATCACCTAAAAGGTTACAAAAGTAACCTTCTGGCAACGTTGCACGCCGCTCCCAGCGCGCCGACGAAATGTCTGCAAGCTCACGCCACATTGGCACGTCATCGCGTCACTGGCTGCTAGGCTCGGTGTTGCTAGTAATAATTAAGTGTTTTTGTTGAATTAAAAAAGTACTGGTCTAAAAAACAGAGTAATATTTAACGTATGAACCGTATTGTAAGGTGAAGATATGTTAGTTAAGCCTATATGCTATCTAATTAAAATTATCTACTACTGAATATTATCTACTAACTAATGCATGAAATAACCAACCTAACATTGCCCGCGTGGGGCCTTTCTGAAAACCAGCGTCCAGTTTAGCACTGGCCATTTTTGCTGAGCACTGGCCCTTTTGGTACACTCGCGCAGCTTTTAACGTACATGTTAATTTATATTAATTTTTGTATATATTATTTGTTGTGCCAATATAAACTTTTTTCTTCTTTCTTTCCATTAAATGCCTAGGTAGGCCAATGTTCGCTATTTCGATGAGCCCATTAAATATGTATACCTATACTTACTACTACTATAATACTACAAGCATTTAAATCACGCGTCGCATCTGTCTGGCGTTCAAATAGATTTTTAATTTAATAGATAGTTAATAAAGGCACTTGCCCTAAATCCATATAAACGTATATTCTTATTCTTTTTTGAGATGGGGGCAGTAAGGCCTGCTGACGTCCTGCTTGGGGTGTATTTTTGAGTTTACCTCTGCCAGCCTCTACCCAAGCCATCCCAACACCTGTAGCAGAGCGTGGTCTTGAGTCGCTAGCACAACTGCTTCTGTGATAAAGATGGTGCAAATGGAGATGAAGATATGTATAATGAAGATAAAGATGGTACTAATGAGTTGGGGTTAGGTCGTTGTGATAAATCATGCATTCCAGTAGTAGTCTTATTTGTTCCGTGGCCGGACAGTGCAGTAACACCCATGTGTTATTTATCTGTATCGCGGCTGCATGGAATGGAGAATGAGACTTGGACATGGTCCAATTCTGAGACAAGAGAAAAGACTTGAAAGAGAATGAAACTTGGACCATGTCCAAGTCTCATTCTCCATTCCATGCAGCCACGACACAGAGGACTATCTGTGACTCCAGTCTTGTGCAGACAATAATTTAGGTCGCAGTGACCTCTATAAGTCCCTATCAAAAGGCGTAGGTCCTGTCGATGCAACTTGAGTAAGGTGTCTACATTAATACTCGTATTATAATGAGGATAGATTTGATTGTTTGTTTTTTTGTAATGGATAAACTCAAAAAATACAGAACCGATTTTAAAAATTGTTTCACATCAAGACATTATCAGCGAGTAACTTGTACTGGCCAGTTTTTTTTAATTAGGGTACTCTACCGAAATTGCAATAATGTAACCCAAGGTATCAAATATTAAGAACGAAATGAGGCATGACGTTGCCATGGAAACGAAATAAAAAGTGTAAAGTAGTTGAGTAATAATGCATACAGAAGTTATATATACCTAGTTATATATACAGAATACAGTTTATACAAAAGTTACGACGGGTATATAAAAATATTTATAAAGGCGAAATGTACGTTTGTTACTCCTTAAAGCTGAAACAACTGAACGGATTTTGATAAAATTTGGAATGGAGATAGTTTTACCCTGGAATAACACATATAAACTATACTTTTCATCATCAGCATTATCATCATCTCTCACGCGGGTAATACCGCGGTGTGCAGTTGCTTTGTTATATTTCGGTTTAAAGTATGTAACTAACGTGTTTTTTAAAGAAAATTAATAATAAAGCAAACCAGAAAAAAACAGCGATTTTACCTCATTCAACCAAAGCCTTAATTATTTGTGCAAACTGCGCGGCTGTCCGTTTCCAAACAAAACAAGTAAACAGAATTAGCGCAGTCTGGCGTTTCCAATCGGGGCTGGCTGCCGCAATCGGCTTTTTGAATGTTTAACTTAAAATAATCATTTGGCAATACTTCGTCAGACTATTGTTATGGATTGCAATTTTTGTTTTTTGTCGTGTGAGGTAGTTGTCTCTGGTGTCAGTTTGTCAGGCCGCACGAGAGCCTCTTACATGGCTCAAGGACTGCTGCTAAGCAATAACAGCCTAGCTTGACAACTTCCAACTAAGAACACATTTTGACTTTCATCCCGTCTCCCAGATCATGAGCTGAATTTCGAGATAAAAAGTATACAATGTCCTACTTCGTAGTATGAACTCAAATCATGCCAAGTTTCATTTTAATTCATGCAGAAAGACAAACAGAAAGACAAAAATGAAAAGAAAACAGTTATGGTTTCAGTTTCGATTTTAGAGTGCCCTCCAACAAGTTTTTAACTGTGCGTTAATAAACATTTTGTATTGTATATTATAGTCTATATATCTACATCTATACGAATATTTTATAGAGGAAAGATTCTATTGTTGGCTTGTTTGTTTGATTATTTAAAAAATGTTTCGCCTATAGAAAGCTACGTTATCAGTGAGTATTGCCAGTATTTTATTATCCAAAAATTAAAGATCTGTACGAAAATAATAATTTTAATAATGTAACCCAAGGTACCAAAAATAAAGAACGGAAATTACGTTGCCATGGAAACGAAATAATAACAAGTCTGTATGCAGTTGTCTATGGTCAAGAAACACTGCTGCCAATGATTTTGAATTACGCTTACTGTTGTTTTTTTTTCAACCCCCGAACAAAGACACGGTTATTGTAAGTTTAGGGTGTGTATCACTGTGTCACTGTGTGTGTGTTTGTGTGTCTGCTGTGGCATCGTAGCTCCCAAACGGATGGACCGATGTTGATGCGGTTTTTTCTGTTTGAAAGCTGATGTGATCTAGATGGTTCTTAGCTATAGCGGGGAAGGGTGAAGGGGGGGGGGGGGGGGGGTTGAGAAAAGGGGGAGGGGAGTTGAGAGTGGGGGGGTTTAGAAAAGAGGGGTGAGAATCGTAGCTCCCAAAGGGATGGACCGATTTTGATGCGGATTGTTCGGTTTGAAAGCTGATGTGATTCAGAAGCTATTAAGCTATAATGGGGGATCGGGGGTTAAATATAATTTAAACTAGATTTTCCGCCCGCGACTTCGTCCGCGCGGACTACTGTTTATCGCGAAAAAAGCCCCCTTTTTTCTTCTAGAATATTAAAAACCAATGCAAAAGTAGGTATAGCACCACTCTTGAAGTTTTTTGACAGACTTATTTTTCGTTTCCATGGCAACCACAGACCATTCTGTGATGGCAACCGTTCCTGACAGCGAGTAATCAATATTTTCCAGTTTTCCCGTGGAAACGTACAAGTTCCGGGATTTAAAGTATCCTATGTTTTATTCCAGGATATAAGCTATCTTCATTCCATATTTCATCAAAATTCGTTTAGCCGTTATCGCGTGAAAGCTCCCCAAACAAACAAAACAGGCAACGTTTCAGTTTTATATATTGGTATGGATTTGTGCATGAAAAGTTACAACGAGTACAATGGAGATAGCTTATACCCTGGAATAACACATAGGACACTTTCATCATCATCCTCATAGTTCACACTCTCAAACGGCTGAACAGATTTTGATGAAATGTGGAATGGAGATAGCTTGTACCCTCTTATCATCATCATCATACTTTCCTCTCATACTGCTGAACGCATTTTGATGAAATGTGGAATGGAGATAGCTTGTACCCTCATATCATCATCATCATACTTCCCTCCGCAATTTTATCATCATCATCATCATCATCCCTCACGCAGTTGAAGCTGCGGGGTGCAGCTAGTATTGTATAAGTATAGATTGGAACCGCCTTACCGCGCTTTGCATATTCAAGAAAAAAAAACTTTATTTAATAATTAACTGGATTCAATCTTACCGCAAATTCATATTAATGAAATCTTCGTAATCAGGTTTGTAGCGGTAATATGTTATTTTTTGTAAATAGCCTTGATACGGCACCAAAATAATTGTTTTCCTTCTAGCTACAAAACCTTTACTGCGACAAGTAAAATAAATTTGCATGAATCGACTCCCAAAGTTTGGTATTCTCTTAATTAGTTCCTCTTCCTTAATTTAGAGCGGGCGCAACTTTGCCTTCAAAAACCTCGGCGTATCTAAAAGGGTCGACGGGCACTGAGTCAAAAATTACTGATACACTTATCGGAATTTTATTTTGGAGGCACACCACCCATACTTTATTTGATACTAGCTTTTGCCCGTGACTTCGTCCGCGCGCACTACAGTTATCGCAAAAAAAAAATACACAGAAACCTACTTGTTTTGCTTGAACGTTCTCTTTCCTCAAGGGTTTCTTTTTTTGTCGTGTGGCAACATTGGCGGCTACACGTCTAAAAACAGCTGTGCTGGTAGAGTCAGAAGGGTATTTCCTTTTCCAGTGTGAGATTTAACTCTGTTGGCACATGAAAGGGAAATTTCGTTTTCAAACTCAAAGAATACTTAGTTTATCTAAATTTGGATTGATTTGATCTTCAATAGTTATTAAAAAATCGTCAATAGTTATACAATATGTATTGCCGTTAGTGTGTGATATACAATACTGTTTGTAATACGTTACAAACAGCTTGAACCGATTGCGGCCCAACAATATAAGTGTCGTCTCAACCTAGTAGCAACAAGCTCTAAAAAATAAATATAACCACACAAAGTTGTTAATCAAAATTAGCATCTTGTAACAAGATGTCTCCTAAGGTGTTCGCTATCACGATGGACCGAAAGCGAGGGTAATAAGATAATCTCGGGCGGAGACGGCGTCATCGTAATTTCCAAGGATGTATTTTCGGGAATGTATTTTTAAGGAAATTTAGAATTTGCCTGATGATTTTCTTGCTGAGATGTGTTTTTGGCTTACGTGATTGTAGCGCTAAATGTTTGGATATATTAGTGACTGCCATATATTTTTACACGACTGCCCAGACGCGTATAAAATACTTTTTTTTTTATACCCATACATATTAGAAAGTATATCAGGATGCAGTTTTTTAATACACTTTATGTTTATTATATTTTTTCCTGTTGTTTGACACGACTAGTATCAAATCGTATTTTTTCAAATTCGCGGAAGATTAGGTATCTCAATAAGGTAATATGCTCTTTAATATAGGTAAGTACATATCAGCTACCCGAAATTATGGTACTGCTCTTTTTAATATCTTACTTTATTATCCTTTGTGAGTTGTTTAAATATCTTCTGATTTGAAGTGTATCGAACATAATCGATTGGTGGGTAGCCAATCTGACTCTTCCCCACAGACAACTGCACATTACTAGTACTCTAGACATTATGTTGACGAACTTCGCAATTAGCACATTTGATTATCGCCATTTTGGCGCTGTTGGCCCTGATAGCAGTACTGTGGCAGTAGTGAGCGTCCACGGAACTAACGTATTTGTACTATTGGACGCTCAGTGGGGCGCTTTGAATCGGCACAAATGAAAGTAGAGCAGAGCCTATCCATAAAGTTCGCTGCTCTTCCTCTGTCTTCTGACAACTTGTAGCCAACTTGTTTCCGCAGTTTGGCTTTAGGAAACTTATAATAACAATTAACATATCAATCGGTGTAGAGTAGACAAAATAAACATGTAAAGAAATATCAGGAACACGTTTTAGTATCTATTATGTTGACGCTACCAATATAAACAAGGAGCAAACACCTATAGGTAGGTAGATTAAAATAAAATATGCAATTTTTATGTGAATAAAATCTATTCTAATATCGATGTCAATTTTTTGTTCCTGACGGTACAAAACGGTCTGATCACGGATGCCTTATGTACTTTAAATACGCCGCTTGTTGCCCTCTCACGAATCGTATATTTATGTTCCTTTCTGCAAATGGCGATTTACAAACAATATTAATCAGTAGAATTTTAAAGAAAATTATCAAATTATTATAGTTCTGAGTGAAAAGTAATGCCGTCGAACTTATTTTTGGTTCTTGAGCTATTTGTGCACTTTATAAAAGAACAGGAAGGTATTTTTGCGGCGTTTTCCGAATAATTTGTGGTAAAGTACACGCACGTGTTACACCAACGCAACTCCAATTATGACTGAGGCCAATTGTGTGCGTAGCACCTAATATACGCGGTCCACGCTCAGTAGTTGTTCCCTCATCCTCCCTTGGAAATAATAATTTAATATGTGTACATAAATAAGCTTACCACATTTGGAGTCCTTTAAATATATATGATAGTATGTTCGTTCATGGTTGTTTTGATCTGTATTGTCGAGGAACAAAAGGTCTGTGATAATAACAATACTAGAGCCCCAGGGGTGCACTCTGGCTAAAGTCGTTGGATTAGGAGAGGACTGAATAACCAAGTGCAAGATCTTCAAGCTACTTCAACTGCGAGCCTATTGTCTTCTATGAGAGAGAAATCTACTATCCAAAGATAAAAGAGTGGCTCGCACTACGAAGTTTTCTCATTGTTAATGGACTATAGTCGCCTCAAATGCCTTGGTAAGGCATCTATATTCTTCTGCTACGATACTTCTTCCCATGTAACTACTTCATAATATTGTCCGTTGAGCGTTGGTCCTTGGGCTGGTAGAACAACCCCCTAAGACCGCCTCGCAACAGCACTTTATAGAATCGTATTTTGGAAACATTTTATTTTATCATATTCCTGTAAATCTCGCTGGGTTTTATCCCTTCTTGGAATAAGTAAGTCGGTGAAAAATCTTCGAGTCCATCTGCGCTCCAACAAGCGCAGAGATAAAATTTAATTCATTACTTCACCAATTAGACTATTTCATCTCGGAATGATAAGCTGGCAGCTGAGACGTAAATTTGTATCCTTGGTGTATTTACCTACTCGTGTTCCTAAATATAAGACGAGATTATAGAATTTTTGTTATTCTTATATTTCCAATTATAGCTAAGAACCATCTCATCCATCAGAACACATCAATATCGGTCCATTTGTTTGTGAGCTGCGATCCTCACCCCCCCTCTTTCTACCCCCCCCCCCTCAAGATCCATTCGTTTGGGAGTTACGATGCCACAGAAAGACACACACAATGATACATACACACCGTGATACAAACATACCCTGAACTTGTAACACCCCTTGACAATGAGCGATATGACAATGGAAATGAAATTTCGATACAAACTTGACTAAATTAGTCAACAATTAAAAGGACTACCAAATATCCGTTAAATTTGAGTATTCTTCAAGATGACAACATTCCAGGACAATATTTTCACTAGAGTTAGCTAGACTATACTCCTTGTATCATCATCATCAGTCCGTGCCAGTCCACTGTAGGAACATAGGCCTCTTCCGAAGCACCCACTGAATCCCAATAATTGGGAATCATAATCATTCGTTATTCGTGTGTGATTTTCGTAAGGATTAGCAATCAGGGTGGAATATGATATATTCAGTATTCTAATTGAACTCTTTACAAAGTGTAAGAAAATATGAACATGTATAAGAGTGAAAAGTCAAAACAGACAAAATTCCCGAGCGAATTACTTTTTCAATGGTCTCGGAACGAAGGGAACTCAATTTGTCCCCGAGACAGAGCCCGAGATATAAATCGACGTCCCACCGTGATGGATGACGGGCAATATGGCCCATCCTCCTTTATGTATGAGTGTCAGGCGGAAATTGGAAAGGACAAACGTTATGAGGTCTGTGTGATGAAGTTTCAACCAGGGTTTTGTGAGCGTGCCGTGCGGGACCGGACTAATATTACGAGCCCCTCCAACCCCGCGGGTGCAGTCTCGCCATGATAGGGTATTCAGGAAATGGGCAGCATTTTCCTATAACCTTTCATTAACTGCGATCAGTAATGTCCGGTTTCTAAATCAACGATAGGTCAATGTCACAGGAACCAGACGTAATCAACCTATATTTAAAATAAGTAAAACATCATAAAAAAGACATTGATCTACACTCATATCGTAAAATCCGGATTATGTACTCAAAAATGGTGGCAAAATTACATACTTTACGCACGTCCCTAATAACAAAAAACACATTATAACTGTTTTTTACTGTTTTTTGTACTAAGCAATGATATAATAAAACAAAAACATAAAAGCACCGGCAACGCAGTGATTTTGAAAAAATACTTATTATTATTGCTATGTTCAGCCGTGAATGCTTACATTGCTAATTTCACCTTTGTTTACATTATGACATCAGTATCACTACTTAGACAAGCAATATTGAGAAACAATATTGAGGTACAACAATACGAACAATACGACAAGCAAGCAAGCAATACAAATTTCACAGTTTGGGGTTAAAGGAACCCTACCCTAAGTCTATGCTTTTCCGACACGCACTTGGCTGGTTTTCTTTTAAATGTTTTTCAAGACCACTGTGCTAACGCGTGGGCGCCTTCCTCCCGCCTTCCCACATTACATGCACTTAACGCGGCAATACAAATGATACCACCACAGGGGACCACCCACGACGTAACGTAAACAAAAAACCTTTATGAGCACTTCAGAGGGTCTTTTGTTTATACAAATTCTGATTTCGAATCACGATAGACGACACTATTTGTTTAAAGTATTGTTTAAAGGCAATTTTTAATTTATTAAAAAAAATATGGAAGTTGATAGAAAAAAAATAAGGGAGTGTTTTTACAAAACATTATTTATTTCTGAATCTAAATCTATAAAGTATGTTTTTTTGCTTATTTGTGATAACACAATACAATTAAAAAAAAAACACTTTTAAAAGAGCTTAAAACTTCGGTTACGTTAATGCGTAACGCAGAAAACGTAAAACAGTGCAATCCGAGCAAGATTACTTCCAAAAAATACGTAAATTCACGTAAAGTAGTGCAGAAACGTCACTGAACAAAATGACGTAATTTTGACATTATATAAATTTAGAAAAGCTATCAAATGATATTCACAGGGCCGCTAGACTATCCTTTTATTAGTATAACACAACAAAAAAGCTATAAATAATAACAATATTAAATAAAACCAAGAATAATATCAAACGAATAAAAAACTCAAAATCGTTTCCGTAGTTACATTTTATTACCCGATTGCGAGGAGTTTTGTTTTTGGGCTGTATGTACGTATGCTTGTATGTTCCTTAGACACGTCCGCTTAAACGGCTCGATGGATTTTGAAAAATGTGGCAACGTTAGGTTTTTCTTAAAACTACGAGAGTTAGTAGGATAAATATATGAAGTGTCAAGAAAACGAATATGGCGGGTAATAGCTGCCATATTGTATTTCCGACGGGACAAAAAATGACTAAAACTTATCAAATGAGGTATCCAAATGAATACCATTCCAAAAGTATAGGTATTACGGAAACTAAAAATAAATTATTATAAACAAGACATAAATTCAAAAACTAAAACTACGGTTGGGAAAAAATATGACACTCTTGCGATGAAGACGAATATTTGATTTAAATATACCTCGCTTGTCAAAATCGGACCAAGTTTTTGGCTTGAACACATAACCCTTTAACGCGCATCATATCCTCCCTTTATCGCATTACTTCCATCTAACACTGATATAATTCCCCTAATTCGTAAGCATATTCCAAAGCCCAATTATTAAGCAAATTTCGATCGTATTAACGATGAAATTAATGAAATAAAACTGGGTCAAACTCTTTAGTAATATGTCTAATATAGAATAATTGAATAT
This sequence comes from Alsophila aescularia, assembly GCA_946251855.1. Lineage (NCBI taxonomy): Eukaryota > Metazoa > Arthropoda > Insecta > Lepidoptera > Geometridae > Alsophila > Alsophila aescularia. Next base: position 33,596,547 of record OX276373.1, read on the forward strand.
GTTCTACGAAAAACATTCAAAACATTCTCAGATAGTAAGGCCGATATATGACAATTTTCTTGTATTGTTTACTCCTGCACTTATTTGTACTCGTACATTTAAAAGAAATACTAAATCTTGATAAAGTGGAAAAAGTACCAAAATCTAAGATTGTTCGTTTGAACAAACACGCTTTAATGAAAACTATAAATAAAATCATGTTAAAAACATTCAATTAATAAATATTCAAGGCAGTTATTGCCTTTAAAACAGACTGAAAACATATCAATTACAAGCAACTATCACGTGGCATATTTTTTTAATACAATATATAATAATATTATAATGAGGGAAGATTTGATTGTTTGTATGTTTATTTGTTTGTTTATAAAGGATATACACAAAAAAATACTGAAACGATCTCAAAAATTCTTTCACTTATAGAAAGCTACATTATCAGCCAGTAACATGGGTAATATTTTATGTTTAAAAAAATTAGAGATCCCTGCAACATTGCAATAATGTAAGCCAAGGTATCAAAAATTCAGAACGGAATGACGTTGTTATGGAAACGAAATAATAATGACACGTTGCCTTGGAACCGAAATGATAACGTGTGTCAAGTACGTGAGTAATAATGCAGTTGTCTATGGTCAATAAGCATCATGATCGTTGCTTCCAAAGATTTTGAATTACGTTTGCTGGTGTTTTTTTTTAGAAGTTACTACATGTGTAAAAAATCTAAAATTACCAGTATGAAGCCGGGGTGATTCACTAGTATACAATAAAATGGATCGACGAGAGAATGTCGCTCGCCTGATACTAAGCCATATCTACGACTGTTTAGACCAACAATTTTAATGGCACCCAAAACTTTGGTTGCATAATTTAGCGCAGAAGTGCACTGCGCTGTTCAGCCTGTGGCATTGGTTTTTGAGACTCACTCATTATGTCCTGTAATTTTACTTTATAATTTAACGGAGATATTTAAATTAAAATTAAGACTAGAAACATCAAGGAAAGCAGGTTATTCCTATACTTTGTGTAAGTAACTAATACCGACACTATGACACATTTATTTTCCAAGTGGATAAAAAATATCTTATTTTCTACCGCGATAGTATCTCCTAATGTCCTCTTAAACGTCAATCAATTGTCAGGGATATAAATCGACGTTGAATCCTTCCGTGACAGATGACAGGACAGTATTGGTTACCATTCCTTTGTTACCGATGTGGGACATAAAATCGAAGGACGGTTTTGAGACGCGTGAAGGTATGGAGGTATAGGTGAGAACGAGGACAGTTTTTATCACGGCGAGGGGAAAATGGTGTTTGTGATTTACAGCAGAAAGCTTTCGTTTGCTGTTTACGTTTTTTTATTGTGTTTTAATTCATAAACAGTGTTGACGACACGATGACGTGGACGAATTCAAAAGTCTTAGGAAACAAACCGTAGCAGAAACGTTGAAGAAAGGAATAAGAGTAAAAGGAATAAATTAATCAAACAACACTAAAAAAACCTTTTATATCATGGTGAAACTTAGGACGGGCTATCATAATTAAATGCGTATACAACACTTCGTGTCTGTGCTGTAAAACGTTGAGGAGTTTCATAGTCAGGACCCAACCCTGAGTGCAGCAACCATGTTAGGTAAAACTCAAAACTGGCTATCATAATAAAATTCAGCCTGCATTTGACCTAAACAAACATACAAACATTGCAAGTTAAATGAAAGCTATAGACTTAAAAAAATAACAACGTTTATAAATTTTTAGTTTTTCTACGTCTACACTAATATTATAAAGAGGAAAGATTAGATTTTTAGTTTTTCTACGTCTACACTAATATTATAAAGAGGAAAGATTAGATTTTTAGTTTTTCTACGTCTACACTAATATTATAAAGAGGAATGAATAGATTTTTAGTTTTTCTACGTCTCACTAATATTATAAAGAGGAAAGATTAGATTTTTAGTTTTTCTACGTCTACACTAATATTATAAAGAGGAAAGATTAGATTTTTAGTTTTTCTACGTCTACACTAATATTATAAAGAGGAAAGATTAGATTTTTAGTTTTTCTTCGTCTACACTAATATTATAAGAGGAAAGATTAGATTTTTAGTTTTTCTACGTCTACACTAATATTATAAAGAGGAAAGATTAGATTTTTAGTTTTTCTACGTCTACACTAATATTATAAAGAGGAAAGATTAGATTTTTAGTTTTTCTACGTTAATATTATAAAGAGGAAAGATTAGAATTTTAGTTTTTCTACGTTAATATTATAAAGAGGAAAGATTAGATTTTTAGTTTTTCTACGTCTACACTAATGTTATAAAGAGGAAAGATTAGATTTTTAGTTTTTCTACGTCTACACTAATATTATAAAGAGGAAAGATTAGATTTTTAGTTTTTCTACGTCTACACTAATATTATAAAGAGGAAAGATTAGATTTTTAGTTTTTCTACGTCTACACTAATATTATAAAGAGGAAAGATTAGATTTTTAGTTTTTCTTCGTCAACACTAATATTATAAAGAGGAAAGATTAGATTTTTGTATGTTTGTTTTTTTATATATTAGTAATGGATAAATTCAAAAAACACATTACACACACAAGCTACATTATCAGCGAGTGACATGGTTACAATTTCTTTTTCTCAAAAAAAAACGGGTCCCTACGATAATTGCAATAATGTAACCAGAGGTATCAACAAGACAGAACGGAATGACACCGTGCCATGCAAACGAAATAATAGCAAGTCTGTCAAGTATGTGACTAATGTATATGTGACCATAGACAACTGCATTATTAGTCAACCACCACGCACCATTAAAGCACCACGATCGTCACTGCCAGAGATTTAGAATTACGCTATAAATAAGAAAAATGCCGCAGAGTGAGCGCTACCAGTGCGAAGCCGGGACGTGTTACTAGTAATGAAAACCAAGGTCTCCAAGTTTTATGTTTCTTTGAAGTTGTTCGACGGCAGAGGTTCGGGAAACTGTAAAGAAGGCACGTGACGGTCTACGTTAAGTTTATTTATCTACTTGCACAGTTTTTGTACAAGTTAGGTTATATCCGGATTGACTTGTAAAGAATATGAAAGTATGTTCTTAGATTTTAGTTGTGTGTTGTGTTCTCATATTTTATACATAGTTTTTTTTTAATATCGACTTTAGAATGGATTAACAAATAACAACTACGTAATTTGATGAAATTTATGTATCGGGATTCACTGAAAGTCAATCCATTGAAAAAATATAATCATGAACAGATAAAAACCCTGCAGAATCAGCGGAGAGCTTCAAAGGGCTCAAATATAGCCCTTGATATACATGCGAGCCTTTTGGGAAAGAAACGCTGGGACATAGGTGCGCGTCTGGTCACAGCAACATGGTCACAGCACTCTGGTCATTCCAGTATTTTGGGAAGTTACCTGCTGATAGCGGCTTGTTAGATAGGGGGTTTTAAGGGGTTTATATAGTCCGGCCCCAGACTTTTCGTCTCGATAGATGGATAGATAGATAGATAGATAGATAATACTTTATTGCACCTGAAAAGATATTCTATCTATCTATCTAATCTAATCAGCCCGTATCCACCCACTGCTGAGTATAGGCCTCCTCTCGTTCTCGCCAGTCTTTCCGGTCCTGTTAGAATAGAAAAGATATTATTACACATAAAATATTTCTTTAAAATAAGTACAATGGGCGGTCTTATCGCTAAGAGCGATCTCTTCCAGACAACATTTGGATGGACAGCAATGGAAGAACAAGGAGTAGACGGCGGTGCATTAAAATTACATTCTATTACATAGATACTTTTGTAAAATACAATAAATCAATAACTATTTATACGATAAACTAATACATGTTATTACAATAAACTAATACATATTTATATTACAAATTAGGTTTAAATACATACTTTTACGTAGCATTGCTTAGATTGGAGAGATAGTGATTCTTTACCATATTTTTAAATATAGGTAATGTTTTAACTCGTCTCATATCCAGCGGAAGTGCATTCCACAGTTTCACAGCTTTTACTGTGAATGACTTTTCATAGAACTGTGTAGTGTGGGGAGGTGTCTTGAGTTGAAGAGTTTCTGAGGACGCAAGCATCGGGAGTGGGTCATGTGCAAGAACACAAAACGTTCTTTGAGATAGGAGGGAGTAGAAGGAATAAATAAAATATTGAATAGAATAGAAAGGATGTGAGCATTCCGGCGAAGGCGAATAGGTAACCACTTCAGCTTTTTGCGATATTCAGAAATATGGTCATATTTGCGCAGACCAAATATGAACCTTATACAAAAATTCTGTAAGCGTTCAAGCTTATTGACCTGTTCTTCGGTTAAATCTAGGTATGAGGCGTCAGCATAATCTAATATTGGGAGTAAAAGGGATTGTGCAAGAGCAATTTTAGTGGTTAGTAATTTTAGTAGGTAGGAAATTATGTAATCTCTTAAGAGAAAAAGCGGAGGCGAAAAGTTTGCGGCTAGTTTCTGCCAGTTGTGGTACCCAAGAAAGCTTTCTATCAATAAGTATTCCAAGGTTCTTAACCGTATCGCTGATTTGAATGGGTGTTCCGTTGAAAATAACCTGTGGTAGGCGAAACCAATCTATTTATGAAATCATTCTTGAGCTGCCTATTACAATAATTTGTGTTATTGCTGGGTTGACTCTGAGGCCATACGAGTTACTCCAGTTGGATATCATTCGTAGGTCAGCGTTAATTGTTTCGATAGCCACAGATTATCCAAAGGAGCCTGAGTATAAATTTGTAAATCATCCGCATAAAGATAGTTTGGTTTGATCCGATAATTTGGTTATGCAATAAAAACGGACTGCTGAGCCTGATGATCTAGGTTGTATTTAGTCACTTAAGTTTAAATTAGTTACTTGTTTCTTTGAAATAATAAAAATATGATTAACTTACCAAATCGTTTCAGCAATTCCATAGACAAGCACACAAAAATAAAATAAAAAATAAATTGTGTTCGCAAACTGTACAAGTTGGAAAGCATCGAATAAAAACAACTTCATAAACCGAAATTCGTAAAAACTAGAAACATCTTACAGTGCAGAGGCGGACTGTCCGGAGGGGATAAGCGTATGACTTCCGGCGTGGATAAATTCTTGCTATCCGCGTCCGCCTCGGACTGAATGCATTCATAAGGCTGCTTTCGATGCGGGCCCGCCATGAGACAGTATCGATGTATGGCGATATCAATACGGTCACATGGCCGTGACCAATTGACCATAGACTGAAAAATTCAAGATTTTCAGCGTCATTTCTAGAACTATCTATATCTGTTACCAATATTCACAGAGTTCCAAGTAACCAAGTTCTTTGGTACCACCCTTCCAGTTCCACGCTGTGCATACATTGTTTTTTTCTATTATTATAACACGTTTGCCCAAAAAAAGGAGTGTAATATTTTTAGGATTCATATATGTTCGTATGTTTGTATGTGAGTTTCTTTATTCCATCAGAACTTTTAAATTCCTGAACATATTTATACGTATGGGGGGTATCGTTAGAATCCTTATATCCCCACGAGTAACTTAGGCTTTTTTTAAATATTCTACTTGTTGGCAGCATGTCTCCATTTTCAAATGAGAAAAAAATATTTTTCTTCAAATTTTACAATATAGGTATCAGATTAAAGGTCTTGATAAGTACAATAAGCACATTCCAACAGTATATAATTTATTGGCTTTTTTTTTTGTCTGGGCAAAGCTAGTTAAAATGCGTGGTTTAGTAAGTACAGTAAGTGTAATTCAGAATCATTGGCAGCAACGATCGTGGTGCTTTTTTACCAAAGACAACTGCATTCTTACTCACGTACCTACTTGACAGACTTGTTATTATTTCGTTTCCACGGCAACATGACATTTCGACCCGTATACGGCGAGTAATTGAAATTTTTGCAAATTATTAATACCTTGGGTTACATTATTGCAATTTTAGAAGGGATCATATTTTTTTAAATAATAAAATATTGCCCATGTCACTCGCTTATAATGTAGCTTTCTACAAATGAAAGAATTTTTAAAATCTGTTCATTCATTTTTTGTTCATCCATTACAAACAAACATACAAAAAACAAATCTTTCCTTTTTATAATATTACAGTGTAAAATTAAAGATAACACTAAAATAATTGAAAATCTTCTTAACTCTTTAATCTGTAGTCAATCGGTCACCACCATGAAATGCGTGTTGATACATGGCGGCCCGCAGTGCGGATGCTTCGTCCGCAGAACTTTGAAAGCAGCATACATTTTACTGTCCGTCGCGGACGTCCGCGTAGATCATCCGCGCCGACAGTAAGCGGCCTAAAATTTAACAGATCAGCGCTGTGATTAAAATTCGATCACTCGAATTTCCGCTCCATTTCATTCCACTCGTGCAATTAACAGCGAGACTAAACATATCTGCGATCTGTTTGTTTAGTATTTTGTTGGATCTGTTTTAATCTAAGAGGGGGCCCTCTTAAGCCATGTCAAATCATTTCCCGGTCCGTCTAACGTCAACGCGAGCATGGTCGAAAAAACTGTTGTTTCATCAAGCGCAATGTTTGAAAAAGAGGGAAAGCGAAAAAAGTATAGCGTCTGAACGCTCGGTTAGCATTCGGAAATTTCCGCATTATAACAATAATAACAACATTGAACGAAAAATTGTGTGTGGAAATTTCATAAAACTTGTTCCAGGAAATACGTGTTTCTGAGTAAACCTTATAAGTTTGTGAAATAAATGTTTTTATTTAGTGAAATACATGTGCGAGGTTTTTACCATGACATTTTCTTTACTTTTACGATTAATGAGTACAATATGAACGGCCAAAGTTCAGGTGGTTCTTGCGAAAAAGCAGATTTTTGGTTTACTTTTACGATTAATGAGTACAATATGAACGGCCAAAGTTCAGGTGAAGTTCTTGCGAAAAAGCAGATTTTTGGTTTACTTTTACGATTAATGAGTACAATATGAACGGCCAAAGTTCAGGTAAAGTTCATGCGAAAAAGCAGATTTTTGGTTTACTTTTACGATTAATGAGTACAATATGAATGGCCAAAGTTCAGGTAAAGTTCTTGCGAAAAAGCAGATTTTTGGTTTACTTTTACGATTAATGAGTACAATATGAACGGCCAAAGTTCAGGTAAAGTTCTTGCGAAAAAGCAGATTTTTGGTTTACTTTTACGATTAATGAGTACAATATGAACGGCCAAAGTTCAGGTAAAGTTCTTGCGAAAAAGCAGATTTTTGGTTTACTTTTACGATTAATGAGTACAATATGAACGGCCAAAGTTCAGGTAAAGTTCTTGCGAAAAACCAGATTTTTGGAGACTTACACTGAATTTGTTGATCCAAATTTTACTTTTTTGTTTTCGTAGGACCCTAGACACAGCGCATAAGATACCTATTACTTTCAAAACTTTCCAAGAAAATGTGTTACAACACCATAATCACGTACGAGCGTTTGCATGAAAAGTATGACGGGTTGGCTGCTCTTAACTACTGCTACTAATCAATACCAGCCGAGTACGAAAGCTTGACGTGCCCTCCGCAGCACGGAGTGATAAAAAATCGCACATAATTAAGAAAAGTCTTTGGTGTGGAGCCTAAGACCAAGCCCGCAATGGCTGAATTCTAAGTATTGAGCCTTTAGGCAATCATCGCTCTTTTAAAGCAAAAATTAAAGCATTGAATCATCATCATCAATATCGGGCTTCGCTTGTCCACTACTGGACCAAGGTCTCTCCTAATGCACAGCCCAGTTCAGCTCTCTGCATCCAGTTTTTGCCAGCGAATATTCGTCGTCACTCTATCTGGCCAAATCAGGGCGTACGTAAGGCGCTACGTAGGCTTAAACGTGGTCTCCACTCCAGAACTCGTCGATTCCAACGGTTATCGGTTCTTCTAGAAATGTGACCAAGCCACTGCCATTTCAACTTGCTTATCAAACCTATGTCGGTTACCTTGGTTTTTTGTCGGATCACTTCAATGCGAATCTTGACCATTAGAGAAACTCCAAGCTTAGCTCTCTCCTTAGCTCGCCGAGCGACCCTAAATTTGTGGACTAGTTAAACCATGAGTGTCCACGTTTCGACTCCGTAGGTTATGTCTGGTAGGACGCACTGATTAGCTTTACGTTCATCGTGTTATACAAAGCACATTTTACAAAATTTAGCAACGCGATAGCGACCAGTTGACGATGATTCGTTCAAAATCCTACACTACTTTTGCTAAAGCTCATTTTTTCATGACTCACTTTGCGTAGAGATGATTTTGGCAAAAAATTGAGTAATAATGTGCGATTTCCTATTCCGGCAAGCCGCGACGAGCGCTACGTCAGCATGAAACCGCAAATTGGATCTGTATGAATTTATGTAACACTCGCGATCGAATTTTTAATTTATCCTAATAATGTGGACAAAGCTGTGGACAATGTGGCTTGCAAAGCTAATCTCACTGTTGGATAGCTTAGGGTTTGACTTAAAAAACTGGGGTAGTTGGTATCTCAATCTGATGATTAGATGCCAAGCAATCGATAAAAAACTATTTGATGGCTAAACGAATTGTGAAGAAATTTGGCTATAACACGTATGGTTTACTTTTAAATGTAATGACTACGCGGGCAAAGCCGAGAGCACAGCTTTTTTGTTTATAAGTACCCATATCTAAGATTTCCAAAGAGTGTTTAAGATATTGCAATCTCTCTGCTTCAATTTGATATAGATTTAGTCTTTCAAAGAAAGAAATACCGTCTCAATATACAAGATCCAATTCCTCATCTTTATTATCTCGACCAGGAAAAGTATAACTCAAAGCTCTTCATTTTTCGACAGATGCCAAAACCCTTTGATTAAATAAATTTATAGACACTTTACCCTTTATGTATTGGAATTCTGAGTTGAGTTATCGCATTAATCCGAGGCACTATTATCTCTTTACTTTTATAATATAAAAACAACAACAACAACAACATAACAAAACACAACATAACACAACACATTTATAACTTGTTTTTTGAAGTAAATGTTTGTTTGTTTATTGATATAGAATTATTATTTAACTCAACGATGGCATACTCTGTATTGCCTCTGTAGTAAGAGAGGTGCATACTTAGTTACGAGAAGGTCAAATTTAAAAATTAAATTATTTACCCTTTGTGTCAGGTGCACACAAGACCTAAAATGAGTACAGCTGTCAAAATCTATTTTCATCGCAGCAATTTTACCTAGTGTTTATTAAGTTACTTTCTTGTTTGTCTGTCTGTCTTTCTTTTTGTCGTTCCGGGTGGAATCTTGCAACTTTAGCACTTCCCGATTAGCTGTCTGGCTGAAACATGCAGGGTAGCTCACAACTCGATGACAATACAAACTAAAAACAAAAACTAAGACGTGATTTTAGATTAGTTTTTCAATCTAAATTAGCTGCTTGTTTCATTTTTGTTTAAATTTATCTCTTTAGGGTCAAAATTGTAGACCTTTTACCTAACATCACACTAGTATTATAAGGGCGAATGTGTGTGTGTGTGTGTTTGTGTGTGTGTACGTTTGTTACTCCTTCACGCTCAAACGGCTAAACGGAGTTGGATGAAATTTCGATAGCTTATATCCTGAATTAACACATAGGCATCTTTTCATCATCGTCATCATTCATCATCATTATTGAAGCGGGTGAAACCGCGGGCGCAGCTTATATTTCATAAAACTTATTAGAGCAACCGGAGTTGATGCTGATGATGATGATAACGCAAAAACTTGTTTTTTCTTTCAAATACCAAATTATACGTATCTTTCATATTGATTTATCAAAGAGGTTAACCCTTTTTCCTCAGCTTAGGGTTGCAAAACGGACTGTATCCAAATTACACGCACCTCGCGTCATTCGGATACAGATCCAGTAATCAGATTACGGTTATAACTCAGCGTTTTACAATCCTTGCGACGAGCAATGGACGATCAATGTCTTGCTTGACCAAAAATACTGTTTTTATTTCCCAAAATCGAGCTTATGTTTGATCACTTTTCGCAATGGAATTTTCATACATATTATAATGGTATCTTTGTGTTATAGTTTCAACAAGTTTTAATATTCACTGTGTATATTATGCCTAGCTAAAAAATAATAAGGGTCAAATAGAGGGGGGAGGGGGAAGGATAATAGGAGGAGGGAGGGGGTAGGGGGGGGGGGGGTATGGGGAGGGGAGGGGGGCTCCTTTGACATCCCGCGAGTACTGTGAGAACCAAGGAGAAGAGTGAATACAAGAAATTAAACCCAAAACTTACCTGTTTCATTATTATCGTCATCATCATCAGCCTATACTTGTCCACTGCTGGAAGCAGACCTCTCCTATTACACGCCACTGAGCTCGGTCTTCAGCTCTCCTCATTTATTTTCATCCAGCCGCTTTTCGCAGGTCGTCACTCCTCTTGGCCACAGGGCGTCCTACACTACGTTTGCCTAAACGTGGTCTCCACTCGAGAACTCGTCTACCCCAACGGTTATCGGTTCTTCGGGAAATGTGTTCAGCCCACTGCCACTTTATCTTGATTATCCTTAGTCTATTTCGGTTACCTTGGTTCTCTGCCGGATCACTTCTTTACGAATGTTGTCCTTTAGACAAACTCCAAGCATGGCTAAAAACATGACACACAGACCTAAAATGAGTACAGCTGTCATATTTTTTTTCATTTGTGCAATTTCCAAAAATACCCAGAGTTCGCTCAGCGTTTTTAAATTTATACTAGTCTTACCGTGAGTGTCCACGCTTCGGCTGCGTAGGTCATTGACCTGTATGATGCACTGATTGAAGACTTTTGTCTATTTCTGTATCACTAAAGCTGCGAGGCCTGATAAGCCGGGGAACTTTTTAAGGCTGATAAAGTTTATGTGATCTTATAATTCAAAAGTATGTAGGTACATTAGCCATGTACTCTGTTTATATTAAGTATGTAGGTACATTAGCCATGTACTCTGTTTATATTAAGTATGTAGGTACATTAGCCATGTACTCTGTTTATATTAAGTTTGTAGGTACATTAGCCATGTACTCTGTTTATATTAAATATGTAGGTTCATTAGCGATGTACTCTGTTTATATTAAGTATGTAGGTACATTAGCCATGTACTCTGTTTATATTAAGTATGTAGGTACATTAGCTATGTACTCTGTTTATATTAAGTATGTAGGTACATTAGCCATGTACTCTGTTTATATTAAGTATGTAGGTACATTAGCCATGTACTCTGTTTATATTAAGTATGTAGGTACATTAGCCATGTACTCTGTTTATATTAAGTATGTAGGTACATTAGCCATGTACTCTGTTTAGATTCAGTATGTAGGTACATTAGCCATGTACTCTGTTTATATTAAGTATGTGGGTACATTAGCCATGTACTCTGTTTATATTAAGTATGTAGGTACATTAGCCATGTACTCTGTTTATATTAAGATACCTACTTATATGTATTTCATTATTAGTATTTTTTTGGTGTGCAAGTGTTTATCTATCTATTACTAAAATGCGAATGATTAGCATTTTAGTCATTTAAGATACCTACATAGTAGCTTATCTATTCGTATTTCGTATAGTAGTTGTACTTACTTACTTTACCGTTTACTTTTTCAGGTTTTTTTATGTTTCAAACTTTTTTAGTCTACCCAAAGGTTGTTTTTAAGAGATTGCCGAAAGCGATAAGACACATTGAGTTACCGCAATATCCTTTATTTTAAGTTATTTATATTTTTTACATTGTGCGATGTACTTTAAGTTGCATGTAATACCAGTTATCCATCGATCTATTGAAGTACGAGTAGACAACTTCTCGTTTATAAATTTTAGCGTCTTCTTATTTTACTTTTTATTTTTATACAAGCTGTACCCGCAGCTTTACACGCGGGCTCATTTTTAATCAACTTCACAAAAGGAGACGGATATATGTTCGGCTGTATGTATGTTTTTTTTATGTATGTCGGTCGATATATCCGTCAATTGTGGAACGATTTAAAAAAATCTTTTTGTGTTTGAAAGTATATACTTTCCAGGTGATCCCATATAAATTGTATCAAAATTGGTTCAGCAGTTTTTCGAGAATAAATAGTTTTGTTGAGTAAATCCATTCGATTTTGTGTTTATATTGTTTTTTTTTTGTGTTTATCTCTGAATTTCAAAACCGATTTAGACGGTTGTTTTTTATTCAAAAGGGTAAACTTTCTGTGTAGTTCCATACAAATTTCATCAAAATTGGTTCAGTAGTTTAGTTTTATTATAAAATTAATTTGTTTTATAGTTTATGTTCTGTAATATCTTGGGATTTCTGAACTGAATTAGATGATTGTTTTTACTTGAGTAAGAAGACCTCTAGTGTGATACTGTATAAATTTCATTAAAATTTGTTTAGTAGCTTTAAACAAGCTTTAATTTAATTCACTGTGTTATAATGTTTAGGATTGGAATTCAAGTCAATTTTGAACAATTTAAGGACGTCCAAAGATGGTTTAGTTCTGATGACAATTAAAAACTGCAGTAGTAGTAGTAGTAGTAGTAGTAGTAGTAATAGTAGTAGTTAAAAGAACTACACAATCGGGAGATGGAATCCCTTCGAGTTTGGGCTCATTTGGTTTGTCTTGATGAGATCATGTCTGGTTTCATGTGGTATCAAAGGTCTGATGATGGAGCCGGAAGGTAGTCACAGGAGCTCAACAACAAAATGATGGAAACCCTTCGAGTTTGGGCTCATTTGGTTTGTCTTGATGAGATCATGTCTGGTTTCATGTGGTATCAAAGGTCTGATGATGGAGCCGGAAGGTAGTCACAGGAGCTCAACAACAAAATGATGGAAACCCTTCGAGTTTGGGCTCATTCGGTTTGTCTTAATGAGTTATCTAGTGTTATGTGGTATACAGGGTCTGATGATGGAGCCACAGGAACTCAACAACAAAATGATGGAACCTTTCCTTTTTTATGTTTTATGTTTTGTGCTCATTTGGTTTGTCTTGGTGAGTTCTCTGGTTTTATGTGGTTTTCAGGGTCTGATGATGGAGCCGGAAGGTAGTCACAGGAACGCAACAACAAAATGATGGAAAATGGTCAAAACTAATTCAGTTGTTACATATGTAGGTTTTATTCACTAAAGTGAGTGAGTGTCTACTATTTTCTTTGGCATATATTCTTTCCGATGTTTGCTTAGGCCACTAAAAATCAAAAAATAAAATATTTTTCCAAAAAAAAAAAACGACTTCAGAATAAAAATGTTATTTTATAAACAACCACTAAAAATAATGAAATAATTACAATTGAGCCAGAACAGTATCACTCTTTCGAAATTACGAACGTAATAATAATGCATAAAACATAAGATCAAAAAGAGTTTTTTGAAGGCGGTGCCAAACCCAGGCACCATTTAAATCTAACATCTTTACAAAATTAATGCATACCTATCTACGTACGAAGTAATATGCAGTTGTCTATGACGCACCCTCATACAAAATACGAAACGCAGAAGAGACAAAACAAGAGACTCACACGAGCAGATTTTGACTTTCACACGTTCACAAACCGATTGACACGAATACAGCAATCTAGTAAATGATAAAGTTTTAGTAGATAATTACTTTAAAATCTTATTATTTGATATAGCACGTCAAGCCGTTTAAGACATTATCTTTTTGAATCAGCTCAACCATATTAATAATGATGGCTCGGCTTGGCACCGCATTTCAAAAAACTCTTTCTGATCTTATGTTTTATGCATTATTATTACGTTTTGTAATTTCGAAAAAGTGATACTGTTCTGGATCAATTGTAATTATTTCATTCATTTTAGTGGTTGTTTACAAAATAACATTTTTATTATGAAGTACATTTAATTTGTTTTGGAAAAATATTTAATTCAATTTCTATCCCAATTACTAAAATACCAATATTACTGGGGTACGTGGTAGGTATTAGCCGTCAACAAGTTATATATCGATTGCTCGGGTTCTACTCATCGTATTGAGGTACCAAGTACCCCAGTATTTGAGTCAAACTTAAGCTATCCAACAGTGAAAACCTCATCGTAGTAGGTCCAGTAGTTTTTACGTGATGCGCGAACAAACATACAGACAAACAAACAAACAGACAAACAGACAGACACGATTTAAAAAAATGTTTTATTCATGTACTCAAGCATGTATTCATGCTTATTTTAAGTACCCCAGACCATATATTTTTTCATTATCTTCTTTGTACTATTTCGTTCCTATTGCTTTATTAAAAGTATAGAATAGATAGATAGATAGATAGATTATAAAGTAACCGATGCACTTACGGAGACATAAACTGCATCAAAGTAGAAGACGACTATGAAATAAAAAATGTTGCCACGTATGCAAACTTTTCATACAAATTTACATTGAAAACTATAGATTGGTTCGTTAACTGTGAAACAGAGTAGTATCATATCCTTAAGTTTAAGTTTCTTTACAGGCAACGACCATTCATTTTTTTTTAACAAAAAACGGTGAATCGAACAAAGATTGGTTTAATTGAAAAGTTGGTTTTAACAATTGAAAAAATGTTTAAGCACACTTTTTTTCTTTTAATGAGTTGTTACCTCCACGTGCCCTTATTTCTGATTCTAATTGTTCTACATAGACCTGATTAGATTTTATAAACTGTTTTGCGGAATATTGTCTCATTCTTGTGAAATTGACATTCTTAATGCTGCCACTGATGTGGGTACAGGATTTTTCGCATAAACAGTTTTTTTTTTTAAATTTACCCATATGTGCTCAATCGGATTTGGGCTGCGTGTACCAATTCATGGTACGTATCCCAACCTCTTCGCAATATTGTCGAACTTGTGCAGCGGCGTGCAGTCGGGCATTATCTTGCCTTAGAGTAAAGTTTAAATATAACACAAATAATATTATATAACTATACTTATTTTAACAACCCGCGGACGACGATTCTCCATTATTGTTCGTGCCTGGCTTACTGGAGCAATAAAATCGAAAAACATCACGAGGTTGAGCGCATTGGTCAAATCGGCAGTAAATGCTCATTGGGCTGTCAGGCGCAGCATTTCCGGTGCGAGCAACCGAATCCCCTGTTAATTGGACTGATAGTTCGCTCGCGGCTTATTTCTGCTAACAGTTTGGATACAATTTTTCATTTTATTTCATCACTGTAATGTATTGAATGTTTTTTTATAATTAATTAATATTTTTTGGGTTCCGTACGTCCGAATGAAAAAAGAATCATCGTGTGTCTTTCTGTCTGTCCGTCTATCACAGCCAATTGCTCCAAATCTACTCAATAGATTTAAATACAATTTGGTACATATATGAATTTGTGACCCAAACACGGACGTGTAACTGAATTTTTAATGCCACTTCTGGAAGACAAAAAAAAAATTACCAAAAAAATATGCAAACTGTGCCGAGTGACATATCAAATGGAAAAGATTGTTGTGAGGGTTTTAAATAAATATTTTTTTATAATTTTAGGATAAACAATTATAAATTTATTTAATTCGTGCATAATTTCCGAAACTACCGAGACAATTTCTTAAAAAAATAAATATAAGATTACTTATTTCAGAAAAGCCTATAAGAACTCTATGATTTTAAAACATCATAATAAATTTCTCAATATTGTGAGTACTTGTTCAGTGTAATCTAGTAAAATCTTTAGACATGTTAGTAGGTTTAAAGTTTGCTCATTAATTTGTAGCGAACAAGATACTAAACTTATAATTGATGAAACTTTTATAATGAACGAAACGCTAGGCTAGATCTCTTCGAGTCTAGAACCTATCTATCTTCTATCTATCTATCTATCTATTTATCTATCTATCTATACTTATAATAAAGCAAGAGGTAAGAAATAGTGTTTACGAAGAAGATCATTTAAAAAGAAAGGTACTTAAAATAAGCTACTGAACAAGAATATAAATGTTTTAAAAAACGTGTGTGTCTGTTTGTTTGTCTGTTTATCTGTATGTTTGAACGCGCATCACGTAAAATCTACTGGAACGATTGCGATGCGGTTTCCATTGTGGGATAGCTTAGGGTACGACTTAAAAACTGGTGTACTTGGTTTCACAATCCGATGAGTAGAAGCCGAGCAATCGATAAAAACTTTTTGGCGGCTGAAGGAATTATGGTCACATGTTGGTATTTTGGGCGACGGACACACCGGACGGTCACACCGTTTTGTTATACTAGTGGTATTTTAGGTCTTGGAATAGTGCATAGAGTACTTTTAACCTAGATGATGATGACCTAGAGAAGAACACGGGTGTGAAGCCGCGGGCACATCTACTCGTACTACTTATAATAAAACAGTAAGAATCAAGAAGCCTGTACGATGAAGATAATAAAAAAATGCTCTAGGCTACTAAAATAAGCTAGGTACTCAAACAAGCATAAATCATTTATTTAAATCGTGTCTGTTTGTCTGTCTATTTGTTCACGCATCACGTAAAAACTACTGGACCGATTGTGATGCTGTTTTCACTGTTAAATAGCTTAATGGTATACTTGGTATCTTAATCTGACGAGTAGAAGTCGACCATTAGATGAAAATCGTTTGACTCCTGAAATAAGTTTGATGATACTTTTGGTTCTGATATGACACATAGGATCGTTATGTCCCAGTAAAATTACCATGCGGAGATGCAGCTAGTCTATGTATAGGGTGATAAAATCAATCATTTAACCAGTTGCTTACCGCGCGCGCACGCGCATGTATGCATCGCCACTCGATGATTTCAGTCGTGGCGAGGTTCACAAGGTCACAGAATAAATAATAGTACAAGTACAGAAGGATAACTGAGTAAAGTCATTTAAATACATAGCAACTCTCGTTACAACGCAATAAAGTGCAAAATAACTCGCACAGCGCTGCGATCTTTCAATTATATTTACCTAGAAGGCACTCACCCATTACGTGCATGCTAGAATGTACCGTATCACAACGCGCGAGAGCTTCCATTGCTCTAACCGTTTCAGAATCGCTCTGTCACTTTTTCGCTCGGTAGGGTTGCATCAAGATATAACTTATAGGTACTTGTACTATTAATTATTGACAAGGTGTCAGTGATGTCACATTCAAGTATACTACAAGGGGTTACTATTAAAACAGATCTACACAGTGTTGATTATTGTATCAAAATAAAATATATTTAAACTACATGTGTTTTTATTGATATTTATAAAGATTTTTAATTGAAGTACCAAGTAATAAGAAACGCAATAATAAACGCATACAAAAGTAATACATTTCTTTTGTTAACACTAAATAGCCGTTGTATAGAATAATCTTTCATGATGACATCAATCCTGAACAACTTTTCAAGTCTATTATTATACTCGTATGCAGGTACGAAGCTTTCGCTGAACAACCAATTAATTGCGATGCAGTTTTTACGGTTGGATAGCTTCGTGTTTGAATTATAAAAAAAATTGAAGGCTGAAATAAGTTTGGTATTTTGTACCCAAACTAGGATACACTGTGTCATACATAAATTTGAATATAACATCCTTGACTCAGAAACAAACATTTCGGCTCATCACACACATTATTGCATATTGCGGGATTCAAACCCATGAAAAAATAAAGATAGCATCTTTATTTCAGAAGACTCGAATGATAACAGCTTCAGTAATGAGGCACGAATGGAACGTGATTCCCACTTCGCACGGCAATATTTCATCGGCGAACGGTAGACAATCGACGTGTAAAAGTTTGGAAACACACAGCTCTACTCTCTGTAAAACTACACTGCGCCGGAAGGAAAGCATCCTATGTTCTTCTACGATATTAAAAACCAATGCAAAAGTAGGTATAGCACCACTCTTGATGTTTTTTTGACAGATTTGTTATTTCGTTTCCATGGCAACCACAGCCCATTCTGTGGTGGCAACCTTTCCTTACAGTGAGTAATCAACATTTTCCAGTTTTCCCGTGGAAACCTACAACTTTCCGGGATAAAAATGTATGTTTATTCCTATGTTTTATTCCAGGGTATAAGCTACCTCCATTTTAAATTTCATCACAATTCGTCTAGCCGTTATCGCGTGAAAGCTCCTCAAACAAACAAACTGACAACGTAGCACTTTTATATATTGGTATGGATAAAAGTAGGTGACCATTTTCAGTAGTTTTCGAAAAATTACCTATTGCAATTTTCACACATATAAGTATTTTGTACTGCCACACCGTTATACGGTTTGGCATGCTTTCTACCAGTTTTTAAAGCATAAACGCGCGCACGCGCATGTATGCGCTCAGTACTGCGCAATGTTAGAAATAGCGCCACCCGATGATCATTTACCTATGCTAAATTATAAAATCGTCTTAATTTTTTATTTATGGTTACCAAAAAGAAATAAAAAGGTTTTACATCTTCCTTATATTTGTAATGAAATAAACTTTAATAAAGTTATTATTATAGAGGCTTTGCTCAAATATTTTAAAAGTTATCACATTTTTACAACCGACCCGCTTGCCTTGCGGCGCAGTGTTTTTTTATTTGACTGTGTGATGAGACGAGCCGGTCGCTCGCCTGATGGTAAGCGTCATGCCTGCCCCTAACAGTAGCAGTGCCACCCAGAACTTTGGTTGCAAAATTTTTGCGCGTCACTGTACTGCGCTCGTCACTCTGAGACATTAGTTTTTAAGTCTCATTACCCTGAAATTTCGCTGTAAACATTGTCCATCAAACTAAAATAGAAATGTTTACACACTACTGCTTGGGTGTTGACTATCTGGCAAAATGTTTATTGTCAGCATCTTACGTTTCTATTAATTAACATTAAAAAAAAAGGTCCGTGCGTCACCAATGGCCTGAGCTGAAAATCAGCGCTGTGGATTTTCATACACAACATTTTTGCGGAGCTGAGACTTTTTCCGGCAGCACTGTACATGGCAGCGATCTTTGTACGCAGGTACTTAGTTGCTTGTTTTCCTGTTGATTTATGTATTGCTGTGTACAGTTTCTGAGAATAAAATGTTTTTTATCTTATCTTATCTTATCTTATCTTACCGCTAACAGTAATAGAGGCATTTGGAAATTAAAACGATGTACTCGTTTTAATTTGCAAATGCCTCTTAAATTAAATTATATAACCCCCGACCTCCCTCTTCCCTCCCCCCATTATTGCTAAGAACCATCTCGATCACATCAGCTTTCAAACATATAAAACTGCATCAAAATCGGGCCATTTAATTTGGGAGCTACTATCCTCACCCCTCAGGAAGGAATTCCTTATATAGCTAAGAACCATCTCGATCACATCAGCCTCCAAACAGAAAAAAACTCATCAAAATCGATCCTTTAGTTTTGGAGCTACGATGCCACAGATAGATCCAATGATACATACATAAACACCCTTAACTTATAATACCTCTTTCTTTTATAGTTCGGGGGTCAAACGGCATAATTAATCTCAAAAAAATCGCTTTGTTGCCCTTTGTTCGAGAATACTCGATCGCTTGATACAGCAGTGCAATTTCTATCCCGTGTATTTCACGATCTCCAAGCTCTTTGTCTCTGCGTCGATCGCTCATGGCACCGCTAATTTATAGACTTTGAATCCGGACAAAAGACGCTCTTTCAATTCAATTATCCGGCAAATGCGGGAAGTTTGTCCTCGGCGTTCCTTGTTAAGAAATGAATTTCTTAAGTCTATGATGTACCTATCTATGCCTCAATTAAGGTACGTACGAACAATTTAATTGCGATTTATTTGAATGAGTTGAGACGAGCAGTATGTCCGATGTCAATTTCCACGCATGCTCACAACATTTACAACAGAGCTTTAAATTGCAATACCTTATATATATTTAACTCGACTTCATGTATAGAGTGTCATATGCAATTTTTTACCCAACTACGGCAAGGCAAAGTAAGGGTTATGTGTTCAAACTAAAATATTGGCCCAATTTGGACAAGCGAGATCTAAGTCGATTCATCTTCATCGCAAGAGTGTCATAGGTTATTTTTTACCCGACCTTAGTCAGGTTTTAGTTTTTGAACTTATGTCTTGCTTTTGAAATGATTCTTGGCCACCATCACCGCGTTTGTCTAGTTGACCTTTAAAACTTACGTTGGGAAGAGAGCAGTATTCTTTCGTGTACGAGCGAAGCCGCGGGCACAGCTAGTGCCTAATATAATTATCAAGATGATTTAGTTTGTTGCAGTCGTGATCTATCATCTCCATATTAAAAATTAGCAAGATATTTACAAAAAATTAACGTAAAATTGAACCCACAAAAATGTGAGTTCTTTAAACAAGAATAAATCAAGCTTTTCCGAGGACATGCTGTTTTATACCACCTGGTAACAATCCAATGCTTTATGTAGCCTACACACCAAAGTTTCCGAGAAACCCGCCGACAATAAATTCGTGTGTCGGGTACGTCAGCGACCCCAGTGTATAGACTCCATATTCCTACAACAATGAAAAAAAAACGCTATTTCATACTGTTCGGTAAAAAAAGAGAATTAATTTGTTACTCTTTTGTGTGAAAACCGAACCTTTTACACATCACTTCGA
This sequence comes from Alsophila aescularia, assembly GCA_946251855.1. Classification (NCBI taxonomy): domain Eukaryota; kingdom Metazoa; phylum Arthropoda; class Insecta; order Lepidoptera; family Geometridae; genus Alsophila; species Alsophila aescularia. The sequence continues at coordinate 33,617,099 of OX276373.1, forward strand.
ATGTACCGAAGATTAAAGCGCTCTACACACCATCATCCTGGCTTGACGTTCGCTCTAGGTTATTCATATCTATTTGATCCGGATTTGATAACTCTAAACAGCAAATAAGTTAATTGGCAAACATTATGCAGTAGCCGTGTCATGGTGAAACTTAGAACGGGCTATAACAATTAAATACGTATAAAGCATTTCGTGTCTATGCTGTTAACCGTTGAGGACTCCCCTAGTCAGGACCCAACCTTGAGTGCAGGAACCATGTCATGGTAAAACTTAAAACCAGCTATAATAATAAAATGCGAACACAACATTTCTTGTTTTTTTTACATAAACTTACTAACATACATACAAACATTGCAAGTTACATATAAGCTTTTAAAACAGTTATCAGTCATGTTTAGCACCTTTTCTAAAATCATAACAAAACAGTAAGATGACAGTGAGAGTTGTCAATCACTCGCCAATCTATTTATCTATATGTCGTGGCGATATCATAGAATTGATCATTTCATAAAATGGTTAGAAACATCATGAAAAAAATAATAAAAAAATATCGGTGACATCATGAAATGGTTTGACCAGATGAATGAATGAATAGCGTTGACGATATGAACAGCTAAACGCACGGCTACTTCATGGTCAAAAATAAGTGATCATATTATAATATAGTTATACTCGTATCATCCACCGCGTAGTTTGGTGGAAGCCAAACTCGGTCGTGGTAGGTTAGAAGGTGAAAGCGGGAGCGAAGCGTAAGGTTAGAAGGTGAAAGCGGGAGCGAAGCGTAGCAAGGAAACGAAAATACGACGAAAAAAAGAAGGTGACGGTTGCAACCTTTTGTTTTCGTCGTATTTTTGTTTTTTTTTCTCAGCTCGAGTCCTGACTAGTGAACTCCTCAACAGTAAGCATCGCAGACACGAAATGTTGTGTACGGATTTAATTGAGATAGCCCATAACATGGCTACTGCATAATAGCTTATTTTATAATCATTGATTTTTATTTAAGAATTAAACTGTCCCTCAATGACTGATTGTGGATCTGAAAAACCCTGATGTATGTGTCTTACCGGATATTATCTAATCAGAGACTGTGTGTGTAGCATATCAATCTTTTGTTGTGCGTTTCAGCTTTTTGCGTATTTTATCTTCGTTTTCTTTAAAAGGGATTCTTTGAGTGTGTAGAATGTGATACGAAAAGCAATTGGTTTGAAGACACATTTTTGTAAAGATTTTGCTTATTGTAATGGAGGTTAATATTAAAAAAGGCTAAAGGTTGTTTGTTCACGGAAACCAATTACTAACCAACCTATAAAGCTCACAGAGTTAGCAAATCGTATATAGTAGCAATGGGCAGGCCACCGTTGTGGAAGAAGGTATCTCGATCGGCGTCCACAGAGCGGAAGACGGAGCTTAGGATGACCCCTCGACTGATGAGGCGCTCCAACGACTTGGTACGAGGCATGGGATCCTTTGGAAGCAAACAGCCAACGATGATGATGTGTCGGTGGTTGTATTTATAGGTAAAAATAATTAGTACACATTCAAAAGAAAAATAAATAAAAAAGATGTAACACAAAGCATTGTTGACATACAACGTGGCAATGCAGCCAGCATTTTGTGAACGTCACGGGCGCGATTTTATGATTATGTTTTGTTTTGGTATTTCAGATATTATAAATTACTTTTCATCCCACCTTCTAGAAAAAACGCTGATTGGTTCTTTGAAAAGTGGGACCAAAATAAGTATTTTCTGTTCAAGACTTTCAGAGAGGGCAGTAATGAGTTTTGAATTTAGAATATTAATTTTGTTCATTGACTTTTGTAGCGCGCAGTCTGTATTTAAAAAAGTCATGTGAATGACGGAAAGGAGGAAAAAATGAAAAGCGCGTGAATAATGACAACACGGGGACAAGGAATATTTACAGTGCAAAAACTAAATAATTTCACGAAAACTAGTTCATCAAGTTCAAATAGTGAAATTATTATACTACTAACAACTGAAAATGTAAGAAACTACGCAACATAATATTATGTGATACAGAATCTATTATCAACTAAATCCAGGGGAAAATATTTGAAAGCTAATAACAATTTTATCGAGTAGGAAAATGCAAAAGGAGCGTAGTCTTTTTCGGAAACTGTACCTATTTACAAGAATTACCCAAATGTAAGCAACCTTCACTCTTTAGAGGTCAGTGCCAATAATGACATTCTAATCGAAATCTACACAAAATTTATAACGCAAAATCTGAGGAAACTGTCTAAAAGACATAAATCAAAGAAGTTCAAAGTAAATATATATTTTTAGATAAGCATTATTAGCCTAGTGTATTCTAAGTTGTTTAGTTTTAGTCTATTTGGTACCTTTCTAAAGAAATATATGACTTATAAAGTATCTAAAAGCGCCTTTTATTTATTTTTCTCATAGAGGGGAATGAAAAGTAGAGAATATCACTCGAACGAAATTTTTTTTCGTTTTTTTTTTCCTCGAGCAACCTATATTGAATCCCTCGCTACGTTCTGGATTCTATTAATCCTTCACTCCGCTCTGAATTCAAAATAGAGCACTCGCCGTAAAAATATAATTTTGCTCCCTTGTCATACAACTACTATTTTTTATTAATCGTTATCTTAAATAAAATAAGTTTAATAAATAAACGAGCAGCTGCTCTTGCATGATCATGGATCGATCAAATCTATTATTCTATATATATAATAAAGCAGTATGTAACAAAAAGTCTGTAAAGTGAAGATAAGTAATTAATAAAACGGGTGGGTCTGTGTCAGGGCGCACGGCCGTTTGTTTGTCGTGAAACGTCTACGCCACGTACAAATCGCGAGTTAACCCGAATAAATGATCACAAAAACAAAAATTGTTTACCTAGATATTGCTCTGTGCATCATGCCCCCTCCCAAAATCTTATAACAAAAATTATATATTACATCATTATAATATCGTGATGTCGATTCTTGCCATGTCGAGAGATGGCAAGAATCGAGATCAATTCATGGCATCTCTTTCTCCTTGATGATATTTCTCCACCTGTTTTGACTATCAAGTAAGTGATAATAATGCAGTTGTCTATGGTTAAAAAGCACTGCTGCCAATGATTTTGAATTACGTTTACTGGCGTTTTTTTTTTTAGTTACGATGGGTGTAAATATGCTAAAAGTAATAAAATTACCACGGTGTGATCTGGTTTAGGTTATTGTAGGTACTTTGGTCCCAGAGAAATGACCACGCGGGAAAAGCCGCGGGCACAGCTAATACAGAATAAAATCTTAAGTAGGCAACCGTAACGTTGTTATGGAGAAGTAAAACAGAAAGCACAGTTATTAGATATATGTACTGTGCAGAAAGTCTCAGATTTTTTAATAAAAATTATGTATTCTTATCTCGTAGCCGCATCTGTAACACTCTCGTAGTGCTACGTAGTCGCTACGCCGTAGCTTGTAGACCTTGCTATTATTTGAAACGTGAATTTTACTTTGCATTTAATAAACGCAAAATTAAAAGTTCAACTTTATATATTTTTTGGTTTCCGTACAAAATACCAGGTCAGATACTAAGTGGTCCTACGCTTGCCATAAACCGATAAAACAGGAATAACTTTATTATTGACTGTAGATCTGGTACAGTGCTTTTTTATAAGGTTCCGTAGCCAAACAAGGAATCCTTATAGATTCGCTATATCCGTCTGTCCGTACGTCTATCTGTATGTCATAGCCATTTTATTCAGACACGAAAACGTTGAAATTTGGCACATGTATAGACATTAAGGTTCTCGAATGGCGACCACGAACAAGCAAGCGAAGTGCGGGGAGACCCCCCATACGATGGACCGACGACATTGTGGCCATCGCAGGAAGTCAGTGGGTGGAGGTGGCACAGGATCGCTCGTCATGGCGCTCTTTGGGGGAGGCCTATGTTCAGCAGTGGACTTCTAAAGGCTGACATGATGATGATGATTATGATGATGATGATGATGATGATAGACATTTATAAGTGTTTAAAATATATTAAAATTATTTATTTTGCTGGCATATATGAAAAGAGAAGATGAAAATAATCGTTTGTACCCCTTCGAGTGTAGTCATAACTGCCCAAAAAAGGAGTGTAATCTTTTTAGAATTCATAAATTTTTGTATGTATGTAAGTGAGTTTATTTATTCCACCATACTTTGTATGAGTATCGTTAGAATCCTTACATAATCCCGAGTAACATAGGGCACAATTTTGTTTAAATTCTTTATGCCAGCAGTATGGCTCCATTTTCAAAGACAAAAAAAACGTCGAATTATACAATATGGGTATCAAATTGAAGGGCTTGATTTAAAAATATTTAATTTATTGCCGTAACTCAAAAGTTGTCATTAAAAAGTATGAATGAAATTAAGTAAAAAAACAAGACTGCCTTGAAGGTCAAAAAACTGCGTTCGTAGTTTTTTTTTAACCTTCGGTACGGTTGTACGGTAGGTAGGTGCGCACCTACCTACCTACCGAATACGAATTAGCTGAACAGGAATATAGACAACTAGCTGCACCCCGTGCACCGTTTCACCCACGTGAGGGATGATGATGATGATGAAAATGTGTATGTGTTATTCCAGGGTATAAGCTATCTCCATTCCAAATTTTAACAAAACCCATCCAGCCATTATCACGAGAAAGCTCCACAAACAAACAAACACACAAATAGACAACCTTTCACTCATTGGTGTGGGTTTTCTAGTTAACGTGCTATAGTCAACCAAAATAACACGAGTTATCTCCGCGTCAAATCTGAACCAATTCCATAGTAAGAGACAGAATCCAACCATAAAAACTATTAGATCGATTGCAATGCGGTTTTCGTATTTTTCCATGCAGTCACTAGTATCTATTTTGTAATGTTTCAAAGTCAAACTGTATATTAAACAAATTTTGTCTTATGCTATGTAAATTGCAGCTGAGATATTCAAGTTTAAATGTCACCATGAAGTCTTCTTCTTCTTTTTTTATTAGATGGCTTCTGCGGAGGCACTGGCCCACTAGCAATTTCGCCAATGTCAAGTTTAATAGTTTAAAATTAAGTCATGTTACAGTCATTAATTGTCAAGTCAAAGTCACGAATCAGTAAAATGATGGACATTTACAAAAACTTCCGAGGGAGATATGGAAAAATAACAAAATGCCGTTTATATCTGCGTTTGATTATTTTGCCTACACTCGTGCACGTTAACGGACACATAATGGTTAATATTCCACCAATATTACTCATCAATACTCGAAGAAACACAAGATTGAGAATAAAATCAAACTCTACAGCACAACATTTTGAATTTTTGCAAAAAACCCAAAAAAAATATGTAGTAAGTGCTTGCTTGCTAGTCGTTTGTCTTGCTGGCTTTTATTGTCAGAATTTTTCGGCCACCCGATGGCCTCTGACATGACATATTTGTCCGTGAGCAAAAAATACGGTATTTATATGAATATATATGGAAGCAAACTTTGATATAAGTACCCAGTTTATTTTAAATGAGATATTCAAATTTCTCCCTCTCCGTACAAGCGCCCAACATCAAGGTAAACCGGAAGTCGGCAGTGCCAGCAAAGAATACATTATAGTCCTAGATAATAGCATAAATATGTTAGCAGCAAGCTAACTCATATTTTCATTAAAAGTGCGTTTTATGAGAAATGAATTATTTGCTGTGCTTTCTTGTACATCCACTGATAATTATTATAAAATACTTTCTGAATATTTGATAATACATTCTGTGACAAGCAGTCACCGCGTTACTTTTATATCAGTATTCTAACACTCGTTAGTGTCAACAATTATTTTTTTCACTATGTGCTGGTTGGGATGTATTGTAGTTAGTGTAAATTAAAAATGTAACAACAGCTTGAACCGACTGCAGCCCAACAATAAAAGTGTCGTCTAAACCTAGTAGCAACGAGCTCTAAAAGCAACATAACTACACAAAATTGTTAAACAAAAAAAGCATCTCGTAACAAGATGTCTCCTGAGGTGTTTGCCATCAGGGTAGACCGGAAGCGAGGGTAATAAGATAATCACGGGCGGAGACGGCTTCATTGTAATTTCCAAGGATGTATTTTCCGGAACGTATTTTTAAGGGAATTTAGAATTTGCTTAGGTATTTTCTTGCTGAGATGTTTTTTTGGTTAAGGTGATTGTAGCGCTAAATGTCTGATCATATTGGTGTATGCCATATATTATTCTTATTATAAAATTGTATCCCAAGTTATATTTTATCTATGGTTACGTTTTATGTTACTTTGTTAAGTAAACATAAAATGTAACCGTAATTAGAACGTGTTCATAATATATGATATTCGGGTGAGTCCGGTATATGTAACAAAAGATACGATACAGACATATTTTTTGCAACGATTTTTAGTTCAGTCACGTAACGTAAGGGCAAACCCCTAAAAAAAGGCTACGGACAAGTTAATTAAAGACAAAGGCTAGCAGCGGTTAGTCGGGGGGGGGGGGGGGTTTACACCCCACTGAAAAGCCTATTAGGGCAAAGGATAACGGTCGAGAACCACTTTTTCCGCACGTCACAGTTCCAACGAAAAGAAGTTCGGTCTAGTAAGAAGAAAGATAAAATTTTAAACCTGCACAAAGCTGCAATACTTTGCCGACTAATTTAATCACAGCCAACCCGAAAGTATTGACTTAAAAACTGGTGTAATTGGTATCTCTCTCAGTGGTGACATAGGAGAGGCCTATGTCCGTGTTGTTGATAATGATGATGATAAAGGCCCGTCACAATAGACAGAGAAATCCGTACCTTCACTATTTATCACTATCGCTCGCGTTTAAATGTGTATTGCCGTTGCGCTCGCACATGTACATTTATTTCACACTAGTTTTCCCGCCCGCGACTTCGTACGCGCAGACTACGCGAAAAAAGCATCTTATTTTCTTCTACGATATTCAAAACTAAAGCACCAATCTTGATGTTTTGTGACATACATGTTATTTCGTTTCCATGGCAACCATAGACCATTATGTGACCAACCGTTACTTACAGTGAGTAATCAACATTTTCCACTTTTCCCGTGGAAACTTACAATTTTCCGGTATAAAAAGTATTTTTTATTTTATTCCAGGGTATAAGCTATCTCCATTCTAAATTTCATCAAAATCCGTCCAGCCGTTATCGCATGAAAGCTCCCCAAACAAACAGAGAAAGTTTCACTATTATATAATGGTATGGATTATGCGTAAGCGAAAGAGATACGTACGAATAGATTGTACGAATATTTGTCGTAGTATTATTAGGTGTTCTGTGCTATCGTGTCCTGCCGTTATTATAAAGGCAACGGACTAGTAATAACTATTAAGCAAGGAATTTACATAAATTCCTTGATTATAAGTCAATGTACGTAACAAACGTGTGGTAACACAGCACAGACATACCTACTTGGTTGGCGAAAACACATTCCACCTTTTTGGTATTGTTGCCAACCTTCGTAGTGTTTTGTAATTACGAACATGATTTTATTAACAGACTAGCTGTACCTGCGGCTTCGCACGCGTGTCTCTTCTTTATGTTCACAGTACCATAGTAACCATAATTACAGGACCAATATACCAACATTTGAAAAAAAACTTCAGTCGTCAAAAATACTTTATCACTTGCTCGGCTACTAACTCACCAGATAGAGATACAAATTACACCAGATTTAAATCAAACCCTAAACTATCTAACAATGAAAACCACATTGCAATCGGTCGCGTAATTTTTACGTGATGCGTGAGCAAACAAACATTCAGACAAACAGAAAGAAAGACACGATTAACAAAAAAAAAATTGTTCAATATCTTTTCTAAGCACCCAAGAGCATTTTTTTCATTTGAATTCATTAAGTAGTTTGGATTGCACCCAATTGCGTGGTCAATATACGGACAAACAGACACACAAAATTAAAAAGTAAAACAGTTTGGCTTCAGTATAGAATATAGAGAACCATCCAAAAAATATATATTTTATACTTAATTATTAACATAACTTTTGACCCAGATCCCGCAGAAACCCTTTACTTATTCGGGATAAAACGTGTCCTCAATTTTAACCCATCATATAACTTAAGACAGTGCCAAGTTGCATCAAAACCCGTCCATTACATTCAGCGTGGTATGTGTTCTTTTATATAAGTTTCAACCCGTAAATAATAACTCATAAATTTTTCGATATTTAAGGTATCCTATGTCTTAACTCATAGTACGAACTCAAATCATACCAAGTTTCTTTTGAATTCATCCAGTAGTTCCGATGGCGTGATACGCGGCTAAGATACAGACTGACAGACATACAGACAAAAATGAAAAAACATATAGTTTAGGCTTCATAATAGAATATAGAGTAACATAAAAAAAAACACTATATCTTTAATGTACAGAATTTGGGCCCATATCCCATAGGAACCCTTTATTTTTTCGGGACAAAATGTATCCATAATTTTCACCTAAGTATCTTATAAACTATGTCTGTGCCAAGTTGCATCAACATCCGTCCAATAGTTTCAGCGTGCTAAGTGTTCTTTTAAATAAATTTCCACCCCTATCCTGCAGGAACACTTTATTTTTCGGGATAAAAGTATTCTCCATTTTTACCCATTATATAAACTATGACTGTGCCAAGTTTCAACAAAATCCGTCAAGTAGTTTCAGCGTGATACGTGTTAAATAACTTTCAACGCCTATCCTGCTGGAACCCTTTGATTTTCCGGGATGAAAAGTATTCTATGTACTACCTCAAAGTATGAACTCAAATCATACCAAATTTCATTTAAATTCATTCAGTACTTTCGGCGTGATGCCTAGCCAAGATACAGACAGACAGACAGACAGACAGACAGACAGACAGACAGACAGACAGACAAAAATGAAAAAAAAAACAGTTTTGGCTTCAGTATCGAATATAGAGTAAGGTCCAAAAAATAATTCAAAATATCTTCAATGTACAGAATTGGACCCGTTACAGTTTTATTATAAGTATATAGATTTTCAGTGTGAATAGGATATTTTACTGAGCTAGAATCAAGTTTTGTTTTAGATTCTGTAATAGCTAGAATTTGAGTAAAAAATAATGAAATTTCAAACTATAACGTTTTTCATTGAAGTTTGATTGCGAGTATGATTTACTCAGATAAAAATGATGAGGATTAATCTTTTTAAAATCGTATTATTACAGTAACCAGTATTTTATCTAATATCTTACCCCTTCATCCCCTATATCCTCTCTCGTACATCATTGTCAGACCGTCCCGACGGACGATCGAGAACTTTCTAAAAAACAAACTCAACAGCATACGATGTTCGGAGGCAATTCATCAAATACTGTGATGTCTGATATCTACGAGTGTAACCAGTTCTATTTTGTTTGTACACAAGTTTAATCTAATGAAGTACTGTTTTTTACCCCCGGAACCGAAAAGAGTGATAAGTTTAGGATGGGTTTGGGATGTATCCGTGTGTCTGTCTGTGGCATCGGAGCTCCCAAACAAATGGACCGATTTTGATACGTTTTTTTTCTATTTGAAAGCTGATGTGATCGAGATGGTTCTTAGCTACAATCATAGAAGTGAAGGGGAAGGGGGGAGGGGGGAGGGATTGATCAAGAAAGTTCTTAGCTATAATGGAGGGAGCGGGTCGGGATCGGAGCTCCCAAACGAATGGACCGATTTTGTTGCGGTTTTTTGTTTGAAAGCTGATTTGATCGAGATGCTTCTTAGCTATAATGGGGGTGGAAGGGTCGTGGGGTTATATACATTTTTAACAGACGCCTTGACAACCAATCCTAGTGAGGCTCGACGCAAACGGAGCACCCACCACCACCCTTCTATGTAGCGCCTGCAGAGGAACTCCCAACTGGTCATATCTCCCGTGACCCACGTGGAAGTCACTTAACAGACTCCGGACCCAAGTGGGCCGCTGCAGGAGCAACATGACCAAGTGGGGTTTCATCGAACCAGACAGAGCACAATGTGACTGCGGTGCTCCTACGCATACAATGGAGCATTTGCTGTCGTGCCCTCAGTGCCCCACTTTAAAAGACATCCACGAAGCATCTCTCCTAGGAGTAAAAGTAGCTGAATACTGGGCCAATACTGTATAACACAGCCAACTTCCAACAAAAAAATATAGGACTATCAACACGACGATGAAGATACATTTTTAATTTGTTCTTGTTAAATCAAGATTTAAGAAACAAGACACAACTCACTCTAGTGTTTTAATACTTCTCATTATGCAACCGTTTCATAAACTACATTTTTTTATTTCTTATTAGAGGTAGAGACTTGCCGTGCCTAATGTATGTCATTATGCCATCATTTTTGAGTTCATTATCCGGATTTTACGATATGAGTCTAGATAAAATAGAAAACTTCATGGTATGCAATGCACGTGCAAACCTTTAGAGATAAAATTATTTTCAAAATACAAAAAACCCGGCTGCGAATAAAATAATTGAATACGAGCTGACCGCCCGCAAAAATAATCACACTAATATTATAGAGGCGAAAGTTTGTATGTATGTAAGGGTGTGTATGTTTGTTACTTCTTCACGCTCAAATGGCTGAGTGGATTCGGATAAAATTTGAGTACCAAATTATTATTAAAAAATATAATTATAAATTATTAATTATCCCCTGGATTAACACATATGCTACTTTATATCCCGTAAAAATGAACGGTTCCTGAGGGACGCGGGGCGAAGCTAGTATTGTTTTTTTTTTAGACCGTTTAAATTTAGCCTTAGAAGTCGTGTCTGATTGGGGCGATGCTAACCTGGTTAAGTTTAATACCACTAAAACGCAGGCGTGTTTGTTTTCTGCTAAAAAGAGTCCTCTAAACCGATCTCCGTCTTTCCAAAGTGTAACAATACCAATAGGCGACCATTTGGAGCTTTTGGGTGTCGAACTCACATCAAACCTGAATTTTGGGTCTTATATTGAATCCAAAGCAAGGTAGCTGCAAAAAAACTTGGTATTTTGTCTGAGGTTAGGCGGTACTTCACACCGGGACAGCTTTTGAATCTTTATCAAGCACAGGTCCGATCTTGTATGGAGTACTGCTGCCACCTCTAGGACGGTTCTGCCAAGTATCAGCTCGAGTCTTTAGATTCAATTGAGAGACGTGCTATCAGGCTCATTGGGGATGACGCTCTGGTAAAGAGTAAGCTTCAAAGTCTGGCGCATCGACGTGAGGTAGCAAGCCTGGCGGTATTCTACAGATTGCACTATGGAGAGTGTGCACAAGAACTGCACAACCTGATTCCCCCATCACCTTTCCATCACAGTACGACTAGACGATCAGCAAAGCGCCACCCTTTTATGGTTGAAATACCTCGCACAAGAACGAAGCGTTACGCTTCTTCATTTATTATAAGAACTGCAAAGGAGTGGAATGCCCTGCCCTCGTCAGTGTTTCCGGTAAATTATAACCCCGGTGTGTTCAAGTCAAGAGTGAATAGGTATCTCCTAGGCAAGCGTGCTACACCTTCGACCACATCATCGCTTTCCATCAGGTGAGATCGTGGTCAAACGATTGCCTAGTACGTAAAAATATAAATAAAATAAAAATTACTTAACTTTAATAGTTGCAATTGCAACATTAGACTATAGTACAATACATGTATAACTTGAATAATCTTATATTGAAAATTTTGTAATAAGTTTAAAAGACAATTGCTATTGTTTAGTTATAAAAATTATATATTTTTGAAATAGTATTTTAAAGACCCTTATTTTGATACCCCACTTGATAGGTTTTGGTCATTTTTTGATCCCTCAGAAATACAATATGGCAGCTATAAGCCACCATATAGTTATTCTTGATACTTCATATTATTATATTCTATAGCACGCTCGTGATCAACACGAATCCAATGATACCTCATTTATCAAAATCCGTCATGCCGTTTAGGCTGTAGGACGCTCCTAAGAAACTTACAAACAAACAAACAAACACACATACAACCCAAATACATAACCCTCCGTTCAGTCAAGTAAAAATATAACTACGAAGTGGCTACGAACAAGTTATAGTTTTTCAAATTCAAATTCAAATTATATTTATTTGTAAGAATATTGTGTTAATAAGATGTTCATGGTTAGTAAAGTGCAATATTCTACCGTTCCCGGTGTACAAAGTATTATGCATGCAGGCCATTTAGGTAAGTTCTATAAATTATATAAAATTATAAAGTGATTTTTCACGATGATCAAAATTTACTTTAAAATTAAATTAATAAAATAAAACAGTTACAATTATTAAAATGACAAAACATAAAATTAATACTAAAAGAAACATGTCAAAAAAAACTCATTAATAATATAAAACAAACAATTGAATGTCAAAAATATACCTATTTGAATCGTTATGATCCTTACAAAATTGTCATATAAGGACTTGATTTAGAAAATATTATAGTTACCTAATTATAATAAATTATTGTCTTACAATTCTATTTGCCCTCCAAAAATTCAGTGACGGTGTAAAAACACTTAGATAAAAGGTAATTCATAAGTTTGGTTTTAAACATTTGAAGGGTTAACTCTTTATAGCTGACAGCCAGCTTATTATAAACTCTAATTGCCACGCAATACACATTGACACTAAATACTTTTAACCGTTGTTTTGGGACATGCAACTTAAATTTTAACCGGTTATTTCTCCTGGCTGCAACATCATTATGTTTATCAAAAAATGTGTGGTATTGACGAACAAAAACACATATTTCGTAAATATATAGAGACGGTAGTGGTAAGATACCTATTGATTGAAATAAAGGTTTGCAACTGTCTAAAAAATCTGCTCCACATAGGGCTCTAACACACTTTTTTTGACCTCTAAAAGCTCTAATCACGTCAACAGAATTACCCCACATTATAATGCCATAACGCAGGATCGAGGAGACGTAGCCGTGGTAAGCGCATAATGCAGCTTCCCTAGAAGCAACTTGTCTTACCCGATTAAGGACATACACAAAACGATCCAATTTACCACATAAGCTGTTAATATGTCCTTTCCAATTACAGTTTTTGTCAAATGTAATGCTTAGGAAAATAGTGAAATCAACTTCTTAAAAAAAAGCTAATAAAGCTATGACGGCGTTGTTGTAGAAACAACGCCGTCATAGCTTTATTAGCTTTTTTCTTTTTTTTTTAGTTTGAAATTGAACCATTTTTGTTTTACCAATGTTAACATGTAAATTATTTTGCTTCAACCAACTTATGACACTATATAGTGTTTTATTAATATCTTCTTCAAAATTAGCTAGATCCCTACCTTCAACAACTACGGTTGTATCATCTGCGTAAAGGGCGCATTTGTGTTTAGTAACATCAGGCAAGTCGTTGATATACAAGATGAATAAAAGGGGCCCCAAAATACTACCTTGGGGGACTCCACATTTATTTTCTTTAAATTGGGATCTGCTGGTGACTTTGTTAGGGCCGGAAAAACTCGAGATTTCTACGCATTGAAAGCGGAGACTGAGGTAGCTTTCCAGCCATTCTAATGATTTGCCTCGAATACCATATTTTTCGAGTTTGTGCAGTAATAGTTTATGGTCAACATAATCGAATGCCTTCGACATGTCAAGAAAGATGGAAGCAAAGGGAATTTTGTTATCTAAGCATTCTGTGACAAACTTCGTGAGCATAAAACATGCCGAAGAATTATTATTTTTTCTAAAACCGAATTTTTCAGATTTAAGAATGTCAAGTATAAAAATAAAATTATAAATTTTCAAGTGCATCACTTTTTCAAATATCTTTGATAATACAGGAATGAGAGTTATAGGACGGTAGTTATTCATGTTGAGCTTGTCACCTTTCTTAAATAGTGGCTTTACTAATGAGTACTTTAGATTAGTAGGAAACTCACCATTTGTCAATGATAGATTTACAATGTGACTAAGAGGTTCTGACACAGATACAGCGCATAGTTTCAGCATTTTAGTATTGATATCATCATATCCAGTAGAGGTTGTGTTTCTAAGACTAAAAATTATTTTAAAAATGTAATTTGGTGCAGTTGGGGTCAAATAAATGGTTTTGTATTATTAGGTATTTCATATAAATACTTAAATTTATGAGCACTTTGCGAGTTATGTGTCGAATTGGTCAAATTAATAAAGAAATTATTAAAATATTCTGCAATCTGATCTGCTTCAAAACAAATGTCATTGTTTACTTTAATTGATTCCATTCCTTGAGATAAGTCATTTGATTCTAAATTATTTTTTATGATTTTCCAAGAGGCTTTACATCGATTTTTGGCTTTAGCTATATCTTTAGTATTTTCTGATCTCTGGGCGTGAATTATACACCGTTTCAAAATTTTATTATAGTCCTTATAGAGTTTTTTGGTTTCATATTTATTAGATGATGATAGGCTGTAATTAAGATATAAACAGAGTTTATTAATGGCTGACTTTTTAAGTCCTTTAGTTATCCATTTATTTTTAATAGACTTATTAGTAATTTTCACTTTAATAACAGGGAAGCAAAGATTATAGAAAAGGGAAAACAAAAAAAAAACAATTCATGAAAACAATCAAACGCATCATTGACATCTTCTTTCTCGTAAACTTCTGCAAAATATAATGATGACATGGATGTCAAAAATTTCCTAATATTGTCCTTGGCAAAATCCCTTCTTTTAAGAAACCTAAATTTGTAAGCCTTTCTTGTTACGTCACATTTAACATCCAAAGTTAAAGTTTGTGCTGTTTCATGGTCCGATAATGCTAAGTAATGAATTTTGCATGTTACTTGGGATAAGTTACTTGCAATTAAGTCTATACAAGAGTTTTTCCTTGTTAGTTTATTGACGAGAATGACCACATTATTATTTTTAAGTACGGATTCCAGATATTTAGTGTCATTATTTTTAATGTGTACATTTAAATTCCAGTCGCCACATAAGATAATTTGTTTGTTACTTTTTTCACTAACTTTTTTAGCAGTTCGTTAAGTTTTTTGATAAAAATAGACAAATTCGAATTAGGTATTTTGTAAATACATAAAACATACAGTTGTAACGACATAATTTCAGTGGCAGAATATTCAAAATTATACAACACAGGTTCAATAACGTTGCTTAATGGCTTACAATCTAGTTCCCTTTTTACTAGAATGCACGAATCTCCTCTGCGTTGATGTGGCCTAGAGAAAGAAGATACTAACTTATAATTTTTTAAAGTGAGATTGGTTTCCGTACCTTTTTTCATAAAAGTTTCAGTAAAGCATTATATGTCCACATCAGTGCCTTTGTTTCTGAACTCTTCCAAAGTAATTTGAACTAAGTCTTTTTTATGTAGTATTCCAGCGATATTCTGGTGTAGAAGAGTGTACTGTTTATTTACGAAAAAAAATATTTTCATTTTTTGTTAGGTTTGGAGTTTGGATATTTTTGGTCGCACATTTCGCAAAATAATAAGGAATAGTTCCTTTTTGGGGTAGTTTCTGTAAAATGTCTGTACTAACATTCTGGCTTGTCTTTTTCCTCTGCAGATCAAAAAAATATGGGATTGTTCCTTTGACTGACAAAGGCTTAGCACTATTTAATCCAATTTTACCTGAGGCTGATTTATGACGAGGTCCTTCATAATTATTGTTTATCACAGATTTTACCAATTTTTCAAAATTAATGTTATCTACTTCAATATTCAGCTTCATGCAAATGGATTCTTTAGCTCGTGAATAACCATTGATCGAAATAAAGTCTATAGTGTCTATAAAAAGATAATTAGAGTAGTTTCGAGCAAACATCTTTAGTTGCTGAT
This sequence comes from Alsophila aescularia, assembly GCA_946251855.1. NCBI lineage: Eukaryota > Metazoa > Arthropoda > Insecta > Lepidoptera > Geometridae > Alsophila > Alsophila aescularia. The sequence continues at coordinate 33,632,909 of OX276373.1, forward strand.
TCAGCAAAGTTACATTTTAAAATGAGTTATATAGTACATTGAGAAGCAATACTCTATATTTACTGAATTTTTTAAGTGCATTAGATATTTCAGAAGGAAATTGGTAAAGATTTTGGTCATTTGCACCTAATCCTAAAATTATTACATCACCCTCGTTAAGACTATCCGTCAAACTAACAGTACCCAAAACTTGTCTAGATGTTGCTTGAGGTATTACTATTCCAGACACGGAGTATACATCATTCCACTTATTGAAACTTCGTTAAAAAAACTCATTCTCCGTGCAAATCCCTTCACTTGTTGGTCACCTAAGATTATTATTCTTGGTTCGATGGGCTTGTTTTCTAAAGGTTGTTCTTCAGAAACAATATTGTCCGTCTTTTTTAAGGCTGAAGTGTCACTAGGGCTGACAATATTCGGAATGACATCTTCAGCTGTATTTACTGACAGCTTCAGATCATTGTTAACGCTAAGCTTTGGATAACTTAGATTCTTACAAACAGTGTTTACTGAATGGAGAGCTGAAATACGAGGGGTTCTTAAGTTTATATTAATAATTTTCCGCCCTAGTGGCGTAGATAAGTGCTTCCGATTTGGAGTGTTACTGGTCATTGTGCCATTTGTAAGTTTCTTCAAAAGCTCATTTTTTTTGTCTCGTTGTTCTATGCCTTGTTTCAGAGACAAAACTTCTGAATTAAGATTAGAAATTTCATTGTGGGCTGAACTTAATTCAGTTTGAATATCCATAACTTCTTGCTTTAGTTCTACAACGGTCGAATTATCAGTTGATGTCATTGGTTCACTCAATGTAGTCGTGTTCAACATTGTGGAGTTGGTGATCGACTGACTAAGTTCAATACTAGAAAAGTCAGGTATAGAGTGCGCTCTCCTTGGCTTTCGTATAGTAATGGAGTCCATTTTAAGGAAGGTAAAGGTATAGATCTCTTGAAAGATTCAGACATTAATTTTCAAATCAAATTAAATTGTACCCATCACAAAATCGACATTTTTTTGTGCTTATCGATTTTCAATCCACTTCAAGAATGAGGTGAGTATCCGAACACACTTTTTCTTACGGTTGGTAGCGAAATGTCAAAATACAGCGCCAATCAGCTGATCTGTAGCATAGACTGTGTAGCGAATGATATTGCTCAAATTGTGGTTTTTCAGAGTTTCTCTTCCTAAAACAGTGTTTTCAAAATTGTAACTGAAAAGTTTTGTTGCTCACCTAATCTATTTCTTGATTATTTGATGCTCTGGTGTTCTTGTTTCGTGCTAAAATGTATCTTCCAATGTGATATAACCTCCAACTATGGATTTCATGTATATTGTGAGTGTTTGTGTAAATATTTAGTATTTATTTTAAATAAATTATCGAAGAGCTAACTCAATGTTTGTTTACACTTGAAAGACCGGAAACGGAACCCCCCTTTGAAAAGATAAGACGACTAAGCTCTTGTAATATCATCATAACAAAACCAATAAAGTTAGATTTGGTATTCAAAAGCAGTAAAATTTTAAATTCTTATCCCATCCAATCGCATTGTAATTTTTACCTTAAACATTTTTTCCCATTCCACAGTAGATATTCCTTTTTTGCATTTAGTAAAATGGTTCTTGGTAAAAAGATTTCCAAGGAACGATTCGAATTAAAATTTCAAAATGAAATTCATGTTTCTGGAAATTTATATTCCAGGAGAACCTGCATAATTATATTCTAAGACGATACTTTTTTAAACGGGCATGTGTCTTCTAACTTCATCAAAATACTTCTAACCATCAACTAGACATAATATAGCTGGAAAAGCTTTATGCTATTACATATCGTTATAGGTAGCAAACCATATGTTCTATCCCAATAGAGATGGCAGCGAACCGAACATGCTGGCATAGCATTGCCTCCCTGAATTGCAGTGCAATTCGATCTGCCAAATAAATACACAAGCCTAAATTAGTAGAAATAGGTAGAAACAAGTTTGGTGTGGTCACCACGATCATCGTCGTTTGTTTGGGGCTATTTTACCTCTATCGAAATATTTTTTTATTACATATACACCTATACATTTGTTCACTTTCGACTTTATCTCGATTAATTAACATAGACAGCTCATGCAATATTGAGATTGTCTATTGTCGAGAGGGGGAGAATAGTATTTTATTTCTATCTGCACAAATTGAATATAAACATCTACAGCAGTTTACCCATTTTCATTAAAAGTTGGAGAAGAATCGGAAACGAAAAATACTTAACAAAAGCCACCGCACAATAATTTTATTTACAGTACATAATGCCAAATATCACAAATAATCTATCAATTATATTTAATACATTGCTCAATATCTCTGCAACCCTTATGTTATCATATCCCTTCACATATCATTTCCTTTTTTTTGTACTGATAACGAGTAAAATAAAAAAAAAACTTTTTTTATGCTTTGTCACTTTTTAAGTTCTGCTTTCAATGTTTTTTATTAAATGCTTTGTATTTTAAAAAAAAGTGAGCTACCCTGAAAGTTTCAGCCAGATAGGTAATCGGGAAGTACTTGAAACTTTAATTGCAAAATTCCAGGACAGGCTGTAATACATAGATAAATAGGTATTCATACATATAGTACTCGCAGCAAATGTTTATGTTTGTGAAGTTAGGCTCTGTGAACAATTGCGCAGGTACTGCTGTGCGGATAAAACAGCATAAAGAAAGAGCGAAAAAAATGAGAAAAAACGTAAGCGAGTGAGCGAGGCAGATAAACAATACTGTATTCACCTTCAACAATGAGATTGCGTCTGTAAAATAGCAGTTTGAGTAGCGACTAGCAGACAACTTCCGAAACACAAACTTCGGCTGCGACTACTGTTTATGTGAAGTTAAATAAAAGCTTTAAAAAAACGGATCTCTTGGCTTATTTTTTCCGCAAAATGTACCGCCGATAAATTATGAACCTCGTTATGAAGCGGCAAGGAAAGATGACGCCTCTCTTTGTTGGTAGGTAGCTATGTAGGCCCCTCTTCTTCTCTGTATTAGTTCAAGAATTTGCTTGCGCTGCATAATAGTGCAGTTCTCTAGAATTTTTATTGTACAATATAACCCTATAATTATTCTACGAATGTATTCACATTAAAATTTGTAATATAACATTTATTATTATTAAAGTAGGCCTTTAAATGAGCAATGAAGTTTTAAATTTTATATGATTTTTAGCATTAGCGCCTGCTTAGCGAGAACATATGTAATAACCTCTGCGCAGCACATGCCTTTACCAAGTTCGGCTACTATGACAGGTATTCCATGCTTCAATTTTTTTGCTACGTTTGTAAGCAGTCTTACGGGGACGGTAACGCCATCTATTGCCAGTACTCTGAACTGACCAACCGAACACGCCTAATATTCCAATGAACTACGTAAAAAATTAATGAATGATGCGGGGCTGAACCCCGTCCAAATGATTCAAATTTCTCGTTTAGAAAATTATGACATAAGTTTTAAATTGATCATTTATTTAAATTTAGTCTGTGAAATCTCAGATAGATGCTCCCATAGTTTGACAAAGTACCCAATGGTCAATCAGTTTTTGTAGACTGGGAATGCAAGGGAGCACAATGTCTCGAGTGCCGATTGATTGAAAGTTCAGGCACAGAATAAATATGAGTTAGTTCAGTAAGGTCAGTCAAGGTAACACACTCAAACTTAGTTAAGGGGATAATGAACAGGATAAGGATCGGAATACGATCTCAAAAAGATCAGCGTTTGAACTCTTGCAATAATGCTCGCGCGCAGCTGGCTGCAACTAGCTATTGCCAAAAAAAGGTTTAGAGGCTGACATAACATCGACTTGTTCATGCAGTAACAACACTTACTTACTAACTATAATAACTTAATTTAATACTTAATTTCAAGAACGAGTGCATCATCAGTAAGAGAAAAAAACGACTGCCTTGTCAAATCAAGAATTTAAAAAAAATTGCCAATATCACTCTGGATGATGTAAGGATTCTAACGATACATACAAATCTGTTCAGACATTTAAAAGTTATGATGGAATAAAGAAACTCAAATACTTGAACTCTGAAAACATTACACTCATTTTTTGGGCAGTCGTGTAAAACCTGACACACTACAAGCACAGTAAACATATTAGTTTCCAATTCGTGTTAAAAAAAAGAGTTAAACAATACGTTTAAAAAAATACGAAAAAACTAAGATCAAATTAATTTCTGTCAATGTTGCCTGTGTGTAGAGCGCGCTCACGGTCAAAGTAAATATGTTTTATGTGTGTATGCGATAATATCCTTTAGCAACATAATTGAACCTTCGTCACTGACTACCAGTGCTAACTGTTGTGGGCACCCGCACGGAGAGATAAAGCGAGCGCACCCCACCGCTGCTTATCTTGGCGGAATGTCCAATAAAAACGCGAAAGCAGTGCGAAAATCGCGCCTATTTTAGTTATTTTTCGGTTACATAAGAACGCGAAAATATTTGGCGCAGGAACGTTCTGAAAACGTATTAATATTAGGATACGAGCAAATAGGATTGAGCTGGTTATTGCTTGTTTTATTTCTAGGACATTGTAGGGCAATCCTAGCTTTAGATATTCTTTGTTTCCTTACTACAATGAGCGCCTTCAAGTCTAGAATGAATATTCATCTTCTAGATCTGCGTACTCCATCTCCGGCCTTATCATCACTTACCATTAGGCAAGATGGTGATCAAATATAGCTCTATATTTTAATTAAATAATCACCGTTGTACCCTTTACCACGGCATAGCATAATAAATTATACTACGTACCTCCGCCTCAGTGAGTTTTAAGCATTTTTTCAACGCTTCTCAATAAATCGAACTCAAAATTGCATGTAAGTTTGTTCATATTTTTATTCAAAATCTTCTGACCCAAATAGAATGTGTGTGTGGGTGTGTGTGTGTTATCAGTGTGTCTGTGGCATCGTAGCTCCCAAACGAATGGACCGAATTTGAGGAGTTTTTTCTGTTTGAAAGCTGATGTGATCGAGATGGTTTTTAGATATATATAGGGGGTGGCGGAGAAGGTGAGAAAAGGGGGGTGAGAAAACGAATTGACCGATTTAGCTGCAGTTTTTAAAGTTTCGAATTGTTTCTAAGTAAACGAGATGGTTCTTAGCTATAATTTACACAAACACATAAATATACATACATAGGTACATACTTCTGAATCCTAAATTATAAGAGCTGTCTATTTTCTAGTGAAATGTATAAAATTTATTTATTTTTGTTTGTTCTTAACTGCTATAATATATTTTTTTAAACTAATATTAAGTATCATTTGTTTTAGTAAGTTTAAATTTAAGTCTACTAATAATAACCATTATTGTAAAACATTTAAGACCTATTATGGGAAGACGCTGTCTTTTGCAACACAGTTCTAAAAACTAAAGCAAAAGGCAGAGTATCATTTACTAATGTATCACAATTCTGTTTTTCAATAAATATTATTATTAATAATTCTTGAGAGAGCCTTAACCCCTATAGAACGCGTCCCCAGGTGGCGGATAGGGGCACGCCCGATAGGTATTTCTATAACAGATACCTCGGGGCAGGAGGGAAATAAAATACCTCCCGCGGACCAACAGGCCGGAGAAGCAAACTCCAAAAGCCTTTACATGATAATAGCGACTATACTTGCCCAAAAGAAATCCCCCTCATAACCGGATTCGAAGTCTTCGTAAAATGAAGTACAGCAAAGTACCTGGTGAAGATGGAATTAGCACAGAAGCCCTTAAAATTGGTGAACCTAGTCTTTTACCACTCATAACAAACCTTTTCAATGATATTTTACGAACAGGAACTTTTCCCAAACAATTTTGTCACTCTGATATTATACTACTACACAAGAAGGATGACAATCGCCATATAAATAACTATAGGCCTATAAGTCTTGTATCTCACTTGTACAAGGCCTTCATTAAAGTTATAGAAATCCGTATATCTGGCAAATTGGACAGAGAACAACCCCCTGAACAAGCTGGCTTCCAACGAAGTTTATCAACCACCGATCATCTTCAAACAGTAAATCAAATAATCGAAAAACACCAAGAGTTCAACATTCCACTCTATCTTGCCTCCGTAGATTATACAAAGGCATTTGATAGCATCACACACTTTTCCATATTCGAGGCCCTCCGCAATCAATATATCCATTCCACTTACATCAATTTGCTTCGTAATATTTATGCTTATAATACAGCTGCAATAAAACTAGATACACCGGGTCCATCTTTTACAATAGAAAAAGGTGTCAAACAGGGCGACCCACCTAAACTTTTCACCAGTACCCTGGAAGAAGTTTTCAGGAAGTTGTCGGCTGGCTGGGAAAAAAGGGGTATTGACATCGGTGAAGTAAGGTTAACCAACCTCCGTTTTGCCGACGATATAGTGCTCTTCTCTTCTTCAGCTGCAGATCTACAGTCAATGCTCCAAGATCTGAGCGATGCAAGCCTTGAGATTGGACTTCGGATGAACATGTCTAAGACTAAGGTCATGACCAATCGCACCGAACCCAAGGTGGAGATCAACGGTGGAAAATTGCGATATGTTCATGAGTACATCTACTTGGGCCAAATAGTCTCCTTCCACGGCCGACAAGATAAAGAGGTTGCAAGACGCACCGAAAACGCCTGGAGGAGATAATATTGGTCCATGAAAGAGCTAATGAAGGGCAACCTTCCGATGAGACTAAAGCGGAAGCTCATGGACATGTGCATTCTCCCCGTTCTGTCCTACGGCGCACAGACATGGTCATTGACGAACATCCAGAAGTCCAAGCTCAAGGTATGCCAACGAGCAGTAGAGCGCAGCATTTTAGGGGTTAAATTAACTGACCATGTTCGAAACACCGAGCTACGCTCCAGCACCCAAATTGCTGACGTAGCTGAAAAAGCCGCCAAACTGAAATGGACCTGGGCTGGTCACGTCTGGCGCATGCCAAAAGAGCTGTGGGCCAAGATAGCCACCATGTGGAGCCCCAATACAGCGAGGCGACGTCGCGGGAGACCACGCAGGAGATGGCAGGACGAACTAGACACCTTCAGTGACTACTGGTCATCCATAGCCCAAGATCGCGAAGCCTGGAAATCATGGGGGGAGGCCTTTGCCCAACATTGGGACACCACAGGCTGACTGTAACTGTAATTATTAATTGTGGGGGAATGGGGGTGAGGATCGTAGCTCCCAAACGAATGGACCGAATTTGATGCGGTTTTTATGTTTGAAAGCTGATGTGATCGAGATGCTTCTTAGCTATAATATTATGGGGGGTGGGGGGCAGGGTTTTTTTTATTTGTGCTTGTTTAATCTTATTCTGATTGTATTAAAAAATAACATAAATTAAAAATAAAGATGATTTTTATGAATAAGCATCAGCTCAAAAATCTAGTGGGAAGAATTCCAAACCGTGTAAAATACTAATATGTGTGAAAATTTCATATTTAGCACATTTTACGATATCTAGTGAAAAATTCACATATTTACTGAACCTACACATATATTTTTTTTATATATAAGTATATATAAAAAAATGTACGTTTATGACTTTTATAAAAAACTATAAAATTGTCTATAATACAGTCTTTATTTCAATGTTTTGGTTTCAATTTTTTGGATGTTATTGAAGTTTTTGTTACCGACCCGCTTTCTTTGAGCACAGCGTATAAACCTAACATATGTTTTATCGTTATCATTTTCAAAACAACAAAGTCGCTATAGTGTTAGCAATTCATTACATATACTTATTAACTTCTAGTATACAGGTGCTTTTAAACTTCTGCATGAATAAGTTGGGTAACAAAGGGTTGGGACACAGATTTAATTCAGTCTAACGACAAGACGTGAAAAATATTCAAACCAATACAAGGTAAGATATTCTTAAACAAAATCTTTTTGTAGTTTTCCACTCATTCAGTTCATTTGTCACGATCAAAAAGGTGAGGTTCTATTGTTCGAGTAAAGGATACAATTTAATTGGAATAATTTTCGAGGCATTCAATTTCAAAATCTTTGATGTCAGTGATAATTAATTTTATAAATAAAGGAATGTTCCCTTTGAGGAAAATTCGCTTTTATCAGTTCAGTTTATTATGATACTTTCTCTACATCCTGTATACTTTTATATTTGGTAGCTCAATAAAATGTTGTTATGATTGTAGGTATGTCTATATTTTTTCGCGCACCCATTCAGTGTCGAATCATTTGTGTCATTTCCAGAAATGTTTGTGTCCGAGTCATGGATGTAATATTCATATCTATGTATGTTTATCCGTTATCTAGTGCCTATAATACAGGATATCCCCGTTTGGGGCTAGGTTTATTATTATTTCATTTAAACTGAATTTAGCAATATATTGAACATAAACTTATTCGAGCATTGTCTCTCGCGTATACTTCCGGTAAATAAACGAAAAGTCGGAAACCAATCAACCCGAACCCAAATTGACTGCCAATGAACAGAATACAACTTCATAATACTTAATTCCGAAAATTCCAAAAGAGCATTCCAAATTCAAACAAAAGACGCGCCGTTACATGAATCCAATTTATTTTCATATACCCGCGGATCCCTAGCAAACTCCCGAGGCCAAAAGATGCTGAAACGAGGCCGAATTTTCGGGACATTCGGTAAAATTGTCCTCACACGCGATACGAGTATTTGTTCTGAATTTCACACTTGAAAGAGTTTATTGTTTGCTTATAAATTGTTTTTGTTGTTCTGAATTTCAGCGCAGAGTTGTTAATTTTCATAGTTTCAAGATTTATTTTTGTTTAAATTGTGTTCAGTTCTTCATCAATCAGAAAGTTATACTTAGATTTCAAAATGAGCTACAAACCCGATTCAGACTTTTATAGTTATAATTATTTCTAAAAGTTAGTTAGTTAAAAGTTTTTTGCCGACTCATTTGGGTAGTAACTAACTTTCTGACAAAGTAACAGATATATATATATATATATATATATATATCTGTTCCTTTGTGGCACTATATAGATTATACGCGTGGACCGATTTTCTTCTTTTTTTATTAGATGGCTTCTGCGGAGGCACTGGCCCACTAGCAATTTCGCCAATGTCAAGTTTAATAGTTTAAAATTAAGTCATGTTACAGTCATTAATTGTCAAGTCAAAGTCACGAATCAGTAAAATGGTGGACATTTACTAAAACTTCCGAGGGAGATTTGGAAAAATCACAAAATGCCATTTATATCTGAGTTTGATTATTTTGCCTACACTCGTGCACGTTAACGAACATCTAATGGTTAATATTCCACCAATATTACACATCAATACTCGAAGAAACACAAGTTTGAGAATAAAATCAAACTCTACAACACAACATTTTGAATTTTTGCAAAAAACCCGGACCGATTTTGATGATTCTTACGTCAAACATGACAGTAATCAAACTTCATTAAGACGACAACCAGACACCATATTGTGAATAAGAAAAAAATGAAAGTTGACAGACTTTGTTACGTGTGATCTCATTGAATAGGTAATTTAAAATCATCTTTAGGTTTCTCTTACAATTTTTGATGAAACCGCAGAGTGCAGGTAGTAATTTCACTAAAATTGGGTGAGTAGTATTTCTTTACGTATATTTATAATAATTGTAGTTTTTGGCAGCTACTGCCCCCCAATGCTAGATAAAAAAAAATTGGCCTGTAGTCAGAATTAGCGTGAATTCTTACAAGAACAAAGCCTACTTAGGTACCAAGATATTTCTTAACAACTAAATATGTAAAGCTGCGTACAAACCATACATCAAGAGGAGGCTACAAATCAGCTCGATGCGCGACTTGGTACGTTCCGGCGAAAGGCAAGCACTCGCGAACTGTGCCGTATCGTGCACGTGTGGCCAGGTAGGGACTTTGTTAGAAGAGAAGACGATTTTTAAACTAGGAGAAAAAGTAACAAGGAACGTCACTCGAAGTTTTACTAATTGAAAATGTTGTTATATGGTAAATTGGCATATAATTTGAAGAGATTTGGTGTCCGGGTGCAGTCAGAACAAAACTCCAGGTTGTGTTGATCTTCTTCTATTACTTTCTCACAGGAAATGGACACATATATCCCCTATTTATACAATAATTTGATTGATTTGCTTAATTTCTACGTATGAATTATATTAAGTTGCAAAAGTGCGTGCTAGCGCCACGACCAAATAAAAGAGAGAGCTTTTTTACAGACCACAGGTTATACCACCATCGGTTAGCCACAGATTATACATATATAATAAAATAGTGGTGTATACACACGCCACAAATTTATGAAAATTCATGCTAGTGCTAGAAAAAAAGATATTTCAGGGAAACCAAAGCCATTGTTCACTATGACCATTTTACCCGACTACGGCGAAGCAAGTGAATGTTAATGAGTTTAATAGTCTATGTATGTAGGTTTGTACTATGTATTTTATTTATGTTGTTTATGTTGTGGATGTTCCAAGCGACGTCCCTATGGGTCCGATTTTGACAAGCGAGGTATCAACCAATTCGTCTGCATGTATATGTATGTCACAGGCAATTATTTTTTTACCTGACTATGGCGAAGCAAAGGAAGGTTTATGTGTTCAAACTAAACACTTGGTCCGATTTTGACTAGTGGCCGAACCAGCAAAACCACACTGACAACAATCTCTAGACTATTATTTTCTTGCTCTTATACTTATACCATTCTTATATTCATCCTATAAGCCTGGATTTGGGCACCAATTATAAGCGTATTTAATTTAATATCGTTCTAATATCAGTCTCATTGAATATTGTTTACACTTAAAGTAATCTTGCCAAAACTAATTTAAAGTCGCCTCAGGTAATAGGTACGTATCGTAAAAACCGTCGTGTTATGAAATAATAAATAGATAAAAAACAGTAAGCATCAAGGTATCTAAGGATTATATTTGAAGTACCCCCCCCCCCCCCCCCCCCTCCAATCAAAAATCCCCTAAGGTATACTAAGTTTCGTCTAGATCGGTTGAGCGACCTGTAGAGGAGAACAGAGATCCGGACTGACATCTGGACTGACATCTGGATATTCGAAAGCGTTTTTGCTCATGCTGGATTGGAGACGCTTTGCTCGCGCTTCACTCGCGCTTCGCTCTCGCCCGGTCATTTAGCGAAATATTTTTCAACAAAAACTTATTCTTACAATTGTATTCATAAAAACGATATAGGATCAAACTTTCTTAAATCAGATTCGCCTTTTTTAATGTAAGTATGATGATTTAATATTACTCTAATATCGTGCCTATCCAATGCTGTTGATCATATAATAGTTTTGAATAAGATCAAAAAACTACATGTTTACAGTGCTCTAATGCAATGCTGATTAGTCTGAAATTCTTACAACAGCATTTAGCAAACCTGTAATAAAATTAAACGAGCTAAGAAAATGTGGATATGAAAGCAAATTACTCAAGTGCAATAAGTCTTAGTAAATGCTATTTTAGGAGAATGTGTCTTACAACAGCGCTGCAAATTAAGCTTATATGCAAAATTGAGACAAGGTATTTAGACCAAGCGTATTTGAGCCTGTACCGGTTTGTCCGAGACTAATTTATGAGCGTAGCAATGACGAAAATAGATATGAGACTGTTATAAGCTTATAACTCTTATGAAGTGAGAAATATGAGACTGTTTTGCTAGTTGTATGGAGGATTCGTCGTCTTTATCGCAAGAGTGTCTATTTTTAAAACATAACTGAAAACAGTTAACAGTCCAATCTTTTAAACTACTGAACGATTTTGATGAAATTTGAACTGTTCCCTAAGTTGAAAGATACTGAAACTATTACAAAAAGAATTACTTACTGCAATCGGAATTATAGTTTCTGAGAAATATGTAGACACATATACATACACTGTAACATTTCTGTACATTCAATAAATCTTTAATATTTACTTAACAAAATGCATACACAGATAATAGTATCACTACTTAGATTGTTATTGATTAACAATACGTCGCTGCTGTGATTTGTTGCGAAATCGGTCGTGGGCACAGAATAGCGCTTAATAGTTTGTCTATCTTACTCGGCTGCGAACCCGTGGTTCCAACATTCCAGTGCAAGCTACCATTTGCATTAGATTCGTTACGATGTTTTTTTATAATAGTAGTAATAGATTCACAAGTGTGTGTGTGTGAGTGTTAACCCCGTAATCAGGTAAGTTGTGCATTTTATTACGAAATTCTTAATTCAGACGCGAGAGTCTCCTTACTATTTGTCATTGCGTGACATTCTATTTGCATCTTTGCTTAACCGAAAACTGTTTTGTAAATCTTGTAATTCCTTCCGCTTTTTTTATTAACCTTGACTGCGTCATCTAGAACACCAATTACTACATTTTACCGCACACGCTCATCGCAATATCATCTTAGATTATGCTATAAAATGTAGCAGTCAATTTCAGTTCAGACTTTCAGAATATCAACTCATAGTCCACCCTGTGGATTGCAGGGTTTATATGCACATCTTTACGACACCATCGACTGCGTCGGCTACCATCGACTGCGTCGGCTATCATCGACCGTGTCGGCTACCATCGACTGCTTCGGCCATCACCCGCCCGTCTGCCGCTGACTGCGTCGGTCACCCCGTCTGCCACCGCCTGTGGCCAGCGACGTCAGAGGAGAGTATTGTGCGATAGGCACCTATCAGTGCGATTAAGACAGTGCCTATTGTATAGGGCCTATACCCTAACCCCGTCACTGATCATACTCGTATTATATAAACTACATCTAAGGCACCTATTGTATAGGGCCTATACCCTAACCCTGTCACTGATCATACTCGTATTATATAAACTACACCTAAGGCACCTATCAGTGCGATTAAGACAGTGCCTATTGTATAGGGCCTATACCCTAACCCTGTCACTGATCATACTCGTATTATATAAACTACATCTAAGGCACCTATTGTATAGGGCCTATACCCTAATCCCATCACTGATCATACTCGTATTATATAAACTACATCTAAGGCACCTATCAGTGCGATTAAGACAGTACATATTGTATAGGACCTATAACCTAACCCCGTCACTGATCATACTCGTATTATATAAACTACATCTAAGGCACCTATTGTATAGGGCCTATACCCTAACCCCGTCACTGATCATACTCGTATTATATAAACTACATCTAAGGCACCTATCAGTGCGATTAAGACAGTGCCTATTGTATAGAGCATATACCCTAACCCCGTTACTGATCATACTCGTAGTATATAAACTACATCTAAGGCACCTATTGTATAGGGCCAATACCCAAACCCCGTCACTGATCATACTCGTATTATATAAACTACATCTAAGGCACCTATCAGTGCGATTAAGACAGTGCCTATTGTATAGAGCATATACCCTAACCCCGTTACTGATCATACTCGTAGTATATAAACTACATCTAAGGCACCTATTGTATAGGGCCTATACCCTAACCCCGTCACTGATCATACTCGTATTATATAAACTACATCTAAGGCACCTATCAGTGCGATTAAGACAGTGCCTATTGTATAGAGCATATACCCTAACCCCGTTACTGATCATACTCGTAGTATATAAACTACATCTAAGGCACCTATTGTATAGGGCCTATACCCTAACCCCGTCACTGATCATACTCGTATTATATAAACTACATCTAAGGCACCTATCAGTGCGATTAAGACAGTGCCTATTGTATAGAGCATATACCCTAACCCCGTTACTGATCATACTCGTAGTATATAAACTACATCTAAGGCACCTATTGTATAGGGCCTATACCCTAACCCCGTCACTGATCATACTCGTATTATATAAACTACATCTAAGGCACCTATCAGTGCGATTAAGACAGTGCCTATTGTATAGAGCATATACCCTAACCCCGTTACTGATCATACTCGTAGTATATAAACTACATCTAAGGCACCTATTGCTTAGGGCCTATACCCTAACCCCGTCATTGATCATACTCGTATTATATAACCTACATCTTTTTTTTTAATTTCGTCTAAACGTAACAACACACATGCATACATACATTCGCGAAATTTGGTTTATTTATTCAGACATTCATCAATACAAATAAATAAAAGTGAAACGTTGTCTGTTCGTTTGGGGAGTTTTAACGCAATAATGACGGATTTTGATGAAATTTGGAATGGAGATAGCTTATACCCTGCAATAAAATATACGTTACTTTTCATCATCATCATCATCATCATCATACTTCACTCTCAAACAGCTGAATGGATGATAATGAATTTTGAAATTTGGAGAATGAAGTATGATGATGATGGTGAAAAGTATACTATTATTAAATAATTCATTAATTTGTGTAATTCTAGGGTATAAGCTTTCTCCATTCCAAATTGCGTCAAAATCCGTTTAGCCGTTTGAGCGTGAAGTATGATGATAAAAAGTATCCTGTGTGTTATTCGAGGTTATAAGCTAAGTACACACCAAACTTTATCAAAATCCGTTCGGCCGTTTGAGTGTGAAGAAACAACAAACATACACACATACCAATCATAACATCTTAAAAAAATACGCCAGTATTTCAAAAACAATGGCAGCAGTGCTTTTTGACCATAGACAACTGCATTATTACTCACGTACCTGACAGACTTGTAATTATTTTGTTTCCATGGCAACGTCATTCCGTTCTGTATTTATGATACATTGGAATACTTGTAAAAATCTCTAACTAAAATACTGCCTATGTTACATACTCGCTGAAAATGTAGCTTTCTATAGGTGAAAGATTTTTTTAAATTAGTTCTCTATTTTTTGAGTTTATCCATTACAAACATACAAAAATTAATTCACTATTTTTTGAGTTTATCCATTACAAACATACAAAAATTAATTCACTATTTTTTGAGTTTATCCATTACAAACATACAAAAATACAAATAAACAAATCTTTTCTCTTTATAATATTAGTGTACATATCACATCAACATCATCATCATCATATAGAGACATACACATCAACTTGAGAACCTATTTTTTTTAAGTCGGTTTAAAATCTCTCCTTATTGCACCCCTATGGTCATCACGTGTCACTTTGTCACCTGCCGCTTTAAAACTTGTCACTTTGACACCTGACACTTTGACACCTGTCACGTTTACACCTGTCATTTTTACAACTGTCACTTTGACATGGAAGTGGAAATTCTCATACAACATTTTATAAGAACTATTTTTTCGATATATTTTTTCCTAAATTGGGATGAAAGGTACCCTATATCCCTTTCTGTACCCCTGAAAACGAGTGTGCAAAATTTGATGATGGTCGGTGGCGTGAAAGCGTAACAAACAAACAAACAAACTCACTTTCGCTTTTATAATATTAGTTGGATTATAGCAAAACATTAATTCATCATCATTATCATCATTAGCCTACATCTGTCCACTGCTTGATGTAGGCCTCTCCTAATGCACGCCACTGAGCTTGGTCTTCAGCTCTCCTCAACCATTTTCTTCCGGCTGCTTTTCACAAGTCGTCACTCCACCTGGCCACTAGGCGTCACTACACTACGTTTGCCTATACGTGGTCTCTACTTGAGAAATCGTCTACCCCATCAGTTATCGGTTCTTTAGGAAATGTGATCAGCCCACTGCCACTTTAGCTTGCTTATCCTTTGAGCTATGTCGGTTACCTTGTTTCTCCTTCGGATATTTTCATTACGAATATTGTCTTTCATAGCTCTCTCCTTAGCTCACTGAGCGAACTTAAATTTCTAGACTAGTCTGACCGTGAGTGACCGTGAGTGACCGTGAGTGAGTCTGGCGTTTTGTCTCCAAAGATCATGACTGGAGACATGATCTACGCAAAAAATAAGATTGAAGACTTTTATCTTCAAGCTCTGTGGTGTGAACGACGAGAAGACTTGACGAAGCTTGCCGAATGCTGCCCAACTCAGCTGAATTCTTTTGTTGGTTTCCTTCTCAAAGTTGTTTTACCTAATTACAATATTTGCCCAAGATAATCATATTTTCGGACAACTTCAAGAGATATACCATTGAGTTCAATCTGTTCCGTGTCAACAAGACCGTTGAACATGATCTTGGTCTTATCTATGTTAATTCCGAGACCGATGCGTCGAGAAGCATCATCTAGATTTTTCAGCATACTTTGCAAGTCTTGCAGCGACTCCACCATTAGGACGATATCATCGGCAAATCGTAAGCGTGAGATGTTCTCGCTATTGATAATAATGCCCATTCCTTTCCAATCCAGTGTCTTAAGCATATCTTCCAAAGCATTAGTGAACAGTTTTGGGGATATAACATCCCCCTGCCTCACTCCCACAGTTGGATATGACTGACTGGATTAGACTGCTGGTTCTGTACTTGGACACTCATAGTCGCTGCGTCATACAGAACCCTTAGCACTTCGATGTATCGCCCGTCCACTTGACACCGCTGAAAAGACTACAGATCCGCCTAGGTTTCAACAGAGTCAAAGGCCTTCTCATAGTCCACAAAACATGACATAGGGTCTGGTAATACTCCTCAGATGTCTGTATAACCTGCCTCACTGTGTCTATGTGGTCTATGGTGCTAAATCCTCCGCGAAAAACATTAATTACTTACTAGTAAAATACTATAAAAAAATAGCTAGTTCTCGCTGTCGCTTATCAATAAGCTTGTTCTCCGTTGCCGTGGACCACAAGACTGCGCCGAGCAGCGAGACAAAAAAGCGGCTCCAGACACGTTCCCCACATATGTAACAAACGCGGTTCGGGCATACTAATCTAGATCCAGTTAGATTTAGATCTTGTATTACCTAGGTCTACGTGTTGTTTGTGAATTTAAACCATGTGAGTAGGCTGAATATACGCCCCAGCGGGAAATTAAAAATTAGAAACATTTTGTGTAAATGTTACATCATAGATTATGGTGTAGATATTGTTATGAGGATTGAATATGTACGAAGTTTCATTACAATCAGTTGAAAAGTCTTCCGCTTGATTTTAAGGTTCAATAGTGCAACTTAGAATCCATCGATACCGGGTCCTAGATCTCACTCCAATTACTTTACAAAATCATCTCGGTTTTTCATCGCTCGGTACTTGAGGGCACGCTAAGCTGTCGGTCCCGGCTGTTATTGATTAATAGCAGTCGTTAAGCTGTGTCACAGGCCCTCGGGCGCCTGTCAAACTCTGACACCAGAGGCCAGCAATACCTAATACGACAAATAAACATTTGAAGCAAACAATAAAAAACTGTTACATAAATTATTGACCTTTGGACCTAACTGCCGCTTCAACCAAGTGGACCTTCAAAACCACCTAATAATCACCTTAATAATTCCATAAATTCCTCTTACCGCCTTAATTCTTCTAGATTTTTCACTAGTCAGAAAACTCATTTCGAACTGTAACTACTATTGAAGTTGGCGCCTTATCGTTGAGACTTGGCAATATTTCAAAGTTTTTAAGACCTAACTTTAATTTTCCAGTACCTATACTTTCGGTACAGCGGAAAATATAACAGTGCTTTAGCTTTGGCAGTGTACTAACTTACACTTGTTGAAGTGCTGACTTTGAAAGCGAGGCAAGCCGTAATTAGACTCATAAAACACTTTTTTATTTTTGTACTATATTGGATAGTTCCTGCATAAAACCAGAGTAATACTACAAAAAACATTCAAAAATAAAGCTTTTACGCAGTAGCCTAGGTATGTCATGGTGAAACTTTTAACTGGCTATCACAATTAACGGGCTATGACAACTTATCATGTCTGCGTTATTAACCATTGTTCCCAAGTGCAGTAATCATGTCATGGTCAAACTTAAACTGGATATCATAATAAAGTGCGTACATAACATTTTGTCTCTATGCTGTTAACCGTTGAAGATTCCTTTATCTGGAGTTAATACTGGATGTCGATTCAGGTCATGCTTACCATAAAAATGCATTGTCATCGGAATTGAACCAACATGTAAAAATTCAACTCCTTAGGATAAGAGGAAGTGGTTATATTTCCGCTTGCAAGATTTGACCCAAACAAACATACTCGTACATACAAACATAGCAAGTTAAATTAAAGCTTTTAAAAAGGTGGAAGATATGATATTGTGTAATTAATTTCACCAATGTTCGGGATATTCTGCTGCCAATCGATAGTGGCTGAGTACCTACACTACCTAACTTTATTCAGAAATGTTGCCAGCAAAATGAAGAAAGCCATGCATTATCACATCAGACAGTAAACAATCAGAACAAAAAAAAGAGCCGAAAACAACCGATAGTAGCTTAAATTTTTTGTTTGATCAGAGTTTAGGTACTGTTGAGACATACAGCACTGCGTTTAGTGCTTATTTTCGCTCGGCAAATTAAAAATGCATTTGATCCACTTCCGACCTCTTCAGGCAGTGCAATAAACGGGAGAGAATTTGGTTTCAGAATGCAGTTACACAAAATCTTTGAAAGAAAACCTTTTAAATTCTATTCGTAGATAACGTGCGTAATTTCACTCAGATGTTATAATACAATCAAAGCCCATATTTACCTAAATTTTGCATATAATTTAGCAATAACATTCATTTCATGTGTCATAGAGAAATCGAATCTTACATGATCTGTGAAATGCGATTCAACTGGATAAAATTGTCTAGCCGCTGCCGCTGTTCTAGTATCTATTAGCACATGTAGATAGTTTTAATGTTAATTCTAACGAATCAAACAAAATTTGCCTAATCCTATCCGCACGATGTTTCAACCGGAACAGTCCAATTCAGGGTAATTCTATTGAACCATTGACATATCTGAATAATCTGCGTGTAGCTATGTTTAATATTGTATAATTCTACTGTTCTTTTTCTCATGGAATAATTTAATTAAATATATTTTCATCGTTATTGAATGTTTTCTTATGTGATTCTCTTAGTTAATTTTGTAAGTAGGTTACAGGAAATATACAAATCTTTGAACAAAAAACAACAACTTCAGATGGATTTACTGAATTTTGATGAAATTTGTAATAAATTTAGTATAAATTATATTAAAAAATATCCAAACCAGTTTTGGAATCTCAGAAATATGAGTGAATATATATATATACATATCTCATCAATTACGTAGACAACCGCGACATCATGACTGGGTAGTTTATTTGCAAGTTCTGTACTGTGTTGAGGAATAACTAGTATTAAGTTTGGAACAATAAAGAACTTCACCAGTGTTTGAAGTTTTCAGCAACAAAAAATCAGACGTTTTGACTCAATAATCTGTAGCACTTTGTGCTAAGCTGTTAATGCTTATAAAATTCAATATCATAGTAGTCTTCCTAATTTCATGTCGATCAATGTTGCTTGGTACGTAATATTTAGTTAACAAGTAATTTTTAAAGTTATATCAATTAATTCTGCACAACCCTTTCTTTGTACCTACTACTAGTTTATTCTATGGGCGTTATAGATAGATAGATAACACTTTATTGCACCAAAAGAAAACTTACAAATAAAAATAAACTGAAAAAATTGTACAATCGACGGCCTTATCGCTAAGCAGCGATCTCTTCCAGGCATCCATAGGCTATATTGAGACACATGACTAAAAATAGTGCAAAGATGCGGATGCAGACGGGCCGCAGTCAATATAACGTTTTATGCAAATAAATATTTAGTTAAGCCCTTAGTTGCCCGTGCGAAGCATGGGCGGGTCGCTAGTTTATTCTAAACTGTTAGTTTTTATATGGCAGCTGCGAATTATTCCATTCTTCGTCTTCATGTGTTATAAAAATACCAATAACTCATAGTATAAAGAGGTGGCGATCCGCAGTTCGCGCGACACACGTAACATACCTTTATCTACACTAATATCGTAAAATCCCGATTATGAACTCAAAAATGGTGGCATAATGATAAACACTACGCACGGCACGGCAGGTTTCTAATAAGAAAAAAATATAGAACACTGTTTTCTGAACTAAACGATGTTATAATATATCTTTTTTTACCATTAAAGCACCGATAGCCTCCGTACCTACGAGGGTTTTCGTCATTTATTATCTATGGCGGCGCGTGTTAGACCGTATGCGCGTGAATTCGCTGTGGACTGGATTTTGGTGCCATAATTTACTTTACATTAGTACCTTACCAATTTTATGTGATGTTGATCAAATGTGATTAAATTTAATAATTCCTGATTAAAAATGTGACATGAACAAGTGAAAACGGTGTTTGTGAGGAGAATTTGACTCCACCTGACATCACGGAACAGCAACAAACATAACGAACGAACGAAACGAAGCAAAATCAAGAAAAGATTAAGACTTTATTTTTTTCATTAAAAGTAAGTTCCTATTGCATGAGTGTAAATAAAGTAGTGTATGAAACAGCACATACATAACTAGGTATTAAAATAATCGAGTGATACTTTAAAAACTCCCCTACGGCTCGATTTTTAAACTCACTCTCGTGTTTTAATTCCACACTCATTTTGCAACCGTTTCATAAACTACTATTATTTAGTGAATCACGCTCACGTTAGTTTATATACCAATAATAACTCATAGTCTTAAGCTAACATTTTTATTCAGATATAGGAATCGCCACCACTCGAGATCCTTTGTCGCTATGTTTGTACCTTCGGCACAGAATTAATAGTAGTACTTTCAGTAACTTTATTATCTTTGCTACAGCTGCAATTGTAATTTGGTTGTAATGAGATTTTCATATAATACTTTCTTAATCGGTACGTGACAAGTTTATAGTAGTTTATGGAACAGTTGCATAATGAAGGCAATTAAAATACGAGAATGAGTTTAAAAAACGAGCGGTAGGCGAGTTTTTTAATAATATCACTCGAATGTTTTAATACCTAGTTATGTGATGTTTCATACAGTACTTTATCTACACTCATGCAAGAGGAACTAAATTTTAATGAAAAAATATGTCGTAATCTTCTTTTTTTTATCACTGTCTAGACAATCGTTTGACCACGACCTCACCTGATGGAAAGCGATGATGTGGTCTTGAACACACCAGAGTTATATTTTACCGGAAACACTGACGAGGGCAGTTTTTTTTTTCTTCTTGATTTTGCTGGTAAAAGCTCTTTACTCACGAACACTGTTTTCACATGTTTAATACAACTTTGTCACATTTTTACTCAGGATAAAACATTTGATCAACATAATAAATCACATAAAATTGGTTAGGTGTGGTTATTGGTTAAATTAAATTATTTCGCCAAAATCCAGTCCACATTCTAACACGCGCCACTATATACAATAAATGACGAAAACCCTCATAGGTGCGGAGTGTTAATGATGCTTTAATGGTAAAAAAATATATTATAACATCTTTTAGTTCAAAAAACAGAGTTATAATTTAAAAAAAAAACTTATTAGGGTCGTGCCGTGCGTAATGTATATCATTATGCCAACATTTTTGAGTTCACAATCCGGATATTACGATATGAGTGTAGATATATTTTTTACCATCAATTGAAAAGGCACTAAAATCAAGACGAGTTGCGTAATCCCAATACAAACAAAAGTTATCACATGAATCTAATTTATTTTGATTGAAATTTAGGGTTAAAAGTTACGTAATAAGGGCACTGAAGTTGTTTCAATGTTGATATATGGGACGTATTGTGGAACCTGTGCCTATGGCTTTTCCCGCGTGGTAATTTCTCTGGGTTAATGTTTTGTTAACCTCTTTGTTATTCCAGGACCAAAAAGTTCATTAACATTTCATTTAACATGTTTTATTGGTCAAATAGTTCTTTATTGATTGCTCGGCTCCTGCTCATCGGATTGAGATACCTAGTACACCAGTTATTAAGTCGAACCCTAAGCTATCCATCAGTAAAAACTACATTCCAATTGGTCTAGAAGTTTCTACATGATGCGCGGGCAGACAAACACACGTACAGACATCATTTAAAATTATATATTCTTGTTCAGTAGTTTATTTTAAGTCTCCTCGGCCATAATTTTAAATATATTATCTTGTTGACTTTATTTTAAGTCTCCTCGGCCATAATTTTATATATTATCTTGTTGACTTTATTTTAAGTGTCCTCGGCCATAATTTTATATATTATCTTGTTGACTTTATTTTAAGTGTCCTCGGCCATAATTTTATATATTATCTTGTTGACTTTTGCCTTAGAAACTACTGAACAAGAATATACTTATGCTTGTTAAGGTACTGTTTTATCAAAAGTACCTACAAGCTGGGCGCGCGGCTTTGCTTGCGTGGTAATTTCTCTGGGCTATAAGTTACCTACGAGTATTTACCGATAAAATAGCAAATTTCGTTTAACTATCAAATAGTTATTATCGATTGCTCGGCTTTTACTCGTCAAATGAGACACCACGTGCACCAGTTTTTAAGTCAAAATATAAGTTATACAACAATAAAAACGACATCGCAATCGGGGTTTGTAGTTTTTACGTGGTGTAGCGCACCAGATTAACAAAAATATACGATTTAAAAAGTGTTTTTACGTGGTGTAGCGCACCAGATTAACAAAAATATACGATTTAAAAAGTGTTTTTACGTGGTGTAGCGCACCAGATTAACAAAAATATACGATTTAAAAAGTGTTTTTACGTGGTGTAGCGCACCAGATTAACAAAAATATACGATTTAAAAAGTGTTTTTACGTGGTGTAGCGCACCAGATTAACAAAAATATACGATTTAAAAAGTGTTTTTACGTGGTGTAGCGCACCAGATTAACAAAAATATACGATTTTAAAAGTGTTTTTTTGTTTTCTTCTTTGTACAGACTTTTTGTAACTTAACTAGGTATACTGCTTTATTATAAGTAAAGGACAGATGTCCCACAACACTTCAAATAACACTTGAATCCACAAACACTAACCTACAAGCGATAAAATTGTTAAAAAAAATGAACATTTAGTTTACCATATTTATTTCTTCTGACAAGATCCAAGATAGCTCAAGGTCATTTCCAAAATAATCGAACCTAAATCCTACCAAAAACAGTAGATCCTAACTACAGTCAGAAAGATGTCATAGACGCGTAATCTCACCCAAGAATTGGTTCGACCCACCCACAGATTTAGAACATAATAGATAACATAAAAGTTGATGGTCAATGCGTGCTCAAAATTGGAGAAATGGATCAATGCTCCAACAGTTTCAATGTAAAAAAAGTATAAGGTACAAAATACAAAATTTCCTACATATGTCAAATCGTTCTTTAAGGTTGCTCGGCTTCTTCTCATCGGGTTGAGATTAGCGATGAATGTTCCAGGGAACATTCCCAAAGCTTCCAATACCTCCATGAAAGTCTCCAAAGTTCCCGGAAACATTGGGAATATTGGTGCAGAATCGTGTACTGGGAAAATAATATGTATTGTACTTAATTGGTTAGTAATGCAATTCTTAATAATCTATGGGTTTGGTTATCCCGAATTAACGAGTGTCACAGTTTCACTTTAACTTTACATATTTCAATTGTTTATTAAAAATTCATTAAAATAAGCAATAGTTCATAGAGCCTTACTGGTAATGGTAATATATTTACCATTAAATATAACCTCATTTGTAAAAAAACACACATAGAAAATGTAATTAGAATAATCCTACGAAAACTGGAAACTTTGGAAACTTTCCTGGGAATATTCCCAATGTTTCCGGAGGTATTGGAAATGTTCCTGGAAATTTCGCGCATTTTCATCCCTAGGAGATGATGTGAACGAGATGGTTCTTAACTATAAGGGAGGGGGGGGGGGGGGGGGGGGGGGCGGGGGGATTGAGAAAGAAAATAACTTTATTTCTGACAGCACACAACATTATCAAAAACAAAACAAAAAAATAGAAAATTAGACAAACAACAATTAATACTGTGTATTAAAAGGGGGTGAAAATCGTTGCTTTCAAACAAATGGACCGATTTAGTTGCGGTTTTTTATGTTTGAAAGCTGAGGTAAACGAGATGGTTCTTACCTATAATGGGAGGTGGGGATGGGCGGGAGGGGGGGAGGGATGGAGGAGGGGAGGGATGGGGGAGGGGAAGGGGGAGGGGGAGGGGGAGGGAGAGGGGGGAGGGAGAGGGGGGAGGGAGAGGGGGGTTTGGTTATACATATTTTTAATTTGTGCTTGTTGATTGTCGCCATATTCAATTTTAATTGACGTCAAGATCGGTTATTATTATTACATTATTGACATTATTGTTGTGTGCAGTATTACTCTTAATTATTATTAGGACTTTTTTAGGCACGGTCGTGGTCAAACGGTACAATTTTCGCCTCACTATCTAACAACACCAGGTTCTAAACCTTCCGTGCCCGTCCCGCGCAGCCCCTCAAAACCATTAATGCCTGCAGGCTCGAGCAGCGCGGGAAAGCAGCGCGCCCCTCTATTCATGTTTCTACTTCGTTTTTTTTTTCGATTTTAGTAATTCAGATTACTGTACTAAAAAGCCATTGAAATAAGCTAGAAGAAAATGTGTGAACGATATCATTTGAATGATTATATAATTTTCTACAGCCCTTAGTTTCGAAGAAACCTTGAAAAACTTTTATTGTGTAAAAAATAATATTTTCTTATTTTTATTTTACATCCTTAGAATCTATACAATATTTGATTTCTAAAACTGGTAAAAAGTACACATGCTTTCATAATAATAATTCCAAACATACGGCAAGTCTCGCGGGCCAATCTGGGCCTGGCACCCTTGTGTAAACAAACCGTTTGTATGGCCACTTGAGAATACTCTCATATTTATATGAGAGTGTTCTTCAAATGACTGTGTTCTGAGAACACATGAATAAGAAACACGTATCAACATTTATTTTAGTCGATTCTGAGTATTTAATTTTTAATTACAAAATATTTATAAAAACACGCGGGAAGTTATAAAAAACAAAATGCATGGGTTTGATATTTTCAATATTTTTTATTTGACATCTTCAGCGACGTCCTGTGGTTTTAAGGACCGCTACAAATGTATCTTACCAACAGAAAAAAATAAGAACGACTTTTTTTTTTTAATAATCTACTAAAATCTAAATAAATTCGCGCAAAAATAATGCATGATTTTAAAAAAAGATTTATGGTAAACTGTAGCATTGAGGTGAAATTTTCTACATTCGATAATTTTTTTAATAAATCGATACCAAAATTGCCTGGTAACTATAGTTCCCAGACGCAATCGAGCTTATACATTTTGGCAACAATCGGGTTATGGTTCAAGCCCTATCGATTCTTTAGCAACACTCATAGAAAACTCAACTCTAACACAATATAATACGGGTTTAATTCTGCTACAGTCTAGTGTGTCTACTGACACGCTCGGGCATCAAGGGTACTTTTTTTTGTGTCTCTAGACACGCTCGGGCATAATAGGCTATTAAGTTAAACGGTTTTAAATGTACTAAAAACTAATAAATAAAATAAAATCGTGTGACTAGTCGACTTTATATTACTTAGGCTTCGCCCCCACTTTTATTTTAGCTTTTTGTACACATAAAACCGTTTAACTTAAAATTATTTTTTCCTTGTTTTATGTTCAAGTCTTTGTTTTTTATTTCGTCATTTCTAAAGTGTAATGTGTTCTACTTGTCAAGCCCTTTCATTTGATACCCATATTGAGGGGGTTAATTTTGTTTAAGTAATCCGCCATTTTGTGGTGGCACCCATCTTGTATTTGGAATTTTCATGGTGTACTGTATTTTACTAGTTACTCTTTTATTTGATACTCATACTAAGGGGGTTTAAAAAAAAGGTAATACACCATTTTGTGGTTGTAGTCATCTTGGATATGAATTTTTCAAAGTGCAATGTATTCTACTCGTTAGGCCCTTTCATTTGATACCCATATTGAGAGGATTGAAAAAAAAAAGTAATCTACCATTTTGTGGTGGCGGCCATCTTGGATTTGTTTTTTTTATGGTGTACTGTATTAGTTTAGTTAAGCCCTTTCATTTGATACCCATATTAAGGGGGTTGAAAGAAAAAACGTTTTTTTATGCGCCCTTTTGTGGTGGTGTCCTTCTTGGATTTACAATGATACTGAATAAACATAATTGTATCAGAACTAAACTGTGTACCAAATTTCAGATCATTCCGTCAACAGAAAGGGGGTGAAATTTCAATTACTAGATTTGACCCAAACAAACAAATGAAAAAAATCAACAAACAGGCTAAATAAAATTGTTTAAAAAAATGCTCCTAAATTAGCTGGCCGATTCTGTAAACTGCTCTGAATTAATGTTAGACCAAATATGTAGGACGTGCTAATAACACTTATATTTAAATTAAGTCTAAAACTTACATTTTTGGTTTATAAACTTGGCATATCGTATCTATTCCTTCTAAGCCTGTGGTTCAACCAGGCTCTACAATAGAGCTATTACGCTATCGGAGGCCAACATTGGCTTAGGTGTCTGTTAGAACCGATATGGACTTAATTTAGACTTGGGTTTGTCTGTGGGTCATTTTGGTGCAAATGGCTAGATATTATTTGGGAAATATTCTCGGAATGTTTCCTTATCCAATTTTTTTAACAAGAGTTTTGCGCAACGAAGTGTTCAGCGAAATTAAGTCATACACACAAACTTTTGCATTTTTCACATAGGTTTTCATATTAAAAAAACCAGAAAACTTATTTTTTCCCAGTCCACATTGTGCAGTTTATACTGCGTGCGACATACAAAAAATGCACTCATTATAAACCAGAATATATACAAACTATGTTTGTACAAGTTTCTGTTCTGGATTTATAAAATACGTGATGTAAAAAAGTGTTTGTGAGAATGATTTTACAATACCAGAAGCTTTAAAAACTGTCTTCTTGACAAAAATACACAGAAAATAATGTAGCGTCCATTTCCTTTATGTTACACTAGCAGTACCCGCTGCTTTGCACGCACGATCATTTCTCTAGGTAAAAGTACTATACTGTGCTACTCCAGGACCTAAAATACCAATATACCAACTTTTGATCAAAATTTTATTCAGCCGTCAAAAATATTTTAATCGATTGCTCGGTGGAAACCGAAAATTGGGGTACTTGGTATCTCAATCCGGTGAGTAGAAACTCACCGATTTTTAAGTCAAACCCTAAGCTATCCAACAGTAAAAACAGCATTGCAATCGATTTAGTAGTTTTTACGTCATGTGCGGACAAACATACAGACAAACAGACATAATTCAATATAATGATTTATTCTTGTTCAGTAGCTTATTTCAAGTATATTAAATAAGCCATATTTTTTTAATTATCTTCTTTTTACAGACTTTTTCGTACAAAGTACTTCATAATAAGTAATAGATTGAGATTTTTTCGTCTGGTCACGGCCAATAGAAACCTTCCTGTCATCAGACATAATGAAGCATTAAAATGTTGCGTTAAAACATATTTGCTCATGCTACTGAGGATAAAGTATTGGAGGTACAAAACAAACTACGAATTATGTACTTAACAAACACTTTATTATAACAATAATTATTATCAAAACAACATAATTAATTAATAACAATCGGTCGGCGTGCGGTAATTTGTCTAACACCTACAAAATAATATTGTATTACTGAAATTTTGGTGTCAACGCTAACTGCTGTCTACTGTCAAATTGACTTCACTCATTAGTTAGAACATTTCTGTGGTCTGTGGTTAGAACAAAATATGACATTACAGTGCTACAAGAATTGTAATGAACGTGGCCAAAATCGAACTAACGCCGCCATCTACTGAAACGTCAGATTTGAGTCGTAGGTATAGAATTGTATAGAATCATTTCCATAAGCTGTTTATTATTAGTCCTTGTGGCACTGTAGTTTGATTTGACATCAACCACTATTCTCACATTTATAAATTTTATGTGACTTATTGTCAAAACTGTTAACATTAATTGTAACCGTTTTAACACCCAACCCAATCGAATAACAATCTACAAATAAAATAACATATACATATATTTTAATAAACTAGAATGAGTAATAGAAGATCTGTGTAGACATACATTTTTAGAAAATAAAGAAGTGTACACTAATGACAATTAATTTTGTTTAGAAGCTATTTTGTGGACAACCGCGCTTTAGGCCAGTAACAAGATTTAGGAACCGTATTTAATAAAAGGAATAATAAGACAAAGATAAAAGGAATAATTAGATAAAGAAGTATAGAAAATAATAGTATGCTAGGCGTAAACCTAAGTCAAGATTTGAAAAACAGCCAAACATGCATAGAAAGGAAAGAAAGATTCGATCACGGTTAGCTCAATTGGGAGAGCGACGGAAAGAAATTCCGGAGGTCGCAGGTTTAGCGTCGTGGTCGAATTTTTCCTTTCTCAAATTTAATATTATAGTTACTACAGTCATTAAGACGAAAGGTCAGATTCCTTGGAATTAAGGTCACCGAAAACATGGCATTGTTATGGCGCAAGTCAAAGTTAATTAATCACGCCATTAATCACTGTCAGCAACTACATTTTTCTGTTTTTGCAAGAATGATAATTAACAAAGGATATTATTTAATACTTCTTCATTGTTTTATATTTCCTTCTTGGGGATTACTATTTAAAAAAATATGTATAAACTAGGTACTTTTATTTATTTATTCCATCTAAAAGTTTTAATTAAAATCCTTATTAACAAATACTCAAAGGTACAATTAAAACGACAACTTTTAAAATTCTTTTCTAGCTGTCAACTAAAGATACTTTGTAACTTAATAAGATAAAACAAAGAATTGATAAAAAAATACACAGGCAGATATTAAAACAATTCTAATTTTAATAAAATACAACGTTGTATGTACAGCGTTTGTTCATTACAACTACAATGGAGTTATGTTACAATATAGAGTACAAGGACGAATCTAATACAAACGACAATAAGATGGAAATACAAATTGCTTTGAACAACACTGCTTTTATAAAAATATGCTTTACTAATATGAAAAATAAAATGCAGACTCCAACATTATGTGTCTTGAAAGTTACTTAACTTGCTTTAGTTAACTAAAGGTTGATTTAAAGGTTAAATTAAGATAATTAATTTAAACAGCTGAAACATATTTAATAAATAGTCATATCAGCTCAGCAAGTAATAATTATTTGAATTAAACTGATAGGTTATACTCGAACATAAACTTAAAATGAGCTAGTTATGCTTCACCTATATGAATTACTT
Source organism: Alsophila aescularia (assembly GCA_946251855.1). Lineage (NCBI taxonomy): Eukaryota > Metazoa > Arthropoda > Insecta > Lepidoptera > Geometridae > Alsophila > Alsophila aescularia. The sequence continues at coordinate 33,662,059 of OX276373.1, forward strand.
TCTGTTTTGTTAACTATTTATTCTAAAGTAGTCGGTAAGATATTACTTACAAAGTTAATTTTATAAAAACAGTGTTGTTAGTATTTTTAACTATAGACAGAATTAATAACAAATTTCAATGCGCCCAAAAATCATTTTCATAAAATTTATCTTGTTTATTACATGCATCAGTAAAAGCTAGGAAAAAATAATCCTACATTTATAAAAAATCTACGACGAGGAGATTCTTAACCCGCGCATAGTGCTATTTTTTCCTCAAGAAATTCCGCCAACAACGTCTAAAAGAGTTCAAAAGATCAAATCTAGGAAGAAACAACAGCCGTCAAAAGTTGTGCGCGAGTACAAGCTACTTATTTCATTTTACTGTTTGTTGAAATAAGTTTTTGTTTAGTTTCTAAGAGCGCACGAGATTAGCTTTACCTTAGACAATATAAATATACTTTACATTACATGTTTCTTCGACGGCATTTTTTGGTTAAAAGCTTATTTTTTTTAAATAAATTGATATCTTAGTTTAATACTTCCATAACAAGCCAAATTATAATACCAACATTTTTTAAACTTAATGCAGTGGATCACTTGTGTTCCATTGTCTCTGGCCTGACAATTTTAAACAAATATATTTGAAAAATAAGTAGTTTTTGGTGATTGCTTCACGCAAGGGTAGGTATATATTTTTGTAAAAGTAATATATATTAGTATTAAAAAAATATACTTCATTTCATCAGAAAGAAAACAAAATGGATGGTCGAGGCGTGTACGAAGTCTAGATATAGAAAATCTACGATTTAGAGAAAGTGAAAAGCTTAGAAAAGTCTACGGATAAATAAATTCGAAAATAATTGTATTGGTCCAAATACAGGCAGAAATCGATACAATTCGTAAATAGATACTAGTGTAGTAACAAAGGGTCAGATAACAATTTGTTTTATTTTCTAATAGATGGATAGGGAGGGATAAATTGTTTTTTTTTCTACAGAAATCTAAATCTTGACAATAGTTAGCTTTATAAGCAAAAACTATGCAATTGAGAAATACTTTTTTTCTCTGTTTGTATTTAAATTAGTTAATAGCGATGGTGGCCTAACGGTTCTGTAGTGCAATTTAGAATCCAACGATACCGGGTTCAAAACCTAGGCTCCGCACCAATGGCTTTTCTAAGTTATGTGCGGTTTTCCATCGCTCCGTGCTTCGGAGGGCGCGTTAAGCTGTCGGTCCCGGCTGTTATTGATTAATAGCAGTCGTTAAGCCATGTCAGAGGCCTTCGGGCGGCTTGATAAACTCCGACATCAGAGGCCAGCACTACCTCATACGACAAACAAACAAACAACAAACAATTAGTTAATGTGTATTTCATCAGTTTTTTTTAATATTGTTTGGGTTAAATTGCCAGCAATTTAGTATTTACGTTACTTATGATAATTATTATATTTTGGTTTGCCAATAAGTAAGTTATATGTATACTTTAAATAGTTCGATATTATAAATCCTGGAATCCTAACAGACAGTTTTGCACATCTCTATTATTATAATTTATTTTACGGCACAATAAAACACAAGCTTTTTAAAAATAAACATCATATTAATGCTTAAAATTACGGCAGTAAACGATTTATTATTTTATATTTACGTCACTGGTGTATACTCTACTATAATATTTTAAAATGCACCTATTTTTAAGCTTTCCCTAAGCTACATAAATATGCATATGTCATATTTTTATTTACAAAATACAACGCTACTTACTATGATATTGACCGCTAATTTATTTGAATTTATTGCTATAGTATTAAATACATAATATAACATAAAGTCAACATTGTCTACAAAAAATATATGGTTAGGAACATTAAAGATTTTTATAATTTAGCCGATCTCTTTCAATATCACCATTATTACCATTATTATAAAATTGAAATAATCACCATTTGAATTCTCGCAATAATTTATGTTATTTGAAATTTAATTCAATTGTTTAATTAATATACTATAGCAATAAATTCAGACAGTATTTTTATGAATAACTACAGTTTGAACACTGTGATTTCAAATAAAATGACTCGTATTTTAATTATATTTACATAAATGTTAGTACTCTAGCGATCACGCACGATGACTAATAAAATAACTGCTGTCATAAATAATCCAGCTGTATTTACAACAAAAATACAAATAATCATTCTGTATTTAAATAATAATATGTAAGATCAGGATACGTAGGTACGTATGAATAACGTAAGCCATAACAGTTATGGCTTACGTTATGACATCCGCCATCGTTAATGCATTCCATATTTTAGTATTTCATAATATTAAATCATACACGCATATTATGCTTGTGGGTCTGCAAATTAAGTCTTAGTGTCATCATTATAAAGTAACCTTTCCTAAAAGGTTTCGTTGTTTAAGGTTTATTATATACTATTTATTTTCTTATCAAAAAAGATGGACATCAATAAATTTTGTAATATTCAAAATTAAATTTCCACGCTCTATATTTTTACTCTAACTAAATGAATCTACGATATAAGCATATAATTTCGTTAAAATTTATACTTTACTATACTTAACACAGCCTTTAAGGCTAAATGTAACATTTATTATCAGCGTTATTAGGAAAATCGAAATACGAGAATTTTAGAAGGAAGAATGAATAACATCGAAGGACGCCTAAAATCTGTACATTTGAGCACATATACTTTTAATTCTATATATTCCTCATTCTTAAAAAATATAAGTCATTTAGGCAAAGTTATCTTCAAAACCACCACAACATAGTCGATTTTAAGAAAGGGGAATGAATTTCTTAAAGTACTGCCTCTTACTAGTACACACTGAAACTTTTTATCAATGATACATTTTGAATTGGATTCTCAAGCAATTAATTTAGTGTATTATAGATAAACTCCTATTTAAATAATAATAATTATAAATCACTTTTAGGCTTATCCAAACTCGGGGTATTTTGCTAGAGACTGTTGCAAATTTGAGCAGGTCTTATGAAAGGTAGATTTATATATTTAACTACAAATGAACAAGTAACATATAACTCAAGATTTTGAAATAAAATTTTATAAGACCTTTTACAAGAAGTTTTTTTTTATTTCAAAATACCTTATAGTGATGATGATGATGAAAGTCACATACAAGTCTTGTAACCTGTAATACATAATACGAGTACATTAGAAACCCGTGATGAAACCGTACGCTTCCAGAGAAGACATAGTGAGGTAGATCAGCCATAGGGAGAAGAAGAAGCAAGAGGTGATGATCTTGACTCCCCGAGGACCACCAAGCTCTCCTCCGATGCTCTTCCGCCTTCGGAGGACCAGCACCAGGACTGCTATCACCGCTTCAGAGCAGAACATTGTCACGCTGAACGCCAGGCTGTTGAAGAAAGGGAACGTTATATTTGCTGAAAGTATGTGTTAAAGTTTATATTCGGACTCTCTGTGAAAGTCTTCGGACATCGATTCACTATGAACTTGACGTTGTGGGATGAAAATATTATGAGAACAAGTACATCATCAGAAGAAGAGAAAAAAACACGATTGCAAAGAGAAAAACCAAATTTTCTAAAAAATCATATACCCTATGTTACTCGAGATGCCGAAGGGATTCTAACGATACCCCATAAATTCAAATCTGTTCAGGCATTTAAAAGTAATGGTGGAACAAAGAAACTCACATACATACATGAATCCTCAAAACATTACACTCCTTTTGTGACCAGTCGTGCTAAAATTTAAACAATGGAACCATGTGGATTCTGCCCAGCATGTTGGGAACGCTGCCAATTGATAGTGGGCTGGCTAGAGCAATTGTGTTTCCTATAATAGGATAGGCATGTTACATTGGGGATGTTAAACTGTTTGCAGGAAAGTCAAAAGTTACAAAAATACCTTTAATTTTTTAAGTTTATGTTCCGAAAATAACGTTATTCGTTCAATCTTTGATGATAGTACTTTTTAGACCTCTTCCATACGATGCACAAAAAAACAAAAGGTTTAATTTAGCTTGAGCGAATATCTCATTCGCCTAAATAATATTAACTAGCAAATTATTTTCATACTTCATTAATTCTTTCAAATCTCCGACATTCATTATTTAAATGAGACGAAAAGCCTGTCATCTGAATTCATTATTTTCAGCTTCAGCTTAAGCCTTTATAAATAGAAGAACATTAATATTCCGTCTCTAGAAAATTCAATTAATATATTTTTAGAATCAGTTTACTTACGTAAATAATGGTGTCGATTCTGTTGTTCCCAACTAGACTAAACTACGCTAAATTTAAGTTTAGTCCTGTCAAACAGATTATTTTGTTACAAAGTAACTAAACTAGCCTAAATTTAGCTTTCCGACTAAATTTAAGTTCTGCGACGGAACTAAGGGACTTGGGAGAGCGGGTGTTGTGTTGTGCACGGCCGGGGGTGGGGAAGGAGGCACCGGTGGGGGAGGGGGGATTAAGGGAAAAGTAATGGGAGGGTGAAGGGAGATTCGGGGAGGGTGGGAAAGATGAAAAATGTGAGGGGTTTGTGGAGAGGGGAGTGAGGGGAGGGGGAAGGTAATAAAAAGTGACGGGAAAGGAGAATAAGTTTCGAAATCTTCACTTTTTAGGTTGGGAAAATGTGAGTGCAGGATGGGGTACTAAATTACCCTTACCTCCCTTCACTTTTTTTTGTCTTACCCCACCCTCCCCTAATCGCCCTTACCCCCCTTTAATCCCCCCATCCGTTCCTGCTTTCAGCCGTGCACAATGCAACACACTCTCTCCTGCACGTTTTTTAGTTTACTTAAAATGATGAAATAGGTTTTACGAATTTCTACACTAAATTTAGTTTTAGTGTAGTTTAGTTTTAGTGAGTGAACAACAGAATTGACACCAATATCTTTGTTCTGAAGTAAAAACAACTAACTTATAATATATTAAGTATTTTAAGAAAAACTATTACATAACCAAATCTTCAGCACTTGAACAGATTGTTTTTGGCTTAAGTTTAATTTTGACTTAGGCTCGCCAGTTTTATTTATAAGTTATGTTTTCAACAACACTTATACATTTATTATCGTATAGCTATCTATAGACACTCTTGAATAAAAATGACTAATCAAAGCCCGTGGTCAAAACAACACGTGACCAAAATGTAGTCGTGTATTTTGGCCTAAGACTAAGATTTCTTTACAACGTGGTATTGCTGCCAGGATTTTGGGAAAGTTGCCTGCTGCGGTAGCGCATTTGCTCCAGTGCTCGACAGCGTCGACAACCCAAGCAACTGCAATTCCCAGGAACAAGTTGAAAGATTCTCCAGTTAATTTAGAATATCCTATACCCCCCCCCCCACACACACACACACTGACACACACACCCACACACACACACACACACACACACACACACACACTAATAGTTAACTAGTAGTTCTAATAGTTGTAATAGTTTTTCACACACTTTCCAAGAATAAACATGTTTATTAAAGTGGATACTAATTTTCCAGGATCAACATGTAATGTCTCGCCCTTGCTCCAATGGACGATTGCGGTGACAGTCCAAGCGACTCCAATCCCCAGGAACAAGTTGAAAGTTTCTCCAGTAAATTCAGAATAACCTATACCATCCTACATACTTTCCAAGAATAAACATGTTTTTTTTAAAATGGATACTCACTTTCCAGGATCAACATGGAATCTCTCGCCCTTGCTCCAATGGACGATCGCGGCGACAGTCCATGCGACTCCGATTCCCAAGAACACGTTGACTGCGTTGGACCCGGTCACGTTTCCCACGGAAGCATCCGCGTACTTGTCTTGGCATGCTGCTACTTTGCTAGCGAATGTATCTGTGCAGAATTAAATGTCTGTTTATATGACGTATGAGGCTGAGATAAAGCATTAGTTTTTGGCATGAAAAGTCTTTAAAATCAGTTCGATACGTACGGGGTACCATGACCTAAAGGGCGTCCGTAACGAGAAGGTCCGTAACGAGGTATATAGTCTCTTTTTTATAACTCTGTAACTATAAAGTCCTGAGATCTAATTTTGATGTCATTTTTAAGCTTATATTTTTTTTTTATAGTAAGCTTGATGATGTTACATTTAATTTTTGCCGAAAAACGGAGGGGTCAGCAAAATTCAGGTTTTTGTGATATTTATATCGTTATAGCTCGCGATTTAGATTGGGTAGCGTATTGATTTGGGTGTTGTATTTAAGATCTCATTGAAAAGTGAAAACATTTGATACAATATGAAAAAGTATACAAAAAGTATAGTTTAGTTTCTAGTCGGTGATCGGGTGGCGATATATTACCAAAACGCCTCATTGCGCGCATACTGTACGTGCACACGCGGCAAGGTACTGGTTAAGACTAAGTAAATTTAAAAATAAAGGGCGGAAAAAGGTTTTGCAGTTTCCGAAAAGTCCGTGTTAAAACAAAAATTAGGCACATTGTTGGATAGAAGAAGTTCTGGAGCTCACAACGGTGCCCTAAACTCCATCCCAGAGCGCACGAGAGGGTTCCAGGGCCGGATTTAATTGTACGTGACGTAGATTAAAAATCATAAAAAGTGACAGCAGCACCCGGAAAGACCGAACAAAAATAAATATTGGGCATATTGTAGGAAAAAATAAAATTTTGAGTTCACAATTATACCTCCAGCCCAGAGCGAATGAGAGGATTTTTGAAGGCATAGATATAATACTTACTACTATATAATACTTTAATATTACATCTATCTATACTCACAATAAGTAGTAAGTAAAAAAAAAACTGTACAAAAATAATATAAAAAAGTCTTGGGGACTTAAAATAAACCAAATGACTGACCAATAATATAAAAAAAATAAAAACGTGTCTTTCTGTTTGTGTATTTGTTTGTTTGTTCGCGCATCACGTAATAACTATTGGACCGTTTGCGATGTGGTTTTCACTGTTGGATAGTTTAGGGTTTGTCTTAAAAACTGTGGTACTTTATATCTTAATCTGATGATAGAAGCCAAGCAATCGATACGAGTATAAAACTATTTGAGCTGAAGGAATTTTGAGGATTGGTATTTTAGGTCCCGGAATACTACTTGAGGTTATCATAACCCAGAGAAATAACCACGCGGGCAAAGCCGCGGGCACAGCTAGTACATTATATTATATTCATATGATTTAGAAATGTATATAGAGAAGTATCAACGTGACCGTACAACCAAGCACGGGAGATATCGCTCTGGCAGAAGTTATGTTTGGATCTTTCCATTTCATAGTAACTTGCATATACGAGTACATATACATACATACAAAGGCTAAAGTTCTTTCAAAAAGAAAAAACACCGCATCAAAATCGATCCATTCGTTTGGGAGCTCCATGCCACAGAAGTAAACGGATACATACATTAAATTTTTAAAGAACTTATAATAAAGCAGTAGATAACAAAAAGTCTGTACAAAAAAGAATAAAATCGACGTTTTTAAATCGTGTCTGTCTTTTTGTCTGTTCGCATATTACGTAAAAACTAGGTTTTGATTTAGAAACTGGTGTACTCATGATATCTCAATCCGGCGAATAGAAGCCGAGCAATCGACACACAACTCTTTGACGGGTGAGTGAAATTTGGTATTTTATACTTTATACGAGGGTGGATTGAAAAGTACTTGGCCGAGTACTTTTCACTTAGATCCATTCAATTCTAAAAATCAAATCCATCCACATTATTTAGTTCAGTTCAGACTAGTTAACTGTGTGAAGTCCGAAACTTGTGCAATAATTAGTTATGATTTAATAAATTTATTAACAAAGCAATCGGACATAATTTCCGCTAATGGAGCAAATCGAGCAGCGAGCCGTCATTAAGTACCTCCATAAGAAAGATATATGATGATATGGTCAGTACATTAGGAGATTCTGCTCTGTCATATTCATTCGTCAAAAAATGGATAGCAGAATTTAAACGTGGTAAAGAGAGTGTGAAAGATGAACCCCGCTCTGGAAGGCCTTCGAAGTCCACTACTGTTTTTTTTTATTAAAAAAGTACTTGATTTAACAATGAGAGAACGCAGATAAAAATTAGAGAGAGCCGAGATTATAGGCATCTCTTATGAACGAACTCAAAACATCATAGTCAACGAGTTGGGTTTCCACAAGGTGTCTGCGAGGTCGGTTCTGCGACTGCTTTCAGTTGAACAAAAATTGACGCGATTGACAATTTCCCGCGACTGTTTGGAGTTATTTGAAGCCGATGCAGATGATTTTTTGAATCGTTTTGTTGCTATAGACGAAACATGGGTTCATTACTGTACACCGGAAACAAAACAACAATCAAAACAGTGGAGAAGACCTGGTTCACCACCCCCTAAAAAGGCTAAATCGATTTTGTCGGCAAATAAGGTGACAAATAAAAATATAATTGATTTTATGTAGTTTTGGTCACGAAATAACACATAGGTTACTTTTATTGCAGAGATATGACCACGCGGGCAATGCCACTGATTCCCCACTCAGAATCAGCAAAATTCACTCGATATAACTCGCAATTTGTACGTGGGGCGTAGTTTCACGACAATTAAACGGCCGTGCGCCCCAACACAGCCCCACCTGATGTTACGCGTCACGCTGCTCATAATAACTGCAGTGTCACGCAGAACTTTGGTTGCGTATCACTGCACTGCACTCGTCAACCTGAGACATTGATTTTTAAGTCTCATTGTGACGATGTGAAAACCTCTTTCGTAATAATACTCATTTGATCTCTTAATTCTTTCATAATCCATTTCATTCCATTTGATAGTTGGTCATTATTCTAAATACAAATAACCTGTCATTGATATATTGATTTTTGGAAAAACCGAAATAATATTATAGAATACATAAATAAGTTAATTGAAAATATATATGAGACTTGTAAATATATATATATGAATACCAGGTCAGAGTGTTTCCATAGCGCCCCTAAGGGTACACCCCAACCGAATACCTTCGTAAGCCGCCGCTTCCAATAGTTCCTGATTGTTCCTGTAACTCTGTGTCACTGAGGTTTGGGTCCTGAGCTAGTGGGACAAACCCAAACCCTGGGACCGCCTCGGGACATCATGTCACCCTTCAAAACCGGAACAAAGGAATGTTTGCACACTACTTCTAGGCGGGTGAAAATTTGGATATAGTGTTAGGCCTCCTCTGCAAGAGACCGCCTAAATAATGAAATGCTAATTCTTTTTCTTGAATACTCTTATTTGTTTCTCGCAGTGTCCGAGTGGTTAAAAGGGATGGCCCTGGTAGTAAGCTGGAACCACACGGCTATTACGAAAAATATCTAGTTATAGATAAATACCTATCAGTCAGTAATTATCATGTAGCTTAGTCGGCTGGCAAAGGGTTTGCCGAAAACTCTGAGCCTTATTACGCGACTGACCGGAGGGTATTGTGTTTATCAGTTTGTGTTTATGTTCCTTTGTTGCACTATATTGACTAAACGCGTGGACTGATGATGATTCTTACGTCAATAGATTTGTCTTGATATTTAGAGTGCTGCTCGTACTAAAGACATCAGCCAAAATTCAATATGGCGACAACCAGATGCCATATTGCCAAAAAGAAAAACTCGAGGAACTATGTTAAGTGGAGTATCATTGAATAGGTATTTCAAAATTATCTTTAGGTTTCTCTGATCATTTTTCTTTTCGAATGACTATTTAGGATCCATAACAATTTAAAGTTGGTTAGCAACCAGTCAGGTTTTTTTATGGTGCATGTATTGTATATATTACGCATCCGATAATTTTCATAACATGTGTAAAAATGAGCTTAAACGGTAATATAATCTGACCATCACAGTATTATGGGTCTAACTTTATTGGGTTTTATTTATTTATTGAGGTTCTTAGCATTTTTTTCCACATCAGAATGGCATCACCATAAAATATTATGGAATATAAAACATGAACACATGCATTTTATTTAGGCATTTGTATATAACACCTTAATTGTGTATAATGATCGCTGAATCTGGAACCTGGAATTTATTTTGAATCTAAAACATTTGATCTTCTTGATTTAAAGGAGTTTATCAAAACTTATGCAAGTGCAACAAATTACGAAGATCTAACGACGTTACCAGATTTTTTAGTAGGCCTGTTCTACAAAAGTCCTCCTGGGGAAGTACGGTCTTGCTAGATGTTCAACAGACAGCTACAATCCTCAGTGACCAACGTCTTAAAATGTTACGTGAGGATTTGTCTTCGCTTCTTGCTTCGGAGAGCACGTGAAGTGTCAGCCCCGGTTGTTACAACAGACAGCAGTCCTTAACCCACGTCAGCAAGTTTAAAGTCGCTCAGCGAGCTATGGAGAGAGCTGCTCGAGTCCAAATCGAGGTGATCCGCCAGAGAACCAAGGTAACCGCATAGATTATACAAGTTGATGTGGCAATGGTCCAGTCACATATCTTGAAGAACCGATGACGGGGTAAACGAGCTATAGAGAGGAAACCGCGTTTAGGACTATTATTTATTCTGTGGTTTAGGTAAACGTAGGTATTGTGGGGTACTCGTGTCTGCCTGATTTAGGAACGACTAGCGAAAGATGGCTGGCAGAAACAGTGACTGGATTGTGGAAAATCAAAAGACGGGCTCAGCTGTTTTCATAAGGAATGTTCTACATCCAGCAGTGGACTAATGTGGGCTGATGATGATGTTAAAAATCCACACCGAGACTCTTAGGCCTCCTGACAAATTTTGACACGAGAGGTTTTTAGTCTCTGGTGTACTACTTCATTTGACATATTTAGGTACAAATTTGTGTTGTAACGAATGTTGATTTTTAAACATTCGCGAAAGCGAATGCAAATACTTGTCACTCAAAATAGTTTCCTTCTAGGATTTATGTCGTTATTGATTATTAACTCAACTATAATAAATTCCCCAACTATATGATTATGAAGTAGATGTCTTCATTCTTTATAAAGTAATCTAGATTACATAAACTGATGTTTTATGTCCTAAACATATTCGCAAGAATTTTTGGGAATGCGAATGCGAATATTCATTACATCACTTGTACGAAATACGAGTATGTACAATGTGCATGCGTGACGTTCAACACCAGCCATACTTAATTGTTTTAAAATTAAAGATTATCTTACCAGGTATACTCGTCCCCAAAGCCACGAAAACTATGGCAGTGACAGAGTCCTTGATGCCAAGCGTGCACCCGAAGTGGGATGCTACGTCACCAATGACGGCGGTTACCAGGCCGATGCAAATGATGGACACCACGAAGCAGACGTAGCCACCACCAATGTCTGTGTAAATAAGTTGATTAAAACAAAAGTTTTTAAGCAGTAGACATATTGAGGTGAAACTTGGAACGGGCTATCGCAATTAAATGCGTGTACAAAATTTCATGTATATGCTGTTAACCCTTGATAAGCTCCCTAGTCAAAACCCAACCCGGAGTGCAGCAACCATGTCATGATAAAATTTAAAACCAATCACCATGATAAAATGCGTAGAAAAAAAATCGTGTCTGTGCTGTTAACCGTTGAAGAGTTCCTTTTTCTGGAGCTAGTCCTGGATGTCGATTCAGGTCATGCTTACCATGAAAATGCATTGTCATGGGAACTGAATTAACATCGGATAGCAAAATTTGCCAATTACCGTTGCAGTTGTAGCGCTTACCATCAGGCCAAAGACCTGTCGTCGCGTTACTTAGTTGAGTGAAAAAAACATAAGAGATCGCTGAGAGTACTTGCCTGTAGGTGGCACAAAAGCGAAGATGATTTTCCAGAATAGTGTGACTACGTGAAGGATGTAGTCAGACCAGGAAGGTGGCTCATCAGGATCGTCTGAACCTGAATAACACAACAATATAATTTGTAGAGATGCGGATTATAATAATTTCAGATCGTGGGATCTCCTTAATAATAAGTCAATGGCTAGCAATGAGAAAACGGAACGGGTAAGGATTTTTTCCAAGAAGGATAATATTAAATCTACCCTTCGATTTGTTCTAAATGCAGAAGAAAAATAAAGTTTTTTTTTTGTGTTTGGGTAAAAACTTTCGTGGCCTAACTGGTTAAGCAACTTAGTTAGGCCACGAGGAAACACCCCAACCTTTGTAAGTCCTATGTGGACAACTTCAGGCTGACGATGTGATAGATAGATAGATAGATAGATAGATAGATACATAGATAGATATATAGATAACTCTTTATTACACCACATAGAACAACTATAAAAATACTTTATTATTTACAATGGGCGGTATTATAGCTAAAAAAAAACTACCAGACAACCCATGTGATGTGATCGTTACTGCTGATTACACAACTAGTCATGCCAGGCCATGTGAGTCTTTTGTATCTTGACAATTCAAACTGACGTAAAAAAATAACGATACAGATAAATTTCGCATGTCCTGAAAAATTGGTTCTTCTTTAGATAAGTTTCTTTGTAAGTAAAGTCAAATTTTTCAATACAAGAAATTGCGTTTTCGACGGAAACGGCTATCGTGGCGGTTTGCCAAAAATATCGGTTCCTGAAAGTATTCCGTTTATTTTCTTGGGGTAGGTTATTATGCCACCTAAGGCGAAGTCAGATCCACGACTCTTTGTAACTTTTGTACCGGGGTTTCTATTTAAAATTATAAGAATGAGGAACGTTGCCAAGTTGTACTATGCCAAGATCAACAACAACAACCAGTCAATTGCAATTGTACAAGTCTGGATTTCGACCGTTCATCGGTTTGCTTTCCGGGTTCATGGCGTTTATTGTGAACTTGCCAGTCACGTTGCTGGCAAGCAATGTCACATTTATTGTAATTTATCAACGTCTGGCGCAAATTTTGCGATACGCCCCTCCATGTCTAACATCTTAGTTCGTTTTAGGGATGCAAACCTGAAAAGAAAAAAAGAAACCCTCTGATCACTTCACTGTTTATCTGTCTGTCTGTCAAGAAGACGCGTTGAGATATCAAGTAGAAATTAATATCAAATACCCAAGTTTGCAATTCTTTGAAACTGTGAAATAAAAACAAACTTCTTTGTCAACGCATTCAAAAATACGGGCGTTATGCCGCATATTTTGACACTAGCATGGGAATCAAAACATATAGGGTTGACTAACCCGTTGACCTAGAATCATGAAATTTGGTAAGAAGCAATGTATTTTAACACAAGTAAAGGGAAAAATCCGAAATCAGAAAAAAAATGCTGTCTATCTATATACCTACAAGTATGTACGGAACCATCGGTGCGCGAATCTTGGCCGGTTTCTTTTCTATTGGGCGATGATGCCGACGTCACGGCTACCGGTCGGGTGTATAATAATTATTGTTCGACAGCCGTTGCGCTTCGCGCCAGCGGAATTTTTACCCCAAAATTACCCTAATATGAACCCATCCTATTTGTCATCGCGTAGACGTGTATATGTGTATGAGGAGTATATAGATAATTATATAACATACTGGCGTTATGTTGAGTTTTAGTGCCGTGAATCAGTGGGCTGGTACAAAATAATAAACAATTTTGTAAGATATATAAAAACAGCGACTAATGGCCGGTTCCTATATCATAAAACGAACCGTTTTCGCTTACTGTTCGTCAGTTTTTGACATAAACACCATACAAGAAACGTTGGAAAACCAACTCGTTTCTTTTTTATAGGAATGCGGAGTAAGTGATAGATACATCATTCGGGCGGGCCCGACTTGGCTCGCCTTGTCTTCGCGGTCCCAATATGAATTATTCGTCTCCTTTCGGTCAGCCGTGAAAGATCCTCCATTGGTGTTCGTAGCTTAACGCATCGTACATTGTGCATCATCGTACTATACTCCTCAACATGTCAGCGCGCTGATGCATGGGATTATATTTATTATAATGCGTGTTTCCTTTCATATTGAATGAATGTACTGCACTAGGAAATACAAGATTCGTGACTGAGGGACGTGGGCCATGCCGTGGTAGAATTAACGATTTCGAGTACTGTTTCTTTCGAGGCCCCTGCATCCGTATGTAAAAATAAAAAGAAACTCCTGCATTCCTTTCTGCGCATTAAAATAAAACTTTTTGTATGTCCTTACCTGAGCTGGCAGTTAAAGCTTCAGAGAACTGCTCCTTCCACGAAGAAGTCCCTATGATAATTGATGCGTTGGCTCTTTGCACTAATTTGTCTACCGTGTTCTGAAACAAAAACATTCAGCTGAATTTACTTCTACAATTCGCATCGAAAATTCAACCATTACTGAATGATGGTGGAGGAAGCATTGGTAAGTGTGGATTATGGAAATTAGCACTTTCCTGGGTTTATCCGGTCACTTTGAGGCTTAGCGGTTCTATATAATTATAATATAGCAAAAAGAACGAAAAAGTCTGTAAAAAGAAGATAATTTAAAAAAAAATTGTCAAGCGTACTTAAAATTTGCTACTGAACAAGAATATATCATTTTTTTAAATCGTGTCTGTCTGTTTGTCTCTATGTTTGTTCGCGTATCACGTAACAACTGGTACTGGACCATGGTTTTCCTTGTTGGATAGTTTAAGGGTTGACTTAAAAACTGGGGTATTTGGTATCTTAATCCGATGACTAGATGCCGAGCAATCGATAAAAACTATTTGACGGCTGAACGAATATTGAAGATACGTAGTATGTATATTGTACTTTATAGGCACTTTTGGTCCTGGAATAATACGTATGGGCTACTTTAAAATGAACTGACCGCGCGGGCAAAGCGCTAGGGTACAGCTAGTAACTAAAATAAAAGTACTGAATCAGTTTTGATGAAGTTTATATGGGACTATACGGAAAGTCTACCCTTTTGAATAAAACAACAACCGACATGGCCACCAACACTAGAAGTGAAAGTTAAACATTAGAAACGGCATGTGTACCATGGATACCTAACTATTTGTATTGAGTAACCTATATTACGTTACTGTTGCATGCGCCATGATCACGGATAACTGAAGTAACTGCGTGTGGAATAGTTTTTACGAGCATAAAAATAAGCGTAAGGATAAGCAAGCTACAGTGGCAGTGGGCTGGTCACATGTCCCGAAGAACCAATAACCGTTGGGGTAAACGAATGGTTCTCCAGTGGATACCACGTTTAGGCAAACGTAGTATATAGGACGGCCTGTGGTCAGGTGGAGTGACGACCTGCGAAAGGCGGCAAAAAGAGAAGGGATGAGGAGAGCTAAAGTCCGAGCTCAGTGGCGTGCACTAGGAGAGGCCTACGTCCAGCAGTGGACAGATATAGGCTGATGATGATGAAAAGGTGGTGACTGATAGGTAATATGTGCGTGCAATCCAACGACACCAGGTTCGATCCTGAGCCCCGCATTAATGAATTTTAATAAGGTATTTGTGATTTTGCTTTCGCTCCGTGGTCCAAGGCAAAGGCCGTTGGACGACCTGACAAACTATAACCCCAGAAACCGCCACAACCTAGTTCTACACTCCTACATACAACTGAAAGTACCTTGAACTCCTTGCTCTCCTTTATCCTGAGCTGCGCCCGTGTGATGTCTCCGGCTTTGGGCAGGCCCATCATGGCCACCACGGCTTCTTCCTCAGGCAGCGTCGCCAAGTGGTTGGCTTCATCGACAGGGTTAGGGTGGTCGTCGTCTGCGGGAATTGAGAAAGGATTACGAGATGGCTGGTGCTTGTTAAAAAGGATTAGTGCCCTACCTGCTGAGCTTGTAGTCCCAGGATCGAATCCTCGCCGGTGAAAAATTTGTGTGATGAACATTAAGAATAAAAAAACAGGGTACACGTTACACATACCTACGCTAAACTTCTAATAAGTACTTATAAATAACAGTCGCAAAAAAGAAAAAACATACAGTCAGAATGTTCGATGTTTTGACAATTGTATTTCACGTCACATATTTTGAAACTAGGAATATGTAACATAAACACTATACTTTAATTATTAGTGACCCAAAATTATGAACATTAAGTTATTTATATACATTTCCCTATTATTCTAAAACTTTGAGATGCAAAAATTCAAATTCACTTATAGAAGTAGATATGCATATGGTTACCATGCTCAACACCGAACATTCCCATAAAATCTGAGAGAAGGAGAAAGGAGATGGACCATCATATTGCTGCTAAGAGGATATTGAAAGTCAAGTAAAGTCAGATCCCAAAAACGCCCAGGGCCGTTATTCTCTATTGTCACTCGGCCACGTAACGCGCAGCGTTAAGATATCTGCGTGGAATTGTTCGTGCATGTTCGAGAATTGCCGTACTTTTCTGAACGATTCCACAGCACGACGCGTTACGCGTGTGACTGTTTATAGAGAATAATGGCCCAGACCCCAAACTAGGTATTCCTCTGCTATGGGTATCAGACGCTTCAGTCCTCAACAATATGATTTCTCCAACACCAAGGAGGAAACAGCAAATTAGTAAAAAATATTTCAGATGGTCCATCTTCTCACGACAAGGTAAATTTAGAATCAGAACTCAAAAATAGACAGTTGCCTGTATTTTTGAGTTCTACACTCCACATGTTTTTCTCCCGACTTTACTCTAAAGTACTTTTTTTGAAGTAATATAAGTATAATTTCAGATAATAGTTATTTCCTCAGGTCAATAATATTTAGAGTTACCTACCTTGGGGCTACCAAAAAGTTATTTATTGATTAAATTTGACGACCGTTTGGCCGAGTGGCTAGTGACTGCGAAGTCAACCAACGGTCGCGGGTTCGAATCCCGCAAGGTGCAATCATTTGTGTAGTGAATAGAAATTTTAGTTTCAAAGTCATGGATGTATGTATGTTTATCCGTTGTCTAGTGCCTATGTACAGTTATCCTAGTTTGGGGCTAGGTTATTGCTGTGACTTGTCCCGAATATATTTATTTACTAGCTGTACCCGCGGTTTCGCACGCGTGTCTTTTTCTTTAGGTTCAAAGTACCATAATGTGCTATTCCAGGACCAATATACCAACATTTGAACAACATTTCTTCAGCCGTCAAAAATACTTTATCAATTGCTCGGCTTCTAACTCACCGGATTGAGATACCAATTACAACAGATTTAAATCAAAACCTAAGCTATCTAACAATGAAAACCGCATTGCAATCTGTCCAGTAGTTTTTATGTGATGCGTGAACAAACAAACATACAGACAAACAGAAAGAAAGAAACGACTAACAAAAAAATATTGATTTTTTTCATTTGAATTCATGTAGTAGTTTGGGTGCGATGCGCGGTCAAGATACGGACAAACAGACATACAATATTAAAAAGTAAAACAGTTTGGCTTCAGTATCAAATATAGAGAACCATCCAAAAAATATTTTTTATTACTTAAATATTAACATAACTTTGGACCCATATCACGCAGAAACCCATTACTTTTTCGGGATAAAACTTGTCCTCAATTTTAACCCATCATATAACTTAAGACAGTGCTAAGCTGCATCAAAACCCGTCCATTACTTTCAGCGTGGTACGTGTTCTTTTAAATAAGTTTCAACCCCTAAATAATAACCCATAAATTTTTCGATATGTAAAGTATCCTTATCCTACCTCGTAGTACGAACTCAAATCATACCAAGTTTCTTTTGAATTCATCCAGTAGATCCGGCGGCGTGATGCGCGGCTAAGATACAGACTGACAGACATACAGACAAAAATGAAAAAACATACAGTTTAGGCATCATAGTAGAACAAAGAGTAACTTCCAAAAAAACACTATATCTTTAATATACAGAATTTAGACCCATATCCCACAGGAACCCTTTATTTTTTCGGAACAAAATGTATCCATAATTTTCACCTATCTTATAAACTATGTCTGTCCCAAGTTGCATCAACATCCGTCCAATAGTTTCAGCGTGCTAAGTGTTCTTTTAAATAATTTTCCACCCCTATCCTGCAGGAACCCTTTAATTTTTCGGGATAAAAAGTATTCAATGTCCTACCTCAAAGTATGAACTCAAATCTTACCATGTTTCATTTGAATTCATTCAGTATTTTCGGCGTGATGCGCTGCCAAGATATAAACAGACCTTGGCAGCGCACCACGTCGAAAATACTTAATGAATTCAAATGAAATTTGGTATGAATTGAGTTCACACTTCGAGGTAGGACATTGGATACTTTTCATCCCGAAAAAATTAAGTGTTCCTGCAGGATAGAAGTGAAAAATTATCATTGAAATTTGGTATGATTATTACTCAAATCATACCAAATTTCATTTGAATTCATTAAGTATTTTCGACGTGGTGCGCTGCCAAGGTCTGTTTATATCTTGGCAGCGCATCACGCCGAAAATACTTAATGAATTCAAATGAAATTTGGTATGATTTGAGTTCACACTTCGAGGTAGGACATTGGATACTTTTCATCCCGAAAAAATTAAGTGTTCCTGCAGGATAGAAGTGAAAAATTATCATTGAAATTTGGTATGATTATTACTCAAATCATACCAAATTTCATTTGAATTCATTAAGTATTTTCGACGTGGTGCGCTGCCAAGGTCTGTTTATATCTTGGCAGCGCATCACGCCGAAAATACTGAATGAATTCAAATGAAACTTGGTAAGATTTGAGTTCATACTTTGAGGTAGGACATTGAATACTTTTTATCCCGAAAAATTAAAGGGTTCCTGCAGGATAGGGGTGGAAAATTATTGAAAAGAACACGTGGCACGCTGAAACTAATGAACGGATGTTGATGCAATTTGGCACCAACATAGTTTATAAGATGGGTAAAAATAATGTATACTTTTTGTCCCGAAAAAATAAAGGGGTCCTGCGGGATATGAGTCCAAATTCTGTACATTTAAGATATTGTGACATATTATTTTTGGAGATTACTCTGTATTCGATAATGAAGTCTAAACTGTATGTTGAACTACTGGATGAATTCAAATGAAACTTGGTATGATTTGAGTTCATACTACGAGGCTAGGACATTGGAACTTTACATCCCGAAATATTTATGGGTTATCGCAGGATAGGGGTTGAATTGACACTTATTTAAAATAACACGTACCACACAGAAACTAATGGTCGGGTTTTGATGGAACTTGGCACCGTCTTAAGTTATATGATGGGTTAAAATTGAGGACGCATTTTATCCCGAAAATGTTAAGGGTTTCTGCGGTATATGTGTCCAAAGCTACGTTAATATTGAAGTAATAAATAATATTTTTTGGATGGTTTTCTATATTCGATACTAAAGCCAAACTGTTTTACTTTTTATTTTTGTCTGTCTGTTTGTCCGTATCTTGACCGCGCATTGCACCAAAACTACTGAATGAATTCAAATGAAACTTGGTATGATTTGAGTTCATACTACGAGGTAGGACATTGGATACTTTTCATCCCGAAAAATTAAAGGGTTTTTGCTAGATAGGGGTTGAAAGTTATTAAAAAGAACACGCATCACGCTGAAACTATTGGACGATTTTTTTAATGCAAATTGACACAGTCATATATCTATACATATAATAAAGCAATAGGTACGACAAAGGCTATACAAAGAAGATCAATAAAAAAAATGCTCTTGGATGCTTAAGAAATTGATTGAACAAGAATATATCATTTTTTTGAATCGTTTATCTGTCTGTTTGTCTGTATGTTTGTTTGTTCAAGCATCACGTAAAAACTACTGGACCGATTGCAATGCGATTTTCATTGTTAGATAGCTTAGGATTTGATTTAAAAACTGGTGTAATTGGTATCTCAATCCGGTGAGTTAGAAGCCAAGCAATTGATAAAAGTATTTTCGACGGCTGAATAAATATTGATCAAATGTCGGTATATTGGTCCTGGAAGAGCACACTACGGTACTTTGAACCTAAAGAAAAGACCACGCGTGCGAAACCGCGGGTAGAGCTAGTATATAATATATCTATACTAATGTGATAAAGAGGTATAGTTTGTGAGGTTGTAATCTCTGGATCTACTGAACCGATTTTGAATATTCTTTTACCAATAGAAAGCCACGTTATTTGTGAGTGTCATAGGCTATATATTAACCCGAAAAATGAAAAGACTTTTACATGATAGTCGGATTTGCGCAGTAACTCGGAGAAAAAACGATCGAAAGAAAACGTTTCTTACGAACGCTGCCTTAACGATGAGAGATATATGATTGAGTTTTAGAGAAAATTTGTAGAGCTTAATAATGCCTACAAAAAAGTCAGCGACAGCATATGTCTAACTTTTATATTTAAGAACCAATAAAAAAAACTTTGGGTCATGTTTATTGGTCGTACTTTTAACCTAGAGAAATGACCGCACGTGCGAAGCGGCGGGCATCAGCTAGTCTACGATATACGATTGTAAATTATACGACAATAATTTACGATTCAATAATTTCCAGTGTGAAAATTTGATATCAGATTTCATATTTTCCCAAAATATGTTTTGATTATTTCAACCACTTTTTGGTCATTTTATTTGCATTGCTTTAACTTTCGTATAATTGTGTTCGGTAAAACAACGCACGTTAAAACTAAATGAACATCGCAACATTGTGGCATCCATTGTTTTAATGCTTTTCATAGCACGCCAATTCGAGCTTTTGCGTGAAACTGTGAATATTTTAGTTCAACGAAAATGCAATTAATTATATTTTTCGTATTAGTAGTAACGTAAAAGTGATTATCATTTTTTGATTCGAGACTCCAACACCTTTTATTCTTTTATTGTTTGTTTCCGAGTCATGGATCTTAAATATGGTTGGCTACTTTGCCGACTGGTAGTGGGCTAGAACTAACCTTGCACTACCTAAAAGAGACCTAGGCCTTTCGGCACCAACCCGAAGCGTTTTGGGGGTCACAGACTATAAAGGTTTTTTGTTTTTTTATTGAAATGGTAACTTTTTTAAGTAGTTCCTAGCTTCATAAAAACTGGCAATGGTTGATTTAGTTATAAAACTGCAATGTAAGAGACTAGATGTTCGAGATTAACATCTTTATAAACACAGTCTAAACATTTACTTCAATATGTCCATTGTATTACTGGTATATAAGTAACGAGATCTTGTAATTACAGTCATAAAAACTCTCTCATTAATGTTCCCCTGTTAACATGCGTGTGATCTGCTTCAAATGAGTTTACCTACTTTCTAGGTCACATTGATGAGGAGTGTACTCCAAAGTAATAAAGTATTGTTAGACAAACTCATCCAGTATTCATCAGATCCATTCGCTTGATGCATTGGCAAGTTGAGCGTGAAAAATTAACCTTAGACATCTGAGGCGCAGTGTATGAATCAGAAGAAATACTCTAGCAGAAATGGTCTTTGACACTTCTGTGCATAAGTTTGTCTGGCTGCCTTTGAGGTATTCTGTGTCTTGGGCTTCAACGCTCGAGAGTTTGCCAATGGATTCAATAAATGAGTCATCATTCTCGTTCAAATCTTGATTGTATGCGGTTTTAAAACATTCTTCTTAATCCGTTTAGTTATACAGATGCTACATAATGCAGACCATTATCTCTATCAATATATTATATACTTATAATACCAAGGGCGAAATAAAACGACGCATTGGTAATTGGCAAAGTCAGCGATGACCCCACTGGAGAAAGTAAGGAAAGACCGAAACATATCAAGAAAGACAAAAACTTGCAGCGTGCGAACATTAGTCTTTCCCATTTTCCTGTATGGCGCTGAGTCCTGGACCATAAAAGCTGCAGACCGACGTCGAATCGATTTTTTCGAAATGTGGTGCTGGCAGCGCATGTTGCGCATTCCGTGGAATGCTCATAGGATAAATTACTCCATCCTGAAGGAGCTACGAATAACCCAGAGGCTCTCGAGCATTTGCTTACTGAGAGTGTTGCAGTAGGTACTTTGGCCCTCCGAAAACCTGGAGAAACTAATTGTCACATGAAAAGTGTCTGGAAAGAGGGGTCGAAGTCCGATACGATGGTCTGACCAGGTGTCGAAACAACTAGACACCAAAGTTTCCGAGGCAATCCACTGTGCCCGAGACCGCCACAGATGGCGACGGATTGTTCATGAAAAAGTTGGTCGGGTGTATGTACAAGGAAGACAATTAAAAAGTAAAGGAACAAAAATGTATTTTTTAAATGATGTCTATCAGATTGTTTGTTTGCACATCACGTAAATCTACTGAACCGATTTCGATGTTACATAGCTTCCCTGTTGCATAGCTTCCCTGTTGCATAGCTTAGGTTTTGACTTTAAAACTGGTCTACTTGGTATCTCAAGTCCAATGAGTAGAAGCCGAGCAATCGACAAAAACAATTTGACGTCTGAACGAACTTTGAAGAAATGTGGTATAATGAACTTTATAAACTTTTAATTTTACTTTACTAATACTTATGGACCTGGAATAACACATAGTTTACTTTAACATTTATATTAAATTAAACTTTATTAAAAACGGGATTAAAAATTTTCGGTTGAGTTAAATTATTTACCGCATGCTTCTAGGAATAGCGCGACGTGAAATTTAATTTTATATTATTCTCTTAATTAAAGTTTAGAAAAAAACTGCCAAATTCTAGTATCTCTACTACCTTTACTGTACTGTGACTAAAGTATAGCAACGGAGAGATTTAGTGGGCCGCCCTTGGAAACTAGGCGGCTATCCATTCAATACACGAGAAGCACTCGGAAAATATGCTGCGCTCTAAAGAGAAGAGCCGAGAACATTTTCATGAAAAAGATGCATTGAAATATAACTACATTTTTTTAAATACACGTATGTTGCAATGTTAGTCTGTCAGGGTTGCATCTCGTCATATATATGCACACGGTCCCAGCGCGCTTGGACCGTTTCGAACCCATAAGGTTCGTGCCGCTGTCAACACTTGTATTATTTTTGTGAAACGTCTTTACAATCACACCGAAATACACACCTGGTACACACCTGGTACAAACCTGGTACAAACCTGGTACAAACCTGGTACATGCCATTGTGTTCTGTAAATTTACAATAAAAACAGGACGAATAAAAAATAAATGTCACAAAAGTGGCTACAGCGCCCGGAAACTCCGTACCGATAGAAAGATTATGTACATTGTAAAAAGAACGAAGTTTTGGATCTCACAACGGTACCCTAAATTCCAGCAAAGAGCGAACGAGAGGGTTCCAGGACCGGATCAAATTGGCGTTCGAAGATAAAAAACGGCCGGGCGCCCCGACATAGCCCCACACAGTTTTACACATCATAAAACTACATATGCGAAATATCAGCGAGATTTTCACTGACGCTATCATCCAATCATTAACCTAATTGAAATATGATTAGAGACGTAGCCCGATTCTATCACAAAGTCGACCCTCGTTAGTAACGGATTGCCATTAACAAGATAGTACACTAATAACTACAGGCGACCGTCAGAGTCAACCCTAATCCGGATTGGAGAGTAGCAACCCTTAACTTTCATCATCTAATTTTATATGTCGTTTGTAACACTTCTGCTATAGGGTAGTTGGACTCGTTAACCAACTCTAATTATAAAAAAACTGTAACAGGTCCAATTCTGTACATTGAAGATATATTGTTATATTTTTTTGGATGCTGTTCTGTGTTCCATACTGAAGCCAAAACTGTATTTTTTTATCATTTTTGTCTTTCTGTCTGTCTGTCTGTCTGTCTGTCTGTCTGTCTGTCTGCATCTTGGCTAGGCATCAAGCCGAAACTACTGAATGCATTTAATTGAAACTTGGTATGATTTGTGTTCATACTACGAGGTAAGACATTTGATACTTTTCATCCCGATAAATTAAAGGGTTCCGCAGGATAGGGATTGAGTTATTTAAAAGAACACGTGTCACGCTGAAACTACTGCACGGGTTTTTATGCAACTTGGCACAGTCATAGTTTATATGATGAGTAAAAAATTGAGGATACTTTCAATACCGAAAAAATAAAGGGTTCCTGCGGGATAGGGGTACAAACTTTGTACGTTGAAGATATTTAGTAAATATTTTTTGTAGGCTTTTGTTTTATTCGTACTGGAGTCAAAATTGTTTATTTTTGTCTGTTGTTTGTCTGTTTGTTTGTCTGTATCTTGGACGCGCATCACGCCGAAACTACTGAATTTATTCAAATGAAACTTGGCATGATTTGAGTTCACACTGTGAGGTATATTGGATACTTTTAATACTGGTAAATTAAAGGGTCCCCCCCGTAGGATAGGGGTATTTTATTTGGAGTTGGTATTCATGTTATTCGGTTTATAGTTACTTCCGTAGTTCACCTCTAGAATACTCAAGGAATATTCCTCCAAATTTCAAATACCTAGGTCCACCGGTTCAGGCCGGGCGTTATCTGTCAGCAGTGAGTCAGTCAGTCAGTCAGTATGTATGTCACGGTACTGTTTTATAGGCATGATTAAAATAATGTAATAAAACACATATTTTTATTATTCTGCCCAAAAGTTATAGGCATCTATACTTATAATAAAGCAGTATGCAAAAAAACTGTAAAAGGAAGATATTTAAAAAAAAACCAAAAAACAACTAGGATTCGAAAATTAAGCTACTGAATAATAAAAAAAAACATTTTTAATGTTTGTGTCTGTCTGTTTGTCTGTTAGTCTCTTCACGCATCACGTAAAAACGAAAGTTCCGATTGCGATGCGGTTTCCATTGTTGGATAGCAGATAGGTTTGACTTAAAAACTGTTGTACCTATTATCAATCCGATGAGTAGAAGCCGAGCAATCGATAAAAACTTTTTGACGGCTGATTATTGGTGTTTCAGTTCTTGGAATAGTAGTAGAGTTCTTTTAACCTAGAGAAATGGCCACGCGTGTGAAGCCGCGGGTACAGCTAGGACTTATAATAAAGCAATAGGAACGAAAAAGTCTGTACAAAGAAGATAATTAAAAAATAAATGGTCTAGGCTACATATAATAAGCTAGTGAACAAGAATATAAGATTTATAAAAATCGTGTCTGTTTCTTAGTTTGTTTGTCTGTATGTATTTTCACGCATCACGTAAAAACTACTGGACCGTTTACGATGCGGTTTTCACTGTTGGATAGCTTAGGTTTTTACATAAAATCTGGAGTACCTGGTATCTCAATCCGATGAGAAGAAGCCAAGCAATCGATAAAAAACTATTTGAAGGCTTAAACTTACTTACAACTTGACTTAAAATATACTTTTGGTCCTGGAATAACATTTAGGATACCAACATCTTTCTCAGCAAAATCTCCACAGGGGCAATATAGCAGACACAGCTAGTTTAATATATAGTCCAGTAGATTTTAATAATAAAATCAATACCTTTTTTGTACCAATTAGATTTTGTAGTTGTGTGTAAGGGAATCGCGAATAGTTTGGAACTCAAATAATCCTAAGCCGCATAGTCCGAGAGATAACCCCTATAATCCGCTTAGTGAGAGCCGAAACCCGCTAACTTTGCAATAATTTAATTTTGTCAATCCGCCCAACAGCTATTTACTTTTATTGGACGTTAGCAGCTGCCCGCCTACATCCTAAGTCTGTAATTCTATATTATCTAACGTCATATATTTTCAAGAATGACGAGATATACTAATAGTGAGTTACATAAACTTAGAATTAGCCAGGCAACACGTTTTTTTATGTGTAGTTTATTTTAAGAAATAAATATAATTAAATATTATATTTTAGCGCAACCAGACCGTATAGACTTTAAGTGTCCAAGTATTTTTGAGTATGAAAAAATAATAAAATCAGTTATAAATGATAGCAAATATTTTACAGCTAAACAACAAAATTTATATAACTGTAACAAAAATCAAATACAACACAAAAATCATTAATAAACTAAACTAAACTAAAGACACAAAAAAAGACAATTCTAAAAACATATCTTTTTAGCTTAACTAACAAATAAAATTATACATAACATACCGCAATCAATATACTGAAATGAACTAAAACGATCTTACTTGCCCAATATAGAGAAGAAGAAACACATAATCCGGAAGGAAGCAGAAAGAAAAATAATAAATAAATCAATACAATAAAAACTTATACACTAAACAAATAACTTCATATTATAAAAGTTAAAAGAGAAAAATGACATGATGGAATAATAAAAATACAAAGAATATACAATAATAAAGCAAATACATATTATAACATATTAAAGGACCCTCTTCCAGACTGCCTGCATGCATCTCGCTAAAATTCATATAAAAAATGTTTGAATAACGTCCAAAATCATCATTAATCATTTAAAGTAGAACAATTATTGAGTGCATCAATAAAAGTCGGAAGATTAGGTACTAGCTCCTCAGGCGTGGATATAAATTAGGTGCAACGCACATAAATGGCCTAGTCACAAACGAACTGGCGTTTGTGTTGCAAGTCTTTAGTAAGTAGTAGACAATAAAAATATTATTATTTCATTCGCGCTTCAGTCTGCGGTCTCTCTATCTTTATTATTGATGCACATTAAGCACTACAGTGGATATATAGCAGTGTGAGTGTTTGCCTACATGTTGTATCTAGTTCCGTTTTTGATTATGTTATTTTAAAGCGCGCCGTATCTTCTATCTTTGTTGTTAATGCATATGAAGCACCACGATGGAAATGTGAATGTGCGAGTGTCTTTGTCTGTAGTTGTATCTAGTCCTGTTTTCTCTTACGTGGTACTTGAGGGAGGAATATGCCCATAAGTGGGGCAGAAAAGGCCAACAAAAAATATACAGATTTCAATATTGGAAATGGATTTAGATAAAATTTACCTAGATCAATAACTACTAATAAAACCCGTCAAAATAGTAGTTTATGAAACGGTTGGATTACGGGTTATTAAAACACGAGGGCGAGTTGTTTAATAGTATCATACGAGTGTTATACATCTACACTCATGCTATAAGGTACCTAACTACTGTTAATTAAAAAAACAAAGATAAAACTAAAAAACGGATAGATCTTGATTTTGCTGGTAAAAGATCGTTCGTCATTTTCGTTGTCATTTCCATGATGTCAGGTGGAGTCAAATATTCCTTAATAATATTTTAAAAGAAATAGCAAAAATTAAAAAAAATGTAAAACCATTTCGAATTCACAATCAGGATAGTTATATACTCGTATTTAAACGGGACTTAATCGCGCTGAAAACATTTTTATTTACCTCGACGTTTCGAGCAAGTTGCATTGATCGTTTATATATATAACCATGTGTTCGAATCGCGAAAGTTTAAAAGTCACATGGATGTTACGATATGAGTATAGATACTTGTACTATTATTTATTCTGTGGTATAGATACAATATTTTAGTACGCTATTATATACAGTACTACTTTATCTGTATGCCACTGCAATTGTTACATAGGCATTTGGTGTCCATAGGCACAGTACACTCACCCTGCCATTTTTTTCATTAACAATTGGTTTCTGGTACCTACCCTAGATTTGACTGTCGTTCAACAACTGGTTGTTAATTTTATAAATTAACTAGCTCTGCCCACAGCGTTGTCTGCGTGGTCATTTAATTTAAAAGTAGCCCATACGTGCTATTCCAGGACCAAATCTATACTTATAATAAAGCAATTAGAACGAAAAAGTCAGTACAAAGAAGATAATAAGAAAAAATGGTACATAACAAGAATTTAACATTTTTTGAAATTCGTGTCTGTGTTTGTTTGTCTGTATGTTTGTTCGCAAATTACGTAAAAACTACTGGACCTATTGGGATGTGGTTTTCACTGTTGGATAGTTAGGGTTTGACATAAAAACTGGTATCTGAATCCGATGAGTAGAAGCGGAGTAATCGATAAAAAAAAAAGTCGACTGAAGGAATTTTGATCAACATACCAAATATTGGCATTTTAGGTCTTGGAATAGCACATAGAGTACTTTTAACTTAGAGAAATGACCACGCGTGCGAATCCCCGGGCATCAGCTAGTAGTACTTATAATAAAGCATTAAGAACGAAAAAGTCTGTACAAAGTGTGTGTGTTCGTGGCTAGAGATCCTAGGTACGAAATCGAACGGTCGCGGGTTCGAATCCTGCAAGGTGCAATCATTTGTGTGATGAGCAGAAATGTTTGTTTCCGAGTCATGGATGTTAATATTCTTATCTATGTATGTTTATCCGTTATCTAGTGCCCATAGCACAGGGTATCCTAGTTTGGGGCTAGATAATTGGTGTGGAAATGTCCCGAATTTATTATTATTAAAGAATATAATTTTAAAACTTTTTTTTTTATTGCGTACTAGGCAATCATTTGACCACGATCTCACCTGATGGAAAGCGATGATGTGGTCGAAGGTGAAGCACGCTTGCCTAGTAGATACATGGCTAGGGTACTTAAAATAAGCTACTGAAGAAGAATATAAAAAAGTGTCTGTCTGTTTGTGTGTCTGTATGTTTGTTCGAGCATCATGTAAAAAATACTGGACCGATTGCGATGCGGTTTTCACTGTTGGATAGCTTAGGGTTGGACTTAAAAACTGGGATACTTTGTTCTCGTATCTTAATCCGATGATTTGATGCTGAGCATTCGATAAAAAATCTATTTGATGGCTGAACTAATTTTAAAGAAATGTAGAATTTGGTCTTGGAATAACACGTATGGGCTACTTTTAAATGAAACAAACACGCGGACGATGCCGCGTTCAGAGCTAGTACAAAATATACTATATTTCTTGAGAATCGTTGAGCCGCCAAATAGTTTTTTTATCGATTTCTCGGCATTTAATCATTGGATTAAGATACTAAATATCCCAATTTCTAAGTCAAACCCTCAGCTATCCAACAGTGAAAACCACACGCAATCGGTAGAGTAGTTTTTACGTGATGCGCGAACAAACATACAGACAAACAGAAGGACACGATTTAAAAAAATGTTATATTCTTATTTAGTAGCCTATTTTAAGTACCAAAGACATTTTTTTTCTGTCTTTTTGGTTCTTACTGCTTTATAAACATAAAAAATATAAAAAAATTATGTATAGATAAAAAAATATAAAAAATGGTATTATGCAGTGGCCAAGTCATGGTAAAACTTAGAGAAACTTATCATAATTTAAATCCGTATACAACTTTTTGTGTTAACTGTTAACTGTTGAGGAGTTCCCTAGTCAGGACCCAACCCTGAGTGCAGCAACCATGTCATGGTAAAACTTAACCGGCTATCATAATAAAATGCGTACACAACATTTCGTGAATTCGCTGTTGACCGTTGAAGATTTCCTTTATCTGGAGCTACGAGTACTCCTGCATGTAGATTCATGCAGGCGTACCATAAACATACATGTCATCAGAACTGAACCAACGTGCAAATATTCAACTCTAATTGTGAAGTGGTTCTAACTCAGCTTGCAAGATTTGACCTCAACAAACAAACATACATAGTACATACATTGCAAGTTAAATAAAAGCTTCAAATAACAAAGCAAAGCTTTCCTGCACATTCCCACTAGTACCGTACAGTTCACAGTTTAATAATTTTGTATTCGAATTATCCCGAGAATAGAACCGTTCGACAACGCCAGAATTGAGGCTTTAAGGGAATTAATCAAGAGAAATCTTTTAGGGCACACTGTCAACGAGCTTTCGTATAAAGCGGAGAAAAGAACCAAAATATATCCGGCGTACAATTCGTTTGAGATAAAAGATCCAGCGGGACAAAGACTATTCAAGTCAGCATCTACTTAAATATCTATCTATATATATATATATATATATTTATATATATATAGATACATACATACAAAATACATGAATCCTAAAAACATTACACGCGTTTCTTTGGGCAGGTTAAAATAAGCTATAAAGCAAGAATATAACTTTTTTTAAATGGTGTCTGTCTGTTCACGCATCTCGTAAACTTTACTGGACCAATTGAAATGCGGTTTTCACTGTTGGATAATATTGGTATTGATTTAAAATCTGGTGTACTTTGTATCCCAATCCTATGAGTAGAAGCCGAGCAATAGATACACTTTTTGACGGCTGAACGAAATTTGGTATGTTGTACATTATAGGTAAGGTTTGGTCCTTGAATAACATATAGGATACTTCTTTCACAGAAACATGACCACGCAGTTTTTAAACTTTTTTGCAATATTTAAATGTTCGCGCTAACCTAAAAGTAACCTAAAACCGGTTTATAACGGTAAATTCCAAGCGTGTGGCTAAAAAAAGTAGTGCGAAACCGGTTTTATAACATGTAAATTTCAAGCATGTAACTAAAAAAAAGTACTGCAAAACCGGTTTTATAACATTTAAATTCCAAGCGTGTGGCTAAAAAAAGTAGTGCGAAACCGGTTTTATAACATTTAAATTTCAATCATGTAACTAAAAAGAAGTACTGCAAAACCGGTTTTATAACATTTAAATTCCAAGCGTGTGGTTAATAAAAGTATTACGAAACCGGTTTTATAACATTTAAATTTCAAGCATGTAACTAAAAAGAAGTACTGCAAAACCGGTTTTATAACATTTAAATTTCAAGCATGTAACTAAAAAGAAGTACTGCAAAACCGGTTTTATAACATTTAAATTTCAAGCGTGTGGCTAAAAAAAGTACTGCGAAACCGTTTTTAAAAAACGGTAAATTTCAATCGTGTGGTTACTGCCGCATTCATAATTTTATTGTCAACTAGCTGACATCTAATGACAACTAATGACCCGCGGCTTCGCACGCGTGCTCATTTCTCTAGGTTCAAACTACTCTATGTACTATTCCAAGACCTAAAATACCAATATACTTACATTTGATCAAAATCCCTTCAGCCGTCAAAAAGATTTCATTGTTTTTATACATATTTTTACTTCATTTATATATTTTTTTGCTTTGTAACGATGTCAAACCTGTTTCGTAATAATACTTATTAGATCTCTTAATTCTTTGCAATGAGGTCAAACCTCTTTCGTAATAATACTCATTAGATCTCTTAATTCTTTCATAATCCATTTCATTCCATTTGATAGTTTGTCATTATTAATTCTAATTTAAAAATAACCTGTCATTCCGATATTGATTTTGAGCAAACCGAATTTCACAAAAATAATATGTTATAAAATACCTAGTTAAGTTTATTACAACTGGAGATTTTAAATATATATGATAATACCTTCGTAATCCGCTGTTTATGATCACCTCCTCCTGTTCCTGTGCTCCTAATTGTTCCTGACATTTTGTGTTGTCCACTGAGGCTTGGTCCCTGGGCTGGTGGAACAAACACAAAGCCCTGGACCGCCTCGTGACAGCTTGACTAACATTGTTCATTGACGATTATGTGTGCGACAGTAAGTCACTTGACAATTGACTTGTTATATGTATTTTCAATGGCTACCCATCGTATCAAATCAATCTTCTTCTCCATACCTTGCTCCATACTTTCTTCTTTTAGTCAAAACCACACATCTGCAGACTATAATTGACCGAGCGAACGCGAAGCTCAAGCGAAGTGTCTCCGTTTCAGCTTGGACAAAAATGCTTTGGTATGTCCGACGGAAATCCGGCTGTTCTCCTCTACAGGTCGCATTCTCAACCGATTCTCGTGAAATTTTGTAAACAGGTTCGGTATATACATGATTATTTGTTGATTCAGTTTTTCAGAGTGGGGGAGCAATGGCGGTTGAAAACGTAAAAAGAAAATATATTCCAGCCATTATGCAAAGACAGACTTGCGAGGTCTACAGATCACAGAGACATGTAGGTATTCGTTAGTTGAAACCCAGCCAGAATAATAATATGCAGATCTGCGTAGTCACCAAGTTCTTTGTGAACACAATAATATATACGTTAAATTATTCAAAGAGAGGTTTTGAATAACAAATTACTTGTTTTTTTATTCTTATTTAGTATTGATACAGAGCATTATCACAGCTACAAGAGTTTAGGTACTTGTACAGAGCATTATCACAGCTACAAGAGTTTAGGTACTTGTACAGAGCATTACCACAGCTACAAGAGTTTAGGTACTTGTACAGAGCATTACCACAGCTACAAGAGTTTAGGTACTTGTACAGAGCATTATCACAGCTACAAGTGTTTAGGTACTTGTACACAGCATTATCACAGCTACAAGCGTTTAGGTACTTGTACAGAGCATTATCACAGCTACAAGAGTTTAGGTACTTGTACACAGCATTATCACAGCATTATCATTAACACAATAATATATACGTTAAATTATTCAAAGAGAGGTTTTGAATAACAAATTACTTGTTTTTTTATTCTTATTTAGTATTGATACAGAGCATTACCACAGCTACAAGAGTTTAGGTACTTGTACAGAGCATTACCACAGCTACAAGAGTTTAGGTACTTGTACAGAGCATTATCACAGCTACAAGAGTTTAGGTACTTGTACACAGCATTATCACAGCTACAAGAGTTTAGGTACTTGTACAGAGCATTATCACAGCTACAAGAGTTTAGGTACTTGTACACAGCATTATCACAGCTACAAGAGTTTAGGTACTTGTACAGAGCATTACCTCAGCTACAAGAGTTTAGGTACTTGTACAGAGCATTACCACAGCTACAAGAGTTTAGGTACTTGTACAGAGCATTATCACAGCTACAAGAGTTTAGGTACTTGTACACAGCATTATCACAGCTACAAGAGTTTAGGTACTTGTACAGAGCATTATCACAGCTACAAGAGTTTAGGTACTTGTTTCAAATTGTTTGTTTGTTTGTTTGTTTGTCGTTCGAGGTAGTGCTGGCCTCTGGTGTCAGAGTTTGTCAGGCTGCGTGAGGGACTCTGACATGGCTTAACGACTGCAATTAATCAATGGCGGCAGGCTTAGTGGCTAGAGGCCGTAGGTACGAAATCGAACGGTCGCGGGTTCGAATCCTGCAAGGTGCAATCATTTGTGTGATGAGCAGAAATGTTTGTTTCCGAGTCATGGATGTAAATTCGTATCTATGTATGTTTATCCGTTATCTAGCGCCCATATTACAGGGTATCCTACTTTGGGGCTAGGTAATTGGTGTGGAATTGTCCCGAATATATTATATATATTAATTCATCACGAAGCGACTGCATATAACTAAGAAAAGTCATTGGTGCAGACCCTAGGACCAAACCCGGTATCGTTGGATTCTAAGTTGCACTATTGAACCGTTGGGCAACCACCGCTCTGGATAAATAAACTATTTATTTTTTCGTTTCAATTAATAAACTCTTATCTCATTCAGGACAAACTACGAGTAAAACAAATCCCATAGAGATTCAGTTAATTTCGACGTAATTATGTTTCCAACTATATTTGTTATTTCATAAATAATAAAGTTATTTAATACTTTACTGTAGCAGCAAAATATTATTACCCGACTTTGGCGAAGCAAGGGAAGTTTAATGAGTTTAACAGTCTATTTATGTTTGTATGTGGATGTTTTACCCGTCTAAGGCGAAACAAAGGAAAAATGATGTGTTCAAACTATAAATTTGGTCCGATTCTGACAAGCGAGGTATCAATCGATTCGTCTTCATCTCAAGAGTATCATAGTCTATTTGTTATCCGACCGTAGTGGAGTTTTAGTTTTTGAACTTATTATTTAACACACACACCCACACACCAACCCACACCCACACACACACACACACACACACACACACACACACACACGCACGCACGCACGCACGCACGCACGCACGCACGCACGCACGCACGCACGCACGCACGCACGCACGCACGCACGCACGCACGCACTCACGCACGCACGCACGCACGCACGCACGCACGCACGCACGCACACACACACACACACACACACACACATCTACACCATTCTACATACCAATTTTCTACAAAATCTCGAAAATACCTCCCTCTATTATATTTCCCCGTACCTACTCGTACGTTATATTTTTTCGTTAAAACGAATTCAGCGATAAAAATAAAGAATTCAGCGTAACTGCGAAATATAAGACAATTCAAAACGTGGGTCTCGTACAGATTAGGGTTTAAGCTTAAGTTCTCACTTATTCCTAATTTATTGGCAATTGACCTTCCACAGAAAGGAAAAACGAAAAACTTCTGTCGTCCTAAAAATGTGGTGTCTCTTTTATAGCGAAATCGGTAAATAGAAATGTTTTTGCGTTTTTACCTATGAGTTGTTACTGACTACAACCGAAATATTTAGCAACAGAAAATTGACATAAAGTTAAGTAGATATACTTATGCCAATCAAATGGCCAAACCCTAAATAAATTAAATTCTACTTAGGAACTTATAAAGTTACTTATCAAAGACAAGAACATTTTTCGTTCAGTATCGTTCGTTCGTTCGTTCGTTCGTTCAACGCTTTTGCGTAGAAACCTTAACGTACATTTTGTTTTAGTTAAACCTTTTTAATTTACATGAGCATTACAACTGATGAGTTGAACCTGGATTTCTATGACAAAGCTTAGACACAGACATTTCTTTGAGTTAAAAGTAACCTGCGTATTATTCGAGGACCAAAAGTAGGTACCTATCAAATACAAAATACAAAATAGACAGTATTTTATCAATTGCGCGGCTTCTAAAATACACTAGATTTTTAGTCATACCCTAAGCTATCCAACATTATCGCAATCGGTCCAGTAGTTTTTACGTGGTGCGCCAACAAACAAACAAACAAACATACAGACAAACAGACAGACATGATTAAAAAAATGTTATATTCTCATTCAGTAGCTTCTTTTAAGTACCCTTGACCATATTTTTTTTTATTATCTTCTTTGTACAAACTTTTTCGTACTTATTGCCTTATAATAAGTATAGATATATACATACTAGGATATATATATACTAGGATACTCTTTGATCCAATCTATTTGTGGTACTTACATCCTAATTGGACAGCACGTTCTCTCTTTCTCACAGTTTTACGTGAAGATAGCCGCTCGTAGCGTTCTTTTCAAAACCACTCTGAGACCCCTGCCTCCCGGCCCCCGCACTCCGTGCGTCAAATCGGCCGTTTGCTCCTCGATACACTACTGTCCGTAAGGACTATATATGTACTGTGCTAACGCCGAATATTATGTGGGAAGCACGGTGCACACGAGCGTGTAAAATTATTTAAATATCGGATCGAACATATGGTCGAATGGTAATAATTATGGGAAAGTATAGGGACACTTTTCAAAGTTTTATGAAACTGTTTTGTTTATCCGTAAACAATAACTTGTCTCTGTGTATTTTATTATCATAAAAAGTGATAAAAAAATCGTTCTTCAAACTCAGTTTGTAACAGGATGTGATAAAATCCGATAAAAGGGACACAGATGGTAATTAGATATTAACTAAATACCTTTTAAAAAATAATTCCATTCCCTATTAAAAAAGTATGTTACACGGGTTGAGCCTAATGAATACCAAGTGCACTATACAAAAACAACGTTAGATTAAAATTCTTTCAACGTTTCATATATTCTTTACCGTCCGCCACGTAATATGCACGAAATGAAATATTCACCCGATAATATAAATTGCGCTTCGTGTAAAGGTATTAAGATTCTAAATTTCTTGATACCAAAGTAAATGTGTGACTGTCCTACAAGAATAGGCGTTACTAGATTCCGGAAAGTCCTACCGTTCATCTACCATAAAACCCGGCATTTCCGCTAAAAGTACGTTCGCATGCACCCGGCTGTAACCTAAAATCTGGATATTCCCGGTTATTTCGCTCATAAAATGTTGGGATGTTTTATGCATACCAAGCCAGGCTATAACCCTGATGGAAGGCGCTTTTACAGCAATTTTTAGGGTAAACCTATATCTAGATATCAGTATCTTTGGAATATTCTGTATGGTTGGAGTCCTAGTCTCTGGTAGTGGATAATTTTAGTGCTTTTTGAAGACGGTTTAGAGAGACTTTGTTGCTATTTACGAGTTAAGATTTTCGTTTAATGTTGGGGAGTTCGCTGACTTTGTAACCATAGTTACCACACATTCAATTGTCTTCATGCTACGATTTCCGGTATTTATTTTAGACACATCTAGGTCCAACCCTACCGATTCGTGGAAAACTAAATGAAAAAAAAAACAGGCCTAGTGCGAGTTGGACTTTCGCAACGAGGGTTCCGTACAAACTTAACTTTGCCGTTTTAAAACTGTTGTCCCGTTGGAATACATCGAAATAGGTCGCGGTCAGTTTACCAACTGCAGTTTTTTTTTGTGACGTTTTAGTTAAGAAATTTACTGTTTTCTGATGTTTCCCTTCACTTGTGCTATAAGACATTGCTTCTTGCCAACTTTCATGATTCTTGGTCAACGGGAAATACCCAGGTTTTAATTCCCTCGCGAGTGTCAAAATATACGGAAAAAACGGCCGTATCTTTTGATTGCTTGACTTAGAAGTTTGATATTTTCACAGTTCCAAGGGATTACAGCCGAACCAAGCTCAGTGCCGTGCATTAAGAGAGGCCTACGTCCAGCAGTGGGCAAGTATAGTATGATGATGATGATAATGGAGGAATGGCAGATCCGAGTTTGTGATATTCAAATTAAGTTGAAATCAACTTGATACCTCCACGCGTTCCTTAAAAAGGGGCTCTTGACAAACAGACAGACAGATGGACGGACAACGAAGTGATTATATAAGGGTTCCATCTTTCCTTTTGAAGTACGGAACCTTTAAAAGCGGTGTTTAAGCAGATCATACTGGAAACATTCTACAAACTAAGACTTTCACCTGTACCAAAGACATATAAACAATTCATTTAATTT
Organism: Alsophila aescularia; assembly: GCA_946251855.1. Taxonomy (NCBI): domain Eukaryota; kingdom Metazoa; phylum Arthropoda; class Insecta; order Lepidoptera; family Geometridae; genus Alsophila; species Alsophila aescularia. The sequence continues at coordinate 33,698,664 of OX276373.1, forward strand.
CAAGCCTTATCAAGTATTTAAAAACTTGCTATTGTCAGGATTTGAGGGTCAAGGATTTAACATTTCCATATTTGAAATAGGTACTCTCTTATTTATGCGACAACTCTGCAACTATCAATTATTTTATACGGAATTTGGTCTACATATGAAAAGTTTAATCGACAAACCTTCTAGAAGCCACAGGCTTTATGTAGAGCTTAATAACTGTATAAATAAAGCGAAGCATACAACTCAATATCATTACTACAATGACGTAATTAAGTTGCCCTAAATGAACTTGAGCAGCCTTGGACAGAGCCTTGGATGTCGAGACGGTTAAAGGCGTAGGCAGACTGGATAACGAGATTTTGAGAATGTGTCGTGAGCGGCTTTTAAATTGCTGTGACGAAAATGCCGAAAATGAGTTACATGATAACTCAGATCATGATAAAACCTTGCAGAAAATGTGAGACGTCCTTACGACAATTCCACGAAGATATAGTAACGCGATGCGTTACGTATCTGAATGGTCATAGCGAATAAGAGCTGTCGTTGGGCGAATGGCTAGGCCCTGGTATTGCTAGGTTGAGTGACGATCTGCGAAAAGCGGCCGGCAGAAAATCGATGTAGAGAGCTGAAGATAGAGCTCAGTGGCATGCAATAGGAGATGCCGTCTAGCAGTGGACAGATATAGGCTGATTATGGTTTAAACGCATCTTGGTGGGTTTGTAGCGGTAGTTACGCGAGGCCTATTCAGTAAGATTCAGCTTGGGAAGTACCTTTTCCATATATTCAACCGCCAAGGTATCTCAATCATAGATACAATACGTGTACGTATAATCTCAATCCGATGATTTGAATCAATGATGTGATCAATCGAAAAAAACTATTTCAAGGATGAATAAAAATTTGATGAAATGTAGTATATTGTACTGTATAGACACTTTTGGTACTGGAATAACACATAGGTTCCTTTTTCCCACTTAAATTACCACGCGGGCAATGCTGCGGCACAGGTAGTTTTTACTACAACCGCAACGTTTATATTCGTGGTAGAAACCAATGTCTGCCTCTGTGTAAAGCGCTGCGCATTGTTAAATTATGCATCTAAGTTCTGGAAGACGTTGCAATTATTTTTATAGGCTTACGAAAGACCTGCTCACCTTGTGGGCAGGACCTCCTCAACTTTTTAGTCAACTTGGTTGACTAAAAATAATTTGGTCAAACGTCACGTATTTACGAAGTCCTGGTCATTTCAGTATTAATTTTTAATGAATACCCAAGTCTGTAACCACATATACCTCAATAGCTTTACAAATACTCGTCTAGACTTCGTGCAGGCACTTCTAAAGTGGATGATAGACGGACAAACAAGATCGCGGTTTTTAAGTATGCCGAACTAACTCTGCTCGCGTTGCTGACACAAGAATAGTTCATTACTGGTTCTGTGATGTTATTGGGATTTAAAATAAACGCTTAACTTTTCGTAGTGGGAACTCAAGAACGAGAAATACACGCCCTCCTGCTCCTACTAAAATAGTAGAAATGAGGCAATAGCATGTCCTCATGCTCTCTGCATTAAGAGTGGTAAGAGGACGAGGAAACACCCCAAAATTTGAACTGGTTGAATAGCTGACGAACTCTCTCGGCGGTTTTTAGTACATAGACTAAGGACGGAAAAGATCGCAGAGACATAAATACGTGTACCTTCTCTTAAGTCTGTAACCCACTTTAGGCCTTCAAGTTGCTGAATCATGAATTTAATTTCACGTTCCAATGAGGAACGCCTTGATGTAGATTACTCAATTGAGGAATGTTTCTGGAATATTTTCTTCTATACACCGTTAGGTAAGATGAATAATTTTTCTCAGCCATTGAACTAGAGTAAGACGTAGACGTGCCCATTCGAAGTTCTTTTGTGTTGCGGAATATTGAAATTCAGTAGCTATCTCATTTAGTAAAATAAGATCTGATATTAAATATACTTATCCCGAAAGTTTACGAGATATTATGGACAGATCTTTGCGGAATTCAAAAGCAATCCTTATTTTCAACGTATCTATTATTTTTTTGCTGTATTTTGTTTGTGTTGAATTTTTACTAGCCTGTTTTGACCTACTGCTGGGCAAAGACCTCTATTCCCTTTTTCCCATTTTTTTGGTCTATTGCATTAGTTCGCCATTCCATCTAGTACCCGCCAAGGCGATCTATCCACCGGTCTTTTAGGTTCACGCTGTGCAGGAAACATTATGTGGTTGCTTAAGCATAGCTCTTCTGACATACGGCATAACCAGCCCGGTTTAGCTTTTTCTGAGTATTTTAGTTAATTTTCACTAATTGTAACCGCGTCAACCTCAATAGTAAATTTTTGACAAAAAAAAATACTTCTACTACCGGGTCGTTCAGCTCAGCCCACGAAAAGAGAGCACGCACTCTCTTAGCGCCATAAACCGTAAGCATAAAACCACTTACCTTCTGGAAACTGTTCATAAATGGTGGCCGAAGCATCCAGCAGGAAAGTTTCGAACACCTCTGTGTTATGTTTCATGCAAAGAAAATTGTAAGCGATGTAACAAACTAAGTTACAACTTGTTAATGCTATTGCGAGCGATACAACGCGAACAAAACCTGAGGTTCTTTGGCTGCTACAGTACAAAGCATTGGTTGGAAAGGCTGGTCACTGTTAAAGATAATTATTAAATGGTATTAAGTAATTATTTACCCCCTTACTTATAAAAAGTTATGCAAATGTGTATGCAGTATTACTAATCATTGCATAACCATTGCATTTGTACTGCGCAGTATTAGTAATAATTGCATAACCATTGCATAACTTTTTTAAAGTAAGAGGGTAAATGATACAATATTGTACTGCGCAGTATTACTAATCATTACTTAATCATTGCATGACTTAGTAAGGGGGCTAGTTAATTAATTGATACTGTTCTTGTCACATCGCTTACATTAGGTGTTATTGATTAGTAAAACTTGCTTGATGAATAAAACTAAAATAAAAGCATAATGGTTAGACAATTAATAATGCCTTCTTTTATTAATACTATATAATTAATTGAATTCCTCCATATTTAGGTTTTGCTTTCTACGTTTACCATAATTTATATTTTTTACAGACAGTAAAAATATAAATTATGGTAAACATTAAGTTCATTCGAATTTACTTAACTGCCTATAAAAAATAGGAAATTGATACATGCAGGTAAAATGAAATATATTTATTTTTCAAGATCTATGTAAGCATCTCTACAAGAGGGTCTTCTAAGTGGGCAACTTCTAGTAAATATAAGTAATAGATAAATATTTTACCCATCTTTCGTTGAATATATTTTTCCCATGGCAATAATATATTTTGTATTTAATCTACAATTTAATTCAAATTACTCTTTTTTATTTAACGTATGAGAAATGCCATCGAACATATTGGACTCTATATTTTTCGCACTCTACATAAATAAGTTTGTTTAAAATTTAGTACCATATCGCAGTTACGTAGAAGTAAGTATATCACAGGCACATAATAATATTGTACAGACACAGGTTTGATTAAATACTGTGAGATAGTACTAAACATTTTAATAATACCCAAGTACATAGCGTTGATTTGGAGTATAACTTACAGTTATAATTTAAAAGATAAGCTTCCATCATGCAAGGAAAAAACTCGTTAGTAATTTCTCGACTAAATAAATTACTTAACATACTTTTGCCTTAACTTTATCACATTATCCAACTGAAGTATGGAGGTCAGTAGATTACATAGGAGTCAAGTTTACACGACAAAAAAACGGGTCTACTCGCGGTCAAGTTTAGCCTAGCCTCGACGTTTCGATCAAGGTATAGTGACTAGAAAATTTGGGTATCAGCGCCGTGATTGCCGCGCGTTTTCAACTACTCACCTTCAACCACATTGTCATTTAAGAGGATGTCGTGTGAATTTCGCACCATTTGATTTTGCGTCAAGCAAAGTTAAACTTTAAGTCGTTCGGATTTTGGTGTAAAATGGCACGCATTAATGCTAGGCGGTTACGTCGACAAGAAAAACAAAAAAAACGTTTATTTTTGGGTTTGCAACCATACTACAACTTGAATTCAGATTGTAGTTTATATATTAATGTTTTTTTTTGAGTGGAAGTTTGAGATAAAATTCTACATTTAAGTATAAAAATTTACTGAAACGCCAGATAATTTTATTAATTAATTCTTATGTTTGCCTAATTTTAGTTTGTAGTTTTGTTTATTTATGTTTATTTTTTTTATTACGTACTAGGCAATCGTTTGACCACGATCTCACCTGATGGAAAGCGATGATGTGGTCGAAGGTGTAGCACGCTTGCCTAGTAGATACCTATTCACTCTTGACTAGAACACACCGGGTTATAATTTACCGGAAACACTGACGAGGGCAGGGCATTCCACTCCTTTGCAGTTACTTGGTTATGTACCCATAAACAAGTTTTGAATTTGAAGCATGTTTGTTCATTGTAAACACATTTACTGTGATAGTAAATTATTGAAGTATTATTGTTGAAATCCTTACCGTTTTTAGCATCCTACACACGACCGAGTCTTAACATGGTTAGATGACAGTAAAAAAATCTAGCCTATAGGGAAAAAATAGGGTTGATAAATCAAAATGAACTACATAAAGCCATTTAGTATACTGACCTCCAAAATTCAATTATTTTTCTACAAGCTGAATAAAATTGCTATGTAAGTTTAGTATTCATTCACTAAAAATAATTTAACAAGTACATGCATTGCACTAATGTGTATCAATATCTAATTAAAAAAAGGAAACGACTTAGGCAAAAGGTTTTTCATTAAGAGCGCTCGAACTTTTAAATAAAATAAAATAAATAGTTTAAGAATCCGGCGGAGGATGAATTTTTCATACAAACGTAATACCAATGTTATGATAATTTTCGGATTTCGATTGTGTTTATCTATGTTCCCAACTGTATTTTCTTTTCAAAATACTTACCTGAACTGAAATGTAAGCTAATTGTATGCGGAGATGTGACTTATCTAAGATATAAGTATCTGAAATACAGATACAAGATACAAAATACGTATTTCCATCTTATACCTAACATACTTTTTTATAAATGCATTTTGTATCTTGTATTTAGATACCATTCGGTTGGTATCTTGTACTTCGTAAATACTATGTTTGCTAAAATACTTTTAATAATAATTACCTATGAATTGCATAAGCAAAAGCAAATAACCATCTTGTGACATTTGATTAAACATAAACATTAGTCTGGGGTCATAGATGGCGAGTCGCCATCTATGACCCCAGACTAATGTTTCATAATTCATTTAATAAACTTAAACTCCAACTCCAACTTAACTTTTCTTTCAAAAAGTATTTTATCTTTAAAAAGTATTCATAAGATACGTATCTTGTATCTAGGATTTCAGATACCGTTCCATAAGGTATCTTGTATTTGGTATCTGAAATACTTTTAATAGTATCTTGTAGTTTGTATTCCAGATACTTTGTATAGTGTATCTTGTACATCTCTGATTGTTTGTTTGTCGTTATAATATGCAAAATGGAATGTTCACTTTAGGTAAGTATTTTGAAAACTAAATACTGTTGGGAACGTAGATAAACACTATCCGAATCCGAATAATATCATAACTCTGTGTAAATATGCTCCAATTACAAATGATTTTGTTATTACGTTTGTATGGTAAATTCATCCTCCACGGGACCCTTAAGTGATATTACTACAATCGTTTTTTGATTTGAATATGCATTCAATGACATAATGTATGGAATATAATTTCGGGCAAATGGCCACCGCGCCTCTTCTGTAGGTGGTGCTTACTAGTGGACCAATTTCAGCTGACCATCCTCGCATAAATGAAGCCCAATTTCATGAAGATCGCTAGTTATGTCGGCCTTCAGGACGGCTATCGACTGTGGTTTGTCTGCATAGACCAAAGATTTCACGTACCCCTGCAGAAAATAGTCGAGCAATGTTATGTTACAAGATCTCGGTGGCCAGTGAATGTCGCCGACACTCGAGATAACGAAGCCCTCGATTTTAGTCGTTCCAAATCCGGCAATTTTGCTTGTGAACGAAGCCACTTAACCAGAAATTAGCCTCATCAATGAAGACCATAAATTGAACGCAGCGCACGGAATGTTAAGCGAACAGTGCACTGTTTTTATAATACATTTTAACAATTTCAACGCGTGTTTGAATCGTGTAGCATAGTTAAATGTCAAAACTAAATAAGTATTCCTGGCAAATTTTACAGTTTTAGCTTAACCAACATGGCCGCACTACACTGTCAAAGTTCGAGCGCACCTATTGAAACCCCTTTACTTAAAACTTTGTTATTCTTCAATTAAAAACCACCGCCCTTTCAATTAATTGTTTAAATTGTTAACTTTCGAGAAAATTCCGGCGCGGCCAGTTAAACCATTTTTAAACTTTTTTAGCTATAAATGTAGTCAAATATAAGTAAAATGACTATTCATACCCCCAAGCAGTTCTGGTTCTCCAAGATTGACGTAAAACAGCATGTCTTTCTCGTAGCTGTCCTCTTCTATAATGTGAAGGGGGATGAACTTTCTGTAACAAAGAAAAAGCTTTCATCAGTAAAAAGCAATCGTTGACGAAAAAATAACTACTTTTCAAGATAATATTTTTTGTATTCGATTAAGCAGAATGTCAACAGAAGGTTAACAAATTATTTAAAAATACATATTAGAAATTTTGTACGCTGCTGTAGCTTCACCTCGCGGCTTTGCGCGCGTGTCTTTATCAGGAGCACTATTTCATTCTCAAATTTAATCAAGATCGGTTCAGGCGTAGGTAACAAACCGACAGAGAGACTTTCTTTCTCATTTATATTAATAGCGTCATTTCTATTTACATCGTAATAGACGCAAAAAAAAGACGTTACATTAACTCGTTTATAAAATTAGAATCACTGAACCCACACAAATACCACAAGAGAATAAAAACGAGGTACAAAAGGTACTAAAATCTGTACAAATAAAAAGTACTCTTTACTGCTCTCGTGCAAATATAAAACAAAGATAAAAGTGCCATTTTATTTCAGTGACACTTTTGCGCTTCAATTTTTTAAGCTGACAGCGCTGTCTGACGACTATTTAAATTGCATTCTCGCCAGGGGAGTTTTTCTCGTTCACCTGCAAATTCATAGATCTAGTTAAAAAATAGAAGAAGGTGAGAAGATATGGCACTTTTTAAAATCACGTATACTAAAACTGGAATGATAAAAGTACAGGCAAACACAACACAACCAAACATCTACATTCCCACCGTCGAGCTTCATGTGCATCAAAAACAAAGGTCATGGCATACGCAGCTGTAGCGCAAATGAGATTTACTGTTAACAAGTGCTAACACCATTCCGGTTGTGACTAATGTCAAGTGTGCGATGCACCTAATTTATGCGGTCCACGCTTGAGCAGCTAGTACCTAATCTGCCCACGTTTAATTAGATCTATGTGCAAATTAGATGTTACAAACCTTGTTATAAAATACAGTTTAATTAAGTATTACCACGGTGCAGTGACGTACAAAAAAGAAACTGTATGTACAAAGGATCTATGCATATTCTACAAGTATGTACTACGTACCAGTAGTTACCTATTAAAACCCTTGGTATGGCAACTCCAGATTTATTTGTAGGTGTTTTTTTATAAAACATTGCCGTAATCATATTTTGATTATAGGATCTTCCTCGTTAATGAAACAGATCAGCGAAAAAACTACAGCCTCGCATTTATAGTATAGGCAAAATAGCAATTAGTTTAGGTAATGTACATGAGGTAGGTACTTATTATTCAAGATGTCTTAGACTCAACATAACAAACGATCATTTTATGAATGAAACAATAATTGACCGCTGTAAACAAGACGGGCGATGGGAAATCAAATGATCAAAAGTGAGCCGGCGTGGTAATTTTTCTGGGATATAATGATCCTATGTGTTATTACAAAAGCAAAACTAAAAACCAGTAAACCAAATTTAATTATACTTCGTTCAGAAGTCAAACAGTTTTTATCCATTTCTCGGCTTCTACTTATCTGATTGATATTCAAAGTACATTAAATTTTATATCGAAATATTTCATACGTGATACGCGAGCAGACAGAGAGTTAGACAGAAAAACAGACAGACAGATACCAATTAAAATATTGTTTTTAAGTAAACAAGACCTTTTTTTTTTAATTATCTTCAGTGTACATACTTTTTGTTACTTATTGCTTTATTATAAGTATATATATAGATACAATAATAATAAAATATTTATATACTTTTTTGCAATAAGTACTCGCATACCTTGTAACTGTAAAAACCTGTTTAAAAACTATTTGAAGGCTGAACGAATTTTGAAAAAATGTACTGTGACGATGTGAAACCTCTTTCATAAATTCTTAATTCTTTCATAATCATACCCATTTGATAGTTTGTCATTGTTAATTCTATATTCAAATAACCTGTAATTCCTAGATGTCAGTCATGCATTGGCCCAACTCTATGGTGAGGAATTGCGATTTTGTAAAACAGATTTCGTAATAATTTAATAATAATTGTGCACCTGCATATATAGTACTATAGTATGTTTCTATTATTACCTCACGCCGATTTCTGATGGTGAAATTACTTTAATTGGAAATATCATAGTACCAAAACTGTGGGTTCGAAGAAGTGTCCTCAAAGTTATGTCAGCTGTGAGCCTATTATCTTCCTTATGAGATAAATCTACTACCCATGGCCAAATGGATGGCTCGCACTATGAAGTTTCCTCTACACCTGTACTTTTATGATATCCACAGAGGTTCCAGGGAACAAACCCTAGGACCGCCTCGTGACAGTACATTATAGGTATTTTTGGTCCTGGAATAACACATATGGGCATACTTTTAAATGAAATGACCACGCGGACAAAGCCGCGGGCACAGCTAGTCTAGTAATACGTAAAACACTATGGATATACCGTGAAGGTTAAAAAAAATACGGAGTCTACACCGCCAAACAAACGAGTGAAACATGACAAATAGCGGCTGCGTATTTGTGCGTGAGTGGATAATTTGTGGTTGATTCACAATTAAATCACAAAAGAATGCACTGTTTTGGATTTTCCATGAGAACTTCACAGAATTAACACGACTAAAGGTCTCTTGCTGCGATGTGGCGGCCGATCGGCATAACATGGTACGAGTAAAATTAGTGGTGCGTGAGAATTGTGCGCAAACCGGTGCGGCATATCTTGGGTGCTCCACTTTCGATGTAGGCTTTGTTTCAGAATGTGCTATTAAGTACCTCGTTGTTATCCATGACACAAATTATGTGAAAGATAAAGCTTTCGGTTATCTTACATCGCGTTTCACAACCATTTTTAACCTCCATATACTTAGTCGTAAGATACTCGGACAGCGGAATGGCAACGCCGCATTCGTACGGAACATCAGCTGTTTCTATTTTTTTAAATTCATTTTCTGTATTCATATATTAAATTTATAAAAACCTGTGAAAAGTGCAAATGCAATAAAAAAAATTTTTTTTTGGGAATGAAATTGCAAAAATACATAAAGCGCAAAAATAATTAACTTCTTTATTTTTTAATTGCTTTGTCATCGGTGAGCTACCCTGAAAGTTTTAGCCGGAAAGTGTTCGAAATTTGAATTGCAAGATTCCAGGACAGAACAAAATACATAGATACATACATACACAGATGAAGTTAAGTGAAGTGAAGTTAAATAAAAGCTTTTAAAATAGTAGAAACTTTGTTACGGTTAAGCCTATTCAGTGATTGAGAAACGCAAGTACGTGTTTATACCAATGTAATTTTTTATATATAACATCATTGGTTTATATAGCAGTTTGGTTCATATTACCTTAACGGGTTACCCGACTACGGTCAGGTAAAAATAGCCTATGACCCCCTTGCGATGAAGACGAATCGATTGATACCTCGCTTGTCAAAATCGGACCAATAGGGGCGAGGCTATGCTTGAACATCCACATATATACATACATACATACATACAAAGACTGTTAAACTCATAACCCTGCCCTTGCTTCGCCGTAGTCGGGTAAAAACGGAAATTACTCACGTATACGTTGGAATAATTCTTCTGCTATATACGTTACTACCGTTTTTGTAAATTAAACTGTAATTTAATGCCAGTTTCATCGATCATGTTTAATTCAATTATATTAAAGGGTTTTATTTAACTTGCAATGTTTGTAGGTATGTATGTATGTGTTTGTTTAGGTCAAATCTTGGAAGCTGAATTAGAACCACTTACTCTTACCCTACGTAGTTGAATATTTACTATTTATTTTACGATAAGCAAGTGTTCGCGTCGCGGTTTATGTCAGAAGATATCTGCAGATGTCGTTAGTATCGTGTGTCGTGACAATTCTGAATTTTTACAAAACCAAAAGCGGGTAGTTGGAGACAACGCTTGCCCTTCTCGACGCTGACACCCGCTACTTCAGTCTTCTCGTGACCACGATCAATGCAACTTGATCGAAACGTCGAGGTAAATAAATATTAAGTTTTCAGCGCGATTAAGTCCCGTTTAAATATTTAACTATGTGCGAATCGCGAAAGTTTAAAAGTTATGTTGGTCACCTTGGTTCTCCGTCGGATATCTTAATAACGAATCTTGTCCTTCAGAGAAACTCCAAGCATAGCTCTCTCCGTAGCTCGCTGAGCGACCTTAAATGACACTAGATAATAAATATTAAAATACATGTTTTATGTCAAGGTTCGGATTAAGTTGCATTTACCAAGGTCACGTAAACACTGGAGAATAGGTAAGCGTTGTGAACAAAAAATACACCGTCTTTTATAGTCGCGATTAACTACATTTTATCGCCTTAAATATAATGTTCTTATTACAGGCGCCATTTCATATACCAATTAGTCTCAAACGTGATCTCCGACAAAGAGATACTAGCGTCCTACCAGCCCCTAGCGCCCCCTAACGACTGCCTCGTTTTCGATCCCTAATGATCAGAAAATAAGAGTATTAATATAAGAGATATTAATTCTTTTACCTTTAGGGACTCTCAGTTAAATTGGAGATGGAAATTAAGGGGCTTGTGTTCGTTTGAGGTAAAAAATCTGTAACTTCTATGCCATTCCTGAGGTATTCTATTGATTGGAATCTCTGCTGTTCTGTCTCCCTCAAATATATTTAAAAAAAATAAGATACTTTTCTGCGTTATTAAGAAAACATGCATATGAAAAGCACTTTGTAAACGACTCTCATTATTACCAGAAAATGTTTAATAGTCGCTGGCAATGTTAAAATGTGATGACAGCCAACGATATTACATATATTATGTGAAAGTTCACAGAATAAACCTCAATATGTAATAATATGGACCAGTGTGGGAAGATGCCCAATTTCGTACACAACTTTTAATTCTATTGTAGTAATTCCAGAGAGATGGACGCTCAGTCTCAATCTGAGCTTGGGTTTGAGTAGATTTAAGCGGATATTTCCATGGCGATCTTCACTCAAATGTAGGCTTTTAATACAAGATTCAGAGAAAGCGTCGTGTTAAAATGCAGGCTAGCATAATAAAAAAAAACAAGCTTTAGATTATTGATAAGAAGATGGAATAAAAGATGCAGTCGGAGGCATGAGGAGAACAGGTCGTAGCTGATCCCATCAAAGGTATTATTTCAAAATCAAGATTTTTAAAGCTTGTTTGCCACTTTTTTGTTTTGTTCGCGGTCGTGTTTTTTGTTTTATTTTATTTATTTATTTTAATTTAATTTTTTTTAATTTTTCTTATATATTTTTCGAATGGTCTTTTAAAGATCTTCATTTTGATATCTCACTCGATAGGTTTTGATTGTTATTGTTCCATATTAGTTACCTTGACACTTCATAATTATATCCTATGTTACTCTCGCGATTAAGACGAATCCAATGATACATCATTTAAAAAAATCCATCAAGCCGTTTAGACAGTAGGACGTACCAAAGGAACATAAATACATACAGCCCACAGACATAACCTTCCGCAATGAGGTTAAAACTACAAGACTGTTGGTGCGTTTTATTGATAGCTTCATTCCATCTCAAAAGGAAGTTTCCTCCGTCTCGCTGTGACTTTTAATTAGTTACAGAAATATTCGGAATATAACGTACGAGGTAAAATATATCTCAGAAGGAGTCCACGGACCAACTGATCGATGCTTTACGAGTTGGCGCCTCGCGGGCACTAGCTGGGCTGCATCGGTAATGATATATCGATTTTACCACAAACAAAACGCGGCGATTCTATTTTAGAAACGTCCTTCGGCTTAACATTAGTAAGGAAGTAGTTAACCACTTCGTGGAACAGTAAGGCGAGGCGCTGCAGCATTAGATAAGGTTTTTGTTTCTAGGGTCAAGGTTGTAGAACTAGTTGATTTGAATATAACGGTACAGAAAAAAGGAAAATGTGTAGGTACTAAAGGGAAATGTGTATTGTCATGTATTTGTCTCAAATAAAAAGCGTTCTGTTTTTAAATTATATATTGATCTAAAATTTGGTACGCATCTGTAATTCTGATGAAAATACAATTGAATGTATTCAGTGTCATTTTAAATCTATGATGGCCGCCGTCACAAAAAGGCGGATTGCATATTTTTTCACAACCTCCTCAATATGGGTATTAAATGATAGGTCTTGTCTAATAGAATACAGTACACTATCACCGATAAGAAAAAAAATACAAATCCAATATGGCCGCCAACAAAATGAAACATTTTTTTTCACAACCCCCTCAATATGCTAATAAAATGAAAGGGCTTGACAATTAGGACACAGTACACTTTAGTAATATAAAATTATAAAACAAAAAATTTGAAAATAATATGTTTTTATTTTTATTTTAAATGGTTATAATGTAAAGAAACTTAGGAATGATGCAGATAATGTACTATAAGCTAAATAATAAAATCGTGGGGCGTAGCGTAACCAGAGTAAAATAAATTCGATGCGCGCCATGATTTTATTTTATTTTTTAGCTCTTAGTACATTATTTTTTACAATAAAACCGTTTTACAAATATATTTTTAATCGACTTCAGTAAAGGAAACGGTTATATTGTTCAGCGTTGTATGGTTATTGGTATGTTTTTTTTTGTTTTCGTCATGGAATAGAATTCGGGGAATGTGCTTTGGTATGTAATTACCTTAAAATGACAAGCAATATGTAGATTCCAAAGAGTGAAGGATTGTTCTTGTGGTATCTAAGATTCCAAAATGCAGGGGCATGTGGTAACAACGAACCCGCATTGTACAGCGTTGTCTGGTTATTGACACTTTATCAAAAGACTTTCTTGTTTGTCTGTCTATCTGTCTGTCGTTACGGGTGAAATCTTGCAACTCAAATTTCGAGCACTTTCCGATTAGCTATCCGGCTGAAATTGTCAGGTTAGCTCACAAATCGATGACAATGCGTTACAAAAAAAGAGTGGTTTTTATATTAGGGCAGTGCTACAGTCATTACAGCGGTGCCAGATTGATAACCGGTACATCGAAGTGTTTGTACAGCAAGGCCACCATGACAGTCCGTCTTCAGGATCAGAGCACGAATTCTATCCACGAGCAAAAAGGGGTGAGACATGGAGACGTTATTTCTCCGAAACTGTTCACCTCTGCACTGGAAGATATATTCAAGCTTATGAACTGGAACGGATATGGTGTTAACATCAATGGCGAATACATCACTCACCTTCGATTTGCTGATGATATAGTCATCATGGCAGAAACCCTGGAAGACCTAAGCACAATGCTCAGTAACCTCAATATTGTTTCCCAACAGGTGGGTCTTAAAATGAACATGGGCAAGACGAACATCATGTCAAATGCCCATGTCGTACCCATGCTGGTTTATGTTGGGAACGATATTATCGAAGCTGTTGATCACTATGTCTTCTTAGGTCAGACGATCTAACTGGGTACGAGTAGATCCAATTTCGACAAAGAGGTCAACCAACGAATCCAACTCGGATTCGCTGAGCCTCAAGATGAAAGTTTATAATCAGTGCGTGTTGCCAGTGATAACATACGGCACTGAGACGTGGTCGCTAACTATTGGTCTCATACACAAGCTCAGAGTTGCGCAGCGTGCAATGGAGAGAGCAATGCTCGCTCAGTATTTCACTACGTGATAGAATCAGAAATGAGGAAATCCGTAGAAGAACGAAGGTTACCGACATAGCTCTCAGAGTTTGCAAGTTGAAGTGGCAATGGGCAGGACACATAGTTCGCAGAACCGACAACCGCTGGGGAATAAAGGTTCTCGAATGGCGACCACAAACAAGCAAGCGAAGTGTGGGGAGACCCCCCCACACGATGGACCGACGACATTGTAGAAGTCGGTGGATGGAGGTGACACAAGATCGCTCGTCATAGCACTCTTTGGGGGAGGCCTATGTTCAGCAGTGGACTTCTACAGGCTGACATGATGAAAGCAAGAAGGTTTAAAAAAGATTCCTACACCGATAAACAAACGAGTGAAGCATGGCGGCTGCGTATGTGTGCGTGAGTTGATAATTTGTGGTGTTTTACGGTTGATAAACAATTTAATCACAAAAAATTGCATTGTTTTTTATTTTCGTGGGAAATTGACCGAATTAACACAACTGACAAGGTCGAGATCTTGCTGCGATGTGGCAACCGATCGGCATATCTTGGGTGCTTCACTTTTTCCGTCTTTTTAAACCTTCTTGAATGAAGTTATTACATAGACAACTGCATATTACTCCGTACTCTAGACAAGCTCTTGACAAACTTCGCAATGAGAGCATTTGATTAGCGCCATTTTGGCACTGACAGTAGTAGTTTGGCAGTAGTGAGCGTCTACGGAACTAAAGGTGATGCTCTATTATTTATTCTGTGACTAATATCCATGGAACTTTTGAAAATTGAAAACAATAGCAATTTAAGTTCCGTGGACGCTTTGAATCAGCACAAACGAAAGTATGGCACAGTGAGATCAGTGGGTCATTATAATCTTAATATCACACACACATTACTATTGCTGCACACAGACCCTCAAACCATAGACAAAATATTACTAACAAACTTAAACTACCCCCACATATTAACTATTCACAGCGCTGGTACGCCGCCAAGACTTACATATTTCTGTCGCTTGTTCTAACTCATTTGAATAAGGTGATTTGGTAGCCAACCTAATACATTTGGGATGGGTTTGTGAGGAGGTTTCGGGATGAGTAGCTTGTTCTAACTCATTTGAATAAGGTGATTTGGTAGCCAACCTAATACATTTGGGATGGGTTTGTGAGGAGGTTTCGGAATGAGTAGCTTGTTCTAACTCATTTGAATAAGGTGATTTGGTAGCCAACCTAATACATTTGGGATGGGTTTGTGAGGAGGTTTCGGGATGAGTAGCTTGTTCTAACTCATTTGAATAAGGTGATTTGGTAGCCAACCTAATACATTTGGGATGGGTTTGTGAGGAGGTTTCGGGATGAGTAGCTTGTTCTAACTCATTTGAATAAGGTGATTTGGTAGCCAACCTAATACATTTGGGATGGGTTTGTGAGGAGGTTTTGGGATGAGTAGCTTGTTCTAACTCATTTGAATAAGGTGATTTGGTAGCCAACCTAATACATTTGGGATGGGTTTGTGAGGAGGTTTCGGGATGAGTAGCTTGTTCTAACTCATTTGAATAAATTGATTTGGTAGCCAACCTAATACATTTGGGATGGGTTTGTGAGGAGGTTTCAGGATGAGTAGCTTGTTTCTAACTTATTTGAATAAGGTGATTTGGTAGCCAACCTAATACATTTGGAATGGGTTTGTGAGGAGGTTTCGGGATGAGTAGCTTGTTCTAACTCATTTGAATAAGGTGATTTGGTAGCCAACCTAATACATTTGGGATGGGTTTGTGAGGAGGTTCCGGGATGAGTAGCTTGTTCTAACTCATTTGAATAAGGTGATTTGGTAGCCAACCTAATACATTTGGGATGGGTTTGTGAGGAGGTTTCGGGATGAGTAGCTTGTTCTAACTCATTTGAATAAGTTGATTTGGTAGCCAACCTAATACATTTGGGATGGGTTTGTGAGGAGGTTTCAGGTTGAGTAGCTTGTTTCTAACTTATTTGAATAAGGTGATTTGGTAGCCAACCTAATACATTTGGGATGGGTTTGTGAGGAGGTTTCGGAATGAGTAGCTTGTTCTAACTCATTTGAATAAGGTGATTTGGTAGCCAACCTAATACATTTGGGATGGGTTTGTGAGGAGGTTTCGGGATGAGTAGCTTGTTTTAACTCATTTGAATAAGGTGATTTGGTAGCCAACCTAATACATTTGGGATGGGTTTGTGAGGAGGTTTCGGGATGAGTAGCTTGTTCTAACTCATTTGAATAAGTTGATTTGGTAGCCAACCTTATACATTTGGGATGGGTTTGTGAGGAGGTTTCAGGATGAGTAGCTTGTTTCTAACTTATTTGAATAAGGTGATTTGGTAGCCAACCTAATACATTTGGGATGGGTTTGTGAGGAGGTTTCGGAATGAGTAGCTTGTTCTAACTCATTTGAATAAGGTGATTTGGTAGCCAACCTAATACATTTGGGATGGGTTTGTGAGGAGGTTTCGGAATGAGTAGCTTGTTCTAACTCATTTGAATAAGGTGATTTGGTAGCCAACCTAATACATTTGGGATGGGTTTGTGAGGAGGTTTCGGGATGAGTAGCTTGTTCTAACTCATTTGAATAAGGTGATTTGGTAGCCAACCTAATAAATTTGGGATGAGTTTGTGAAGAGGTTTCAGGATAG
This sequence comes from Alsophila aescularia, assembly GCA_946251855.1. Classification (NCBI taxonomy): domain Eukaryota; kingdom Metazoa; phylum Arthropoda; class Insecta; order Lepidoptera; family Geometridae; genus Alsophila; species Alsophila aescularia. Next base: position 33,715,480 of record OX276373.1, read on the forward strand.
GCAGATGGGCAAGAAACCTGTATCTCACTTGTAGTATTCTGCCATAGCTGTGTTTGGTTACATCAAAGGAGTTTAGAACGTACCATTTAAGAAATAGTATTCAATCTTCTGTAGACTAGACTGTACTATTCTTGATAGCTACACTTAGACATGAAAATTACACAAAGATAATTATTTGGACCAAACATCTCAAACAGAATTACAAAAAAAATGATGAAAATATGGAACCAAATGTAGGTGTGCCCTTCCAATCTAAAAAAAACATCCAATTCTGTTAAAAAATCCTGACAACATAAACATACTTACCTACCAAGTCAATTATTACGAACCGCCTCCGTTTGGATTTCGTGATTGTTTATTATTTGAAAGGATAGACTTCCAGTTATAGAATATAATTAAAAGCTTCTTTACTTCCGGTGTGGCCCAAAAAACGATAGTAAGAAATGTCTATGGCCCAATAAGCTTGTGTTTGTTTCACAATTCCATCACAAAAGACTACATTGTTTTTGATTTTTCATGAGAACTTGACATAATTAACATTACTAACAAGGACGAGATCTTGCTGCGAAGTGGCGGCCGATCGGCATAACATGGTGTTAGTTTACGCGTGAGGCTTGTGCGTATAAGCGAATATCTTACGTGCTTCACCTGCGATTGGCGGTGTGTGTATAAAGAGGTGGACTTTATAACCCTCCTTGGTAATACTTTTTTAAATCCATTAGAAATCGACTTTGTATTCAAAGAACAATTCTTTTTGTCTTTTTGTATTTGATAATAATTTCAACTTGATAATCGTATTGTACCTCTACGCATTTCTGAGAAAAAATATCTTGACAAATGTCAATCGATCGGAGAACGAAGTGATCCTACCTTCCTTTTTTCCTTTTGAGGTGCAGAAAGGAAAAAACGGGATCCTCAAAGGATCACTTCGTTGTCTGTCAGTCTGTCTATTAAGACCCTTTTTGTCAGGAACACGTGGAGGTATCAAGTTGAAATTAATAAAAAATACTCATAACTGCAATTCCTTAGAGCTGTGAAAAAATCAAACGTCTAAGTCAACGCAATCAAATGATACGGCCGTTTATGCCGCATATTTTGACACTCTCAAACACGCAACTCGCAAGGGAACCAAAACCCATAGGGTACGGCCCTGTTGAACTATAATCATGAAAGGTAAGACGCAATGTCTTAAAACACTATTAAAGGGAAAAATCCGAAAACTGAAAATGCGTAATGCTCTTAAAAAATGCGCGTTTGTTCGGAACCCTGGGTGCGCGACTCGCACTTGGCCGTTTTTTTTTACTTTTTGTTACTTACTGCTTTATGAAACTGCTGTAGTAAACGAGATGGTTCTTAGCTATAATGGGGGTGGGAGGATCGTAACTCCTAAACGAATGGACCGATTTTAATGCGGTTTTTATATTTTTAAACTGATGTGATTCGAGATGGTTCTTAGCTATAATGGCGGGTGGGGGATCGGGAGCTATATACATTTTTAATTTGTGATTGTTATAAGGTATCCGATAAGGTAGAATTGGTATCCGATAAGGTAGAATTGGTATCCGATAAGGTAGAATTGGTATCCGATAAGGTAGAATTGGTCCCCGATTCCTCACTGCACTACTGCATTCACTCAAGGTTCCATTAATCATGCAAACGATCTGCAACTCCCTTATTACCAACAATTGTGAGTTCAGACCTAATTCATGAAGTAAGTACGTTACAGTAGGTTATGCGAGAATAATGGCCGGATAATTTAGGAGCAGCTCATACAAAGTTTACTCCATGTAAACATTATAAACAGTACTCAAGCTTGCGATATTTTGGTAGGTACTAAAGGTAACTGTGTGGTGACAATCCTGTTACAGGTGCGCTGCAGAATCCCACGATATCGGGTTGATTTCGACCTTCGGCATAAACTATGCAGAATGGCCACTCTCCATAATTTGCGTCCACACACACCCCGTCCGCAGCTCAAGGGTTAATGATGCGTTAGCATCTCTCTGTAGTCTGTGGGTCAATGGTCGGGTTTACTCATAGAGTAACAGTCGTTGGGTTTCGTAGACGCGAGTTTAGGTTGGGTTTTATTGATACTCTCTCTACGTTGGGTTTACTTCGCACGGCGTGCGCGCGCAATCGCACAGATGCGAGCTGTCAGTCAGTGAAACAAGGGCATAGTTGACTTTTGGCGGGAAATGAAATCGAGATGGTTATTTTGCTTTGTTTTTTTTTCTAACTTGTGTTTCTTCGAGTGTTCGCACGGGTATACCTATTTAAAAAGATTATAGTATTATTCTGTTTAACGCAAGGAGGCTGAATTACGCTAACTGTTAAGGTTTAACGCCAGTAAGCGCCAGTAAGCGTAATTCAACCTTTTTTGGTTTAACCAGTGAAGCATAGCACACGGCGGCTGCGTATATGTACTTGAGTGGATAATTTGTAGTTGATACACAATTTAATCACAAAAGACATTGACAGTAATTCGGTCATTTTACTTTTTAAACTAAACTAGACTAAATTTCTTCAAATGTAATTTAAACCTTGTCGACTCCGTAACAAGGTCTTTTTGCCCCTGGCATCTATTCTCAACTTACATCAATTTAAGCTACACCGCTTAAAATAACGTCATTAAAACAGGTTTTTAACACGCTGTCTAACAGCGTTTGGATAAATTTGGACACGTTCTGAGACAGCGTTTGGACAAATCTGAAATCTCGCCGAGTGGAAACAACGTTGATTTTACGCTGACAGGCTTTAGTGATAGTTTAGTGAGTGAAGTATAGATGCCAGGGGCAAAAATACCTTGTTACGAAACTAACAAGGTTTAAATTGCATATGAAGAAATTAAAAAATCGCTACCATTGTTAAGAATTTTACAGAATTAACATAAATAACAAGGTCGAGATCTTGCTGCAATATGGTGGCCGATCGGCATAACATGGTGTAAATGTGTGCGTGCGGATCGGCATATCTTGGGTGATAAACATTCAATTTGGCGGTGCGGTCTCCATCTGTTTTTGGGATAAGACATATTTCTAAGTGGCCTGTTTCCCTGAAGTAGTAACGGTGAGTAGATTCGGTTACAGCGGACATGAATCCCTGTATTCCGCTGTACTTCGGCGCCATGGCCAGTCCGTAATGGCCTTATTAGTCTGGATTATGTGAAACAAACACGTTATTTCGTTGGTTTTTGTTAGTACACCTCATAATTTTACCTGCAATGGTATTTTGGCGAAATATTTGAGCCAACTTTAGTAAATATGTTTATATTGTAAGCCGTAGAAAAGTTCTTGTAATATAAAACAGTTTTCAGTTTTTTCTTCAGCTCACAAAATGTAGGTACCTGAATTTTGAATAGTTTGATGTTATAACTACAGATAGGTACGTAAAAAGTATTTATAGCACGATAAAATATATATAGGCACATAGATGAACATAATGGTTTCTTCAAGTTAACTTTGTGTAACATGGATAGTTTATTATCATCATTTAATAATTGATTTTCAATGTTGAAATAGTTGCAATGCAGGTAGACTATCCTGCATTGCAACTATTTCAATCGTGTTTTTTATTGTGTCATATTACCATTGCCACTAAAAATAAACTTCACCACGCGTCCGCAAACACTAGGCCAGCCCTATTTATACCTTTATTAGCTGTGCCCCGCGGTTTTACCAGCAACAGGGATGATGATGATGATGGTGATGATTAAAAGTATCCCATGTGTTATACCAGGATATAAGCTATCTGTCTTCCAAATTTCATCAAAATCCGTTCAGCCGTTTGAGTGTGAAGGATAATGATGATGATGATAATGATGAAAAGTACCCTATGTGTTATTCCAGAGTTTAAGCTAGCTCCTTTCCGAATTTTATCAAAATCCGTCCAGCCGTTATCACGTGAAAGCTTCCCAAACAAACAAACAGACAACGTTTCAGTTTAATATATTAATGGAGATTATTATAAAACCAAAACAGGAAGTTTCAGGTGACAATAAAAATCTCCTCTTACAAGCTTTAAACTGCCTGAATCTGATACAAAGTCTTCCTAGAAATGCACAGCAGCTCCACTCGATCTGTCCCTGTCTCTTTTAATACGGCTGATTTTTATTCAAATTCTTCTTGGGATTTGAGAATGGCCATAAATCTTGCTGGCTGTAAATCATATGGCGGAAAAAAGGTAATTTAAAAAGATGCGCAAGTCAGCTCTGTGAGATGGCAGCAATTTATCAAATGCCAGGATGTAGTGTAGCGACAGTCGTCTAGCTTAACGCAAAGAGAATACAATACTACAGCTTAATGCAAAGGAGTGGACTCTCAGAGGATTTGACTCTGGAGCAACTCGTGAAAGCGGAAACATTTAAAGTCGTGGCGTGCCGGGACATGCCAGAAGCATATCAGGTTCATACATTAAATGTGGTTAGAGACACATTATTGTGAAGTGTCGTGATGTGTCGCGGACTGCTCGCGACAGAGCAATGGTGTCGGTTATGTCGTGACCGACACGACACGCATGTGTCTCTGTGCTCATTATTGCGAGCTAGCGAATCGAAAATAAAACCGTTTAAAAAGATTTTTCGATTTGTTTGTTATTAAAAATGGACGAACTTATTAAACTTGTACGTCAGCGTATGTAAAAATTAAAAGGATTTTTATTTTGTCTCAGTCTATTTACAGGATCAACCCACAAACGTATTTTTACACGACTGCACGGAGGATTATGTGCTTGGGTTGTATGTATGTTTGTTCGTTTCGATCGACAACCGGTTGGTCTAGTGGCTAGAGACCCTACTACGAAATCAAACGGCCGTGGGTCCGAATCCCGCAAGGTGCAATCATTTGTGTGATGAGCAGAAATGATTGTTTCCGAGTCATGGATGTAATATTCTTATCTATGTATGTTTATACGTTATCTAGTTTGGGGATGTTAGTTAGTTTGGGGTAAGTAATTGGTGTGAATTGTACCAAACATTAATATTATTATTATAATAGTTTAGTTTCTTAGGCGCGTTCTACAGTCTAAACGGCTTGATGGATATTGATAAATGAGGTATCATTGGATTCGTTTTGATCACGAGAGTGCTGTATATTCGAAGTGTCAAGAACACTAATATGGCGGCTCACAGCTGCTATATTTTGCTTATTCCTGTAATCCCCACTGTGATTATAGTGGGGATTTCGGGAAAACTTTTTTAGCTTTTTCCCGAAATCCCCACTTGTGGGGACGGTCAGGTGGGGATTTTGGTAATAATCCTTTTATTTGTTTATCCGACGGGACAAAAAAATACCAAAACCAATCCAAAGTGAATCAAAATGAAGCTCTAAAGACCATTTAAACATAATTCTTATAAATCATCATCATCATCATCATCATGTCAGTCTTTAGAAGTCCACTGCTGAACATAGGCCTCCCCCAAAGAGCGCCATGACGAGCGATCTTGTGCCACCTCCATCCACTCTCCCCACACTTCGCTTGCTTGTTCGTGGTCGCCATTCGAGAACCTTTATTCCCCAGCGGTTGTCGGTTCTGCGAACTATATGTCCTGCCCATTGCCACTTCAACTTGCAAACTCTGAGAGCTATGTCGGTAACCTTTGTTCTTCTACGGATTTCCTCATTTCTGATTCTATCACGCAGTGAAACACCGAGCATAGCTCTCTCCATTGCACGCTGCGCAACTCTGAGCTTTTGTATGACACCAATAGTTAGCGACCACGTCTCAGTGCCGTATGTCATCACTGGCAACAGGCACTGATTATAAACTTTCATCTTGAGGCTCTGCGGTATCTGCGGCGGGAAGATATGGCGTAATTACCCGAACGCTGCACATCCGAGTTGGATTCGTCGGTTGACCTTTTTATCGAAGTTGGATCTACCCAGTTGGATCGTCTGACCCAAGTAGACATAGTGATCAACAGCTTTGATAATATCGTTCCCAACATAAACCGGCCCATGCCGGTTAATATGGCCATGGCCAGCATGCCCATGGCCATGCCGGACATGTCGTACCCATGTCGTACCCATGGGCATTTGTCATTATGTTCGTCTTGCCCATGTTCATTTTAAGGCCCACCTGTTGGGAAACAATATTGAGGTCACTGAGCATTGTGCTCAGGTTTTCCACAATTTTGGCCATGATGACTATATCATCAGCAAATCGAAGGTGAGTAATGTATTCGCCATTGATGTTAACACCAAATCCGTTCCAGTTCAGAAGCTTGAATATATCTTCCAGTGCAGAGGTGAACAGTTTCGGAGAAATAACGTCTCCCTGTCTCACCCTTTTATGCAACTGGATAGAATTCGTGCTCTGATCCTGAAGACGAACTGTCATGGTTGCTTTGCTGTACAAACACTTCAACACTTCGATGTACCGGTAATCAATCTGGCACTGCTGAAATGACTGTAGCACTGCCCAGGTCTCGACTGAATCAACGGCTTTCTCGTAGTCCACAAACGCTAGACATAGTAGCCGATTATACTCTACGGTCTTTTGTATAATCTGCCGGAGCGTATGGATGTGGTCTACGGTGCTAAAGCCTTTCCGCAATCCAGCTTGTTCGGGAGGCTGAAAGTCGTTAAACCTACGAGCGAGACGGTTTGTAACTACTCTCGAAAACAGATTATAGACGTGGCTCAGCAGCAAAATGGGCCTATAATTCTTCAAGAGGGTTTTATCACCTTTCTTAAAGAACAAAACCAATACGCTCCTGTGCCACGCCTCTGGCGTAGTACCCTCGAGGATGACGGAGTTAAACAGCTTCTAAAGGGCTTTAAGTACCGGTGTTCCACCCGCTTTCAGTAGCTCTGTCGTTATTCTTTCCTCCCCTGGTGCCTTGTTGCTCTTAAGCTGTTTGAGAGTCATTCTGATCTCGTATAGGCTGACGTCCGGGATATCTTCGGTATAAGGTCGGGTCAAACGGGCTCCTGCATTGCTATTCCTGCTAGGAGGACTACGTGATGAGGTGTATAATTGTCTATAGAACTTCTTGAGCTCACTCGAAATCTCTGGCTTTGACGAAACGATGCTGCCACTGTCAGATTTCAGCTTCGTCAACAGGCTTTGCCCAATAGACAGACCTCTTGCGAACACTTTGGAGCCCTTACTCCGGTCTATTGCGCTCTTAATACAAATAGTATTATTCGAACGCAAATCGTGTCGCATTGACTTGGAGATCTGTTTATTAAGCAAGCTGTAACTCGACATATCCACAGAAGACTGCAGCCTCATCTCGCCTCGTTCTGCTATAAGTTTGAGTGTATGTCAGAGAGTTTCTGTGTTCTTTTTTTGCGGGGGGTCTTAAACAACTCCGACCCGACCGCGTGAACAATTTCCACCAGCCCGTTATTTAGTTCATCCACTGTATCGCATTCGGTAAGGATTTGGAAGCGATTTTGGAGCTCCAACTGAAAGCTCTTGGGGTTTTGGATTTGGGCAGGACTTGGGCGAAGAGTAGATCTCATCATACGAGACCTCTCCAGCTTTACGTTGATATTCAAAGAGCCTCTTACCATGCGGTGATCACTGCCGGTCTTAACCCTGTTGATCACAGAGACATAATTAGATATACATTATACGACCAATAAGCATTTATTGGTCGTCAAAATGAAATCTATCTCGTGCTTATGACCACCGGGGTGCAGCCACGTCCATTTCCTGGACGGGCGCTTCTTGAAAAAGGAGTTCATCATAAAGAGTCCCTCCTTCTCCATGAAGTCGGCCAATCGTTGACCCCTTTGGTTCCGCTGTCCAAATATATATATATATATATGTCGGTCAGCTCGTATTCAATAATTTTCTTCGCAGTCGGATATTTTGTATTTTGATAATTATTTCACTTGTTTTATTATTTCTTTCGAGAAGTTTCAACAACATAATAAATTGAAGGGCCTCTTCAATATCAATATCTGAATCCGAAGAAAAAATTGTGTAGTTGAACGTACTTTCGAACGCTGCAAAGGCTCGAGAGGCACTGTTCAAAAAAAAACGGTAGAGCGCGACAAGACACGATGGTTGTGCACACTTGCCGAAACGCCACGCCACTACACAAATATATTTCCACCCTGAGATGCCTAGATAGATAGATAACGCTTTATTGCACCAAAAGAAACACTACAAATAAACTGAGTTCATTTGGTTTTGTTTTATCATGGTGTTAGATAATGCTACGAAGCAAAGATGGCGGTTCTATGGAAAGTATACTAAAATTGCCACTCTTTATGAGGGTAGAGCGGGGCACGATAATTACTGACATAGCTTAGAGAAGCAGCTGAAATGGCAATGGGACGGCCATAAATTTCGAAGAACCGATAACCGATGGGGTAGGCGAGTTCTTGAGTAGATGCATAGTGTAGGATGCTCTCCGGAAATATGGAGGGACGACCTGATTAGCTGGCAGCAATTACTTGAGAACAGCCTAAGATCGACCTAGCTCTCGTCTGTAAGTGAACTTCAGTACCTAAAAAAAAAACCTGCAGCCGAACATCTCCTTTTTGAAAGTCAATTATAAAGCGTAGCAGTTTGAGTACTGTCCTGTCATGTCTATAGTTTGACAAGGGGATGGTAGACAAAAAGTCGCCTGTCCTCGCGATTCTAGCTAATGTAGACAGGGAACTGACGCGGCGTGGTAAAGGGAAAACATTTGGCACGTACATCCTCTGAAATGAACAGGAGTTCTAATATCAATAAAGCTAAAGTGCTCAGTCGTCCTTGTTTATGTCATTTTTTTAAAAAGAGTGCCTACCATCTTATTAGAAATAAAATAAATCCATACCAATATATAAAAGCGAAACTTTGTCTGTTTGTTTGTTTGGGAAGCTTTCACGCAAGTAACCGCATTAAAGCGGTTACTTTCACGCAAGTAGATAACGGCTGGACGGATTATAATGACATTTAGAATGGAGATAGCTTATACCCTGGAATAAGCCTGGATAGTTTTTATCCCAGAAAATTGTAATTTTCCACGGGAAAACGGGAAAATTTTAATTACTGTAAGGAACGCTTGCCATCACAGAATGGTCTGTGGTCGTGGAAACGAAATAACAAGTCTGTCAAAAAACATTAATAGCATTGGTGCTATACCTACTTTTGCATTGGTTTTTAATATCCTAGAAGAACATAGGATGCTTTTTTTCGCGATAAACAGTAGTCTGCGCGTATATACGAAGTCAAGGGCAGGAAAGCTAGTATGATATATGAATGAACACAAGAGACTTGGTTTCATATAAGGATTTACAAATATTCGCTTTATGTTTTTTCTGATATACCTATAACCATTCAACAACATATTTTTTTTAATAATTTTTGCAACGTTTTTTATTATTTTGTGTATTTAAATATATTTTTCTGAGACCAAGAATACATTAAACTATTCAATAAACTCCGCAATAGGGAAACTAACAAGATGGTCGAAGTAAAAATAAACACTGCCTAGGTGCAATTCCTCCTTTATTTTTAAGGATTACGTTATTAATAACTAGTGGCGAGACGAATTTGTATAACTCAGGTTACGCTACGCCCAAAGTTTTATTTTTTTAGCTTTTAATTCATATAAAACAAAGTAAAGTAAAATTAAAATAAAAACTCTTTTTTTTTTTTTTTTTTCAAAGTAGGCCTGAGCCTGTATCTGGAACTTATAGTTAATAAATAATAGTTTAAAAAACTAAAAAACACGCTTTATATAGAAAACCAAACTAAAAAATAGAAAATAAATTTTAATAGTGTAAATAAGAAAAAAATGTTTTATTTCAAAAAAATCGTTTGGTTTTCTATATAAAGCGTCTAAAAAGGTATAAAAGCGAGACGATAGAATCTGTAGCCTGGTATGTTTCGATTGAATAAAAAGTTGGATTAAAACTCTTTCCTATCAATGTTCGTGGGCAGACAAAGAAAGGCAGGCAAAGAGATATATTCAGTGGTGACCACTTTAGTACAGTTGTCTTTGCGATGATTATTTCGCAAGTTTATATTAGTCTGTGCGAAAACTCTGAAACTTTATACGAGAGAGAAAGAGACTTCCGATCCATTTTCTTTTTAAATTACGTTTTCGGTGATACCACTTTTGTATATGAGAGATAATATAATTCCAGTTGTACGTATGTACATAGAATTTTCTTGCCAAAAACGAACTAAAACGTCAAAAGCAAGAGATAAATATAATTGTCACTGCACCTCTTAGATTAAAAGTGTTCCTCAGAACGGTCTGCCGACAGTAATGTCAATTTTATTAATCTCCAGTTTTTGGCTTTTTAGTTCGTTTTTGGCAGGGTAGTCGTGTTCTTTTTAATTGTTTTTTTTATTTATGCTGTAGATACGACGTTCCATAGTAAGATTACAGCCTACAATATCTAGGTATTATACTGTAGATACGACGTTCCATAGTAAGATTACAGCCTACAATATCTAGGTATTATACTGTAGATACGACGTTCCATAGTAAGATTACAGCCTACAATATCTAGGTATTATGCTGTAGATACGACGTTCCATAGTAAGATTACAGCCTACAATATCTAGGTATTATGCTGTAGATACGACGTTCCATAGTAAGATTACAGCCTACAATATCTAGGTATTATGCTGTAGATACGACGTTCCATAGTAAGATTACAGCCTACAATATCTAGGTATTATGCTGTAGATACGACGTTCCATAGTAAGATTACAGCCTACAATATCTAGGTATTATGCTGTAGATACGACGTTCCATAGTAAGATTACAGCCTACAATATCTAGGTATTATTCTGTAGATACGACGTTCCATAGTAAGATTACAGCCTACAATATCTAGGTATTACCGCATTATAACTCCGTGAGATATATTACAGAGAAATTATAATGTTCCGAGTCGTGGTATAAGCTTTTCTTTAATCTTTGAATACATTTTTTCTTATCTCTAAAATCAACGACATGGTTCCGTAAAACAAATGTACCGATATCTAATAGTTTCAGATTTTCTTCAATGAATCAACCAGTACTTATCATCTCATCACAGATGCAGGTACTTTAGCTACAAGACATAAGTTCAAAAACTTAAGTACAAAAATTATTTTTACCCGACCTTATGGGTAAAAATAAGCCTATCACTCTATACATGAAAACGAATCGATTAATACCTCGCTTGTCAAAATCGGATTAAGTTTTTAGTTTGAACTCATTACCCTTCCTTTGCTTTGCCGTAGTCGGGAAAAACAATAGCCTGTGATATTCTATACATGAAAACGAATCGATTGATACCTTGCTTGTTAAAATCTAACCAAGTTTTTAGTTTGAACACATACTCTTAATTTTTGTTGTCGTAGTCGGGTAAAAAAACAGTCTATGACACTCTATACCTGAAGACGAATCGATTGACACCTCTCTTGTCAAAATTGGACCAAGGTTTTAAATTAAACATATAACCCTTCCTTTGCTTCGCAGTAATCGGGTAAAATATATAGCCTATGACACACTTTACCTGAAAACGAATCGATTGACACCTCACTTGTCAAAATCAGACCAATAGGGGCACGCTATAGTGGAACATCCACATACCCACATACATAACATACATACATACACTGTTCAACTCATTACCCTTACCTTGCTTCTCCGTAGTCGGGTAAAAATAAAGACAAACGGCATCTTAGAAATAACTCAGAAACACCATTTTGTTGCGGCGAAATTTTGCGTCACCGCAAAATCCTTCATATAATTTCGTCGCTATATTAATACAGCTCTACCCTAAGCCCAAAATATCTATATATTTTATTAATAAACGCCCAAACGCTTCACGATCCTTTAACCGTGAAGCATTTTGCCTTAATCGGTGTGGTAACATGTACATATAACCAGTAAGGGAATTACAGCCCGTTTTTTTTATTAAACAAACTAAAACCACAGAATAAATAACAGTACAAACTAAAACCGTGAGGAAATGCGTATAACAACAAGCGCTATTTTAAAAATTATTGTATTTCGTATGCAGTCTTAATTGAATCTGAGAGCCGTTTCCATTTAATATAAGGGGGACAGCATGCAAGCCAATGTAATTTCGGTTTCTTTATTGAACTTTCAAGTGTCCAAATAAATAGTGGCAAGTTCCTTGTTAACGGCCGTTCTAAATCAGGCCGTTCTAAACGACCGTTCACGAGAGCCATTTGGGCTTGATTGGAAAGAACAGATACAGCTATAGCGACCTAGAGCGCTAATTTATAGGCAGCCTTATTGGTGGCATCACTGAATCACAGCCTACTTTCAGACCTTGATAAATAGCCAGAATTTTCATGTTTTTATTTTGCTTTCCATTCTTCACGGTTTTATGTCCAGGTTCTTTGCGTTAGGTTGCGGAAATTTATGCTTTTGTACACACTTAATTTGGCCTACATTCCAAAACATGTCGGATCGAAATCAAATATCGATAGATCGATCGAACGTCGTCGTTTCGATCAAGTTGCATTGCGTGTGGTGATTGGAGGACAGCGTCGTCAGCATCGTGAATAAATGACGTTGTTTTCAAATACCCGCGTTTGTTCTTGTAAAACGTAACCACGCAACTGTCCAGATCGCGACACTTAGCAGCAGTAACGTAAGAAATAAACCGGCCAAGTGCGAGGTGGACTCGCGTGCCGTTGGAAAACTGTTGTTTCCTTAGACAACTTACACACTGTTGCCGACATACGTCGCGGTCAGTTTACCAACTGTAAATAAGTTTATAATCGCGTGATGTAACTACAAAATGTACGATATTCGGATTATTCGCATTACTTGTGCTTCAAAAAAATTGCTTCTTGCCAAATTTCATGATTCTTGGTCAACGGGAAGTACCTTTATGTTTTGATTCACTTTCGAGTGTCAAAATATGCGACATTGATTGCGTGTACTTCGTTTTTTTTCCATAGCTCCAAGGTATTGCAGAGTTGAATATTTAATATTAGTTTCAACTTGATACCTCCGCGTATCCGCGTTTCTGAGAAAAAGGGTCTTGCCAGACAGACAGACTGAGAGAAAACGAAGTGATCCTATGAGGGTTCCTTTTTTCATTTTGAGGTACGGAACCCTAAAAAAAAGAAAGGAAAATTTTTAGTGGCATATTACACATTACAACATCAGATAAAAATAACTATTCAATCATCTTCTTTATACTTAAAGTAGTAAGTACCATAAAGTCTGTAAGATGAAGATAATTTAAAAATAATGGTTTATCTCATACCAATGAGTAAAAGCCGAGCAATCGATATAAATATATTTGACGGCTAACGAATTTGAAGAAATGTAGAGTATTGTACTCTATAGGTATTTATGATCCAGGAATAATTTAAAAAAAAAGCAAAGAAAGCCGCGGGCACAGCTAGTAAACAATAAAAATATAATATTATAAAAATAGCATATATAATATTATAAAAACATCATATACAGCGGTCAGCATATACATGACAGGCGATACGATAATTGCGGGTATACCAAATCTAAGGCTGTGCCTGTGATTACCAAAAACGTCCAGTGCAGAACTGCAGACACGCCTATATAAATTTGATATTACTCTAAGCGCGAATAGACCCGTTTTTGTCCAGAAAACGTTAGTTTGTTTTTATTAAAAACTTATATATAATTTGCAATGTTTGTATGTATGTAGGTATGTTTGTATTTAATGTTTGTTCAGGTCATATCTTGCAAGCTGTTTACTATTATTTACTATTATTATTCCGAGGTCTGTGGCATGACCTGAGTCGACATACAGGATCAGTCCCAGATAAACGCTTCAACGGTTAGAGCACAGATACGAAATTTTGTGTACGCATTTTATTAAGATAGCCGGTTTGAAGTTTTACCATGACATGGTTGCTTCACTTCGGGTTGGCTCCTGACTAGGAAACTCCTCAACGGTTTCAGCACAGACACGAAATTTTGTGTACGCATTATATTATGCGCGCCGACTTGAAGTTTTACCATGACATGGTTGCTGTACTCCGGGTTGGCTCCTGACTAGGGAACTCCTCAACGGTTTCAGCACAGACACGAAATTTTGTGTACGCATTATATTATGCGCGCCGACTTGAAGTTTTACCATAACATGGTTGCTGCACTCCGGGTTGGCTACTGACTAGGAAACTCCTCAACGGTTTCAGCACAGACACGAAATTTTGTGTACGCATTATATTATGCGCGCCGATTTGAAGTTTTACCATGACATGGTTGCTGCACTCCGGGTTGGCTACTGACTAGGAAACTCCTCAACGGTTTCAGCACAGACACGAAATTTTGTGTACGCATTATATTATGCGCGCCGATTTGAAGTTTTACCATGACATGGTTGCTGCACTCCGGGTTGGCTCCTGACTAGGGAACTCCTCAACGGTTTCAGCACAGACACGAAATTTTGTGTACGCATTATATTATGCGCGCCGATTTGAAGTTTTACCATGACATGGTTGCTGCACTCCGGGTTGGCTCCTGACTAGGGAACTCTCAACGGTTTCAGCACAGACACGAAATTTTGTGTACGCATTATATTATGCGCGCCGACTTGAAGTTTTACCATAACATGGTTGCTGCACTCCGGGTTGGCTACTGACTAGGAAACTCCTCAACGGTTTCAGCACAGACACGAAATTTTGTGTACGCATTATATTATGCGCGCCGATTTGAAGTTTTACCATGACATGGTTGCTGCACTCCGGGTTGGCTCCTGACTAGGGAACTCCTCAACGGTTTCAGCACAGACACGAAATTTTGTGTACTCATTATATTATGCGCGCCGACTTGAAGTTTTACCATAACATGGTTGCTGCACTCCGGGTTGGCTCCTGACTAGGAAACTCCTCAACGGTTTCAGCACAGACACGAAATTTTGTGTACGCATTATATTATGCGCGCTGATTTGAAGTTTTACCATGACATGGTTGCTGCACTCCGGGTTGGCTCCTGACTAGGGAACTCCTCAACGGTTTCAGTACAGACACGAAATTTTGTATACGCATTATATTATGCTCGCCGATATGAAGTTTTACCATGACATGGATGCTGCACTCCGGGTTGGCTCCTGACTAGGGAACTCCGCAACGGCTATCAGCATAGAAACGAAATGTTGTATACGCAATTAATTGTGATAGACCGTTCTAAGTATCATCATTACATGGGTATTGCATAAAAACTTTTTTTTAATGATTTTAAATTAACTTGTCTTAAGGAAGCAATTACATCCATACTGCCCGCATATTTCTTTCCGGTAGTAAACTCGCACAGGATAGTCATAATGTTGAGCTCAGGTGGAGGCTGATAAATAATAATATGAAGGAGTACGGACAGAGTTGTTTTCATTATCGTTAAGTAAAATTCCTGCACAGTTGCTAGCTTGTCGTATGAGGTAGTGCTGGCCTCTGGTGTCAGTTCAGGTTGGACTTGGGATATGTACCATTTATTTCATTTGTATAACGTTTCATACTGTCAATGCTACTTATGATGGTATTTTTATTATCAAATAAGATAAGGTAAAATTTACCATGTTTTTTTTAATTATTTATAGGTTCACCAAACTAGACGATACACTTTTGCTCGTATAAAAATATGCAACTTATTCGTACAATGAGTGCTCGCCCTTCTCGAGGTGGATACAGCATGCCAATATTAATAAAACTTTCACTCTTCTAAAAAGAGCCATGGTATCCTGACGGTTCAATAGTGCAACTTATAATCCAACGATACCGGGTTCGATCCTAAGCTCAGCAGCAATGACTTTTATAAGTTACTAGCTTTCCACGGCTTCGACCGTGCGGACTACAGTTTATCGCGAAAAAGAGGTATTCTATGTTCTTCTAGGATTTATAATGCAAAAGTAGGTATAGCACCAACGCTCTTGATGTTTTTCGACAGACTTGTTATTTCGTTTCCATGGCAACCGTTCCTTACAGCGAGTAATCAACGTATTCCGTAAAAAAAAACAATTTTCCAGGATAAAAAGTATCCTAAGTTTTATTCCAGAGTTTAAACTATCTCCATTCCCAATTTCATCAAAATCCGTCTAGCCGTTATCGCGTGAAAGAAACAAACAAACAGACAACGTTTCAGTTTTATATATTGGTATAGATGTGCGGTTTTCCATCGCTCCGTGCTTCGGAAGTCACGTCAAGCTGTCGGTTCCAGCTGTTTGTCAGAGGCCCTTGGGCGGCCTGACAAACTCTGACACCAGAGACAGAACTACCTCATACGACAAATAAACAAACACTTCTAAATATATCGAAACATAATTTAGAAAAAAACACGATTATCTAAAATATAAACATTAAACAAAAATAACTAATTACACTAAGGAAAATGTTTACAAACAATGTCTTTTTAAAAATTAATACCGTGAATATGTCCACATTATGACAAATATCATTATATGCTGAGCACATCCGATACAACGGAGGATGCCGAGCATAATTAGTGCGACACGATGAAAGATTGAATGATTTTCTGTTATGGAGACGCCTGCATGAGCGTGGCATAGTGACTGTATTTTTTTCTAGGAAATCGGGACTGTCGAATTTCCCATTCACAATTTTGAACAAAAACATAACATCAGAGACATTCCGTCGGGCTTCAAGTGAAAATCGTTTAAAATGGGCAAGACTAGAGTTGACCTTACATGATTATCCCGTTTCAATCTTCCTTACATGTAATGGTGGCACTTCACATCGCTATTCGTGTTCGCGTATTCATCTTATTTGCCCAAATACGATGATGTGATTTCACTCTATTTGCTTATATTTTCCAATTTCTCACGAACAAGACGAATACTCAAATACACGAACAATCATATCCAGTTATCGGTTTTTAGTCACATTGCAAAGGATTGCGAATATACCGAATTAGTTCGTTCACCGTCCACACATGGCTTACTTAGATAAAGCGACAGCGACGGACTTTGTTTAGTTTTTTGTTCAGCAATGATGTTTTTCGACAGTTACTTATGTATTACGAAGTACATACTATTGCTTATTTAGTAGCCCACTTTTTATGATTTTTTAACATCCACAAGCGTCTTCTCTTCCATGGTTATTTTAACGACTTTGTTTTTTGTACGCATAACATGTGTTGGTAATTAACACAGAGGAAATAATAAGTCGCTGCTGACGTCAACACGTCCATCTTTGCGTTCAGATTAACAAAAGATAGCAACAATATTCGTGAATGTTCGGCATACTTATATGCTGTTCACGATGTGTGGACGGTGTGTTCGTGTTATTCGGACTTCCTATATAGCCGATTAAAAACGCGAATACCCGCGAATACCAAATAGCGATGTGAAGTGCCTACATTAGATAGTCTAAAATTCCACAGCATCAAATAAACCTCATAGAAACGTACGTATCATTGTAAAAATGAAAGCATAAATCCAGTATGTAAATCCATTTTGCTGCTCTTTGGACGATGGATATAAAAGCGTTCATACCAAACGTTTCTTATTCATGCTGTATTTCGTATTTTCGGAATAAAAACCCTACAAAAGAAAACTAGAGCCGTATTAAAGCCCCTCTACACGTACCGTTACAGACATAAAGGTATCAAAGTGGCTCTGCCCTCGACCGGCGTAAACTTGAAATAAAGCGGCGAAAACGAGCCTAGTTAAGGGGAAGGAAGCATTGGAACAGGCATAGCGAGTTTAGGTTTAGTTATACGTAGCACCTACATGCATATTTATGTAGATACCTTTCAGTCTACAAAATAACAAATAAGTTAATTAAAAAACGTAAAAACAAAGCTTTTATGTAGTTGCCATGTATGGTGAAACTTAGAACTAGCTATCGTTAAATGAGTATACAACATCCTGGATTTCGATTCAGGTCATGCTCACCATAAAAATGCATGGTCATTAGAACTTCAGTTCCGATGACCATGCATTTTTGTGGTTTTTATTGTTGGTTCACCAACATGAAAAAATTCAACTCCTTAGGATATGAGGAAGTGGTTCCTATTTAGCTTGCAAGATAAACATACATGATACATAAAAGCTTAAAAACTGCCAACATTCCAGTTGCATTATAAATAATCCAATTTATAACTCGATGAACCTATGGTATAAATAAACTAATTGTACGTGAGATGTCGATACCTCCTCAGCTCAAGAAGTGCTATGTTAAGGCGTCGTTCTTCGAAGCAGGGACATGATTTTATACCTGCTAAAAATATATAGTGTTTATTACAAAGATCTCATGTCAGAGGCCCTCGGGCGGCCTGATAAACACTGACACCAGAGGCCAGCACCACCTCATACTAAATAAATAATCGAGGATCTTCACATTTTGTACACCTAGTTGTCCTAACAAAAGGCATTTTGTACATGTAAAAATTTCGAATAACCAGCAATGTTTCAGAATTTAAAGTACGAAATTGGTTATATTTTTTACCTTCATAATAACCGAAGGTTTAGTTAGAAAGTTGCGAGGGAAAAGTTAATTAGCCATATCTAATTCTCCATACATTATGTTAGAACAATGTAAATTGGCCCGTTTGAGTTCAAAATGGCTACACCTACATTGTGGTTTAAATTGCACTCACAGTGCTGAGACTGCAAACACAGCTAACGATCGGTTTATATTGTTGGTCAGCATATGCTGACCAAGAATATAAACCAAATAACAAATTAAACCGACGATTGCATGCTTATGTCATTTGAGTCAGCTGTTCTACCTACTGTTGTTTTGTTTTGTTTTTAGTTTTCTCATTTCTCTCTTAGTTCTGTTGAATTCGTTTGCTTCTGCTAAAATAATATAATCATTATTATATGTACTGGCAGTCTGGCGGGAGTTCCAACAATATATCAACACAGAATGACATATGTCAATTGAATTTGACGTTACCGCATACGCTGCTCTACCTATTTTTTGTGAGCGTTGTGTGCACACCAAAATGACGTCACTCCTGACGTCATGTGTCCGACGTGGAGAATAAATGCGCATTTTAATCCGACTTTGTGCGCGCTGATAGTACACATAGCGCACATTGGTGCAATTTAAACCACAGCACTAGTGGAGTGGTCGAGTCAAGCACTCTCTGCCAGCGGCTGTCTCGATACTCTCGCACTAGAGCGGCGGACCGATTCTGAGTTACAAATGCACAATATAAATTCTGAGGAACCGGCTGTTTTTTTTTCGATACTTTCTCTCAACAAGACATAAGTTCAATAACTAAAACCAGACTACGATCGGGTTAAAAATAGCCAATGACACTCCTGCGGTGAAGACAAATCGATGGATACCTCGCTTGTCAAAATCAGACCAAGTTTTTTAAATTGAACACAGAGGTAACTCTTCCTTTGCTTCGCATTATACATTTGGGTAAAAAAAGAAGCATATTAAACTCTATAAATGAAGACAAATGTATTGTCAAAATCGGACCACTTTAAACTTGAAGACGAATCTGATGGCTCGCTTGTCAAAACTGGACCAATAGGGTCGACGCTATGGTGGATCATCCACATAGATAGATAGATAGATAGATAATTCTTTATTGCACACACCACAAACAAAATCAACAAAAAATAAAGGAACAATAGCAGAAGAAGTGTACAATGGGCGGCCTTATCGCTAAAAGCGATCTCTTCCAGGCAACCTTTACATACCCACATACATAGATACATACATAGACTGTTAAACTCATTACCCTTCACTTGCATCGCCGTAGTCGGGTAAAGCCACGGTAAAGCAGTGAAAGATTACATCGTTATGAAACCGTGGCATATTCGAAATCTTTAAAATTGGGGGTGTTTTGACATCTACCTCTCTCTTTCTTTCTCTCTCGATCTCTCTCTCTTTCTCTCTGAGGGAGAAGGCCCGTGTACCAGCAATGGGAACGTGAAAGGCGGATCATGGTGACGATTACCAAGCGAAACGAGGTCTCGAAATCAACTCGTTTTTTTCACAATAATTTTCGAATCATTGATTCTTTGGCCCCCGAGTATGGATGTAGATTTACTATGTAAACGAGATATCGATTTAGTACATACGTTCATGCACCCGAAATACAGGTTGTTGCTTAGTCCAGGTGTCAGATGTTCAACTTAATATATGTATTATTAAAAAATACATAATCATACTTAGCTGTGAATAATGTGATTGTTTGTCATATGAGGTAGTAGTGTTGGCCTCTGGTGTCAGAGTTTGTCAGGACGCCCGAGAGCCTCCGACATGGTTTGACGACTAATATAGCCAGGTCCGAAAGCTTAACGTGCCCTCCGAAGCATGGAGCGATGAAAAACCGCACATAACTTGGTGCGGAGCCTAGGATCGAACCCGATGCAATTCTAAGCCGCACTAGTAAGTATACTGCTAAGCTATCATTGCCGAAATAATTTGTTAATAGTTTATACATCATTTTTGATTAATAAACTAATTTATAAATTTTTGAATCTTTCTGAAATATCACACTCATATTATATATCAGAGAAGTGTGTGACACTGTCGTAAACAGGCCAATCAGAGCTTAATAATGTGTATAAAAATATTTTCTCTCATATCGAGCGGAAAACTTCGTATGCACTATCCAGAACTCCATACATTAGAACTGACAGACCGTACAAAACGTCGTAAAATGCATATAAAACCGATTAGCGCCATCTATATTTTATCTTCAGAAGTGTGTATTTAAATGTTTGTCGTCATTATTCTCACGGGTGAAACTGCGATGCGCAGCAAGTTGTTAATATTTATTTTAATCTACTTAAGAGATTAATTGATTGAGAGGTTCTTGGAGTATGAAGATTCAAGAATGGGTAAGTAATATATTTTAGTTTTTGAATGTTTAGTATTTTTCCAATATATTTTTGTACAGCCAAAAAAAAAACAAAAAGGAAGTTCCCTTTTTAATCTATTTATTTTATACAGCATTTATTCTGCAAGAATATGGTACCCTATTGTAACTATAATAATGTCAATAAGTTAACTTTTCTCTTAAAAGTTAAACTAAATAATATATTCGCCTTAACTTAGCCCCATCCGAGCTCTGCTCGTCTGTTTGCGCCCGCCCAAGGTATACGCCCTGAAGCACAGAACAATACTGAAGTCTCGTCGGGAGCCTTCTAGCGCTTCATATTTGACGTAACTATACATATAAACTCACTCAAAAGTCGTTCAGCCGTCAAATATTTTTTTATCGATTGCTCGGTATCTAATCATCTGATTAAGATACCAAGTACACCAGTTTTTAAGTAAGCTATCCAACTGTCAAAATTGAATCGAAATCAGTCCAGTAGTTTTTACGTGATGCGCGAACAAACAAACAGTCAGACACGAATTTTAAAAATGTTTTAGCTTTTTTTATATACCCTAGACCATATTTTTTTAATTATTATCTATAAAAAAATATTAAAATTATTTTAAAAAGATACGATAGACACATAGCAAGTATTAAGTTTTTTTAAAGTTATTTTTAATATGTACCTAAAAGTTGTATAATAAAATCCGGCCATTCTTTGCCGAATTGGTAAAGGCATGTGCCGCGCTGAGGCACAGTATGCGAGTCCGAATCTCATCCGTGACCCAAATTTTTCCATATATATATTTACGCTAAGCAGGCGTTAACTGCTATAAAAAAACATAAAATACGTAAAAGTTAATGTAATATTAGTAAGTTTTAATAACACTGAGATTTTTCAATATTATTGTATTTAAGCTTAGCATAATAATTACACTGTCTGGTTAGCTTATAACATTAGTATTTGCTACACCCTAGTTCACGGGTACATAGATATAAAGGCTTGGTGTACTTGGTATGTGTGTGCATTAATAATAAATAAATAAATAAAATAAATAAGTATAGATAGATACAAACGCGATAGTGATGTCAAGTTGTCTCTATTTAAACGCGACTAACTTTCAAGGGTCTAAGAGCATAAATTCTAAGAAATAACAAACTCACAAATTGTTTGAATTAAATGGACTCAGACAATGAAGACAAACTGGAGAAAATGCTAATGTTGATTAAATAGTTAGCAAGAGGTTTTAGAATCATTAATGGACTAAAGACTTGTTCTTAGCTCGGTACATCTGTGCCGGGATGTACTATTATTTATTCTGTGGCCGGGGTAACGATGTCACAGAATAAATAATAGTACCTACTTGGTAACGATATACAGAAATCCAAAGTACCATGCTAGTCACTTGATTTACGTTTTTTACCCGACTGCGGTTATGTGTTTGGGTTGTATGTATGATTGTTTATACATTTCTTTGGCACGCATGTAAGATACAGCCGGAGGCATCATTCATTTCGTTTCTACTTTGACGGAATCAGCTAGAACCTAGCAAGCTACTCCTCATGCCTCCGACAGCATCTTATATTCATCATCATCATGTCAGCCTTTAGAAGTCCACTGCTGAACATAGGCCTCCCCCAAAGAGCACCATGACGAGCGATCCTATGCCACCTCCATCCACCGACTTCCTGCGATGGCTACAATGTCGTCGGTCCATCGTGTGGGGGGTCTCCCCACACTTCGCTTGCTTGTTTTTGGTTGCCATTCGAGAACCTTTATTCCCCAGCGGTTGTTATTTCTGCAAACTATATGGCCTGCCCATTGCCACTTCAACTTGCAGTAGAGAGCTATGTCGGTAACCTTCGTTCTTCTACGGATTTCCTAATTTCTGATTCTATCACGTAGTGAAACCCCGAGCATAGCTCTCTCCATTGCACGCTGCGCAACTCTGAGCTTTTGTATGAGACCAATAGTTAGCGACCACGTCTCAGTGCCGTATGTCATCACTGGCAACACGCACTGATTATAAACTTTCGTCTTGAGGCTCTGCGGTATCTGCGACGAGAAGATATGGCGTAATTTCCCGAACGCTGCCCATCCGAGTTGGATTCGTCGGTTGACCTCTTTGTCGAAGTTGGATCTACCCAGTTGGATCGTCTAACCCAAGTAGACATAGTGATCAACAGCTTCGATAATATCGTTCCCAACATAAACCGGCATGGGTACGACATGGGCATTTGACATGATGTTCGTCTTGCCCATGTTCATTTTAAGACCCACCTGTTGGGAAACAATATTGAGGTCACTGAGCATTGTGCTTAGGTCTTCCAGGGTTTCAGCCATGATGACTATATCATCAGCAAATCGAAGGTGAGTGATGTATTCGCCATTGATGCTAACACCAAATCTGTTCCAGTTCAGAAGCTTGAATATATCTTCCAGTGCAGCGGTGAACAGTTTCGGAGAAATAACGTCTCCCTATCTCACCCTTTTTTGCAACTGGATAGAATTCGTGCTCTGATCCTGAAGACGAACTGTCATGGTGGCCTTGCTGTACAAACACTTCAACACTTCTATGTACCGGTAATCAATCTGGCACCGCTGTAATACACTGTAGTACTGCCCAGGTCTCGACCGAATCAAAGGCTTTCTCGTAGTCTACAAACGCTAGACATAGTGGCCGATTATACTCTTCGGTCTTCTGTATAATCTGCCAGAGCATATGGATGTGGTCTATGGTGCTAAAGCCTTTCCGGAATCCAGCTTGTTCGGGAGGCTGAAAGTCGTCAAACCTACGAGCGAGACGGTTTGTAACTACTCTCGAAAACAGCTTATAGACAACAGCTTATCTTATATTATAAAACAATAATCTAAAGCTTGTTTACCTCTTTTAAGTTTTGTTCGCAGTCCGTTTTTTATTGTGATATTTTATATTTTTTTTATTTTTCGTGTACGAATTATTGTACTTTTATTATGGTACTCAATACATATTCAATCAGCTCACATGGAAACCGCACATCTACATATACTTATAACAAAGCAGTATATAACATAAAGTCTGTACAATGAAGACAATTTCAAAAAAAAAAATTGAGCTACTGAACAAGGATATAACAATTTAAATGGTGTCTGTCAGTCTATTTGTCTGTTTATTCGCACATAAAATAAAACTACAAAACTACTGGACCGATTCACTAATGCGAAACTAATACTGAATACTGAACTAATGCGAATTCGATAATGCGATTCACTTTTGTATAGGTTTCGACTTAAAAACTGGTGTACTTGGTAGCTCAATATTTATTTATTTATTAATTCAAATTATTCTATAATTACAGGATTAACCTGTTAAGCTTGATTAAGATGTTAATCCTGTAGATCCTGTAGAAGATGTTGACTTACTCTATTGAATTAATAGAGTAAGTCAACATCTTAAGCATAACATATTAGAAACATAATTGATTTCATAAATTCAGCCCCTGAACAATTGAATAGGTCAATTTTCTCGGCAACTAGATTTAATGTGTGCACCGTGCATATCAATGGTGTTTTAGAAAGTAAATGAGTCCTCGCACGGGGCACCGCAAACAGCCGCGAACAGTTAATATGATGAGTAGAAGCCGAGGAATCGATAAAAAACTATTTGACGGCTGAACAGAATTTAGTATTTTGTAGTTTATAGGTACTTTGATCCTAGAATATCTAATAGGAAACTTTTAACACAGAGAAATGACCACGCGGGCAACGAAAAACGCAGGTTTTCACTGTTGGACAGCTTAGGTTTTGACTTGAAAACTGGTGTACTTGGTGTCTCAATCCGATCAATCGATATTCAACTAGAATCCGATTAATCGATATAAAACTTATTGATGTCTGAACGAAGTTTTAGGAAATTTGGTATGTTATTGGTACTTTTGGTATAACACACGGGACCGTTACGTCCCAGTAAAATAACACAGCGGACAAAGCTAGTTAGAACTCTAATAAAACCCACTCTACTTTGTTTCCAATCAGCGTTTTGTCATACATTTGTATAATCAATTACTATACAACAAACAGCGTTCGACTGTACGTAATTACAATACAACAAACAGCGTTCGACTGTACGTAATTAATGACTCGCCGAACAACTAATGTAAACTGACCAGGTTAATCACGATACTCGATCAAATATGGACGGACAACATGAAAAGTGTATCTAGTTATTATACTAGATATAAATATAAAGGCAATTGGTTATAGGATTCGAGAACTATATCGTCATTAGATATTGTTTCATATTACAAATATGAGAAGGAAGTCAACAGAAAAATTCAGCTAGGTTGGGCAGCATTCGGAAAACTTCGTCAATTCTTCGCATCGTCCATTTCACAGAGCCCCAAGACAAAAGTCTTCAATCAGTGCGTCCTACCAATCATGGAACTACGTAGTGGAAACGTTGACTAGTCCACAAGGTCGCTCTGTGAGCTATGGAGAGAGCTATGCTTGGAGTTTCATGAAGGACTAGCTTCGTAATTGAGTGATCCAACAGAGAACCAAGATATCCGATATAAATCTATGGATAAGCAAGAAAAAGTGGCAATGGGCTGGTCACATTTCCCGAAGGACTGAGAACTGTTGGAGAGCGAGTTTTGGAGTGGAGACCGCGTTTAGGCAAACGTAACGTCGAACGTCCTTTGGCCTGGTGGAATGAAGACCTGCGAAAAGCGGCTGGCAGAAACTGAATGCAAAAAGCTGAAGACTGATCTCAGTGGATTATTATTGATCAGTGATTATTAGAAGAGATCTACGTCCAGCAGTGGTCAAGTATAGGCTGATAATGATAATTCTGTTTTAGGTTTACGTAAATATGAGACAATGGTCAGACACTTGCCTGTATTCAATAGAAAATAGATGAAAAAGTGACCTGGAGTTATCTTCGACATGATCTACTTATCTATTGTGACCTAAATACCACCCCTCGTTTTTACAAGTCGGGAGTCAATAAAATGGAGGACAAGAATATTATTTGCTTTCTTTTTATTTCCGATAATCCATTAGCATCCGGTACTGGGGGACCTCCCCTAGTAGTTAATTAATAAACGTAATGATGTCATCCGTGGGGCTTGTACCAGTGCTGTTTGGCCATTTTAGAGCCTTATGACCTCATATAATGGGATATAAGGGAGCAAGAAACAATCACACTACTCCAAACCAACCTTACATGCAAGTGGTTATCCGGCTGAATAACGAACAAGGCTCTTGCTAACGACAGATGGCGATATATCGATCTTAAAACAAGCGTAGCCAGCAGCTACGGGCAGCCGAAACCGGTGCGAGAAGCTACGCCCTGCGATCGCCAACATGCCCAGCATAGCGATTATGGGCAAACCTTCCAAATGAACACAACAACAACAAAAAGACGGAGCTAAGTGGTGTGCATTAGGAGAGTGCTACTTCTACATGACGACGGTACAAGACGAGACGGAATAAATCTTAATCCATGGAAGATGGGGCGGCCTTTGATATGGGACGCTATTTGCGTAGACTTCCTTGCGATTTCTCGTCTTCCAGGAACTACCGGTTTAGTCTGTGCATTGTCATTCAGTGGGTATGTCACGGTACTGTTTTATAGGTAGGTAAATAATTAGATGTGGTCTTGATTTTCATCAAACTAAGATATATTATACTTGAGTGAACACACCAAAAAAGGCAAGCTATTGCCTAGACCGTAATTAAAATATTATATTAACACGACATAAGTTCAAAAGCTAAAACCCAACTACGGACGGGTAAAAAACAGCCTATAACACTCTTGCGATGAAGACGAATCGATTATACCTCGCTTATCAAAATCGGACCAATAGAGGTGATGCTATGGTGGAACATCCATATCCCAACGAGCACAAAGTAGTGGTTTAAGAGCTCTGTAGCGTATAGAATTATAACTAAAATTGCCAGAGGAAGCTCTATAGCGTGCTATGCAGACTTTTTGCAGCTGCTAAAGCTCTAAAGCGGCGCCTTATAGCACCTTTATAACAGATCCATAGAGTTGCTAAATAGTTCTTGACGGGTGCTTATACGGAGAAAATAGCAGTTAAAAGCTGATATTGGTGCTAACTGAATGAACGAACGTCACACGAATCGGCTTCATTCACTCGATTTGGTACACAACGCAGTATGATTTCGGTGTTTTATATGGTGAGTATAACCTTCCAATTTTCAGTTAATGGCTGCGGTATCATGTATTAAAATAACAAAATGGTGGATTTATTGTGTAAATTTAAGATTTGATTTGCTTGACTCATTCAGGTGAATAACATCAGCAAATTTAATTTACTGTGATACATGTATGGGGTTTTTGGCATTAAATGAATGGGCCCTCAATTTATTGAAGATATCATATTAAAACTAATATGAATATGAAGCGTGGTATAACATTTTTGACAACATTTTGACAAAACTATCGCTGAAATAGTTTAATTTGTGGCTAACTAACAAAAACATTATGTTTTAGATCATATTAGGGGATCATATAACAAATACAGATTTTATCTCAGAAAATGGCGTTCCTGCAATTGAAGCCTTGGATTCCAATTTACACTACAAAAGCCCTCTTTTGTAGAAATTGGTGCTAAAAATCAGTGTTATTAGTTCAGTTCAGTCAACGTTAGTTGCAAAATTATTAGCTCGAGAACCATCACCTCCACATAAGGTCCAATAGAGTGAATATAATAACCTAGAGTGTGAATTTGATATCATATAAAGCTTACATCTGCATCGCATCACACTTACTCGTAAAACACAGACAGTAAACATAATTTAGGGTTCAACAAAACTAATACTATTAACCCTTGCTTGTAAAGCTGAAGTAGTATAGGCACTAATACATTCTATAAACATTTGATTATGTATTTATAAAGTGTGCGACGTTTCTTTCTTTACATATAATTGATTAATAATACTGTAAATGTGTCCATTACTACAACAAATAAATATATAGACAAAATACGTGTATTATTTATTTAAGCCGTAAATAAAACGGTGGCCATCACGGTTCTTCCAATTTAACAAAAGCTATTATTCCCTATCTTGAAGCACTGCAGGCTCTGTAGTAGTTCTACAAAAAGGAATTTTAAAGCTGAAGTGCCAATTTTAACTAATATGCATAACAATAGCTGTGAGAAGTAAATCAGTTGCACATTTATATCCTATGCAGCACTGCGTTGCATAGTATGCCACGCGGGACCGTAATGCAGCTGAAAGTACTAAAACAGATACAATTCTACCTATTTTGCAGTCAATGGTGGTATAAAATACTACATAAAACCATTATGCGGCTGAAAGGGGCAAAAGAGATATATTTCTAACTATTGAGCAGTTAATAGTGCCATAAGGTGACACAAAAATATCTTACGATCTTGCTGCGGTCATAAGTTTTAATATTACCTGTTGCAGAACTTGTGCCTAATTCGGATCCCCTTATGCCATCCCTTTAGACCTTAAGGCTTTAAGGAAAGCTTTAATTTTCACTAATTTGCTAATTGGGATGTTCCACCACAGCAACGCCTACATATGGATACATACATAGACTGTTAAACTCATTACCCTTCCCTTGCTTCGCCGTAGTCGGGTAAAAACAGTGGAATGGGAAAGTTGGAAGTAGATTATAAACAGAGACACCTACATCCCCACTGATGTATCATTTAGCACGTATTAGGGTTGACTGCGACACCATTCTACTGACATTGCGTGATGAAGCAGGTGCTTATTGTGTGATGGATTGCTGTTCTCTTTCCTGTGCCCTGTTTGTTTTTTGAGCTTTCATTAATTATGATGGATCTATGTACGCTATTTGTGTACCTATTGGATCTGGTACCTGTTTTATACCTGCCTATCCACACCAATATATAAAGTGAAACGTTGTCTGTTTGTGGGGGGAAAGGCTGATTAGATTTGTGGTGAAACTGTAAAATAGGTACTGTACAATATAGAGACCAACATAGAATATTTTTTATCCCGTAAAATGGTAAGTTGCCACGGGATAACTGGAAACCGTCAATTATTCTATGTAAGGAACGGAATGACATGTTTTTTTAAAACTGTCATGGTCACGTACACTATAAGTATAATCATAAGAAACGGGATATATTTACCATGGAAACTATTTGTATTGAGTTGCCGATATTTTCCAATGGTACTGGTGTCGCACGTAATAAAAGAGTGAGAAAGAGGGTAGACCATTTTGTCTGCCCTTAAAAACCATTTCACCCGCAGTTACTTCAGTTATCCGTGATCTGTAATCAGCTTGCAACAGTGCCGAAATATCGGAGACTCGATACAAATAGTATCAATGGTAAATATCCCGTTTCTTATGATTATACTTATAGTGGAATGACATGTTGCTATGGAAACGAAATAGTAAGAAGTATATAGAATAACGAATAATATACAAGTCTGTAAAAAAGCATCAAGAGCAGTGGTGCTATACTTTTGTTAATATACTATATTTTACTGGTTTTTAATATACTCGATGAACATATGATGTTTTTTAAGTGCTGTAGTCTGCGCTGAAGAAGCCGCAAGCGAAAGCTAGTATTAGATCAATATTAGATGATGAAGTACCGAAGTAGAATCTCGAGCAGTAGAATTTAAACGTACTTAAGGAATTTCCTACGCAAACGAAGTTCCCTTCAATGTTATAATAATTATGTAATGAGTCAAATTTAACTATCCATAGCACTTTTTTACCAGACTGCGCAACGCAAAGGACAAATGTGTTTATCAGCCTATAAATGTACGTAAGTCTGTTTCTTTGTGGCGTTCTAGAGATCAAGCGTTTGGGCCGATTTTGTTTTTTTTTGAAGATCAAAATTCAATATGGCGACAACCAGGCGCCATATTGTGTGAAAAAGAAAACTTAAAAGTCGACGAACTATGTTGATTAGGATATCATTGAATGGTATTTGAAAATCATCTTTTGGTTTCTTTTATAATTTTTCATTTCAATTGACCATTTAGGACTTATAGCGATTTACATTTGGTTATCAACCATTCTCACTTAAATTTTTGCATATATTTAGTTTTGTTTGCAGATGGGTATTTTAAACACATTCGATTGTCTTGTTTGATGATTAAACTGTATTCTTACCCCCTTAAGATTGATCACTGCCATGGAGTAGGAGTTTTCATCGATGGTTAACAAGTTTCCACCTCCCACGTCCACGCTTAACTCTAGTTATATAATCCTCACCCCCTGGTTATCTGGGTTAACGATGGCAATGTTCGGACTTAGTAGAGCTAGTACAATATCTTAGTAAGTAGGGTTCTACGGAGGAATCCTACGGAGTTGAATTTTTACATGTCAGTTCACTTCCGATGACAATGCATTTTTATGGTAAGCATGACTTGAATCGACATCCAAGATTAGCTCCAGATAAAGAAACTCTTCAACGGTCAACAGCACAGACAAGAAATTTTGTGTACGCATTTTATTATGATAGTGGTTTTAAGTTTTACCATAACATAGTTGCTGCATTCAGCGTTGGGTCCTGACTAGGGAACTCAAGTGTTGTATACGCAATTAATTGTGATAGCCCGTTCTTAGTTTCACCATGACATGGCTACCGTATAAAAGCATTTTTTTTATGTTTGTTAAATTAACTTATTTGGAGTGTAGCTTTGATCGTTGACTACTCAGTTCACAATAAGTCCATTCTATTGAATATAATTTCCTATTTAATATCTAGAACCTAGATATACAAGCCCATGACAGACTGACGAACAGACAGAAATAAATGACACAACAGTAAAGAATATCTATAGTACTAACGTTATAACAGTGAAGTACAGAATCCGTGTCCTCTGGACACATAAACCTAACGAGCAACGAATGTAGATTAAAAACAAATCTAAAAAACAACGTTTTTTTTTGGAATTCATTGACTTCGATTTGTGAGCTACCCTGAAAGTTTCATCCGGATAACTATTCGGGAAGTGATCAAAATTTTAGTTGCAATATTCCACCCGGAACGACAGACAGACAAACAAGAAAGTGACTTAATAAAAACGTGGTAAAAACATAACTGTAGGTACGCGAAAACTGTTTCTAGGCAACTGGTTTAAGCGTTTATCACAGGGGAAGGCTGTCACCATTCTGACAACCCTAACCCCGGATGACCGATAACCGGGAGCCGTTAAACGGGCGTTAACCTGCTGTTAACCTAGACACCTAATGGGTTGGGATTTAATGTACTGCCGGCTAACCGACATGGAGGACGAGATTAGAGTGTAGTGGAAATCAATAAAAACGGATAGGTACCTACTTGATAAAAATCTAAAAATAATATATTCGTTTTTAATATACTACTACGTTAGTACTATTATATATTCTGTGCTAATACTAGTCCTGTGCTGCATCTTGAATGTTCTACTATGAAAATAGGATATATGACTATGGTAGCGATTTGGACATGCACTAAACTTAATTTCTTCAAATGTAATTTAAACCTTGTTGGCTTCGTAACAAAATATTTTTGCCCCTGGCATCTATGCCTTACCAAGCATTTGTCACTCTACCTACTTACGCGAGCTAATAACCTACAGATAGCTGAGCCCCAGCGCTACAAATCAGGCGAGGCCGGCAGCCACGAGCTTGCATTCAGACGCTTACCGTGTTGTTTGTCTGAACTTTCGCTAGTAATGGCGAAACTTACCTGCCTACTCAAGTAACCAGATAAAGAACCAGATCAACGTTGTTCGGTGGTCGGGGGCCTATTCGGTTCCTTATGGGTTGGACTGTGGGGTGAGGCAAGGGGGCCTGACCTCCCCCAAACTTTTTAACCTGTACGTTAATGCGTTGATAGAGGAGCTCAGCGGCACGCATGTCGGCTGCCATATTGGCGGAATTTGTCTTAATAACATTAGCTATGCAGACGACATGGTTTTGCTGAGTGCTTCTGTTTGTGGTTTGTTGAAACTGCTTGGCATTTGCGAAAAATATGCTGACAGCCACGGTTTGCTATACAATGTTAAAAAAAGTGAATGCATGGTCTTCCAGGCTCGGGGTAGATGTCTAGATAATATACCGACTATAAAACTTAACGTTTGTCCTCTAAAAAAAGTTGAAAATTTTAAGTGCCTAAGACATCTCGTAACCTCGGATCTGAAAGATAATGCTGACATAGAGAGGGAGCGTAGGGCGTTGTCTGTGAGAGCTAATATGATAGCCCGCAGATTTGCTGGTTGTTCGAGAGTCGTCAAAATCACCCTTTTCAGGGCATTTTGTACGTCTTTCTACACGAGCAGTTTGTGGGTGTGTCATACGCTAAAGCAGTACAACGCTCTACGCATCCAATACAACAATGCGTTTCGGGTGCTGTTGCGGCTGCCCCGCTTCTGCAGCGCTTCGGGAATGTTTGCCGAAGCACGTGTAGATTGCTTCTACACAATCATGCGCAAACGGTGCACATCCCTGGTGCGCAGGGTGCGGGGCAGCCGCAATAGTATTCTACGGGCATTTTCGGAACGTTTTGACTGTCAGTATGTGTACCACTGTGATATGGTGCACCTGAATAAAGTCAACTTATTGTTCTAAGTATGTATAATTATTATTATTTTTTCCACTATTATGTAATTACTATTTTTTCAATTCACTTTAATTTTTATTTATATTTTTTGTGTGTTTTATTTTTATTTTTGATAATTTTATTGTATTTTTGCATTGACCCTAGTTGGTTGAATAAATAAATAAATTAAATTAAGTATTTTAGATTATCGTGTTGTTCACAAATAAAATTTGATTCCTTTTTTATTGAACTAGACCCAGTTTAAAACAAATTTAACGTTTAACGTTTGATATGATAGTTTTAAAAGAATTGTTACGCGTTTCATACATGTTGGATAATTACGAGAGCAACTTGAAACAGAGATTTTTTGTTTGTTGAGATATCTTAACGATTTTGGCGTCAAATGAAAGGTCTAGGTCTAAAACCATTTTATCCGTTAGAATCATGTAACTCGGTTCACAGATTTAGGAGATAATTAAGAATTAGTATAGTGATAATGTAAACAACCAGTATTTTTTTTGTTTTTGTTCTACGAACTTTTTAATTAGTGCAAAATGTGAAAATATTATAATTGTAAGTTAATGAGGAATTTTAAACAAAGAGGTATCTAGGTAGCCTAAAGATTGAAGGTTTATTTTCATTTGTTAATTACAAAAGACGGACTTTAATATTAATTTTCTATCTACCTAATTGACCGTGTCATCATACCATCCAACATACGAGTAAGATAGATTACGTGGTCATGTAGGTAGATAGACGATGAATATTATAGTAGCAGCGGCAAGTCGACAACCATAGCGCCACAGCTAGCGCGTCACTCCGCCCCAGACAGCGACAGAGTTACGCGTTAGAAGAGAGCGGCAACGTTTAGATGAATATCGCGTTAGGCACTGAGCGCTTATGCAAGCTGAATTGCACTTTGTTGCTTTGTTGCAAGAGTCGCTATTTCTATTAATGGTTGCGCGAAGTGCAACTTCTGCTATTATTTATTATGTGGCCTAACTCACAAAACTATCACTAAAGCCTGTCAGCGTAAAATCTACTTTGTTTCCACGTGGCGAGAGTCCCAATTTGTCCAAACGCTGTCTCAGAACGTGTCCGATTTTATCCAAACGCTGCTAGACAGCATGTTAAAAACCTGTTTTAATTATGTTATTTTAAGCGGTGCAGCTTAAATTGACGTAAGTTTCGAATAGATGACATGGACAGAAAGACTTTGTTACGAAGTCAACAAGGTTTAAATTACATTTGAAGAAATTAAGTCTAGTTTAATGTGTGTCCGAATCGCTACCAATGCCTACATACACTTAGAATCTAGGAACTTTACATACAGATTTCATAAAATAAATAAATATATGAAGGACAATTCCCACCAATTACCTACCCTCAAACTAGGATACCCTGTACTAAGGGCACTAGACAACTGAACGGATAAACATACATAGTACGAATATTAATTACATCTATGTGTCGGAAACATACATTTCTGCTCATCACACAAATGATTGCACTTTGCGGGATTCAAACCCGCGATCGTTGGTTGACTTCGCAGTCAGGGTCAGTAACCAAATATCGTAAAAAAATATCAAATCAAATTGGGCAGACACAATTTAAAAATAAATAATTATGTTCTTGTTGAGAAGCTTATAGGTTATATATTTTTAATTTTGTTATATGTTAGGTGTTCCCTAGACCAATTATTTTACTGTCTTAATTGTACTTATGAAGGGCGACCTTCCGCTATCACTAAAGCGAACACTCATCGACACGTGTATTTTGCCAGTCCTGACCTATGGTGCTCAGACGTGGTCACTGACCGAATCTCACCGAAGTCCAAACTCAAGGTTTGCCAAAGAGCAATGGAGCGAAGCGTGTTAGGAATTAAGAGGATCGACAAACTCCACAATTCGCTCAAAAACAGGAATCGCTGATGTGGGGAGTAAGACTGTTACGCTATAATGGGAGTGGGCGGGACATGTGAGCCGAATGCATCCAGATCGCTGGGCAAGAGTTGTCACGCCATGGGTGCCTGATCAGGGGCGTCGTCGCCGAGGCAGACCCAGGAAGCGATGGCGTGATGACCTCGATGCCTTCCAGGAGGGATGGTCAGAGATTGCAGGGGATCGGGATGTCTGGAAAGAAATGGGGGAGACCTTTGCCCAGCAGTGGGAAAACATAAGATAAAAAAAAATGTACAGACTTTTTGTTACTGCTTTATTATAAGTATAGATATCGAAGATCTGTGTCCTGCCAGAAAGTGCAATATCGCAAACCAAAGATTTAAAAATATATTAGACAGTTTCAGTTATTGAGCTTCAGTTTGCTGCTTTTGAATATAATAGCTCTGAACTTGAAGCTGCTAGAAATAACTACCAATAACTAATTTATTAGACTAGTTAGACAGACTCGATTCTAATGTCAGACAAACGTCACATCGTCAAGGGCAGGTGGGTGACGTCACCCTTTACAACCCTTGTATGTCCTTGTTTATTAAACATGTGTTACCCTTTTTTATTAAAGGTATTGGTTGTGTTATTTTGTAATGTCACTTACAGTTTGTTTTATTATGGTGTAAACTAACTTAATAAAACGTTTGTTTCTGAACATTCCTACCCTACCTCTATTCCTACCTCTTTCAGATGATGCTATCAAATTTTGCAATGTTTTTATGTTGCCAACGAGCTTTAAAAAAATCAGCGACTGTCAAAATATCAAAATATATTTTAAATTATATCAGGCACAGTTTATATGATTTAATCCATCATTATCAACAACCTATACTAGTCCTATTGGTCTCATACATAAGCTTAAAGTCACGCAGCGTGCTATGGAGACAGCTATGTATGCTCGGAGTTTCACTACGTGATAAGATCCGTAACGAGGAAATCCGTAGAAGAACTAAGGTTATCGACATAGCTCTCAGAATTTGAATATTGAAGTGGCAATGGGCAGGCTTATAGTTCGCAGAACCGACAACCGCTGGGGTGTAAAGGTTTTCGAATGACAACCACGAACAAGTAAGCGAAGTGTAGGGAGACCCCCACACGATGGACGGACGACATTGTAGCCATCGCAGGGAGTCGGTGGATGGAGGCGGCACAAGACCGTTTGTCATGGCGCTCTTTGGGGTAGGCCTATGTTCAGCAGTGGACTGCTAAAGGCTGAAATGATGATGATGATAATAGTCCTCTCCAAAGCAAAGTTTTTAGATTGAATACATGACCCTTTCTTCACTTCGCCGTAGTTGGCTAAAAAACATAGCCTATGACACTATAAATGAAGACGAATCGATTGACACCCGCTTGTCAAAATCGGACCAATATGGGCGATGCTATGGTGGAACATCCACATACAAACATACCCACACATATACTGTTAAACTCATAACCCTTCTCTTGCTACGCCATAATCGGGTAAAAATAGAAAAAGTAACCACTGTGCTTCAGGCCCAATATCAATGACAACTTCAATAATAATATTTTAAGACGTGACATATTTTTATTTAGCTACATTATCGAATAATTGATAGGTCTGTGCAAGAGACCGTCTAAAGAAAATACTACACCTTTATCAGATATTCAACCGTCAAGCAGTAGTGTGCAAACGTAACTGTTTTCCTTTCTAAAGCATAATGTATCCAGATAAATTACTGAGCATAATGTGACTTAAAAGCTAAGGCTAGGGTGAAGAACCCAGAGCAGTGCCACGCAAGATTTTGCAAGTTCTGTGCACTCTAGCACTGCAATTAATAGGGGCAGCCGTGGTGCTTACCATCAGCCGAAAGACCTGCTTCCAACGTCACTTTACACAAAAAATAACATATATTTTAAAAATCATAACTGAAACCATTATATAGTTTATAAATCTATCTATCTATCATACTCATAGTAAAGCGATAGGAACGAAATAGTCTGTACAAAGAAAATAATTTAAAAAAAGAAAGGTCTACGGTACTTAAAATAAGCTACTGAACTTTTTCTGTTTGTCTGTTTGCTGATTTGTCTGTCTGTATGTTTATTCGCGCATCACGTAAAAACTACTAGACCGATTGCGATGCGGTTTTCAATGCTGGATAGCTTAGGTTTTGACATAAAAACTGGGCTACTTGGACGAGTAGAAGCCGAGCAATCGATGAAAATATTTTTGATGGCTGAAGGAGTTTTGATCAAATTTTGGTATATTGGTATTTTAGTTCCTAGAATTAGCACAGTACTTTTTACCTGGAGAAATGACCAGCATGCGTGTGAAGCTGTGGGCATCAGCTAGTTATGAATAAAGTTCTGTAATCTATACATAAAAAATAATACCGTGATATACCTATTGAATGACTGACTGACTGACAAAGCACAGCCTAAACCGGTGGACCTAGAGATTTGAAATTTGGAGAAATTATTCCTTGAGTATCCTAGAGGAGCACTAAGCAGGTATTTATTCAAATTCCATATCTACGAAAGCGAAATAGGGTTGATAAAACTTGTACACAGGCGAAGCTGCTGGGAGCAGCTAGTGTTCTGAAAAGTCAAATATATGTACTTCCTATTATGGACAAAAAAAAACAACGAAAAATTATGGTTAACAAAATTCTTGACTCATGTAAGCCAAAGAGGATCGTTCATCTTAATAATGAAGGCGTTACGAGAGAGCGGCAAACATCCTTGTATTTTTTCCTTTTTAAGCACGTAATGGAGACATTACGGATCCATTTTCCGTGTAGGTGGTGAATTTTTAAAAGAATCATTTCTTGTCAAGTGACATGTACCTAAAGGCATTCAAATGCAAAGAGTCATGTTCTTAAAAAAAAGTTCTCGGAGATATAACAAATGGCGTTGTACTCTAAAAATTGCAAGACTGTAACCACTTTATTCTTCGTAATCATAATGTAACTAGTTCGGAATGTATGGCATCCAATGATTTTCTATTAGCAGTCACGACGGCAGAAACACGTTTTAAAATGATTATGATAACTTTTTAACAAAAATTTCACTATATGAGCTGTATTTGTGAAACACAGTGACTTTTTGTATATACTATACCCCACAACCATAGGCAACAAGCACAAATGAAAAATGTAGGTATATAACCCCCGATCCCCCATCCCGAATTATAGTTAAGAAGGATTTCGATCACATCAGCTTTCAAACAGAAAAGACTATATTAGGTCCATTCGTTAAGGAGACACGAGGGGGGGGGGGGGGGGGGCTCTCCTGCGTAGCTTTCAAACATAAAAAAACACATCAAAATCGGTCCATTCGTTTGGGAGCTACGATCCTCACCCCCACCCTCATCTCCCTCTCTCCCCATTATAGCTACGAGTAAGAACCATCTCGATCGCATAAGCTTTCAAACTTAAATCTTTAACTTAAACCTGAAAGCATTCAGCTTTCAACAAAAAAAAAACATATTAGAGTCATATTATAGGCCCTAGGGCGGCATGGCAAACTCTAACACTTGAGGCCAGCACTACCTCATATGACCTACTCATTCAAAATCTACTTAATCATATAAAAGATTATGATAGTATTATCATAATCTTTTATTATCATTATCATACACTAATTTTAGTTTTCACTATTTCAAGTAAACTCATGTTGTTAAACTTTCTATCAAATATATACCTAACTGTTACACAAGCTTCAAGCTTAACCTTTTTATAAAATAACCTTCAATATTTTATTGGCTAAATAAAGTCCGTCATGTTTTCGAATAATAGGAAAGAAATAATGCTTTTATTGCAGAAATTAAGGGTAAATTTATACCTACGCTGGCAGTTTTCCGACAATTCCAGTCACGATAGCGTCAACTGACGGTGTATTACAGTGACATATTTCCAAACAAGTGTCTAGATTTAGCTGTTGGCTAGTCCTGGCTAAGGTATGTACG
Organism: Alsophila aescularia; assembly: GCA_946251855.1. Taxonomy (NCBI): domain Eukaryota; kingdom Metazoa; phylum Arthropoda; class Insecta; order Lepidoptera; family Geometridae; genus Alsophila; species Alsophila aescularia. The sequence goes on from OX276373.1 coordinate 33,753,620, forward strand.
ATTTTCTCCAGCTAAAGCACAGAATCAATAATAGTAGTAGTTTTAAAAAAGAGCAAGCGTTACTTTCTATAGAGTACTTAGGTTTCAGAGCACTTAACATCCACCTGATTTGCTACGATTTTCAAGCGGAAAGTCTATAAAGAAAAGATTAAGAAAAGAAAACTATATATTTTATTCGTCTATACTAATATTATAAAGAGAAAAGATAAGATTTTTCGTATGTTTGCAACGGAAAAACTCAAAAATATTAACAAATGGCCACACAAAGTCTCTTTGTAGTTAATTCAGTTCAATAGTTCCATTTTACTTAAGACCAGATGCTAAGACACTGGTAAAATGCTAGCCTTATATTATTACCACTAAAAATAAGAACATATGAATACGAAAAACCAGTTTTACTCCATCTCTTTATATAGCTTCTTTAAAACAAACGAGCTCAGATTCTGACTTCAATCTACACAATCGCGCAGACATGACATCGCCTAATAGCTAGTGGGCGCTGATGTTCACGGTCGGGTGACGTCACCCTTAACATATTAGACCGTGTGCACGTAGCTTAACAATTAACATACAAGTATTTTTACAGACTTTGTGTACTCGTACATATTTTAGAACGACACAAAAATGAAAAATGAAATGTGTATAATGATTAGTTAAGTGATAAATTGAAGAAATACTTCTAACAAGCGAGCTCAGATACTGTCTCAAATCGTACACAATCGTGCTGACACGACATCGCCTAACTAGTGGGCGCGGGTGTTCACGGTCGGGTGACGTCACCCTTGTCAGATTAGATCGTGTGCACGCAGCTTTATATCACAAATTAATTCTTGAGAAAACTTCCTATTTAGCTTTAGTATATTATATCAGTCTTTTTTAAAAGATTTTATTTAACTTAACTTCTATGTATAAATGTATTTTGTCTGTCTTGCAATTCAAATTTCGAGCACTTCCCGATCAGCTATCCGGCTGAAACTTTCAGGGTAGCTCGCAAACCGATGACAAAGAAAAAAGAAACAAAATGCTCGTAAAAGCTTATTTTTATGAATTTAGTTTATTAAATTATACTTATTTAAGTTAAGCTTGTATTAATAGTAATCGATTTATTTTCCACTCTCCACTGCCGCCATCGATTTGATATCAATAGACGGCTTCCAAACGCATAATGTGAAGTTGATGAACTATTTAAGTATCTAGTCTTCGAGCATTTAGTTTACAAAACTCGATATACACGAAGGCTTTCTTTTTTTATTCAACTATTACTTTCGAAAAGGTCATGTGTTTTAATCTAATCTATGGTAGCCTGGAGCTCGCTGCGCGATAAGGCCGCCGATTGTACTGTTCTCTTTTTTATTTATTTTAAACCCTTGCAGTGTCCACCCGCGCAATTTCAAAGTGTTTATTTGGTGCAATTACGTAATCTATCTATACCGCGATAAACGTAATCGTGATGGATTGCAAAACGCTCCATTTTATTTTATTTCAAACTTCCATCCAAAAACGCAATATAAATATGAAAAGAAGTGAATGACTTTTACTGCAACACAACATTTTTAACCTCCGAACTTGAAAACAGAATTAGAAGTTTAGGGTGTGCATGTATCATTGTATCCGTGTGTCTGTCTGTGGCATTGTAGCTCCCAAAAGAATGGACCGATATTCTTTTGGGAGCTTCAATGAGATACAGGTTTTTTTCTGTTTGAATTCTGTGATCAGGATGCTTCTTAGCTATGATAGGGGAAGTGGGGAGGGGGAGGATCGTAGCTCCCAAATGAATGGACCGATTTGGATGCGGATATTTATGTGCTGATGTGTTTAACATGTTTCTTAGTTATAATGAGGGTGGGTGGGGTCGGAGGTTTTTTTTTTTAAATTTGTGCTTGTATTATTGCATGCAAGCAAAAACTAAAAAAAAAAAAAAAAAAAAAAATTTATACGAGTACCTACTTTTTTCCAGTAATAAATCCACGAGGACAAAGCCGCGGGGTGCAGATAGTATAGGATAAAGCTTTGCAAATAGAAAAGTATCTCTATAACGTATTTTTTTAAATCAATTTTACAGTTAATTTTTAATACGGAAATGTAAACTCACAGAGTTTACATATACTTTTCTATTTGCAAAGCTTTATCCTATACTATCTGCACCCCGCGGCTTTGTCCTCGTGGATTTATTACTGGAAATTGGTCTATAGCTGACCTCTACAGCGGACGGTGGGGCGGGTGCAAAAGCGCTCCGCTGCAATGCGTGACGCAGAAGGCGCACGCCAAAGTTAAGTTTTGGCCACTTGCTCAAGGGCACCCAGGGGGTACGAACCTCGGCTTGGACAGTTGCAAGGAACAAAAGTACCTATAAAATCTAACACCAAATTCATAAATTCGTTCAGTCGTAAAATTGATTTTATCCTATGCCCAACAGTGGAAATGTAATGTGATGATGTTCAATGAATCTAAGCATATAATTATGTATATATTTTATATCTATATTTATTAAAAAAACATATATATGAAAAAGTCTGTGAAAAGAAGATAATAAAAAAAATGGACTAGTACTTAAATAAGCTACAGAACTAGTTTTTTTTTAGATCGTGACTTTCTGTTTGTCTGTATGTTTATTGGCGCATCATGTAAAGACTACTGGACCGATTGAGATGCGCTGTTAGATAGCTTAGGGTTTGACTTAAAAACTGGGATATTTGGTATCTTCGTCCCATGATTAGATGCCGAGCAATTGATAAAAACTATGCGACGGCTACACGAATTTTTAAGGCACTTTTGGTCCTGGAATAACACGTGTGGGCTACTTTTAAATGAAATGACCACGCGGGCAAAGCAGCGGGTACAGCTAGTATACCTATAATAAAGCGATAAGAACGAAACACTCTGTACAAAGAAGATAATTAAGAAAAAAATGGTGAGGGTTACTAGAAATAAGCTATACTGAAAAAATATATGTAATTTTTTTAAATCGTGCCTGTCTGCATGTCTACTTATATGTTGTCTGTATGTTTCTTCGTGCATCACGTAAAAACTACTGGATTGATTACGATGCGGTTTTCACTGTTGGATAGCATAGGGTTTAACTTAAAACTACTTTGAAAACTGGAGTGCTTGGTATCTTAATCCGATTATTAGATGCCGAGCAATCGACTAAAGACTATATGACGGCTGAACGAATTGTGAAAAAATGTAGTATATTGTACTTTATAGATACTTTTGGTCTTGGAATAACACGTGTAACTACTTTTAAATGAAATGACCACGCGGGCAAATCCGCGGGCACAGCTAGTTATTTTATAAAACAACAAACCAAAATGACAATAAATATTTCCATCAAAAGCTTAGATCTTTCCAAGATTTATCTCTGACTAGATAAATGTACCATTAGTTATCTAGGATTTTACCTTTTTCCAAGACCTAGCTTTTCTAAGATTTCCTCCGTTCCAAGATTTACCCCCGTGAAAAATTGTGTAATGGTTACTGGAGAATAACGATTCCAGAGGCTTCCTACTCCTTTGGGCCCTTAAATCTTCGTGTGGTAAATTATTACATATAATTTTGTAATGGTTACTTCGTTTAGTAGAAGTCGCATGCAACATTGTCTGCGTGATATCAGTTCCAGGATTACCTGTTCTGACTCTAGATCCACACCTTTTTTTCGTACATCTTCAGCAAAAATCTGCGGAACCTCGAACAAAAAATAAGATAATAAGATAGATAGATAACTCTTTATTGCATACCACTTAAAATAAGATAATAAGATAGATAGATAACTCTTTATTGCATACCACTTAAAATAAGATAATAAGATAGATAGATAACTCTTTATTGCATACCACTTAAAATAAGATAATAAGATAGATAGATAACTCTTTATTGCATACCACTTAAAATAAGATAATAAAATAGATAGATAACTCATTATTGCATACCACTTAAAATAAGATAATAAGATAGATAGCTAACTCTTTATTGCATACCACTTAAAATAAGATAATAAGATAGATAGATAACTCATTATTGCATACCACTTAAAATAAGATAATAAGATAGATAGATAACTCATTATTGCATACCACTTAAAATAAGATAATAAGATAGATAGATAACTCTTTATTGCATACCACTTAAAAGTAAATCGTGCATTGTACTTAGTATAACCTAAAATACAGAAATAGCGGTAACAAAATCAGCGGTCTTATTGCTTACAGCAATCTCTTACAGACAACCTTTGAATGAACTAGAAAAGATGGACATATACATACATATAAATTATTTACTCGTACGAGAATTTCAATGTACTGAATCTCAGGCTTCCAATGCTTATGCACGGTTGATTGAATTTGAACAAAAAAAACCCCGCTAAATATTGATATTACGCATGAAATGCAGTACACATTTGAATTTGAATAATTATTTTTTTCTAAATATAAACTGCAGAATAAATCCTGCAAATCCAGCCATTTTATTTCAAACTCTTTAAACCGATTTGCAGAATACATCTTGCAAATCCAGCCATTATATTTCAATCTCTTTAACCTGTGGACGAATGCGTTTTTGGAGTTACTGGGCTATTTTTTTATATATAATTATTAAAAGGTTTGCCATACACAAAAATCTGTATTTGAGGAAGGTAAATGGACCAAAATATAAAAAAAAAATTTTTTTTTACATAATTTTACTTTTTTAATTTTTTGCAAAATTTGCAAAAATAACCTCAAATATCCCGTAGGGGTTAGCGATAGCCGACAGGTTAAATCGATTTCTGGGGAGATAAATACATGATAATCTATCTATCTATCTATCTATACTTATAAAAAAGCAATAGGAACGAAAAAGTCTGTACAATGAAGCTAATTAAGAAAAAATGGGTATAGGGTACTTAAAATAAGCTACTGAACGAGAAAATAACATTTTAAAAATTCGTGTTTTTCTGTTTGTTTGTTTGCTTGTTTGTTAGTTTGTCTGTATGTTTGTTCGCGCATCACGTAAACTCTACTGGACCGATTGCAATGCGGTTTGCACTATTGGATAGCATAGGATTTGACTTAAAAACTAGTGTACCTACTTGGAATCGTAATTCGATGATTAGATACCGAGCAATCCATAAAAAAAACTATTTGACGGCTTAACGAATTTTGATGGAATGTATATTGTACATTCGTGTTATTTTTTGGTCCTGAAATAACACGAATGGGCTACTTTTAAACGAAATGACCACGCTGACACAGCTAGTCTAACATAACTATTCATAGTTTTCTCGAAGATTCCTAAACAGCTTTTGATTACTCTTATATTTTTATTTTTAACGGTAAATCTACATTTATGGTATTTCTATTAAAAAATTAAGTAGATTTTTCAGCTCGAAACAAAGAGAAATAATATCTTAGTTTTAGTTATTGTTAGATGGAAACAAAGAAAAAGCTTCAAGCGTGCAAGAGGATTTAAAAATGACCTAGTTTACACCGTTAAACAAACGAATGAAACTGGCGACTGCGTGTGTGTGCGTTATTGGATAATTTGTGGTGTTTGAGGTTGGTACACAATTTAACCAAAGAGACTGCATTGGTTTTTTATTTTGAATTTGACAGAATTATCCAAACAAGGTCGAGATCTTGCTGCGATGTGGCGGCCGATCGGCATATTATATATACTAAAAAAAAAACGGACAATCCCACACCAATTACTTAGCCCCAAACTAGGATACCCTGTACTATGGGCACTAGATAACGGATAAACATACATAGATACGAATATTATAACGTCCATGACTCGGAAACAAACATTTCTGCTCATCACACAAATGATTGCAACTTGCAGGATTCGAACCGGCGACCATTTGATTACGTACCTAGGATCACTAGCCACGAGATGACGATGATGTAGGTAAGTGTGTGCCTGAGGCTTGTGCGTACGAGCGGATCGGCAATATAATATGGATGCTTCACTTTCGACTTGGCGATGTGGAATCCGTCTTTTTTGAAACATTCTTGCGTGGGAGAACAAAATGTAGTAGGATAACATTTTCTTCTCCATAATTATGTAAACCCCTTGTCTTCATTATATTTATCGAAATTACCTCCGAAGGCTCAGCTAGAAAACAAGGTACTTCCAAGAAATGGTACATTAAATATTTAGCTTCTGATTTATTCACATAATCGCTAGTAATTTTCCAGACACGGAGAGGATAGATAGATGTGGAATAGAGGGGGATGAGTGAGAGGGGAGAAATAAGATTAGGGTATAAAATGATGACATCATTCGCCACAAGGCGTGTTTATCGAATGGGGAATTAGTGGGCTAGAAGAGAGAGCGTGGTTTTGAAGAACCGTTTGCCGTATTTTAAGCGTTGCAACACCACTAAAAAGTTTATATTCCTTACTGGAAAATGACTAAGTGCTAAATTAAAGCAATAACGAAAATCTGATCATAGGACTATTCCTATTGCTCAAATAAACAGTTGCTTAGAAAATTCCTGCCTACGTGCTGACTTATATGACTATACTACCTATCTATATTCAAGTTGTTTATTTGTAAAATTCCTGCCTACGTGCTGACTTATATGACTATACTACCTATCTATATTCAAGTTGCTTATTTGTAAAATTCCTGCCTACGTGCTGACTTATATGACTATACTACCTATCTATATTCAAGTTGCTTATTTGTAAAATTCCTGCCTACGTGCTGACTTATATGACTATACTACCTAACTATATTCAAGTTGCTTATTTGTAAAATTCCTGCCTACGTGCTGACTTATATGACTATACTACCTATCTATATTCAAGTTGTTTATTTGTAAAATTCCTGCCTACGTGCTGACTTATATGACTATACTACCTATCTATATTCAAGTTGCTTATTTGTAAAATTCCTGCCTACACGCTGACTTATATGACTATACTACCTATCTATATTCAAGTTGCTTATTTGTATTTTATTGATGGAGACAGTGTTTTTTGAGCGATAGCTCTTTAAGACTACTTGGTTAAAATTAACAATGTTGTCTAATTATTAATGGTTTTTCATTTTTGTGGCCTCAGCATTAAAAATATATATACTCGTAAGTAACTAGCTGCCACTTGCAGCTTCGCCCGCGTGCAATCTTTGCCACACACGTTTAACAAAAAAAAAAACAATAAGTCCTTCCTTTGTGTATCTCTAGATTAATAAAAAAATATATCTTCAAAATTTTAAATCTCTAGGCCCACCGGCTGTGCGTTGTCTGACAGTCAGTCAGTAAAGTACTGTTTTATAGGTATACTAGCTGTCCCCGCGGCTTCGCACTCATGGTTATTTCTAGGTAAAAAGTAATCTTTATGCTGTTCCAAGATCTAATATACCCGTTTGATCAAAATTCCTTCAGCCGTCAAGCAGTTTTTGATCGATTGCTCGGCTTCTACTCATCGGATTGTGATACCAAGTACCCCAGTTTTTAAGTTAGACCCAAAGCACTAAGCTATCCAACAGTGACAACTGCATCGCAATCGGTTCAGTAGTTTTACGTGATGCGCGAACAAACAAACAGACAAACTCGGTTTTTTAAATGTTATGTTCTTGTTTAGTAGCTTATTTTAAGTACCCTAGATATTGAATTACAACCAAAATACAATTTTTTTAATTATCTTCTTCGTACAGACTTATTCGTAAATATTGCTGTATTATGGGTATACATATTACATTATCCTATATCATTTACCTATACGCATTTTATTATGTGCTCAAGGAAAAACAATTGCGTATATGAAGAATGGGGACGGTATAAAAACACCTTTTCACCCAACAAACAGTCTCGGAAGACAATAGAAAAAAAATTACTTCTCCAGACTCGAGGACTATTGGCACTGGCAATCATGAAATAAAATAAAAACGAAAGGCATAATACACAATAAAAAAGAAAAAGTCTATTGTTAAAGAAAATTCATAAAGGCGGTATTACACATAAAACTTTATGGCGAATAAAACCGCCGAGTGGATAGTGTAGGCCGGCCGTAGACTTTAATCCGAACAGTAAAATGTGTCCTCTACTTTTATTGCAGCGCTTGATTTCTGACAAAATATTCCAGTAAAACCTCTTTCATAGCCAGTTTGAAGAGGCTCTACCTTTCTCGAAATCTGTATACCAAATGGTTGATTTTTAAACGGTTTTATTTAGATTGACCTGTATGTCAAATGTCCTGACCTGATTGTCCTGTTGACCTGTTTTTAAGCGAATTTATTTGCTTCTCTTTTTGCAGAAGCCTCGCATCTAGATGCTTCTGGCAAGACACCTTCCTGCCTTCCTCATTGCGGGGTTTTTATGCCCGAAATTCGCATTCGCCAGAAGGAGGTTCTCAGAACGCTTCGAGCTCTAGATTTGAACAACGCCAGTGGTCCTGATGGTATTCCAGCGATTGTGTTGAAAAACTGTGCGCCCAAATTGTCTCCCATCTTAACGCGTTTGTACCGCCTCTCTCTTCACACAGGTATAGTTCCGAAGAGCTGGAAGCTTGCCAATGTACAACCAGTACCAAAAAAGGGTAGTCGTGCTGATCCGGCCAATTATCGTCCCATCTCGATAACCTCCTTACTCTGTAAATGTATGGAGCGTGTCATAAATATAAGGCTCTTGGCATACCTTGGTTCTTCTCAGTGATCGGCAATACGGATTTCGCCGAAACCGGTCTACTGGGGATCTTCTCGCGTATGCCATTCACGTACTGAGCGAATACAAATACAAATACAAATTCATTTATTGCCATAGATGTAGGTAAATTGATAGTTGTTACAGTGCTATGAGTCCCGTACAATCTACCTCAACAGAGGTGTGCAATAATTACATGTCTAGCATGCATGTTATAATATATTATAACTATGTTATTGTAATTCTTACATTTATGTTAGTTACACAATTTACACAAATAAAAGTTATATCTCAATTAATTATTCTCATCACAATGTCAAATAGTTGCAATAATAATGGAAATTAAGTCATCATAATAGTAATCGTAAAATATGTCAAAGTTTTAATGAACAAAATAATTATATAAACTTTAATAATATGTCAAATTTAAATACATAGGGATTTTTCATTATTAATCATAATTTAGTATGTAAATAATCCTTTACACTATAGAAACATTTGTCCAATAACCAGACTTTTAGTTTTTGTTTGAATTTATGTATGCACATGGATTTTAAATCTTTTGGCAATTTATTATAAATTTTGATAGCCATCAAAAAAGAGTTTTTCTTAAATATGTCTAATCGACAATTTGGAAAATAAAGTCTATTACAATTTCTAGTGCTTCTTTGTACCATTTTTGAGTGTTCGTCGAACATGTTGGGGTGTTCTTTTACAAACACGCAGACTTCCCTAATATACATACAGGGTAATGGGAGAATTTGAAACTGTTTAAAAAGTGGTCGACAACTGTCGGTAGACCAGGCACCACAAATTGCCCGAACGCATTTTTTTTGTACAACGAACGCCCTATTAATGTCAACAGAGTTGCCCCACAAAAGTAGTCCGTATGACAAAATCGAAGACACGTAGCCATGGTACGCACACAAGGCAGCATCTTTGGAAACTGAGAGTCGCAGTTGTCTTATAGCGTAGACAAAGCGATCGAGTCTGTCACTGACATTTTCTACGTGGCACTTCCAATTGCAGTTCTTGTCAATTGTTATGCCTAAAAATTTACATGTGTCCACTTCCATTAACTGTGTATTTTGGTAGTTGATGTTTAGCTTATCTGGTTTAGATTGATAAGTTTGGAACTGGATAACATTACTTTTACTTAGATTGATTTTCAAATTATTTTGATTTAACCACATTGTTATGTCATTTAATGTATTGTTAATATCCACTTTAAGTTGTTCATTACTTCTCGATTTAACGACTACTGTAGTATCATCGGCATATAAAATACACTGATGTTTTATCACGTTGGGAATATCATTTATATAAGTTAGGAAAATGAAAGGTCCCAGTATACTCCCTTGAGGAACACCGGTTTTGTTTGTTTGAAGCTCTGACCTATAAACTCTTTTGTGCCCATTCATAATTTTATAAACTTCTGTACATTGTGTTCGGTTTTCCAAATAACTTTTGAGCCAATTTTGAGCGTTTCCTCTAATTCCATAAAAATTAAGTTTATTTAGCGCTGTATTATGATTAACTAAATCAAATGCTTTTGTCATATCTAGGAATATGGCTGCTACCTTTAGTTTATTGTTAAGACCGTCTGTTATTGACTTAATTAAATTAAAGCACGCCAAAGTGGTGGAACTGTTTTTCGTAAAACCGAATTGATCAGGACTGAGTATCTTATTTTTTGTCATGAATTCATTCAGTCTTGAAAGCATGGCCTTTTCAAAAATTTTAGACAACACTGGGATGAGAGTTACCGGTCTGTAATTGTTCATGTTGTCTTTTTCACCTTTTTTGTGCAGTGGTTTTACGATAGAAATCTTCAACTTATCGGGAAATGAACCTTCAGCAAATGACAAATTGATAATATGACAAAGATGTTGACACAAGTGAGGGGCACAAATTTTTATAATTTTAGTATTAATATTATCATAACCAACCGAATTAGTATTATTTAGTGATTTAATTATATTTAATATTTCTGATTCATCAGTTGGATTTAAAAATATTGAATGAATTGGATTATTTTTTGAAGAATTGTATAAATTTCTAGATTGTGACGTTAAATTATTGTCATTTGTTGATACATTGATAAAATAATTATTAAACATATTGCATATTTTATTTGAATCATTAAACGTCATATTATCAATTTTAATTGCCTCAATTCCATTAGATTGTACGTTATCATTTTCTATGTTATTGCGTATGACGTTCCAAACGGCTTTTCCTTTGTTTTTATTATGATTTATATATTTAGTGTTCTGTATTTGTTGTGATTTCTTTATACATTTTTGAAGTAATTTACTATATGATTTGTACGTTTGGACGTTAGATTTTTTGTTATCTTTATGATGGATATATTTTAAATAGTGTAATCTTTTTTGTATGCAGGATTTTTTTATTCCTTTTGAAATCCATTTACATTTATAGATATTTTTACGTTTTATTTTCATTCTGATTACCGGAAAACAAAGACCAAAAAACATTAAAAGCATATTGTGAAATGCATCAAATGCTTCGCTAAGTGTTATTTGTTCATATACTTCAGTAAATTTAATGGAAGTAATACATTCACAAAACTTGTTGATATTTTCACTAGAGAAGTCTCTTTTATCCTCTAGGTACTCGGGACAAGCCATTTTCGTTTTTAATTCAATGGTAACTCTTTGTGCAGTTTCATGATCCGATAATGCCAAATAATGGATACCTGAAAGTACGTTTTTTTTAATATTGGTTGCAATTTGATCAATGCACGCAAGCTTTCTCGTTGGAACCTTCATTAGAAAATCATAATTATAATTTTTAAGTACAGTTAATAGCTCTTTACTCGTGTTATTTATTTTTAGTAAATCAATATTCCAATCTCCGCACAGAATTACTTTTTTGTTTTTATATTTATACGTCAAATATTTCAATAAATCTTCCAGTCGTTTCAGAAAAATCTCCACCTCATATTTAGGAACCCTATAAATACAAATTATTATCAGATTATGTGCTAGTATTTCTATTCCGCAAGCTTCAAACACCAAATTTGTCGCTAAAGACTTAATATATGTAATTTCTTTGTATTGAAGTTCATTTTTAATTAATATACAAGTACCTCCTCTTTAAGCCATAGATATGCCGAAGCCATAGATATGCATGGTGAGGCGCTTGCCGTCTCCCTTGATATATCGAAGGCATTTGATCGGGTCTGGCACGATGGCCTTTTAAACAAGCTACCCTCATATTGGTTACCTTGTGGCTTATGCAATTGGATAGTTGATTTCTTGAGTGAACGATCTATTCGAGTAGTCTTACCTCGGGTTTCTGAAATGTTTGTTAACTTTAACAACAGATTAATTCTAATGCTGCCTTTTTCTGGCACTAAACAAATGACAGAGACAGCAATAGACTTAATATGTTGTCAGAGTAAACAAACGTTTCAGAAACCCGAGGTTAGAGGGCTGCTCGTCTGATCAAATGGCTATCAATGCCGGTGTACCTCAGGGATCGGTTCTCTCGGCTACACTGTTTTTACTGCACATTAATGACCTTCTGAAGCCCGGTACCTTTGGGTATGCTGATGACAGTACTGTAGTTGAGAGATACATTTCCAATGCTCAAGCCAGCTGTGACGCTGTCCAGTTTCAGAGAGAGGCTATGGTAGACCGTTTAAATTTAGCCTTAGAAGCCGTGTCTGATTGGGGCGATGCTAACCTGGTTAAGTTTAATGCTACTAAAACGCAGGCGTGTTTGTTTTCTGCTAAAAAGAGTCCTCTAAACCGATCTCCGTCTTTCCAAAGTGTAACAATACCAATAGGCGACCATTTGGAGCTTTTGGGTGTCGAACTCACATCAAACCTGAATTTTGGGTCTTATATTGAATCCAAAGCCAAGGTATCTGCAAAAAAACTTGGTATTTTGTCTAAGGTTAGGCGGTACTTCACACCGGGACAGCTTTTGAATCTCTATCAAGCACAGGTCCGATCTTGTATGGAGTACTGCTGCCACCTCTGGGACGGTTCTGCCAAGTATCAGCTCGAGTCTTTGGATTCAATTGAGAGACGTGCTATCAGGCTCATTGGAGATGACACTCTGGTAAAGAGTAAGCTTCAAAGTCTGGCGCATCGACGTGAGGTAGCAAGCCTGGCGGTATTCTATAGATTGCCCTATGGAGAGTGTGCACAAGAACTGCACAACCTAATTCCCCCATCACCTTTCCATCACCGTACGACTAGACGATCAGCAAAGCGCCACTCTTTCATGGTTGAAATACCTCGCACAAGAACGAAGCGTTACGCTTCTTCATTTATTATAAGAACTGCAAAGGAGTGGAATACCCTGCCCTCGTCAGTGTTTCCGGTAAATTATAACCCCGGTGTGTTCAAGTCAAGAGTGAATAGGTATCTACTAGGCAAGCGTGCTACACCTTCGACCACATCATCGCTTTCCATCAGGTGAGGTCGTGGTCAAACGATTGCCTAGTCCGTAATAAAAAAAAACAAAAAATGTTGCTTTTTGTTTATTTGTTTGTTTGTTTGGGTCAAATCTAGTAATTGAAATTTTATTACCCCTTTCCTGTTAACCAATTGATCTGAAATTTGGTACACGCCTTTAGTTCTGATGACAATACAATTATGTATAATCAGTATCATTGTAAATCTAAGATGGCCACCGCCACAAGATGGTGGATAACATTATTTTTTTCAAACCCCCCGTTATGTGTATCAAATGAAAAGGCTTAGCTAGTAAAATACATTACACGATGAAAATTTCAAATCCAAGATGGCCGCCACCACAAAATTTTCAATACCCTCAATATGGGTATCAAATGAAAGGGCTTGACAAGTAGAACACAGCACACTTTAGAAATAACTAAATAAAAAACTTGGAAACAAAATAAGTATTTTTTTAAGTGAATCTTTTTTATGTTTTACTAAAAGCTAAAAAATAATATAAAATCGTTAAATCGTGTAATTCGTGGGGCCCTTAGTTATATAAATTCGACTAGCCACTTTTAGTAAGTAAATGTATAGACTCAGTAAATTACCAAGACGATTGGCGTACAAAGGGGGACTAAACTGCTGAAAACGATGATGATGTACCGATACTCACTTGTAATGTAATCAATCATCATCATCAGACTACACTTATCCACTCTGGACGAAGGCCTAAATACACGTTACTGAGCTCGGTTTCCAGCTCTCTACATAAAGTTTCTGCCAGACGCTTTTCGCAGATAATCACTCCGCCTGGTCACAGGGTATTCGCCTAAATGTGATCTCCATTCGAGAACTCGTCTACCCCAATGGTAATTGGTTCTTCGGGAAATGTGACCAGCCCACTGGTACTTGAGCTTGCTTATCCTCGGAGCTATGTCGGTAAGCTCGGTTCTCTGTCAGACATTACGACTCTTGTCGTTCAGAGAAACTCCAAGTATAGCTCTCCATACCTCGCTGAGCGACCTTTAATTTGTGGACTAGTCTGATCATTAGTGTCCACGTTACGGCTCTGAGGTCATGACTACGCAAACGAATGTAAATCAGATTTCTTCTAATAGTGAGTTTTATTAAACACTAGCTTTCGACCGCGACTTCGTCCGCGCGGACTACAGTTTATCGCGAAAAAAAAGGATCCTATGTTATTCCAGGATATTCAAAACAAATGCAAAAGTAGCACCAACACTCTTGATGTGTTTTGACAGACTTGTTATTATTTTGTTTCCATGCCAACCGTTCCTTACAGTGAGTAATCAACATTTTCCAGTTTTCCCGTTAAAACTTACCATTTTCCGGGATAAAACGTATGCTTTGTTTTATTCCAGGGTACTTATCTTCATTCCAAATTACGTCAAAATGCGTCCAGCCGTTATCGCGTGAAAGCTTCTCAAACATACAAATAGACAACGTTTCTCTTTTATATATTGGTGTGGACTATAAACAACACGTTAACATGAAGAAACAGTAGTAGCAACACTAAAATTGACTGCCAATTATCATGAAATGTATAAGGGTCCACAAGGGGATCACCACGGAGGTCAAATCTTCCAAACAACAAAATAATAATCTCATGGGCCCAGAAATCTCGAAAAAGTCGGTATACATCCACACCAATATATAATAGTGAAACGTCTGTTTGTTTGGGGAGCTTTCACGCCAAACAGCTGATCGGATTATGATGAAACTTAGTAAATAGGTACTGAATATAGAGACCAACATAGAATATTTTGTATCCCGGAAAATGGGAAGTTGCCAAGGGAAAACTGGAAAATGTAGATGCAAGGAACGAAATCACATGTTGTCGTGGAAACTAAAATAACAAGTCTGTCAAAAAGCATCAAGAGCGTTGGTGCTATACTTTTGCATTAGTTCTTTTTTTCGCGTTAACTGCAATCCACGTGGACGAAATCGCGGACGAATGCTAGTTCCTAATAAAACATACGTATCAATGTATATTTAATTAGAACTGTCATATCGGACACATAATATAAGAGCTCCTAAAAATAGTTTATAGATTAAGGCGTAAAATTATTTTATGCTGGCAGATGCCCGCGGTATCGCACGGGTGGTCATTTCTGTAGGTTATAACTAGCTTAAAAGCTAAAAAAACACGCCTACCCTGCCAAAAAAGAACTTTATACATTATATATAAAAACTATATGCTCTAACTATAGATATAACTATAGAAGAACTATATATTGTTGGAATGGGCTTATCAAGAACTTTAATTAGATACATATTGTAAATTTCGAAAAAAAAATATTTTTTTCAAGTTTGAAAATGGTGCCATACTGCTGCCATATTGAATGTTTTCAAAAAATATTAGCCTATGTTAGTCAGGGGGGATGTAAGATATGTAAGATACTCCATACATCTAAATCTGTTCAGGCATTTAAAAGTTATGGTGGAATAAAGAAACTCACATACAAACATACAAACATACTTGAATGCTAAAAACAAAACACTGCTTTTTTTTGGGCAGTCCTGTAAAAAGTACTCTATTTCGTCGCGTTAACGCTAGAACCAACTAAATGTCAATTTTTGCAAAAATGGGTTAAAAATGCTGTTTTACTTAAAATTACATGCTCTTTCTACTGGTAAAACAGATTAAGTGATGCGGCAGCTAGTTTAGAAGATATTTAAATTGAAAAGCATCCAAATTGAAGATTTTGACTAAATCTGTCTAGTTGTAAACGAATATTTTTAGTTAATCTGTTTTATTTTTTATTTTATCGTGTAAAATAATTATATCTGTTTATAATTTGTTTTGTCGGAGACCATTTTATAAAAGTTTTTTTTTAACATTCAAAATATACTAATTCTACAAAATTTATTTTTCTATTTGAAATGAAGATGATCAATGAAAATCTAGAGTTAATTCAAACTTTACAAAGATAACACTTTTTACCAGACGATTTTATACATCTCAAACTAGAACAATTATAGGTTACTTGCTCGAGCAAGAACCAACTAACTGCGTGTTTTGTTAACTAACACCAACTTGTATCTTCACGAATGCATCATAGTGTTTATAACGTACGCGCGCTACCGGTATACGGTTTCGTTTCTCCCCGTTTTATTATGTTGTATGTACTTGGGTAACACACTTGAAATATTTAATCATCACCTTCATTTTGGACATGTTCACCTTCATTTTGGTCATCTTCATTTTGGACATGTTCATCTTAATGTTCATCTTAAGCGGAGCGGAGCGGAGCGGCGGCAAAGCGGAGATGGGAAAAGTGGACACCATTAACTAAGTGAACTCCCAATCGATTAATTTAAGGATGTCCTATAAGACTGTGGGAAATGACTTGTGTGATATGGTATCTCACTGTAGCACGCCTCATTTGATCGGAACATTACCAGTGAGTACATGCATTCGTACCTGTATCGATGCTGAGTTATACAGATTTCGGAAGACATCCACATACTGTGCATCCACTTGGCAGCGTTGGAGAGAATGGAATATGGCCCAATACTCAATGCTACCAAGAGCTTTTTCGTAATCTAAGAAAGCAAAGCACAAGGGCTGGTTGAATTCGTCATATTTGTCCATCAGCTGCTTCACGGTGTGAATGTGCTCGAAGGGCTGGCATTCATCAAGTTGAAGAGTAATTCTGTGACTCAGAACTTTGGCAAATAGAAAGCACTTTGGTCATAACTGTAAGCTTTCTATCATATATTGTGCAAAAAACTATATAGCTTGTATATTTGAAGGAGGAGGCTTATCGGTCTGTAATTATTTTATAACTATTGAAGATGTTAGTGAGACATTGGAGATGTCCTATCTTGGACATTGTTTATCTTTCAGCAGATAATATAGGCACAAATAAATCACTAGATGTATCCAGCTGCGGTAGGCTGCGTTCGGTAAACATGACGACGTGCTCAGGGAGTGAAAAATGCCGCAATGCCTGAAGACCGTCTGTATAACCAATGTGTCTTTCCCACAATGACGTATCCAAATGGGCCAAATCATGAACGCTACTCAGGAAACTATTCCCAAGATGCGAGTCGCAAAACGGGCCATGAAGCTTAATATGTTAGGTAGCATGTTGAGCTACAGAGTAACAAATACGGAGATCAGAAGAAGAACCAAGGTGGAAGACGTCGGATCCCGTACAATTAAACTCAAGTGACGATGGGTAAGACACTTGAAAAATTGTAATGATGGAAGGTGGAATAAGTCCCTGATGGCATGGTAGCCACGTGATAGTAAGCGTAGTCGAGGAAGACCGATCCAACGATGCGTCGATGACATAGAGAAGCACGCTGCGGGCTGGTAAAAGCTGGACCAGATTAGCTCAAACTAGAGATGAATGACGTAAGAGGGAAGGCAAGGAAAGAAGGAAGGGAAGGGAAGGGAAGGAAGGGGAGGGAAGGCAAGGAAAGAAGGAAGGGAAGGGAAGGGAAGGAAGGGGAGGGGAGGGAGGGGAGGGGAGGGAGTGGGTGGAATAAGCTGCAAATGATGAAACTATTATGATGATGTACTTGGGTAGGGTCTAAGCAATATGCATGGCAATATATATTTGTTCATTTTAAATATGGATTTCCGCAAAGTAACGTCTGAATCTATCAATTATATCAATATGCATGGGTTTACACGCGGCCAAACTTAGTCTTTTATAATTTAAATGTCCAATGAACGGTCGAATGATCGTTCAATTCAACTGAGGTTGCTTGTTTTTTTTTTTGTTCACTGTTTCAGAGAGAGAAAGCGTGATGGAGCTGTTTGGCTTTGACTCCATTAAATTTAAAGTTTTTTTTGTTATACAATAGTTATTTAATAACACTCTTCGTCCACTACTTGTGAGACATTTTTTTTCTTTATGATTTAGGAGCTAAAACCAAATATATTTTTGGTTTTTCACGTTTCACTCAAAAAGTAGGAGATCAACATCTTTAATATGGTGTAGAATGTTAAAATAATAATAAAACATAATGGTAAAATTAATTATAATCAACGTCAAACTTTTAGTTTTCGAATTATGAGATTTAGGCAATATACAGGTTAAATCAACTAAGTGGTTCTTTATGAACACCTTGATACTTGGATTTAAAAGAAGATAAACAATTGCTTTACGTAAACATAAATAATAACAATATATGTTAGGGTATGACTAAATCATAAGCATGCGAACATTCAACATTCAAACTCAAAACTTCAATTATGCTATTTAGTTGTTCTAGCGACAACGCGACGATTTACTATTCCAAGACCTAAAATACCAATATACCAACATTTTATCAAAATTCTTTCAGCCGTCTAAAAGTTTTTATCGAATGCTCGGCTTCTACTGATCGGATTGAGTACACCAGTTTTTAAGTTAAACCCTAAGCTATCCAACAGTGAAACGCATCGCAATTGGTCCAGTAGTTTTTACGCGTAGAAACATACAGACAAACTAACAAACACACATACATACAAACAGACAGACACGATTTTTAATAATGTTATATTCTTGTTCAGTAGCTTATTTTATGTACCCTAGACCATTATTTTTTTATCATCTTCTTTGTACAGACTATTTTGTTCCTATTGTTTTCAGATAGAAGTATAGATTCATTGTAACTCTCAGTTTTATTTCAGAGAACTTTTATTTTTAAGATCTGATCATTTTTTCCACAAAAATGTAATTTATATATTTACATATGTGTCAGCTGCAGACGAGATTGGGTTGACATGACATCAGAGCCCCGATTCTGTAAGCTATTGAACAGAGATAAAGCAAGTCGATCGCTTGAAATTTTTTGAGAAATTTTCTTATTTACCACTTAAAAGTGCTGAAACTTAAAAGTGTTTTTTTTTTTAATATTTAAAAAAAAAACTCTTCTAGCACTTTTAAGTGGTAAATAAAAACATTTTGAGCGATAAACTTGCGTTATCGCGGTTCAATAGCTTACAGAATCGGGGCCCGGGAGCTCGTGTTAACATTATGGCGCCCGGTGCAAATCCGATAAGGTTTTTAGATTTCAACAATTTTTGCGTAGTAATTTTATTATTTTAGTACTTTTTTTGTATATTCGTGCAGTTTGAAATAACTCACTTATTATACGAAAATTCTGTATCATAAGTGAGTTATTTTTGTATATTCGTGCAGTTTGAAATAACTCACTTATTATACGAAAATTCTGTATCATAAGTGAGTTATTTTTGTATATTCGTGCAGTTTGAAATAACTCACTTATTATACGAAAATTCTGTATCATAAGTGAGTTATTTTTGTATATTCGTGCAGTTTGAAATAACTCACTTATTATACGAAAATTCTGTATCATAAGTGAGTTATTTTTACCCGACTGTGGAGGGTTATGTGTTTGGATTGTATGTAAGTTTGTTTGTTAGTTTGTGCGTTTCTTAGGCGCGTCCTACAGCCTAAGCGGATTGATGGATTTTGATAAATTATGTATCATTGGATTTGTCGTTATCACGAGAGTGCTATAGGATATACGACGTGTCAAGAAAAATAATAATTATGGTGGCTTACAGCTGCCATATTGAAATAACGACGTTTTTTTCACTAAAACCTATCGAGTGAGATATCAAAATAAAGGTCTTTACAATACCATTCCAAAAATGTATAATTCTTTTACCTAAACATTGCCTTTAAAGATTCTTACAAAATTATTCTAGTTATGTAAATAATTTTGTAGCAAATGCAACAATTAAAGAAAGTAAAATATGTAAGTAAATAAGAGACATTCAATTTTATTAATACTAGCTGTGCCACGAGGTTTCACCTGCGTCCCTCAGGAACCGTGCATCCCGGGTATAAGCTACCTCCATACCAAATTTCATCCAAATACGTTCAGCAGTCTGAGCGTTAAGGAATAACAAACATACTCAACACCCACACACATTTACACACAACACACACACAGCCATACATACATACATACATACAATCTTACGACTACATAACGGGACTTAACCTTTATAATTAAAAAAAAAGCTAATAAAATACTATTCTCAATGTTTTGCTTTAGAAAATCTGACTGGTATAATTTAAGGCCAGGCTCCAAGGTTACATTTTCCCACTCCCCACTTCCCTGCCACCTACCCTACACTCTGCCACCCGCTACCCGCAATAAGCACTGAAGTGCCTGCGTAACAAGGTTGAATATCGCGAGCGCTGTTTGAATTCATAATTTAGCTCGGAACTAAATGACGTATGTCTCAAAAGTTATTTATTTTATTGGCAGGCTAATAATTTAGTTAGGTAAATTTTGTCTTAGCCTTAGATAATAAACTATATTTTCTTGCTGTGAGATTTATTTTAGAGATAAAACTTAACCAGTTGAGTAGAAAAATGTAAACATTACCGAAAATAACGTAATTTTTGATAAGAAAAAAAATCGAATGTTTTTTTTTTGTCTTAGTCTTAGAGAGATAAATATCTCAAAAACATATATGTTAAGTTTCACATTTATCAGATTTGTGGTTGACCCAGCATATTTATGCAAAAAACCCTTAAAAAGCAGAGCCTGGTCTTAAGTATTTTGTTCTATCATTTCATTTCAAGTTCGTTTCCACTAAATTATTAGTTAAAATAACAAAGTCACGAACAGAGGGCTTATATTATTTCTGAGCTATATCTGTTTTCACATGACTGCAGTGGATGTTTGTTTGTTTGGTAGTACTGGCCTCATGAGAGCCTCTGAAATGGCTTAGCGAATACTATTAATGAATAACGGCTGTGACCGACAGCTTAACGTGCCCTCCGAAGCTGGAACGATGAAAAACCGCACATTAGTAAAGTCATTTTTGCGGAACCTATTAGGACCGAACCCGTTATCGTTGGATTCTAAGTTGCACTATTGAACCGATAGGCAATATATTGAATGTAGTAGTATAGTGGATCAAGAGGTATAAGATGACTTCGTTAGACATTTATAGAAACAAACGTAACAACGTATATGCATATCGATTGTTCTATTCACAAAAAACGTAATATTCAAGAGAACTTTACAATTTATGTATGTACCGTAATATATACTTTTGAAAACAATCACCATCGAAACTGTCAAAATAATACCCACAAGGGGCTATTTAAAACAAAGCAACATTGAGCGAGTCCATATAACAGCCGAAACAAAGTTCGCCCGCCAACTTTTGTTCTACATCAGTGTTCAACAAAAGTTCTGTTGTTATCTGCAATGTATTTTGATAAACATAAAGCCAGCAATTTCACCTTGTTTTGTCTTTCCTGCGTTATGGCCTGGCATTAAATTCTAGCTAACTTTATCTCAAGAATGTATATACTGGTACTATTAATAAGCTACTGAACAAGGAGAGAACATTTTTAAAAATCTTGTCTGGCTGTTTGTATGTTTGTTCGCACATCACGTAAAAACTACAAAACCGATTGCGATGCACTTTTCATTTTTGGATAGCTTAGGGTTTGACTTAAAAACTGGGGAACTTACTTGGTATCTTAATCTAATGATTAGATGCCGAGCAATCGATAAAAAACTATTTTACGGCTGCACGAATATTAAATAAATGTAGTTACCTTATAGGTAGTTTTGGTCCTGGAATAACACATATGAGCTATTTTTAAATGAAATAACCACGCGGGAAAAGCCGCGGGCACAGCTACCATATAACTGTGACGCATCGCAGTACATCTGGTCAGTCGAAGATGAAATGGACTTGGGGGAATCAAATTGTTCAGTTTCAACACATATTCGACAAATAGTAACCTACTGTGTTAATCCAGGACCTACATACAAAATTTCATCAAAATTGATTCAGCGTGAACAAACATACACTCACAATCTTTCACCTTTATAATATAACTAGCTTAATAGATAAAAATACGCCTGCCCTGCCAAAAAAGTACTTATACCAATAAATTATACACTGTTGGAATGTGCTTATCAAGACCTTCAATTTGATACCCATACTGTAAAATTCAAAGTTTTTTTCGCAATTGATAATGGAGCCATACTGCAGCCATATTGCATTAAAAATAATTGCCTGTAACATAGGCTATTTTTTAGGGTGATGAGAGGATTCTAACTATACCCCATACGTCTAAATCTGTTCAGGCATTTAAAAGTTATGGTGGAGTAAAGAAACTCACAACAAACATACATGAATCCTACAATCATTACACTCCTGTTTTTGGAATACATACAAACATACAAACTCTCACAAGTTTTATAATAGGTATAAGTACAAAAGACCCGAGGCTTCAAAGAAAAGCTTTTAGTAAACGCCTGTTTTATGTTATGACCCACGAACACCCTAAAGTGTATATATATTATATAGACGTTTTCTTTTCCGATTTGGTCCCTTATGACTGCCATTCTGAAATCAAATGTTTTGTACAAGTATGGAAGTTTCCAAAGAAACTAGTACATAATAATGACGACGCTTTAATATTTCGATTCCCACAAAAGACTGCATTGTGTTTGATTTTTCGTGAGAACTTGACATAATTTACACGACTAACAAGGATCATGCTGCGATGTGGCGGCGATTGGCATAACATGTGTAAGTGTGTGCGTGAGGCTTGCTATCCAACAATGAAAACTTCATCGCAATCGGCACAGTAATTTTAACGTGATGCAAGAACAAACAGATTCGTAAATGTCCTAGTTTAATGAAAAACACTTACACTGTTCGAAATAATTGAATTCAACGTAGGGTTCACACGATTCACGCATGCGCAATGCTGATGAAAACGTCTAAATACTGTTAAATATACATAAGGGTGAACGCACACCTAACGCGCCAATTAGTTCATGTTCATGGATAATTAGCTTGCTAGAACATGCGATCTATTGGTTGGAAGTAGGTTGGTATACCTAATGATTACTTCCAATGTTTTCCCTATTCACGAAATTGTATTATTTTTACCAGACTGCGCAACGGAAAGGCCCGGTAATGTGTTTATCAGCCTATATACTCGTATGTGTCTGTTTTTTTGTGGCAATATAAAGACCAAACGCGTGGTCCGTTTTTGATTTTTATTACGTCAATCGATTTGTCTTAATCTTGCAAGTGCTACTAAAGACTCGAGATTAATCAAAATTCAACATGGCAACAACCAGACGCCATATTGTAAAAGAGAAACAAATGAAAGTCGACGAACTATGTCAAATGAAATATCATTGAATAGTTATTTGAAAATCATCTTTAAGTTTCTCTTATAATTTTTCGTTTCGTATAACCATTTAGGATCTATAACGATTTAAAGCCTCACTATCTATAACGGTAACCTGTCATTCCTACATTTTTCAGGGATTGTCTCATTTTGATGGCGACTAGAAAAGTTTGCAGGAGTTTAAATATATTTTGACTTATATAATAATTTTCTAATGGAAAAATTTGGGTCACGGACGAGATCCAATTTTTTCCATTAGAAAATTATTATATATATTTACGCTAAGCAACTG
The DNA here is from genome assembly GCA_946251855.1 of Alsophila aescularia. NCBI lineage: Eukaryota > Metazoa > Arthropoda > Insecta > Lepidoptera > Geometridae > Alsophila > Alsophila aescularia. The sequence goes on from OX276373.1 coordinate 33,777,143, forward strand.
CTATAAAAAACATAAAAATATTTTGACTTGTTTCATTTCTCCTTGTCGATTTGTAAGTTTAATATGCATCTCACTAAGTATTGCAACGTGTTTGCTACTAATACTTAAACATATCGATGTGGATACCAGTAAAAATATGAGTTAAAATAAACCAAACTATCTGTAATCTGTGAATTCTTTCTTCACTTCTTCAAAAATAGCAAGAGCTTCAAGCCACTTCAGCTGCGAGCCTATTATCTGCTTTGAGAGAGAATCTACAATCCAAAGGTTCGCACCACTAAGTTTCCTCTGCACCTACTAAGTACAATTAAATTATTGTGAGCAAGAAGTCCCCTTGAGTAGACACCCTTTTGGGGCTCCGGGCACAGTTTTAAAATACATGTCTTTAAAATACCATTTAAAAATATATATAATTGTAATAAACAGTAGCAAATTTATTTTAAGCTTCTCACAAAATTTTCAATTTTAGATAATTAAAGTTAATGTAATTACTATAGTCTAATGTTGTAATTGCAACTATTAAAGTCAATAAAAATATGTAAGCAAAAAAAACATTAAATTTATATAAATACTAGCTGTAACAAACATATACACAATATCAACAACAAATATCTGTAACAAACATATACACCATATCAACAACAAATATCAATATCAAGTTTGTACTTATGTACTTATATTTGTACATAAGTACAAACTTTCACCTTTTAATATTACTGTGATTATTTTTGCGTGTTTTTTTTTTTATTTTGGTTGGTCAGTCAGTTTTTTTTCTTCATATATTTTTATGAGGTACATAAAATGTATTTACAGGATAAAAGGAACAAAAAACAAAAGAACATTTTAAAATATAAATAAAAAATCTTAACTATTTACACACAACTATCTAAAAGTCCTTCGGAGGAAGGGAAAGTGCCCCGAATGCTGGCTGCATTGCCACGCTGTATTGCAATACTATTTTTTTGGCCTAAATAGGAGCCAGCATTCTGGTCACATGTCACCTCCACCAAACATTTTATCAAGTCCCTGTAAATTTCGTGGCCGCCTGGCCCCCACGAACGCAAAGTTTCAACCCCAAACGGCACAAACACGTTACCCCTGTCAAGGTTCCCATATTTGCGCCGCTTGAGGTTTTCTGCTTTGGTTGCAGCGCCGCCAGCCCGAATTATTGTCTCTGGAAGATGAGGCGGCGCCAAGGAATCAACACAAGTTGTATTCCAAACTAAAGGCCGTCCCATCTTCTAAGGAATTAAAGTCATAACATCAGGCCTCTTGCCGTCGTCCCGCATCAGGCCTTTTGGTTCTAAGATTGACGGAACGCTGGCACTGACAAAGGCCCGACAGATGACTTCATTCAAACTGGCGTGTCGGGGATCCTCCCTGCGCTTCTGTAGCAAGATAGTCCGTGATGGCCAATCTGATCCACCATATCGCCGCATAGGCAACGATGTGGGACTTGGCAAAACAAGCCCAGTCGCAGAGAAAGGGCCAATCGGAATGTCTCGTTGTTTGGTAAGTTTCCAATGTTTTTAAATGGAAGTGCTTGCAACCAAAGGCCTGATTCCCAACGTGAAACAGCGAGGAGGTGAGCACGCTCTGCCGAACAAACGAACGTATCAAGAAGATTTTTCCGTTCAGTTTCGCAGAGCGGCCCATCCCAATGCTTCTGAGAAGGAGGCGCTTTTGGGCAAGGACTAATTTAGACAGGCTATTATCCAAGCATCCCTAGCCACAGTCAAAAATCTTATGTCGTAATTTGTAATACAGGGAGATAAAATAGCTCCGATTAATTTTTGTGTAATATAAACTGAGGATAGGAAAGCTGGTAGAGATACACTAGAAATTTTACGTATGCCAAGAAAGACCAACGCACCTTATTGCTCACGCTTATTGCTACGCTCTTGGTGCCAGGCCTTACTACCAAGTAAGGTCTGGCACCAAGAGCGATCATCGAAAGGTACATTGAGGATGGCGGTGAGCGTATCTCTTAAAATGCTGTCAAACTGTTGTATAAGTCAGGTATGATTCCAAAGTTGACAACATCTTAAGAAATACATAAATTTTGGAACAAAAAGGCAGTAGCGAATTATAAAATATGCCATATATGTAATTTTATGTAAGCGGTCCGAAATAAATCGAAAATTTTGAATTTTTTTCTTCCACGAAATCTGGTAATGATTCATCGAGGATCGGGGCCCCTAAAAGACGAAGTGAACTGTTTTCCAAAATTTTCATATATGAAGCAATTTTTCTAAAAACAAAAACATCTATAATGTCGTTTATTGAAATGATTAGATTTGAAATATAATTCACATATAGAAAAATTTTGAGTTTGTATTTTTGAAAATTTTGAATTTTCGAAATATTTCGCGACTGTGTTCACATCGCCTCCTAAAGTTCCATCATCCAGATATCATACGTTAAATTTTGATTGTAATTTTTTAATGATTGTATGTATAGCGAGGCTGAAAATAGCCGGCCCAAGCGGATCTCCTTGTTGACAACCTGCTTCTGAAGAGATGAGATGATTTTTGTATTATAACAACATAAAGTTTGTACTTATGTTTGTACATAAGTACAAACTTTCACCTCTGTGTCCAGTCGATCATCGGGTGAAGATATATCTAACATTGCGCACTACCACGCGCAAATGGATAATATTAGTGTGATTATTTTTGGGTGGTCAGCTCGTATTCAATCATTATTTTCGCAGTCGGGTTTTTGTATTTTTATAATAATTTTACTTGTTAGTTTTTTTTTTAGGGCATGGGCCTTTGTTAACAAACAGACTTGTTGTTGAGACATTGGCACATTTGTTTTATCCCCACAGCAGTACCTGCGCAATCGTTCACAGAACCTAACTTCACAAACATATAGATTAGCTGCGACTACTGTACGTATATTTTATTTTGTGGTAGTTAGTTATAAACATTAATATACTATTATTTTGTAGTGGTAGGCCTGTTAAGCAAGAGTCCACCTGAGGAAGTACCACATCTTTGTCAGATATTCCACCGCCACGCATTATTGTGTAAACATTTCTGTTTCGGTTTTAAGAGCAATGTTTCCAGCGAAATTACTGGGCAATGAGACCTAACAACCAATGTCTCAGGGTGACGAGCGCAGTGCAGTGACGCGCAAGACTTTACCTAATTACAATACATGTTGTTTTTTTTTCTTCTTAAATGTCGATTATTTCTTCATTAGTTTCCAACTCTAGTGCAGTAGGTGGACGGGGAAATGCGGATTCCCCGTGCACCCACCAGTGGGAGAAGCCAGTGGGTGCACGGGGCATGCCCCTTTGTTACCAAGGTTCTGGGTGGCACTGCAACTGTTATGGGCAGGCGGGAAACTTACCAACAGGCGAGCGACCTGCCCGTCTCGTCACTCACTGTAAAAAATATATATATTCAAAAAACGCATAAAGTCTTTTTTGTTATCATTTGAAAATATGCAGTCATATAGTGTGCTAAAATGTATTTTTATTACCTTTATCCTTCGGAAGTTAGGACGGCCTAGAAAGAAATTGTGTTGATTCTCTGCCACCGTCACACTTTTCTCAGGCTTTGAGTAAACGCTGGCACTACGGCTACTTCAACAGAGCAGCTCTAGCAGTGAAAATATCCTAAGCTCGTCGAATACATGGCTACATATTTGAGCCGTTTGCTGCTACTTATATGGCTCTACGAATCAGCAAATTAAACGGGGCAATGCCGACAGCATGTTGGGTCCGCTACTAGGAGGTAAAACACTTTGGCTTCCTGTAAGCCTGTAATGGCGTAATGGGCTGTCCAAAAGTTATATGTAATAGTTAGATGTATAGTAAATATAAGTTATAATTATTATCTATCGTTAATAAAGATTTTCCTTACTAAAAAGTGTTAACTATAAAATATCCACTTCTTCTTCTTTTTTTATTGGATGGCTTCTGCGGAGGCACTGGCCTACTAGCAATTTCGCCAATGTCAAGTGTATAGTTTAAAGTAATGTCACGTCACAGTCAATTATTGTCAAAGAATTCTGGAAGACGAAAAGCTGTCTGGCATCGAGGCAATATTATTGACAGTGGAATAACATATACTCGTATGTTCAAGAGGACTTTCTTTCTTTCTTTTTTTTACAGGTTTACGTCGCCTATAACTATTGTGCTTCTAAATGAGGCCAAATTCATTTGATTTCTTCTAACCTTTTTTTAAAGCTTTTATTTAACTTGCAATGTCTGTATGTATTTGTAAGAGTATGAATGCATGTGTTTGTTTAGTTAGGTCAATTCTTGCAATTTGAGTTAGAACCACTTCCTCTTATTCTATGGAGTTGAATTTTGACATGTTGGTTCAATTTCGATGACAATGCATTTTTATAGTAAGCATGACCTAAATCGACTTCCAGAGTTAACTCCAGATAAAGGTACTCTTCAACGATCAACAGCACAGACACGACATTTTGTGTACGCATTTAATAGTGATAGCTGGTTTTGAGTTTTACTATGACATGGTTGCTACACTCAAGGCTGGGTCCTGTCTGACTAGGGAACTCCTCAACGGTTAAGAGCACAGACACGAAATGATAGCCCATTCTAAGTTTCACCATGACAAGGCTATTGCATAAAAGCTTTTCTTCAAATGTTTTTCAGGCTCATTTGGGATGACACTCTGGTAAAGAGTAAGCTTCAAAGTCTGGCGCATCGACGTGAGGTAGCAAGCCTGGCGGTATTCTACAGATTGCACTATGGAGAATGTGCACAAGAACTGCACAATCTGATTCCCCATCACCTTTCCATCACCGTACGACTAGACGATCAGCAAAGCGCCACCCTTTCATGGTTGAAATACCTCGCACAAGAACGAAACGTTACGCTTCTTCATTTATTATAAGAACTGCAAAGGAGTGGAATGCCCTGCCCTCGACAGTGTTTCCGGTAAATTATAACCCCGGTGTGTTCAACTCAAGAGTGAATAGGTATCTACTAGGCAAGCGTGCTACACCTTCGACCACATCATCGCTTTCCATCAGATGAGATCGTGGTCAAACGATTGCCTAGTCCGTAATAAAAAAAAAAAAAAAAACTTATTAAATTGATCTTGATATTAACACTGCCTGCCAAGTGTGGTGATTGTGGCATAAGCCCGCCTATTATGGCGGAGGCCCGTGCTCAGCAGTGCACTTCTTCGGGCTGACGATGTGATGACATTGACACTTACATGCTTAGTAAAATGTCTTAACTTGAGGCGACTCTGTACAGGGTCACTACCTTCCCTCTAAAATGTTTGAGGGAAGTAAAGGCTTGTACAAAAGTCATACTCGTTAACGGTGGGGATTGATCCAGTCTGGTTTCTTCTTAGTCATATATTTTTATTATTTTAGTTTTCCCTGTTTGATGGTTCGATGATTGTGGAACATCTCATTGTCACTTATGTTTTATATTTGTAATTTAAGTATGTTTTATTAAAATTTCTGACATTTGAAATAATTATAAAGAAATGACTAAAATAAAAAAGAACTTCTCCGTAGAGTTTCTTGGTGTTCTCTTCTCTAACGGGCGTATTTTCGAAGCACAGTAGAGTCAAAAGAGTATTTCTTTTTTCCGTGTGAGATTTAATACTGTCGGCACAAAAAAAAACCTTTTCAAACTAAAAGCACACCTTAGTTTCTGTTAATTTTCGAGAGGAAAAAATTGGATCAGGGACAGGAGATGAACTCGCATCATTCATTCATTTGTTTCCTTTGGAATATTATAAGAAATGTTCTCGCTAAGCATGCGTTAATCCTAAAATCATAATTATATACATTATACCTTAGTTTACGTAATATTACTATTTTTATCTACATATAAAATTTTATGTTTTCTCCCTGTTCATGAGATGTTATGAGATGTTAAGTTTGACTCATACTTATAATCCACACCAATATAAAACAGTGAAACGTTGTCTGTTTGTTTGTTTGGGGAGCTTTCACGCAATAACGGCTGGATGGATTTGGATGAAATTAGGAATGGCTTATACCGTGGAATAAACATGGAATATTTTTTTATCCCGGAAAATGGTAAGTTTCCACGGGAAAACTGGAAAATGTTGATTACTCGCTGTAAGGAACGGTTGCCATGGAAACGAAATAATAACAAAATACAAACAGTCTGCTAAAAACAACAAGAGCATTAGTGCTATACTTTTGCATTGGTTTTTAATATCCTAGAAGAACATAGGATGCTTTTTTTCGCGATATACTGTAGTCCGCGCGGACGAAGTCGCGGGCGAATGCTATAAAAGAAATAAGCACGGAAAAATCTGTATAAAGAAGATAATAAATAATATATATATGGTACCTACTTAAAATAAACTGAACCAACTTTTTTTTTAAACCGTTTCTGTCTGTTTGTTTGTCTGTATGTTTGTTTATACATCCCGTAAAAACTGCTGGATCGATTACGATGCGGTTTTCAATGTTGGAAAGCTTAGGTTTTTTCTTAAAAACTAATGTACTTGGAATGTCATTACGATGAGTAGAAGCCGAGCAATTGATAAAAACTATTTAACTGTTGAACGAATTTTAAAGTAATGTATGTAAATGAAATATCCACGCGGGCAAAACCGTGGCCACAGATAATTCACAATAAAATACTTTGACTTTGGCATCCGTATTCATAGAAAATGTGCTACGATGTATTGTGTACTCATTGCGTTGTAGCGAAAATAGCTACACCATTGCTACGAAATGTCACGCGTAGCGCTTAGCAATTGCCTCGTAATCGTACATTCATGAGGTAGGAATTCAATAGGAGCTTTTGTGTGTTGTTATTTCAACTTTTTATTAGTATTTGTGTGTTGCAAAGTTTTTTTCATTGTTTTTTACTAAATTGTGTTTGAGTTTGCTACCGTCGATGTTGTTAAATAAACATATATGTACTAGGTACTAATATAAAGCTACAAAGTTTGCGTATGGTAGAGCTTTTCCAATTTAATAATGTTTTCATAACTTTATATCACTAAAGTTAATACAAACAGTTTAATTTAATTAAAACTGAATAAATAGACTACTGAAAAAAAAAACATTAAATTTATCTTATATAATACCTACCTTTACCTTATATATATGTAAAGGTAGGTATTATGATATAAAATTATATAAATATATATAGATAAATAATAATAAGGAAACCTAATTAAATAGTTAATTATGCATTTTGAAATGCAGGTTATGAAAAATATAGGGTTTATTTATTTTACAAGGTAATCCGAGAACTTGACACAACATTGTTATTTATACCTATATAACAGTTCCGTGACATACTCACTGACTGACAGACAACGCGCAGCCTAAACCAAGAGATTTGAATTTTAGAGATAATATTCTCTGGAAGTGTAATAAGTAGGTTGTTTTAAAAATTCCATCTCTACGGGGTAAACCGGGTTGGTAAAGTTTGTACGCAGGCTAAGCCGCGGGGCGCAGCTAAAAGGCAAAATTCCATCTCTACGGGGTAAACTGGGTTGGTAAAGTTTGTACGCAGGCTATGCCGCGGGGCGCAGCTAAAAGGCAAAATTCCATCTCTACGGGGTAAACTGGGTTGGTAAAGTTTGTACGCAGGCTAAGCCGCGGGGCGCAGCTAAAAGGCAAAATTCCATCTCTACGGGGTAAACCGGGTTGGTAAAGTTTGTACGCAGGCTAAGCCGCGGGGCGCAGCTAAAAGGCAAAATTCCATCTCTACGGGGTAAACCGGGTTGGTAAAGTTTGTACGCAGGCTAAGCCGCGGGGCGCAGCTAAAAGGCAAAATTCCATCTCTACGGGGTAAACCGGGTTGGTAAAGTTTATACGCAGGCTAAGCCGCGGGGCGCAGCTAAAAGGCAAAATTCCATCTCTACGGGGTAAACCGGGTTGGTAAAGTTTGTACGCAGGCTAAGCCGCGGGGCGCAGCTAAAAGGCAAAATTCCATCTCTACGGGGTAAACCGGGTTGGTAAAGTTTGTACGCAGGCTAAGCCGCGGGGCGCAGTTAAAAGGCAAAATTCCATCTCTACGGGGTAAACCGGGTTGGTAAAGTTTGTACGCAGGCTAAGCCGCGGGGCGCAGCTAAAAGGCAAAATTCCATCTCTACGGGGTAAACCGGGTTGATAAAGTTTGTACGCAGGCTAAGCCGCGGGGCGCAGCTAAAAGGCAAAATTCCATCTCTACGGGGTAAACTGGGTTGGTAAAGTTTGTACGCAGGCTAAGCCGCGGGGCGCAGCTAAAAGCCAAAATTCCATATCTACGGGGTAAACCGGGTTGGTAAAGTTTGTACGCAGGCTAAGCCGCGGGGCGCAGCTAAAAGGCAAAATTCCATCTCTACGGGGTAAACCGGGTTGGTAAAGTTTGTACGCAGGCTAAGCCGCGGGGCGCAGCTAAAAGGCAAAATTCCATCTCTACGGGGTAAACCGGGTTGGTAAAGTTTGTACGCAGGCTAAGCCGCGGGGCGCAGCTAAAAGGCAAAATTCGTGGTTTTAACATGCGATTAAATTCTGCCAATCTTGGGGTATAAATTATCATCACATCACAATAATTATCATTACTATATACTTATAATAAAGCAATAAGTACAAAAAAAACTGTACAAAGAAGATACCTAAGTACTTCAAATAAGCTACTGCATAAGTTTTTTTTTTTAAATCGTGTCTGTCTGTTTGTCTAATTGTATGTTTGTTGGCGCATCACATAAAAACTACTGGGCCGACTGAGATGATAACTTGATAACTGATAACTTTTCACTGTTGGATAGCTCAGGGTCTGACTTAAAAACTGGGGTACTTGGTTTCCCAATCCGGTGAGAAAAAGCCGAGCAATCGATAAAAACTTTGTGACGGCTGAGTTTTGATCATAATGTTGGTTTATTGGTATATTAGGTCTTGGAATAGCACATAGAGTACTTTTAACCTAGAGAAATGACCTCGCGAGCGAAGCCGCGGGCACAGCTACTAGGTATTATACTCAAATTATACAAAATGCAAAAACTGGTTTGTGTACGTTTGTAACTTCTTCATTCTGAAACGGCTGAACAGATTTTGAATACAAAATTTAATAAAAATCTAGTTGCGCCCATCGGTTTTACCCACGCGGATAATTATGATGGATGGTGATGGTGATGATGAAGTATCCTATGTGGTAATATATATATTTTAAGTCCTGGATCATAATTATGATGGATGGTGGTGGTGATTATGAAGTATCCTATGTGGTAATATATACTTATAGTCCTGGATCATAATTATGATGGATGGTGGTGGTGATGATGAAGTATCCTATGTGGTAATATATACACTTTAAGTCCTGGGTTACCACATAGGATACTTCATCATCAACACCACCATCTATCGTGATTATCCGCGTGGGTAAAACCGATGGGCGCAGCTAGTAAGGAGTAATATTAAACAAGTGAACAACATTAATTTAATGTTGGGAACAGACAATGGAAACTGAAAGTACATTTCAGCTTTCCCTAACATTAATATAATGTCGCGAACTCACTGAAACTGAAAGTAAATTTCAGCAGCCCTAAAACTTTTGAGCCCTAAAGAGTTAGCACATAGCTCGAAACGTCCAGGGTCGATTCACTTTACCCAACCCCCAACGACGAGGCAGGAGTTCGCAACCCTGGAGATTTTCAACACAGTAACGCACTCACACTAAGTCAATTAGAGAATACTGTATTGTGTATGTAATGGCGTGAGAGTGTTGGGAATAACGATTGCAAACATAGTTTGGTTAATATAAGAGCATATATGGCGGATCTCACAGCTATTGCGCGGTGCAGCCTTGCAAGTAATGCTAGCTTTGCTCTGAAAACGACCACATAGATAATATTGTGTGAAGCTTTGCACCGAAAAGAACCACATAGATAAATTGTGTGAAGCTTTGCACTGAAAACGACCACATAGATATATTATGTGAAGCTTTGCAACGAAAATAAGCACATAGATATATTGTGTGAAGCTTCGCACCGAAAACAATGACATATATATATTGTGTGAAGCTTCGCACCGAAAACAACCACATAGATATATTCGTATTATGTGAAGTTTTGTATCGAAAACAACCACATAGATATATTAAGTTAAGCTTTGCACCGAAAATAACCACAAAGATATATTGTGTGAAGCTTTGTACCGAAAACAACCACATAGATATACTGTGTAAAGCTTTGCACCGAAACCAACCACATAGATATATTATGTGAAGCTTTGCACCGAAAACAGCCACATAGATATATTGTGAGAAGCACCGCACATACGCATAAGATTGAAAAATCGCCTGACAGAAGGGTTAGTAAATAATTTAATAAACTTTCTTATCGTCTATCACAATTCCAAGATATGCCTATATAACTTACAAAACATATCATGTTTTTTTTTAATGTATATGTGCTGTTGGTCTATAACTGACCTCTACAGCGTCACCAGGGATGGTGGGGCGCTCCACCGCAATGCGTGACGCAGAAGGCGCACGCCAAAGTTAAGTTTTGGCCACTTGCTCAAGAGCACTCAGGGGGTACAAACCTCGGCTTGGACAGTTGCCATTGATTAACATTGCCATTGTTTGTCTCTAGGGCGTTTGGACGACCGGTTGGTCTAATGGCTAGAGATCCTAGGTACGATATCGAACGGTCGCGGGTTCGAATCCTGCAAGGAGCAATCATTTGTGTAATGAGCAGAAATGTTTGTTTCCGAGTCATGGATGTTAATATTCTTATCTATGTATGTTTATCTGTTATCTAGTGCCCATAGCACAGGGTATCCTAGTTTGGGGCTAGGTAATTGATGTGGAAACGTCCCGAATATTATTTATTTATTTATTACGGGGAGTATCAAACTAAACACCCCTGGATCTCTAATTTTAGGTAGTGATCGAGGGGGCCCTGATGAAATGGGTGGAGCCCATTGAATTAATTGCATAACTGACCACCGATTCGTAATACACCTTCGAGAAGAAACTCGAAGGCGAATAAAATTGACATTAATTACGGGACCTCCGATCTCGCCGGCGAGGTCTGTGTCTAATTGTGTTGAAAGATGGTGAAAACGCATTGGACGAATCTGTCGCTGCCTGCACTGTGGCAGCGATTTCATCGTCCGGATCGCTCAAGATGTCTCTAGGGCGTCTACGGAGAGGTCGTGCGTCTGTTGTCGCGTCTGTCGAGTAATCAGAGGCCTGAACTACTAGAGGGTTAGGGTGATGGGGTGCCGCGTCCAAGTAGCGGCGAGAGGCATTTTTCATTTATTGAATTATCGAGGGAAGCTCGAGATCGCTGTGGAGGTCGATGTTCCTCTGATACCAGGGGGCAGCTGTGCAGTAGGCACAGCGGACGAATTTATTGTGTAAACTCTGAAATTTCTAATATCATGCTAAATAACATAGCTTTCTTTATATTAACGCTTGTGCTGCAGGTCGCGTCATGTAAAAAGAACGCTGGAAAAAAATGGAGTTTGTGTTTGTGTCGAGTGTGTGTATGCGCATGGGCACACTCGCGCACAAAAGTACTAGGCCTATTGTTTTAAATAATTATTTATTAGCCTTTCGCTCGCAGATTCGTATATTGGTTATTGCTAGGTACATCATACCTCATACCACCAAATAGACCGATATATCGCCTAATGCGCAGCCTAACCGCCAGCGTTCTTTTTACATACACTATGTAGGTATCCCATCGTACAGCGATGTCACGCGCGAGGCTCAATTTCGCGCAACATGGCAGTTACCTACAGATTACATTACAATGGCATTTGATACGCTAGACCACGCTTGGCAGCAGCAGGTGGCATCGTGTATGATCTGCCTTAAAGTTCTAATCACAGTGTACACACATTCGATGGCGGTAGTGTTAGCTCACATTAGCCGCTATTAGTTTTATTCTTACTTGTGTATGTGATCCAACAGTGCCAGACTTGGCTAAGGTTTGCCGACTTTGGCCGCGAGGCCACCAATCCATTGAATGCTTTGGCTCATCTTCTGTCGTTCCGCCTTACCACGTGCCCTACTTTTATTAATTTAAGCAAGGTTTATAAAATAAAATTTTATGGTTGACGATCGTTTACCATCATGGCAATCAAGTATTCGTCCTGTAACGAGTCTCAATATTCTGTACGTGGTCTCACAATCTAAATCAATGGCAAGTGGTGCAAAATCCTTATATGAAGTATTCATTGATCTCATAGTTTAACATGCAAAGTTCTATCCTAACCCTATACTTCCCTGTACATAGCTGACGATTTGATAACAAGTTGATGTTGACACAAAAACTAGCCCTATCATGAATACTCATCAAATTACCTCGCCCGAACTCCCAAAATAGAAAAACAGGAAGTTCCAACCATTTCAAATAACCTAACCTGAAAGTTCACATGAAAGTTTGCTTTTACCCTTTTGTACGGCCCCAATGACAAGCGGGCGACAACACGGGCGAGCGGAGCGTACAGCGTTCATAATATTTAAATAAGAAAGAAGAAAGAAAGAAAATACATTTATTTCTGACAACACACAACATTAAACATTATCAAAAACAAAAAATAGGAAATTAGACAAACAAACAAAAATTAATGCTGTGTGTTGTCACAAACAAGTCCCGACTCAGCAAACGCAAAGGCCATGCGTATAGGCATGCAATAATCCCATTAGAGTTTGGTAGAGCGTGGTGTGGACAATTTCTTTGTTTCTACGAGTGTAGCTCAAATAAATGAATGAAGGTAAAATGAGTACGGCCCATGTAATCTTTACTCTTAGATGTATGGCTCACACGGACATTGACAAGGCCGGTGAACGCTATCTAACCCGCCGCTCGCTACGCCGCCCGCCCCGCCGTTACTATGTTTGTATCCGAAAAAAAAAACAGCTAAAAGTTTACAAAGTTTCCTTTTACCCTTATTGATATCGCTTCGCTACATTCGAATACGTTGAGTGAAACTACGTCCTGCGAAATATTTTAAAGTGCCTTTTCCAATAATGGATGTTTTCTGCAAGCCAACGCTTTATGGTGATGGCTACAAATTGCATGAGTTAAATTGCTCGTTGGATAGTTGTTGCATTGCTAAAACTATGTATAGAAATAAGAATATGTAACTGTTACTGTCCGATTGGGTCCACCTAGACCTGCGAAAACCACCAACGACTTTAACTTCACGGTTTTTGATGAATTTTGGAAATGTTGAAGATATTGTCGATAAATAAAGGTATTAGGATTTGCTTTTGTGATAAGCTTGTTTCATCATCAACATCAGTTTGTATTTTGTTAACTGCTGGACGTAAGCCTCACCTAATGCACGCCACTGAGCTCAATTTTCAGCTCTCTTCATCCATATTCTTCCAGCCGCTTTTCGCAGGTCGTCACTCCACCTGGCCACAGGGCGTCCTACACTATATTTGCCTAAACGTGGTCTCCAGTCGTGAATTCGTCTATCCCAACGGTTATCAGTTCTTCGGGAAATGTGACCAGCCCACTGGCACTTCAGCTTGCTTATCCTTAGAGCTATGTAGGTTACCTTGGTTCTCAGTCGGATATCTTCATTACGAATCTTGTCCTACAGATAAACTCTAAGCATAGCTCTCTCCATAGCTCGCTGAGCGACCTTAAATTTGTGCACTAGTCTGACAGTGAGTATCCACGTTTCGGCTCCGTAGGATTTTTGAAATTAACGATCGTATAGGTACGCAAAACAGTTACAATGAAACGTTTTAGATATTGTATGGGCAGCTCTAGCGATTAACTCGGGTTTAAAACAAAACTCTACGAAACACACTTATTTTGATGTTCCTATTTGGCGTGCGAAATAGTTAAAAAAAACTATTTGGTAGGTGTACTTTATGAGATACTATTTCCAGTTCATTCTTTTAAATTTAATTCGACATTTTTGAAAGAGATGTATGGATTTCACTGCGTTATTTGCGACTATTTATAAAACTTTTTGCTTGGGAAAGCAATCAGTTCTGACTTTGACACCCGTCAAAGTCAGAACTGCAGCAACCGCTCGGCATTTTCAAATAGAAAAAATAGAAAAATGTTAATAGGTATATATAAATAGTCTAAGAAAAATCTGAATGAATCCATTGCAAAAACTTCAATATGGAACTAATATTGAGTTTCAAGCATTGGCATCTGCTCAGTGAAACTAAACTGACATTTCCTCAATACTAATATTACTTTATAACACTGTAATATTAAATTTGTACGCAAGTTCAAAAAGTATTTTATTAAATACATGTAGAAAATATATATTCTAAACAATATTTATTTTCAAAACATGGTACTTATTTATTATGTCAATAAAATATTAGTATGGCACAAGTTTTAAAAGTTAGTTGTGACAAGCGTCACGAACACGTATTTTTATAAATGTTTAGAATTTCGATCCGCACCGTTTTTAACACACATTTTATTTCATCCATTAGTTCATTCGGTAGTTTTGTCCACATTCGAAAGCGCGTTTGTTTTTGTTGTAATTATCGGTGCACGTATTTTTATTGTTATGGATTCTCAGTGAATAAACAAACTAGAGTGAGCTATGTTATGAATTGGGATAGTTCATTGGAATCAGATTTGGAAGTACTATTGCAAATATATCAGTACCTAAAAACCAACAAACCAACTTGCGAAATAAAATAAATTCAGCAAGTTTACCACCCACAGACAGAGCAAGAAGCCAGCCGTTATCACTTCAATCAAACTTAGACGTTTTATATGCAATTTTGATATTTAGTATAAGTTCATTTCAGGCATTTTTCATCTCTTGATAAATGCCTGATTCTGTCAAATTTTAATAAAATTATGTTCATCATCATCATCATCATCATGTCAGCCTTTGGAAGTCCACTGCTGAACATATGCCTCCCCCAAAGAGCGCCATGACGAGCGATCTTGTGCCACCTCCATCCACCGACTTCCTGCGAAGACTACAAAATTATGCTATACCACTAAAATGAATTCAGAAAATAATGGTACAAGCAATTTTTTTTAAAGCTATGGTTTTTAAATACCTATTCAATGATACACCATTTGTCATAGATCGTCGGTTTTTTATTTTTCACAATATGGCGTCTGGCCACATTGTTATACTCGTAGCGTATAGTTCAGCCATATTGAATTTTGATTACTGTCATATCTTTATTAGCACTCGCAAGATTGAGGCAAATCGATTGAAGTAAGAATCATTAAAATCGGTCCACGCGTTTGGTCTACCACTCTGTAGACCAAACGCGTAGAACAGGAACAAACATACATACATCGGCTGATAAACACATTACTGGGACAGTCTGGTAAAAACAGAAAAGTTTTCAGAATAAATAAATCGTAGCTCTCCTCAGGCGATAAAAGTTACAAAACACACAGCCAACATCTCATCGGAAACAACCCTTCAACATCTCTTCGGAAACAACCCTTCATACGCAATAAATTCGATTTACTCATCAACTCGAGCACAAAATTGGAAGCAGGATAACCGGCTAAAGGAGAAGATATTGCCGACACGTCAGAATTATAGCTAAACCTTACTGTGCACTGTTTATAACGCGTAGACAGAAAATAATAGCTAATACGTGAGAACGCATTGATATATTGATTTGGCAACTTACGAGAATGCATATTTGCATCAGCATCGCTGCTATGACGTTTTGATCTTTTGCCATTATTGTATTGGTCTATAAAGAGACATTGGAGCACTACGCTCTCAAATTTTCGCCCAGTTCGTCAAGGTGCAGGTTGAGCAGGAGAGGTGATGCAGCCCGGAACCCGATTTTAGATAAATTGACATGCGGCATGTACGAAAAATTGCTAGGCAAGAAACTAGGCCAATTTATAAATAACCTTACAAAGCTAATTCCGGGTCGATACTAATAATAGTTACGAGTATGAAGACATTTCGCTTAAAGACCGAAAAAGAGCAAAGTTTAAAAAGTGTTTTTGATCAAGAATAGTGTAATCTTGTTTTCCTTTGTTGAACATCTAGTTAAAAAACTATAGAAATAGGTATTAAAATATCAACGCTGTGACTACATGAAAAGTATTTCATATTTCATTCCAAAAATAGGGCTTTTGCTGCTCACATCGCCTTAATGAAAGTGTCATTTGCAGAACCATAAAACACAGTAAATATGTAACAGACGTAAAAGGCCAAGCGCAAGTAAGAACTGTCTTTATGATTGTTACCTTTTCACGACTAAACAACTGAACTGAACCTTGATGAAAATTGGTATACAGATAGAACCCTGGAGAAGTACATAGGATACTTTTGTCGCGATAAACTGAAGTACGCGCGGACAAACTCGCGAGCAAAAACTAGTATAGGTATGACATAATTTTTCAAAAATGTATTTATAACTAGGGATTCCACAGGATTCGATCTATCTCCATACCAATTTTCATCAAGATCGGTTGAGACTCTAGTCGTGAAAAGGTAGACAGAGAGACAGAGTTATTTTCGCTTTCAAATAATATTACTCCTATTACATAATTTAGTAGATATGAATGTGGATAAGACTGATTTACACAATTTGCTATCTAGCAGATCCAAACTGAATATAACAACGAGAACTCATGAGAAAAATCCAGGGAGTTTTAATTTAATACTACGTAATATAAAAAAACCTTGATCATAGGTAACCCCCCCTCTCTCTCGTCGGGGGTTAAAAATCAATCAGTGGTAGAAGAATATTATAAGTGTTGAAGAATGTGGATGTTAATATAGGATGGTAACGTATCTTCTAGAAGTCAAACTCTGCTTTGAAGGAAAATTGGCTAGATGCTTGGAACATAAACGATCATACGAACATTCTGGGGTCGTATGGAATCGAAAATGTGCAAGTCACATATAAGGGAAGGAAAGATTCGGCATTAGGTAGGACTACAGATAGCTCAATTGGGACAGTGATGGATGGATTCCAGAGGTCCAGGTTCAAGCCTGCTTCGTTTTACCGTTTTTCCTTTTTCCCAAATTAAATGTATTCATAACATAGTGAACGCCTGAAGATGGACGAAATCGCCGAGGCCGGTCCAGAAGTGGTGGCGAAGTGACCTATATGTTACCAAGATAGCTGATACAAGGAATAAAGATTCTTGAAAGGATATGTGGGAGTCTTCTGCCCGGCCGTGGAATTAAACTTAATCAGAATGCTTTGTTTTGTTTTGTACAACGACATACAAAAGGTAGCCAAAACTCCGCCTCGAATTGCCTGTTTATATTCAAAACACGCGCTTTCATATACAATTCCATTTCATAATCAAACGAAGCAAAAAAAATCGATAGAAAGAGAAAAATCTTCCGAGATCAGAATACCAATTCACGAACCTACTTTGCGGAAAGCGTACTTTCTTAATATTAAAGTATTTCACGTGAGGTTTCTTGGTAAATTGGTAAACATAACATATTATATTGAACGTGTGGACGAATAATTTGAATGCATAAAGTTTATATATTTCGGAACGGCATGATGATGTTTTGGGCAGTTTCGAAATTTATATTTTTAACAATCCGTCAGTTGATAATTTTGTCAACTATTGCAATTATTTTTTGCCGATAATTATCCTTCTCAAACCGAACGTCAAACGACCTTATTCCTTACAATTTAAAGTGGTATTTCCGATTTCATTTTTGTTATTGTAAATGGCTTCTTTGTATGCGAAAAAAACGGTGAATCTCCATTCTAAATTTTATCAATATCCGTCTAGCCGTTATCGCGTGAAAGCTCCCCAAACAAACAGAAAACGTTTAACTTTTATAATATATTGGTATGGATTATAAGTATATTATAAGTTTATAAATATAGATGGATACAGTAGCTTCTTGTACTATGCTATCTTCACGTCAGCTTCAGTTTTACCAATCCCTGTCTATATCACAGACTGTTAGGCAAAATCTCCAATCTCAAGGGGAAAACAGGCTTTGTTAGCAAAATATTTCAATATATTTTCTAGTATTTACCCAGAGTTTCTTGTTGTTGATAGGGATTGGGGCTACATGGAATAATTATCGATATTTGGTGCTGTGATACTCGGTACTTGATACCTTTTAAAGTTAATACTAACTTTTTAACAGACTGCGCAACGCAAAGGCCGGGTTATGTCTCTTCTTTTGTGGTACTACATATATAGACCAAACGCGTGGACCGATTTTGATGATTCTTACGCCAATCGATTTGTCTCTAAAGATACGACAGTAATCCAAATTCCATATGGCGATAACCAGATGCCATATAGTGCAATAGAAAAAAAAACGATAAACTATGTTAAGTGGGGTATCATTGAATAGGTATTTGAAAATCATATGTAGGTTTCTCTTCTCATTTTAAATTTCAAATGACCATTTGCGATCTATAACGATTTAAAGCAGGTTAGTCACCTCTTTTTAATTTGTTTCGCAGTTGGGTTTTTTGTCAAGGTGCTTGACCGTGCTTGTTAAGTATTAGTAATGACTGACCACATATCGAGCCTGAAGCGTAGAATGTATCAAAATGTGCAAACAGCAAAATACTTGTAATAGTATTTGTCCCATTACTTTATGACGACGTTTTTATGGCGACGGACTCGTGGTCACACTGGTTTGTCATACTGGTGTGACCACGAGGAATTATTTTTACTCGTGATCACACTCCTTGGTGTGACGACGAGTAACCTACAAAAAATAAAAGACTCGAAGTCACACCAGTGTGGGAAACCAAAAGACAATTACTTAACGACATAATTATATGCAATAATTAATTAATTTGTGTCTAAGTGACAGGCGTCAAAGTGACAAATTGAGGAAAAGTGAGCAGAGACTGGGGGGGAAGGGGGAGTGGAGGAAGTGAGGATTGATTGGTGGGGAGGGAAGGGGAGTGGGGGGGAAGAAGGCACTTTTTTGTTTGTAGTTCTGGGTGGAATCTTGCAACTCATATTTCGTGCACTTAGCGATTAGGTATTCGGCTGAACCTTTCAGGATAGCTCATAACTCGATAAATAATGCAATTAAAAAAATATAAGAAAATGTGGTTTTTAGATTAGTTTTTTAATCTACTATTGCTACGGTTGCCTGGAAGAGATCGCTGCTTAGTGCTAAGGCCGCCGATTATTCTATTATTTTGTATCGTCAGTTCATTTCTTGTGCAATAAGGAGTTATCTATCTATCTATCTTATTATTATTATTTCAATATATATATATATATATTTATGTTTTAATTGTTTACACCTCCATCTGGTGAAGCGTCAATACCATACCTAATATTTAATCGCATATTATTACGATACATAATTAAGCTATGGAAATCTTTGTACCTATATGTAGGCGCCCGCTCTCATTGATATTTTTCGGGTTCCACCCTAGGCTTAAGAGATGGCATTAGCTGTCGCGACACCGAGATAATTTCAAATGTCGCGCTCGCCTATGATTGGCCCATCAAAGGCTTCTTTCTCGAGAGGCTACTTTCAAAAGCATATACGATGTTGCCGTCGTGAACTCCGGTATGGCTGGGTACTAATACTGCCCTCGGACTTACAAATATAGAAAAAGCTTGATTTTCCTACAAACTTTGTCTCATATATATATGCGGTGGGTGTTTGTGTCGAACTCTGAACTTTCTGGAAGTGCTGCGTATTTTTTACCATCCCTGGAGGCTGGAGCACCCTACTCACGACGCCGCCTGCCTTCGAGACGCTTCTGTTCTACAGTGATTCCTCTCGAAGAGTTGCAGGTGGACCTGGATGATTGACGTGGTGAGTGGGCATAATTAATTTACTGCATTTTGAGTATAACGTGTTTTCCATAGGAATTTCAAATAGTTTTTTTTTTGGCATAATCAGTACGCGAGTACATCAAAGGTTTAGACTATTTACACGTTTAACCACCATCCTCTCTCACTCCATTATTTCTTTCGATCCTAAGGTTGACTGGAAGAGATCGCTTTTAGCGATAAGTCCGCCCGTTGTTCTTTAGTTATAAGATTGTTTCTATTTGCTGTATTTTTTTTGAAAACTGGTGTACAATTAAGTATTATCTATCTATCTATCTGTCTATCTATCTATCTTTTTTTAAACTTTTGAGATTCGAATTCTCACAAATTATCTACCGAATTAAAATGGGGTTGTATTAAGTATACTTTGCTGGTTTTGTTTACCACGATGTGTTGGTAGTTACGAGAAGACAAATTAATGTATTCAGTGCGATTTTAAATTGCATACTAAGATACTTTGTAGTAAGTATCGATACTTAATGAAACGATACCAAACGACCTATCTGTATCAAACTCCAAACTTGATATTACGAACTCTAGTCGGAAATGCAGAGAAAATTCAACCTAAAAGTATATTTATTTTGTCATCGCGTATTTTCTGCGCAACAAACCTATCTCAATCTCTTTTTAAGGTTCCGTAATCCAAAAGAAAAAAGGAATCCTTATAGGATCACTCGTATATCTGTCTGTCTGTCCGTCTGTCATAGTCAATTTGCTGGACCGATCTACCTGATAAAGTTGAAATTTGGAATTTGACTATTGGAATTTGCTTATCGCGGCCTTCAATTTGATACCCATATAGCAAAATTCGAAGAAAAATATTTTTTTTGCAATTTAAAATGTTTTCAAAAAATAATATAGCCTATGTTACTCAGGGGGTTGTAAGGATTCTAACGATATCCCATACGTCTAAATCTATTCAGGCATTTCAAATTTATGGTGGAATAAAGAAACTCACATACAAATATACATGAATACTAAAAACATAACACTCCTTTTTTTGGGCAGTCGTGTAAAAATGAATGTTGAATGCTCACTTTTAGTGGGCAAATTAGAAAATTGAAAAATAAAGTTATGGCATTTAAAAGTTATCGTGGAACAAATAAACCCACATACAAACATACATAAATACATATACCCTGCAAACATTACACTCCTTTTTTGGGCAGTCATGCAAGAACATGGTAAATCTCTAAATATTTTAATATAATATATTCATCATACGGAATCCTCTCCACGCGTGTTCAATTCTCACTTGACCGGTTCCTTTCGATTGATAATAAAATGAAAATATTGTCACGGCCAAACCAATTAAACATTGTGTGGACTAACTACCCTTATATGATTTTGACGCCTTCCAATGTTTAATTAGACTCATTTGACTGATTTCGATCAGATTTTGTTTGATGAAGCTTCGTATGGATTTTAACAAAACTGTTTATTTATCTGAATTTATTTTCTCTCGGATCACACTGCCACATCACACTTAAACTAGCTGTGTCCGCGGCTTTGCCCATGTGGTCATTTCTCTGTTTTTTTTTTTTTTTTTTTTTTTATTAAAGTTCCTCTGACGTTATCAGAGACCGTGGTATTTTATTCTATTTATACATTTTTTTCTTAACTAATACAATTTTCTTATTCTAATACATATTATTTATTTTACATTTCCACATTCTAATACTAGTTTACATGTTTTGCTTTTGCGTACATTCTATTGTTATTTTTCATTTTTACAACTTCTTACAACTATGTTATTTATATTATATAACTATTATATAATAGTAAACATAACTTATCTAACTATTTGTTTCTTTTTATCACCTTACTTGCTATTTTGACACAAAAGTTAACAAATTCTTCCCTAGTATTGTCGTTATTAATAAGAGTACAAACATTTTCAGGCTCTATACAAATGTCCAATTTCTGTTCAAAATTGTATCTCTCCAGGCAATAGGCAGGGCACTTCGTTAAAATGTGAGTTACGTCTTCATTTATGCCGGGTTCGCATATACACGATGGGCTTTCCTTGCACTTGAACCTGTTCAAGTACTCGGAAAACCCACCATGTCCAGTTAAAACCTGAGTAATGACCCCCGTTGGGTTTAATTTTCTTACAAGTTTATGGGCTCTTACGGCATCTGGGAAAAACAGCTTTGTTGTTTTCGCGGTTTCGCCCGACATGTATCTCCGATTCCATTCGACAAGCGTATCCTTACGGATTTGCCGCTTGACGAATGAAATCGGACACTGGTCGTAATCGGGCTTCTTTTTACACTTTAGTGCGGCTTCTCTTGCTAAATAATCAGCTCTCTCATTCCCCTCCAGTCCCGCGTGAGCTTTTATCCAGAAAAGTTGTACCGATTTGTTCTGTTCTTTACATTCCTTTAGATGATTGCGGGTTTCGACTGCGAGGGGATGGAGAGAGCGCTGATTTACAATGGTTTCCAGTGAGGACCGCGAGTCACTATAGACTCCGAAGCTGGTTTCAGATCGCTTTCGGATCACCCTCATGGCACTGCATATAGCCAACAATTCTGCCTGATAGACCGTGCAGTGGGGCGACAGTTTCAATTTTTGGCTTTTGGTTTCGGCACCATTGCTCCATAGAGACAATGATGCTCCAACCTTGCCATCAATTTTACTGCCGTCCGTAAAGATCTTCACTGCTTGAGTGTCGTGGTTGTCCACCTGGTCTTGGTCTACCAGACATACGAATTGTTGGTCTATATGTTCCGCCGGGTGGGGTATATCAGCAAATGCAGTCTTCCGTTCCACCTCCCTATCTCCTAGCGGCTGTGCCACCCCCCTCTTGGCCTCGTACAGAGCGGCTGCTTCTTGAATTCTGAGGTCAAGGGGCAGTAACCCAGCCAGTACCAGTGCCGAGTTTAGGGAGACGGTGCGGTAGGATTTGCACAGTTTTTGTGCAAAACCTCTTTGGACTGCATTTAGATATTTTTGAATACCCAGCTTCTTTGTTGCCGGCGCCCATGCACTGGCCGCATACAAAATGACCGGTTCTACAACCGCTGTATATATCATCCGTATGACCTCCGGATGGAGTCCCCAGCTTATCCTGGCGGCTCTTGACAATTGCTTGTAGATGTTTAACGCTTTTTTACACACAATTGCTGTGTGATTATTAAAAGTCAGCTTATTGTCAATAGTGAGCCCCAGGATTTTGAATTCGCTCGATATGTCAATGTCGACCCCACCCATGCTCAACAGTGGGGTATCAAATTTCAGCTTATTTGTAATTATCATTGCATTTGTTTTATGCGGCGCAAATTTGAGCTTGTTTCTGATTCCCCACTGATGAACATAGGCAAGGGCGTCATTGGCACGTAGCTGGACCTCCAACGCCGTGTCCCCGTCAAATACTAGGACCACGTCGTCAGCAAAAGCTTGACAGTGGTCTCCCCGCCGCTCTAAGCCCTGGAGAAGGGGATCGAGAAGGAGGTTCCATAAAATAGGGCCACCTATCGATCCTTGTACACAACCCTTAGTGGTACTCTTAGTTACCTCCTCTCCCGCGTACCTCAATTTTACTATCCGATTTTTAAGGTAGCTATCCATAATTATTCTGATGTTGATGGGACAGCCGGTCTCTGCTAACCTTACTCTTATGGCCGGCCACCAAGCACTGTCGAAGGCTCCCTCTATGTCTAGTGAAATCATTATTATAAGCTTCTTCTTATCTAGTTTCCCGCGTATATATTGTACTAGATCATAGAGGGAGTCCTCCGTGCTTTTTCGTGGCATGAAGCCATATTGCCTCGGGCTGAGTTTCGGGATCAGGTTCCACTTGATACGTCTAATAACCATCTTTTCCAAAACCTTTCCCATCACCGGCAACAACCCAATAGGCCTATATGATTTTGGTTCAGTATAGTTTGCCTTCCCTGGTTTTCTGAGCACGACTACTGTCGCCTCTTTCCAGATGGTCGGAAAGAGGC
The DNA here is from genome assembly GCA_946251855.1 of Alsophila aescularia. Classification (NCBI taxonomy): domain Eukaryota; kingdom Metazoa; phylum Arthropoda; class Insecta; order Lepidoptera; family Geometridae; genus Alsophila; species Alsophila aescularia. The sequence goes on from OX276373.1 coordinate 33,800,805, forward strand.
CCAGTTTTAGACATTTGTTTGCCAGCGATAGGAAAGTCCCGGGATCGTGAGTTACCGCGTGTTTACATATGTCGGCCGTTAGACCATTGTATCCGAGAGCTTTCTTGGGGTTAAAGCTGTTCACAGCATCCATCAGCATCCATCAGTTCTTCATCCTTCCTATTCCTCCGACATATGGCTCCTGGAGCAGTGCGAATGCCACCTTTTTCTTGTTAGCCTCAAGCATAAGCTCATTCGTTGCGAGTGCTTTCCTTTGAAGGTTGGCTTGGGCTACTAAGTATGGCTTCGCTTTAGGATCCGAGTTTACCCGTGGCACCACCTTAGCAGTAAGCTATTGTGGCCCGGGCCATTGCCTCCCACTTCTTCCTGATGGTGCACTCTGAGCTGAATGCATTATGGCCAGTACTATCCAGTTTTGCGCGAATGCAATTGCAGCAAGATGGGGCTGCACCTGCAAGCCAATCTGGACATTCTGTCTTCATGTGGGGTCCCCACAATGGCAACACTTCTCTATGGCCTCTTGGCAGAAGCGTCTGCCGTGCCCGTATCCCAGACAGAGTGAGCACTGTACGAGTGGCGATTGATCCGCCACTCGTACCCTCTGCAGATCTATGTGTACGGACCCTGCCTCAACCATACGTTGCCAAATCTTGGGGGATACCCTCACCACGACATGGCTTGTGTGCGGGTTATTAGTCCGTTTTTTATACGCAATTTCAATTTTGTTACCACATTTGTCCAGATTTGTAAAAATGTTCTTATTTTGGGCTCTTAGTGCACCAAGTATCTCCTTGTCGCTATTATATTGCAGAACATTCTTCATGATGATGAGGGGATCTTTGTTCTGGATTTCGGTTACATTTAGATTCAGACTTTCTCCTGATTTTTTGATTCTTTCTTTCACCGTTTCCCTTTCTTGTTCCGTCCTACATCCCACAATTATCTTCCTATCCTTTGCTTTCCGTATACTTTCCACTACTACTCCTCCTTCCTTAGCATTCATAGCTTTCCTTATCCTATTTAACACTACTTCCCCAGTTTCCGTCTCATCTTTACCAGTTATGACGACAGAGTGCAGCGTGGTCTGCCCCGGGAACTGCTTCACCGAGGGCGCCGCTGCTAGACTCGCGTAGGTCTGCCTTTCCAGTGTTTCCTTAAGTTTTTCCATTCTTTCCGTATTTTCTAAGAGTAGTTTAGTATGGTCTTCCAATCTCTTATACAGTTCCCTATTATCCTTATCCTCTTTTTCAGTAATTTTGACAATTACCTCTTCTGGATTTTTAGCAGTTTCCTTACTCCTTCCAGCTAGTTCACCTTCCTTCACCAGCTGAAAGAGCCTTTCCAATGCGTTAATTACCTCTGCCTTTATTTCGGTCTTCATATTTTTGGCGGCTTTAAGTTGAAGCTTAGCACTTATTAAACAAGCTCTGGCCTCTGATGTTCTATTAATATATCTCTGTATTTCAGGCTTCGGTGGGCTCCCAGATACTGCGACTGATGCTCCCTGTACGGATGTCTTCGCATCCTTTACAAATGCAGTCCTCGATCTCGGTTTCTGGGGTTCCACGACTGGCGTCTTCTTTGGAGGAGTCTGGGGCATTGCCTGAGACGGAAATAGTTCCAGTGTACCGGCTTCCCACACTCCTACGCTTCTTCTTACATTGGAAGATGATACGTCCTCTTTTGGCGTCCGCTGCAACGTCTGGGTTACGTCCATGGTTTTATGAGATTCCTTGTCACTATGTTTCGGTGTTCTGAACATATTGGGTTTGACAGAGGGACTTTCGCAGTAGTCAAACTTTTTATTAAATATAAATTGTAAAATTGTAAAAGTTGTAAATTATTTTAATTAATATTGTAAAACTATAAGCTAAGACAAAAATTTAATAAATGTAAATGGTTAAATTGTCAATATAGATCCAGATCTATGTCCTTACAATTAATTATGATTCTATAATATAGACTCAGTCTTTTTTGTGTTAGAAGAATACGATTTTTACGTTGTCAATCTTAAAAATAGTGCGGTAAAACTGCCTTTGTCGGAGAAACACAATTCAAAATAAAAGAAACTTCAAAAACTCTTAGGTAATAAAAATGTGAGGAAGGGCGACTTATTTTCGTTATATATCTAATTACACTATTAATACAATGTACTCAAGAATTTCTTTTTAATATTTATAGGGGGGCAGGGAATTTAAAATTTAAATGTAAAAGGGGGGTCAGAATGTACTCGACACTAAATATTTAACACAATTTTCTAACACTTAAATATAATGATTTTTAATATTACTTCGCCAGCCAGAGGCTAAGTCAACAAATTATTTCAATATGGGTACGATCACACGGCCGCTGTCAAATTTCATCTAAAACGCACCGTTTCGGAGTTATAGTAGTTACAAAGTTAATTACAGCTTATTGCAGCTCTATAACAAATGATAGTTAAATTAAAAAAAAAGTTATTTCTCCGAAACAGTAAGCGCTAAAATCCAGAAATTTCTGTTGGTTATTCAGGTTGAAGCATACAAACTTTTAACATTCAATTAAAATATAATTTGAATAATAATTTGAGGTTATTAAATTTATTACTTTTATCTACAATTTTCAACAAACGCAAAAAGTTTTGGTTTTCTAGTTTTTTATTTACAATTATGCAGTATGCAATTTAGATGTGATTCCACTATTTAAATTTGAAAAATTTCATTGGCGACTAATTTAAATAAATAAATTTCAATATAAAATTTTGAAAAAGATCAAAAAACATTGTATGGGGGATGAAAAACTAAAAGCCAGAAAAGTAATTGTAGTATATACAAACTATGATCAAAATTAACCTATCTCAAGCCGTTTTTGAGATATTAAATTTTTAATATTATTTAAAATGGTAAGTTTGTTTTGCGGTTGGGATAAATTGACCTACATTCGTAGGGACCAAACTCATTGGTCAAAAAATCCAAATTTTGTTCTAAGAACAGAACTAAGGCTAAGTAGTCTAGTTGGCAAAATTGTGCCCTAGTTCTTTTTTATTTTTCTTAGTAATGCAACCTAAACTCTAATTCCTAAAATACTCAACCGCAAAAACAGACTTAACTTTGTAAAGTTAATAACTTAGAAACTACTTAACTTTTTCTGTAGGGAAAAAACTCCTCCAGGTTTGTCTTCTTCTCTTCTTCCCGATGGTGCAGGTTATTCCCGCCGGGGAACTCTGGATAGAAGTCCACGTGTACACGTGGCCTTTGTTTACTTCCAAATTTTCCGTTATAGCTCCGCAGTGCTTGGTCGGAAAAATCCAAGCAATAGCTCAAACTCTTCCTCTCAAATATGCGCGGATGGTAACAGTTCCAGATTTTTTGGTCACCGCTCAAAATCGAGCAGCGTTTCGCTGCAAAGTTTGAAATCACCAAGGTTTAACCTTAAAAACACACTTTTTTGGCTGTAACTTTGCCAATTCTGCATATATTTGGATGCGGTTTTCGGAAACCGATTGGTCTTGCAAATCCGCTTCTTTTGACACCAAAAATCCGAAAACTTTATACTATTTTTGCGATTTTTTTAAGCGCGGAGAGGCCGTTTTTCGTGGCGCCTTCGAGGTAGGTTCTTGTGGATTTTTTCATTTCTCTGGGTTAAAAGTAATCTGAGTTAAAATAAGATTAACAAATATGGAAAAACAAACCGTAGAGTTTCTTGGCGCTCTCTTCTCTAACGGGCGTATTTCCGAAGCACCGGTAGAGTCAGAAGGGTATTTCCTTTTCCAGTGTGAGATTTAACTCTGTTGGCACTTGAAAGGGAAATTTCCTTTTCAAACTCAAAGAATACTTAGTTTACCTTATTTTTTATTGATTTGATCTTTATATAATATTTTATGTATTTCTCCTTGTTCATGAGATGTTAATTTTTTTATTGATTTGATTTTTATATAATATTTTATGTATTTCTCCTTGTTCATGAGATCTTAATTTTTTTATTAATTTGGTTTTTATATAATATTAGATATGATTCATTGTCATTCTGTCCGTCTGTCAAGGCACTTTTTCCCAGGAACGAGTGAAGGTAGCAAGTTGAAATTAATATAAAAAACTCAAGTAAGCAATGCCTTGGAGCTGTGAAAAAATAAAATACTAAGTAAACGCAATCAAAAGATACGGCCGTTTATGCCGCATATGTTCACACTCGCAAGGGAATCCAAACCTATAGGGTACTTACCGATTACCTAGAATCATGAAATTTGCCAAGAAGCAATGCCTTATAGCACAAGTAAAGGGGAAAATCCGAAAACTGTAAATTTGATGTCAAATCTCAAATCCTAAAAACTATATATTTTTTGCAAGTGTGTGCTAAAAACTATGCTAAAAACTAAAAACTAAAACTATGCTAAAAACTATATATTTTTTGCAAGCGCACTGAGGGTTCCCCTCAGTGCGCGAGTCCAACTTGTATTTGGGCGTAATTTTTTTTTTTTTTTTTTTTTCTCATTCTTTTTATCGAGAGTATTATTACAAAGTATAAAATTCAGTTAATTTATTTTTACTCTACTACAGCAAAGCAAGGAAAGGTGTATTCAGGTATAGAGTGTCATATGTTTTTTTTTTTTTTCTTTTTTTTTTACCCGACTATGGCAAGGAAGAGTTATGTGAGTGAGTTATGAGTTATGTGTTGACAAGCGAGGTTATCAAACGATTTGTCTTCATGTATACTATTTTTACCTGACTACGGCAAGGCATAGGAAGAGTTATGAGTTTAAACTAAAATCTTGGGCCAATTTCGCGAGGTGTCAATCGATTCATGTTTTAGTTTTTGCACCTGTCTGACATGATAAAAAAAAACTCATCTTGTCTATTTGATTAATCAAAAATACGTATCGTGTTATTTGGACGTTATATAATTGATTGATTGATCGCAGCCTAACTTAATTTTGTAACAAATCTATCAGATATTAACTTACCTAACAAATAAATCACATTTTCTTCAATACAGAAAACTTTTCGTAATATCAGGCCGGACGTCCTTCGTCGCGTTATTAGCAACTTTTATCTGGCACCTCGCTGAAGGTAAAACTTCCTTTTCACTAATTACAATATTATGCAAAACCCAGGGTTTTTCCCAGTAAGGCTTTTCTTGGACCTTGGAAGTTGTTGCGGTGGGAAAATTGGATTCTAAAGGTTCAATATTATAAGGAGAAAAGATTTGTTTATTTGTATGTTTGTATTTTTGTTTGTAATGAATAACCTCAAAAAATCCTGAACCCATATTAAACATTCGTTCACCTATGGAAAGCTACATTATTAGCGAGTATCATAAATAATATTTAATTTTTCTTAAATTAGAGACCCCCACGAAAATTACAATAATGTAACCCAAGGTATCAAACATTTTCAAAATTGCAAGGAACGGAATGACATGTTGCCGTGGAAACGAAATAATAACAAGTCTGTCAATTAAGGAATGTATATACTAATTAGTATATATATTCCTTGTTAACAATGCAGATGTCTAAGGTCAAAATGATCGTTGCTGTTAATAATTGCAAAACCAATTAAAAACTAATGCAGAATCAGGTATAGCAGCAACGCTATTGATGTTTTTTGACATACTTGTTATTTCGTTTCCATGGCAACCTTTTCTTACAGCGAGTAATCAACATTTTTTCAGTTTTCGCGTGGAGACTTACAATTTTCCGGGATAAAAAGTATTTTATGTTTTATTCCAGGGTGTAAGCTATCTCCATTCCAAATTTCATCAAAATCCGTCAAGCCGTTATCGCGCGAAAGCTCGCCAAACAAAGAAACAAACAAACAACGTTTCACTTTTATATATTGGTATGGATGACGGGTATAAAATGATAAGAAAAATGTAGCGGTGTGAGAGCTACCCGTGCGAAGCCGGAGCGAGTCACATGTAGTATCTATATATCTTCACACTTTAATCATTTTAATCGGGAGCTAATCATATGTGCAAAAAACTATCTGAGCACCGATCGGTACGACGCGCGACCAAAATGCTGATACTTTTTAGTTTCATCGAATTATCATGGAACAATGCTGCCAGCATGTTGGGTGCGCTACCCACTAGCAGTGGGCTAGAACATTTGGACTACCTATAACCTGTAATGGCATGGGGGTTGCCCAATTCTTTTATTTGTAGTAGTTAGCATGTTATATTCTGTAGTGGTAAGTTTAGTTTTTTTTTTTTTTTTAATTTAATAAAGGGCAAGTGCCGTTAAAAAAACTATTAAAGTTTATAAAAGAACAATACGAAATTTGAACAAAAGCTGTACAAAATACAATGCTACAAAAAATTGACTTATAAAAAATATATATAATAAATAAATTAATATTATATTTATTTTTGCAATTGTTTATATATATATATAAAAACAATTACGCTTTTTTTAGAGAATGTATTTTGTTTATATTTTTTTTCTTTGTATCTTTTAAGTTTTTAAGTTTTTTTGTTTTTTTTTATTTATTTTTATTGCTTTTGTCATCGGTTTGTGAGCTACCCTGAAAGTTTCAGGCGGATAGCTGAAAATCGCACCATGATCGGATAGCCGAATAGCCGGATAGAAGTGCTCGAAATTTGAATTGCAAGATTACAGGACAGGCAGAACATGGATACATACATACATAGATACATACATCCATAGATACATAGATACATACATACATATATATATAGATACAAGTGAAGCTAAATAAAAGCTTTTTAAAACTACTGATCAAATTTTGATATTATTTATACACTACCACACTGGAGGAGGTCTTCTTTCTCAAGTAAAACAATCATCAAATTCGGTTCAGAAATCCCAAGATACTAGTAGAGAACATGAACTATAACACAAATAGATTTCTAATAAAAACTAGTGAACAAATTTTGATGAATTTTATCGACAAGGGTAGATAAAGTTTACCCTTTTGAATAAAATAACAACTATTCAAATCAGTATAGAAATCATTTAGATTTAAGGCAATATAAACACAAAATCAAATGGATTTACTAAACAAACTATTTATTCTCAATATACTAAACCAATTTTAATACAATTTATTATTTACCGTTATTTACCTTTCAAACAAAAACAGAATTTACTAAGTATACCTAAAGACCATACCACCCCATAGAATCCCCTCCTGTTTAAATCGTTAAATAGGAATTCAATTTATTCACTAGACGAGGCCGTATTCATCAGCCGTTAGTGTATGAACGAAAGAAGACGCCTGAAGACGTGCCTTGTTGATTAGAACTTATTGTGTGTGTAGTGTAGCTGGTATTATAGTTAAATGTTTATTATTATTGAACTTGTATATCTATATTTAACACTTCTGCTTATCTGAAGACGTGCCTTGTTGATTAGTACTTATTGTGTGTGTAGTGTAGCTGGTATTATAGTTATATGTTTATTATTATTGAACTTGTATATCTATATTTAACACTTCTGCTTATCTGAAGACGTGCCTTGTTGATTAGTACTTATTGTGTGTGTAGTGTAGCTGGTATTATAGTTATATGTTTATTATTATTGAACTTGTATATATGTATATTTAACACTTCTGCTTATCTGAAGACGTGCCTTGTTGATTAGTACTTATTGTGTGTGTAGTGTAGCTGGTATTATAGTTATATGTTTATTATTATTGAACTTGTATATCTATATTTAACACTTCTGCTTATCTGAAGACGTGCCTTGTTGATTAGTACTTATTGTGTGTGTAGTGTAGCTGGTATTATAGTTATATGTTTATTATTATTGAACTTGTATATCTATATATAACACTTCTGCTTATCTGAAGACGTGCCTTGTTGATTAGTACTTATTGTGTGTGTAGTGTAGCTGGTATTATAGTTATATGTTTATTATTATTGAACTTGTATATATGTATATTTAACACTTCTGCTTATCTGAAGACGTGCCTTGTTGATTAGTACTTATTGTGTGTGTAGTGTAGCTGGTATTATAGTTATATGTTTATTATTATTGAACTTGTATATATGTATATTTAACACTTCTGCTTATCTGAAGACGTGCCTTGTTGATTAGTACTTATTGTGTGTGTAGTGTAGCTGGTATTATAGTTATATGTTTATTATTATTGAACTTGTATATCTATATTTAACACTTCTGCTTATCTGAAGACGTGCCTTGTTGATTAGTACTTATTGTGTGTGTAGTGTAGCTGGTATTATAGTTATATGTTTATTATTATTGAACTTGTATATATGTATATTTAACACTTCTGCTTATCTGAAGACGTGCCTTGTTGATTAGTACTTATTGTGTGTGTAGTGTAGCTGGTATTATAGTTATATGTTTATTATTATTGAACTTGTATATATGTATATTTAACACTTCTGCTTATCTGAAGACGTGCCTTGTTGATTAGTACTTATTGTGTGTGTAGTGTAGCTGGTATTATAGTTATATGTTTATTATTATTGAACTTGTATAAATGTGTATTTAACACTTCTGCTTATCTGAAGACGTGCCTTGTTGATTAGTACTTATTAGTATAGATATAGTATATTTCTTGTGTGTAGGTATTTTATTTTATTTATTACGCACCACCGACCGATGACTTTGATATCTAAGTAATACTTTCCATCCAAAGGTTGCCTGGAAGAGATTGCTATATAGCAATAAGGCCACCCATTGTACCTTTCATTTCATAAGTTTATCCTATATATTACCTTCTTCTTGGTGTACAATAAAGTGTTGTTGTATTGTAATGTATTTTATGAACAAATCTACTGGTAGTTGTAGGCAGTGTAACGACGCACACATACTAAGCGAAAAACAAATTACAGCTATACTTACCGCACTACTACTAGCTTACTTACTATATCATCCGCTTCACCGGTGTGAACTTGGCAGCCAAAATGTAGCAGCCTAAAATCCGACTAAATTAAGAAGGTTTTTTTTTATAATAGTGGTTAACTCTTATTTGTTAATTAATGATTATTGTTTAATAATAATAATAATATAAAAAACTTTTGATTAATAAGTTAACGCAAATTTTTATAAAAATATATCCCGAAGAACATGAACAAAATATATTCTTGAGATTTTTAAGGGAACACGCACCTAGTTAGAGCTCTTATCCCCTGAAAAATGAAAGTTTGAATTACGAATTTTATTCTCTCATAATGTAGCTTCAAAACGAGTATACCGACAATGTGGCTAAATGACAGCTTAACCCTAAATTCTTTACTTGAATTATGGATGAACACTGAACCGTGTCTGAAATTTTTAGGCTGCTGATATATTTCGACTTGAAATACGCTAATATTGTTTAAAATCTGCACAATTGTATCATAAAAGATATACAGGCTACCTTTTAATCACTATTGCAAAGTGTTTTTTTGACTATTTAACCCTGGAATAGTCAATCAAAATTGATACTGAGTTTTGATTTCACTACTCATGTTCCACGGTGTGTTTCGACCTTTGACACCCTGAAATCAACTATTAATCTCATTCAAATATAACAAATGGTGCACAAGCTACTATAAAAATGCTAACAGATGGTGGCTAAATGCCAACCAGACCATAAAACATCCCAAAGTACATGAACCAAAAAAAACCTAGACATTTTTCAGGAAACAAACCTCTAGTAAGACCTCTCATCCCCTGAAATCTGTAAGTTTTGATATATCAAACTATTGTCTAATAAAGTAGCTTCAAAACGTGTATAAAGAGAATGTGGCTAAATGACAGCTTAACCCTAAATTCTTTACTTGAATTATGTATGAACACTGAACCGTGTCTGAAATTTTTAGGCTGCTGATATATTTCGACTTGAAATACGCTAATATTGTTTAAAATCTGCACAATTGTATCATAAACAATATACAGGCTACTTTTTAATCACAATTGCAAAGTGTTTTTTTGACTATTTAACCCTGGAATAGTCAATCAAAATTGATACTGAGTTTTGATTTCACTACTCATGTTCCACGGTGTGTTTCGACCTTTGACACCCTGAAATCAACTATTAATCTCATTCAAATATAACAAATGGTGCACAAGCTACCATAAAAATGCTAACAAATGGTGGCTAAATGCCAACCTGACCATAAAACATCCCAAAGTACATGAACCAAAAAAAACCTAGACATTTTTCAGGAAACAAACCTCTGGTAAGACCTCTCATCCCCTGAAATCTGTAAGTTTTAATATATCAAACTATTGTCTAATAAAGTAGCTTAAAAACGTGCATAAAGAAAATGTGGCTAAATGACAGCTTAACCCTAAATTCTTTACTTGAATTATGGATGAACACTGAACCGTGTCTGAAATTTTTAGGCTGCTGATATATTTCGACTTGAAATACGCTAATATTGTTTAAAATCTGCACAATTGTATCATAAACGATATACAGGCTACCTTCTAATCACTATTGCAAAGTGATTTTTTGACTATTTAACCCTGGAATAGTCAATCAAAATTGATACTGAGTTTTGATTTCACTACTCATGTTCCACGGTGTGTTTCGACCTTTGAGACCCTGAAATCAACTATTAATCTCATTCAAATATAACAAATGGTGCACAAGCTACCATAAAAATGCTAACAAATGGTGGCTAAATGCCAACCTGACCATAAAACATCCCAAAGTACATGAACCAAAAAAAACCTAGACATTTTTCAGGAAACAAACCTCTAGTAAGACCTCTCATCCCCTGACATCTGTAAGTTTTAATATATCACACTATTGTCTAATAGAGTAGCTTAAAAACGTGCATAAAGAAAATGTGGCTAAATGACAGCTTAACCCTAAATTATTTACTTGAATTATGGATGAACACTGAACCGTGTCTGAAATTTTTAGGCTGCTGATATATTTCGACTTGAAATACGCTAATATTGTTTAAAATCTGCACAATTGTATCATAAACGATATACAGGCTACCTTCTAATCACTATTGCAAAGTGATTTTTTGACTATTTAACCCTGGAATAGTCAATCAAAATTGATACTGAGTTTTGATTTCACTACTCATGTTCCACGGTGTGTTTCGACCTTTGAGACCCTGAAATCAACTATTAATCTCATTCAAATATAACAAATGGTGCACAAGCTACCATAAAAATGCTAACAAATGGTGGCTAAATGCCAACCTGACCATAAAACATCCCAAAGTACATGAACCAAAAAAAACCTAGACATTTTTCAGGAAACAAACCTCTAGTAAGACCTCTCATCCCCTGAAATCTGTAAGTTTTGATATATCAAACTATTGTCTAATAAAGTAGCTTCAAAACGTGTATAAAGAGAATGTGGCTAAATGACAGCTTAACCCTAAATTATTTACTTGAATTATGGATGAACACTGAACCGTGTCTGAAATTTTTAGGCTGCTGATATATTTCAACTTGAAATACGCTAATATTGTTTAAAATCTGCACAATTGTATCATAAACGATATACAGGCTACCTTCTAATCACTATTGCAAAGTGATTTTTTGACTATTTAACCCTGGAATAGTCAATCAAAATTGATACTGAGTTTTGATTTCACTACTCATGTTCCACGGTGTGTTTCGACCTTTGAGACCCTGAAATCAACTATTAATCTCATTCAAATATAACAAATGGTGCACAAGCTACCATAAAAATGCTAACAAATGGTGGCTAAATGCCAACCTGACCATAAAACATCCCAAAGTACATGAACCAAAAAAAACCTAGACATTTTTCAGGAAACAAACCTCTAGTAAGACCTCTCATCCCCTGAAATCTGTAATTTTTTATATATCACACTATTGCCTAATAAGGTAGCTTCAAAACGTGTATAAAGAGAATGTGGCTAAATGACAGCTTAACCCTAAATTCTTTACTTGAATTATGGATGAACACTGAACCGTGTCTGAAATTTTTAGGCTGCTGATATATTTCGACTTGAAATACGCTAATATTGTTTAAAATCTGCACAATTGTATCATAAACGATATACAGGCTACCTTTTAATCACTATTGCAAAGTGTTTTTTTGACTATTTAACCCTGGAATAGTCAATCAAAATTGATACTGAGTTTTGATTTCACTACTCATGTTCCACGGTGTGTTTCGACCTTTGACACCCTGAAATCAACTATTAATCTCATTCAAATATAACAAATGGTGCACATGCTACTATAAAAATGCTAACAGATGGTGGCTAAATGCCAACCTGACCATAAAACATCCCAAAGTACATGAACCAAAAAAAACCTAGACATTTTTCAGGAAACAAACCTCTGGTAAGACCTCTCATCCCCTGAAATCTGTAAGTTTTAATATATCACACTATTGTCTAACAAAGTAGCTTAAAAACGTGCATAAAGAAAATGTGGCTAAATGAAAGCTTAACCCTAAATTCTTTACTTGAATTATGGATGAACACTGAACCGTGTCTGAAATTTTTAGGCTGCTGATATATTTCGACTTGAAATACGCTAATATTGTTTAAAATCTGCACAATTGTATCATAAACGATATACAGGCTACCTTCTAATCACTATTGCAAAGTGATTTTTTGACTATTTAACCCTGGAATAGTCAATCAAAATTGATACTGAGTTTTGATTTCACTACTCATGTTCCACGGTGTGTTTCGACCTTTGAGACCCTGAAATCAACTATTAATCTCATTCAAATATAACAAATGGTGCACAAGCTACCATAAAAATGCTAACAAATGGTGGCTAAATGCCAACCTGACCATAAAACATCCCAAAGTACATGAACCAAAAAAAACCTAGACATTTTTCAGGAAACACCTCTAGTAAGACCTCTCATCCCCTGAAATCTGTAAGTTTTAATATATCACACTATTGTCTAATAGAGTAGCTTAAAAACGTGCATAAAGAAAATGTGGCTAAATGACAGCTTAACCCTAAATTCTTTACTTGAATTATGGATGAACACTGAACCGTGTCTGAAATTTTTAGGCTGCTGATATATTTCGACTTGAAATACACTAATATTGTTTAAAATCTGCACAATTGTATCATAAACGATATACAGGCTACCTTCTCATCACTATTGCAAAGTGATTTTTTGACTATTTAACCCTGGAATAGTCAATCAAAATTGATACTGAGTTTTGATTTCACTACTCATGTTCCACGGTGTGTTTCGACCTTTGAGACCCTGAAATCAACTATTAATCTCATTCAAATATAACAAATGGTGCACAAGCTACCATAAAAATGCTAACAAATGGTGGCTAAATGCCAACCTGACCATAAAACATCCCAAAGTACATGAACCAAAAAAAACCTAGACATTTTTCAGGAAACAAACCTCTAGTAAGACCTCTCATCCCCTGAAATCTGTAAGTTTTGATATATCAAACTATTGTCTAATAAAGTAGCTTCAAAACGTGTATAAAGAGAATGTGGCTAAATGACAGCTTAACCCTAAATTATTTACTTGAATTATGGATGAACACTGAACCGTGTCTGAAATTTTTAGGCTGCTGATATATTTCGACTTGAAATACGCTAATATTGTTTAAAATCTGCACAATTGTATCATAAACGATATACAGGCTACCTTCTAATCACTATTGCAAAGTGATTTTTTGACTATTTAACCCTGGAATAGTCAATCAAAATTGATACTGAGTTTTGATTTCACTACTCATGTTCCACGGTGTGTTTCGACCTTTGAGACCCTGAAATCAACTATTAATCTCATTCAAATATAACAAATGGTGCACAAGCTACCATAAAAATGCTAACAAATGGTGGCTAAATGCCAACCTGACCATAAAACATCCCAAAGTACATGAACCAAAAAAAACTCATGTTCCACGGTGTGTTTCGACCTTTGAGACCCTGAAATCAACTATTAATCTCATTCAAATATAACAAATGGTGCACAAGCTACCATAAAAATGCTAACAAATGGTGGCTAAATGCCAACCTGACCATAAAACATCCCAAAGTACATGAACAAAAAAAACCTAGACATTTTTCAGGAAACAAACCTCTAGTACGACCTCTCATCCCCTGAAATCTGTAAGTTTTGATATATCGCACTATTGCCTAATAAAATAGCTTCAAAACGTGTATAAAGAGAATGTGGCTAAATGACAGCTTAACCCTAAATTCTTTCATTGAATTATGGATGAACACTGAACCGTGTCTGAAATTTTTAGGCTGCTGATATATTTCGACTTGAAATACGCTAATATTGTTTAAAATCTGCACAATTGTATCATAAAAGATATACAGGCTACCTTCTAATGACTATTGCAAAGTGATTTTTTGACTATTTAACCCTGGAATAGTCAATTAAAATTGATACTGAGTTTTGATTTCACTACTCATGTTCCACGGTGTGTTTCGACCTTTGAGATCCTGAAATCAACTATTAATCTCATTCAAATATAACAAATGGTGCACAAGCTACCATAAAAATGCTAACAAATGGTGGCTAAATGCCAACCTGACCATAAAACATCCCAAAGTACATGAACCAAAAAAAACCTAGACATTTTTCAGGAAACACCTCTAGTAAGACCTCTCATCCCCTGAAATCTGTAAGTTTTAATATATCACACTATTGTCTAATAGAGTAGCTTAAAAACGTGCATAAAGAAAATGGTGCTAAATGACAGCTTAACCCTAAATTCTTTACTTGAATTATGGATGAACACTGAACCGTGTCTGAAATTTTTAGGCTGCTGATATATTTCGACTTGAAATACGCTAATATTGTTTAAAATCTGCACAATTGTATCATAAACGATATACAGGCTACCTTTTAATCACTAATGCAAAGTGTTTTTTTGACTATTTAACCCTGGAATAGTCAATCAAAATTGATACTGAGTTTTGATTTCACTACTCATGTTCCACGGTGTGTTTCGACCTTTGACACCCTGAAATCAACTATTAATCTCATTCAAATATAACAAATGGTGCACATGCTACTATAAAAATGCTAACAGATGGTGGCTAAATGCCAACCTGACCATAAAACATCCCAAAGTACATGAACCAAAAAAAACCTAGACATTTTTCAGGAAACAAACCTCTGGTAAGACCTCTCATCCCCTGAAATCTGTAAGTTTTGATATATCAAACTATTGTCTAATAAAATAGCTTCAAAACGTGTATAAAGAGAATGTGGCTAAATGACAGCTTAACCCTAAATTATTTACTTGAATTATGGATGAACACTGAACCGTGTCTGAAATTTTTAGGCTGCTGATATATTTCGACTTGAAATACGCTAATATTGTTTAAAATCTGCACAATTGTATCATAAACGATATACAGGCTACCTTCTAATCACTATTGCAAAGTGATTTTTTGACTTTTTAACCCTGGAATAGTCAATCAAAATTGATACTGAGTTTTGATTTCACTACTCATGTTCCACGGTGTGTTTCGACCTTTGAGACCCTGAAATCAACTATTAATCTCATTCAAATATAACAAATGGTGCACAAGCTACCATAAAAATGCTAACAAATGGTGGCTAAATGCCAACCTGACCATAAAACATCCCAAAGTACATGAACCAAAAAAAACCTAGACATTTTTCAGGAAACAAACCTCTAGTAAGACCTCTCATCCCCTGAAATCTGTAATTTTTTATATATCACACTATTGCCTAATAAGGTAGCTTCAAAACGTGTATAAAGAGAATGTGGCTAAATGACAGCTTAACCCTAAATTCTTTACTTGAATTATGGATGAACACTGAACCGTGTCTGAAATTTTTAGGCTGCTGATATATTTCGACTTGAAATACGCTAATATTGTTTAAAATCTGCACAATTGTATCATAAACGATATACAGGCTACCTTTTAATCACTATTGCAAAGTGTTTTTTTGACTATTTAACCCTGGAATAGTCAATCAAAATTGATACTGAGTTTTGATTTCACTACTCATGTTCCACGGTGTGTTTCGACATTTGACACCCTGAAATCAACTATTAATCTCATTCAAATATAACAAATGGTGCACATGCTACTATAAAAATGCTAACAGATGGTGGCTAAATGCCAACCTGACCATAAAACATCCCAAAGTACATGAACCAAAAAAAACCTAGACATTTTTCAGGAAACACCTCTAGTAAGACCTCTCATCCCCTGAAATCTGTAAGTTTTAATATATCACACTATTGTCTAATAGAGTAGCTTAAAAACGTGCATAAAGAAAATGTGGCTAAATGACAGCTTAACCCTAAATTCTTTACTTGAATTATGGATGAACACTGAACCGTGTCTGAAATTTTTAGGCTGCTGATATATTTCGACTTGAAATACGCTAATATTGTTTAAAATCTGCACAATTGTATCATAAACGATATACAGGCTACCTTCTAATCACTATTGCAAAGTGATTTTTTGACTATTTAACCCTGGAATAGTCAATCAAAATTGATACTGAGTTTTGATTTCACTACTCATGTTCCACGGTGTGTTTCGACCTTTGAGACCCTGAAATCAACTATTAATCTCATTCAAATATAACAAATGGTGCACAAGCTACCATAAAAATGCTAACAAATGGTGGCTAAATGCCAACCTGACCATAAAACATCCCAAAGTACATGAACCAAAAAAAACCTAGACATTTTTCAGGAAACAAACCTCTAGTAAGACCTCTCATCCCCTGAAATCTGTAAGTTTTGATATATCAAACTATTGTCTAATAAAGTAGCTTCAAAACGTGTATAAAGAGAATGTGGCTAAATGACAGCTTAACCCTAAATTATTTACTTGAATTATGGATGAACACTGAACCGTGTCTGAAATTTTTAGGCTGCTGATATATTTCGACTTGAAATACGCTAATATTGTTTAAAATCTGCACAATTGTATCATAAACGATATACAGGCTACCTTCTAATCACTATTGCAAAGTGATTTTTTGACTATTTAACCCTGGAATAGTCAATCAAAATTGATACTGAGTTTTGATTTCACTACTCATGTTCCACGGTGTGTTTCGACCTTTGAGACCCTGAAATCAACTATTAATCTCATTCAAATATAACAAATGGTGCACAAGCTACCATAAAAATGCTAACAAATGGTGGCTAAATGCCAACCTGACCATAAAACATCCCAAAGTACATGAACCAAAAAAAACCTAGACATTTTTCAGGAAACAAACCTCTAGTAAGACCTCTCATCCCCTGAAATCTGTAATTTTTTATATATCACACTATTGCCTAATAAGGTAGCTTCAAAACGTGTATAAAGAGAATGTGGCTAAATGACAGCTTAACCCTAAATTCTTTACTTGAATTATGGATGAACACTGAACCGTGTCTGAAATTTTTAGGCTGCTGATATATTTCGACTTGAAATACGCTAATATTGTTTAAAATCTGCACAATTGTATCATAAACGATATACAGGCTACCTTTTAATCACTATTGCAAAGTGTTTTTTTGACTATTTAACCCTGGAATAGTCAATCAAAATTGATACTGAGTTTTGATTTCACTACTCATGTTCCACGGTGTGTTTCGACATTTGACACCCTGAAATCAACTATTAATCTCATTCAAATATAACAAATGGTGCACATGCTACTATAAAAATGCTAACAGATGGTGGCTAAATGCCAACCTGACCATAAAACATCCCAAAGTACATGAACCAAAAAAAACCTAGACATTTTTCAGGAAACAAACCTCTGGTAAGACCTCTCATCCCCTGAAATCTGTAAGTTTTAATATATCACACTATTGTCTAATAAAGTAGCTTAAAAACGTGCATAAAGAAAATGTGGCTAAATGAAAGCTTAACCCTAAATTCTTTACTTGAATTATGGATGAACACTGAACCGTGTCTGAAATTTTTAGGCTGCTGATATATTTCGACTTGAAATACGCTAATATTGTTTAAAATCTGCACAATTGTATCATAAACGATATACAGGCTACCTTCTAATCACTATTGCAAAGTGATTTTTTGACTATTTAACCCTGGAATAGTCAATCAAAATTGATACTGAGTTTTGATTTCACTACTCATGTTCCACGGTGTGTTTCGACCTTTGAGACCCTGAAATCAACTATTAATCTCATTCAAATATAACAAATGGTGCACAAGCTACCATAAAAATGCTAACAAATGGTGGCTAAATGCCAACCTGACCATAAAACATCCCAAAGTACATGAACCAAAAAAAACCTAGACATTTTTCAGGAAACACCTCTAGTAAGACCTCTCATCCCCTGAAATCTGTAAGTTTTAATATATCACACTATTGTCTAATAGAGTAGCTTAAAAACGTGCATAAAGAAAATGTGGCTAAATGACAGCTTAACCCTAAATTCTTTACTTGAATTATGGATGAACACTGAACCGTGTCTGAAATTTTTAGGCTGCTGATATATTTCGACTTGAAATACGCTAATATTGTTTAAAATCTGCACAATTGTATCATAAACGATATACAGGCTACCTTCTAATCACTATTGCAAAGTGATTTTTTGACTATTTAACCCTGGAATAGTCAATCAAAATTGATACTGAGTTTTGATTTCACTACTCATGTTCCACGGTGTGTTTCGACCTTTGAGACCCTGAAATCAACTATTAATCTCATTCAAATATAACAAATGGTGCACAAGCTACCATAAAAATGCTAACAAATGGTGGCTAAATGCCAACCTGACCATAAAACATCCCAAAGTACATGAACCAAAAAAAACCTAGACATTTTTCAGGAAACAAACCTCTAGTAAGACCTCTCATCCCCTGAAATCTGTAAGTTTTGATATATCAAACTATTGTCTAATAAAGTAGCTTCAAAACGTGTATAAAGAGAATGTGGCTAAATGACAGCTTAACCCTAAATTATTTACTTGAATTATGGATGAACACTGAACCGTGTCTGAAATTTTTAGGCTGCTGATATATTTCGACTTGAAATACGCTAATATTGTTTAAAATCTGCACAATTGTATCATAAACGATATACAGGCTACCTTCTAATCACTATTGCAAAGTGATTTTTTGACTATTTAACCCTGGAATAGTCAATCAAAATTGATACTGAGTTTTGATTTCACTACTCATGTTCCACGGTGTGTTTCGACCTTTGAGACCCTGAAATCAACTATTAATCTCATTCAAATATAACAAATGGTGCACAAGCTACCATAAAAATGCTAACAAATGGTGGCTAAATGCCAACCTGACCATAAAACATCCCAAAGTACATGAACCAAAAAAAACTCATGTTCCACGGTGTGTTTCGACCTTTGAGACCCTGAAATCAACTATTAATCTCATTCAAATATAACAAATGGTGCACAAGCTACCATAAAAATGCTAACAAATGGTGGCTAAATGCCAACCTGACCATAAAACATCCCAAAGTACATGAACAAAAAAAACCTAGACATTTTTCAGGAAACAAACCTCTAGTACGACCTCTCATCCCCTGAAATCTGTAAGTTTTGATATATCGCACTATTGCCTAATAAAATAGCTTCAAAACGTGTATAAAGAGAATGTGGCTAAATGACAGCTTAACCCTAAATTCTTTCATTGAATTATGGATGAACACTGAACCGTGTCTGAAATTTTTAGGCTGCTGATATATTTCGACTTGAAATACGCTAATATTGTTTAAAATCTGCACAATTGTATCATAAAAGATATACAGGCTACCTTCTAATGACTATTGCAAAGTGATTTTTTGACTATTTAACCCTGGAATAGTCAATTAAAATTGATACTGAGTTTTGATTTCACTACTCATGTTCCACGGTGTGTTTCGACCTTTGAGATCCTGAAATCAACTATTAATCTCATTCAAATATAACAAAAGGTGCACAAGCTACCATAAAAATGCTAACAAATGGTGGCTAAATGCCAACCTGACCATAAAACATCCCAAAGTACATGAACCAAAAAAAACCTAGACATTTTTCAGGAAACACCTCTAGTAAGACCTCTCATCCCCTGAAATCTGTAAGTTTTAATATATCACACTATTGTCTAATAGAGTAGCTTAAAAACGTGCATAAAGAAAATGTGGCTAAATGACAGCTTAACCCTAAATTCTTTACTTGAATTATGGATGAACACTGAACCGTGTCTGAAATTTTTAGGCTGCTGATATATTTCGACTTGAAATACGCTAATATTGTTTAAAATCTGCACAATTGTATCATAAACGATATACAGGCTACCTTCTAATCACTATTGCAAAGTGATTTTTTGACTATTTAACCCTGGAATAGTCAATCAAAATTGATACTAAGTTTTGATTTCACTACTCATGTTCCACGGTGTGTTTCGACCTTTGAGACCCTGAAATCAACTATTAATCTCATTCAAATATAACAAATGGTGCACAAGCTACCATAAAAATGCTAACAAATGGTGGCTAAATGCCAACCTGACCATAAAACATCCCAAAGTACATGAACCAAAAAAAACTCATGTTCCACGGTGTGTTTCGACCTTTGAGACCCTGAAATCAACTATTAATCTCATTCAAATATAACAAATGGTGCACAAGCTACTATAAAAATGCTTACAGATGGTGGCTAAATGCCAACCTGACCATAAAACATCCCAAAGTACATGAACCAAAAAAAACCTAGACATTTTTCAGGAAACAAACCTCTAGTAAGACCTCTCATCCCCTGAAATCTGTAAGTTTTGATATATCAAACTATTGTCTAATAAAGTAGCTTCAAAACGTGTATAAAGAGAATAAGCTAAATGACAGCTTAACCCTAAATTCTTTAGTTGAATTATGGATGAACACTGAACCGTGTCTGAAATTTTTAGGCTGCTGATATATTTCGACTTGAAATACGCTAATATTGTTTAAAATCTGCACAATTGTATCATAAACGATATACAGGCTACCTTCTAATCACTATTGCAAAGTGTTTTTTTGACTATTTAACCCTGGAATAGTCAATCAAAATTGATACTGAGTTTTGATTTCACTACTCATATTCCACGGTGTGTTTCGACCTTTGAGACCCTGAAATCAACTATTAATCTCATTCAAATATAACAAATGGTGCACAAGCTACTATAAAAATGCTAACAGATGGTGGCTAAATGCCAACCTGACCATAAAACATCCCAAAGTACATGAACCAAAAAAAACCTAGACATTTTTCAGGAAACAAACCTCTAGTAAGACCTCTCATCCCCTGAAATCTGTAAGTTTTGATATATCAAACTATTGTCTAATAAAGTAGCTTCAAAACGTGTATAAAGAGAATGTGGCTAAATGACAGCTTAACCCTAAATTATTTACTTGAATTATGGATGAACACTGAACCGTGTCTGAAATTTTTAGGCTGCTGATATATTTCGACTTGAAATACGCTAATGTTGTTTAAAATCTGCACAATTGTATCATAAACGATATACAGGCTACTTTTTAATCACTATTGCAAAGTGTTTTTTTGACTATTTAACCCTGGAATAGTCAATCAAAATTGATACTGAGTTTTGATTTAAATACTCATGTTCCACGGTGTGTTTCGACCTTTGACACCCTGAAATCAACTATTAATCTCATTCAAATATAACAAATGGTGCACAAGCTTCTATAAAAATGCTAACAAATGGTGGCTAAATGCCAACCTGACCATAAAACATCCCAAAGTACATGAACCAAAAAAAACCTAGATATTTTTCAGGAAACAAACCTCTGGTAAGACCTCTCATCCCCTGAAATCTGTAAGTTTTAATATATCACACTATTGTCTAATAAAGTAGCTTCAAAACGTGTATAAAGAAAATGTGGCTTAATGACAGCTTAACCCTAAATTCTTTACTTGAATTATGGATGAACACTGAACCGTGTCTGAAATTTTTAGGCTGCTGATATATTTCGACTTGAAATACGCTAATATTGTATTAAATCTGCACAATTGTATCATAAACGATATACAGGCTACCTTCTAATCACTATTGCATAGTGATTTTTTGACTATTTAACCCTGGAATAGTCAATCAAAATTGATACTGAGTTTTGATTTCACTACTCATATTCCACGGTGTGTTTCGACCTTTGAGACCCTGAAATCAACTATTAATCTCATTTAAATATAACAAATGGTGCACAAGCTACCATAAAAATGCTAACAAATGGTGGCTAAATGCCAACCTGACCATAAAACATCCCAAAGTACATGAACCAAAAAAAACCTAGACATTTTTCAGGAAACAAACCTCTAGTAAGACCTCTCATCCCCTGAAATCTGTAAGTTTTAATATATCACACTATTGTCTAATAAAGTAGCTTAAAAACGTGCATAAAGAAAATGTGGCTAAATGACAGCTTAACCCTAAATTCTTTACTTGAATTATGGATGAACACTGAACCGTCTGAAATTTTTAGGCTGCTGATATATTTCGACTTGAAATACGCTAATATTGTTTAAAATCTGCACAAATGTATCATAAACTATATACAGGCTACCTTCTTATCACTATTGCAAAGTGATTTTTTGACTATTTAACCCTGGAATAGTCAATCAAAATTGATACTGAGTTTTGATTTCACTACTCATGTTCCACGGTGTGTTTCGACCTTTGAGACCCTGAAATCAACTATTAATCTTATTCAAGTATAACAAATGGTGCACAAGCTTCTATAGAAATGCTAACAAATGGTGGATAAATGCCAACCTGACCATAAAACAACCCAAAGTACATGAACCAAAAAAAACCTAGATATTTTTCAGGAAACAAACCTCTGGTAAGACCTCTCATCCCCTGAAATCTGTAAGTTTTGATATATCACATTATTGTCTAATAAAGTAGCTTCAAAACGTGTATAAAGAGAATGTGGCTAAAAGACAGCTTAACCCTAAATTCTTTACATGAATTATGGATGAACACTGAACCGTGTCTGAAATTTTTAGGCTGCTGATATATTTAGACTTGAAATACGCTAATATTGTTTAAAATCTGCACAATTAAATCATAAAAGATATACAGGCTAATTTCTTATTACTACTGCAAAGTGTTTTTTTGACTATTTAACCCTGAAATAGTCAATCAAAATTGATGTTAAGTTTTCATTTCACTACTTATGTTCCACGGTGTGTTTCGACCTTTGAGACACTGAAATCAACTATTAATCTGATTCAAATATAACAAATGGTGCAAAAACTTCTATAAAAATGCTAACAGACTCTTGAGTAATGAGAGGTCTTACTAGAGGTTTGTTTCCTGAAAAATGTCTAGGTTTTTTTTGGTTCATGTTCTTTGGGATGTTTTATGGTCAGGTTGGCATTTAGCCACCATCTGTTAGCATTTTTGTAGTAGCTTGTGCACCATTTGTTATATTTGAATGAGATTAATAGTTGATTTCAGGGTCTCAAAGGTCGAAACACACCGTGGAACATGAGTAGTGAAATCAAAACTCAGTATCAATTTTGATTGACTATTCCAGGGTTAAATAGTCAAAAACTCACTTTGCAATAGTGATTAAAAGGTAGCCTGTATATCGTTTATGGTACAATTGTGCAGATTTTAAACAATATTAGCGTATTTCAAGTCGAAATATATCAGCAGCCTAAAAATTTCAGACACGGTTCAGTGTTCATTCATAATTCAAGTAAAGAATTTAGGGTTAAGCTGTCATTTAGCCACATTTTTTTTATATACGTTTCGAAGCTACTTTATTAGACAATAGTGTGATATATTAAAACCTACAGATTTCAGGGGATGAGAGGTCTTACCAGAGGTTTGTTTCCTGAAAAATATCTAGGTTTTTTTTGGTTCATGTACTTTGGGATGTTTTATGGTCAGGTTGGCATTTAGCCACCATCTGTTAGCATTTTTGTAGTAGCTTGTGCACCATTTGTTATATTTGAATGAGATTAATAGTTGATTTCAGGGTCTCAAAGGTCGAAACACACCGTGGAACATGAGTAGTGAAATCAAAACTCAGTGTCAATTTTGATTGACTATTCCAGGGTTAAATATTCAAAAAAACACTTTGCAATAGTGATTAGAAGGTAGCCTGTATATCGTTTATGATACAATTGTGCAGATTTTAAACAATATTAGCGTATTTCAAGTCGAAATATATCAGCAGCCTAAAAATTTCAGACACGGTTCAGTGTTCATCCATAATTCAAGTAAAGAATTTAGGGTTAAGCTGTCATTAAGCCACATTCTCTTTATACACGTTTTGAAGCTACTTTATTAGAAAATAGTGTGATATATTAAAACTTACAGATTTCAGGGGATGAGAGGTCTTACCAGAGGTTTGTTTCCTGAAAAATATCTAGGTTTTTTTTGGTTCATGTACTTTGGGATGTTTTATGGTCAGGTTGGCATTTAGCCACCATCTGTTAGCATTTTTGTAGTAGCTTGTGCACCATTTGTTATATTTGAATGAGATTAATAGTTGATTTCAGGATCTCAAAGGTCGAAACACACCGTGGAACATGAGTAGTGAAATCAAAACTCAGTATCAATTTTAATTGACTATTCCAGGGTTAAATAGTCAAAAAATCACTTTGCAATAGTCATTAGAAGGTAGCCTGTATATCTTTTATGATACAATTGTGCAGATTTTAAACAATATTAGCGTATTTCAAGTCGAAATATATCAGCAGCCTAAAAATTTCAGACACGGTTCAGTGTTCATCCATAATTCAATGAAAGAATTTAGGGTTAAGCTGTCATTTAGCCACATTCTCTTTATACACGTTTTGAAGCTATTTTATTAGGCAATAGTGCGATATATCAAAACTTACAGATTTCAGGGGATGAGAGGTCGTACTAGAGGTTTGTTTCCTGAAAAATGTCTAGGTTTTTTTTGTTCATGTACTTTGGGATGTTTTATGGTCAGGTTGGCATTTAGCCACCATTTGTTAGCATTTTTATGGTAGCTTGTGCACCATTTGTTATATTTGAATGAGATTAATAGTTGATTTCAGGGTCTCAAAGGTCGAAACACACCGTGGAACATGAGTAGTGAAATCAAAACTCAGTGTCAATTTTGATTGACTATTCCAGGGTTAAATATTCAAAAAAACACTTTGCAATAGTGATTAAAAGGTAGCCTGTATATCGTTTATGATACAATTGTGCAGATTTTAAACAATATTAGCGTATTTCAAGTCGAAATATATCAGCAGCCTAAAAATTTCAGACACGGTTCAGTGTTCATCCATAATTCAAGTAAAGAATTTAGGGTTAAGCTGTCATTTAGCCACATTTTCTTTATGCACGTTTTGAAGCTACTTAATTAGACAATAGTGTGATATATTAAAACTTACAGATTTCAGGGGATGAGAGGTCTTACCAGAGGTTTGTTTCCTGAAAAATATCTAGGTTTTTTTTGGTTCATGTACTTTGGGATGTTTTATGGTCAGGTTGGCATTTAGCCACCATCTGTTAGCATTTTTGTAGTAGCTTGTGCACCATTTGTTATATTTGAATGAGATTAATAGTTGATTTCAGGGTCTCAAAGGTCGAAACACACCGTGGAACATGAGTAGTGAAATCAAAACTCAGTATCAATTTTAATTGACTATTCCAGGGTTAAATAGTCAAAAAAACACTTTGCAATAGTCATTAGAAGGTAGCCTGTATATCTTTTATGATACAATTGTGCAGATTTTAAACAATATTAGCGTATTTCAAGTCGAAATATATCAGCAGCCTAAAAATTTCAGACACGGTTCAAGGTTCATCCATAATTCAAGTAAAGAATTTAGGGTTAAGCTGTCATTTAGCCACATTTTCTTTATGCACGTTTTGAAGCTACTTTATTAGACAATAGTGTGATATATTAAAACTTACAGATTTCAGGGGAAGAGAGGTCTTACTAGAGGTTTGTTTCCTGAAAAATGTGTAGGTTTTTTTTGGTTCATGTATTTTGGGATGTTTTATGGTCAGGTTGGCATTTAGCCACCATCTGTTAGATTTTTGTAGTAGCTTGTGCACAATTTGTTATATTTGAATGAGATTAATAGTTGATTTCAGGGTCTCAAAGGTCGAAACACACCGTGGAACATGAGTAGTGAAATCAAAACTCAGTATCAATTTTGATTGACTATTCCAGGGTTAAATATTCAAAAAAACACTTTGCAATAGTGATTAGAAGGTAGCCTGTATATTGTTTATGATACAATTGTGCAGATTTTAAACAATATTAGCGTATTTCAAGTCGAAATATATCAGCAGCCTAAAAATTTCAGACACGGTTCAGTGTTCATCCATAATTCAATGAAAGAATTTAGGGTTAAGCTGTCATTTAGCCACATTCTCTTTATACACGTTTTGAAGCTATATTATTAGGCAATAGTGTGATATATCAAAACTTACAGATTTCAGGGGATGAGAGGTCGTACTAGAGGTTTGTTTCCTGAAAAATGTCTAGGTTTTTTTTGGTTCATGTACTTTGGGATGTTTTATGGTCAGGTTGGCATTTAGCCACCATTTGTTAGCATTTTTATGGTAGCTTGTGCACCATTTGTTATATTTGAATAAGATTAATAGTTGATTTCAGGGTCTCAAAGGTCGAAACACACCGTGGAACATGAGTAGTGAAATCAAAACTCAGTGTCAATTTTGATTGACTATTCCAGGGTTAAATAGTCAAAAAAACACTTTGCAATAGTGATTAGAAGGTAGCCTGTATATCGTTTATGATACAATTGTGCAGATTTTAAACAATATTAGCGTATTTCAAGTCGAAATATATCAGCAGCCTAAAAATTTCAGACACGGTTCAAGGTTCATCCATAATTCAAGTAAAGAATTTAGGGTTAAGCTGTCATTTAGCCACATTTTCTTTATGCACGTTTTGAAGCTACTTTATAATACAATAGTGTGAAATATTAAAACTTACAGATTTCAGGGGATGAGAGGTCTTACTAGAGGTTTGTTTCCTGAAAAATGTCTAGGTTTTTTTTGGTTCATGTATTTTGGGATGTTTTATGGTCAGGTTGGCATTTATCCACCATCTGTTAGCATTTTTGTAGTAGCTTGTGCACCATCTGTTATATTTGAATGAGATTAATAGTTGATTTCAGGGTCTCAAAGGTCGAAACACACCGTGGAACATGAGTAGTGAAATCAAAACTCAGTATCAATTTTGATTGACTATTCCAGGGTTAAATAGTCAAAAAATCACTTTGCAATAGTGATTAAAAGGTAGCCTGTATATCGTTTATGATACAATTGTGCAGATTTTAAACAATATTAGCGTATTTCAAGTCGAAATATATCAGCAGCCTAAAAATTTCAGACACGGTTCAATGTTCATCCATAATTCAAGTAAAGAATTTAGGGTTAAGCTGTCATTTAGCCACATTTTCTTTATGCACGTTTTGAAGCTACTTTATAAGACAATAGTGTGATATATTAAAACTTACA
Organism: Alsophila aescularia; assembly: GCA_946251855.1. Taxonomy (NCBI): domain Eukaryota; kingdom Metazoa; phylum Arthropoda; class Insecta; order Lepidoptera; family Geometridae; genus Alsophila; species Alsophila aescularia. Next base: position 33,828,148 of record OX276373.1, read on the forward strand.
GATTTCAGGGGATGAGAGGTCTTACCAGAGGTTTGTTTCCTGAAAAATATCTAGGTTTTTTTTGGTTCATGTACTTTGGGATGTTTTATGGTCAGGTTGGCATTTAGCCACCATTTGTTAGCATTTCTATAGAAGCTTGTGCACCATTTGTTATATTTGAATGAGATTAATAGTTGATTTCAGGGTCTCAAAGGTCGAAACACACCGTGGAACATGAGTAGTGAAATCAAAACTCAGTATCAATTTTGATTGACTATTCCAGGGTTAAGAAGTCAAAAAAACACTTTGCAATAGTGATTAGAAGGTAGCCTGTATATCGTTTATGATACAATTGTGCAGATTTTAAACAATATTAGCGTATTTCAAGTCGAAATATATCAGCAGCCTAAAAATTTCAGACACGGTTCAGTGTTCATCCATAATTCAAGTAAAGAATTTAGGGTTAAGCTGTCATTTAGCCACATTCTCTTTATACACGTTTTAAAGCTACTTTATTAGACAATAGTGTGATATATCAAAACTTACAGATTTCAGGAGATGAGAGTTCTTACTAGAGGTTTGTTTCCTGAAAAATGTCTAGGATTTTTTTTGTTCATGTACTTTGGGATGTTTTATGGTCAGGTTGGCATTTAGCCACCATCTGTTAGCATTTTTATAGTATCTTGTACACCATTTGTTATATTTGAATGAGATTAATAGTTGATTTCAGGGTCTCAAAGGTCGAAACACACCGTGGAACATGAGTAGTGAAATCAAAACTCAGTATCAATTTTGATTGACTATTCCAGGGTTAAATAGTCAAAAAATCACTTTGCAATAGTGATTAGAATGTAGCCTGTACATCGTTTATGATACAATTTTGCAGATTTTAAACAATATTAGCGTATTTCAAGTCGAAATATATCAGCAGCCTAAAAATTTCAGACACGGTTCAGTGTTCATCCATAATTCAAGTAAAGAATTTAGGGTTAAGCTGTCATTTAGCCACATTCTCTTTATATACGTTTTGAAGCTACTTTATAATACAATAATGTGATATATCAAAACTTACAGATTTCAGGGGATGAGAGGTCTTACTAGAGGTTTGTTTCCTGAAAATTGTCTAGGTTTTTTTTGGTTCATGTACTTTGGGATGTTTTATGGTCAGGTCGGCATTTAGCCACCATCTGTTAGCATTTTTATAGTAGCTTGTGCACCATTTGTTATATTTGAATGAGATTAATAGTTGATTTCAGGGTCTCAAAGGTCGAAACACACCGTGGAACATGAGTAGTGAAATCAAAACTCAGTATCAATTTTGATTGACTATTCCAGGGTTAAATAGTCAAAAAAACACTTTGCAATAGTCATTAGAAGGTAGCCTGTATATCGTTTATGATACAATTGTGCAGATTTTAAACAATATTAGCGTATTTCAAGTCGAAATATATCAGCAGCCTAAAAATTTCAGACACGGTTCAGTGTTCATCCATAATTCAAGTAAAGAATTTAGAGTTAAGCTGTCATTTAGCCACATTTTCTTTATGCACGTTACAAGCTACTTTATTAGACAATAGTGTGATATATTAAAACTTACAGATTTCAGGGGATGAGAGGTCTTACCAGAGGTTTGTTTCCTGAAAAATATCTAGGTTTTTTTTGGTTCATGTACTTTGGGATGTTTTATGGTCAGGTTGGCATTTAGCCACCATTTGTTAGCATTTCTATAGAAGCTTGTGCACCATTTGTTATATTTGAATGAGATTAATAGTTGATTTCAGGGTCTCAAAGGTCGAAACACACCGTGGAACATGAGTAGTGAAATCAAAACTCAGTGTCAATTTTGATTGACTATTCCAGGGTTAAATAGTCAAAAAATCACTTTGCAATAGTGATTAGAAGGTAGCCTGTATATCGTTTATGATACAATTGTGCAGATTTTAAACAATATTAGCGTATTTCAAGTCGAAATATATCAGCAGCCTAAAAATTTCAGACACGGTTCAGTGTTCATCCATAATTCAAGTAAAGAATTTAGGGTTAAGCTGTCATTTAGCCACATTTTCTTTATGCATGTTTTGAAGCTACTTTATTAGACAATAGTGTGATATATTAAAACTTACAGATTTCAGGGGATGAGAGGTCTTACTAGAGGTTTGTTTCCTGAAAAATGTCTAGGTTTTTTTTGGTTCATGTATTTTGGGATGTTTTATGGTCAGGTTGGCATTTAGCCACCATCTGTTAGCATTTTTGTAGTAGCTTGTGCACAATTTGTTATATTTGAATGAGATTAATAGTTGATTTCAGGGTCTCAAAGGTCGAAACACACCGTGGAACATGAGTAGTGAAATCAAAACTCAGTATCAATTTTGATTGACTATTCCAGGGTTAAATAGTAAAAAAATCACTTTGTAATAGTGATTAATAGGTAGCCTGTATATCGTTTATGATACAATTGTGCAGATTTTAAACAATATTAGCGTATTTCAAGTCGAAATATATCAGCAGCCTAAAAATTTCAGACACGGTTCAGTGTTCATCCATAATTCAAGTAAAGAATTTAGGGTTAAGCTGTCATTTAGCCACATTTTCTTTATGCACGTTTTGAAGCTACTTTATAAGACAATAGTGTGATATATTAAAACTTACAGATTTCAGGGGATGAGAGGTCTTACCAGAGGTTTGTTTCCTGAAAAATATCTAGGTTTTTTTTGGTTCATGTACTTTGGGATGTTTTATGGTCAGGTTGGCATTTAGCCACCATTTGTTAGCATTTCTATAGAAGCTTGTGCACCATTTGTTATATTTGAATGAGATTAATAGTTGATTTCAGGGTCTCAAAGGTCGAAACACACCGTGGAACATGAGTAGTGAAATCAAAACTCAGTATCAATTTTGATTGACTATTCCAGGGTTAAATAGTCAAAAAATCACTTTGCAATAGTGATTAGAAGGTAGCCTGTATATCGTTTATGATACAATTGTGCAGATTTTAAACAATATTAGCGTATTTCAAGTCGAAATATATCAGCAGCCTAAAAATTTCAGACACGGTTCAGTGTTCATCCATAATTCAAGTAAAGAATTTAGGGTTAAGCTGTCATTTAGCCACATTCTCTTTATATACGTTTTGAAGCTACTTTATTATACAATAATGTGATATATCAAAACTTACAGATTTCAGGGGATGAGAGGTCTTACTAGAGGTTTGTTTCCTGAAAAATGTCTAGGTTTTTTTTGGTTCATGTACTTTGGGATGTTTTATGGTCAGGTCGGCATTTAGTCACCATCTGTTAGCATTTTTATAGTAGCTTGTGCACCATATGTTATATTTGAATGAGATTAATAGTTGATTTCAGGGTCTCAAAGGTCGAAACACACCGTGGAACATGAGTAGTGAAATCAAAACTCAGTATCAATTTTGATTGACTATTCCAGGGTTAAATAGTCAAAAAATCACTTTGCAATAGTGATTAAAAGGTAGCCTGTATATCGTTTATGATACAATTGTGCAGATTTTAAACAATATTAGCGTATTTCAAGTCGAAATATATCAGCAGCCTAAAAATTTCAGACACGGTTCAGTGTTCATCCATAATTCAAGTAAAGAATTTAGGGTTAAGCTGTCATTTAGCCACATTCTCTTTATACACGTTTTGAAGCTACTTTATTAGGCAATAGTGTGATATATCAAAACTTACAGATTTCAGGGGATGAGAGGTCTTACTAGAGGTTTGTTTCCTGAAAAATGTCTAGGTTTTTTATGGTTCATGTACTTTTGGGATGTTTTATGGTCAGGTTGGCATTTAGCCACCATCTGTTAGCATTTTTATAGTAGCTTGTGCACCATTTGTTATATTTGAATGAGATTAATAGTTGATTTCAGGGTCTCAAAGGTCGAAACACACCGTGGAACATGAGTAGTGAAATCAAAACTCAGTATCAATTTTGATTGACTATTCCAGGGTTAAATAGTCAAAAAAACACTTTGCAATAGTGATTAGAAGGTAGCCTGTATATCGTTTATGATACAGTTGTGCAGATTTTAAACAATATTAGCGTATTTCAAGTCGAAATATATCAGCAGCCTAAAAATTTCAGACACGGTTCAGTGTTCATCCATAATTCAAGTAAAGAATTTAGGGTTAAGCTGTCATTTAGCCACATTGTCGGTATACTCGTTTTGAAGCTACATTATGAGAGAATAAAATTCGTAATTCAAACTTTCATTTTTCATGGGATAAGAGCTCTAACTAGGTGCGTGTGCCCTTAAAAATCTCAAGAATATATTTTGTTCATGTTCTTCGGGATATATTTTTATAAAAATTTGCGTTAACTTATTAATCAAAAGTTTTTTATATTATTATTATTATTAAACAATAATCATTAATTAACAAATAAGAGTTAACCACTATTATAAAAAAAAAACCTTCTTAATTTAGTCGGATTTTAGGCTGCTACATTTTGGCTGCCAAGTTCACACCGGTATCCGCTTCAGCCACCGCAGTGGTTTTCCCATCTAAAATTTAAGCGTTATTTGAAACAAGGCGAAAGTTCAAAAACTAAGACGGTCGGGTAAAAAAATATAGCTTATAGAGTGTCCACTCTATAAATAAATACAAATCGGTCGAATTTGTCAAATTCTAATAGGGGCGACGCTACGGTGGATCCTCTACATACATACATAGACTGCTAAACACATTACCCTTCCCTTGCTTCACCGTAGTCAGTTAAAAAGATCTTCATTTAGCTTTTAGCTAATAAATATAATTAATAATTAGGTACCTACTAACCATTTTAAAAAAGCTCGTTAGTGAACCCTTCGCTAAAAACTTAAATAAAAGTCTACTTTTACAAAGAGATGCGTTGTTACAGAACCCTTTGTTACATCAACTTTAATTATTACAAATGGTTTCAAATCAGGAGAGAACATGAGAGTTGAGTGAACAAAGAACGGCCAATTTCCTGTAGGAACATGCACGTGAGACGTTAACATGATAAATTGAAGTTAAATATCCGGAACGTTAATTATGTCTCTCATTCGAAGTTACTAACTTGTTATGGTGCGATAACTAGTCAAAAACCGACAGTTTCTTAACGAACTATCCATTCAGTCTGATCAGGAATGAATCCATCGACCTACCCACAACACAAAAAAAGGGTTAAAAATAACATTAAAATATACTACAAATAATAATTATGCGTAGAAAATATACAACAGCTTCATGGTTAATTTATTAATGATCTGAGGGCAAAATGTTTCTTTGATCAACGTTTTCTGAAATATATTTGAGATATAAAATCGAATGTACCCTTAATATCCGCGCTAATGTTATTTTATTAAGGCATCCATTTAAGGGAAATACATTTATTACCATAGAGATAATTAGGTAGGGGTATACCTGTAATGAATTCATAAATTTGCAATGTACAGATTTTTGTTACTTATTGGCTTTATTATACTTAGTAGGGATTGGGATTTAAGGGAGTACAAATAACACCAGAGTGCTCCAAGTCAATCTCACCTGCTGGTGGTACAACCTGCCGCACAACAAACAAGGCTCTGACGACTGACTGATGGCGGTATAACCATCCAAAACTTAGCGTGCTAAATAAAACTGATTGGTAATGGGCAGCAGCGTCACCGGTGCGAAAAGCTGCGATCGCCAACCCACCTGCCCAGCGTGGGGATTATGGGCATTAACCTCCCAATATGAAAAGCTAAACAAAACCAAGGCCCCTAGTTCCCAGCCGCTCTGCTATTCCTGACTACGGCGGTGGTCATGGTAACAGCACGACAAGGGGTGCTAAGAATCCCCGGGTTACGGTAGGCCGCCTACTGACCCTGGCTACTTATAATGGAAGAACATTACGGCTTGACGAACATCTTTTCCAACTGCAGGAAGAGCTGAAAAACATAAGATGGCACATTCTAGGTCTGAGTGAAGTCCGAAGAGAAGGGGAGGACACCGTCACCATCGGTACCGGTGTAATCGGGCCATCTTATGTATTTCAGAGAGGGAGACAACCTATCCCAAGGAGGAGTCGGATTCCTGGTCAATAAGGTCCTCACTGACAACGTTGTTGAAATCTCCAGTGTGTCGGCAAGGGTTGCGTACCTTGTTATCAAGCTAACGAAGAGGTATAGTCTGAAGGTTGTGCAGATTTACGCACCTACTTCGGCACACTCGGATGATGAGGTTGAAGATATATACGAAGACATATCAAAAGCCTTGTATATCACCACTAAGGCTCACTTCAACGTTGTCACGGGGGACTTTAACTAAAGTGGGAGTATAGACATGCAGCTAATTGACAGTAGGACCACACGGATTTGGTAGCTGAAATCCTAGGGGGCAAATGCTTGAAAACTTCCTCAAACAGGAGGGGTTCTTTTAAATTAACTCTTTCTTTAAGAAACAATCACAAAGGAAGTGGACATGGCAAAGCCCCGACGGTAAGATAAAAATGAAATGGGCTTCATCATGACGGACAAAAATCACTTTTTCATGTCTCTGTGGTCAACAGGTTTAAAACAGGAAGTATCCACCGACTTGTCTGAGGCACTCTGGATGTTCACTTTAAGCTTTAACGATGTCGCATGATGAAGTCCACACTCCAACCGAAAATTCTCCAAGACATGGTTGCGTCTAAAACGTTCCAATTAAAACTGGAAAATCGATTCGCTAACTTGGCAACCACAAACGACGTTAGCCAGGATCTGGATTGGGTGCTTGGAGTCCTGAGGGAAGAGGGCTCAAATTGCCAAATGCAACGAAAAGGTAGGAAGTCGAAAGTTTCGCAGAAGACATTGCTGATCATGGAGAAACGACGGGAAGACGCAGAAACCACGCCTTCAGTTGACCGTTACGGTAATAAGACTATATCAAAATTGGTAAGACGAGATCTCCGAAAAACTTATACTCGCAAAATAGAAAAGGCGATAGAACAAAATTGGGGGTCTAAAGTCTTTGTACAGCAATTGAGGAGAAGTCAAGTGACAAAATTATAGACCTCAAGTGGTAGCACCGTCGTTTCTAAGCCGGAGATCCTTGCGGAAGTGAAAAACTTTTTCGTCAAGCTGTATTCTTCGCATGCGCTTCAACCTGATACCAGAAGTGAGGATTCCAGAGCCACTCTGACCCGACATTACACTGAAGAGCTGCCAGAAATAACCATGGACTTAATCGAGATAGCTATTAAACTGCTTGAAAACCGAAAAGCCCCTAGAAAGGATGGAATTACAACCGAGCTCTTGAAAGCAGGAGGAAAACCAGTACTCAAGGAATTTCAGGGAATCTTTAACTCTGACCTCTTTAATGGGAGAACTCCAGAGGCATGGCACAGAAGTTTGGTCATGTTGTTCTTCAAAAAAGGTGATAAACTCTTCTGAAGAATTACAGACGCATTTTACTTCTGAGCCATGTCTACAAGCAGTTTTCAAGAGGTGTTTCAAATCGTTTAGAGCGGAGACTAGACGACTTTCAGCCACCGAAACTGGCCGGGTTTTGTGGAGGATATGGCACCATAGACCATATCGACACATTGAGGCAGATTATACAGAAGTCAGAGGAGTATAATCGGCCTCTGTGTTTGGCGTTTGTGGACTATGAGAAAGCTTTTGACTCAATCGAAACCTGATCTGTTTTAGAATCTCTGCAACTAATCTCTCTCTGAATCTGTCTCTCAATCTCTGTAGACTGGCGATACATCCAAGTGCTGAGATGCTTGTTTGATGCGAGTACTATGACTATCCAAATAAAACACTATCCAAATTATTTGACTATCCAAATCCAGACTAAACATGTCAACCTGCGTCGAGGAGTGAGACAACGGAATGTGATATCCCCAAAACTGTTCACCAATACATTGGAAGACGTGTTTAAGACAAGGAAATGTGGGAAATGCAAGGCATCAACATAAACGGCGAGTACATCTCACACTTGAGATTTGTAGAAGACATCGTCACAATGTCAGAATCGTTGCATGATTTGCAGTGGATGCTGGATAGCCTAGCTGAAACTTCGAAGAAAATCGGTCTTGGAATGAACTTGGATAAGACCAAGATCATGCTGAACGAGCACGTTCCTCCGTTACCAATTACAATTAACGGCACTGCTCTCAAGATTACAGTACGTTTATTTAAGACAAATCTTATAACTGGGCCGGAACAATTTCGAGAAAGAAGCCAATAGAAGAATTCAGCTGGGCTGGGCAGCTTTCAGGAAGCTGCGTCTGGTCTTCTCGTCGCCTATCTCTCAGCGCCTAAAGACAAAGGTATTCAATCAGTGCGTCCTACCGGTAATGACTTACGGAGCTGTGACGTGGACCCTTACGGTACGGCTGGTCCACAATCTTGAAGTCGCTCAGCGGGCTATGGAGATATTTATATTTGGAGTTTCTCTAAGAGATAGAATTCGAAATGAGGTGATCCGGCAGAGAAACAAAGTTACCGAAATAACTCTGAGAATTAGCAAGCTGAACTGGCAGTGGACTGGCCATATTAGCCGCAGAACCGATAACCGTTGGAGTAAACCTGTTTTCGAGTGAAGACCGCGAATTGGCAAACAATTGTTGAGTAGGATGCCCACCGGCTAGATGAAGCGATGTTCTGCGCAAGGAAACTGGCAGAAAATGGATGCGAAGAGCCGAAGATCAGGCCAAAATAGCGTGCCTTTGGAGAGAGAAGCCTTATGACCAGCAGTAGACGAACACAGGCTGATGATGATACTTAGTATAGATAAGACAGTAATATACTTAAGTATATATAAGACAGATAGATATCTTATCTATACTTAAGTATATTATATTAAATGGTATCTCTGTTTGTACGTTCGTGCATCACGTAAAAACTACTGAACCGATTGAAATGCAATTTTCATTTTTAAGTAGCTTATGGTTTGACTTAAAATCAGGTGAACATTGTATCTCAATCCGTTGAGTAGAAGCCGAACAATCGATAAATAAAATAAATAAAAAATATTTTACGTTAAACGGTTTTATTGTAAAGAAACTTAAGAAATACGCAGATAATGTAAAGCTAAAAAAAAACATGGAGTGAGTCGAATTTCTACTACTGAGATTACGCTACGTCCCAAGATTTTATTTTATTTTTTAATTATATTTAGTACACAATCTGCATCATTTTTACATTTATTTATAATAAAATGTTAACTGTTCATTATTTACTCAGGTACTAAGTAAAGAAGAACCAAGGTTACCGACATAGCTCTCAGAATTTGCAAGTTGAAGTGGCAATGGGCAGGCCATATAGTTCGCAGAACCGACAAGCACTGGAGAAGAAAGGTTCTCGAATGGCGAACACGAACAAGCAAGCGAAGTGTGGGGAGAACCCCCACACGATGGACCGACGACATTGTAGCCATCGCAGGAAGTCGGTGGATGGTGGATGATTTCCAGGCACAAGATCGCTCGTCATGGCGCTCTCTGGGGGAGGCCTAAGTTCAGCAGTGGACTTCTAAAGGCTGACATGATGATGATGAGGACTAAATAAAACATAGAGATAAGAAAAGCACTTGTTTGTCTTCACCAATTACATTTTATTGAATTTTACATGAATATTTTAAAATTGCAATACAAAATTGTAAAATTATGCCATGCAATTAATATGGCCAAATACATGGCCATATAACCCATTACCTTGGTCCAGCAAAATATGGCCAATAACCCAATTTAAAAAAAGCTAAAAATCTTCAATTGTTATCTATTTTTGGCAATAATTTGCTGCAATATGGAAGCCAGATAAATACTCTATGAGAAAAAATGCTAATGATTGACGTAGTATCTTAGAAAATATTAAAATACAAACGATACGGTGGCCATATTCAAACCAGGCACCTATCTTATACTGAAAGAAGGCATAAGATAAATAGTCTTCCCAAAGCTAAGTATACGCAAACTGGTGCAAAACTGAATTAAATCAAGGCATATCCCTAAACTTACGAACTTAATTTTAATAACTGAGTTTCTAAAATATGATGATAATTTCGTCGGAGCTCGAATCTACATTTAGGATGGGAGAATGAAAGTTTTAATAAAATATTTTGACGCAGAATTAATTTCTACGTTGCGACTTAATTTCCATGCTTTTCGGGCACCTTATTCCATGTTCTATTACACTAATCAACACCACTATATAAAAGTGAAACGTTGCCTGTTTGGTTGTTTGTTTGGGGAGCTTTCACGCGATAACGGCTGGATGGATTTTGATGAAATTTGGGATAGAAATAGCTCAAAAAAAAAAGCATAGGATATTTTAAATGTTGATTATTCGCTGTAAGGAACGGTTGACATGGAAACGAAATAATAACAAGTCTGTCAAAAAACATCAAGAGCGTTGATGGTTTACTTTTGCATTAGTTTTTAAAATCCTAAAAGAACAAAGGATGCTTTTTTTCGCGATAAACTGTAGTCCGCGCGGACGAAGTAATACTATCTTTCGCGGACGAAAGCTACATTAGTACTGACAAACCATACAAAACGTCCTAAAATGCATAAGAACCGATAAGCGCCATCTATCTTTAACAGTGCGTGTGTGTATGTTTATTACTCTTACACGCTCAAACGGCTAAACAGATTTGGATGAAATTTCGTACTAGGATAGCTTATATCCTGGATTAATTATCACATAAGATACTTTTCATCATCATCATCATCATCATCATCATCATCCATCATCAAAATCCACGCGGATTAAAGCTAAAGCTAGTTAGGCCATAAATAGGGCTTTTGACATCACATCATCAGCCCGAAGAAGTCATCTGCTTGGCAGGCGGCTTGGTGATTGCAGCATATGTTGATATCACTTACACAGGTGCATGGTTTCCTGAATCCCCTATTCTGGTTCTTACAGCACCCGCGGGAAGAAGGGGTACACGGCTCAATAATAGCTTATGGCTTTATATTGCGTTAAAAAATTCGGATTCTTCCCAACGGATTACGCGAACAGAATTTCTCATTAACGGATCACGCTCGGCGTTCCCATCGGACGTAGAGACTGAATAAAAAAAAACAACAATTTATACATGTATCATTGTTAGGTACACATTTTAAAACGACCGGCGCGGTGCTGTTTTAGAGATTGGCAGTGAAAAAGTTCATACAAAATCACAATGCTGACACAACCGTACTGACAACATCACAGAAAAACCAACTGCTTACCTAAAACACCATATAGTAAATAGGACTATCTAGGACTTACAGTACGGCCGATAAGTCGTGGCCACTCTGTACTTCGTGCAAAAGGCTGCGCAATGATCATATTCGGAGGGCACGTTACGCTGTCGGTCCCGGCTGTTATTAATTAAAAGCGGCCGGGACCGACAGCTTAACGTGCTCTCCGAAGCACAAATAAGCTTCTAAATAATCCATTCTTAGGTATTATAATCTAAATTAGTCGTTCTTTTTCATAATAAGCATAAATTTAAAATTGTTTAAACCCCGACTTAAACTATATGGCTAAGAACTTCGACCAATATAACATATATTGGTCGAAGGCTAAGAACCATCTCGATCACATCAGCTTACAAACAGAAAAAAACCGCATCAAAACAGGTCCATTCGTTTGGGAGCTACGATGCTACAGTCACAGATACCCACGTTAAACTTATAACACCCCTCTTTTTCGTCGGGGATTAAAAAACTTTACTTTCTCTTAGACAAAACTAAACACGCTTTTGCTCACGGCTGTACATTAACGAACCCACCTACTGGCATATTTATAGTACAATTAACACCATGACGGCAGCTAGGCGCGGACAAGAACCTTTTATCGACAACCTTCTTTATGGTGAAGGTTATGTTATTAGTACTATTTTTAATATCTGTGTTCTACTTTTAAGAAACGGAAAATACTGTAAACGGTGTTTAACAGCGCTGAAGACGACAGGTATGGCAGAAGTCACATTTAATTTTATACATACAATGTGATCGTTTATTAGCGTAGGTAGCAGAATCCTGAAGACAAAAGTCTTCAATCAGTGCGTCCTACCAGTCATGACTTACGGAGCCGAAACGTGGACACTCACGGTTAAACTAGTCCACAAATCAAAGGTCACTCAGTGAGCTATGGAGAGAGCTAAGCTTGGAGTTTCTCTGAAGGACATGATTCGTAATGAATATATCCGACGGAGAACCAAGGTAACTGACATAGTTCAAAGGATAAGGAAGCTAACGTGGCAGTGGCACTGGGCTAGTCACATTTCCGGAAGAACCGTTGCATCATCACCGGCGTAATACGATTGAGGACGGTCACCCAACACTCCTAAAATGATTAGTGATTATAATACCGACTCCTTCTTTCCCAGGGCTGGCCCCTATGGTTTGCCAAATATTTTAAATCCAAAATGTATTCGTGTTTTATCCGTTGCCGTTGACTAGTACCCATAGTACCCAAGAGCGATGGTGATGGCCTAACGGTACTATAGTGCAATTTAGAATCCAACAATACCGGGTTCAAAACCTGGGCTCCACACCAATGACTTTTCGGAGTTATGTGCGGTTTTACATCGCTCCGTGCTTCGGAGGGCACGTTAAGCTGTCGGTCCCGGCTGTTATTGATTAATAGCAGTCGTTAAGCCATGTCAGAGGCTCTCGGGCGGCTTGACAAACTCTGACATCAGAGGCCAGCACCACCTCATACGACAAACAAACAGTACCCATAGTACAGGGTAAGCTTGTTTGGGGTAAGGATGTTGGTGTGAATTGTCCTGAATATTTATTTAATTTAGTACATATCTTTATAATCGAGAAAAAGGGAATTCAATTTGACTGTATTTTTGTTTGTAATAATAATATAATAATATATTCGGGACATTTCCACACCAATTACCTAGCCCCAAACTAGGATACCCTGTACTATGGGCACTAGATAACGGATAAACATACATAAATAAGATTATTACATCCATGACTCGGAAACAAACATTTCTGCTCATCACACAAATGATTGCACCTTGCAGGATTCGAACCCGCGACAGTTCGATTTCGTACCTAGGATCACTAGCCACTAGACTAACCGGTCGTCAATAAAATTGTTAGCTCAATTAGCTCCGGGTAATATATTTTTTTCAGTTTGAAATTATGAATAAAATTTATAAATAATATATAAAATACATAAAAATTGATTCATTAAAAAAATGGTAATAGTAATTATAGTAAATCCATATGAAATGTTTTTTTATGTCTATTATTTTTATGTATTCCAATTCTCAAAACTTGTTATTCATTGCAAATCTTAATAGGTAACCCAAAAAAAGTAGGTACCTTTAACTACAAGATAAAACAAAAAATTGTTGAGTGTAAAACTTTGTAATTATTTGAATGGTCTGAAATTTCAGTATAAAAAATACACCACAGAAGAAAGGGGTAATTAACTTATCTCTGAAATATTGTCTCGAATCAAACGCTACCAACCCGAAAGCTCTCTGCTGTTGCTTTTATCTAACAAAGCCACAGAAAGCTTATCCAACAATAAGCAAACGCTTTAGCATTTGCGAGAACTCTATTCGCACTTAAGTACATAGTACAGCATAGTAGCTGAGAGCACTCTGGCAAAAATATACTCATCATCAATACATAGTATAAAACAAAGTCTGTCTCTCTGTCTGTTTAGCCGCTAACTCCTCCTTAAACACGCAACGGATTTTGATGCGGTTTTCACCATAAGTTAGATCATATTTCGTGAAAGGTTTTATATTTTCTTTATCTATATATATCCTTTGTGACGATGTCAAATGGATATTACCACCGAACTTACGACAGTACAACTAGAAACATTTAAAAATGTTTCAGAGAATTTCTTCGATTTACAAAAACGTTTCGAAACATTAGAAAATCCTAGCTGCTCTTCTACAGAAAATTCTTCTACACACGATCATTTTCCAGAACAACAAACTCAATTACCATATTTTGACCTACTGACACAAAAGCTACAAAATATTTCGATCAACAGATCAAGTCACGAAATTAAACGGTTTATTTACAAGGGGGATAGTTGCCCAAAAGATTTGCTTGAAAAAGTAGAGGAATTCGCAGTTGCTCGAAATATTTCACATACTGAACTATACAATCACATATACGATATTCTGAAAGGAACTCCTTTAGATTGGTTTCGAGCTCAAAAACAAACAATCCCGGATTGGGAATCTTTTAAAATTACATTACTAAATGAATTTGAAATTACAGACTACGACTATAAACTGCGTAAAATCATAGATGCTCGCAAACAAAAAACAAATGAGCGTGTGATTTGTTATTTTACCGAATTAGAATCATTATTTGCGAAATTACGTGAGCCTATTTCAGAAAAAGCCAAGATTGATATTCTTAGGCGTAATTTACGACCTGAATTCGGTCAAAGGTTATCTCCAAACGATCTCGACTCGGTCGCAACATTATTAAAATCGTGCAAATGGTACGAAAGTTGCATTGAAATTTCCAACTCTGATACTCCTTCTACATTACAAGACTTAGCGAAGCCTTCGACTTCTAATACCCAACACAAAGTCGCTGCTACACCTAATATACCACATTATCCGTACAATACCTTGCAACAACCACTTGTTCAAACACACCCTTATCCTCAACCTTACCCTGTACATTCCATTGCTGCAGATTCTAAGAAACCTGCACTACCTATATTTTGCCCTCGCTGTCGAAACGACAGTCATGCTTTATGTCAATGTCCCTACAGACATAAAGTTTGTTTTCGTTGCGGTAAAAAAGACGTATTTTTACCAATTGCCCTGTATGTACAAAAAATTCAAAAAACTAATTAGAGAGGAAATAGAAACACAAAATTGTAATACTAACAATAACTTTGATCAAAATGATTGGAACAATTGGCTTAAAACTATTTCAATATTTTTCAAAACATACAACGTTTCTACGCTCCTCTTTGATAATATATCGGACACTGAACGTCCATACCTTAGAGTAAATGTTGGGAATTTAACCCTTAACGGTTTGCTGGATAGTGGCAGTGCCATTACAATTTTAGGTAATAACTCACATAAATTATTACTTGAACATGGTTTGGAACTACAACGTGACCAAATTATCAAAGGTTCTGTTGCTAATGGTCAAACAATCAATTCAATTGGTACTATTAAGCTTCCAACTTTATTTAAAAATAAGTTTGCTATAATTACTGCCCATGTAATACCCGCTATTACTCAACCTTACATATTAGGTATCGACTTCTGGAAAACTTTTAAGCTGGCTCCAGACATACTTAATACGGTCAGTATGCTCAAGAGTTCAGATACTCCCATGTTTATCATCAATAATAATGATACTTACTTACAGTCTTATGACAGACTTACAGATACACATTTGATTCTTGCTAATGCAGTTGTAGAACAATTTCGTAATATTTCTACCGACGTACTTCCTTTAGGAAGAACAAACCTTACTAAACACTGTATTGATACAGGTGACCACCCACCTATTCGTCAACGTTGCTATCGATTATCCCCTGAAAAACAGAAAGCTCTTCGAGCAGAAGTTGATAAAATGCTAGAACTTAATGTTAAAGCCCATGGCTAAATCCTTGTGAAAGCCCATGGCTAAATCCTGTAATTATTACCCCTAAGAAAGATGGTACTTGGAGATTTTGCGTCGACAGTCGTAAGCTTAACGACATAACTAGAAAAGATGCTTATAAATTACCATTCATATCAGACATCATAGATAACCTTAAAGATTCTAAATATCTGAGTTCAATTGACATTGCTAAAGCTTTTTGGGAAGTGCCTTTACGTTTAGAAGACAGACCTAAGACTGCTTTTCACGTTCCAGGTCGTGGATCTTTTCAATTTAAGGTTATGCCTTTTGGTCTTACCAACGCACCAGCTACGCAACAAAGATTCATTGATAATCTTCTTTCTGATGAGTCTAATAACGACTCTCTTTTTTATTATTTGGATGATATAATAATAGCCACAAAAACGTACGAGGAACACGTACGTTTGCTTAACAAATTACACGCAAAACTTTCAAAAGCAGGTATAACAGTAAATTTTCCAAAATGTGCATTTTTCCGAAATGAACTTAAATACCTAGGCTACGTAATTGATGACACAGACCCTGATAAAGTCAAAGCAATCTTAGAAATACCAGCACCCAGGTCTGCTCGCGAGGTGAAAAAGTTTCTCGGTACAGCTAGTTGGTATAGACGCTTTGTACCCAATCTTAGCACATTAGCTGCTCCCCTCACTAAACTTACGTCTACCAGTAAGAAAGCTCCCGCTTTCAAGTGGAATTCTGAAGCTGATAAAGCTTTTAATAAAATCAAACAAGCTTTAATATCAACTCCTATTCTAACTTGCCCTGACTTTTCTAAACCCTTTGCTGTTTATTGCGACGCATCCGCTTTTGGACTTGGAGCAATGCTTACCCAAGACTTCGATGGAGTTGAAAAACCCATAGCTTACATGAGCAAATTACTTACAGGTCCCCAAAGAAACTATTCTATCACTGAACGTGAACTCTTAAGCGTTATAACAGCATTAGAGTATTGGCGTTGCTACCTAGACAATGGCCAAAAGTTTACTATCTATACCGATCATTCTGCACTTCAATGGTTCTTACACTTAGATAATCTTACAGGTAGACTTGCCCGTTGGAGCATACGCTTATCAATGTTTAATTTTAACATTAAATATAAACGTGGCAAGGATCATTTGGTCCCAGATACATTGTCTCGTATTAAACCAATTAATGTGATTAATTATGATCCAATACATACTTCTGATTCGTGGTACACTTCTGTATACTCCAAGTGTAGCACAAATCCCACATCAACTCCTGATTATATGATACGACACAATAAACTCTACAGGTACACCCGTTCTAATACCCTCATAAACTCAGAATTAAGTTGGAAAGAAGTAATCCCATCTGAATTTCGTACAGCTATTATCGACGAAAACTATTCGTTACAAACAGCAGCTCATTTTGTCACTTTCAAAACATACCATCGTATTAAAGAAAAATACTTCTGGCCAGGAATGTACAAAGACATTGCCAGCCATATTTCCAAATGTGAAACATGCCTCGCTTATAAGCATCAGAATCAAAATACCATTGGTCTGATGGGTAAACCTAAGAACTGTTCTCGTCCTTTCCAATGCATATCTATTGATATTGTTGGTCCACTTCCAATGACACGTAAACTTAATAGATTTATTTTTGTAGTCACATGTTGTTTTTCCAAATATTGTCTTATATTCCCCATTTTTTTTTTTTTTTATTAAGGCACAAACAGTTTACAATAATCTTAAAATAAACATACTAAACAAAAGAATACATACACCAATGAAGATGCCACTAATAGAAACATTATATTACGAGTAAGAACAGAACGGCACTCAAAACCTAAACTAAAACAATATATATATAATAAATTTAGAATTTAAAATAAAACAGTACCAATAGACTTTCAATTAACTAATTAATAAAGAAAAGAAACTATCGAATATTACAGAATTACAAAAGAGATACTTGATTCCTGAAGTTGTTTAGAGAAAAGAAGAAAATGTCACAATCCGAAAATTGGTAATTGTGAGACTTACATGCTCTTTGTAAAAAAGCATTACATGCATAATTTGTATGACAACGAGGCAAATTAAACATTTTATTAGTGTAACGGGCATTACATCGAGGACATCTCAAACCAATCTGACTAAGAAGATATGGAGAGTCAATAACATTTCTTAAAATTTTAAACAATAACGTTTGATTTATGAATTTATTCAGAATCCGCTCCAAGCTATTAATGTATATTTGATATTGAGGGTTCCAGAAACTAGAAGCATATTCCAAAATAGGTCTAACTAAAGAGTTGAATAGAGTTATTAGTGTTTTTGCATTATTGAACTCTTTACCAACACCAACCCATGAAGCGATCTACCTCTTCTGTAATCAAACATATACTTGAGAACTTAGTTTTTATGGTTTATGGTATTCCAGAGACCATAATCCTAGATAATGGCCCTCAACTAATTAGTCATGAACTCCAGGATTTATTTCAATATTACAACATACCAAAAATTCATTACACCCCCCGTTACTGTCCGCAAGTCAATACTGTTGAACGTTACAACAAAACAATTATAACAGCAGTTGCTTCTTTTGTTGATAATGACCATCGTACTTGGGATTTATATTTAAATCAACACCAATTTGCCATAAATTCAGCTGTTAATGAAACTACTAAATTCACACCAGCTAAGAAGTATTTGGTCGCGAACTTGTAACGTGTGGTTCTGTATGTAATGCTTCGGATCTAACTGAAGAATTGATTTTTGCTCCACGCGATGAGTACGCTGACAACATAGGTCAGTTAAGCCCTTTATTTGCTGAAGTTCAAGCACGTTTATTCCGCGCTCATGAAACTAACGCAAAATATTATAATAAACATCATCAACACCTTGAATTTAACCAAGGCGACATTATATGGAAACGTAATTATCCCATAAGTTCAGCAGGAAAGTATTTTTCAGCTAAATTAGCTCCTAAATTTGTAAAATGCATCATAGCAGCTAAAATTTCATCACTAATTTACGACCTCAGTGATTTATCTGGCAATCCCTTAGGCCGTTGGCATGTCAAAGACATTAATCCTATACCACGTACGTCTTAACCTTAACCATCACTTGTCTACTTACATACTTTATTATAATGATGTACTATGAAAGTTACATTGCTTTCATATTCCTGTACCTTACCATATATTTAAATACCTACTTATGACCATTGTAGGTTCCCTACTTACAAATAACCTTGTATTTAAGTTGTAAATAATGTAATTTTAATATAATTTCCCTTTACGGAGTAATGTCCACATTTTTAGCCTATTTTTTTTATTCACTTCATTATCTTTTCGGATTCATTATGAATATTGACTTCAAGTCCCTACGTATTGCTATTCAGTGCTATTTTAATTACTACATACTTTAATTATTTGGTACTAATAGTAGCTAATACCCTACTTATTAGCTATGTATTTTTTTTATATTTTACAAACATAATGTTCAGTTTAAAGCGAAAACAAGTTCTATATATTATTATTTACTACACCTACACACAAAACTTACAACACTGAAAAGGGCGGCAAATGTGATTACTCTATAAACCAAGCCTAGGTCACAAAACCAGTATTATCTTATGGTTAATATACTATTACCTACCTACCTTACTTATATTATTTTAACGTTCTAACACAACGTTTACTATGTACATTCATGTGCTACAGGCACGTCGTACCCTAACGTACGTTTAGCCATTTTGGCAAAATAATTGTAAATAAATATACACATACATATATGTACACATCATACACCATACATTCACTACACATACACATACACATACACACATACACTCACATAATCACCCTAATCAGCGGTTAGTGTAAATAAGCCTACACTACACTGTATTGGTTCCACGAGTGACCTTATTGATATATAAGGTTCCTCTTTCTTATGAGTTTTATTTCCAAGGAATGGGAATAAGACTATGAATGATGATGAATGAATGTGTGATTTATGAATTTGAATGCATCTAGGAATCCAATCAATTGTATATTGACATTGTTAATAAACATATTCACCTAAAATTTAAAAAGACTTCTCAGCATTTTCATTATTTTAATTAATTATTTTACTATTTTAATTTTATAAACCTTATTATATATATTTTTATTATTAACTTCTACTATTATTTTTTTCTTTTGTCCTTAGCATATTTTTTTTCTCTTTTTTTTTAAATAAACCATACCACAAAAAAACATATTTTTTTTACTATCAAAAAATTTATTTTTTTTCCGGGGAGGCGGGGTATTGTGACGAGGTCAAAACCTCTTTCATAATAATACTCTTTTGATCTCTTAATTCTTTCATAATCCATTTCTTTTCATTTTGTTAGTTGGTCATTATTCATTAAAAATACAAATAACCTGTCATTTTTAAATTGTCATTGATTCGCTCAAGTCTGTGTTCTTGGACCTAACTTTTAAAAGAAACAGAATACACACGTTATATATACTAAACTAAATATATTTCATTTCAAAACCTAAGTTTGCCGAATATAGCTGAAGGAAACGTGTACGTATGAAGACTAGCAGCTACGAAGCCTCCGCTGCCCGTTGAAAAATGAAGGCTCGCACTACTAAGTACAATTAAATTATTGTGAGCAAGGAGTCCCTTTGAGCTGGTAGACACCCTCGGCGGGGGCTCCGGCCACACCTTTAAAAAAGATAATTAAAAAATATAGTTCAGTGTACTTAAAATAAGCTACTGAACAAGAATAGAACGTAT
The DNA here is from genome assembly GCA_946251855.1 of Alsophila aescularia. Classification (NCBI taxonomy): domain Eukaryota; kingdom Metazoa; phylum Arthropoda; class Insecta; order Lepidoptera; family Geometridae; genus Alsophila; species Alsophila aescularia. The sequence continues at coordinate 33,848,466 of OX276373.1, forward strand.
TAAAAGTCGCGTCTGTCTGTTTGTTTGTTAGTTTGCCTGTACGTTTGTACGGGCATCACATTAAAACTACTGAAGCGATTGCGATACCGTTACAAACTTTCGCCTTTATCATAATAGTGTGATTATTTTTGCGGGCGGTCAGCTCGTATTCAGTAATTTTGTACGCAGTCGGGTTTTTGTATTTTTATAATAATTTTCTTCTAAATTACACCCTTGCCAAGCCGGAGTCAATCAATTCCGGCGCGAGTATCTTAATACTTTGGCCATGCTAAAGATGCTGGACTAGAAGTTAACTGAATCCAAGAGGATGATAAAACTGAAGAACTATGTAGGCATATATTATTCGATCATAATACCGGGTTCAATCCTAAGCAATGACTTTTCTTAGTAATGTGCAGTTTCCCAACGCTCCGTTAAATTGTCGGTCCCGAAGCAGTCGTTAAGCATGTCAGAGGCCCTTGGGCGGCCCGACAAACACTGACACCAGAGGTTAGCACTACCTCATACGACAAACAAACAAACAGGACATTACAGCCCTGGATCCAGATGCTGTTTTAGGTACATAACATGAGACAGTGAGTCACTGTTCCCACGCGGTCGCCGTTTGTGGTAAGTAGGAACTGGACTATTTGTTACTGGACGTAGGAGACGCAATTGTGGTCTTCAATTGACACAACACAACCAACAATCGATGGTAAGTATGGTCACAGAGTAGACAATAGTACTACGTGGTATGGTCTTATAAAGGCACAATACATGCGGTACCTGTAGGTACCGCGCTCGCATGTGTTGACCCCACAGATATCGGAATATAATATTAGTGTATGTATGTATAGTTCTATAAAATATGTATGTTGTTGTGTTTACCTCAAAAGGCGCTGTTTATTATTATTATTATTCTGATTTCTGTGAGTGAGCCTATAAGATTATTGCGACTTAAAATCCAACAATACCGGGTTCGGTACTAGGCTCCGCACCAAAGACTTGACCTATTTTAAGTTATGTGCGGTTTTCCATCGTTTCGTGCTTCGGAGGGCAATGTAAGCTGTCAGTCCCGGCTGTTATTGACTACAGCAGCCGTTAAGCCATGTCAGAGAACCTCGGGCGGCCTGACAAACTCTGACACCAGAGGCCAGCACTATCTCATACGACAAAAAAGCATTTTGTCACCGACTTAATTTCATTGTAGTGTGTTGATTATAAAACTTCATTGAATGTTATTCACGACGCTTTTTAGTCCCGCTTAAATGAATACAAATTGTATAATATGATTTGCAAATTAACCTTTTCAAAAGCAAAAACGGGAGTTACGTATATTATTCTTACTATAGTTTCGACCACATCCGGTGGTCTTTCTCAAGGTGAGTGCAGAATGCTTGCGAACGTGTGCAGCCTCGCATGCGGGCCACCGCTCGCCATCGCGCGCGATGACAGCAACTGGTGCGGAAGGCGAGGGGTGGTCTGCTGCGTCGGCGTGTCCTGGTGTGAATCTTCTTCATCGCTAGAGTAACCTCGAGGAACACTCAAACACACATAGCTCACTACATATCAAACATTCATATCCTTCACAAAATCATATGCTCCACGAAGACAAGGTCTCCAAGCGGGTGGTGATTTATCCTTCTACATATAAAATGAGCTGTAAATGTCTTTCAGTAAAAAAGCTTTTTGTTAAAGAGAATAGGAGAAGATGACGAATGAGTACTCACTGCAAGATACTGTACTGTACTGTAGATTTATATTTCGTCACACTTACCTGAAACAGATAAATAATGTTATTAATAAATTATAAAACACTTGCTCTTCTAAATTTACACTGAGCCTAATATAATTATCATGTACTAGCTGTACCCGCGGCTTCGCACGCGTGGTCATTTCTCTAGGTAAAAAGTACTCTATGTACTATTCCAAGACCTAAAATACCAATATACCAACATTTGATCAAAACTCCTTCAGCCATCTAAAAGGTTTTATCGATTGGTCGGCTTCTACTCATCGGATTGAGATACCAAGTACACCAGTTTTTTAGACAAACCCTGAGCTATCCAACAGTGAAAACTGCATCGCAATCAGTCCCGTAGTTTTTACGTGATGCACGAACAAACATACAGACAAACAGACAAACAGACAGACACGAATTTCAAAAATGTTATATCATTGTTCAGTAGGTTATTTTAAGTGCCCTAGACCCTATTTTTGTTATTACCTTCTTTTTACACTTTTTCGTTCATATTACTTTATACTTTGCGAGTCGATGGCAAATCTGTTTTTAAATGTTAAATTTACCCGACCAGAATTCCGCAACCCGTATTGCGGAATCGCTAGCCTTGTAGCTCTTCATGGGAGCAAATATCGGAATATGATGGGCATTCAATTAAATTATTTTTATTATATTATAAGTATAGATTGAGATAGATAAAGTATAGATTAAGATAGATCAAGTATAGATTAAGATAGATCAAGTATAGAATAAGATAGATCAAATATAGATTAAGATAGATCAAGTATAGATTAAGATAGATCAAGTATAGATAAGATTATAAGTATAGATCAATTAACTAAACCAGCATTTTACCCAAACGAGCCCATCTTGCCTAATGTACTGGTGAGCTTCTAGATTTATGGAATAACTAGCTGTACCCGCGGCTTTGCCCGTGTGCTTATTTGTCTGGTATATCCAAAAGTACCAAAATCATCAAACTTCGTTCAGACGTCAAGTGGTTCTATATCGATTGCTGGACTGCTACTGATCAGCTTGAGATACCAAGTAATAACATCTGTTTTTAAGTTAAACCCTAAGCTATTCATCAGTGAAAACCGCATCGCAATCGGTCCATCAGTTTTTACGTGATGCTCGTACAAACAAACAGAAACAGGCAGAAACAATTAAAAATAAATTTATATTCTTGTTCAGTAGCTTATTTTAAGTCCCCTCAACATTTTTTATTATCTTCTTTGTACAGACTTTTTGCTAGTTTTAAGTATAGATATAGAAGAAAGGTAGGCATTACTATCTAAAAGAAATACTATATTACTACCACTCCATATTCTGTCTGCAATATCCTTTTCAATTTTGCATAAATAGCCCGCTGTATCGACATCAAATTATAGCACAGAGTAAGTAATAGTACAACATTCGAGCGCCGTTATCAATAGCCCGCTCTATTGCCATCAATAGAGCTTCATTGTCATAAATAGCTCTGTTCTATAATCAACCGTTCAACCGTAGGGGAAGGAACCGACCGAATTGGGCATCGGAAGACGGAGCGTAGGACGCCCCGTCCTACGCTCCGTCTTTTAAAGTGTCATTTATAACTTGCCAATAAAGCTCACAAGCCACAAAGCTCTCTTTCACATAAATCTTTTACAAGTTTTCAGCCGGCTTTACGCAGGAAGCCTAAAAGTTTCCACTTCACCTGACGTAAACTTTTTACGACAACAAAGGCGATTTCTTACCAAAGTTTTCCGACGGGTATCTTTTGTGTTTTTTCGGTTAGTTTGAGTTTACTTTGTGGTTTTGAGGTGATCGCGCACAATGCTGAGACGTCAAGACCAATATATAAAAGTGGAGCGTTGTCTGTTTGTTTGTTTTGGGGAGCTTTCACGCGATAACAGCTGATGGAGCTGAGTTAACGGATTTTGATGCAATTCTAGATGTGTTGTATGAATTTATACAGATTTATGTACAAAATAACCTTTATATTAGTTCACAACCAAAAGCACCCATAAAGTGCAATAAAGTACATTCCATCAAAATTGGTTCAGCCCCGAAATAGACTATTATCGATTGCTCGGATTTACTCGTCGGATTCAAATACAAAGTACACCAAATTTTAAGTCAAAACATAAGCTATGAAAACCACATTGCGATCGGTCCAGTAGTTTTAACTAGATGCGCGAAAATACAAACAGACACGTAGACAAACAGGCAAACACATTGATACCATTTAAAAATAGTATATTCTTTATCAGTAGCTTATTTTAAGTCTCCTTGACCAATTTTATTTAATTATCATCTTTGTACAGACTTTTTGTTGCTAACTGCTTTATTAAAAGTATAGATAGTAATTTATTGTAAGCGAACTGGTTAAACTTTTTGTATTACATTGTAGATGAACGATTAAACTATTGAAATACCCGCGGAACCTCACCTTTATGCCATTTTTATTAGATTACTGGTTCAGATGCCAAAGGATTCCGATATCAGTAATTTTATTGTATAATGACTTTTTATATCATAATTATGTTTTTTTATTTCTGGGTTTCGTTGTGGCCAGTGCATGCAACCAAAGTCTGAGCAAAAGTCCAAGTGCGCAACAACCTCTAGCTTTTGAATGGAAATATCTTTTTCTCTGTTTCGTGCCAGATCGTAGTTAGATAGAACGTTGTTCTACTAAGTTTAATGCATGACTTGCTTCTGATTTTGTACACGCCATTTTAAGTTGTTTTCAGTGAAATACGAGCTTTTACGATAAAGGGTTGCGATCTATACGACTTAATGAAACCACTTAATTTTATGCGTTCTTGGGAGCGGCTTTGAGTGTTTTTATCAGCATGCAGACTTGTTTATGAGGGTAAGTGCCCATTTCTACCCTAATGTCGACTGATAAAATCATTTGAACACTTATTTGGTAGATAACGAACTGAGTGTAATGAGCTTTATATCTCTTAAATAAATGTATTAGGAGACAAATCATTGAAGTTCAAGGGGATTTTGTCGGGCTATATATTTATAACAGAGTCGCCAGATTTTGCGACATTATAAGAAAAAAGTGTAGTGAAGCTAAAAGTATAATTTGTAAATGGTTGGAAACATTAACATATGAGAAAACTGAGGATATTTTAAAGGTGAAGTGTTTTTTGCGACATTAAAAGACAAAAATGTAGTGAAGCTAAAAGTATAATTTGTAAATGGTTGAAAACATTAACATATGAGAAAACTGAGGATATTTTAAAGGAGAAATGTTTATTGCGACATTAAAAGACAAAAATGTAGTGAAGCTAAAAGTATAATTTGTAAATGGTTGAAAACATTAACATATGAGAAAACTGAGGATATTTTAAAGGTGAAGTGTTTTTTGCGACATTAAAAGACAAAAATGTAGTGAAGCTAAAAGTATAATTTGTAAATGGTTGAAAACATTAACATATGAGAAAACTGAGGATATTTTAAAGGTGAAGTGTTTTTTGCGACATTAAAAGACAAAAATGTAGTGAAGCTAAAAGTATAATTTGTAAATGGTTAAAAACATTAACATATGAGAAAACTGAGGATATTTTAAAGGTGAAGTGTTTTTTGCGACATTAAGCGACAAAAGTAGTGAAACTAAAAGTATAATTTGTAAATGGTTGAAAACATTAACATATGAGAAAACTGAGGATATTTTAAAGGTGAAGTGTTTTTTGCGACATTAAAAGACAAAAATGTAGTGAAGCTAAAAGTATAATTTGTAAATGGTTGAAAACATTAACATATGAGAAAACTGAGGATATTTTAAAGGTGATGTGTTTTTTGCGACATTAAAAGACAAAAATGTAGTGAAGCTAAAAGTATAATTTGTAAATGGTTGAAAACATTACCATATGAGAAAACTGAGGATATTTTAAAGGTGAGGTGTTATTTTACGGAATCAATACAATGTACAAATATACTTAAGCATTTTATTTTATTGTTGTAACAACACATATTTATGACATTTGAATAAAGGACTATGCCAGATCTCCAAAGTGACTTAGGCTCGATGTAAAATTGTTGCGGACACAACTGAAAAGTTTTTTTATTTTTAAAGCATTATGTTAAAATATTTTGTGTGTTAGTAGTTTTTTCTGAGAACTATTCAAAAATAAGTTATGAGGAAATAAAGTTAACTTTTGTGGTTATGTGACTTTCGTTAGATTATGACACTATTTATGGTCAAGAGAATAATATAGCCAAGATAATTATTGAAATCTAATATTAAACTGATATATTATGTAGGTACCTACACTTTACGATCATGTTTAATATCATTTATAAAGTATTTTTACCTACCTATACCTGCTATAGTAGTAGACACTTAGGTATTCAATCTGAGAATCGAACCCTGGGCCTTCTCGGCTCTTGTCATGAGCTTGGTACCTAAACCACTGAAACATTTATGCAACAAATAATGAATTAACGTATAAGCAGGATAAAAAAATACGCATGCGTTTATTGTTGTTTATTTCTAATATCATAAAATAATATACTTAAATGATTTCTAATAAAATAATAGTTTATTCCCTATTATAGTAGATAGCCCTTAGATTTTTTTAAACTGATTTTGTTTATCTATTTATTAATAGTTTATTTGCACAAATAACGAGTTATAGTGAACACTATGATTCATAATTAGTATCAGTTCACAGCAATTTCCGGTCATTTTTATTCATTTAAATTCCTATTTTTTTTAATAACCGTTCCCGAAAGTTATTGTTTTAATAAGAATTAATTACATTATTTTATATGGTCAATAGTTTGGATACATTTCGTGTCCGTAGCATTTAACTTTTAAAAGTCTTGCACAGCTATTTCCGGTCATTACTATTCATAATAATATTTTTTATTTTAATAACAGTTCCCGATTGTTATTGTTTTAATAAGAATGAATTAAATTATTTTATATAGTCGGTAATGTGAATAGATTTCGTGTCCGCAGCATTTAACATTTAAAAGTCTTGGAAGCCGAAAGCTGGCATCCTCCTTTGAGTAATGTCGATTCAAACAATTTTATTTAAGCACTTTGCATGTATTACTTAAGTATACATAAAAAAATATAAAAATATAATTATAAAATAACTATATATTTATTTTTGGAATTTCTGTCTTTTTATACTATACCTCCAGAGTTATTTTTTATACGTTTTAATTTTTTTTTTTTTTTTTTTTCATGTCTGTTATTGAAGTTAAAATAAAGGCAATGCTATTTTCGAACCCACGTTACCTCGATACAGGCTTGCCTAGTGAGGTAACGAAAAGATATAGATAAAAGATAAAGATATATAATACTAGATTAAGAATTGCCTGAAAAATAACCATTATAATTATTTAGTTTTATGTTTAACGTGTGTTATTGTATAATTTTTGCAGCTAATAAACAATTTTTCATTTCATTTTCAAGTAGACAAGTAATCGAGCTTGGCGGCCGAGCGATAGCATGTGAGCTTTACAATCAAACGGCACCTGGTTCAAAACCTTGGCTCTTCTAATGATTTAATTAATTTGATAAGTTTATTTTCGCAAGTTAAGTACGGATTTTTATGCAACCGCTCAATAACGGCGAAGGAGTTCATCGTGAGGAATCTATTTACCCGATTAAGACGAAGCAAAGGAAGGGTAATGTGTTCAAACGAAAAATTTGCTCTAATTTTGACAAGCGAGGTATCAATCGATTCTTCTTCATCGCAAGATTGTCATAGGCTATATTTAAACCCACCGTGTAGTGCGTTTCTAGTTTTTGAACGTATGTCATGTTAACACAAACTGTTTCGTCAAATCGTCGAAGTTGACGAAGTGATATTGATTCGAACTTTAATTGTTATTTAAGTTACTACCCGACTAAATAGATGTACATGTCAAAAACTTACTATTCTGCCCTCAGCCAGTAACAAAAAGGACAACAGGGTAAATAAACCCTGACCACTAAATCTTCCCCCTTGTTTTCCTATGACGGATCCCTTCCCAAATCAATTGTACAGTCCAACTAGGGTTGACAGCCGAACCTTTAAAACCCTCAGCCAGTGGTTTTAAAAGGTATATGCGGCTTTTGCCGACTTTCGCTCATTGTCGACTTTTTATTATTAAGATACATTTCATTATAGCTTTGCCGACTTTTTGTATTTTTTTTTATATATTTGTAATTCGAGATTTAGACAACTTTTTTAAATTAATAAATTTCAAAGTTCGGCATTTGCCGACTATTTTCAATTTTGCCGACTTTTAACGGTCTATTTATGCGTTTACCGACTTTCTGTTTAGCTTTAAGTTTCTGTTTTTAAGTTTTTGTTTATTTGTAAGTAAAGTTTTAAGATTCTGTTTGAATCTGCTGCGAAACTGTAATGCAAGTTTAAGAACAGTTTTATATAATTAAGTTGCTTTATGGAAAGCAAAAAATTATTGCAAATGTTAAGTTATGTACCTACAACACAAAGTTTGCATTTGTACCTTTTTCAATTATTTTTTTCTAGAAGTCGGCATAAATGTAAAGTTATAAAGGAAATTGAAAAAAGTCGGTAAAGTACGAACTTTTAATTTTATTAATTTGTAAAAAGTCGGCGAAATACGAATTAAAAATATAAAAATTTGAAAAGTCGCCCAAGCTTTAATGAATTGTATGTAAATAATAAGAAAAGTCGACAAAGAGCGAAAGTGACAAAAGCCTCATAGATCGTTTTAAATACCGGTAGATATGCTAGAAGGTTGAGCTACTACATTTTTTTGGGGTCACTTTTTTTTTTAAATTACGGACTTTGCAATCGTTTGACACAATCTCACCTAATAACCTCGATAATTGTTGTAATATCGTTTGTTGTATCGTATATCGTTCTACCACATAATATATAATAGTACTACGTAGTTCCCGTTCAGTGCTATTCATCCATGAAGTTATGAAAAACAACAATTATTAAGCCATAAAACATACAAAATTATTGTCCCATCAGGTTGCTTGTTTACAACGCTTCTATTCATTTTAAAAGCTTTTATTTTACTTGCAATGTTTGTCCCGGTAAATACACGCGGCCCCTTCTGTTGCCAAATCCCCTGGCGCCCGATACATGCGGCCCCTTCTGTTGCCAATTTTTTTAACTCTAAATGCACATTGGTTACTGCAGCAGCCAGTTTTGTACAGGTTTCGATTAAAATGAAATCCCGCGTTCCTTACCCAATCTGAGTGTTATATTCTTTTAAGGGATATTTTTCCTCTATGTTTAAACACCAAATAAGTACTAATAACCTTAATAGAATAAATAAAACACGTAAAAAAAAAATACAGACGAAATTTTTGAAAAAAAAAAACTTGCTTTCAAATAGATATTCTGGTCACTTTTGTACTAAACTGTGTTGACATTTGAATGTTATTAGATAGATACATTCATTTAATATTTGAATAAAACATAATAACAGGGTGCCATCGATCTAATTTCCAAGAAAATTTCCCCGTTTTTGCTTCATATTTTTTTCCGTGATTGTATTTCCATAAATAATTATTTATGTCTTTGGTTCGGTTTGTCAGTGGAACATATATTCAGCCAATCAAAGGCCGAGTTTTGTACGATTGCGCAACCCATTGAGCAAGGAATGGAAAATAAGTTTTACGTTCCTTCGTCATTGGTTTTACGTGACCGCAGTGACGTGAATATTTTCACGCCAATTCGCCCGGGGTGACTATTACTTATTCTGTGCCTATGTATACACAGACTTTGGCAAGGTTCAAAGTGCTTTAACCGGGACGGACTTGAATTTTTACGTGTTGATTCAATTCCGATGACTGCATTTTATGGTAAGCATGAATTCAATCGACATCCAGGATTAGCTCCAGATAAAGGGATTCTTCAACTGTCAACACAGGCAAGAAACTTTGTGTACGCATTTTAACATGATAGCCGGTCTTAAGTTTTACCATGATAATTATGGTTGCTGGACTCAGGGTTTGGTCCTGATTAGGGAACTCCTCAATGGGTAACCGTACAGACACGAAATGTTGTATACACATTTAATTGTTATAGCCAGTTCTAATTTTCACCATGACATAGCTATTGCATAAAAACATCTATTTTATAATTAACTTATTTTATTCATAAAACGAAAGCTTGACGCGCGTGAGTCTACAAACAATATATATATAAAAGATAAAAAGTTTTTTTGTAAGTTTCATAGTTATATATTTAAAAGGGACTTAATCGCGCTGAAAACTTAATTTTATTTACCTCGACGTTTAGATCAAGTTGCATTGATCGTGGTCACGAGAAGACACGCCTGGGTATATACTCCTTGCAAAAAAAATACAAATTCAAATAAATATCTTGAACATTTCAAAACTTGTACAGAGCTCATTTAAAGTTTTACAACACAGATACTTACCCAAAATGGCGCAACCCTATTCCGAACCCGTTTCAACTTTTTTACTCCTCAAGGGAAATACCCGAATCCTTTCTCTGTTGATCGTAAACAATAATATTGTAATTCCAGAGAAAATTGCTGAGCGACAAAACGTCTGTATCTGGCAGGTCATGAGGGAACTTGCGGTGCCTGATAATGTTTTGAAATCCGTTGGTTTTTAAGAAAACGTCAGGTACCTACGGGTCTCATCGCACACAAAATAAAAATGTAATTTCTTTACTATTTTTTACCCGACTGAGGAGGGTTATGTGTTTGGGTTGGTTGTATGTTTGTACGTTTCTTAGGCGCGTCCTACGGCCTATCCGGCTTGATGGATTTTGATTAATGAGGTATTATTGGATTCGTCTTGATCACGAGAGTGCTATAGGATATATGAAGTGTCAAAAAAAAACAATATGGCGGCTTATAGCTGCCATATTGTATTCCCAACGGAACAAATATGTCCAAAACCTATCGAGTGAGGTATCAAAGTACAGGTCTATAAAAGGCCATTTCAAAAATATATAATTTTAATAACTAATCAGTAGCAATTTTCTTTTAAGCTTCTTACAAAATTTTCAATTTTAGATTATTCAAGTTTATGTAAATACTATGGTGTAAGGAAAAAAAACAGGAAGTAGGCGGAGCCTAGAGGCGGGGCTTAGCATCACATGATGACCTGTTTGTACAACGCTAGCTGAAACTGGATCCAGCCGGGCAGACCTTTTCCTCGGCGAGACAGCGAGAGCAGAGCGCCACCTTTCTGCCAGCAGTCGAAGGAGCCGGACGTTCCTGAATATTTCTTGAATTCCTTAAATTCCCCTCATTTGATTTTGTAACAGTGTTTAGTTTACTTTGTTGAGTTTAATAATACCTTTGTGTGTGTGATCGTGTATATTTTTTTATAAACCCACTTCTGGTTGCTAATATCAAAACTGGGATTCGAACTGATGTGATATTAACTCACTTGCCTACTGTTTTTGCTTATTTGAACTGGTAAAAGAATATCAGATCATGAGCACAGTCACACACAACTGTTTTCAAGCCCGTGCTCTTAATCTCACTTTCGTGTACTGTTACTTTTCACTTTTGTGTTGTTTCGTTTTGATTCTCATTTAAGAGTACGAGTAACGCCTGCGTGTGCAGCATCCACGTAGTCCATGGAGGCGATTTCACGCAGTGGACGCTCACGAGGTTGGCGAACGCGCGGTTTGTCGTTGGAGCAGTCTCCAAGTCGGCAAGAGTCGAGCCGCTGCCGCCATCGGGCAGCGTGACGTGATGCGCAATCACCGCAGCATTTTGGCGCGTAGCCAACACGTGGCACGAACGTGTTCGGAAGATTATTTGTATCTCTCAAATAGAAACTACAAAGCAACATATGAAGCTAAAAAAAATATAAAAATAAAAAATGAAGCTTAAATGTGCTAGTGTTGGTCATAGTAAGTCACAATGTGCAACAAGGCATACATTGAAGTTTAATCATAGATCAGTTTTGGACCGCGTAAATAAGGTGCAACGCATTGGTAAGGCCAATGCGTCCCAATTCCCAAACCCAATCGGAGAAACGTTTGTGTTTTTGTAACATGTGTTAGCACTGTCAGCAATGTATTTGGGTCTTATATTTCAAAATCAAAAATCTAAAGCTTGTTTGCCTCATTTTAGTTTATTTTGTTTTTTATAATAATTTATTTTATTTCATAATATGCCTGTTTACAGTTATTATACCTAAATATCAAATGTATGAGTGCCAATGAGACTGATGTCCCTAAACCATAGAAATTGGGATAAAATAAGTGTTTCTTCCTTAGCGAGTCGAAGGTATATAATATGGGAATTGCCCAATGTGACGTATCAACTATTAACAAATAAATTAGATTCGATAGCTCAGTGAGGAAGTAATAAAGTCGCAAGCTCACTCACAGATTTCTAGCTTGGGTTCTCGCGTAGACAGCACCGTCCATCTTATATGGTCAAATCACAATTCGAACGTCTGACACAAAACTATTGTCCAAATACAATTGTTTTGGATGTAGCAGAGCACTACCAACGAAGCCCTATATCGATGGGGCTGTGACCTCCGAGATCAGGGTATATGCGAGGATCCCGAGAGCTTTTACCTACGTACTTCACAGGTCGACGTTGGAGAACTGGTGGACGAACCAGCAAGCAGCAATACAACTATAAACTACCCTCACTGGATGTAAATAATTCAACAAATAAACAATCCTAATTGATTTGATTTGTACAAAAATAAATTTTCGTTTTTCTACAAACTACCCTCGAAACTGTCAATTATTTGTATTTTAGATTACAGCGTAATGTAACATTATAAGAATGCAAAAAGTAGCGTTTAAATCTTTTATAGAATGTCTATATAAGATCTCTAAGCTTCCTCAGGAGTTCACGCCGCGAGATCCCTACGACGCGGCGACGGGATACGTCGGGTGAACTCCCGAGGAAAAGCGTCGGATGCGCTTGAAACCTAGTTTATGTTTTCGACAATTAGCGCGTGATTCATAGTCGATAGTGATATTATAAATTATGTATAAGATTCACGAAAAGTTTAACACTAAAATAACTTTGTGTGCAGTAGAATCGTCTATCTGTAAACGCTCCCAAACAATTTTAACAATATCATTCCCTCAAAATTGCATTGTAACCTCCATAAATCTAATATATCTAATTAAAAGTGTGATACCTCAAAGTAGATGGCCTCGACCGACAGAAAAATATAAAAATACCCAAGAACATTTTTGAAATACCCCCTAAATTATCACAAAAATGGCTATATTTTTGAGCATCCTAAATCCAGCTTTCATCCATGTCAAGGACAGACCCCAATCCTATCATAAATTAAAAAAATACCGGCAGAAAAATAATGCTCAAGAAATAAAACTCGAAGAAACCGGCGCGTCGCAGCTGCGCTAACCACCATAAGTCCCTAAAGTAAAATCTTCATCCCATAAAATCATTTCGGAGAAATGTATCTCTGGATCTCTGCGCTTACCGCAAACATAAGGGGCACTAACCTGCTGGGATTGTACAGAAAAACTTGACGATATAAAAAAATATTGCCTAATGTAAAAAAAGTTTTTTTTTTAATGATTGTCCCTTTTTTTTCTTTTTGTCTCTCTTTTTTGTTGCATTTTCACTTTTTACGTTTTCAAGTCTTTTTATTTATTTTTTATTGCTTTTTCGTCGGTTTGTGAGCTACCCTGAAAGTTTCAGCCGGATAGCTAATTGGGAAGTGCTCGTAATTTGAATTGCAGGATTCCAGGACAAAATACATAGATAGGTACATAGATACATACATACAAGTGAAGTAAAATAAAAGCTTTTAATAACATAAAAAATATATATGTACTTATAATGATCTTCAGATCCGCTCTTTTTAAACAGAGAACAAGAGAGAGAGAGATAGAGAGAGAGATAATTTTGAAGATAAACAATACGTATGCAATTGAAAAATATATGAATCTTTTAGTTAGCATAAATTTTATCTTGTAATATCATCATTGTTAGGGTTCCGTGCCTCAAAAAGGAAAAAACCCGCTAAGTGCAAGTCGGACTCGCGCACCGAGGGTTTCGTACAAACTTGTGGGTATGTAAATAGTTCGTCCATCACGGAATCGGTTATGTGAGAGTCTCGAACATATTTAAAAAATCTTCGAGACTCGCTCAAAACATTTAAGGTACTTCCCGTTGACCAAGAACCATGAAATATGACAAAACGCAATGTCATGTAGCATGATTAAGGGAGCAATCCGAAAACCGTAAATTTAACATATAACAAAAAAAAGTTTAAACGGTGTGCGAGTGTGCGAGTCACTCGCACTTGTTTCATTTCGAATACGAGTACCAAGAATGTTTAAAAAAAAAACATTCATAAACACTCTTGACGAGTACTTACCTACAAAATAATTTTCCGCTGTTTACCATTTAGTGTAGAATTAGGTCCTTAGCGGGCTTCAACATTAGCCTCGGACCTACCCCAATTATCCCCTTGGGCACACAAAAGAGCCCCAAAAATACCCCTAGCTCTAAAGTATGCTAATATGACCCTAACGCGTTTCGAGCCCTGCCATTGAGTTTTCCTCATTTCCTTGGGGGTTTTCACTACAGTAATTGAAGGCACAAAATGAGACATTTCACAAACCGAGCTTGAATTGTAACCTTGCCATTCCGTTTTAACTCCTACACTCTATTTAATAAGGGTAATAATATCCCGAGAAGGAAACTAATTATGATAATCATCGGTCTTATATCCAAGCGTTAATTTCGGATGCCACAAGGCTTTGCCCGGATCCATTATGTTATATTAGAAGCCGAAAGATGCTATTTGGAAACTGGCTTCTTTGATCGTGGAAGTAAATTAGATTCCGTATTAGATTACTTTGTTTGGTCAGTCGAAGCAATACTGTTGATTAAAGAGAGATAGTTAATAGAATATAGTTAGAGATAGAGAATAGTTTATCCTACTTACTTGCGGTTGGAAGATAGAATAAAAGCCAAAACATGTCTTATTGTAAAATCCATTCTGTTTTAAAAGCTCATATTATTATATCTTATCTTTGAATAAAAACCAGCCAAGTGCAAGTGGGACTTGCGTACCGAGAGATCCGTACAAAATTGGAAAAAATATCTTTTAGTTTTAGTTTTGTGGTCACGAGAAGACTGAAGTAGCGTGTTTCAGCGTCGAGAAGGGCGAGCGTTGTCTCCAACTACCCGCATTTGGTTTTGTATAAATTCAGAATTGTCACGACACTAACGACATCTGCAGGTTTCTTCTGACATAAACCGCGACGCGAACACTTGCTTATCACGGGGTTCCAGGACGCAGCCAACTTGAAACCATCCTCTCGGTTGAAACTTGATCGAAACGTCGAGGTAAATAAATTTTAAGTTTTCAACACGATTAAGTCCCGTTTAAATATATAAGTATGTGTTCGAATCGAGAAAGTTTAAAATATTTTTGTTTCTACAAATTTATGGATTTCGGATTTTCCCTTTACTTGTGCTATGAGACATTGCTTCTTGCCAAATTTTATCATTCTAGGGCAACGGGAAGTACCCTAGAGGTGATGATTCCCTTGCGAGTGTCAAAATATGCGGCATAAATGGCTGTACCTTTTGATTTCGTTGACTTAGAAGTTTTTTTTCATCTCCATGGGATTGCAGACTTGAATATTTGATATTAATTTCAGCTTGATAGCTCCACGCGTTCCCGAGAAAAAGGGTCTTGACAGTAGACAAACAGATGGGCAACAAAATGATCCTATAAGGGTTCCTATTTTCCTTTTTGAGGCACGGAACCCTAAAAAATACTTCAATATAGATAATATCTATCTAAATGTAATAAAAAAAAATGTCTCGGGTACTATAAATAAGCTACTGAATAAGAATATAACATTTATTAAAATCGTGTCTGTCTGTTTCTCTGTGTATGTTTGTTCGCGCATCCAATGAGATATATATATAACATCATTGCGCGCAACACGTAAAAAATACTGGACCGATTGCGATGCGGTTTTCACTGTTGGATAGCTTAGGGTAAGACTCCGATGATTAGATGCCGAGAAATCAATAAAAACTATTTGACGGTTGAACATATTTTGAAGATATATAGTATATTGTACTTTATATGTAGGTACTTTTGGTCCTGGAATAACACGTATGGGTTACTTTTAAATAAAATGACTATGTGAGAAAAGCCACGGTACAGTTAGTACTGAAATAAATTCATTTTGATAAAATATATATGCGACACCATATGTGGGTGTGTTAGTAATAATATGTTCTCCCCACTTCTTCCCGCGTGGGCTGTGAAAACCACCCGCATCTGATGGGAAGAAAAAAGAACTATATATTTGAATTTCCTCACGGGGCTTTTTCATTGACGTTGCTTGCCACGACGTGCACGCGCATTATGCGCGCAGTAGTTCGCAATGTTAGATATATCGTCACCCGATGATCGACTGGGCGCCATTTCTCTAGGCTGTAATCGGGCAGTTCATCAGTGAAGTGGCGGGTCAATATTGCGCGGGAATCCTCTGTGCTGGGTTCAGCAGGCTGATTCCCTAAGGAGTGAGGTTGAGTGATTGCCACCGAGCACCCATTGCGGGTGCGCTTGAAGGTCGTGAAGGTTTTGGAATTCACTAAACAGTTAACGCGCACCCGTCAAGCACCCGCAATCAACACTAATACCGGGAAACCGGTAACTATGCGGCAGAATTAAGCTAAACCTAGCCTACAAATACTTCTAGCAGAAATAGGACTTTTCAAATTTTGCCGGGTTTTATGTTCGAGTGATTATCTGTGGGTGGCGCGCCAGCCAACCAATGGCGGCAATCGCCCTCCAACAATCATCGTCTGAATTTATTTTGTGTTTTTTTCTCTCTCGCTCTTAATCTATCTAAAATTATATTCCCGTGTAGATAATAAGTATAATTAAAAGTTAATTAGTGTTATAGTGATCTAATAATATGCCAATAACCTTTTTGTAGATTGTACGTCTCTGAAAGAAAATCTAAATATTGATATTATTTCTCAGCAATAATGTACCTACTTACCTACTACAAATAATTATTACGACTTCCTATTTAAAAATACCATGTTCCTATAGGTATAGTGACTATAGTGCGTCTCAGGTAAAGTTAAACTTCAACTGAAAATAATCTTTGCCGTCGAGTAAAAATGCTGTGAATGAAAACATGTCATTCCTTGTACAATACTTTTGTGCAAAACAATTAAATCAATAAATAATTAAAACCCCAAAAAACAAAGAAAGAAATATATTTGCGATTTAGAAATGTATTTCTAGATGAAAGCTCTTGCTTTGTACCTATATAGAAGTGTATTGTGTGTGTACCTAAGTCAGAGTTATCGTTGTAGATTCACAAAAATTATCAAGTCTTGGACAAAAGGGAGCTCGACAGTTGATAATTATAGCCTAGGACTTGATAGACAAGTACCTAACTCTATTGAATGTTGAATCTACTTGATTAAACTAATAATATGATACATTTGTTTCAGGTGAATGCACACAGAACTGCAGTTTATAAGAATGTATAGATCTCGGAAAGCCGAACTCATAGTATAGTGTAAATCTCAATTTATGTGAAAATTATAACATTATTACATGATATTTAATACTTACACTTGATTTCGTTTTGCTTATATTTGAATTGACCCCTCGTTGTTAGAACTTCACATAATTAGGCTTTGTTGAAAACTACTAGATTTTAAAACCAGTAGGTATTTTCTATTTTAGGGTTAAAATCCTACTCTAGCTATGAAATAGTTAGGCAGGTTCTATGAAATACCACATACATACATGTCATTAAACCTTCCTTTCACAAAAAACAACACAATTTCATGGCACAATAAAACATGAAACAAACTGTACCTAGGAACTACTTATAAGTTTCATAGTAACTATGCATTATCAATGATCTTCACTAACCAAACACTGCTAGATAGTAAATGCAATGAACGCACCGGGTGCTCTTCGGTTGACGAAAACTCATTGCTACTGAATTCCTTGTGAATTCCGATTTTGAATTACCGGTTTTGTATTTCCTAGTAAAATATTGTTTCAGTGCGGTTGAGTTAAAGTCGCCTTGACGACGTCATTTGACATGCACATTGAGCTTAGTGAATTCGAAACGAGTGATCGGTGGCAATTAATGGTCCAAGTGGCATTAACCCAACCGCACTTTAACTTTACGGAATCAGGCCCCAGATCTAGAACCATGCGAGTCGTATAATTGGCCATAGAAGTCTTCGATCGCAGAAAGGATCTCCGGCTTAGAAACGACGGTTGTGCCAACATTAGTCTTGAGTTTCGTCAGGTGGAATATACTCAATTGCTGGGCGAAGACTTTTGACTCCCGATTTTGCTCAATTGCCTTTTCTATTCAGCGTGTATTTGAGCAACGCAGATCACGTAGCTCACAAATTTTTTGGAGCTCCCTTTTGTTTTGACAGTGTGGCTTTCTGTTTGCCTCCGTCTCTCGTCCATAAGCCGAAGAGCCTCATCCAAGATTTTAGACTTCGTGCCCGTACGCTGCAGCTGACAAAATTTAGTGTCTTTTTCTCTAAGCATTCCTACAACTTTTTGGAGTTCCTCGACCAAGTCATTTGTAGTTTCCAAGGCAGCGAATCGATTTTCCACCTTAAGTTGGTCCTGTTCTTATCCAACAGCGGCTTGGAGCAGGTTGGGTCGTAGCGTAGACATCACCAGACGGCATCTTTCAAGCTTGTCGTCGATATCTAAGGAGCCTCAGACAAGTCAGTGATTACTACCGGTATTAAACTTGCGGATCATTGAGACATTCCTGAATATTGCTTTTTTCCGTCATGATGAAGTAATTCACATTTTTAGTTCCAGTGTCGGGGCTTTACCAAGTCCACTTCCTCTGGGGTTGCTTTTTGAAGAAAGAATTCATCAAAAAGTAGCCCTCTTATTCCAAAAACTTAGCTAGTACTTGCCCCCTGTGATTCTTGTCTCCATAGCCGTGTGGACCTATTCTCGATTCACTGCAAGTCTGTACTCCCACTTTGGCGTTAAAGTCTCTCATGGTAACGTTATAGTGCGCCGTTGTGGTGTTATGTAGAGCTGAAGAGCGAGAGGTCGGAGCGTAAACCTGTACGACCTTATAAGGCTATACCTTTCGGTCAGCTTAAGAATCATGTACGCTACCCTGGTCGACACACTGGATATTGCTGCAACATTATCTATGAGGATCTTATGGACGGGGAACCCCACGCCACCCTGAGACTGCTGATCGGCCTCTCGGAAGTAGAACCGGTGGCCCGATTCCAGGGTAATTGTGTCCTTCCCCTCTTTTCGGACTTCACTTAACCCTAGAATATGCCACCTGATCTTTGTGAGCTCCGTTTCGAGTTGCGCCATGTGTTCGCCAAGCCTAATTGTACGTCCATTGTATGTAGCCATAGGGTCATTTGTTTTTGTTTTAGTATGGCCTACACTAGCCCGGGAATTCTTCGCACCCACTGCTCTGCCATTTCCGTAACCGCCACCTTGGTCAGGACTAGCAGGGCGACCAGAATTTTTTTTTTATTTTTTTAATTGATTTTTAATTGTGTCTTGCATAGTAGGTTTTTGCCCATAGTCGCCACGCTGGGCATGCAGGTTGGCGACCGCAGGGCGTAGCTTCTCGCATCAGTGAGACGCTGCTGCCCGACACTGGCCTGTAGAATTTGGCTACGCTGTTTTATTGATGGTTATACCGCCATCGGTCGGTCGTCAGAGCCTCGTTCGTTGTTTGGCAGGATTCACCATAGCCAGGTAAAGGTTGACTTGGTTGACTTGAGGCTTTTAGGTGATAGTTCACTCGCATACATCCGATCAAAAATGTCACAAAACTTTTTAGTTACCCTTATTAAGACGCATAAACTTTAAGGGGTCGGGGGTTTGTCTCAACTTTTTGCTTTATGTCGCACGGTGAACATTAGTTCAGTTTTAAGCCATGCAAAGACAGACTCACGAGGACTACATCTCACAGAGCCCCTAGTTTAATAATAGTTATACTTTTTAAGAAGAAGATTTTTCTCAACAATCTTTAGAAGAATTACCAAAACCAATTCTACGTCTAAAAATCAACAACCAGTCCCAACTTATTAAGTTAAGTTATTATTAGCTCAAGCTTGCTAAGTATTTGAGTGGCCTAATTGAACCTTCGTTCGTTTGAAGCACCATCGAAAAATACTGGGCTATTCCCTCATTTCCCCCATTTCCCGCAATTCCGCAAAAAAACACGGAAACTTTTATCTACGCGGTGACGAAACAAAACGAGTTTTGCAGCCTGATTTATATGAATTGTATAACTAAGTATACGAAACGTTACGTTCGAGAATATAATTCATGGCAATTTATTGTTCACAATATTTTGAATGCAGTAGGTTGTCTTCTGCAATAACATCACCCTTCTAACCAGTGAATAGAAAACTGTGTTCTGTACTTATACTTTACATTACGAGTATATAACTACTAGCAGTTTAACCCTCGTGAGTGGTGATGATGATGATAAGTTTAGGTATCAAACGATTCGTCTTCATTGCAAAAGTGTCTCAAGCTATATTTACCCGACCGCAATCGGATCTTAGTTTTTGAACTAACGTCTTGTTTTTAGTAAATCCTCACCACAAAGGTGAGCTGAGAGAAAATGCTAAATAGAGGTATTGGTTTTGTCATACTTTCTTGATTATAAACTATCGTAAGGACCAACTATGGCTCACCATTTACACTAGGTAGTGCTCCTCTAGTGTTAGGGTTTGTGAGCCACCCAAGGATCAATAACAATAATCAATAACAATCAATAACAACCTGGACCATCAGCTTAATGTGCCCTCCAAAATACCTAAGAAGCGAAATTTCGTAAATATGTACTTATTTTAGGTAGTGATAGCTGAGGTTAGAACCCTGGCATCGTCGAATTCTAATGCGAACTAATAAACACTTCTACCATCACTCTTACGCAAAATCAATCACATTAGTACGTAAGAAAGACATAAGTTCAAAACCTAAATCCGACTTCGGCCGGGTATAAAATAGCGTATGACACACCATAGATGAAGACGAATCGATTGATACCTGACTTGTTAAAATCGGACCAAGTTTTACAAAAAAATAGGACACTCTTATAACTAAAGACGAATCGATTGACACCTCGCTTGACTCGGACCAATAGGGGCAACGCTATGATGGAACATCCACATACCCACATAGATACATACATACATACATAGACTGTTAACTCATCACCCTTCCCTTGCTTCGCAGTAGTCGGGTAAAAACTGAGTTACTGTGTAAATATATACTGCGTTTATGGTGTATGGCAATGGTTGATTAAATTCCATGGGGGCGAGGAATATTTTACCATAGATTGTACCATGGCTGTTAATACGTCTGGGAGCTCTGTTTGGAAAGTAGGTAAGTATGGATTAATTTATGGTGACGAATGCCTATAGAGGCTGAGGCGGGGACAAAGGTAAACTGTTTAACAGTCTTTGAAAAGGTCTTTATACTTTTTAATTGAAAAAAAGATCTCTACAGTCGTCACTTAAAATTCATTTTTTAATAATTCCTTTTTGCTTTCGTTTTGATCGAATAACAAAAGGAATTAAATCAATCATATTATTTTTCATCACCGCCCCAGGGCATTAGTGTGAAAGTACAACCAACACGACTCATAAATAATCGTAAAAAAAAAACCTGACATAAAAGCATGTTTTTTCAGCAACTGTATCTATCTAACTTTAATGTGGGCCGAAATGACTACACTAGAACAAGATTCTTTCGTGATGTGAAAGTTCGGCCCGCGGGCCGGGCAGGTATTTCTGTGGGCTGAAATAACTACACCTGAATACACTTTTTATAAAGTGGAATATCGGTCCACGGGCTGAATGGTAAAATCACGAAATCACTCCCGACCCTGCGCATCGACGTTATAGATCTAAACACATGATAACAATAAAATGAGAAAATTTCCCATCTCCTAATAGACACAGACATAATACATAAAACTCACTCTTACTGGAATATTCCAAAACACGTAGGGCCGTAGGTATATATGTATATGTCTAGCCATATCATATAATTGATAACTTCCTGATGTGGTCGATAATTTCATGGATTCGTTCTATATCATGGCCATCTAAAACTGACCAGTTCGTTGAAACATCAACGTTTAAAGATATTACAATCCACGTTTGGCCATATCATTAAATTCAAGATACCAAAGGTGTTTAAACAGATAGGTATCCAAAATTTAAAAAACACGAACACGAAGCGTCAACCTAACCTAGCCTTCGCCTTCTAAGTACTAACCTATCAAGGCCATGTCAGGCTTCCGCCTTCGCCTTCTATTTTAGGATATTTTACTATATATATCATGAAGTATCCGTTTAGCTGTCCATATCGTCAAATGCTGATCATTCATTCATCTGGCCAAACCATTTCATGTGTCAGTGATAATTTCTTAATTTTTTTTTTCATGATGTGGCCAACCATTTAATGAAATGATCAATTCTGTGATATCGATATCGATTCGCCACGACACATACAGAATCTGTAGTGACACAAGCAATTTGGCTTACTTTGCTACAATTTTCTTCGTAAAGGAGAAAACTTTTAATTGGCCTACACAGGATGGATTTTTGAAGTAGGGCAGTAAGGACGGGTAACTTAACCGTTGTAGTTACAGGAAAACGTTGTTAGGAACCTGTCCTTCACGTTTGAAAATATTTTGAACTATACTCAGATTTTGAAAAAAAAAACAGCTATGAAATATGCAAATTACACAAAATCTTTTTTTAGATGCAAGTCACTCCTGTTTCTATTATTTCACTTCTTATTAGTACAATCTACTATACTATCCTTTTTCTAGTAGTTGCAACAGCTCTCTATAGATATTTAAAGTTTACATGTCATCAATTTGACATAAACTAATAAATTCCATATAGTGCAGTATTTATTTGATATGAAATGACACTTAATAAATACGGTGATTAATGGACGGTCGTCAGTGTTCGGAAATCGTCGTAAACAACCAATTGTCTCTTTCCAAAGGCCGATGTGCATTCTTTATCGCGGGGTACTGTATTCAGGTTAAGTTTAACCATAGAGAAGAAATAACAGTTTCATATGTACTAAAAGATAATAAATAAAATAAAATCGTGGGGAATCGAATTTATATTACTCAGGTTACGCTACACCCCACGATTTTATTTATTATTTAGTTTTATGTACACAAGAAACTGGTCACATAAAAACATGTTTTTAGTTTTTTATATAGTTTACTAGCTTTCCCGACCGCGACTTCGTCCGCGCGGACTACTGTTTATCGCGAAAAAAAGGATTCTATGTTCTTCTAGGATATTGAAAACTGATTGAAAACCAATGCAAAAATATAGCAACAATGCTTGTGAAGTTTTTTAACAGACTTGTTATTTCGTTTCCATGGCAACCATTCCTAACAGCGAGTTATCA
Organism: Alsophila aescularia; assembly: GCA_946251855.1. Classification (NCBI taxonomy): domain Eukaryota; kingdom Metazoa; phylum Arthropoda; class Insecta; order Lepidoptera; family Geometridae; genus Alsophila; species Alsophila aescularia. The sequence goes on from OX276373.1 coordinate 33,871,595, forward strand.
ACATTATCCAGTTTTCCCGTGAAAACTTACAATTTTCCTAGATAAAAAGTATCCTATGTTTTATTATAGGGTATAAGCTAACTTCTCTTCAAAATTCATCAAAATCCGTCCAGCCGTTATCGCGTGAAAGCTCCCCAAACAAACAAGACGGCCGGTTGGTCTAGTGGCTAGTAACTCTAGAAACGAAAACGGTCGCGGGTTCGAATCCTGCAAGGTGCAATCATTTGTGTGATGAGCAAGAAATGTTTTTTTCCGAGTCGTGGATGTGATATTCTTATCTATGTATGTTTATCCGTTATCTAGTACCCGTAGTACAGGGTATCCTAGTTTGGGGCTAGGTAAATGGTGTGGAAATGTCCCGAATTTATCGATTTATTTATTTATTTATATTTATCTTGGGAAACTTCTTCCAAACTTTTGCGATTATATTCAAGTACTAGCTGTGCCATCTTCGCTCGCGTGGTCATTTCTCTAGGTTAAAAGTACTCTATGTGTACTCAAGACCTAAAATACGATAACATTTCATCGAAATTCGTTTGGCCGTCTAATAGTTTTTATCGATTGCTCGGCTTCTACTCATCGGATTGAGAATCTCAATCGGAAAATAAATAAAAATAAATAAATATCCCATTTTTTATTTATTTTTCGCAAATGAAAATTGAGTTATAATGTCACAAAAAAAAATTAAAAAAAATATGTATAGCCTATTTTACTCGGGATGTTGTAAGGATTCTAGCGATATGACATGCATCCAAATCTGTTCAGGCATTTAAAAGGGTTCTTTATCGGTACGCATAAAATATAACATCAAAAATTTAGTAAGGCATAATTTTACTTATCCTAATAATGTGCAAGCATAATAATAATTACGCATAAATGTACGAGTAAAGGCATAATCGTGTTTACCATATCTAAAGTTAGCATAACGATAAACAATCATACTATTTAATAGCATAAAACAACATTATTCACAGTGAGTGAAAGAACTTTAGATTAAATTATTTTACGTACCTACCTATGTAAAACAATCATATTCGTGGTATACGGGTGGCCCGAGGGCCACCCCAGCGCGCCTCAAGCTACTGTCACAGTATAGTATCTACATTAAATTTTAAGCAACTCCATAGTAGTCCAAAATAATATAGCCTAACACATTATGCCTACCATAGCAGTATTCCAAATACTTTATGTAAAATTAATGTTACCTAAAAGTTATGCCTAACTCATTATGCCAAAATAAATTAGCATCAAAAATGTTATGCGAAACAAAGGGATACCATTTAAAATTTATGGTGGAATAAAGAAACTCACATACATACATACATGAACCCTGAACACATTACACTCCTTTTTTTAGACAGTCGTGTAAATAGCATCTCTGTCCACATACATAAATAAACTGTTCAAGCTGATAATCTTGATCCTGCGTACTGTCTCATCAGTTACCTCCAAAGCCGACACGAGCTTGCAGTTCAGCCTCGTGTCGGCTTCAGGGAGCGTGTGCTGAATAAAAGATCGGGGCTTTTACTGCTTGTATTTAACTTACGCTAGTTTGTTGCCGAAACTGTATACGGCTTACAGGAATTCGTCGCTCCTGAATTTATAAGAGGTTGGGGACATAGTGGCGGCGACAGAGTGGTAAACTTGACAGTATATTTGCTACTACTTTAGACGATACTAAGGAAGTGCTTTAGTTGAGTAGGGGAGTGGATGTTGCAATACATTAGGGTATCATGCAAGTGAGTAACAGAACCTTGTTTGTGTGTCGTATACCTTATCTAACCTCGACCGGTAACGGAGTGGTAGCAGAGGCTAGAGAACATATCCTGCGACTCGAAATAAAGATAGCGATTGCTTTACAACCGAAATTGGTACATACTTATGACAATCGTTAGCTCTGACAGTTATTATCAAAAGCTATTGATTGACATCGATATTTGGCAGAAATCCATCGGACTTTGCATCCGATTTCGGTTGTAAAGCAATCGCTGTCGATGTCGAGACTGCGTGCCCAGTTGACTGATGTTAAAGAGACTACTGGTGGATGGTGAAAAAAGAATGAATGGACTGCATTATTGGTGTGGTATATTACCCTTCCAAATCCGTACATGCCATATGGAATGTATTTATCTTTCGTACGTTCTTACATGCCAAATGGCATGTTTTCACCCAGCGGGATTCCAGATTTATTTGTATAACGTTAAAGTATAGTTTCCTATTAGTGTAAAACATGAATGAACGTGGCTTGAACAGACCTAAATAAATTGCCAGTAAGCTGATAATACGTCTGAAAAAATAATGACACAAATCGTGATTGAACGCAACGCTTCCACGACGCGCAATCTGTAGGCTGACACGTAGTAGCGCATTTTAACGGTTTTGATGCTTGCGCGGGGCGGACTGCAAAATGTACAATAGTTAATTTAGAGATCAGTAAAATAAGGAGGCGCAAGGAAAAGTATACGCGGGCGGCACTGGCGCCCTATATACGAGTATGTGAGTGTCGGTGCCGGCTGGTTGTCCACTCTTTTTCCCGCACTGGCGGAGTAGCCGAGCTGATGCGTGTAGACAGCTGACAACCAACGAGATGGGTGGATGATATCGAGTATACCTCAGATCAGACAAACCAGATGGTATACGTGGCAGTTGGCTCCGGACCGGTTTGTGTAGCTCAACAAATAAAAGGCCTATATCCAGCAGTGGACTGATACGGTCTGATGATGATGATAAACCTCGTCCAAGAATAACGCTCAAGTAAACATCACGTATCGTAGATGTGCGTCAAATTGCAATTGTGGGAAGCTTCGTACTAAACAAGCAAAGTTTAAATAGCGTTCCAGCCTAGACTTAGTTTCTAAGTTAGTTCGCACTATGATTACTTACGAAAGTGTTTCCGGTAACTGACAACTTGTAGCACGCCGATACGGTGAATTAGTTTCGAGTGTTTAGGTAAGTTCGATCGAAAACTTTTATACGAAGCCCGGATAAAATTGTTGTACCTTGTACAGTTAACGAAGCCAGTAACGAAGCCAGTAAGTTGAAAATACTGTATAATTGTAGACAGACAATCTGTCTACGTGTCTATTTTAATATATTTTTTATGGACTGGTTTAATTTCACCAATCAGTACTTTTTTAAACGGTTTTATTTAGTTTGCCCTGTTGATTGGTGTTCTTTGTTTGTTTGATGCTAAATTTAGTACACACCTGAAGTTCTGATGACAATACAATTATGTTTATTCAGTTCCAATAAATCCGTCGACACATATTTTTTTTTCAATTTTCTTTCTTAAGGGTATCAAATGAAAGGGCTTAAGCTTGTAGAATACAGTACACCATGGAAAAAATCCAAATACTAGATGGCTCCCAGCACAAAATGGTGGCATACTTCTTTTTTCAATCCCTCAATATGGATATCAAAAGAAAAGGCTTGATAAGTACACAAAATAAAATAAATAAAAACAGATTTTTAGTTAAACGGTTTTATATGTTCTTACCAATATATAAAAGTAGAACGTTGTCTGTTTGTTTGTTTGGGGAGCTTTCACGCGATAACGGCAGGATGGATTTTGATGAAACTTGGAATGGTGATAGCTTATACTCTGGAATAAAACATAGGATACTTTTAATCCCAGAAATTTTTAAGTTTCCACGGGAAAATTGTAAAAACTCAAAAATCTGGTTACTCGCTGTAAGAAACGGTTGCCATGGAAACGAAACAACAAGTATGTCAAAAAACATCAAGAGTGGTGCTATACCAACTATTGCATTGGTTTTTAATATCCTAGAAAGACATAGCATGCTATTTATCGCATATAATTTATAGATTCAGGCGTTACTTTGCGGAAATCCATATTTAAAATGAACAAAATAAAAAATAAAAAATAATATATATATATATATTATTTTTTATTTTGTTCATTTTAAATATATTTTTATATATATACAAAATAAAAAATAATATATATATATATATATATTTATTTATATATTTTTTTCTGGGGTATGGTTTTGTTTAGCGTGGGGTTTTACTTGTGTTAATTTTACCATTTATCATTTGTCTGACTTACAGTTTTGGCGGAAATAAGCTACATATTTTTATTTTGCTATTTTTCGCCTTAAACAGTAGTCCGCGTGGACGAAGTCGCGGCCGGGAAAACTAGTACCTACTAAAAACTAATAAATAAAATAAAATCCAGGGGCGTAACATAACTCTAAGCAATAGAAACTAATAAATAAAATAAAATCGAGGGGCGTAACATAACTCTAAGCAATAGAAACTAATAAATAAAATAAAATCGAGGGGCGTAACATAACTCTAAGCAATATAAACTAATAAATAAAATAAAATAAAATCGAGGGGCGTAACATAACTCTAAGCAATATAAACTAATAAATAAAATAAAATCGAGGGGCGTAACATAACTCTAAGCAATAGAAACTAATAAATAAAATAAAATCGAGGGGCGTAACATAACTCTAAGCAATATAAAATAATAAATAAAATAAAATCGAGGGGCGTAACATAACTCTAAGCAACAGAAACTAATAAATTAAATTAAATTGAGGGGCGTAACATAACTCTAAGCAATAGAAACTAATAAATAAAATAAAATCGAGGGGCGTAACATAACTCTAAGAAATAGAAACTAATAAATAAAATAAAATCGAGGGGCATAACATAACTCTAAGCAATAGAAACTAATAAATAAAATAAAATCGAGGGGTGTAACATAACATAACTCTAAGCAATAGAAATTCGACTAGTCACATGATTTTATTTTATTTTTTAGCTTAAAGTACATTTAAAACCGTTTATGCTTAAAATTTGGTTTTATTTTTTTTATTTGTTGTATCTAAACAAACCCGACTTTACCCACCTGGAAAATAAAACAGAAAAGCTGCAAATTCATATTAAAAAACTAATGTAAATACCACCTTATTTTTTTTTATGTTTTGTCATCGAGTTGTGAACTACCCTGTAGAACAGCCGGATTGCTAATCGGGAAGTGCTCGAAATTTTCGATTTCGATTCCGCCCGGAAAGTGACTTAATAAAAACCTGGTAAAATAGGTTTTTTCCCCTACTTCTACTTTATGAGGCCTATTGTAATACTAATTTCACTTTTCGTTTGTACACAATACAGAAAAACACTCACTATTCGTTAAAATCTTACTTATTTTGGTCGAAATGTAAAATAATCAAATTGCATTCGATCACAGTTATATATTTTGTGTGCAAAAAAAAGAATTCACAAATATAAATAGATTCCAGAATCTCCGCATTTCTCCGCAATTTGGTGACAATGTTTATTTCCCTCCAAGAATAACGTTTATTCCCCCTAAACTAACCTAGGAAAGGCTTGCAAAAACAGACCGAAAGTAAGCTCAATATTGACTCTGCCAGAAATTCACTGTCAACTTGAGAAGTGCGCAGACTACCAAACTGGTTCTTTATTTATTTCATACTGTATAAGTTCATTAACAGTATAATTATAACCAGTAGTTCTGCGAACAGTAGAACCTCGCGAGCACAAATTTTATTGCAACAATATAGCAGTGCACAGTAGCGCCATCTACTCGTAGTATCATATTGTAAAACTAACATTAATAACCAAGGTGCTCTATCAATCCCTATCTAGTAGGTAAAGGGCTGATCACACTGGTAGAAATCTAAAAGTGAGCAATTAACTGCATTTTGAGGAGCAATTCTGCTCATCACGCCGAAGACCCTCATCAGATCTTCACCAAATTTTTATGAGACCAACTTAAAGTTACCTTTCAACTTATACTTCCTACGATTCAAATAGAAAAAAGAACCATCGAAATGGGAACTAATAATGCGGAGATATTCAGTAGCCCCTTTTCACCCCTTTTTGGAGGAAGTACCAATCAAAAACCCTCGTGCACTAAAAAATTCAAAAAAATCGTTAACCCGGTACCAAGTTTCGTCCAGGGCTTGCAGTCACGACATATCGATAGTGATTGCTTTACAACCGAAATCGGTACCTACCGATGACACCTGTTATGTTTGACAGTTATTGTCAAAAGCTATCGATTTTCATCGGTATTTGTTTGTACTGTCATTGATCATGATTGACATCGATATTTGGCAGAGACTACCAAATATCGTTATAATCGGATTTTGCGACCGATTTTGGTTGTAAAGTAATCGCTGTCAATGTCGAGACTGCAGGCCCAGATCAATAGTAATCTGGGCTCAGACCATTGGGGACGCAACACTTTTTTTTAAATTAATAAATAAAAATAAAGTACACAAAAATATAGGAAATAAATATGACTATACAAGTAAATATCACAAGTATAAATTATTAAAGTATATAAGATTTAATATATTTGTAATTATAATTGAATTTATAATTTGCAATGATTAATGGAAGCTAAACGATCACACGAAATCCTTGTATTTTGCTTAGAGGGTAGGCATAACAAGAAAGAAAAGACTACATACGTGCGGCACGGCCAAACGGCAAAATTCCTACATTAATTACCTGTGCCTACTACAGTTTTGTGAAACTAGGCTGGAAAATGATTTTGTAGCTACGTGAAGGTATATGAAATAATATTAATTTAATAGAAGATATTTGAGCATTCCTCACTGAACAGTTCTTTGAATTTCTAAAAAGTAATTTTTATATTGATATCTGAAATTACTTTTACATTGAAGCTTACGCAACGGAAGAGGCAGTGAATTCCAGCACTTCGTGGCACAGAATCGGAAACTACCACGAAATGCAGCAGTGCCATGTCGCGGGGTACGCAATAAATGTAAGGACGCTCGATCTACATATTGATTATGGTCTCGAGCCCCTCTCGGAAAAAAGATAGGACGACTATTGATTCTTGACAACCCTAAACGTTAGAGTTGCGAGGTGCAAATCCCTTCTGTTCTTCATTTTCAATATGTTATGTTGATTGAGAAAGGGAGTAATATGACCTCACGGTGGTACACGACACACGAGCACAAAACAAAAACGAGCACACGCATTCTTAACTCTTTGAATACGGCGAGATGACCATACACACAATCGACATAATTAAATTTAGAAAGCACGAGTGAGTCTACGAGCATTATCCGAAGCTCTTTACTAAGGTAATTTCTAATTTTATACAACACCTTCAATATGTAAAAACAGTTTTGGACAGCTTCAGATACAGGTATAAGAGGGCCAGGGCGTTCAAATCTTAAATGCTCGTCAAATATTAAACATAGGTTACGCGCTTCCAACACACGTTCAATTTTTTCACCGCCTATGTGTAGTTGCGGATCCCTTAGTGTTATTTTATGAGTTTATGCTTTTGTGCCTAATACCATAAACTTGGTCTTACTTGCATTTAATAACAAAGAACTCGATAGAGCCCAAGCCTGAACTCTTTCCAAATCTTGATTAATTTTGCCACAGCACTGGAAAAATCTTCTGGTTTAAACGATAAATACATTTGAATGTCATCTGCATAAATGTGAAACTTGGTGCTGGATCACATTGGTTGTCACAGCACCCGCGGAATAAGAAGGATAAAAAGAAGCGTTCAAAAATGAAAGCCTTTATGCAGTATCGCCATGTCAAGGTGAAACTTGAACGGTCTATCACAATTAAATGCCTATACAACATTTCGTGTCTGTGCTGTTAGCTGTTGAGGAGTTCCCTTATCTGGAGCTAAGCCTGGATGTCGATTCAGGTCATGCTTACCATAAATAAATATAATTTAAAAAACTTTTTTCTTTTTTATTGCTCTGTTATCGGTTTGTAAACTACCCTGAAAGTTTCAGCTGGATAGCTAATCGGGAAGTGCTCGAAATTTGTGTTGCAAGATTCCAGGACAGACAACATACATACATACGTACAAGTCATGTTAAATAAAAGATTTTAAAAAACATTGTCAACGTAACTTAACCAAAATGTAAAAATTCAAGTCCGTAGAATAAGAGGAAGTAGTTCTAATTCAGTTTGCAAGATTTGACGTAAACAAACATACATACATACATACATACAAACATTGCAAGTTAAATAAAAGCTTTTTTATAAAAGAAATTGACCACAACTATTTTGATTTTTTATGGGACGCCACCACTGTGTTTGTGTTTGTGTTTGTGTTTTTGTACCTTAGTGCGAGGTATTTTACCGTTTTCTTTATGTGTATGAAGAATATTAGGTAAGCCAAGAAACCATTTCAAAGTCATTCAAAGTCGCCGCGTTAATGTCGCTGCATTGAATATACATCAGCCTTCCTTCGATAACGGCACAAGGAAGAATGGAGGTTGCTATACAAATTAATTAAAATTTAACATTTCATTTATTTCGAGGAATGTAATTTAGAATTAGCTGGCAATATTTTAGTTTCATAATCAAATTTATATCACAACTAGCTTTTGCCCGCAACTTCGTCCGAGCGCACTACAGTTTATCACGAAAAAAGTATCCTATGTTCATCTAGGATATTAAAAACCAATGCGACAGACTCGTTAATATTTCGTTTCCACGGCAACGCATGTCATTCCGTTCCTTACAGCAAGTAATCGAAAATTTCCAGTTTTCCCATGGCAACTTACCATTTTCCGGGATAAAAAGTATCCTATGTTGGTATCTATATTGCACAGTACCTGTCATCGAAATCGGTTCAGCCATTTTGGCATGAAAGCTCCCCAAACAAACAAACAGACAACGTTTCAATTTTAAGTATTGGTGTGGATGGACAAATAACTATTAATTGAATTGTATTATAATTAAATCAATTTAATAAGTAACCTGCTAACTATATTTAATCAAATCAACTTTTAAGGAATTAATTAATTGTAAATATCATTTACCAATAGAATGAGCCATGCCTAACGGTTCAATAGTGCAACTAAGAATCTAACGATACCGGGTTGAATCCTAGGCTCCGCACCAACGACTTTTCTAAGTTATGTGCGGCATTCCATCGCTCCGTGCTTCGGAGGCAGCCGTTAAGCCATGTCAGAGTCCCTCAAGCGGCCTGCCTAACTCTGACACCAGAGGCCAGTTCTACCTCACACGTCATACAAACAAACCAATAAAGAAAATATATCTGTTTTCAAAATTAGAAAATGAGATCATAAATCAAGAAACTAGTGGGTGCCTCGTGCGCGGACCGCATGCGGCCCGCGTATAGTTGTCGTACTTTGACTTAAACTTATACGTTAATTTGATTTAACTTAAATGATTAAAACTAAAGGCTGACGACAACTTAAGCTTGCTCCTTCTAGTATGGTAATTTGGCATGCTTATAATGTACTACCAATAACTCCGATAAGACAGTTTTCCGAACCAATCATTGATTTAACGACCAACGGCTTACTAGAAATGTTATCGCCACTGGGAATCTATTTAGCTCTAGACGATGTTTACTATTAATGACCGATTTTATGGTAGGTACCCCATATAAATCAAATTTGGGTTTGGTTTATAAATAATGTCCCAAACTAAATTGTTATAAATTATGATAATGCGCTAATCTAGACGTTTCTATCAGACCTAATGAATATGAGCCATCATAGATTTATTATCGCGTGTCATATGAGTTATATATTGTTTAGTTTAAGTTTGTTGGCAATAAATTATTTCAACACTCAATCATTTAAATGTATATTTATGTATCCTTTTAAAGTTTTATTTTTAATCCCCGAAGAATGAGACGAGTGTTATAAGTTTAGGGTGTGTATCACTGTGTGTGTGTGTGTGTGTGTGTGTGTGTGTGTGTGTGTGTGTTTGTGTGTGTGTGTGTGTGTGTGTGTGTGCGTGTGTGTGTGTGTGTGTGTGTGTGTGGCATCGTAGCTCCCAAACGAATGGACCGATTTTAATGCGATTTTTTCCTGTATGAAAGCTGATGTGATAGAGAAGGTTCTTATATACATGGGGGATGAGGGAGAGGGGGGGAGTTATAAAAAGGGGGGGGGGGAGTTATAAAAAGGGGGGGGGTGAGTGAGAAAAGGGGGGTGAGAATCGTAGCTTCCAAACGAATGGACCGATTTAGGTGCGGTTTTTTATGTTTCAAAGCTGAGGTAAACGAGGTGGTTCTTAGCTATAATGGGGGAGAGGGGATGGTGGTGAGGATCGTAGCACCCAATGGACCGATTTTGATGAAGTTTTTATGTTAGAAAACTGATGTGATCGAGATGCTTCTTGGCTATAATGGGGGGTTGGGGGTTATATACATTTTTAATTTGTACTTGTTACTATTATTCAGTTTTTAGCGTTTTTTTCATCCCTATACCTACGCTTTTTGTTCAAGTAGATGACCAGTACTTAATTATTATTATGATAACACATTGAGTCCTCGCTAGTACTTTACATTCATAAATGCGATCAAAACATGATTACGCCACCGACTATACGTATGGGATAATAGCAAAATGTCACAGTTAAGTATTTAAATACTATTGAAACTCACGAACCCTGAAACTGTAAAAAAGCCCGTAACGAGACTCCTATTATTGGATCGCGCTACTAAATTCCAGAAAGGCGGGCGATGCGAAAAAACAGCGTCGCATTCTAAAGATTTAATAACATAATTCAGTGGGTAACGGAAACCAGTAAGAAGCCTTGGTAATATTGTTTGCAGGCAATAGGGAATAGATTTTTCTCTTAGGCTGCAGTAGGCACAATTGACTGGTATTTTACTTAGGCTGCAGTAGGCACAATTGACTGGTATTTTACTTAGGCTGCAGTAGGCACAATTGACTGGTATTTTACTTTCCGTTATGCCGCGGCGTTCACGTGTGATCTGTAGTCCAAAATTTACATATTTACCAGACTGCGCAACGCAAAGGCCGTGTAATGTGTTTATCAGCCTATGTATGTATGTATGTATGTCTGTTCTTTGGTGGCACTATATAGACCAAACGCGTAGACCGATTTTGATGACTCTTACGTCAATCGATTTGTCTTAATTTTGCGAGTGCTACTAAAGACATGACAATCAAAATTCTATATGGCGACAACCAGACGCCATATTTTGAAAAGAAAAAAAAATGTAGCCTGTCTATAATAAGTGGGATATCACTGAATAGGTGTATAAAAACATTTTTAGGTTTCAACTGACATGTTTTCATTTTGTATGACCATTTAGGATCTACTAGCTGCGCCCCGCAGCTTCGCCCGCGGTCAATCTTTGCCACACCCACCACATTAGAAAATACATTTTAAAAATCCCTCCCTTTTGCATCGCCAGGGTGTCACTTTTACACCTGCTACTTTGACACCTGTCACTTTGACACCTGCTACTTTGACACCTGTCACTTTGACACCTGACACTTTTACACTTATCATTTTAAAAACTGCTTCAAAGCTTCCATTTTCATTGGCGAAATTGCTAGTAGGCCAGTGCCTCCGCAGAAGCCATCTAATAGAAAAGAAGAAGAAGAAGCTTCAATTTTCTTCCTTATTTTGGTCCCATGCTCCTCCCCCTAGCCCCGTCCCCTTTAAAACCTCTACCAACAACCCTCAACTTCCATCCCCGCCATGTCACTTTGACAAAGAATTTGCAAAAATATATTAATGGTGATAAAACTTCTTAAGTGTTTCTGCTCTCCTGGTACTTTGAAATATATTTTTTAATTATTTTTTTCGTTGTTTTTGAAGTGTTAAAGAAAACTATATAATTTTTTTCTCCTATTTCGGGATAAAAAGCCTATGTGTTAATCCAGGATATAAGCTATCCTGGTACCAAATTTTATCCAAATCCGTCCAGCCATTCGATCGTGAAGGAGCAACAAACACACACACACACACACACACACACAAACATACAAACTTTCGCATTTATAATATTACTGTGATTACTGTGATTACTGTGATTACTGTGATTACTGTGATTACTGTGATTACTGTGATTACTGTGATTACTGTGATTACTGTGATTACTGTGATTACCGTGATTACTGTGATTACTGTGATTACTGTGATTACTGTGATTACTGTGATTACTGTGATTACTGTGATTACTGTGATTACTGTGATTACTGTGATTACTGTGATTACTGTGATTACTGTGATTACTGTGATTACTGTGATAACTGTAATTACTGTGATAACGATTTAAATTTGGTTAGCAACCGTTCTCACTTAATTCTTTGCCTCATTTTAGTTTTGTTTGCTGTCTGTTTTTTTAGCACTTTCGATTATTTATTGTTTAGTAGGAAATGATTGCCTGCTTCAGCAAGCCAGCGTCGATGCAAAATAACAGTCTCGGTAGAAGCTACTATGATTTATTCTATGCTAATTATTACCTTTCGAATATTTCGAAGCCATGTTTTTTTTTTAATTATGTACATACTAGGCAATCGTTTCACCACGATCTCAGCTGATGGAAAGCGATGATGTGGTCGAAGGTGTAGCACGCTTGCCTAGTAGATATCTATTCACTCTTGACCTGAACACACCTGGGTTATATTTTACCGGAAACACTGATGAGGGCGGGGCATTCTACTCCTTAGAAGTTCTTATAATAAATGAAGAAGCGTAACGCTTCGTTCTTGTGCGAGTTATTTCAACCATAAAAGGGTGGCGCTTTGCTGATCGTCTAGTCGTACGGTGATGGAAAGGTGATGGGGAATCAGATTGTGCAGTTCTTGTGCACACTCACCTTAGTAAAATCTGTAGAATACCGACAGGCTTGCGACCTCACATCGGTGCGCCAGATTTTGAAGCTTACCCTTTTCCAGAGTGGCATCCCCATCAATGAGCCCCATGGCGCGTCTTTTAATTGAATCCAAAGCCTCGAGCTGATACTTGGCAGAACCATCCCAGAGGTGGCAGGTGTAGTATTCATTTCTATTCATGAAATGATCGCTTGACAGGCAAGTTTTTTTTTTTTTGAAAATCATTTAAAAATGATTTATTAATGTTAATAAACATCGTTAAAACAAATAGGTACATTCAAAGTTGAAATAACATTTTGAAATTAGTTTGAAAACATTGGCACCCAAACTAGGAAACTTCCCCTTTACTTACAAAAAGTTATGCAATGGTTATGCAATGATTAGTAAATCTGGGCCTGTGTTTCGGCATGCCAATGCCCTCTACCGGACAAACGATTTTGGACACGTTGAAATAAAATAAACTAACAAGATATTTGTAATTGGCTAAAGAATACAAATGATGATCAATATTTCTTCACTATTTCTTGACTGCGGTTTTGCCCGCTTGGTTTCTCTCTGGGTTAAAAGTAACCTATATGTTATTCCAGCGACAAAAATAGATATAAAGAACAATATACTTTATTTCATCAAAACTTGTTTATCCGTCAAATAGTGTTAAATCGATTGCTCGATTTCTAGTAATAGGATTGCGATACCAATCCTATGAGTAGAATATGTAGTAGGTACACCAGATTTCAAGTTAAAGCCTAAGCTCTCCAATACTGAAAACCGCATCGCAATCGATCTAGTAATATTTACGTGATTTGCGAACAGACAAAAAGAATGAAACAATTAAAAAAAAAAGTTCAGTAGCGTATTAGAGCGATGGTGGCCCAACGGTTCTATAGTGCAATTTAGAATCCAACGACACCGGATTCAAACCTAGGCTCCGCACCAATGACTTTTCTAAGTTATGTGTGGTTTTCCATCGCTCCGTGCTTCGGAGGGCACGTTAAGCTGTCGTACCCGGCTGTTATTGATACATAGCAGTCGTTAAGCCATGTCAGAGGCCCTTGGGCGGCTTGACAAACTCTGACATCAGAGGCCAGCACTACCTTTCACCGTTTTTCAGTTCCTTGTTAGTTTCCTTACTGGTATGCACTATACGTATTTAATAGTTCCAGCCAGACTGCTATTTAAATAATATTTTCTGCTCTGTTTAAGTGAAAAATTATTCTGTGAAACGCCTAAATTACGGTTGAAAATTGGTGAAATAGCAGAAATATTTCCTTTTTTTGTAGATTATTATTAACTTGAGCCTTGATCAACATAATCTTTATTGAAAACAATTTTCGCTACAAAGAGACAGAAAGTAGTTAAATTGCAATTAACAAAATTTAATACAAGAAGAAACCGAGGCAGCTAGACGATAGACGCAAGATGGCTGGCGGCAGTTGGAAAAGGGGAGCCGAAGATCGGGCTCAGTGGCGCGCTTTGGGAGAGGAATATGTCCAGCAGTGGACTGATGCGGGCTGATAATGATGATGATTATGATACAGTTAACAAACGCTAGCCTATCCATAATGCAAACAAGACATAACTTTAAACACAAAAATCCGACTACAGTCGGGTAAAAAATTGCCTAAGACACTCTTCCGATGAAAACAAATCAATTACAGATACAGATATAGATCTTTATTGGTACATTATGTTATTTACAAGTCAAACATCTGGTAAATTATAGTCAGTAACATAATTATAGCACTTAAGTTAATAACATTAATTATTACAATTTTGTAAAATGTTATTTAAATAAATTATTATTTTAAAAATGACCTTTCGACCAAGATCTCAAACTTATTTAAAATTAGATTGTCATTAGATTAAAAAGTAATAATATATAATAATATTTAATAAAACTAGAAATTGATAACTTGATTGCCAAAACCGGAGCAAATTCTAGTTTGAATGCATAACCCTTCATATTCTTTGCTATAGTTGGAGTAAATAAATAATAGTTTAAAAAAAACTAAAAAACACGTTTTATATAGAAAACCAAACTAAAAAATAGAAAATAAATTTTTAAAGTGTAAATAAGACAAAAATGTTTTATTAAAATGTTTTATTTAAGTAAATAAAACATTTTTTTCTTATTTACACTTAAAAAAAATATTTTCTATTTTTTAGTTTGGTTTTCTATATAAAGCGTGTTTTTTTTTTTTTTTTAACTATTATTTATTTTCTACTTTTATTTTTTTTCGAATTATTGCATTGTCGTCGGTCTTTGACAGGTGTGCAAAATTTGAATGAAAACTGGCCGTTTAAAGTGGGTCAAAATAGCATCCAAAGGAGTCGGTTACAAACATACAAACATACAAGTGCAGCTAACATAGAGCGTATAAAAAGCATATTACACTCTATACATCAAGACATCTATGTATGATAGCTCGCTATGGTGAAACATCTACATATATACATAAGATTACATACATAGACTGTTAAACTCATTACCCTTCCCTTGCTTCGACCTAGACGGGTAAAAAAATAGCTTCCTACAATGTTCTATAAGACGTTACATAGGTCACCATTTAAGTGCACTTGTCAGCGCATTTCAGAAGCGCTCAAACCTCATGTCGGTATGTCTTCTTCTATAACATAGTCTTCCCCCATAAAAAGGGGGGTTTTGCAATCATCAGCGCGTTTGGTTGTATCGGTGATCGCAGTCACCGAAGTGGGAAAGGGTCGGAAGGTTACGAACCAAATTTTGTATGAAATGTAGTGTCTACGCATCAGCTCGGCTGCTCCACCAGAGCTGGGACGAGAGAGGTCTACCAGCCGCCACACCACGCTGGCACCGGCACTCACAAATCTAAGGCTCCGGCGCCGCCCGCGAACACTTGCCGCTGCGCCTTCCTTTCGTATTGTGCTGATCTAAATTAACTTTGTATAGTTTGATGATTGATTATATCGCACCTATAATACAGTCCATCCTTTTGTTCGTTATCCAACAGTAGTCTCTTTAACACCTAGTGTCGCCTGCTACATATTCGAACGATAGGTATATTATCTTAGTTGACGCACAAATTGCACAAATATAATAACTCTCCTATTATTCACGTTTATAACTATACTAGCTTTCGCCTGTGTTTTCGTCCACGCGGCCTACAGTTTATCGCGAAAAAAAGCATCCTATGTTCTTTTAGGATATTAAAACCAATGCAAAAGAAGGTACAGAACCAACGAAAAAAAAAAAAAAAAACTACACACTAACGCGCTCTGTTTTTCGACTGACTTGTTATTATTTCGTTTCCATGGCAACCGTTCCTTACAGCAAGTTTAGTAATCAATATTTTCCAGTTTTACCGTAGAAAATTTGAATTTCTGTCAAGTTTTCACGGAAAATCAAACCAATGCAGTCTTTTGTAGTGGAATTATTATCAACTACAAAACACCACAAGTTATCCACTCACTTAAACGTACGAAGACGCCATTTGCTAGGCTTCACTTGTTTCACTCCGCTTTTACAACCGACTTCAAGAGGAGGTTCTCAATTCAACCCGTATGTTTTTTTTGTATTCAAAAAATATTTTTAATGGATAGGGTATGCCTCAGGGTTAGTCCCATTTAAATATCATGTTGCGATGGTGGCCCAACGGTTCTATAGTGCAATTTAGAATCCAACGATACCGGGTTCAAAACCTAGGCTCCGTACCAATGACTTTTCTGAGTTATGTGCGGTTTTCCATCGCTCCGTGCTTCGGAGGGCACGTTAAGCTGTCGGTCCCGGCTGTTATTGATTAATAGCGGTCGTTAAGCCATGTCAGAGGCCCTCGGGCGGCTTGACAAACTCTGACATCAGAGGCCAGCACTACCTCATACGACAAACAAACAAACAAACATCATGTTTATTTTTTAATTTTTTTTGCACCTCTAAGGGTGGAAAATTAGGGGGATGACTTAATTTTATTAACTTTCACCCACTTTATATCGCGATATCTCCGAACTCCTCAATGGATAACAGCAAGTCACTTGTGATTGCTGTAATCGCATGTTCATGTATTGTTCACGACACTCAAAATAGGGAAATAAAATAAACTTTAAAAGCAAGTAAAACCGACTTCATAATGAATAAAATAATCTTATGTGGGAAACAGTTAAGGAAGTGCCCCATTTTCTTAAATCTAATCATTTCAACGGCACAGACTTCCTTCACTGTTTCCCACATAAGATTATTTTATTCATTTTGAAATCGATTTTGACTTTATTTTTTAAGTTTATTTTAAAGCTTCTTGCCCACAAATATGTTGATATCTCATTACTCTTTACAGAAAAGAGTCATGTTTTCGTGGTGTATCTCTGGTCTAAGGATCATAATCTCCAGGGCTCATGCCACCGCTTCCTTTTAGATATAGGCTAAAAATATTCATATTTCAGAAACTTTTTGCTTCAATCTCTGAGAAATCCTATCGTCATTCGCGTCACGAAAATATTCCCAAAGCATCTGGGAGTACCGTGCTAAGACATGAATTTAGAAACAAAATAAATGAACTCAATTTTGTGGGACGCGACCCGGTTGAGAATAATATGGTAACGGGGGATATTGCATCCTTTATGCATATAAGGAATTGGACTTGACTTGAGACCGGGGAAGAAATCTCTTTTATTTCGTGTTTGAGATTATGTTTTAGGGCTCGAATGCTCTGCTGTTTTGGCATATTGAACTTGTTTAGAAGTCAAAATGATGAAAGCCGGTTGGTGGCGTATGAAAGCGGGGATATTGCATCGTCTAGGTGTGAATAATGAAGAATTGGGGACTGTGGAAGCAGACTGGTACTTGGACTTTAGAATATACGAGCAAACGATTATTCATAGCAATAAACCTTCGCAGTTTAGACTATTCGAGCAAACAACCATTTGCTATTATAACAATTCGCAGCATGACTCTTCGACGATTTGAACATTCGACGATTAGACTACGAGGAATAGACCTTCGCAATAACGTCATTCTGAATTTTGGGCAAATTCCGGAGATCCGGAATTTGGCTTTTGCGGAATTTTGATCCGAATTTCCTTTTCTCAAAGGGACAGCAATGAAAGAGACAAGAATGATCCACGATGTATCACAATTTATCGTTGGATTCTAAGTTGCTACCATCGCTCTATGCCGAATGACACAGTGTCCTTAATATTGTTGTTTTTGGATGTTACAATTTTATCACAATATTTGCCTACACTGTTTTAACTGTATCTTCGATTATGAAAACTTCAATGAAGTATAACCATGTAGGTATCTCTGCACATGCAGGTTCCTACTAAGTATCTGCAGAGTATTACAGCTTAACGAGGAAACCATAGGAGTTGCTGTCATGGCTCGTAAAGACTAATTTGTGCTACTAATGTTTAATGTACCTGTGAGTTATTTTTATTTTAATGACCGAGCGAGCAAAGCGAGATCAAGTCTGCTTCTAGTACAATCAATTTGCTTTCATCTGTCAGTTTGTTGGTACTCCTCTACAAGCCGTATTTTACAGACGATCTAAACGAAAAGCGCGACAGCGCTCCGACGCCATGCGTGACGCAGAAGGCGCACGCCAAAGTTTTAGCGACTTGCCCAAGGGCACCCAGGGGGTACAAACCTCAAAGGAGGCTTGTCCGTCACTTTGACTACGGGAATCTGACTAAACTCCCCTGGGTCGGTATTAGTGTTAATAGCGATCCAGGGGGTGCCTGAACAATGCTAATTGCTTTTGAGTGATTTAATAACTGACAACCTTTTCGGAATACACCTTTGAGAAGAAACGGCAAAAAACTCAAAGGCGAATATAAACTGACTAATTACGGGGTCGGTGTCGGGTATTCTGTGTGTTTCTGTGTGCTACTGTTCGCAGAACTACTAGTGTAATAGATCTACATTTGAATACATCTTACTTGATTGTAAGCGACAATGTGGCCGAAGATGAAGCACGCAGGCCTAGAATATTCCTATTCACTTGGCCTGTTTGTGTTTTAGGAAACAAAATAAGCCGTCAAGGAGTTCAGTTCGGGTTTACGATGTACGGACGATAATTATAATGCTGATCTACGATTCGTCTTTCATCAAAGGGAGAAGAAGAAATTAGGTCACGCAACACTTGCGCTTTTTGAAATTGAGTAAATACAATACAAAATAGCGAAAACAACCGTTTTTATTTACCCGACTACAGCAAAACAAGGGAATGGTAATTTCTAATTCTATTGTTTTATGTGTAAAAAAATATTGTATGCCAGATTCTGGTGAAACATGCTGGACTATTTCACGTATATTATACCTACCTACCACCTAATTGTACCATGTTTCGGACAAATAAAGCATTTTTCATATTGGTAATGAGTTTAACCGTCTATGTATGTATATGTATGTATTTATGTATCTATGTATGTGGGTATGTGGATGTTCCAACATAGATTGTTGCCCTGATTGTTCGATTTTGACAAGCGAGGTGTCAATCAATTTGTCTTAGTTTTTATGACTTGTTAACTGAATACTCATCAGTTTAAAATGTATATGTGATGAACGGATAAAGCTATATTCGTTTGTTAGTCCCGTTAGTTTGCTGTGAAACTGCAATATTACAAGAAGAAACACGTCTACAATAGGTAGGTACCTAGCTAACATTGGGAAACGCATTTTATAGAAGTGAGCCTTTTCTTTGGCAGATTACAAAATATTACAACAACCATAATCGAAAAAAATATGAAAACAGCAGACGAAACTTATAACTTTATTTCTCTTGAATAATAAGCACAGCACATAATATAGACCTTAGGTACTGTGTAATAAGTATGGCTAAATCATTATTGTCTGATGACATCTTGCACACAAAAAGAATGTAGCTGTCAATTTTTTTTCAAGGGATGCGCGTCACATTTATTACCTTCAGTTTTAGCTGATCAGTGAAAAGTGATCTTATTTAGCTTCTATCAGATAAAAACACACCTATATTTATGTTGTGGTTGAGCAGCATATCTGAAATATTGATATGCTGCTCAACCACAATATTAATTTATCATCTGTGCTATTGTTAAATTATCTTGTATCAATCTTCGAACCCCGTGTTTGTATTGAGCAAATCAATCTGAAAATAATTAAACATAGAGTTATTTATTTTGAATTGGCTATTAATTTATTTTTGATTGAATATTAAATATTATAATTGAATACTTTTTTTATTTTTTTTATTTTTACTTCTAAAAAAATTTAAAAAAAAGATTATTTATTTTATTATTCTTATTATATTTATAAAAAAATAGTATAAATAAAACCATTGAGTACTAAAACTTGCCCTAATGTTTTAAACCTTGAAAATTCATTTTAAACATCTC
The DNA here is from genome assembly GCA_946251855.1 of Alsophila aescularia. Taxonomy (NCBI): domain Eukaryota; kingdom Metazoa; phylum Arthropoda; class Insecta; order Lepidoptera; family Geometridae; genus Alsophila; species Alsophila aescularia. Next base: position 33,891,574 of record OX276373.1, read on the forward strand.
TATGGCTAAGTCTTTTCCATTGCTACACTGATTTCGAACTGAATCGAATAAATCACTAACTCCCTTTCTGTGCCATTTCCCCTGTAATTAATCCTCTTTAGCCTTGTGGATTAAGAGGATATAACCGAGATTTCACTATGTACTATTAAGTAACCAGCCTCTAGCATATCACAGGGCATTATTTATCAGTCTTCAAAAGACTCCTGATGCATATTTCACCGTTATAAGATTTAACGTCCCATTAGCCACTCCGGCCATCAACACCTTTTTTGGCACACAAAAATTGCAGGGGTAATTTGCCGGGTAGATCTCAGGGAACCGCAAATGGGTTTATTCTGCGCTATTACATTATACCTGCTAATGTTACAGTCATCTTACCTTTTCGCCAAGGGAAAGTTCATGGGTCTTGTTTCAAAGGCCACAAACTCCACATACTTTTATTAATTAAAAGCTTTATTTAACTTGTATGTATGTATGCATGTATCTATGTATCTATGTATATATTTATATATACATAGATACAATCAATAGTGGTAATAATGGTATGTATGTATCTATCTATCTCTGTATATATGTATTTTGTCTGTCCTGGAATCTTGCATTTCAAATTTCAAACACTTCCCGATTAGCTTTCCGGCTGAAACTTTCAGGGTGGCTCATAATAAAAAAAAACAATTGAAAATGAAAAAATTAAGAAAATAACGTTCATAAAAAAAACTCCTATTTCGCTTTCATTTTTTCTATAGCATTTTGTTACGTGTAACAAATTCGCGAGATTATGAGATGCATCAACGTTACCAATCTCCTTCTAAATGACAATCAAATGTAACAAGCTCCCAAACATTAGTAACAAAATCAGCAATCTCCATCCTATCTATGTGTATTATTCGTTAAGTTACGCTCATTTAATTTAATTATTTAAAGCTGGAATATATGCAGTTTCTCATGACCTAAATCTAAAAACCAGTAAAATTCACAACACAACTAATAAATCACTTCTCCAAAAATTACATACTTTGAACTTTGTTAGTCCCCTGAGTTGATAGCTTAAAAAACGAGCAAGGGCGCGCGCGTCTAATTTATCAATTCAGTTTAGATTATAATGCTTATTGCCAAGACGTTAACGACTTTAAATTGTGTGCTTTTGGTTGACAAAATCTGTAACAAAATTAAACCTGCTGTTGACGATTGGTAATAAAATAACTGATTGGCGCTGGTTTAATTTATGATTTTAATGATTAAAGGATTTACATAGGCGACACACATATAGCAAGATGGCAATAGGAAGCAGATGAGAATGAGTGACAAGTAATAAGAATGAATGTTAGATACAGATAAAAATAAGCACAGAATATATTTATAATCTTAAACAGCTGCATTATAATGTAGCTTTGAATTTTTAGTTTACAGTAATAACTGAAAACTCAGTATTCTCGTACTGTTAGGATGGCGTATTAAAGGCATTTTGAAAAACAACCATGTTACTTTCATTAGTACAAAATAATTTCGTGTTTACAGTTTAGTTTCGGCAGTTGAGTGAATATCTAACATTTTTTTGCCATTTGTGTAGTTATTTTTAAAGTAATGTTATTATTAAATCTAATAAAATATTATATAACTTTTGAAATCGTTTAGTTTTGTATTTAGAAGTCCTCTATTTCCGTAGATATTAATAAATAGTGACTCGTCCCGGCTTCGCACCGGTGGCTAAAACAATTCTATCCATGTTTTGATTGCCTAATTTGAACAAGAAACAGAGTAAGACTTATTCAAAATCTTTAGGGAAAACACTCGCGGTGCTTTTATTATTTCGTTTCCACGGCAACAAGTCATTCCGTTCCTTACAGAAAATAATCGTATTTTTTTGCAAATTTTTAATACATAGGGTTACATTATTGCAATTTTAATAGGGACCTCATTTTTTTTAAATAAAGTACTGCCCATGCTACTCGCTGATAACGTAGCTTTCTATATGTGAAACAGTGTTAAAAACAGTTCAGTATTGTTTGAGTTTATCCATTACAGACAAACAAACAAACAATAATATATTTCTTTATAATATTAGTGTAGATTGTAGATCAAGATCAATTAATAGTTTATACACTTGAAAAAATAAATAGCTTCCATTTTTTGTGGGTGGGGTTGCACCCCATTTTCATGGATAAAATTTAGTTTGTACACAAGCCTTGGTTTGTACAGTGTTTAACACACTGTTAAAGTGTCCGAGACCAGATCCAGGCACAATATTACGTTTAACAGACTACAAAACAAGTCCTAAGTTCAAAAACTAAAACCCGACTACGGTCGGGTTAAAAATAGCCTATGACACTCTTTCGATGAAGACAAATCGATTGATACCTCGCTTGTCAAAATCGGACCAAGTTTTTAGTTTGAACACATATCCCTAGTGTTTAACACACTGAATTGGAAAGGAATGGGGATAAATTTCAAAGGCGAAAATACCTCACACTTACGATTTTCCGATGATGACGTCCTAATGGCGTAGTCGCTGCAAGACTTGCAAAGTATGCTGACCAACCTAGATGATGCTTCTCGACGCATCGGTTTCGGAATGAACATAGTTAAGACCAAGATCATCTTTAACGACCCGGAACCGAATGTAGTCAATGGTGTACAACAATATGTTTACCTTGGACAAATATTGCAATTAGGTAAGAACAACTTTGAGAAGGAAGCCAACTGAAGAATTCAGATGGGTTGGGCAGCATTCGGCAAGCTTCGTTAAGACCAGGCTCTGCTTTTTAAGGGTTTTTTGCATAAATATGCTGGGTCAACCACAAACCTGATAAATATGAAACTTACCATATATGTTTTTGAGATCTTTATCTCTCTAAGACAAAAACATGATTAACAAAATTTCATTCGATACATTTTCTTATCAAAAATTACGTTATTTTCGGTAATGTATTACATTTTTCTACTCAACGGGTTAAACTTTATCTCTAAAATAAATCTCATAGCAAGAAAATATAGTTTATTATCTAAGGCTTAGACAAAATTTACCTAACTAAATTATTAGCCTGCCAATAAAATAAATAACTTTTGAGACATGCGTCATTTAGTTCCGAGCTAAATTGTGTGTTCAAACAGCGCTCGCGATATTCGATCTTGTCACGCAGGCACTTCAGTGCTTATTGCGGGTAGCAGGTGGCAGAGTGTAGGGTAGATGGCAGGGAGTGCGGAGTGGGAAAATGTAACCTTGGAGCCTGGCCTTAATTCTTCACGTCGTCCATACCACAGTGCTTAAAGACAAAAGTCTTCAATCAGTGCGTCCTACCAGTCATGACCTACGGAGCCGAAACGTGGCACTCACGGTTAAGTTGGGTAAAAAGAGCGCTTAATTGCATAATTATGTATTAATACTATGATATGTGTAATATTAAATTATGCATATAATATCTGTATGTCTATTTGAGCGTATGAATACAGACAATTCACTCGGGTTTATTAAATTGTATCGTATTATTCTTTGGTATTACTAACATAACAATCTTAACAGTAGGTAAGCAAAATAAAAACAAAATGGCTCATTTTGTGTCAATCAGTCGAGATCTAAGTCAATCACAACACTTTTGTGATTGAAGATTTACTAGTAGTAGAGGAAAAATGCTGACAGGGATTCAATTTAAGACGGTTATAAACTTAAAGGGGAAAATGTCTTTACAAATAGATTGTTTGGTCCGAATTTAAAGCCAGCAACATTCTTAACCATATCCTTTACAGTTTTTCGGCAATGGGGTTTGACGAGGGCCTTGCTCAACAAGGCCCTTTAGGTCAATACGTTATCTACGTTTTCATTGTTTTATTTTTATTATTCAGCCTGGTTTGTCCCACTGCTAGGCAAATGCCTCTTCTCCTTCCATGAATCTAGGGCTTTGATTTACCATTCCTTTCAATAGGAGTCCAGTTCGTACTATCATCTCCTTCTGGGCCTGCCACGTTTAACGATGTGTGGGCTCCACTCAGTGGTTAGTTTAGCCCACAGCTCGTCCGACATGCGGCTGATGTGTCCAGTCCAGGTCCTTTTCAAACTGGCAGCTATAAGACCAACGTCTGCGGTTTGGGTCTTGGAGCGCAAGTATGCTGTTTCAGATTGACGGAGTGAACTTAGAGAAACGCTGGTATGTAAACTTACGAGCGTTTAGATATGACTAGCTTTAATATCTCTCTGCTCTGTGAGCTGTAGACCTCGCGAGCACAAACTTTTTTGCAAACAATCTAACGGTGCACATTAGCGCCATCTAGTTACCTTATTGTAAAACTAACATTAATAACTAAGGCGCTCCATCAATCCCTACCTAGTAGGTAAAATGCTGATTCCACTGGTAGAATCCTAAAAGTGAGCAATTTACTGCATTTTGAGGAGCTATTCTGCTGGTCACGCCAAAGATCCTCATCAGATTCACAAAAAATTTATGAGACCAAGCTTTCAGTTACTACCTTTTAAATAAAATAAAAACATTTGAAATCGGATCTAATAAGGCGGAGATATGCTATCCCCCCCCCCCCCCTCCCCTAAAAAAAGAAAAGAAAATAGAAAAGTTTTTTTTTTTTTAACCAAGCTGAAACGGAGACGCTTCGCTCGCTCTTTGCGCTCGCTCGGTGAATAAATGTATGCCAGCTCTGAAGTCAGTTTGTCAGGCTGCCCTTAAGCCTCCAAAGTGGCTTAACGTCTGCTATCAATTGTTAGCAACCAGGGCCGATGGCTTAACCTGCCCTCCGGAACACGAATCACTGGCAAATCCGCCTTATTTAAAGAGAATCGAACCCAGTGTCGTTGGATTGCAGATCGAAAATATTGCAGATCACCATCGGTATAGTTAAGTAAGAAAACAACAAATAGTTATAAATAGGTAAATGCCCTGTGTAAATGCCTACCTTCTGTAGTACATAAATGAGCGGTCGAGGAAAATCTTTAAAAACATAAATGGTAAAGATTCTAATTATATCATCACACTTCGTTACCAGTTACCACTAATTTTATGTTAAAAATATTCACTCACGCATACAAAATGTCCTTACCAAAATGCGGAGGTTTGTTTACCCACTAAAGCGTCACAACACGATCTAAATGAAAACATAAACCAGAGCCGTATTAAGAAAAAGTTAAAGTAAGGAATTGCTTGGGTCTATGGACTCTGGGCCCATTATCCGGAAAAACATAAGTGTTTGGTATACTACCCCCTATAATAACATATGACCCTCAAGGTGTTGCAATCATAATAAGAGCGGACCGATTCATTTTAAAATACATTCTAATTTAATTTGATGCTTTCGGTTTACATAGCCGTCAAAACAAGTAATATTTTTATTCATTGTGTCATAGCAAAATATTGGTAAGTGACAGCGTACATAATATGCACAAAAATAGTTTTAAAAAACGGCCAAGTGTGAGTCGGACTCTCGAGGGTTCCGTATAAACTTAACTTTGCCGTCTGAAACTGTTGTACATACATCGACATAGGTCGCGGTCAGTTTACCAACAGCAAATATGTTTTTTTTGTGTGATATAACTACAAATTGACAGTTTACGAAATTCTTGACGAATTTCATGATTCTAGGAAACGGGGATACCCTATAGGTTTTGATTCCCTTGCGAGTGTCCAAATACACGACATAAACGGCCGTATCTTTTGATTGCCTCGGCTTAAAAGTTTTTTTTTTCACAGCTGATTGCAGACTTTGAGTATTTGATATTAATTTCAACTGAATAACTCCACGCGTTGTTGAGAAAAAGGGTCTTGACAGACAGACTTCAACGAAGTGATCCTATAGGAGTTTCTTTTTTCCTCATGAGGTACGGAACCCTAAAAGCCTTTGGAAAGTTGTTTTCTTTTTTTTTACGGACTAGGCAATCGTTTGACCACGATTTCACCTGATGGAAAGAGATGATGTGGTCGAAGGTGTAGCACGATTGCCTAGTAGATACCTATTCACTCTTGACTTGAACACACCGGGTTTATAATTTGAAATTGGGGAAAGGGGCCTCGAGACTTGCATTGAGGAGCCTATAGGGCGCAATCCGGCCCTGTATAAAATGAAAACAAACTTCGCTACTGTTTACCTTCGCTGTTGTTGCAAACAAATTCTGTAAAGCGACTTTATTAAGGTGGCTCGTTTGTACGCGCCCTTATTATAACGGTGCTCTGAGACCTCCCTTATTTAACTGCTGAGATTAGATGCTGAAGATGGTGTCTCGTACAAAATATTATATCGAACGTAACAAGATATAACTTCAAAAACTTAAACCGCGATGAAGACAAATCGATTGACCGACCAAGTTTTTTGTTTGAACACATAATCCTTGTTTTGCCTTGCCGTAATCGGGTAACTGTACATGAAGACAAATCGATTGATAGCTCACTTGTCAAAATCCGACCAAGTTTTTTGTTTGAACACATAATCCTTGTTTTGCCTTGCCGTAATCGGGTAACTGTACATGAAGACAAATCGATTGATAGCTTACTTGTCAAAATCGGACCAAGTTTTTAGTTTGAACACATAATCCTTACTTTGCCTTGCCGTATTCGGGTAAAAAAATATATCCTATGATACTCTATACTTGAAGACAAAACGATAGACACCTTGACCAAAATCGACCCAATAGAGGCGACGCACGCTATGGTGGAACATCCACATACTCACATACATATCTACATACATACATAGACTGTTAAATTCATTATCTTTCCCTTGCCTTGCTGTAGTCGGGTAAAAACATTTCTATACGTTCATTTCAGCGCGCCAGAGCGATTATTATGATTATTGTGATCCAGAGATCATTATTTATACGAAGAGTAGAGCAAAGTGCGAGAGCCTTTTTTTGGTGTCTAAGCATTTGTACCAAATTTCATGTATATGATATGATATTGTCAAAAATGCTTAATATTCATATATGTCACAAATACACCAAATTTCGCGAATGTGTGTATGTATGTATGTTTGTCCATGTATTTCTCGGAAACTACAGTCAAGTCTGACAATACTTCATGTAAAATAGTTTAAATATTTATCAACATAAGTAACAGTTCGAGTTTCGTCAAAATCAGTTCAGTGGTTTATGACATATGGACTGTTAGCTGTTTCCAGTAGAGGTTTTTTCATAAGGAACGGAATAAGTACTGCTTCATTTTCTTAGGCCTACTTTAATGAAACTAAAAAGATATTTTTTTAATGTATATGGGCACAGCCTTAAAATGTTTAAATTATTTATTTATTTTAAGTTTTATACGATATGAAGTCGTTTTTTTTATTCGTTTTTTTGACACTTCTACTAGTTGAGAAAATAACAGTCGTTTATAACTAGTTGTGAAAAAAACCTAACGAAATTCTTAATTCTTAACATCCTCGCAAATTTAGTTTTTTGACAGGAAAGTTCGAGTCATTCACGTTTCAATCGAAATGGTTTCGCCCGAATCAGTCGAATCACTGAAAATAATAATTTATTTTTATCATTCAGTGATTCGGCCGACAGTATTTTTGCTTCTAATCTTATCAAAAAATATTATTTGAGTATAGTCAGTGCCAAAAGTTCTCGCTTAATATTTATTTCAATAAAATATTGTTGATTTGTTTCATTTATTTTACTTGTAACTATTGGTACTGTGGTATATATGATTAAAGGAAAGAGCTAGCACTTCCTTCTTTTGCACGTGGCCATAGTGACACGTCCATCAGCGATCCAAGTGTTTACCCAGCCACCCCCCCCCCCCCCTTAGCATCCCTAGTGAGAATTGCTTCTTCCATTTATTTAAATCGATCACGTAGTCTCTGAAAACTCGGTAGTAGGTAAAGTAAATACATGTAAAAATATGCAAAGGTATACTCGTCGAACAATATATTGAGAATGAGAGAGAGTAAAATCCTTCATTGTTTTAAGTCAATTAATTAATACTGTGTTCTGACTCCGTATAATACTTAGTTATAATTCGGCCTTTAGCACAGAATAAACAGTACTACGTCGTAGTAACTACCGAAGTTACCGCTCACATGAAAATTAAAACCAATTATATTGTGTTATAAAGGAGGTAGATATACCCTAAAAACACTCAAAATGTCCCACAATAACGACTTAGGCCATTATTACATTTTCCCACGCTAGCTCCGCCTGTACACTCTGCCAACCCCTACCCGCAACAAGCACAGGTACCTGCGTGACAAGGTTGAATATCGCGAGCACTGTTTGAAAACACAATTTAGCTCGGGACTAAAAGACGTAAGTCTCAAAAGTTATTTATTTTATTGGGAGGCTATTAATTTTGTTAGGTAAATTTTGTCTTGACAGTGGATAATAAACTTTAAATATTTTCTTGCTATGAGATTTATTTTAGAGATAAATCTTAAGCCGTTGGGTAGAAAAATGAAAATATTACTGAAAATAAATAGTATCTAATGAAATTCTGTTGATCACGTTTTTATCTTGATCATGAAAAGATTTGACGCAGCATATATATATTTGGAAAAACTATTAAATATTGGAACCTGCTCTTAGAAGGTGTTTCTGCACTCAGCGCGAGGCAACCCGAAATGCGAACCGTCTAGCGCGACTTAGGCAAAATGCGTGCGCGTTCAAAGGCTGCTACGATTATTAAGATGTTAAAGCGAATAAATAAACAGGAAATCTTAAAATATTTCAATTTAGGCAACGGGCTGCAGCGTTGCCAAATTAGAAAACGCCATTTTGTATGACTTGAACGAAAATCCTACAAATATAAATACTGTGCGTTTGTTTGTTTGTTTGTTAACTCTTTCACGCCTTCACTACTCAACCGATCATCATGACATTTTGCATGTACATTGTCAGAGGTACACAATAGGACATAGGGTATCTTTCATACCAATTTAGGAAAAACGAAAAATTTTTTTTTTTTTAATTTTGTTTGGGTACTGCCACTTCGATGTCAAAGTGACAGGAGTTAAAGAGACATGTGTCTAAGTGACAGGTGTCAACGAGATAAGCTACTAGTCCGCGCGGACGAAATCGCGGCAAAATCTAGTGACTAATAAAATGTCACTGCTTAAAACAATAAAAAACATGGTTATGAGCGCAGTGTAATGCCGCGCAACAACGAAACAATTTCAACAAAAATGTTACCTCCTTATTAATAAGAGTCACCCTCGCCACCCAAAATCTTCACAAGTAGATAAGTGCGGGTCTACACATCTCACAAAGGGTAACCTTTCGCACCGCATCGTTTGTGCGATAAAGCCATAGCCGACTCAACTTCTTTCGTTCACTGGACTAATGCGGTCGAACGTTTAGGCGGTGGCAGACCAACGGCAGAAAAAAAAACGCATTTTTATTTTCTAAAATTTAATTTTATTTAAAAACAAATTTAGAATAACTAGCTTTACTTACTCGTGTAATTTCCCACGGGGACATTTTTCTTGGAAAAAGTACCATATATTCGTAAAAGTTGTAGAAATATATATTCCAGGACCAATGACCCATAAAGTACTTACAAATCAAAAATCCTTCAGCCGCCTATGTTTTATAACGATACCCCGGCTCCTACTTATCGGATTTCCATATGAATTACACCTGATTTTAAGAAAAGATCTAAGGTATCCAACAGTGAAAACCGCATTTCAATCGATTCAGTACATTTTACGTGATGAGCAAACATACAGACAAACAGCCAGACCATATTCATATGATTTTACCTAGATACTTTTTGTTACGAGCTTTATTACAAGTATAGATAAAGCGAATATACAGCTTTATTACAGCTAATTAATTACAGCTAAAATGTGTTATTTATATAAGCTATATTTCATGAATTAATGGAAACCATTATCCTGCTTTTTATTCCTAAAAAACAATAAAAACCTGGAGTACAAAATAGACACAAAAAAAATTACCTTCCTCAAATATAAATTTTGTGAATTGAAAACCTTTTAATCATTCTGTATTTAAAAAATCGCTGAACTACAAAAATGCACGCGTCCATTCGCGCCAAAAAATGTAGATAATGCGGACCGGATTAAAACGGTTAATGCATAATATGACTTCATCCTAATCTATCTATCTTATTATTAAATAAAGTAAATTTAGTTTCAACTCGTGACCAAGATGCTTCTTTTTTTTTGCCGAAATACTAATCATTGCAATACAACGTGGCAACACTGCCAGCATTTTAGGAATGTTGCCCACTGGATAATACCTATGTGCGAAACTTTTAAAATTTAGTTGGTATTTTGTTTTCCCCATTTTCATTTTTGTTGCCCAAAGTAGCCTGTAAGAAAGAAATCGTCAATATTTTAATGTTTTCCTGTTTTTTTACTGTTCACGAACACAGTCATAGTGCATACTGTCTGTGGTATAGTATATTTTGTTTCAAGATGGCAACTTTTTTCGCGTTTATCTACGTTTATCTACCTATGTGTCATTGTAAAAAAACAGGGAAAGTATAATCACAGTACGTAGTCCTTACGGACAGAAGTATATCGAAACATTGTCTTCGAGTTTGATGTCTACTGTCAGGCGGAGACCGAGGGTTCCCACTTGCGGGTCTTTACCCGGCTACAAAAAAGGAGGTTTATGATTTTATCAGAATACCTATGCATGAATGAATGTACGTGTGTATGTTCTTCTGTTTGTGCATGTGGCACAATTTATAGCCAACCTTATAAATTTGTAGGTATATCCGATTAGTAAAACCAGAGTTAATAAGAGCCTTAGAAAAAATATAATAAATAAATGGTCTAGGAGATTTAAAATAAGCTACAGAACAAGGTTTTTTGAAATGGTATCTGTCAGTATGTTCCACACGTAAAAGCTACTGGACCGATTAAAATGCGGTTTTCACTATTGGATAGCTTAGTTTTTTTTCTAAAAAACTAGTGTACCTATTTTGTATTGCTATCCGATGAGTAGAAGCCGATCAACCGATGAAAAAATATTTGACGGCAGAATGAAAATTGTAAATTGTACTTTTATTATATAGGTACTTTAGGTATTGGAATACTTACACGGGCTACTTTTTCCCCCGAATAAATACCACGCAGGCAAACCCACGGAGGAAAATATAACCACTCTATACCTAGATTATGTATGTTTATTTTTATCCTATCGGTGTCAGATGGAAGTAAAAAAACGATAAATATTGCGAGTTTTTGGAGTTGTTGAAACATCCATACACACTTCAATATGCAGGTGCCATTTTGACAGCGCAGGGGTAGGTGACTTGCCAGGAGGCCTGGTGATGGAGAGTAGCGTGCAAGCACGACCGAAGAAAAAAACTGACCGGCATAAACGCAAAGATGTGAAAATATTGAAAACGGATGCGATGTCGAAGGTTTGATAGAAAAATTAAGTTTTTTTTTTTCGGATCCCGATGGCAGGAGTGCCATGTAAAAAAATGGTAAGGGAGAAATTACTTGAATTTTATGCTAAAAGAGTTAAAATGTCACACCCGTCACTTTGGAATGTCCATAACTAGCTTTTCGTCAGCGCGGGCTACAGTTTATTGCGAAAAAAGCATCCTATGTTCTTTTTGGATATGAAAAACCAATGCAAAAGTATAGCACCAACGGTATTGATGCTTTTTGACAGACTTATTATGGTTTCATTTCCATGACAACCGCTCCTTAGAGCGAGTAATCGTCATTTTCCAGTTTTCCCGTGGAAACTTACAATTTTCAGGTATAGAAAGTATCCGTTGTTGCTCTCTATATTGTACAGTACCTATTTACAAAGTTCCATCAAAATTAAATCAGCCGTTTTGGCGTGAAAGCTCCCCAAACAAACAAACACACAACGTTTCACTTTTATATATTGGTGTGGATAATATTTTGTGTTTTTATTTTGTTCAATAAAGACATCGAGTTGAATTTTCTGTTTTCATTGGCAGACGCGTAGATGGACACATAAAGCCGCCCGTCTGCAATTCAACAAATACTTACCAAAAGTTTTGTGCCCCAGAATACAATTAAATCCGTTCAAGCGGAAGAACTAACATAAAAGAGGTGAACAAAACATGAGTTTGAAAAGGGTTTGTCGGACTTTGCCGCAATTTTGGCTCACACTGACTGATATTAGAGATAAGAGAGGCTTGTACTTACTTGAATAAGCTGATGTTTATTCATTTTTATTTTGTCTCTATGTTAGTTAAAGACGTGAATAAAGTTATTCAAGAGACCTACAAAAGATGATAACGTCTCTTAGTGACTATATTTAAGAGACCTACAAAAGATGATGACGCTTTTACACGATTGCCCAAAAAAGGAGTGTAATGTTTTTAAGTGATACAAAAGATGATGACGTCTCTATGTGATTGTTTAGACTTCTTACTAACTTTATTCAAGAGACCTACAAAAGATCTTGACGTCTGTGAGTACATTTATTCAAGAGACCTACAAAAGATGTTGACGTCTCTGAGTAAATTTATTCAAGAGACCTGCAAAAGATGATAACGTCTTTAAGTGACATAGTTACAATTCTAAGTTACTTTATTCTAGTGACCTACAAAAGATGATAACGTCTTTAAGTGACATAGTTATAATTCTAAGTTACTTTATTCAAGAGACCTACAAAAGATGGAGTCACCCTCGCGTTAGGGTCGTCTCAAACTGGAAAAAGTTTTCCAATTTATCACTTTGTGTTGATTACAATTTAATGAAAGGGTATCTTGGAGATTTAAAGCGGGGATTAGAAATCATTGCAAGTTTAAATCGAAATGATAAAATAGAGCTTCATTCAATTAGTATTTAATTTAGAATGTTAACTTAACTGTCATATTATTAACTTGACTGTCTAGCCGAAGGTTTTTATATGTAATAGGTCAGCAACTTCTTCGAACGATTCATAGTTTAATGTTGTTGATAGTGATGAGCCAACAACCAACCAAAATGTTAAACTCACCTGCCCGTGGTGCATCTTGCCGAACAGCAAACGTGGCCCTGACGACTGACGGATGGCGGTATAACCATCATGATAAAGGCGTAGTTAAATCCCACAGGCCGGTGACGGGCAGCAGCGTCACCAATGCAAGAAACTACGCCCTGCGGTCGCCAATCCGCATGTCTGGGCATGCGGGCTAGGCAAATACCTCCATGATGTACACAAAAAATAAACGGCCCCCTAGTTCCCGGCAGCCCTGCTATTCCAGACCAAGGTGGAGGTAATATTGACGGCAGGGTGGGAGGTGCGAAGAATCTCCGGGCCACGGTAGGCCACCACCATCAACTGACTTTGGCAACATACAACGGACGAACGCTCAGGCTTGACAACCATATGCCACAGCTCGAAACGGAACTGGCAATGATAAGGTGGCACATTAAGGCGTTATGGGAAGTCCGAAGAGAGGACGAGAACACCATAAGTCTAGAATCGGGCCACCTTAGGCACCTTATGTACTACCGGGAAAGTGACAAGCAATCCCAAAGTGGCGTAGGGTTCCTCGTCCATAAAGTCCTAGCTGGCATCGTTGTAGAGATATCTAGTTGTCGACCAGGGTGAGGTACCTCATGATTTAACTGAACGAAAGGCCTTAAGGTAGTGCAGTAATACACAGTGACGTCAGCACACTTGGTTGGCGCAGTAGAAGAGATGTATGAAGACATCTGTTCAGCTCTTCACAAGACCACGAAGACGCACTAAAAGGTTTTTGTGGACCATGAGAAAGCTTTGGACTCGAAACCTGGGCTGTTCAGCGATGCCAAGTGGACTGGCGATACATCGAGGTGATGAGGTGCTTGTATGATGTCGCGACTATGTCCATTCAAGAACAAAACCAGCAGACTAAACCTATCCAGCTGCGCAGGAGAGTGAGACAGGGGGATGTCATATCCTCGAAACTGTTCACTAACGCCCTGGAAGATATTTTTAGAACTCGAACTGGACAGGAATGGGCATTAACATTAATGCCGATTACGTCTCGCACCTCCGTTTCGCTGATGATATTGTCCGTATGGCGGAATCGCTACAGGATATCGAGCAAATGCTGACCAACCTAGCTGACGCCTGTACTAGTATCATTCTCGGTATGAACATGGATAGAATCAAGGTTATTTTTAACTACCTAATTACCCCGCAACCGATCGTCGTTAACGGTGTCCCCCTTTTAATTTTTGGCATGTGCAATTCGGTAAGAACAACTTCGAAAAGGAAGCCGATAGGAAAATTCAGCTTGGATGGGCATCATTTGTTAAACTACGTCAGGTTTTTTCGTCGACCATACCACAGTGCATAAATACGAAAGTCTTCAACTCGTGTATTTTACCATTTATGAACTACGGAGCCGAAACTGTCCACATTTTGGCACAGTGAGGCTGGTCAACAAATTTAAATTCGCTTAGCGAGCTATGGAGAGAGCTATATTCTCGGGAGTTTCTCGAAAAGTTAGAATCAGAAATACGGAAATCCACAAGAGAACCGACATAGCTCAAATAATTAGCAAGCTGAAGTAGCAAGCGGCCGGTCACATAACTCGAAGAACCGACAACTGTTGGGTTAAACGTGTTCTAGAGTGGAGACCGCGTTTAGGAAAACGTAGGGCCCCGCCGGCCAGGTGGAGAGACTACTTGCGAAAGGCGGCTGGTAGGTACTGAATGAGGATAGCCAAATATCGGGCTCAGTGGTGTTCACAAAGAGAAGCCTATGTCCAGCAGTGGACGAATATGGGCTGATGATGATAGCGATGAAATCTTATACAGAATCCATTTGATTTGCAAAGGATCAGTTTTTTTACAATCTGATATTTGTCCTCATTATCATCAGCCTATTACGTGCCTACAGCTGAGACACTAGCCTTATCTAAGAAAGAAAGTATGGGTTGTCATCTACCATGCTTGGCCATTCAGAATTGGTGGTTGTCACACTTCCTTTGATTTTGAAGTTGATTTTAATGGGTTTCTTTCACTGTTTTTGAGTGATGATTTAACTTAAAACTGTGAAGCCAAGGGTTTTTTGGGTTCCGTGTGTGTTCAATACGAGCGCTAATTGTTTTACATCGTGCAGAAACCGTGTTTCGTGTTTTATGTATAGTGTAACACGGACACGGAACCCTCAAAGGATCACTCGTGTCTCTGTCTGTCTGTCACAGCCAGCTTCTATTATACTGGACCGATTCAGTTGAAATTTGATACACATTAGAATAACTGCGACCCAAACACGGACGTGTAAGTAAATAAATGAATTTTGAATATGTGGGCCACTTTTGGGCGGCATAATAGAAAATAAAAAAAGGTTTTGCAAACTGTACCGTGTGACATGTCAACTGAAAGAGATTGTTGTCAATATCTCTTATTTTTTATTATTTTGTTTTAAATTGGTTTAAACTTATTTATGAAAATAGATAAAAATTGACCATTACAGTTGGTTTATCTCAAAATCTACTGAGTCTAGATAGACTATAGATCGAGTATAGATTACAGAAAAACCTATTGTCCTATAGTCTATGGTATTAAAATAACATGGTAAATCTTATTTCATCTTTGAACCTTCTCCACGCGGGTTCAAATCGCACTTGTCCGGGTTTGTATAAAAATATTCAATTTTTGGGAGTTTCTTTTTTCCATGAAATTTAATGTAGCTTAACTTGAGCAGTGGTGTGGTCAGGTTAAGTGACCGCCTGCGAAAAGCGTCTGGAAGAAAATGGATGAGGAAAGATGAAGACCAAGCTCAGTGGAGTGTATTAAGAGAGGTTCATGTCCAGCAGTGGACAAATATAGGCTGATGATGATGAAGATTAACTTGTCCATAAATTGGCGTCAAAGAGTGGATACACATCCACTCTTGAAAAACAAATCTGCTTCCTATAATCCTTTCCATGTCTCAATCAAACTAAATTTTGAAGGCGAAGAACATAAGACTTCTTTAAACTCTATCAAACATGCCAAGAACAGAAAGCATCAAACTTTTTCAATTTAACCGTTATCTAAAGTTTGAAGGTGGCAAAACCTCGGATTAGCCAAACCGGATTACCACTTACATAGCTACTGAGGTCGGCGAAACGGACCGCGAGTAATCGTCATTCGATCCGCCATGTCCACACTGTTGCGGCTTCGAAACCTTAGAAGCGCCCCTATTTTCGGACCGAGTATTTTAATCCGACTTGCGTATTGCGTAGGTAAGTCACTTCTGTTGCTAATTAGAACTTGTATGCACTCTTAACTGACTTTGGTGTGACTATGCTAAGAGCAGGGCCTTATTCGCTATGATACTCGTATGACCATTCGGCCACGTAACGCGTCAAGATTTCTGCGTGGAATTGTTCGTGTATGTTCGTGAATTGTCGTAATTTACCGAACGATTCCACAACGTGATGCGTTACGTGTGAATGGTCATAGAGGACTAGCTTAAAAGCTAAAAAACACCCTGCCCTACCAAAAAAGAGCTTTTGCCAATAAATTATATACTGTTGGAATGTGCTTATCAAGACCTCAAATTTGATACTCATTTTGTAAAATTCGAAGTTTTTTTCAAGTTTTTGTTGGAGCCATACTGCCGCCATACGACTGTTTTCAAAATATATAGCCTACGTTACTCGGGGGGGATGTAAGGATTCTAACAATACCCCGTACGTTTAAATCTGTTCAGGCATTTAAAGTTATGGTGAAATAAAGAAACTCACATACATACATACATACATACATACATACAAACATACATGAAAGCTAAAAACAATAAACTTCTTTTTTTGGGCAGACGTGTAATAATAGCCCAGTAGCGGCCGAGTGGTAGTTTACGCACTTCACATTCCATAGGCACTCGGTTCAAAACCTAGGAATTGCAGCAATGACTTACGTGGACTGTTCTGGAAGTTGTTAGCTAATAAAAAATGTAGTAAAACCAAAAATAAGAATTTTCAATATACTTCATTAGGGCGTTCGAAACACGTTTTTATTTAAGAATGACGCAGATAATGTACTAATGGCTAATAAAAATAAATAATTAAAAATTTAAAAGTCTATATGCACATACACACACATGTCGTGATGAAACACAATTAAATGCGTACACAAAATTTCGTATCTGTGCTGTTGACGTTGAAGAGTTCCTTTATCTGGAGCTGTTCCTAGATATCGATTAAGGTCATGCTTAACATAAAAATGCATTGTGATCGGAACTGAACCAACATGCAAAAATTCATAGGATAAGCGGAAGTGATTCTAATTCAGCTTGCAAGATTTTACCTAAACAAACATACACACATACGTACATACTACATACAAACATTGCTAGTTAAATAAAAGCTTTTAAAAATAATGAATACCGTAGAACATCATCGCACGAAATGCTTCACGCGACAACACTGATGTTAAAATCAGAAAATCGAAACATTGACGTAAAATAACAAGACATAAGTTCAAAAAGTAAAACCTGATTTTGCTACAGTCGGGTAAAAGTTAGTTTATGACACTTGCGAAGGAGACGAGTCGATTGATATCTCGCTTGCCAAATCGGAGCAAGTTTTTAGTTTGAACACATAACCCATTCTTTTGCTTCGCCGTATCCGGGGAAAAAATTGCCTATAATACTCTATACCTAAAGACTCAATTGATACCTCGATTGTCAATATCGGAGCAATAGGGGCCACGCTATGGTGGAACATCTACATATATGTATAACACCCTTCCCTTGCTTCGCCGTAGTCTGGAAATAATAACACAATAATTGTAGACGTTTAGTGTTTTTTCCAAGGAAGCTTACATTGAAATGATACCTTTCGATAAATGCAGGAAAAAAAAACACGAACAAATAATCCTTAGCTAACAAACTTTTGGAACAACCATGTATTTCCAGATTTTAATGTCATCGCTCCAAAACGGGGCAGTAAAACATAATGTATAAAACGGTGCCCAACAACCTCAAAAGTCCTCGACGCGTAACCTCCACCAAGCCGCACCTGGCCAGCAGCTTGTTGGATTATGGCATATCCCTCCTCTCTCTCTCTCTCTCTCTCTCTCTCTCTCTCTCTCTCGCTCTCTCTCTATCTCTCTCTCTCTCTCTCTGAGAGAAGGCTTCTCCCAGCAGACAAACAGAAAAGAAGGAGAAGAATCATTAGAGAAAAAGTAATAAAGAAAATGAAAAATAAATTTAGTCCCTCGAGTGTCATGCCGATTGTACTTCATAATTTTTTTATTTTTTTTTATTACGTACTAGGCAATCGTTTTACTACGATCTCACCTGATGGAAAGCGATGATGTGGTCGAAGGTGTAGCACGCTTGCTTAGTAGATACCTATTCACTCTTGACTTGAACACACCTGGGTTATAATTTACCGAAAACACTGACGAGGGCAGGGCATTAGATAGATAGATAATACTTTATTGCACCTAAAAAGATATTATTACACATAAAATATTTCTTTAAAATAAGTGCAATGGCAGTTCGTGCATTCCACTCCTTTGCAGTTCTTATAACAAATGAAGAAGCGAAACGCTTCGTTCTTGTGCGAGGTATATCAACCATGGGTGGCGCTTTGCTAATCGTCTTGTCGTACGGTGATGGAAAGGTGATGGGGGAATTAGGTTGTGCAGTTCTTGTGCACACTCTCCATAGTGCAATCTGTAGAATACCGCCAGGCTTGCTACCTCACGTCGATGCGCCAGACTTTGAAGCTTTCTCTTTACCAGAGTGGTAAAGAGAACATGCTAAATGGTTCTCTATAATGACTTATTCCGAACGCAGTGGTATAAATAGTATTACTTTTTAAATTTAAAGTTACCTTTATAAGAGCATGAATGAAGATTAAAAAGAAATTGCCATACCACGACAATCTGTTATTAAGCGAGAGTAATTGTTATTTTTAGCATACGCGTGTCACAAACATAATTTGAGGTGCTGAAAATGGGATAATTGACGGTGACGTTAACTGTCAAATTAGGTGACAAGTAAAATGACACTTATTAATCGACTTGTAGGAAGTGAGTTACGCCCGTAGTCAGCGTAATTCAACCTCTTTGGATGTTAGCTTTCATGAGCGCGACGTCTAAAACTCAAAATGTCTTTGTCAGAAAACGCCTAAAATTAATGTCTACAAAGCTACACAAGCGAAATACCTTAATCTCAGATAGCCTAAGTTGTATAGATTTGCTAAAGCGCTCAGTTGCATAATAGCAATGGGCTATGGGTAATGTGTACCTAACTAACGAAAAAATTTTGTAACGTTCCGTAGTATACAATAAGTTCTGAAATCGAGATTGGGCAAAAAACGTGTCTATATAGACCTAGTTAGCACGGAGATGATGGTATTCATGGCGATGCTAAACTGAAGCTTAAAACACCGGGACAACACTGACATAAAACCACAGTACATAATATTATATTGTTCAATACACATATTGTCCGCGGACAATAAATAGCGAACTGTGATAAAACCCTCCAAGTCGGCAGCGCCCGCAATCAGTTACATCAGACCATCGAAAACAAATAGTCACTAATACAAGTAAAATGGGCGGGAATTTAATTCCCTTTTTGTTTTTCATTTCAACCTCAGAGAGCGCTACCCCCAACCCCTATTCATGTTGAGAGCAAACCCAACACGAATGTAGGAGATATTTTTCAAAAAATTATTCCAGTTTCGCGAATTCACGAATGCATTATCCGTTTAAACTTTGTTGGGAAGTTTTATTAAAGTTTTTGAGATGTGAAATGTTATGAGATATCACATTGAGAAAATATTTTGAAAATACAAGATCTTATTTCCATTTAACATCCAATAAATATGTAAACTGACAGAAATCCTGCGGATTAAAAAAGTAGTATCTGACATTTTGAAGACCTTTGAGCTTTCTAGGGTTTTAATTTCCATTGTAAAGTCAATGGAAATAACTACACACGAGTATATATAAATATACTCAATTACTACACATATTTTAATTCACGCTAATTTTAGGTTGTAAAAGATGGGACACTATTGTTAAACACTTATGACATATTAAAAAGGGTCATCTTATGCCGAGAGAGTCCAACATCCGACATAGTTGACATGTGGGTCTATGGGTAACCCAAAAAGTGGCATCTCCATTAGCTTGTTAAATAACTGCATATTGCATATTTTTAGTACACGTCTCTATCGAACACTCAATTAATAATTAAGTCAAGAACTATAAGACTGGAAAAAAACAAAACGCTAAAATGTACATTTCAATCGAAAAAACATTCCTGAAATTGGCATTTCAGTAGATTTTCGGAAACACAAATTAGTATAGTAAACTTTTACAAATGGCAAGTCAAAAGAACTTACTCAGTTTCGTTGTTCTCGAAGGTGATGCTTCCCTGCGCAGGCTCGTACTGGCTACCGCCCTTCGCAGTCCCATCTTCAGTCCAGAACGGCACACGGACCTTGCCCCTGGCGCCAGCAGTCCTCACGACTCGGAGGTCATAAGTCCCCACTGACTCCGTCAACTCGAAGTCTCTTTGCGGGAACGCGAACACACCGGAATGGTCATCATCCAAAATCACCACAGTAGCAGTCGAAGGTGACGCTAATGACGCTCCTCTAGGAGAAGTCAGTCTCACGAAGAAATGCTCGTCTTCTTCGAAAACATCGTCGTCAATCACCTGAACGCTGAATTTTTTCTCTGTTTCTCCATGACGGAATATCAGTGTACCGTGAGCTGCGACATAGTCAGAGCCTGCTTCGGCTGTTCCGTCTTCTGTCATGTACTGAACAGCAATTTCTCCAGTCAGGTCCCCTTGTCTGACTACCCGCACTTCGAAGGACCCGCAGTTTTCCATGACGGTGTAGTGGGAGGGGTCGAAACGCACGTTGGGTCCTCGGGGCTCCATCGATGGGGACCCTGATTCTCGACGTAGTAGCTCCGCTTTTACTTCACTAAGATCACTTTGCGCTCGTTCTGATATCTTCCTGCTAAAATCTCCTCCACCGGTCATCTTTCTTGTAGCGGCAACTCTGTAAAATGCTCTCGACTTCGGTCCTCGCGACATCAAGGCCTCTAGCGCCATTCTTTCAACCGTCTCAAGATCTTCTTCGGGGTGTTGTCTTCGTAGCTCTCTAAGCACTGTTACGTATTCCTTTCTAGATTTTTCCACTTCCCTACCTTCGTCATCATCTGAAGCAAAGTCGTCTCCACCTGGTTTTAAGGCCATTTCAACTGAGCCATCTCCTTCACCTTCCACGATTACTCCTCTTTCATTAACTCTGTAGCCTTTTTTTAAATATTTGTAAACCAAAAGACGACGATCAGCGATGTAAGCCGTGAGGACGGTCGCCGGAAAGAACAAGAATGTGACAGCCCCTTCCCAAACTTCAACTTCACTAGGTGATATTACAGCGAGGATGAGGTAAAGCCATACGTATGCGAATATCGACCACGTTGCTGTCACGAGGAATACTCTTAAATGCTTTATCTTCCGCACTTCTCCATCAGGTATCACCGCTACGCAAATAGCCATTATCACGAATAGATTGTAAGCCGCAGACCCGACGATGGTCCCGGGTCCCAATTCACCGGCTTCGAAATTTTTCCCGGCTATTTCAATCACGGACAGCAGGATCTCAGGCGCGCTGGACCCTAGAGCCATCAGCGTCAAGTTGGCAACGGTTTCATTCCAGACTCTGACAACGATGATCTGGTCGCTGCCGTTCCGCCGCACGCGCACCTCCTTCTCTCTGGAGGTGATGACTTCAATAGCGGCCATGAACCGGTCGGAGACGATAGAGACTCCGATGAAGAGGTACATGAGCACGATGAAATAGACGGTGCCCCTGAGGGTCAGATCGAGAGTAGGGACATCCTCGAGGGGCATCCACGCGGGGAGGACCACGCCGTCCGAGCACTGGAGGACATGGTGGGGGGTGGTGTTGCGCGGGGTGAGGCGCGCAGACGGCGGCTCGGCGCGCGCCACCACGCAGCAGGCCGCTAGCGCGGCGAGCGCGGGCCGCATGCCGCGTTACCTGACACGGGCCATGCACGCGACCGGCGCTGCACGAGGCGGGCGCCCGACTGAGGAGCGTCGTGAGTCGCGACGCCGCTCCTCGTCCTCCCCACCCCGCGCTCTGTTCCGTCTTCCTGGAGCTTTCCGAGCCCGAGCGACATCCGCACGCACATCACCTACGCTGATAGAGTTTTATTGCCGCCGCGGACCGTAAAGTTGGCCAAAGTGTGGGGAAAAAAGGTTATTAGCTCGACGCGTAAGGCCACGAACTTATTAAAACTTACTTTAGAATTGCGCGGTGCTTAAGTAATTTGCGCGGTATGCGAAGACTGCGGAGTTAGCGCAACGCGTAGAAGCGTAACTTCTGCGTTATTTAAGGCTGGAGTTGGAAGTTTAGGTAGGAAGCTATTAACGTGTTATTAAAGTTACAAGGCGATTACGCTCTAGTAGGTTTTGTTACATACAATCGGAGGCATCAGGCACGCGACTGTTTAATGACCTGAGGCTTTGATATTTCGAATCTAAATAGATTGCTTCAAGAAAATTTAATTACTTTTAATTATTTAAAAAGTTTTTAAAAGTAATCGTTGCACCAGTAAACGAATTTAAAGTCAATAATGAGGGTCATTCACAAAAAAGTCTAGACGGACAAATTATACAATAAGTAAACATTTATTAAACAATTGTAGATTAATTTGCTTTACGAAATTTAGGAGGGATTTAAATTACATATATATCTGTCTACTAGTTACACCCTACACAGCTTCACTCACATTTTCTCTTTATTTTTCTTAATGAACTTATTTCCAAGAAAAGTAGCTGTGTTTGTAGGTAGTAGACAATAAAAGGCTGAACCGATTTATGATGAAAATTTGTATGTAGATACTATACATAAAAGAGACTAACATAAGTTACTTTTTATTCCAGAAAATTAGAAACTGCCACGGGTAAACGGGAAAATGACGATTACTCGGTTTCACACAAAAACAGATAAGATGAAGTTTGAGTTTAGGTAGGTGGGCACCGTACGATACAGAGATCAACATAAGATACATTTTTCCCGGAAAATGGAAAGTTCACACGGGAAATTGGGAAAATTTTTGTTGATTGGTCGCGTTCACATCAAAAAAGCTAAACTGATTAGGATTTCATAATGCCACTTGCTTTTTATCCCCACCCCCAGTAATATAGGTATATGAAAGTGAATCGTTGTTTGTTTGTTGGTTTGGGGCGCTTTCACGCGATGACGTGTGAACAGAATTTCATAAAATTTTGTATATAGAAGCTGTGTACCATAGTGGCTAACATATGATACTTTTTATCCCGGAAAATGGTATACGCGGGCAAAGCCGCGGGGCCAAATTATACATTATACTAGATGCGCCCGCATCTAGTATAATGTATAATGACCGGTTGGTCTACTGGCTAGTGACCCTAACTACGTAATCAAACGGTCGCGGGTTCGAATCCCGTAATGTACATTCGTTTGATAAGCAGAAATGTTTGTTTCCAAGTCATGGATATAATATTCGTATCTATGTATCCGTTATCTATGGTGCCCATAGCACAGGGTATCCTAGTTAGAGGCTAGGTAATTGGTGTGAATAGTCCGAATATATACCTATATATATATATATATATATATAGGTAAAAACTTCCGGCAAATCATTTATCATCAGCAAAAACTCCAAGGGCCCTAAGTTACTACCTTGACTCACGCCTGAGTAAGTGTAGTGTGGCTCTGAAACGTGACCTTTATATTGCACATATTGTCTGCGGTTACGTAAATACTCACTAAAAAAACGGAGCAGATGCGGCGTAAATCCCACCCTTGAAAGTTTCTGCAGAAGAACGTCATTATCTACAGTGTCGAATGCTTTACGGAAATCAAAATAGGCGGCGTCTACCTGCACACCAGAGTCAACGGCATCTACAGTATATGACCAAAACGAAAGTAGATTAGAAGAAGTAGAATGACCGGCTCTAAAGCCGTGCTGAACTTCTGCCAACTGACCTTCAACCTGCTTACTTATTCGACACTGTAGAATTGACTCAAATAACTTACCAAAAACTGACAGCACAGCCACAGGTCTATAGTCACTAACGTTTGACCCCGAACTCTTTGGAACGGGAACTACCCGCGAGAGCTTCCACACATCCGGATAAAACGCGCCCTCAAAGCACTGTCTAAACAAATGGTGCAGCGGTTTTGCCAGTACCACACCACAATCCTTTACTAGATAAGGAGGGACGCCATCTGGACCTACCGAGCGCTTAGGCTTAAGAGCTTTGATTGCGAGCTTTACATCTTCTTCTAATAAAGTGGAAATGTATATCCGAGCACTTCCACAGTCAATCGACGTTATTGCTTCTTCCGCGTCCAACTTGGAAGTTGTCAGCACTGCTCGGTGTTTGTTATTTGCGGATGACTTGAAACTTTTTTTAAGAATTCGTGACAGTAGTGACAGCGATAGCTTTCAACAGGACATAGATAGTGTACTACGATGGAGTAAACGTAATAAGCTCTTTTTTAATGATAAAAAGTGCTCGATTGTTACGTTTACTCGGTCAAAAGAGCCATTCATGGTGGACTATAGTCTTGGTGACGTTATAATTCCAAGAGCCAAGGCTATGCGGGATCTGGGAGTTATTCTGAGCGACGATCTATCGTTTCGGTTGCACATTAACAAGATCTGTGCCCAAGCGTTCAGAAGCCTTGGATTTGTTTTGCGTCAAGCACGTCATTTGGATAGCATTGCTGCTATCAAAGCAATTTACAACGCGTTTGTCCGAAGTAAGCTGGAGAATTGTGCCATTATATGGAATCCCTATGAAGCCAAATACATTCAAATGGTGGAAAAAATACAAAGGAAATTTGTGAGATGGCTTTATCATAAACAATATGGTTATTACGTTGGGTATCCATATCTGTATCCCAGTGAGTTTCTCCTCGGTATGGTTGGGTACAACAGCTTGGAAGTGAGACGAGCCGTCTCACTGATGGAATACATCTGGTGTATTATTGTTGGCAGTACGAGCATTCCATCTGTTCTGGAGCGTATACCGATAGCTGTTCCTGATAACTACATTAGGGCTCGTCGGCACAAGTTTTTTGGGCATCCGTACTGCAGGAGCGTGCAGGGCAGGCAGGCGCCTATACCGCGGGCACTGCGCTTGCTTAATGATGTGCTGGCTCAGGGCCCGGGCCAGGATCTGGATTTATTTAAATGTACATATAACGAGTTTCACAAAGCGGCAATGGATTTAATAATGGAAAGTCCAAAGTTGGCAAGTGCCTAATTTTTGTCCGAGTTTCTGTCCTAAATTATTTGTGTAAATGTGTATTAATTGTGAGTGTTATTTGTTTGTTCAAAATTTTTATGGTGTACTTGCTCTTGATCCTTGGGTGGGTGAATTGGGAAACTGTAATGCCCACCCACAGGAATGTTAGAATAAATAAATAAATAAATAAATATATATATATATATATATATATATATGTATACATATATATATATATATATACATATATATATTTATTACTACCCGACTGCATCGTCCTATACCAAAAAAAGAAATTTACTATACGCACCAATATATATAAAAGTGAAACGTTGTTTGTTTGTTTGCGGAGCTTTCACGCAATAACGGCTGGACGGCTTTTGATGAAATTTAGAATGGAGATAGCTTATACCCTGGAATAAAACATAGAATATTTTTAATTCCGGAAAATGGTAAGTTTGTACGGGAAAACTGGATAATATAAACTACTCGCTGTAAGGAACGATGCCGTGGATACGAAATAATAACAAGTCTGTCAAAAAACATCAAGAGCGTTGGTGCAATCTTTTAGCTTTTTTTAGTATGCTAGTACAACATAGGTTGCTTTTATTGCGATAAAGAGTAGTCCGCGCGGATGAAGTCGCGGGGGAAAGCTAATACCTACATATGCGTGGATTCAAATCTATCCAAACATAGAAATAGTGTCAATATCCTTATTTAACCAACCTATATCCGTCATAATTAGTGTAAAAGAGCCACTGCTAATTGACTTACTTGTTTTTGACGTGGAAGTCGCAGATTAATTACCTCTTTGCTCATGTTTCAAGTGTCAAGCGCAGTTAATCAAAGCTGGCTTTCTATAGTACGCTCATTGCTTGTTAGGCCAATAAGTAGAGAAATAAAAAGGCATTTGCCTTGCAAAAGGTGGTGTAGTAATGATTTTCGCATATGTTGTTTAGGTCTAGACTCGGATCAAAAATCCAAGTTAACCAAGGTCCAAGTTTTGACCTTTTTGGTGCACTCCCCCCCCCCCCTCCTTCCCCCCCCCCCTCCTCCCCTCCCCCCCCCCATTATGTCTAAGAAGTATCTCGATCTCATCAGTTTTCAAACATAAAAACCGCATACAAAATATATAACCCCCGACCCCTTCCTCCGATACTTCTTAGATATAATGGGGGGCCCCATTATATCTAAGAAGTATCTCGATCTCATCAGTTTTCAAACATAATAACCGCATACAAAATATATAACCCCCGACCCCTTCCTCCGATACTTCTTAGATATAATGGGGGGCCCCATTATATCTAAGAAGTATCTTTATCTCATCAGTTTTCAAACATAAAAACCGCATACAAAATAGGTCCACTCGTTTGGGAGTTTCTTCACTCCCATTCTGCGAATTACAGCTTAGAACCATCTCGATTACTGCAGCTTTCAAATATAAAACCCGCAGCTAATCGGTCCATTCGTTTGGAAGCTACGAAAAGCTAAGAAAACTCAACCTTTCTCACCCCGCCCCTCTCCCTCCCTTTCCCTTCTTTCCCTACCCCCCCCATCCCCTCTCTCCCCCATCCCCCCCAGCCCCCTCTCCCCCTATCCCCCAGCCCCCTCTCCCCCTATCCCCCCCAGCCCCCCTCTCCCCCTATCCCCCCCCCCCCCTCTCCCCTATCTCCCCCATATAGCTAAGAACCATCTCAATCACATCACTTTAGAAACAGTACAAACCGCATCAAAATCGGTCCATTCGTTTGGGAGCTCTGATGCCACAGACAGACACACAGTGACACATACACACCCTAAACTTATAGCACCTGTCTCTTTGTTCGGGGGTTAAAAATAACACAAATATACAATTATAAATTCATAACAAAAATCGCTAATAGAATTAAAATAACAAACATTTACACCATCAAATAATCATGATTAAATTAAATTATTCTTTCAGTTTATGGTCTGTATTTATCGATCATATTATTACCTACAATGTTAACAAAAAAGTGAAATAAATAAACATGTCAATAATAATAAAAATAACTTAATTCAAATACACTGTCATTTTAAATTTAAATATTAAACACTTTTTAAATTCCAAAATTCTTTAATTTCATAAAAGCAATTTTCAGTTAACCAATTATTAAGTTCGACTTTAAAGTACCATAGGTTAACCATAGGTGTTTGTTTGCACGGGTGAGGGCAAATGATACAAATGCGAAAAATGTGCCATTTCGTCGTGTTCTCCGGAACTTCCTAGGAAGTTTCTGTAAAGCTCCATCACTTTACTGAATCGTGACTTTACTAGTCTTTTGACTACCTGCACAGAATAAATAATAGCTACTTGCAGGATTGGAACTCGATATTTTGACTATTTGTTGAAAGAAACATACAAATTGTAGTATATTTTTAGTTAGCACTGGCTAAATGCACTGGTAGTGCGGAGCCAAATAATAATAAAAAATACGGTTACCATATGTGGCGCTAAATTAGAGCTACAATTTTGACGGGCTCTAATTCTTCGAGCATATAATATGCTCGAAGACTCTCTAGTACGTGAAGTACTAGAAGCATTTTACACTTCAAATGTAGAATAAAAAGCAGGGCTAGCACTTAAATATGAATTACCTACCTACACAAAAAATCTCTCATTTCGCTCTGTCTACCGCCCGTCACCGCTGAAAATTCTAGAGTTACCAGATCCATTAGGGCCTGCTCGAATGCTCGAGCATAATTAGGACGTCGCCGCTCCGTAATGGATCACAAACAGTAGCTTAATCTCAATATGACGGGAGAAGTGCTCGAAAACAAAATCAGGGCACGGTTTCGTAGAGCTTACAATTTTACAAGCTTCGATGTAATCATTTTGACGACAGGAAACATGGCTGACTCGACTCGACTATGAAGATTTCGCAGCACTATGCCTAATATCGCCCTTAGTTGACTTTTCAATATATTTCAAGTAATCTGAAGAACAATGCCAACAGTTTGAAACCACCGTACATTAGTTCGCATAAAACCTACCTACTTTTTCTGATTAAATTACAAGTAGGAAACGTTTACAAAAGAAGTGGTTAAGTAATGTATACGCAGAAGATAGGTAAGAGTAGGTATTACGAATGAAACGGCATGAGAAATGAGAATGAAAATGTGAACGCCGCTTAGGCTGAGATTACCCCCTTTGCCTTAAATATATTATATGTATTCTTATTGTCTCATTACTGTGTACGTCTATTTAGTTTATATATTTTTAATGTTCGCAAAATGTCTTTATACTTCACTTACTTACTCTTTTTGTGATTGTTATTTAGTCGCGCGGTTAATGTAACTGCCAAAAATTCTACCATCGTAGGAAATATAATTGACAGAGCGAGCGAACCGTCAAGTTCAATCAATTTACTTTCATCTGTCAGTTTGTGGGTACTCCTTTACCCACAAACTGACAGAATTATATGACTTTATATGTATATTTTTGTCTGGGGAATTTTGTTTACAGGAGAACTTCCTACAAAAGAGGCAAAAAAGGGGGCTACTAAATATCTCCACCTTATGAGATCCGATTTTGATGATTATTTTTTATTTAAATGTGGTAACTTTCAGTTGCCACATTTAAATAAATTGATTGACCGTTGATCGCCTAACGGGTGCGTTTTCAACGAAATTGATTTCATTTTAACTAATCAACTGGCCTATATTCATGGCTTTGACATTATAAATAGTTTGAACTTCGAAACAGATCATCGTATGATAAGATGCAAATTACTAGTGACAGACTTGAATAACAAAAGAAAGTTTGTAAAAAGTTCATTTAAACATTCAAAGAACTTACCAATCCTTTCTAGAGAAGATGGAAGGCATTGGGAAAGAAAATTTGAAGAATCTCTAACCACATCTACCGAAGTTCAGAAACAGTACAATGCCTTCGAGGCCGAAATGAAAACATTATTAAAACGATTACCTAAATTAGAAAACAAGGCAGAAATTTTATCTATACATATTAAACAACTTTTCGAAGACAGAAAACAGTTATATAAAGAAAAAAGGACAAAATTGATAAAAGGAAAAATAACAGAAATAAGCAAAGAAATAAATAAAAAAATATGGCAAGAAAAGAAAACGCAACGACAAAAAACTCTAGAAAAACATATAGAAAAGTCTGGTGCGGTAAGAAAAGCTTACAGAGAATTAAGAAATATAAAAGAATGGACTGGAAGCTTAAAAACTAGATCAGGAAAAATTATTACCAAAAGACCATCTATAATAAATGAGGCTACCAATTACTATATAGAACTATACGCAAACAGAGGAATTGTAAATGAAGACTACCAAACTAAAACTTTTATACAACTAGACTCTACTATGAATGAAAATCTATTAAAAAGTGAGATTGAACACGCAATAAAGTCACTGAAGGCAGACAAAACCCCTGGGGAAGACAATATTATGGTTATTAATGTAAGTTTTACAATAAAATCACTAGATGGCGCTACTGTGCACCACCAGATTGTTGCAAAAAAGTTTGTGAGTATTTTATTGTTCTCTATTTCATCATAGCATTGTACGCCACAATGCCACGATAGCGCGTTTTCCACATAATTTAACTAGAACGACTAATCCAATGCTTCGTAAGTTTTGTAAAACTGGTCCCCGCGTGTTAGATGAATCTACTTAATTGATGTTTTTATGAAGACCCTTGGGGAATAGGGTTGTTTCGCCAACGCAGGGCAGCAGGTGCTGAAAGACCCTTGGGGAATAGGGTTGTTTCGCCAACACAGGGCAGCAGGTGCTGAAAGGTTGGGGTAGTTATTTGAAGGTAACATGAAAACTTCTTCTTGCTTAAATTGCGTTAAACAGATTAAACATAATAAAAAAATAAAATAACTAATCGTATGAAACCTAAAAGAAATAAATAATATATTTTTTTGAAGTCTGTGCTACGCCCAAACCGACTAAAGTAAAAGTACGCACTTAGTAGGTAGGCACTCACCTTGCACAGAGCTCAAAATAAATCAATTATTTCTTTCTTTTCAGTTTTATACGAAGTGGCGTTTTTTTTTTAAATTTCATTTTGTTACTAACTTTCTAGTTTCGTTAAAATGGATTAAAATGAAGTTCTTATTCTGTTCGCTAATTAAAAATCCATGCTGGTAACAGTTAACATTCCATATCTTTTAAAATACTGGACCGATTTTGAAAAAACAAAAATTATTCCCTAAGTTGAAAGATACTGAAACTATTACAAAAACCAATATTGCAATCAGAATTGTAATTTCCGAGATATACTTGGACAAACATACATATATATATTATATATATATGTTGTTTGTTTGTATTATATATATGTATGTATGTTTGTCCAAGTATATCTCGGAAATTACAATTCTGATTGCTATTTTGGTTTTTGTAATAGTTTCAGTATCTTTTTATATATATGTATATATATATATATATATATATATACATATATATACCGAATTTCACGTACATATATATATATATATATCATATATTATATATATGTATGTACGTGAAATTCGGTATATATATATATATACATATATATATATATATATATAAATATATTCAGATACTCATATTACATACATACATATTTGAATATTACGCATTTTCAAAAATAAATATTACATACACACACACACACACTTCAATTTGAGAACCTCATTTTTTTTGAAGTCAGTTATTGATAATCAGTTTGCCCTCTTGCCCTTGAGTGACCTAGAAATACTAGAGGTGCATAGTTGTACGTAAAAATTGTGGCTAGTACCCGGGCACTAGCGGGGATACTAGTGGTCCTGGATTGATGGTAATAAATAGTCTATGGCATTCTTGCGATGAAGACGAATCGATTGATACCTCACTTGTCAAAATCGGAACAAGTTTTTAGTTGAACACATAACCCTTCCTTTGCTTTGGCGTAGTCAAGTAAAAAAAAACTATGTCACTTTATACCTGAAGACGAATCAACTGATACCTTGCTTGTCAAAATTGGACCAATAATACATACATACATTTCCTTGCTTCGCTGATCTCAGGTAAAAATTGTTGAATTACGCTTACTGGTGTGTAGAATTACGCTCACTGGCGTGTTGAATTACGCTCACTGGCGTGTTGAATTACGCTCACTGATGTGTTGAATTACGCTCACTGGCGTATTGAATTACGCTTACTGGCGTGTTGAATTACGCTTACTGGTGTATTGAATTCCGCTTACTGGTGTGTTGAGTTACGCTCACTGGCATGTTGAATTACGCTTACTGGCGTAAAATTGGGTGTTGTAACCTGTCAAAAGATGGAAAGACATCGTTTATTTTTCGCCCAGGCTAGCCCGGGCTAATAGAGCATAATAGGTTAGAGCCGCACAAGTCTAAAGAAACCAAAATAGGGAAACTTCTGCCAAAGTTACTGATAAGCTATTGGAGTTACGCTTATAGTGTCTACCATGTCTGCATAGGTAATACCTAACAAGACATGGTACGAAAAATCGACTTCAAATGGATTAACAACTATTAACTAAAAAAAAAAACTACTGAACCAAATTTGATGTAATTTGCACTGAAACTTTTGAATAAGATAACAATCGGTTCAGGAATCTTAGAGATTTGATACAATATAAACACAAAATCAAATGAACTTACTAAAAAAATTATTCTCGAAAAAGCTACTGAATCAATTTTTAATACAATTTTATATGAGACCACCTGGAGAGTATTCACTCTCAAACAAAAAAAGAATTTTCAAAATCGGTCAATTTTAATTGGCGGAGAAATCGGTGCACATTAAAAATATACTTACATGCAGTCGAACATAAATAACAGTCTTCTTTTGTGAAGTCCATTAAAAATCTCAGACTTTGTACTGTACCTGTAACCCCCTAAACTCCAAGATAATTTTCTCTATGACCATAGCTTAGCCTTAAGGAAAACACAATATCCATCGTAAGGGCGTCAAGGCCGCCGGGAAAATGAAATAGATCATTTACTGCGACCTTTTTCCCACACATCGATAACTTACCCACCGTTGCGTACACAATCAATAGGTCCAATGGCACAAAAATGACTCATAACGTAGCCCGTGCTAAAAATGCCTTACCTGTTCCATAAGTGGCCCATTCCAATGGGACCCCTCAATCTCGCATAAAAGTGAACGAAACATCGCATTGGGGACTTGAGCACGTAGCTCGTTTTTCCGTTAAGGACCGAAACCCTTCCTCCCAGATTCCGTATCTCAATGATGGCGTAAAGCCACGACAATTTCGTATGGATTTCACGTTGAGGTCACAGTTTTAATGGATAAGCTAATCGCTCTTGAATTTGTAGCAATGTATAGGTATCATGCATCAATGTGTTAGCAACTTAACCTTTTATTAATGGAATCTATACGAATTCCATACTCTGTGACGCTGTTAGAGCTGTCAAAGGCACTCTATGGTAGCATACCCGTATCTCCTACTTATTTAGCACTAGCGTTCCCGCCCGCGACTTCGTCCGCGCGGGCTACTGTTTATCGCGATAAAAGCATCCTATTTTCTCTAGGATATTAAAAACCATTGCAAAAGTAGGTATAGCAGCAATGCTCTTGATGTTTTTTGACAGACTTGTTATTTCGTTTCCAAGGCAACCACAGACCATTCTGTGATGGCAACCGTTCCTTACTGTGAGTAATCAACATTTTCCCGTTTTCCTGTGGAAACCAACAATATTCCGGGATAAAAGTATCCTATGTTTTATTCCAGGATATAAGCTATCTCCATTCAAAATTTAATCAAAATCCGTCCAGCCGTTATCGCGTAAAAGCTCCTTAAACAAACCAACAAACAGACAACGTTTCACTTTTATATATTGATATGGATAGAGCATGGTACAATAATTTATTATCCTACGCTTTTTATAGGTATATGGATTATTTACATTGCGATGGTGGCCGATGCGAAATAAAAATTGAATTTATAGGAAAACAGGAAATTTGCACGGATTAGAAGTGTTGTGCTGTAATTCGAAAGTGTGCTTTGGTCGTTGATAAAAAGGAAAAAATAAGGAATTATAAGTTGTAATTGCGGAAGAAAGTATAGGTTTCTATCAAATAGAAAAGGTAGTAGTTGCATGTATGTACTTTGGAGTCATTGATTAATCACTCCATATTGTTATGTTGGCAAGGTTAGTTACCATTTGTTCTACTGTTTGTTCTTCCAATAGAAAAAGTAGGAGTGACCATTTTTATCAGTGATCAGAGCTCTATACGAATCTTGTGAATTTGGAATCCATATAATATCTATTTATCTATTCATATAATAAATTAGCATGTAACATAATGTACGTACAACGAAGATAATAAAAAAAATAGGAGACTTAAAATAAGGTACTGAACAAGAACATAACATATAAAAAATGGTCTGTCAGTATGTTCGCTTATCACGTAAAAACTGCTGTACTGACTGACATGTGGTTTTCACTGTTGGATAGCTTAGGTTTTGACTTAAAATATGGTGCACTTTGTAGAAGCCGAGCAATCGATAAAATAACTATTTGACGGCAAAACTCTTTTTAACGAAATTTTGTATGTATTTAGAGGTAGTTTTGTATGTATTTAGAGGTAGTTTTGTATGTATTTAGAGGTAGTTTTGTGTGTATTTAGAGGTAGTTTTGTATGTATTTAGAGGTAGTTTAGTATGTATTTAGAGGTAGTTTTGTATGTATTTAGAGGTAGTTTTGTATGTATTTAGAGGTAGTTTTGATCATAACAGAAGTTACTTGTAACGCAGAGAAATTAACACGAGGGTGGCTTGGTTTAGCACCGACTTCAAAAAACTCTTTCTTATGGTGTATTTTTGTATTGGTATCACATTTATAATTTTAACAATGTAAAATTGTTTTGGTTCAATTGTAATTATTTTATTATTTTTAGCGGTATCATTTTGCCACATCAATTTGGGGCATTGTGTCAGTTCACTTAACGACTTAACCTGAGACAACTTTAGATCAATATATTAATTCTCATTCTGTTGGTTATAGCATAACTGGTGCTTTTTAACGGCATTTTTAACAACTCAAACAATCGTAAGAAACTGTTAAATACTCTCGTTGTTAAACTGAAAACGATGCGACTTAAACTCCGTATGGATATAGAATTCGTGTTCAACAAATTACTAAATACCTGCGTAGTTCGGGTCGGGCCCTTGTCATCATATATCACTGTAACTTACAAGTAGATTACTTTGCTGACATAACGGAATCTCCCTAGAGGTATTGGTGGTTTAAGGTTAAATTACATTTAGGTAAGGTTGCACTCATTCGAATCCGCGACTATATTAAACTTCACCCACACCTTAACTTTCTTTTTACCAGACTGCGCAACGCAAAGGAGGGTGAGTAATGTGTTTATCAGCTTATGTATGTATTTATGTATGTCTGTTCCCTTGTGGCACTATATAATCAAAACGCTTGGACAGATTATGATTATTCAATCAATTTGTCTTAATATTACGATTGCTACTAAAGACAAGACAGTAACCAATATTCAATATGGCGACAACCTGTCTGGTTGTACATATATATACATACAATGAAAAACACGCGCCACTGCACTGTGGTCACCCTAGGAGTCCTAGGACTTGGGCAAGAAGGTTTAAATATGTTAATTTAAAAAACAATTTAAAAAAACAGTAGGCTTGTCATGGTGAACCTTAGAACAAGCTATCACAATTAAATACGTTTACAACAGTTCATCTGTGCTGCTAACCGTTGAGGAGTTCCAGAGTCAGTACCCTGAGTTCTCCTTTTGATTTTCAAATTAGCTCCTTTCCTTCGAAATACCTGCCCCATCATCCCCAAATGCTAGAACCCATCTTTTACCGTACATTTAAACTACAAAATAACATTTAAAAAACCTGCTATAACTCAATTTAGTTTGTAATCCCAATTTTATCCGTCACAATATTTATAAAGTAAAGGAAAAGGAAAACCTATAAGAAGTATATGGTATTAAAATAACATGGTTAATCTCTCAATATTTTGAGATAATAATTATATATATATCACATAATTATTATCACATCATCGCTTTCCATCAGGTGAGATCGTGGTTAAACGATTGCCTAGTACGTAATAAAATAAAATAAACATCGTACGGAACCCTCTCTACGTGAGTTCAACTCGCACTTGTCTGGTTTTTTACATCACGTAAAAATTACTCTGATCCGGCAGAGAACCAAAGTAGTCAACATATCTCTTAGGATTAGTAAGCTGAAGTGGCAGTGGGCTGGTCATATCTGTCAAGGATGATAACCGTTGGGGTAAACGTGTTCTCGAGTGGAGACCGCGAATTGGCAAATGTAGTGTAGGATGCCCACCGGCTAGATGGAGCGGCGATCTGTGCGAGGTTGCTGGCAGCAAGTGGATGCAAAGAGCCGAAGATCGTGCCAAATGGCGTGCCTTGGGAGAGGCCTATGTCCAGCAGTGGACGAAACCAGGCGGATGATGATGATAGAAAACGCTGATTTTGATAAACTTTAATATAACTATTTTAGTATAACTACATACACGTATGAAGTCAAGGTTCTAGTGATGGAGAGAGCTATGCTTGGAGTTCTTTAAAGGACAACAAGATTCGTGATGAAGTGATCCGGCAGAGGACCAAGGTAACCGACATAGCTTTGAGAATCACTTTGT
Source organism: Alsophila aescularia (assembly GCA_946251855.1). Taxonomy (NCBI): domain Eukaryota; kingdom Metazoa; phylum Arthropoda; class Insecta; order Lepidoptera; family Geometridae; genus Alsophila; species Alsophila aescularia. Next base: position 33,927,400 of record OX276373.1, read on the forward strand.
GAGATGTCTCATGGCTACAACATGCCATGTGATCATATCATGATGTCCAGTTGTTGTAAACAACATACTTAGAATTTTTACTTTATTACCCAGTTTGATTGTTTGATGATTGTGGGACATGTCATGGTCACATTGATTTTTTAGATTTGTAATTTTAATATGCTAAATTATAATATCTGAAATTTAAAAAAAAATAGAATTAATTAACAAATATGGAAAAAACTACATCCCCTTAGAATTTCTTGGTGCTCTATTCTACAACAAGCGTATTTCCGCAGCACTGGTAGAGTCAGAAGGGTATTTCCTTTTCCAGTGAGACTATTTAACTATGTTGCCATTAATGAAAGGGAAATTTCCTTTTCAAATTCAAAGCATACTTGTATATATTATATTTATCTATATTCTATACTCGTACTTATAATAAAGCAAAAGGAATGAAAAAGTCTGTACAAAGAAGATAATACAAAAATAAGTCTAGGGTACATCAAATAAGCTACTGTCGTAAAAATCGTGTCTGTCTGTCTGTCTGTATGTTTGTTCACGCAACACGTAAAAACTACTAGACCGATTGCGATGCGGTTTCTCTGTTGGATAGGTTAGGGTTTGTCTTAAAAACTGGGGCAATTTATATCTAAATCCGATGAGTAGAAGCCGAGCAATCGATAAAAATATTATTGACTGCTGAAGGAATTTTAATCAAATGTTGGTTATTACATTGGTATTTTAGGTCCTGGAATAGCACAAAGAGTACCTTTAAAAGACCACGCATGCGAAGCCGCGGTACCCGCTAGTACCTATAATAAAGTAATAAGAACGGAAAAGTCGGTACAAACGAGATATTATTTTTAAAATGATCTAGGTTATATAAAATAAGCCACTGAAAAAGTTTTTTTTTTTTTAAATCTTGTCTTTCTGTTTGTTTGTTTGTCTGTATGTTTGGTCACGCGTCACGTAAAATTACTGGACCGATTGCGATGTGGTTTTCACTGTTGGATAGGTTAGGGTATAACTTAAAAACTGGGGTACTTGTTATCTTAATCCGATAATTAGATGCTGTCACAAACACACTATATTTAAACTACTTACTAAAACTAAAAGGGGACTTGCAAACTAAAAGGGGACTTGCAAACTAGCTTACTGACTCTATCTAGACCTTATTATACCCTAAGAGAATATAAATACTTTGATAAGGGCCGGGCCAATTCAGGCCGGCGCCACGACTAGACAGCGGGGCTAGAGGGAAATAGGGCGTGAGGGTTCGAGCCTCTGTTGATGTCTGTTTCAGGGTCGTGACATGCTAAGTACCTACTAGAGCTATCATAAGGGGCGGGGCAGAATTAGAAGAAAAGCGTGTATGGGTTATAATTAGGTATATTGGTACATAACCCTAATATAAAAGAGAGCTAGCACTGTAGGAATCCTAAGGTCTTACTCATTACTGAACGACACCGATCAGTAAGGCGGGCGCGCGACGGGGCGTCAAGAAGAGAAGACACGCTTATTTTTTTCTTATTTTTTAGAAAGGATATGTGCTGTTGGTCTATAACTGACCTCTACAGCGTCACCGGACGGTAGGGCGGGCGCAAAAGCGCTCCGCCGCAATGCGTGACGCAGAAGGCACACGCCAAAGTTAAGTTTTTGGCCACTTGCTCAAGGGCACCCAGGGGGTACGAACCTCGGCTTGAACAGTTGCCATTGATTACTTGGGGAGTATCGAACTAAACTTGGGGAGTATCGAACTAAACTTGGGGAGTATCGAACTAAGTGGAAGACACGCGCGGGGCTGACTCAGGGCTCCAGGGCGTTCAGGGACGCGTTGACTCGGCGTTTGGCTCGCGGAGCTGCCTCAGGGCTGCAGGGATGCGTTGGCACGGGCACTCGGCTTTCGGGGGTCGACGGCGATTCGAACAGGACTCCGGAACAGGTGCCAAGCTTCTAGGGCCTCAGGGACGCCCGGGAGAGACACGCTTCACATACGTCTTACAGTTTTAATACTTTCCAGTAAAAAACTATTTCTATTCACTGGCTAATAAAATTTATTTTAACGACTATGCTATTGCTAACTTATACCTTCTATATGCTTGTTTTATAATATGTCGCCTTTGTTCTAGAGTATTCTAGCGCATCGTACGCCATGTTTGTTATCTCATTTCCGGTTCCGGCGGCTAACGGACCTCACTTCCGGTGCTTTCTTTCTCGGCTAATTGTCTATGATATCTAGAACCATTCGCGATGTAAAATATTGGGGACTATGTTATTTTATCTGGATGTATATATTCTTAGTATTTTTGAGGTTACTTGCACATAATAGCTAGTTGTGGTGTTCATTCGGGCTGGCTGTTCAGCACTGTTCAGTTGTTGTTCAGAAAAGCTTCAGGGTGATATTGATGATGATCTTTGCTAACCATGGAAATTGAGGGGGGTTGAAAAGGGTACGAAATGGTTGTCATAAATCATATATTCCTAAACATTGTTATCATTTACAGTTATTTAATGTTGTGTTAAATTGTGTATTGACTATTGAGTACTGGCAATAGATCGACAAGATGGCGTCAAGTCAGTAGTCGCTGAGAAAAATGGCCGTGGAGTAGAAAAAGAGGAGAGTCGATCAATTGCTTGTAGTCAAGGTACAGTGGACAAGAGTGTGATAATTACGTGTTAGTTGCAATTATAACCCAATCCGAGTCAGTTATTCTATTTTTCTTCGCATGCTTGGTTATTTCTCTAGGTTAAAGTTCTCCAACTGCTATTCCAACACCTAAAATACCAATATTTGATCAAAATTCCTTCAGCCGTCAAAATGATTTTTATCGATTGCTTGGCTTACTCATCGAATTCCAACCAAGCACCTACCTCAGTTTTTAGGTTAAACCCTAAGCTATCCAACAGTGGAAACCGCATCGCAATCGGTCCAGTAGTTTGATGTGATGCACGAACAAACATTCAGACAGGCAAGATAAAAAAGTTTTATGCTTGTTTAGAAGCTTATTTTAAGAACCCTATAGCTTTTTTTTTAATTATCTTCTTTGTACAGACTTTTTCGTTCTTATTGCTTTACTATACGTATAAATAATATCGTAATATATTCATCATCATCATCATCATCATGTCAGCCTTCAGAAGTCTACTGCTGAACATAGTGTCACGAGGCGGTCCCAGGGTTTGGGCTTGCTCCACCAGCCCCGGGATCAAGCCTCAGTGGACAACATAAAAGGGTCAGGAACAAAACTATTGGAAGCACAGGAACAGGAGGAGATGATCACAGACTTTTTGTACTTCGACGATACGGCTTAAAACCACTTACGTAGGTATTGTGATGTCATATATATTTGTAATAAACTTATGTAGATATTTTATAACATATTATTTAGTAAAATTGCAGTTCTGCTAAAAATCAATATCCGAAAAGACAATTTAAGAATGACAGGTTATTTGAATATAGAATGAATAATGAACTATCAAAATGAAAAGAAATGGATTATGAAAGAATTAAGATATCAAAAGAGTATTATTATGAAAGAGGTTTGGACCTCGTCACAATACCCCGCCTCCCCGGAGAAAAAAAAAATTTTTGATAGTAAGGTTTATTTAAAAAAAAAGAAACAAAATAATATGCTAAGAACAAAAGAAAAAAATAATAGGAGAAGTTAATAATAAAAATATATATAATATTGGTAATAAAGTTAAAATAGTAAAATAATTAATTAAAATAATGGAAATGCTGAGAAGTCTTTTTAATTTTTATATGAAAATGTTTATTAACAATGTCAATATACAATTGATTGGATTCCTAGATGCATTCAAATTCATAAATCACACATTCATTCATCATCATTCATAGTCCTAGATTCATTCAAATTCATAAATCACACATTCATTCATCATCATTCATAGTCTTATTCCCATTCTTTGGAAATAAAACTCATTTATAAGACAGAGGAACCTTATATAATATAAAGGTTACTCGTAAAACCAATACAATATAGTGTAGGCTTATTTAGACAGTCACTAGCCGCTGATTAGGGTGATTATGTGAGTGTATGTGTGTATGTGTATGTGTATGTGTGATGAGTGTGTGGTGTGTGATGTGTAAATGTATGTATGTGTATATTTATATACAATTAGTTTGCCAAAATGGCTAAACGTACCTTAGGGTACGACGTGCCTGTAGCACGTATGTATGTACGTGTATGTACATAGTAAACGTTGTGTTAGAACGTTAAAATAATATAAGTAAGGTAGGTAGGTAATAGTATATGAACTATAAGATAATACTGGTTTTGTGACCTAGGCTTGGTTTATAGAGTAATCACATTTGCCGCTCTTTTCAGTATTGGAAGTTTTGTGTGTAGGTGTAGTAAATAATACTATATGGAACTGGTTTCGCTTTAAACTGAACATTATGTTTGTAAAATATAAAAAAAATACATAGCTAATAAGTAGGGTATTAGCTACTATTAGTACCAAATAATTAAAGTATGTAGTAAGTAAAATAGCACTGAGAAGCAATACGTAGGGACTTGAAGTCAATATTCATAATGAATCCGAAAAGTTAATGAAGTGAATAAAAGAAAAATATAAAAATGTGGACATTACTCCGTAAAAGGAAATTATATTAAAATTACATTATTTACAACTTAAATACAAGGTTGTTTGTAAGTAGGGAACCTATAATTGTCATAAGTAGGCATTTAAATGTATCGTAAGGTACGGGAATATGAAAGCAATATAACTTTCATAGTACATAATGTATGTATGTATCCTGTTCAAATGTATACGGGCTTTGAAAATCTTGAGTATTCGAGCTATCAAGTAAGGTCGATAACCTTGATTGTAAATTTTGTACAGTTTCTATTGTATGGACCTCAGCATTTCGACATTTTAATTCATAGATCAATTCTGGTTTATTTAAGTGCGATAGTAACGCTTTAAAAATATATAAAAAAAATAGCGTTAATCTAACTACGCGTTAATGCGTCACGCATAATAACGCGTCAAAGTTTAGTGTAATTCGGAACTAGGTAGGCCGATAGTAAAATTTGGAATAAAGTACGTATTAATGAAAATGTCTTACTTACATGAATGACTGGAATGCAAATATAAAATACACTTGAGTATAAAAAAACTGTTCTGGGTTTGCCAAATATTTCCAATCCAAATTTAAATCAAGATGGCCTAGTGCCTTTTAGAATTTTGTGGTTCGACTTAAAAATTGAACACTGATTTACAAAATTAATGAAGTCGATAAAACACACGGATAAGAAGACACGGAGGAATCAGGAACTTGTAGGCATGATGACTGGTCGGTCAGGTAGAGCAGGGCAGGGTAAGGACACGTAGAGGGCGCCAGTGTCGCGAGGCGGTCCCAGGGTTTGGGCTTGCTCCACCAGCCCCGGGACCAAGCCTCAGTGGACAACATAAAAGGGTCAGGAACAAGACTATTGGAAGCACAGGAACAGGAGGAGATGATCACAGACTTTTTGTACTTCGACGATACGGCTTAAAACCACTTACGTAGGTATTGTGATGTATATATATATATATATATATATATATATATTTAAAAGACTCATATATATATTTGTAATAAACTTATGTAGATATTTTATAATATATCATTTTGTAAAATTGCAGTTCTGCTAAAAATCAATATCCGAAAAGACAATTTAAGAATGACAGGTTATTTGAATATAGAATGAATAATGAACTATCAAAATGAAAAGAAATGGATTATGAAAGAATTAAGATATCAAAAGAGTATTATTATGAAAGAGGTTTGGACCTCGTCACAATAGGCCTCCCCCAAAGAGCGCCATGAAGAGCGGTCTTGGGCCACCTCCATCCACCGACTTCCTGCGATGGCTACAATGCCGTCGGTCCGTCGTGTAGGGGGTCTCCCCACACTTCGCTTGCTTGTTCGTGGTCGCCATTCGAGAACCTTTATACCCCAGCGGTTGTCGGTTCTGCAAACTATATGGCCTGGCCATTGTCACTTCAACTTGCAAACTCTGAGTGCTAAGTCGGTAACCTTCGTTCTTCTACGTATTTCTTCATTTCTGATTCTATCACGTAGTAGCTCTCTCCATTGCACACTGCGCAACTCTGAGCTTTTGTATAAGACCAATAGTTAGCGACCACGTCTCAGTGCCGTATGTCATTACTGGCAACACGCACTGGTAAACTTTCGTCTTGAGGCTCTGCGGTAACTGCGACGAGAAGATGTGGCGTAATTTCCTGAACGCTGCCCATCCGAGTTGGATTTGTCGGTTGACCTCTTTGTCGAAGTTGGATCTACCCAGTTGGATCGTCTGACCCAAGAAGACATAGTGATCAACAAATTCGATGATATCGTTCCCAACATAAACCGGCATGGGTACGACATAGGCATTTGACATGATGTTCGTCTTGCCCTTGTTCATTTTAAGACCCACCTGTTGGGAAACAATATTGAGATCACTGAGCATTGTGCTTAGGTCTTCCAGGGTTTCAGCCAAGATGACTATGATATAGTCAGCAAATCGAAGGTGAATGATGTATTCGCCATTGATGTTAACACCAAATCCGTTTCAGTTCAGAAGCTTGAAGAAACTTCTCGAGCTCTTTCAAAATCTCTGGCTTAGACGAAACGATGCTGCCACTGTCGGTTTTCAGCTTTGTCAACAAACAGGCTTTGCCAAATAGACAGATCTCATGCGAACACTTTGGAGCCCTTATTCCGCTCTATTGCGTTCTTAATACAAGTAGTATTATAGGAACGCAAATCGTGTCGCATTGACTTGGAGATCTGTTTATTAAGCAAGCTGTAACACGACATATCCACTGAAGACTGCAACCTCATCTCGCCTTGTTCTGCCATAAATTGTGTATGCTCAGAGTTTCTGTGTTCTTTTTTTGCGGGGGGTCTTATAGAACTCCGACCCGACGGCGTGGACAATTTCCACCAGCCCGTTATTTAGTTCGTCCACTGTATCGCTTTCGGTAAGGATTTGGAAGCGATTTTGGAGCTCCAATTGAAATCTCTTGGGGTTTTGGATTTGGGCAGGACTTGGGCGAAGAGTAGATCTCATCAAACAAGATCTCTCCAGCTTTACTTTGATATTCAATGAGCCTCTTACCATGCGGTGATCACTGCCGGTCTTAACCCTGTTGATCACAGAGACATCATTGAATATGTGCTTATTGGTTGTCAAAATGAAATCTATCTCGTGTTTATGACCGCCGGGGTGCAACCACGTCCATTTCCTGGAGGGGCGCCTCTTAAAAAAAGGAGTTCATCATAAAGAGTCCCTCCTTCTCCACGAAGTCGGCCAATTGCTGACCCCTTTGGTTCCGCTGTCCAAATCCAAACTGCCCCACTCTCAGTTCATCGCCATTCCTCATGCCCAGCCGTGCGTTGAAGTCCCCCATCACCACTGTGGAGTGTGTTTTCGGTTGTTTTTTGAATTTTAGTTATTTCAAAAACCACTTACCACTCTGAAACTACTGGACAGATTTTGATGCAACTTGGCATAGTCATAGTTTATATGTAGGGTTAAAATTGAGGAAACTTTTTATCCCGGGAAAATAAAGAGTTCCTGCAGGATAATGTCCCAAATTCTGTAAATAAACGATATTTTGTAAAATTTTTTGGGAGGCCGTTCTATGTTCGATACTAAAGCCAAAACTGTTTTTTTTTCTGTCTGTCTGTCTGTACGGCTGTCTGTATGTACTTTGGAATTGCATAACGCCGAAAATACTCAATGAATTCAAATGAAATTTGGTGTGATTTGAGTTCATAGTTCGAGGTAGAACATTGGATACTTTTCATCCCGAAAAATTAAAGGGTTCCTGCAGGATAGGCGTTGAAAGTTATTTAAAAGAACAAGTATCACGCTGAAACTACTACACGGATTTTGTTGAAACTTGGCACAGTCATAGTTTATATAATGGGTAACAATTGAGGATACTTTTTATCCCGAAAAATAAAGTGTTCCTGCGGGATAATGTCCAAAATTCTGTAAATTGAAGATATTATATAATTTTTTTTGGAAGCCGTTCTATATTCAATACTAAAGCCAACACTGTATTTTTTTTATTTTTTTCTGTGTATCTGTCTGTCCGTCTGTCTGTCTATACCTTGGCAGCGCACCACGCCGAAAATAATCAATGAGTTCGATTGAAATTTGGTATGATTTGAGTTCATATACTTCGAAGTAAGACATTGGATACTTTACATCCCGAAAAAATTAAGTGTTCCTGCAGGATAGGTGTGGAAAAATATTAAAAAGAACACGTAGCACACTGAAACTATTGGACGGATGTTGATGCAACTTGGCACAGACATAGTTTATAAGATGGGTGAAAATTATGGATACATTTTGTCCCGAAAAAATAAAGGGTTCCTGTGGGATATGGGTCCAAATTATGTACATTAAAGATATAGTGGTTTTTTTTTGGAGGTTACTCTATATTCGATAGTGAAGCCTAAACTGTATGTTTTTTCATTTATGTCTGTATGTCTGTCAGTCTGTATCTTAGCCGCACATCACGCCGCTGGAACTACTGCATGAATTCAAATGAAACTTGGTATGATTTGAGTTCGTACTACGAGGTACGAGTAGGACATTAGAATACTTTACATCTCGATGAAATTATGGGTTCTCGCAGGATAGGGGTTGAATGTTATTTAAAAGAACACGAACCACGCTGAAACTAATGGACGGAAGTTATATGATGGGTTAAAATTGAGGACACGTTTTATCCCGAAAAAGTAAAGGGTTTCTGCGGGATATGGGTCCAAAGTTATGTTAATATTTAAGTAAAAAAATATATTTTTTGAATGTTTCTCTATATTCGATACTGAAGCCAAACTGTTTTAATTTTGTCTGTCTGTTTGTACGTATCTTGACCGCGCATCGCACCCAAACTACTAAAATAATTCAAATGAAAAAAATGCTGTTGGGTGCTTAAAAAGGGTATTGAACAACTTTTTTGTTGTTATTCGCGTCTTTCTTTCTGTTTGTCTGTATGTTTGTTTGTTCACGCATCACGTAAAAACTACTGGACTGATTGCAATGCGGGTCATTGTTAGATAGCTTAGGGTTTGATTTAAAAACTGGTGTAATTGGTATCTCAATCCGGTGAGTTAGAAGCCGAGCAATTGATAAAAGTATTTTTAAAGGCTGAAAAAATGTTGTTCTAATGTTGGTATATTGGTCCTGGAATAGCACATTATGGTACTTTCTTCTTCTTCTTTTTTTATTTGATGGCTTCTGCGGAGGCACTAGCCTACTAGCAATTTCGCCAATGTCAAGTTTAATAGTTTATATTAATGTCACGTCACAGTTATTAATTGTCAAGTCAAAGTCACGAATCAGTAAAATGGTGGACATTTACTAAAACTTCCGAGGGAGATTTGGAAAAGTCACAAAATGCCATTTATATCTGCGTTTGATTATTTTGCCTACACTCGTGCACGTTAACGAACACATAATGGTTAATATTCCACCAATATTACACATCAATACTCGAAGAAACACAAGATTGAGAATAAAATCAAACTCTAAAACACAACATTTTGAATTTTTGCAAAAAACCTTATGGTACTTTGAACCTAAAGAAAAGACCACGCGTGCGAAGCCGCGGGTACAGCAAGTTTATTTATATACATTACCATCAAACTAAGCCTATAAAGCCTACAACTGATTACACTAAAGGTTGCACAGTGAACGCGCAGGCTTGTGTTTACACTTTGCACTTTGCTTCCATGTTTATATTTGCTGACACTTCTTAAATCACATTGATCTACTTAGTTAAAGGGGGGAAGATAAGGCACAATGAAATATCACGTCCACAAAAATGGATGGATTTGATATAACTAACACAAACACACAAACACACACACACACACACACACACACACACACACACACACACAGACGCAGCTACATATCCACCATCCTGAATAAACAACGAAGATAGACCTACGCTGCCTGTAGCGCGTAGCCTGGCCTGTAGCGAGTGTGAGTCAGTAAGATTTTGACTAGGGCCAAAGGCCAATGCTGTGAGTTGCACCTAATTTATGCGGTCTACGCTCGAAGGGCTGGTCTACCTACTTTTAATTAGATTTATAAGGATTTAAAAAAAACTTATCTCATCTTGTAAAAACGAACTAAACCCAGTCGAGCATGTACAGACAATTTAATATCCCACATCATATATGTGAAAAAATGTACTACACGTGTAATGTAAGTATATGTACACCTAAGATATTTTAACATCGCTGAAACTGCTGAACGGATATTGGTGCTATAATTGAATATAGACAGTTTAGGTTCAGGAATAAACAATACGTCATTATCATCATCAACCACCCGCGTGAAACGGTCAAGACGTTCGAGTCTTGTCAACATTATGATGCAGTGTATACATGTGAGCGTTCACTAAACTGGGTACAGCCAAGAACATTTAAAATAACAAAGTTTTTGTAAACCTTCTTGGGCACAGCAATAAATTCCACCTTCATTTTTAGTACTCATAACCTTCGCCGGCAATTTATTAGATATCGTATATTTACTGTGACCTCAGCACGTCACAGAATAAATAATAGTACAAGTACAGAAGGATAACTGAGTAAAGTCATTTAAATAAATGGCGACTCTCGCTATAACGCTATAAAGTGCAATTCAACTCGCACAGCGCTGCGAGCTTTCAATTATATTTACCTAAAAGGCGCTCGCCCATCGCGTGCAGGCTAGAGTGTACCGTATCACAACGCGCGAGAGCTTCCATTGCTCTAATCGTTACAGAATCGCTCTGTCTCTTTTTCGCTCGGTAGGGTTGTATTAAGATATGACTAGGTACTTGTACTACTAATTATTCTGTGATATGTTATGACTTAGTTATTGTAACAGAATAAATAAGTAATAATGTATTATGTTATTACTTATTATTATAAATTAAAATAGTTATATTCCATACAATGACATTCTTATCAGAATAGACCTACTACCTCATTTTTACTACCTACCTATCCCGTTTTCAGGCCGCTGATAACTTTAGTGAGATACCTACCTACGTGTCGTTGGTTGATTGTGATTATATCCTATAGGTATTGCACTTTGATGAATAAAGGTGCCTGTCTGAATTCCATGCTTTTTAATGAGTGAAAAATAAATTGCTACCTACGTAATAAAAGGTATTAAAAGTATGTATTATACGTGACCTGTCATCCATCACTGGTGCATGAAGACTTGCCACGACTTGCCGAATCTGGGCGCGCGGTGATTGTGACCGTACGACGTGTAGCAACGCGACGCGCGGCTATTATAGTTCGGGAGCAGAGGAGCGATTTTGGCAGTGAAAAATAAATGTAAGTAGGTATTTACCTAGTGTTAGATTGCAAAACAATTATATTGAATTATTAACAATTGTATCCAGATTGAATGTCTATGAAATAATAATAAATGAACAATAAATAATAAAGTATGTGTATATTATAGTAATAGCACAAAATAGATAATAGGATTAGGTACTGGATATTTTTATAATTATTACTTTATAATTATTAATTATTACTTACAAATGTTTAACTTTTATATAAGTATTTTTTGAATGTCAATTCGTCATTTCTATTACTATTCAAATAGCCGAATGCTATGCAGGACCTTCTAGCTTTCTTCTTGGTACTCATAATTAAAACACGAATAAAGTTTGTCAATAACTTTACGTAAGTAGGTACTCTACCGCTAAGTACAAGGCGCGCAACTCATCGAGCGCACGCTTGACACTCGACTGAACGGACCCGAATATTGCGCCCTCGATTTGTAGGTATAATATTTGTACTTGTTGCGGAGTGCGACCGCCCTAACCATGTCGTAACTTAGCATTTTACAGCTTAATAAAAACTGCAGCGCTGCGCTTCATTGTATGAATAGTGTTGCCTTCTTTATCAAAACATTCTTATATTCTGGGATATTTAAAAACTATGGTAAACGTACATATTCCTGTGGTATTATCATTTAAACTCTTTATTACTAAAATGTTAAATGTTATTAAGGTTAAGCTCTTTTTATAAAACATTGTTTCAGCCATTCAAATAAACCAAACGTTTTGAAAATTAACCACAATTAATGTATTTTTGCTGCAAGTACCTCATACGACAAGCATATAGTACTGTCATCTGGTGCCAGAGTTTTTCAGGCTGGGGGCGCCTCTGATGTGGCGTAACGACTGCTATTTATTATTCAATTACAGCCGACACTGACAGACTGGAGCACGGAGCGATAGAAATCCACACATATATATAACGTACTTAGCTAACTTTGAAAAGTCATAGCCGTGGACCAAACCCGTTATCGTTGGGTTCTAACGCGCACATACCACCGGCCACCGTCGCTCATTTATCTTCTATATGTAAACATATTTAAGCATAAGTAACAAAAAGTCTGTACAAAGCAGATAACTTGAAAAATTGTCTCGAAGATTTAAAATGAGCTACCTTCTGAAAAAGAATATAACAATTTCAAAATCGTGTTTGCTGCGTGACTGGACGATTGTTCGCGAATCACTTAAAACATTCAGGACCGATTGGAATGCAGTTCTCACTGTTAGGTAGCTAAGGTTTGGAAATAAAATCTGGTGTACAAGTCGCGTCATGTAAAAAGAACGCTGATGCGATATATCGGTCTATTTGGTGGCTAATTCTATCTATTTTGTGGCTATTTGGTGGTCCATTGGATAGCGATTAATTATTTCAAACAATAGGCCTAGTACTTTTGTGCGCGAGTGTACCCATGCGCAATCACACCCACTCCACTTTCTTCCAGCGTTCTTTTTACATGACGTGACCTGTACCTACTTTGTATCTCAATCACATAATGTAGAAGCTGAGAAAAACTATTTGACGGATGAAAGAATTTTGATGAAAGGTAGTAGTAAAAAGTAAGTAAGTAGTAAGTAGTGGTGGTAGTAGTGAAAGGTATACTGTAAGGGTAATATTAAACCACGTGCGCAAAGCCGCGGGACAGCTAGTAACTACATAAAAACGCTGTTTCATCACAAAGATCTCTGACAGTCCTTCTCAAAGACGCAACACAAACTAGGTATTTAATTTACATTTAACTGAATAAAGCAGTTCACATTTACAGAACAAGCGCGGAACTCATTACACACGTTTCCCTATATCTAACTCGGATAATGAGATGTTTCGGATAGGGCTCAAACCTACCGAGACAAAACTTACCTGTGTCTATTACCGGTAGATAATTTAAGATCTGTAATATTACATTACTGCCGCGGTCTGTAATGACTGTGTTGCTGGCAGCGATGATGATGGTCGAGAGCGTAGCGAAGCTAAGTTCGAGGCCATCACAGCGCGGTCAGCATTGCAGCCCTTGATGGCCAAGCTGGAATGAAGGCCGAGACCGAAGGTCGAGGCCTTTATAGCGCGGACAGCAAGGGCTGCACTGATGGCCAAGCTTGAAGGCCGAGAACTTAACTAAGCAAAGCTCGAGGCCATCATAGCGAGGCCAGCAGGGCAGTCATTGCGGACCAAGGCTTGTAACTATACAAACGAAAGCACTAGCTTTACTCAAACAATGCAAGGAATTTAAATAGAACCAGCTTAGTATAATAAGAATTTACTCAAACAATGCAACAACAACGAAAACAACAACGACAACGACAAAGACAACAACAACGACCACAACAACAGAAACAGAAACAACAACAACAACATCAATCGTGATCGTGATTGATGTGATGATCAGCTTTCAAACAGAAAAAAACATCAAAATCGGTCCATTTGTCTGGGAGCTACAACGCCTCTCTTTTCGCGTTCGGGGTTAACGAACCCACAGAATAAATAATACTGCTACGACAAAAGACGACAATAATGGATTTTCATAGGAAATTGCTGGGCTTAAAACACGACAATAATGAAATTCCATACAACTTTGCTGGCGCCTATTCAAGCAGCGCGGCAAGGTCGACTTTGCCCAAAGAAGGTTGTCGAAATAATGACCACATTACTTGAGTAAAATTGTTTGAGTAAAATCATGTATTAAATTACTAACAGTGCCCGCGGCTTACAAGTAACTGAAGTGTTAATCCAGGACCAAAAGTAACTATAAAGTACAAATTACCAAATTTTGAACAGCCTTCAGATAATTTCTATCGATTGCTTGGCTTCTAATCATCGGATTATGATATCTAGTACCCCAGTTTTTCTCTTCGTTTGTTCGCGCATCACGTAAAAACGACTGGACTGATTGCGATGCAGATTTCTTCTCTTTTCTTTTAAGAAGACCACAAATCCGGAAGAAACATTGTAAACATTCAAAAAGGATTACACAGTTGTAACTTACGAAAGCGTGCTTCCTTCAAGATGTGGACCTAGCATGAATAATTATAGCTTATTAATAAAGCTATTGAAAGCTACAAGACGTAATTTAAAAAATACTTAAAGATAATAAATGGGCAGTTGCGGGTCGCCTGGCAGCTGTGTAAACATCGAATATGGCCGAGCTGAGGCGGAAAGAGCCCACGAGCCACGATTATTTATTCTGTGCCCGTGCCGCGCCATTAGATGTTTACACATTAAAATAAATGCTGCCTAAAAACTTCAGATTATATAATTACACTAGCTGATGCCCGCGGAATCAAACGCGTGGTCATTTCTGTCGGTTAAAAGTACTCTTTGTGCTATTCGATTATATACCAACATTTGATCAAAATTCCTTCAGCCGTCAAAAATATTTTTATCGATTGCTCGGCTTCTAGTCATTGGATTGAGATATAAAGTACCCCAGTTTTTAAGTCAAAACATAAGCTATCCAACATCGCGATCAGTCCAGTAGTTTTTAAGTGATGCGCGAGCAAACATACAGACAGACAAACAGACAAACAGACAGACACGTTTTTTTCTTGTTGTTCTTGTTCAGTAGCTTATTTTATGTAACCTAGACCATTTCTTTTTTAATTATCTTTGTACAGACTTTTTCGTTCCAATTGCTTTATTATAAGTATAGATAGATAATAGGCTATTTGACTTATTCTAAAAAAAAATGCTTAGTTATTAAAAGTACCTAACACACACATTCAATTTTTATTTTCTCGCAAACTGAAATATTGTCAGTAAAAATAAATCATATAGTTTGATTAAAAAATTACTTTTGGCGCCGGTCATGACGTCTCATGCAATTAACAAGGGATTGCTATGGGCTACTCTAGTAAAATAGATTATGTTTTCAGGATGTGACGCAAAAATTACGTCACGAGGCGTACAATCAATCATAAAGCGTTTCCGATTACGAGGTCATGTTATCAAAATTACGTCACGAGGCGTACAATCAATCATAAAGCGTTTCCGATTACGTGGTCATGTTATCAAAATTACGTCACGAGGCGTACAATCAATCATAAAGCGTTTCCGATTACGTGGTCATGTTATCAAAATTACGTCACGAGGCGTACAATCAATCATAAAGCGTTTCCGATTACGAGGTCATGTTATCAAAATTACGTCACGAGGCGTACAATCAATCATAAAGCGTTTCCGATTACGTGGTCATGTTATCAAAATTACGTCACGAGGCGTACAATCAATCATAAAGCGTTTCCGATTACGTGGTCATGTTATCAAAATTACGTCACGAGGCGTACAATCAATCATAAAGCGTTTCCGATTACGTGGTCATGTTATCAAAATTAAAGATGTTAAAATTTTTAATACTCATACCAATATGTAAAAGTGAAACGTTGTCTGTTTGTTTGGTTGTTTGTTTGGGGAGTTTTAACGCGATAACGGTTGGACGGATTTAAATAAAATTTGAAATGGAGCTTTTGACCTGAAATTAAACATGGGATGCTTTTTATCCCGGATAATGGTATGTTTCTACGGGAAAACTGTAATTTCCAGCCCTCTATTCTGTGTTCAATTCAAACAGCGCTCGCTATTCAACCTTGTTACGCGCACCTCAGTGCTTGTTGCGGGTAGCGGGTGGCAGAGTGTACAGGGAGTAAGATTTGGCGTAATGAAACACAATCGGGCGGTTAACAAACTGTTTATTCCTGTACGAGGGTGGGTAAACATTTGCAGCTTACCCACAAATACCTTACACAGGGAAATATGTATTAATAATAGAGCTTGGTCTTAAGCTGCTAAATAATGATAATGTGTCTGTGGTCATCCTTTGGAAGTTATTTGATTGAGATTTAAGATTTTTACCGTAATTACATGCTAAATATGGAAAATATACCTACATAAAATTGTTGGATTTACTGGTTTATAGTTATTTTCTATCCTAATGCGTGTATGCCTAGCGGCACGTAAGTCTAGCGGTGAACGAAACGTGGCGGGGATCTTGGCACAGTCAAAGTTTATATAATGTGTTAAAATGTTGAATACTTTTATCCCGAAAACTGACTGTGCCAAGATCCCCGCCACGTTTCGTTCACCGCTAGACTTACGTGCCGCTAGCTATACCACTAGTTGTGGCGCGGGTGTGAGAGGGGAGTAGTTCCAAGCAAGTCTGAACTGTCTGAAGTGTGTATGAGGAAATATACACACTCGGAGAGCATGCTGTACATGAGCATCTTAGTAGCAAACAAGCATACTTTTCTAATAGCATGTGTATTCCAGGCTTAAATCTGTCAAATGGGGTGAAACAAATATCAGATATCATCAGCATCATCATTTCAGCCTTTAGAAGTCCACTGCTGAACATAGGCCTCCCCCAAAGAGCGCCATGACGAGCGATCTTGTGCCACCTCCATCCACCGACTTCCTGCGATGGCTACCATGTCGTCGGTCCATCATGTGTGAGGGTCTCCCTACACTTCGCTTGCTGTTCGTGGTCGCCATTTGAGAACCTTTATTCCCCAGCGGTTGTCGGTTCTGCGAACTATATGGCCTGCCCATTGCCACTTCAACATAAAAACTGTGAGAGCTATGTCGGTAACCTTGGTTTTCTGCGGATTTCCTCGTTTCTGATTCTATCAGATATCACGTGATAAAAATTATTATGCCAAATACGTAGTGCCTTGAAGTACGCCTAGTCACCTATGGATATAGAACTTTGGCTGTAAAATCTTGCGCGTCACTGCGCTGCACTCGTCACCCTGAGACATTGGTTTCTAAGGCGCTTTTGCTGGAAACATTGCCCTTCAAACCGAAACACAAAAATGTTTACACATTACTGCTGAATACCTGACAAGGTGTAGTACTTCTCTAGGCGGACTCGTGCGTTAGAAGCCTCCCACTACAAAATACTAAATTATACGGCCCAGCATGGATTGGTGGATGTCACATGTCCTATAAGGTAAGGTTCTTGAACATGCCCGTTCACAAAGTTTTTTATTTGTTAGTATGGGCTCCAAATTTTTGTCCTGCTCGTTATGATGCAGGGTAAGCTGGATAGGTGATGCTCCTCGTGAGCCGATTTTAGTTCATATTTTCAATTTATTTTAACTTCGTTTTAATAATCTTACGATTTTTCAAAAAACTAATACCACAGAAGTATTTGAATGTTTGTTTTTGTAAAAATATCTTTTATAGAAACTGAATAAAGTTGATTCATTCCAACGACGGGACCGACAAAACGGGTGATTTTTAGGAAACTTTAGGTTTATTTTTCTATTCACATTTTTACACATTAAAAATAAAGTCAATTAACCGTTTTCAAAGGTCTAGTTTTAAATATTCGTGAGGACTGTGACGAGGTCCAAACCTCTTTCATAATAATACTCTTTTCATAATCCATTTCTTTTCATTTTGATTTTCATTATCCATTCCAAATACAAATATCCTGTCATTCATATTGATTTTTGGTAAAAAATAGAATAATATTCCACTTTAGTGCTTTCATTGATTTAATTTGCAAAATATATCTTTCGTCCTTCCTTCGCTAACATTAATATAAAAAATCTGAAAGTCTGCTGCTCTGGTTTGAGGAACATCATTGAGTTGCAGCGCCCGATCGCGTTGCACTCGATGAACGGCTTCGCGCGGCTTGCTTGATATCAGACTCTGGCCTGCCGAGTCTGCTCCCGCCGTGTGCTAGTATCAAGCGGAAGGAAGTTCCTGTAATTCTGTGTCAAAGAGGTTTGTGTCCTGGAATAGTGGGAGCAACCCAAACCCGGGGACCGCCTCGCGACACTGGCGCCCTCAACGTGTCCGTACCCAGCCTGCTCTACCTGCCTACAAGTTCCCGATTTCTTCGTGTTTTTTTATTTTTTAATCAGTGTTCAAATTTTAAGTCGCCCCACAAAATTCTAAAAGGCACTAGGCCATCTTGATTTAAATTTGGATTGAATTATTTGGCAAACCAGAACAGTTTTTTATACTCAAGTGTATTTTATATTTGCATTCCAGTCATTCATGTAAGTAAGACATTTTCATTAATACGTACTTTATTCCAAATTTCACTATCGGCCTACCTAGTTCCGAATTACTTTAAAATTTAAACGCGTAGTTACATTAACGCTATTTTTTTATATATTTTTAAAGCGTTACTAACGCACTAAACGCACTAAACGCACGTTACCTACTAAGTAAACACTTAGTTTTATTTGCTGGTCTCATATTAAATAAAAATGGACCCTGCGCATCTAAATAAACCAGAATTGATCTATGAATTAAAATGTCGAAATGCTGAAGTTCATACAACAGATACTGCAGAAAATTTACGTTCAAGGTTATCGACCTTACTTGACAGCTCGAATACACAAGATTTTCAAAGTCCGTATACATTTGAACAGGATATAGTCGAAATTCAAAAATGTCTAACTATTATTTCTGCACGTTTAATAGCTTACCCGGTACGAAAGGAGAAGAATGCGTCCTATATTCTGCACATTAAAAATAGATTAAATAACATGGATATTACCACCGAACTTACGACAGTACAACTAGAAACATTTAAAAATGTTTCAGAGAATATCTTCGATTTACAAAAACGTTTCGAAACATTAGAAAATCCTAGCAGCTCTTCTACAGAAAATTCTTCTACACACGATCATTTTCCAGAACAACAAACTCAATTACCATATTTTGACCTACTGACACAAAAGCTACAAAATATTTCGATCAACAGATCAAGTCACGAAATTAAACGGTTTATTTACAAGGGGGATAGTTGTCCAAAAGATTTTCTTGAAAAAGTAGAGGAATTCGCAGTTGCTCGAAATATTTCACATACTGAACTATACAATCATATATACGATATTCTGAAAGGAACTCCTTTAGATTGGTTTCGAGCTCACAAACAAACAATCCCGGATTGGGAATCTTTTAAAATTACATTACTAAATGAATTAGAAATTACAGACTACGACTATAAACTGCGTAAAATCATAGATGCTCGCAAACAAAAAACAAATGAGCGTGTGATTTGTTATTTTACCGAATTAGAATCATTATTTGCAAAATTACGTGAGCCTATTTCAGAAAAAGCTAAGATTGATATTCTTAGGCGTAACTTGCGACCCGAATTCGGTCAAAGGTTATCTCCAAACGATCTCGACTCGGTCGCAACATTATTAAAATCGTGCAAATGGTACGAAAGTTGCATTGAAATTTCCAACTCTGATACTCCTTCTACATTACAAGACTTAGCGAAGCCTTCGACTTCTAATACCCAACACAAAGTCACTGCTACACCTAACATACCACGTTATCCGTACAATACCTTACAACAACCACTTGTGCAAACACACCCTTACCCTCAACCTTACCCTGTACATTCAATTGCTGCAGATTCTAAGAAAACTGCACTACCTATATTTTGCCCTCGCTGTCAAAACGACAGTCATGCTTTATGTCAATGTCCCTACAGACATAAAGTTTGTTTTCGTTGCGGTAAAAAAGACGTAATTTTTACCAATTGCCCTGTATGTACAAAAAATTCAAAAAACTAATTAGAGAGGAACTAGAAACACAAAATTGTAATACTAACAATAACTTTGATCAAAATGATTGGAACAATTGGCTTAAAACTATTTCAATATTTTTCAAAACATACAACGTTTCTACGCTCCTCTTTGATAATACATCGGACACTGAACGTCCATACCTTAGAGTAAATGTTGGGAATTTAACCCTTAACGGTTTGCTGGATAGTGGCAGTGCCATTACAATTTTAGGTAATAACTCACATAAATTATTACTTGAACATGGTTTGGAACTACAACGTGACCAAATTATCAAAGGTTCTGTTGCTAATGGTCAAACAATCAATTCAATTGGTACTATTAAGCTTCCAACTTTATTTAAAAATAAGTTTGCTATAATTACTGCCCATGTAATACCCGCTGTTACTCAACCTTTCATATTAGGTATCGACTTCTGGAAAACTTTTAAGCTGGCTCCAGACATACTTAATACGGTCAGTATGCTCAAGAGTTCAGATACTCCCATGTTTATCATCAATAATAATGATACTTACTTACAGTCTTATGACAGACTTACAGATACACAATTGATTCTTGCTAATGCAGTCGTAGAACAATTTCGTAATATTTCTACCGACGTACTTCCTTTAGGAAGAACAAACCTTATTGAACACTGTATTGATACAGGTGACCACCCACCTATTCGTCAACGTTGCTATCGATTATCACCTGAAAAACAGAAAGCTCTTCGAGCAGAAGTTGATAAAATGCTAGAACTTAATGTTATAGAGCCTTGTGAAAGCCCATGGCTAAATCCTGTAATTATTACCCCTAAGAAAGATGGTACTTGGAGATTTTGCGTCGATAGTCGTAAGCTTAACGACATAACTAGAAAAGATTCTTATAAATTACCATTCATATCAGACATCATAGATAACCTTAAAGATTCTAAATATCTGAGTTCAATTGACATTGCTAAAGCTTTTTGGGAAGTGCCTTTACGTTTAGAAGACAGACCTAAGACTGCTTTTCACGTTCCAGGTCGTGGATCTTTTCAATTTAAGGTTATGCCTTTTGGTCTTACTAACGCACCAGCTACGCAACAAAGATTCATTGATAATCTTCTTTCTGATGAGTCTAATAACGACTCTCTTTTTTATTATTTGGATGATATAATAATAGCCACAAAAACGTACGAGGAACACGTACGTTTGCTTAATAAATTACACGCAAAACTTTCAAAAGCAGGTATAACAGTAAATTTTCCAAAATGTGCATTTTTCCGAAATGAACTTAAATACCTAGGCTACGTAATTGATGATCAAGGTCTCCACACAGACCCTGATAAAGTCAAAGCAATCTTAGAAATACCAGCACCCAGGTCTGCTCGCGAGGTGAAAAAGTTTCTCGGTACAGCTAGTTGGTATAGACGCTTTGTACCCAATCTTAGCACATTAGCTGCTCCCCTCACTAAACTTACGTCTACCAGTAAGAAAGCTCCCGCTTTCAAGTGGACTTCTGAAGCTGATAAAGCTTTTAATAAAATCAAACAAGCTTTAATATCAACTCCTATTCTAACTTGCCCTGACTTTTCTAAACCCTTTGCTGTTCATTGCGACGCATCCGCTTTTGGACTTGGAGCAATGCTTACCCAAGACTTCGATGGAGTTGAAAAACCCATAGCTTACATGAGCAAATTACTTACAGGTCCCCAAAGAAACTATTCTATCACTGAACGTGAACTCTTAAGCGTTATAACAGCATTAGAGTATTGGCGTTGCTATCTAGACAATGGTCAAAAGTTTACTATCTATACCGATCATTCTGCACTTCAATGGTTCTTACACTTAGATAATCCTACAGGTAGACTTGCCCGTTGGAGTATACGCTTATCAATGTTTAATTTTGACATTAAATATAAACGTGGCAAGGATCATTTGGTCCCAGATACATTGTCTCGTATTAAACCAATTAATGTGATTAATTATGATCCAATACAGACTTCTGATTCGTGGTACACTTCTGTATACTCTAAGTGTAACACAAATCCCACATCAACTCCTGATTATATGATACGACACAATAAACTCTACAGGTACACCCGTTCTAATACCCTCATAAACTCAGAATTAAGTTGGAAAGAAGTAATCCCATCTGAATTTCGTACAGCTATTATCGACGAAAACCATTCGTTACCAACAGCAGCTCATTTCAAACTTCAAAACATACCATCGTATTAAAGAAAATTACTTCTGGCCAGGAATGTACAAAGACATTGCCAGCCATATTTCTAAATGTGAAACATGCCTCGCTTATAAGCATCAGAATCAAAATACCATTGGTCTGATGGGTAAACCCAAGAACTGTTCTCGTCCTTTCCAATGCATATCTATTGATATTGTTGGTCCACTTCCAATGACACGTAAACTTAATAGATTTATTTTTGTAGTCACATGTTGTTTTTCCAAATATTGTCTTATATTCCCCATGAAGCGAGCTACCTCTTCTGTAATCAAACATATACTTGAGAACTTAGTTTTTATGGTTTATGGTATTCCAGAGACCATAATCCTAGATAATGGCCCTCAACTAATTAGTCATAAACTCCAGGATTTATTTCAATATTACAACATACCAAAAATTCATTACACCCCCCGTTACTGTCCGCAAGTCAATACTGTTGAACGTTACAACAAAACAATTATAACAGCAGTTGCTTCTTTTGTTGATAATGACCATCGTACTTGGGATTTATATTTAAATCAAATCCAATTTGCAATAAATTCAGCTCTTAATGAAACTACTAAATTCACACCAGCTTTCTTAGTATTTGGTCGCGAACTTGTAACATGTGGTTCTGTATATAATGCTTCGGATCTAAGTGAAGAATTGATTTTTGCTCCACGCGATGAGTACGCTGACAACATAGGTCAGTTAAGCCCTTTATTTGCTGAAGTTCAAGCACGTTTATTTCGCGCTCTTGAAACTAACGCAAAATATTATAATAAACATCATCAACACCTTGAATTTAACCAAGGTGACATTATATGGAAACGTAATTATCCCATAAGTTCAGCAGGCAAGTATTTTTCAGCTAAATTAGCTCCTAAATTTGTAAAATGCATCATAGCAGCTAAAATTTCGCCACTTATTTACGACCTCAGTGATTTATCTGGTAATCCCTTAGGCCGTTGGCATGTCAAAGACATTAAACCTATACCACGTACGTCTTAACCTTAACCATCACTTCTCTACTTACATACTTTATTATAATTATGTACTATGAAAGTTACGTTGCTTTCATATTCCTGTACCTTACCATATATTTAAATATCTACTTATGACCATTGTAGGTTCCCTACTTACAAAAAAACTTGTATTTAAGTTGTAAATAATGTAATTTTAATATAATTTCCCTTTACGGAGTAATGTCCACATTTTTAGCCTATTTTTTTTATTCACTTCATTAACTTCTCGGATTCATTATGAATATTGACTTCAAGTCCCTACGTATTGCTATTCAGTGCTATTGTACTTACTACTTACTTTAATTCTTTGGTACTTATGGTAGCTAATACCCTACTTATTAGCTATGTATTTTTTTATATTTTACAAACATAATGTTCAGTTTAAAGCGAAAACAAGTTCTATATATTATTATTTACTACACCTACACACAAAACTTCCAACACTGAAAAGAGCGGCAAATGTGATTACTCGATAAACCAAGCCTAGGTCACAAAACTAGTATTATTTTATAGTTAATATGCTATTACCTACCTACCTTACTTATATTATTTTAACGTTCTAACACAACGTTTACTATGTACATTCATGTGCTACAGGCACGTCGTACCCTAAGGTACGTTTAGCCATTTTGGCAAAATAATTGTAAATAAATATACACATACATATATGTACACATCATACACCATACATTCACCACACATACACATACACATACACACATACACTCACATAATCATTCTGATCAGCGGCTAGTGACTGTATAAATAAGCCTACACTATACTGTATTGGTTCCACGAGTGACCTTATTGATATATAAGGTTCCTCTTTCTTATGAGTTTTATTTCCAAGGAATGGGAATAAGACTATGAATGATGATGAATGAATGTGTGATTTATGAATATGAATGCATCTAGGAATCCAATCAATTGTATATTGACATTGTTAATAAACATTTTCACATAAAAATTGAAAAGATAGCATTTTTTAGCATTTCCATTATTTTAATTAATTATTTTACTATTTTAACTTTATTACCCATATTATATATATTTTTATTATTAACTTCTACTATTATTTTTTTCTTTTGTTCTTAGCATATAATTTCTTTTTTTTTAAATAAAGTTTACAAAAAAAAAATTTTTTTTTAATATCAAAAATATTTTTTTTCTCGGGGAAGGGGGGGTATTGTGACGAGGTCCAAACCTCTTTCATAATAATACTCTTTTCATAATCCATTTCTTTTCATTTTGATTTTCATTATCCATTCCAAATACAAATATCCTGTCATTCATATTGATTTTTGGTAAAAAATAGAATAATATTCCACTTTAGTGCTTTCATTGATTTAATTTGCAAAATATATCTTTCGTCCTTCCTTCGCTAACATTAATATAAAAAATCTGAAAGTCTGCTGCTCTGGTTTGAGGAACATCATTGAGTTGCAGCGCCCGATCGCGTTGCACTCGATGAACGGCTTCGCGCGGCTTGCTTGATATCAGACTCTGGCCTGCCGAGTCTGCTCCCGCCGTGTGCTAGTATCAAGCGGAAGGAAGTTCCTGTAATTCTGTGTCAAAGAGGTTTGTGTCCTGGAATAGTGGGAGCAACCCAAACCCGGGGACCGCCTCGCGACAGGACGAATCGTCAAATTTGGATACCATTTCGTCTTAACACTTAACTTCTTGAAGGCCAAGCCGGAGGGTTTTGGCCCTAAGTCAGGTAATAAGGTACTTTGGAAGGATTAATCGTAGCTCTTTTCCCTACTTTTACTTTACGACGACTTTAAAATGAACATCAAAACATCTTTACGATGTCTTCAATGTAAATTCGGTCTGTAAGCCGTAAGTCTGATTTATAGCTTTAATATATTTTATTTTTATTGGAAATGTACGACATAAACACTCACACATGAATAAATCTACATACACATATGTGTGTCTATATAGGTATCTACCAAGTTTCATGAATATCCATTAATTCAGCCGTTACGCAGCTGAATGGCAACAAACATACCTACTTTCTTCTAGTGCTTTTAGAAGCTGCATTTAGCAATATAACCATTAGTATGGAGTACAAGCCTCAAATAAAACTGCAAACATAAACAAAATATTAAAACTAAAATAATTTGAAAAAGCCTTATGTAACAAAATACTTATAGAGAAGAAGAATAACTTTAAAAAACCACAAAGGAAGCTTTTACGACTTTTATTGAATGAATGTCAATTTTCATGTTTTTTTATTGCCTTTCCACTTATTATGTTTTTAAGTACCTAAGTTCCTCCTTTTTTGTCTTTTTTATTGATTATTCATCGGTTTGTGAGCTACCCTATAAGTTTCAGCCGGATAGCTAATAGGGAAGTACTCGAAATTTGAATTGCAAGATTCCAAGACAGACAAAATACACAGATACATAAATACGTAGATACATATATACAAGTGAAGTTAAATAGAAGCTTTTAAAAAAGCACTGATAGAATCACAGAGCACCCCCACGGCAACAAGCGCTAGGAAGTGGCTGCAGCGACGCCTTGACATAATACCCTTCTTACAGCACGACATTACGGACAACACGATCTTCACAAATAGTAATATTGGAATAGTCGTCATAATGAGTTTAATCAAATCTACTGCATAATCTGATGCATTAAAAGAGAAACTGATTCTGAAAATTCTTTCACTAATAGGAATATTTAAGAAATAAGAATATTTCTAATCCTAGTCAAACAAAAATATTGGCCCATTGGCTGCTTTATCAGCGTGCGCCGACCACAGGGTTTAGAAAAAGTGAAAATAATTTATTGCAAATATATTCGTTAATACATTCGTTCTAGAAAAAAACTGACCTATTACAGAAATCCCAAAATAAACATGTTTCAGTATACAACATTTATTTTTTACTTAATTTTCTAGAGCTCTCTGTGAAACTATTGAGATCTATATTGTATTATCTACTACAATACAGCTACTAACTCTACCGACAGTGTACAGTGACACAGTAATCACATAAGCCCGGTATCGTGTCTGAGCGGGCGGTAAGTGGTTACATCGACACAAACTTCCGCTCTCCCAGTTGTGACACTAACGTGATCCTAAGTTATCGTTGTTAATCCTGTTGTGTATTTATTTTGTGTTTTGAATCACACAAACTAAATACACAAAAATGTTATACCATTATTTTACCACAGAGTGGCGAGAAGAGCAGGTTGTTCGCCTGATGGTAAGCACCATTCCAGATGGCAAAAATCGCAATGCCACCCACAAAACTGAACCTCAATTTTTTGCGAAGCTCTGAAAATTGTTAAACTTAATTTTACTAGAATTTATTCAACGACAACACAAAACGAAAAATGTGAGCAGAAAATATTCTCCCCCACTGTACATGTACAGGGAGGAACCCCCTAAAAATTAATTAATGACGTTTTATTCTATGTTTATGAAATGAGATCTACATGATAGGTATTCGCTTTTATCAAATGCTGTATATCAAATCAAATGGTTCACTTCATAACTCTAGATTAAGAACTGTGGATGAATGGATTGGATGAACTGATTGACAGACTGACAGAACGACAAACCTACAGACGAACATACGGACAGATGGACAAATGGACAGACGGGTAAACTGGATGCTCTTGAACTACGGAAACCTTGTATGGATCTTCATCGCCGAGCCGGGTGAAACCTTGGTCTGTCTGTACAGAATAAATACAGAATATAAATATCTCAGCACAGAATAAATAATAGCACTACCCCTTAGTAGACATACCCACAAGTACCTATATTCTAACTACTATGTAGATACGTTAGAGAATGAATCTGGACGAAGATTTATGCGACGCCATCCGCGCGAGTGATCGAGCTGGTCCTGGAATCTAGAAAATTTACAACGAAGTTGAAAACGCTCTACCATATCAGGACAATGATTCTAACGTATATTTTTCTCGGGAGGATTATGTCGACCGCGCATATCTACATGGACTTGTATGTATGTGAGATAATGTGGTAAATTTTGGCCCATATATACACCCTCTTTTTGAGTGAAAGCCTGTGAAGGAACTTAATAGGCTGATAATTATCAGACTGTGCAACGTAACGGCACGGTAATGTATTTATCAGCTATGTGTTAATGTATGTATGTTCCTTTGTGGCACTATATAGAAACGCGTGGACCGATTTCGATCATAATGTCAATCGTATTGTCTTAATCTTGCGAGTGCTACTAAAGACACGACATTAAAGAAAATTCAATATGGCGACAACTACACGCCATAACGTGAAAAAAAAGTCGACGAACTACGTCGAGTGGGGTATCATTGAATAGGTATTTGAAAATCATCTCTATGTTTCGCATATAATTTTTCATTTTGAATGACCATGTAGGATCTATAACGATTTTTACAATTTACAATTCAGGTTTCATGGATTTTGAGTAGCAGATCGTGTAAGAAGTGTCAAAAGATTTAATATGGCGGATGCTAGCCGCCATTTTTGGTTTCGGAATCATGAACCTCAACCTCATTCAGAATCGAAAGCGTATCCGATGCTTAGGAATAGCCCCAATGTTCTGTTAGAGTTAGTTAATGATTATTGTATCAGCCGTGCTCGACGCCTGACATTCTCTCGAAATACCTACATCTCTACCGAGTAACACGATGAATCAATCTCCTTGTTTCGCGCCTGATAAATGGCATCACGCTTCGCTGAGTAATAGACTAAACCTACATGTATATATTTACAAGCGGCTGTCATTTCTCTACGTTAAAAGTACTCTATGTGCTGTTCCAAGATTTAAATTACCAATATTCTAACATTTGCAAATAGGTCAATAAATACTTAAACTCGATAATATTGTGTTTTATTTCAAAAAGTATTTTATCTTAAAAAGTATTTATAAGATACGTATCTTGTATCTAGGATTTCAGATACCGTTCCTTAAGGTATCTTGTATTTGGTATCTGAAATACTTATTTTAATAGTATCTTGTATTTCAGATACTTTGTATAAGATATCTTATAAATCTCTGCAAGTGCTGACCTCTGGTGTCAGAGTTTTTCTAGCCATCCCGTGCCCTCCAAAACTCGAATCGATCGCAAATTCGCTCTGACTTATGAAAGTCATTGGTGCGGCTGGGGATCGAACCCGGTGTTGGTTTGCAAGCGCACATAGCGTACATTTATCTATACTTATAATAAAGCAATAAGAACGAAAAAGTATGTACAAAGAAGATAATTAAAAATAAAATGGTTTGAGTACTAAAATAAGCTACTGAACAAGAATATAACATTTTTAAAATTCGTGTCTGTCTGTTTGTTTGTCTGTTTATCTGTATGTCTGTATGTTTGTTTGCGCATCACGTAAAAGTTACTGGACCGATTGCGATGCTTCTTTCACTGTTGGATAGCTTAGGGGTTGACTTAAAAACTGGTGTAATTAGTATCTGAATACGATCAGTAGAAACCGAGCAATCGATAAAGACTTTTTGACGGCTGAAGGAATTTTGATCAAATGTTTTGATATTGTTATTTTAGGTCTTGGAATAGTACATATGAGTACTTTTAACCTAGAGAAATGACCACGCGTGCGAAGCCGCGGGCACAGCTAGTCTGTAATATAACAAGACAAAGTTCTCCACAACACAAAGTTTGTTAAACTTTGTGTTATTAACCGATTTGCAATACGCGACACTAACTCTTTATGTTCGCACCACTTAGGAGGCTGCTGGAGCAT
This sequence comes from Alsophila aescularia, assembly GCA_946251855.1. Classification (NCBI taxonomy): domain Eukaryota; kingdom Metazoa; phylum Arthropoda; class Insecta; order Lepidoptera; family Geometridae; genus Alsophila; species Alsophila aescularia. The sequence continues at coordinate 33,956,242 of OX276373.1, forward strand.
TTGGCAGAGATGGCAGAAACAATGTTGACGTCTTAACATAATTTATTCAAAGAATACTAGGGTACATGGATAATAAAATTGAGCAGATTAGGTACCAGCTCATCGGGCGTGGACCACACAAATTAGGTGCAACGCACACAATTGGCCTTAGACACAAACAGTGGCGTTTAAATATCACGTGATAGCAGTGACTCCCATTCGTGCAACAGTTTGCGTATGTCTCTCCATCTTTATTGTTTACTAGCTGTGTCCGCGGCTTTGCCCGCGTGGTTATTTCTTTTAAAAGTAGCCCTACGTGTTATTCCAGGGTCAAAACCTATATTTCTTAAAATTCATTATTGTCAAATAGTTTTTTATCGATAATTGCTCGGCCTCTAATCATCGGATTAAGATACCAAGTACCCCAGTTTTTAAGAAAAACCCTAAACTATCCAACAGTGACAGCCGCATAGCAATCGTTCAATTAGTTCTTAAGTGATACGCGAACAAACAGACAAATATACAGACAGACACGAATTTTAAAAATGCTAAATTCTTGTTCAATAGCTTATTTTTTATTTAAATAAATTATGTTAAGACGTCAACATTGCTTCTGCCATCTCTGCCAAATGCTCCAGTAGCCTCCTAAGTGGTTTAGATAGCGAACATAAAGAGTTAGTGTCGCGTATTGCAAATCGGTTAATAACACAAAGTTTAACAAACTTTGTGTTGTGGAGAACTTTGTCTTGTTATATTACAGACTAGCTGTGCCCGCGGCTTCGCACGCGTGGTCATTTCTCTAGGTTAAAAGTACTCATATGTACTATTCCAAGACCTAAAATAACAATATCAAAACATTTGATCAAAATTCCTTCAGCCGTCAAAAAGTCTTTATCGATTGCTCTGTTTCTACTGATCGTATTAAGATACCAAGTACCCCAGTTTTTAAGAAAAACCCTAAACTATCCAACAGTGACAGCCGCATCGCAATCGTTCAATTAGTTCTTAAGTGATACGCGAACAAACAGACAAATATACAGACAGACACGAATTTTCAAAATGTTAAATTCTTGTTCAATAGCTTATTTTTTATTTATCTTCTTTGTACATACTTTTTCGTTCTCATTGCTTTATTATTATTATTATAGATGCACTGAAACAAATGCGGAATGTACCCGTGTGGTTGTGTTTGCCTGCAGTTGTTCCAGTTTTTGTTCACGTGATATTATAGCGTGCCGTATCTTTCCCCTATTAAGTAGATCTATGCCAGGATACAAAGGCTTAAAGCAGCTGTGTCAGGGTGACGAGTATAAACAGTGCACCGTACAGGACGTGCTATTTAAAAAAAAGGGTCAGCAATTGCCGGATATGGTACTTTCTATCGTCAATTAATTTGAATAGAAACTGTGGTCACTTATTAAAAAAAATGTGTTGGAAATTTTTCTAACAACACAATTTTAAGGATTCTTATACCCCTGTCGTGACTATACTAATAATAAAGCAATATGTACGAAAAAGTCTGTAAAAAGAAGATAATAAAAAATAGGTCTATGGTACTTAAAATAAGCTATTGAACAAGAATATAACATTTCTTTAAATCGTGGCTGTCTGTTTGTTTGTCTTTATGTTTGCTCGCACCTCACGTAAAAACTACTGGACCGATTGTGATGCCGTTTTCACTGTTGGATATCTTAGGGTTTGACTTTAAAACTGAGGTACTTAGTATTTCAATTCGATGAGTACAAGCCGAGCAATCGATAAAAAACTTTTTGACTGCTGTTGTTTTTTTTATCAAATGTTGGTATATAGGTATTTTTAGGTCTTGGAATAGCACAAGAGTACTTTCAACCTAGATAAATAACAACGCGTGCGAAGCCGCGGGCATCAGCTAGCTGAAAATATAGGCACACTACGCGAAGTCCTGTCTAGATTCTCCAAATCAATACGACTTGCATGCAGTACCGCTCCATTAAATCCTACAAAACGCGTCTATTGTACCAATTTCTGAAAATTGCATTTCCTATCACCCGGTGAAAACAAAACCGAGCTGTTTGTATGCAAATTCAGGTGAGAAAAAAATTAAATCTGAAAATATTTACATAATATGCAACTACGAGTATCTTGATAGCCATATATTTTACATCTACACTACTATTATAAAGAGAAATTATTTGTATTTTACCCGACTACAGCAAATCGAGGGAAGGGTAATGAGTTTAACAGTCTATGTATGTATGTACTCGTATGTATGTATGGTATAATGTGTGGTTATGTGGATGTTCCACCATAGCGTCGCCCCTATTGATTCGATTTTGACAAGCGAGGTATCAATCGATTTGTCTTCAGGAGTGTCATATCAGGCTATTTTTTTACCCGATTACGGCAAGGCAAAGTAAGGATTATGTATTCAAAATAAAAACTTGGTCCGATTTTGAGGTATCAATCCATTTGTCTTCATTGCAAGAGTATCAACAAACTTAAATAATACTAAGTTTACCAAAATTTTTATTGATGTGATCTTTTTATAATATTTTATGTATTTCTCCTTGTTCAGGAGATGTTAGTTTTGACTTGTAAAAATGATATTATTTTTGCCTTTATTATTATAAATACTTTATATTGTCGGGTTTTAATTTTTGAACTTATGTTTTTTTTTTCTTTTTTTTTTTAGAAAGCTGCATTTTCAGTAAATAACATGGGCTGCATATTTTTTTAAATAGATGTTCTTACGAATATTGCAATAATGTAACCCAAGGTATAAAAATGTTGCCTACAAAAGTCATAATTTGGCGTGCGCTATTAAAACTATTGATGAACATAAAATAATCTACTACGTGTTTATAGTAACTAATCAACATTACCCACAAAAAAAACATACATACAGCTGAACATATAACCGTCTCCTTTTCTGAAGTCGATTAAAAGACGACGAGGCTATATTTCTAACTATTATAGTTAAGTCACCACAGTCGTCAAGTAGTTTTTTGTTCAAATTAGTGAATCACAACACGGGTAGAATCGTGTATTACAAATAAAGATAAACCCTTAGTACCCGTGCGAAGCCAGGGCGAGTCACTTGTCGCTTTACATAATAAATAGCGACCCGCCCCGGCTTCGCACGGGTAGATATAAAGATAAAATTAGTAGGTACTATATTTGGACAAATAGAACAACAACAATTTATTTTATGTTTATAGGTATTATACTCATGTACCATTTTTGTCTATAGTATTATTCTGTTTAACGCAAGGAGTTTGAATCACGGTTAAAAGGTTTAACGCCAGTAAGCGTAATTCAACCTCCTTAGTTCAAAATCTTTGGCAGCAGTACTTTTGACCACAGATAACTGCATTATTACCAAGGAAGTTATATGTACTTACGTACAACAGCCCTGCGATCGATAAAATGATCGATAAATTTATCGATTTTATCTAAATTCGGTAGCATGGATCTTCTGGCTTCAGTAAAATTTTATCGATTCGGTAACTTTCGTCAAATTTGACATTGAAATTCGGTAAATTCGGTAAGTTTATCGTTCGATAAGATCCATGCTTGCAGGGCTGGAACGATATCTCTCATATAAAAAAGTGGTCTCACCGTAAACGTAATTTAAAAAGAAAATGCGAGAAAAGGAAGTATACGGAGGATTGGAAGTCTCTTTCTCTCTCGTACAAAGTTTCAGAGTTTTCGACTAAAATAAACTTGCGAAATAATCATCACAAAGACAACTGTACTAAAGAGGTCTACTATTTAATACATTTACATAGTACACCCTCTTTGGTATCTGATGAGATTTTAAAAACTATTCTGGTAATTAAACAAGTTCTTATCCTGCTTGTTTTTCGAAGTAATTGCTGTCATCTGAGATTGGCAGTATAAATAAGAAAGAGACAACAAGGGCTTCCGCTCACGTCCTTGTCTTTTTTTTTTAATCGTTTTCAAGGTCAAATAATCGATACCTCGCTTTTTCTTTGGAGATGTCGTTCCAGTTGTACGTAAGTACATATAACTTCCTTGATTATTACTATCATCGTTACCCATACTGTACTGATGTTATTCGTGTTGATTTAGCGATCGGTAGCTTGCGATAGCATAGCAATCTGTGTCCAGAATGCAGCTACAATCAGAGATATGGATTGTTATTGGTATCATAACGAGTTTTTTTAGCAAACTTTACGAATTCTCATACCGTTTGCGAATAACTTTACGTCCATTAGTGACAGTCCGCAAAGTATTCGGTACACTGACGTCTAATACTCTCAAGGAGGTTGAATTACTAATAGTTAGTAAGTGTAAGTCAACCTCTTTGTACTTTTACACCAGGAAGCATAATCCAACATCTGTGACGTCAGAGGAACTTTTTTAACATTTTCATTTAAACTGTTATGAAAAATTGGTACCCACGAAGATAGTTCCTATTTGTATTCTCTTTGCCCTTAATCACCATGGGCGCCGGCAGGATTAGTTTCAGGGGAATGTATGTATCAGAGACTAGGTAGTGATACTAATGCATTACAATGCACATTACACGATATATTTCTGTCAGCGTAAAAGTAAAATATAATTTCAAATCTTAATGAATATTTTAATTAATACAACTTAATATGCGAAAATAATTAAAGTTAATTATTTCTATCATTTAATATATAATTGATCGATATACGAGTCTGAACGATCTGTGCATGCTCAGTGTTCATAGTTAAAGGAACTGAAAGGATAAAGGAAGACATTGATATCAATCGACGATTATTTAATGCTATTGTCTGGGACCCACGTGAGGCAAAGTATACTTTAATGGTAGAAAGGCTTCAGCGTAAATTTGCTAGGTATATATACAAACGGATGTACGGATACTATCCTTATCTATTTCCATCCTTGTTTGTGTCAGGTATGATCGGAGTAGACACATTGGCACTTAGGCGCAAATTGCTGCTAGTTATCCACTACTGTCAGATACTGCGTGGTGAGATTAATAACTCTGGTATATTAGCTAGTATCAAACTGTTTGTCCCTAATAACTACGTGCGAACCGGGCGTCGACGGCGGCATCGGTTGTTTGCATGCTGCAGCTCGCGTACTCGCCACGCTAGTAACGCGCCTACATCAAGGGCACTGTCTCTCTTGAATACATTTGCGCATGAGTTTCAACAAGTTGACATCTTTAATGATCACTTAAATACTATATCTGTGTACTTACATTTGTTTTTAAGCTATAATTTAAGGTAGTTAGCGTTTTGGTTTATTACTGTAAGCTTTCTATTGTGTACTGAATAAATAAATAAATTAGGTCATCCATTTATCGACAACAACCCAAAACTCATTTTTTTATTCATTCAATGACTTTTCCCACAACCTTATCATTTTTGAATAAGTTAGATATATAATGTACCTATTTGTAACAAAACAATAATTCAATTGTGTCAAGCCAGGGGGCGCAACGTTAACAGCACTGTCACGAACATTTGTGCACACATTCTATTATGACAGCCGGTTTGAAGTTTTACCATGACATGGCTGCAGCACTCCATGTTGGCTCCTGACTTTGGAACTCCTCAACGTTTAACAGCACAGATACGAAATTTTGTCTACGCATTATATTGTGCTAGACGGTTTGAAGTTTTATCATGACATGGTTGCTGCTCTTTGGTTTGGCTCCTGACTAGGGAACTCCTTCACGGTTAACAGCATAGACACGAAATGTTGTAAACGCATTTAATTGTGATAGCCTGTTCTAAGTTTCATCATGACATGGCTACTGCATAAAAGTTTTTTGAAATGTTTTTATATTTACTTATTTCTCTTGTGAACTTATTTTCAGTTGTTAAACTGACCTATGTATGGGGAAAACAGTTTACATACAAGTTTGTATGGAACCCTTGGTGGGAGAGTCCGACTCGCACTTGACTGGTTTTTATTTGTTTATTAACTATAATATCTGACTGTATTTACCTATCATATCTTCGGGTGATACGCAGATATTTGTAACTTTGGGCTTTTCTACGTATTCCGTACCCCCCACGAACCATCTAATCATCATCTGGTAATCGTCTACTGATGCTCTGGTGCTCGGCATAACAATAGGACGACTGGTTCTATCCCGGTTGATGTGAGAATTGGCTAAGGGAATTCACGAAAACTAACCCTATTACGCCAGGATAAAAGTTAACTACTAGCTATACCCGCGGCGTTGCCCGTGTGAGATTTATATACATATGTATAAATAATTATACGTACTGTTAAGATTATCAAAACCTAAGTTTTGTAATGTTAGCCTTCGGTTGGTCAGGTTTGTCGAATAGAAAATAAAACTTAACTGCACCTAGTAATAAAAGCAAGTTGCTTATCGTATAGCTGGTATCTGTAGTACCTAGTAGCTACAGCTACAGAATAAATAACCTAAGGAATATTTAATAAAAGCTTGAAAATTACTGAGCAGTTTAGTACTTACCTAATGTGTACTAAAAAAGGGTATAATCTAAGGATTATTCATAGAAACAAGGAAATAGAATTGTTATATTTTTTATTGATTCGGAAATAGAATTGTTATATTTTTTATTGATTCTACCACCAGATTCGGAAGAACTGGCCACCATAGAAGAACTGGCAAGAAACTACGGGGCGAATGTATTTTTTCATCATCAGTTTTACAATTATCATTAACATAGGTATCATACACTAAATACCTAACATACTAACAACCTCTATGTGATACTAGGTCATAATGACACTTTATTATCGTTTTTACAATCACCATAGTTACACCAGGCACAAAATAAAATCATTTTACATGAACAAAGTGATCCTAATCATTTCTAACACAGTCACATTGGTTATGATAACCAATATGGGAAAAACCATAGAACCGACAATATCTATTTGCAAAATACACAGTTATACACATTGAATATGGGACAAAGAAACAGAGTAGCAGAATAACAGTGTAGGTAATATTAATGTACTTAACTTTTGGTGTCTTGTTGATGCAACGACGACAGAAAACGAACAGAGAGGGCTGCTCAGCCCAGAGGCTGCTTTTTATAGAGATTCTACCCGCCAAAGTCACGTAGTCATTGCAACAGCAGGAATGAGCCTGCAGATGGCGCCGAAGTGACGGAAATGTACATATTTTATTACATTGAAACTATTTAATAATTGTTAACTCGGTATTGTTTACACATTGTTAATCATTTAAATAATTAAGACGTTCATATACATATTTTTCAGAATGTTAACAAATATTGAAAGTCAGAACAGTATTCTCATAAATTACAATTTTTAGCGGGAGAAGTTGTATTTTTACTACAATTATAGGTTTAAATGTACAGAGCTGATTAAGTAATAATACATTAATATTAATCGGGTAAGTACTTAGTTTTAAGCATTTCTATCAATATCGTAAGTTTACATGATCTTAAATCATTCTAATTTGAACGGAAATATAAATACAGATGTTTCAGAGTTATAATACAATGACTCAGTAATTGTACTTAAAATTAAAGGATAATTGTACTAAGCATTTTAAACACCATTATATAAATCTATAATTATCAATTGTAAACTATTACTTAATAAGTTGTGGAACAGATTCCAGATCAGTTTTTCTTCATAAACATAATTTGTTATGAAGAAAATCACAGATTATAAACTCGCCACAGATCTAAGAAATTACATAATTATTTACAAAAAGATTCAATCGGTAGTCACTTTTGTCTTGAAGTGCAATATTTTATAAATACATTATAATATCGTCAGTGGTGAGGTGATTCAGTGAGAATATTCATTACATTGTTAAATACGTAAAACGTAACTACCAAGTTGTATTATCTCGTCCAGTACCGCAACTGAATATCGTCAGCTCTTACATTGTTATAAAAATGTCTGGTACTAGATAGATTACACATATCAATAAGTTATAACCTGAGAATATTCATCTAATTGTGAAATACGTTAAATGTAAGTACCAAGTTGTAATGTCTTGTCCAGTACTGCAACTGAACATCGTCAACTCTTACATTGTTATTCTATTGTTGTAAAAATGGTTGTTACTAGACAGATTGAACATATCAATAAGTTATAACCTAACACCCGCTTTGTATTTTTTCTGGAATTTAAGGAGTCTTTGAGTTATTCCACTTATTCCAGAAACGTCAAATTGTTTTTATCGATTGCTCGGCTGCTTCTCATCGGATTGAGACACCAAGTATACCAGCATGTAAGTCAAACCCTAAGCTATCCTACAGTGCAAACCACGTCGCAATTGGTTCAGTAGTTTTTACGTGATGCGCGGACAAATAGACAGTCAAGAAGACAGGAAGACAGATAGAACGAAACTATTGAAAAAAAACTTGTACCATTGTACCTATAATCTAAGTGTTTCCTGTCTGTATCGTTTTATTTTCTTGGTGTCAATAAAGAGTTAATCTATCTATCTATCTATCTTGTTCAGTGCTTATTTTAAGTGCCATAGGCCAATATTTTTTATTATCTTATTTGTACAGACTTTTGGTACTTACTGCTTTATTATAAGTAAGTGTAGATAGCTATAGGTAGTCATATTATAGCGACATCAAATTCTCGTGCATTCGCCACTGAAATTGCTACAAAATGTACAAGGTTCTGTGTTCTACATTCGCATATACATTGTCCGAAATCGTGTTTGCATCGGAATCACCTCTTTGTGCGATCGACAAATGCAAACTTGCTCTGCCGCTACATACGAGAACTTGGAGTTTAATCGAAATTCTAAAGGAAGACATAGAAACATGCACAGAGCTTCTGTAAAACAGCAGAATTTTAGAATTCGATGTATTACATAACGCCTAGGTATTATACAAAATGAAGCCGTTTTGAAAAACGTTTAGCCGGATTGTATTACGGCTGAACGAACGTCCGCTGCATTTTTGGAGAAACGCATTGAACCAAGTCCGCTTCTAAGTCGGCATCCAAAACAGTTTAATAAAACTTTAGTGAAATAAACATTTTATTATTTGCAAGTACATCAGAAGCCGCAGGTGCTATGAAAAACAACTAAGGGAATTCAAGAAACAATCTGCAAAATTTTCTTACCCAACTATAGTGATCACCTAGCATGATTTGTAATGGCAAAACAACCTCACCTCTTCTATGAGGAGGCTTATATTAAGTATTGGACGTCTTAATTATATGGCTGATACAGTATTACCATAGAAAATCTACACTAATATTATAAAGAGGAAAGATTCGATTGTTTGTTTGTTTCTTTGTAATGTATAAACTCATAAAATACTGACCCGATTTTAATAGTAGATTGTATTACTAGGGAGCAAAATTATATTTTGCCGGCAAGGGCGCTATTCTGAATCTAGAGCGGAGTGAAGGATTCTTTATTAGAATCCTGTACGTAGCGAGGGATTCAAAGTACGTCGCCCGAGCCAAAAATATATTTTGCGCCCGAGTGATACACTCTACTTTTCATCACCCACTATGAGAAAATAAAAGACGCCTCATATTTTATTGTAATATTATTATTTTATAAAACATAGAGTAACAACTAAATTGAAATTAAATAGTATCTAATAATAAAACAACTAAAAACTTATATTTACATTTGAGACATTTTCGCAATTATGAATTGTTATAGTTTTATTAGGATTAGAGATTGTTGTAGATTTTATATTCTGCGTGTTTGAAATAATTTCCGAATCTGGCTCATTTTGAGGAAAATGTGACGGTGAATCTCGTTTTTTGGATGTAGATGGGCGCGGCGACAGTGGCATGGATGGATTAACTGAAGGTTGCAATTTAATGTTTTCCACGATGCGTTCACAGGTTTTTGCCTTGTTCTCAATGGAATCTTCTATATACCCCTCTGCTACAGCACTCGACTTCCATCCTCCATGTCACTTAAGAACATTTTTTTTTTTAGAAAGGATATGTGCTGTTGGTCTATAACTGACCTCTACAGCGTCACCGGACGGTAAATGAGTCGGGAATCAAAAATATCGGGTACTATCGGCTCCTGCGTGTCGCTGAACGTAAAGGGCCCCTGCGTGTCAGACCAGGAGGTGGGCATGGGGAACACGTGCCAGTGGAAGATGTGCACCTTCACCCCGAGCACTACTATGGCGATATTCTTTGAAGTAGGTTCTAGTACTTTTTTTTACCAGGCAAATCCGCGGGAACAGCTAGCTTAAGAACAGTTAAGTCCGCTCCAGCATCTGCCAAAAGGGTAGCAGAAGTACGACGAAAACAATGTCCTGTATACAGCTTGATATCTGGTAACTTCAAATAAGTAGCGATTTCTTGTGGCATGTTATTTTTTTTTTATTCAGCCCACGGCGCCACTATGGGCCATCGTACCAGCCAGTATCAAACAATATTTGCGTTCGATTTCTTTGAACAATAAGATGTTCAAAATTCAAAAAGTGCGCGGCAAAGATAATTGCGGCGCACTTATAAAGAGGATTAAAAACTCATTACTGCCCTCTACAAGTTTCTTATAGAAAACACTTAAAGGCGAACCAAGTCGTCCTTTTCGAATAGATGGGATGAAAAATTCTTTCACATAAAGAAAGCTGAATTATCAGCGAGTAACACTAGCAGTATTTTATTTTTCAAAAAATTAGAGTTCTATTCTAAATTTGCAATAATGTAACCCAAGGTATCAAATTTTGCAAAAATCTCGATTACTTTGTATATGGAACGTTGTTTCGTTGGAAACGTTTCGTTTTTTTAGAAGTTACGACGGTGATAAAAATATAAGTAAGAAAATTGCGGTGGGGTGAGCGCTACCGATAAACAAAAAAAATACTAACAGATTTTAAAAATTCTAGACGTTGGGTAGACGTTTCACGACAAACAAACAGCCCCAAACAGCTCAACCTCTTTGGTTTAAAAACAATCGGGTTTTTAAACCAAAGAGGTTGAATTACGTTTACTGGCGTTAAACCTTTTAACAGTAACCGTAATTCAACCTCCATGCGTTAAACAGAATAATACTATAGATAAAATGGTACGTCAGTATAAAACCTATCAACAATACATTATAGGTAACAATACCTATAGCAAATGCATTATAGTATATGGAGGAAGCACAAACTAATTAGAGGCTAATTAGAGGAGATACTGGATAGGAAGTAATAGCAAGTAATAGCATACTTGGTACATAAAGTAAGGAATAGTTGTCACATTTAAGTTAGTGTAAATAATGTATTTAGTGTAAGGAATTGTTGCAATATATTTGTGCAAATTAAGTATTTAATGTTTAATTTATATTTGAGCAAATAAACGTTTTGTGTAAGAAAATGTTGTTGTTCTATTTGTCCAAATAAAATACCTACTAATTTTATCTCTCTATATATCTACCCGTGCGAAGCCGAGGTGGGTCGCTATTTATATATAACTTGCTTCACCCCGCGGTTTTGCCTGCGTATAAGCTATCTCCATTCAAATTTCATCAAAATCCGTTCAGCCGTTAGAGGGTGAAGTATGATGATGGTGATTATGATGAAAAGTATCCTGTGTGTTTCCAAGGTATAAGCTCAATCAATTCCAAATTTCATCAAAATCCGTTCAGCCGTTTGAGAGTGAAGTATGATGATGATGATGATGAAAAGTATCCTTAATGTTATTCCAGGGTAAAAGCTATCTCCATTCCAAATTTCATCAAAATCCGTTCAGCCGTTTGAGAGTGAAGTATGATGATGATGACGATGTAAAGTATTGTGGCGTAAGCCTGCAACCTTTTTTGTTTATGGTTGGTTTTTGGTAAAAAGTCGAATTTGGGAGGTTGTCAATACAATGTCAAATTGGAAAAAATAAGTTGAAAATCTGGAACTTGCGTTAAACTATTATTGTATTATGTTTCTAATAAATACTTGTATTTGTGTGTCGACAATATCAAATCTACCTACCTAGTGCCTACTACGTAATTTAATTTCTGGGAACCTCAAAATACCTTTCCAGGATTAGGAACGGTGCATACATAGGTCAGTCAAGTCGACACCACAGTATCATATGTTTTATTCCAGGATATATGCTATGTCCATTCCAAATTTCATCAAAATCCGTGCAGCTGTTATTGCGCTATAACTCCCCAAATAAACAAACAAACAGACAACGTTTCACTTTTGATATTTGTGTGGATTTACATATACCCGTCGTAACTTACGCCGGTAAGCGTAATTCAAATCATTGGCAGCAGTGTTTTTTGACCATAGACAACTACATTATTACTCACCTACTTTACAGACTTGTTGATTTCGTTTCCATGGCAACACATTCCGTTCTTTATTTTTGGTACCTTAGGTTACTTTATTGCAATTTTCTTAGAGATCTCTAATTTTTTGAAAAATAGTGTTCTACCCATGTTACTCGCTGATAATGTAGCTATCTATAGGTGAAATAATATTTTCAATCTATTCAGAATTTTTTGAGTCTATCCATCACAACATACAATCTAATCTTTCCTCTTTATAATATTAGTATAGATCATGTCAAGCGATAAGCGACTGTTTGTAAATACGCGTAGGGAAATCATCCGTATATCCCATAATAAGCTATATTTTTAAGAATTGCGATTGTAGTTTTAATATACAAACATACAAAACATTCCTCTTTATAATATTAGTGTCTAGATTGCTTAATAGGTTTTACAATAATAATAAACGTAACAAGACCGTAGCCCGAGCAATGGAACTAATGCGATGTGGTTTTCACTGTTGGATAATTTAGGGTTTTACTTCAAAACTGGTGTACTTGGTATCTCAATCCGATGAGTAGAAGCCGAGCAATCGTTTTTTTTTTTGACGGCTGAAGGAATTTTGATCAAATGTTGGTATATTGATATTTTAGGTCTCGGAATAGTACACTGAGTACTTTTAATCTAGAGAAATGGCCACGCGTGCGAAGCCACGGGTACAGCTAGTTATATATTATATTTACAATTTGTGAATTAACTAAGACAGTAAGTCTTTTGAATATGCGGGCGTTTGCTCGTGGCCTAGGTTGCCTAACTAGTTAGGCCACGAGGAATAATTATTAGCAAACGATGACACTTATACAAAATTTAGTTCCCAGCCTTTCGATCTTTTCCCAATTCGGTGAGTATTACTGATGTGCCTACAATATCTATTCGATCGTATTATTCTTATACGCTTCTGCGCTAACGATCTTTACTTCCGACTTGCTTATCTGCTAGAGATATCTCTAATTAAATCCATCTTAACCTAATTAAGCTTGCGTCGCAATCTGTTCAGTTTGTTTCGGGGATTAAGTTTACAGCTGACCTCGTTTAATTAAATTGTTTAAATCAGGCAAATAAAACGAGATTCTCTGAGGTTAGTTAGTACTTATTCCTATGACTTAGATATGATATCTTGATCAGTAACTAAGGTTGGTGAAAGAAAATCGAAATATTTGGATGTACAGTCATCAATCATCATCATCATCATGTCAGCCTTTAGAAGTCCACTGCTGAACATAGGCCTCCCCCAAAGAGCGCCATGACGAGCGATCTTGTGCCGCCTCCATCCATCGACTTCCTGCGATGGCCACAATGTCGTCGGTCCATCGTGTGGGGGGGGGGGGGTCTCCCTACACTTCGCTTGCTTGTTCATGGTCACCATTCAAAAATCTTTATTCCCCAGCGGTTGTCGGTTCTGCGAAATATGGCCTGCCCATTGCTACTTCAACTTGCAAACTCTGAGAGCTATGTCGATAACCTTGGTTTTCCTACGGATTTCCTCGTTACGGATCTTATCACGTAGTGAAACTCCGAGCATAGCTCTCTCCATTGCACGCTGCGCGACTTTCAGTTTATGTATGAGACCAATAATTAGCGACCACGTCTCTTCGCCGTATGATGTACAATAACTGTAGGTTAATACTGCATTCTGTGGCCAGAGCCTGGGTTTGATTTCAGGGGGAAGATCCCTTTATTCGATGTTGGGTAGACTGTTCTACAACAGATTGTTCATTCGGCAGTCTGGTTTGGACCGTTTCGCTGTAACGCAGAAATTATACAGAGAGGAAAACTAAGGCTTCTGGGAGAAGATTATACTGTATTATTTCCTCTAACTTCGCCCTTACTTTTTGCAACTTCAACTTAGTAGGATATTATCACATACAAAGATCATACGATCGGACGATCGGACAATCGGTTGGTCTAGTAGCTAGAGACCCTTCTACGAAATTAAACGGTCGTGGGTTCGAATCCCGCTAGATGCAATCATTTGTGTGATGAGCCGAAATGTTTGTTTCCGAGTCATGGATGTAATATTGGTATCTATGTATGTTTATCCGTTATTTAATGCCCATAGTACAGGGTATACCAGTTTGGGACTAGGTAATTGGTGTGAACTGTCTCGAATATTATTTATTTACTACTAGCTTTCCCGCCTGCGACTTTTTCCACGCGGACTACTGCTTATCGCGAAAAAAAGCATCCTATGTTCTTGTAAGATATTAAAAACCAATGCAAAAGTAGGTTATAATTACTGTACACCAATGCTCTTTGAAGTTTTATGACAGACTTGTTATTTCGTATTCCATGGTTCCATGGTAACCGTTCCCCAGGTAGGAAGGTGATGTCAGTGACCTGATTGCGAACTTTCTTGATTACGTCAATTTGACGTAACAGACGTCACAAACCAATATGACACGTCTAACTGACGTCATGTTTCTGACGAATAAAAATCGTCTTAAAATACCCTAAAAAGACGTCACATGGTCACGCCCTGTTGACGTAACAGACGTTACAGACCAATATGACACGTCTAAATGACGTCATGTTTTAGACAAATAAAAAACGTCTCATAATACCCTAAAAAGACGTCACATGGTCACGTTATTTTGACGTAACAGACGTTACAGACCAATATTACACGTCTAAATAACGTCATGTTTCTGACGAATAAAAATTTTTGAGACGTTTTTGGTATTTACCCAAAAAAAACGACACACGGTCACGTCTTTTTGACGTCACAGACGTTATAGACCAATATGATACGGAATAAGAATGTCATGTTTCTGACAAATGAAAAACGTCTCAAAATACCCTAATCAGAAGTCATATGGTCACTTCCATTTGACGTAACTGACGTTACAGACCAATGTGACACGTCTGAATAACGTCATGTTTCTGACGAATAAAAAACGTCTCAAAATTCTCTAATAAGACGTCACATGGTCACGTTCTTTTGACTTAACAGACGTTACAGACCAATATGACACGTCCAAATGACGCCTTCTGACGAATAAAAAACGTCTCAATATAACCTAAAAAGATGTCACATGGTCACTTCCTTTTGACGTAACAGGCGTTACAGACCAAAACGACACGTCTAAGTAACGATTTTTTTCTGACGAATGAAGAACTTCTCAAAAACCCTAAACAGACGTCACATGGTCTCGTCCTTTTGACGTAATAGACGTCAGACGTGCAAAAGACGTCTTTGAGAAAAAAAATTCATTACGTTCATAAATATACCTTTTGAATAACTACTTATTTTCGTCACCAACTATATGTATGGACCATGTTATCATTGTACTCGTGTAAAACTACTACTTACTGAAACTATATTTTTTTCTTCACATACTATGTACTTGCCATTTGAACTAAATCCTTAATCTCCAAATAGTAAGGCTCAACATTCACACAATCAGTAAACAGGCACAAATTAAAAATGTATATAACCCCCGACCCCCCAACTTCTTTATAGCTAAGAAGCATCTCGATCACATCAGTTTTCAAATATATAAAACGCTTCAAAATCGGTCCATTCGTTTGGTAGCTACGATCTGCACCCCCATTCCCCCCTCCCCCCATTATAGCGTAGAACCATCTCGATTACCTCAGCTTTGAAACATTTAAAAACCGCATCTAAATCGATCCATCGTTTGGAAGCTACGATTCTCGGTTAGTATTTTTTGAGTTTATCGGTAGCGCTCAACCCACGGCTTTTTTTTTTAGCATTTTTATAACCATCGTATCTTCTAAAAAAAACGCCAGTAAGCGTAATTCAAAATCATTTGCAGCAGTACTTTTGACCATAGACAACTGCATTATTATTCACGTACTTGACAGACATATTTTTATTTCGAGTATTATATTAGCATAGAGCATTACCTACGTCAATGATTATTAGATGTTCTGTGATTTCGTTTTCATGGCAACGTTCCATATACTAAGACCGTATCTCCTTCTTTTTGTGATACAAAGTAATCGAGTTTTTTTTGCAAAATTTGTACCTCGGGTTACATTAATGCAATTTCCGAAGGGAACCCTTAATTTTTTGAAAAATATATACTGCTAGTATACTCGCTGATAATTTAGCTTTCTATATGTGAAAGTTTTTTTTTAAATCGGGACTGTGTTTTTTAGTTACAGAACAAACAAACAAATAAACAAAGAAACAATCAAATCTTTCCTGTTTATAATATTAGTGTAGATTATAATATAAGTAGATACTGGCTGTACCCGCGGCTTCATACGCATGGTCTTTTCTTTAGGTTCAAAATTACCATAATGTGCTATTCCACCAATATACCAACATTTGATCAAAATATCTTCAGCCGTCAAAAATACTTTATCAATTGCGTGGCTTCTAATTCACTAGATTGAGATACCAATTACACCACTTTTTAAATCAAACCCTAAGCTATTTACCAATGAAAACCGCATTGCAATCGGTCCAGTAGTTTTTACGTGATGCGTGAACAAACAAACATACAGACAAACAGACAGAAAGACACGATTAAAAAAAACTTGTTTAATACCTTTTTTAAGCACCCAAGAGCATTTTTTTAATTATCTTGTTTGTACAGCCTTTTTTACAGACAGACAAAAATAAAAAGAAAAACAGTTTTGGCTTCAGTATCGAATATAGAGAGCCATCCAAAAAGTATTATTTATATCTTCAATATTTACATGACTTTGGACCCATATCCCGCAGAAACCCTTTATTTTTTCGGGAAAAAAGTGTCCTCAATTTTAACCCATGATATAACTTAAGACCGTGCCAAGAAAATGTTGTTGTTCTATTTGTCCAAATAAAATACCTACTAATTTTATCTCTCTATATATCTACCCGTGCGAAGCCGGGGTGGGTCGCTATTTATATATAACTTGCTTCACCCCGTGGTTTTGCCTGCGTATAAGGTATCTCCATTCAAATTTCATCAAAATCCGTTCAGCCGTTAGAGGGTGAAGTATGATGATGGTGATTATGATGAAAAGTATCCTGTGTTTTTCCAAGGTAAAAGCTATCTCCATTCCAAATTTCATCAAAATCCGTTCAGCCGTTTGAGAGTGAAGTATGATGATGATGACGATGTAAAGTATTGTGGCGTAAGCCTGCAACCTTTTTTGTTTATGGTTGGTTTTTGGTAAAAAGTCGAATTTGGAAGGTTGTCAATACAATGTCAAATTGGAAAAAATAAGTTGAATATCTGGAACTTGCGTTAAACTATTATTGTATTATGTTTCTAATAAATACTTGTATTTGTGTGTCGACAATATAAAATCTACCTACCTAGTGTCTACTAAGTAATTTAATTTCTGGGAACCTCAAAATACCTTTCCAGGATTAGGAACGGTGCATACATAGGTCAGTCAAGTCGACACCACAGTATCATATGTTTTATTCCAGGATATATGCTATGTCCATTCCAAATTTCATCAAAATCCGTGCAGCTGTTATTGCGCTATAACTCCCCAAATAAACAAACAAACAGACAACGTTTCACTTTTGATATTTGTGTGGATTTACATATACCCGTCGTAACTTACGCCGGTAAGCGTAATTCAAATCATTGGCAGCAGTGTTTTTTGACCATAGACAACTACATTATTACTCACCTACTTTACAGACTTGTTGATTTCGTTTCCATGGCAACACATTCCGTTCTTTATTTTTGGTACCTTAGGTTACTTTATTGCAATTTTCTTAGAGATCTCTAATTTTTTGAAAAATAGTGTTCTACCCATGTTACTCGCTGATAATGTAGCTATCTATAGGTGAAATAATATTTTCAATCTATTCAGATTTTTTTGAGTCTATCCATCACAACATACAATCTAATCTTTCCTCTTTATAATATTAGTATAGATCATGTCAAGCGATAAGCGACTGTTTGTAAATACGCGTAGGGAAATCATCCGTATATCCCATAATAAGCTATATTTTTAAGAGTTGCGATTGTAGTTTTCAACATACCAACAAACAAAACATTCCTCTTTATAATATTAGTGTCTAGATTGCTGAATAGGTTTTACAATAATAATAAACGTAACAAGACCGTAGCCCGAGCAATGGAACTAATGCGATGTGGTTTTCACTGTTGGATAATTTAGCGTTTTACTTTAAAACTGGTGTACTTGGTATCTCAATCCGATGAGTAGAAGCCGAGCAATCGATAAATTTTTTTGACGGCTGAAGGAATTTTGATCAAATGTTGGTATATTGGTATTTTAGGTCTCGGAATAGTACACTGAGTACTTTTAACCTAGAGAAACGGCCACGCGTGCGAAGCCACGGGTACAGCTAGTTATATATTATATTTACAATTTGTGAATTAACTAAGACAGTAAGTCTTTTGAATATGCGGGCGTTTGCTCGTGGCCTAGGTTGCCTAACTAGTTAGGCCACGAGGAATAATTATTAGCAAACGATGACACTTATACAAAATTTAGTTCCCAGCCTTTCGATCTTTTCCCAATTCGGTGAGTATTACTGATGTGCCTACAATATCTATTCGATCGTATTATTCTTATACGCTTCTGCGGTAACGATCTTTACTTCCGACTTGCTTATCCGCTAGAGATATCTCTAATTAAATCCATCTTAACCTAATTAAGCTTGCGTCGCAATCTGTTCAGTTTGTTTCGGGGATTAAGTTTACAGCTGACCTCGTTTAATTAAATTGTTTAAATCAGGCAAATAAAACGAGATTCTCTGAGGTTAGTTCTTATTCCTATGATTTAGATATGATATCTTGATCAGTAACTAAGGTTGGAGAAAGAAAATCTAAAAATTTGGATGTACAGTCATCAATCATCATCATCATGTTAGCCTTTAGAAGTCCACTGCTGAACATAGGCCTCCCCCAAAGAGCGCCATGACGAGCGATCTTGTGCCGCCTCCATCCATCGACTTCCTGCGATGGCCACAATGTCGTCGGTCCATCGTGTGGAGACCCCCTCCCTACACTTCGCTTGCTTGTTTATGGTCACCATTCGAAAATCTTTATACCCCAGCGGTTGTCGGTTCTGCGAAATATGGCCTGCCCATTGCTACTTCAACTTGCAAACTCTGAGAGCTATGTCGATAACCTTGGTTTTCCTACGGATTTTCTCGTTACGGATCTTATTACGTAGTGAAACTCCGAGCATAGCTCTCTCCATTGCACGCTGCGCGACTTTCAGTTTATGTATGAGACCAATAATTAGCGACCACGTCTCTTCGCCGTATGATGCACAATAACTGTAGGTTAATACTGCATTCTGTGGCCAGAGCCTGGGTTTGATTTCAGGGGGAAGATCCCTTTATTCGATGTTGGGTAGACTGTTCTACAACAGATTGTTCATCCGGCAGTCTGGTTTGGACCGTTTCGCTGTAACGCAGAAATTATACAGAGAGGAAAACTAAGGCTTCTGGGAGAAGATTATACTGTATTATTTCCTCTAACTACGCCCTTCCTTTTTGCAACTTCAACTTAGTAGGATATTATCACATACAAAGATCATACGATCGGACGATCGGACAATCGGTTGGTCTAGTAGCTAGAGACCCTTCTACGAAATTAAACGGTCGTGGGTTCGAATCCCGCTAGATGCAATCATTTGTGTGATGAGCAGAAATGTTTGTTTCCGAGTCATAGATGTAATATTGGTATCTATGTATGTTTATCCGTTATTTAATGCCCATAGTACAGGGTATACCAGTTTGGGACTAGGTAATTGGTGTGAACTGTCTCGAATATTATTTATTTACTACTAGCTTTCCCGCCTGCGACTTTTTCCACGCGGACTACTGCTTATCGCGAAAAAAAGCATCCTATGTTCTTGTAAGATATTAAAAACCAATGCAAAAGTAGGTTATAATTACTGTACACCAACTCTTTGAAGTTTTATGACAGACTTGTTATTTCGTATTCCATGGTTCCATGGTAACCGTTCCCCAGGTAGGAAGGTGATGTCAGTGACCTGATTGCGAACTTTCTTGATTACGTCAATTTGACGTAACAGACGTCACAAACCAATATGACACGTCTAACTGACGTCATGTTTCTGACGAATAAAAATCGTCTCAAAATACCCTAAAAAGACGTCACATGGTCGTTTTTGGTATTTACCCAAAAAAAACGACACACGGTCACGTCCTTTTGACGTCACAGACGTTGCAGACAATTATGACACGTCTAAATAATATAATTTTCTGATGACTAAAGAACGTCTCAAATTACCCTAAAAACGTCACATGGTCACGTCCTTTTGACGTAACAGACGTTATAGACCAATATGATACGGAATAAGAATGTCATGTTTCTGACGAATGAAAAACGTCTCAAAATACCCTAAGCAGAAGTCATATGGTCACTTCCATTTGACGTAACTGACGTTACAGACCAATGTGACACGTCTGAATAACGTCATGTTTAAGACGAATAAAAAACGTCGCAAAATTCTCTAAAAAGACGTCACATGGTCACGTTCTTTTGACTTAAAAGACGTTACAGACCAATATGACACGTCCAAATGACGCCTTCTGACGAATAAAAAACGTCTCAATATACCCTAAAAAGACGTCACATGGTCACTTCCTTTTGACGTAACAGGCGTTACAGACCAAAACGACACGTCTAAATAACGTTTTTTTTCTGACGAATGAATAACTTCTCAAAATACTCTAAACAGACGTCATATGGTCTCGTCCTTTTGACGTAACAGACGTCAGACGTGCAAAAGACGTCTTTGAGAAAAAAAAGTCATTACGTTCATAAATATACCTTTTGAATAACTACTTATTTTCGTCACCAACTATATGTATGGACCATGTTATCATTGTACTCGTGTAAAACTACTACTTACTGAAACTATATTTTTTTCTTCACATACTACGTACTTGCCATCTATCTATCTATACTATAATAAAACTGTAACTGGGCTAAATCTGTACATTAAATATTTTTTGAAAATTTTAATTGATATGAACTTCAAAATCGATATGAAGTGCAAAAAGGTTTTTTTTTTTGTCTGTCTGTCTGTCTGTCTCTTTGAACACGCATCACGCAGAAACTACCCGACCGATTTTGATGCAACTTGGCACAATCATAGATTATGTTATGGATTAACATTTAGAATACTTTTTATCCCAAAAAAAACAATGGTTCCCGCAGGATAGGGGTTGAAAGTTATTTAAAAAAAACACATATCACGCTGAAACTATCGTACGGATTTTGAAGTAACTTGGCACAGTCAAAGTTTATAGTATGTGTTAAAATGAATGATACTTTTAATCACGAATAAATACGGGATTCCTGCGGGATATGAGTCTAAAGTTATGTTAATTTGAAAGGAATAATAATTGCACATCCGTTTATAAAACGGTACCGTAAATTCGGCACCTATACCACAAGTCAGAGTGGCACAGTAGAAGCGGTGTCTGGCTCGCAACCCCGAGGCACATGGATCGAATCCACGCGCTGCTATGAATGTTTTGCCTCAATATTTATAAGCATTTACATATTTTGTGCCTTTTTTTACATTTTCTTTGATTTTTTTAAGGCTTATTTAATTTCCTGAAGTAAACCGTCAAGTTTTGTTTGAAAACAATATATATATAATGGGAGCTATCCAAACGAATGGTCCGACTTAGGTGCGGTTTTTTATGTTTGCTAGCTGAGGTAATCGAGATGGTATAGTACGAGTTTGGTACGAGTATAGATAGCACAATGGCATCAACAACTCAAGCGAATAAACCATCAAAGGCATCAAAGTTCTCCCTCCGATTTAACTAGATGGCGCTGATTGACCTTAAAACACGCAATCATTTCATTCCTGCAACCATTAAAACTGTAACTGGGCTAAATCTCTAAGTGGTTTTTTTCTGAAAATTTTAATTAAGATGAACTTCAAAATCGATTGTTTCTTCCATTGAGATATTATAATGTACTACCTGCGTACCTACATAATTATATAGTTATATCGGAGGTTTCTTCATAATGTCTTACTGGCAAAATGGTTAGTTGTCGGTATTGAAATGTGTACATACAGAGGTAGGTACATGTGTTGCTCTTCACAGAGAAAGTATAGAAAACTTTTTTTTTTTTAAATAAATCCTCATATCGTGTTGAAAAAGCTCAAAAAGTAGGTAGGTAATTATTAAGAGCCAGTTATAGTGCCAGTAAGTACGTCGTTCTGTGAAACATCATAAAAAATAATTTGTACTAGGAACACAATGTTTCGTTGCATTAAAATTTGTTCGTATGGACCTCATAATAATGACCGACCCTTGAATCCCTTGATGCCCCATCCAATTTACCTCACCACCTTAATTACTCTCTAATCTGTGCCACCTTACCTTCGGAGATAATTTTCTCTACTCAATAACAAGACGTTCATGATAACAAGTTACTTCATTTAAACTAGATGGCGTTGTCTACCCTTAAAACACGCAAGCGGTTTGTTACGAAGTGGTTTGAACGTTAAATGAACTCGAACAACACGTTTTCTTCTATTTTTTACATTATGGTCCCTAAAGGCTCCTAAAACGTATTTAGATGTTTTTTTTTTTTGATAGAATAAGTCGACTTCAGTTGTAATACGCGCAGCGAAATTAAGCGAATTATTTACAGTAAAATAGTAATTTATTAATTAAAAAGATAAATTTAACTCATTCATGTCATGAATCTTTCATTATAAAAACCAGGGTTCAAAATACTTTCAAGTGGTTTGTAAACCGAAGCCTTGAAATTAGAAAATACTTGCATAGGAAATTGATCTTCGTGTCCATATAAATAAGGAGCACAATCGTGTTTGCGAAAAAAGTACTTGGAAGCGTGGAATTGAAAGTAAAAAATACTGCATAGGAAATTGACCCGTGCGCTTATGTAAATAAAGAGCACAATTGCGTTTGCTTAAAAAAACTTCGAAGCTTTGCAAGTTTTTTGAGCGACCTATCAGCCACCTAGGTTGTTGTGACCCGGCTGGCCGAGTGCGGCCGAACTCAGCCGAACCCGCCACCGAGTATGTAGGTGCGGACGTGGCGAAAGAGCGAGTTGGTGAGTAAAATACTTTGAAAGTCTTGCAAGTATTGCGGGTCCGCACCAGGGCGGCGTACTTACAAGCCAAAACCTGGTTTAAAAACCTGGTTGCGTAAATACCCACCTTCCCTAATTCCACGCAGGTGGCGTGGAATTGGCGTGAGTGGTCATACAGAATCCAGGCCCTGCTGTCAACTCAAGCCCTTGCGACTGATTTGAAAACTGGGGTACTTGGTATCTTAGGCCTTGCACGCACTGCCTTGCAGTGGAACGCGGTGCGTTTATTCTAGCGTTTATTTCACATTGTATTACATGCGTTTATTTCATATTATATTATATGTGTTCATTTCATTGCAATACGTGCACTTCTATGAAGTGTCATGGAAGTGCAAGTGTGTTGTACGTACGGAGTGCCGTACTTCACAGAATATGCGTTATAAAAAGGCAAGGCAGTGCCTTATTCCGATGATTAGATGCCGAGTAATCGATAAAAAACTATTTGACGGCTGAACGAATTTTTAAGAAATGTAGTATAATATTGTACTTTGTAGGCTTGGTCCTGGTCCTCCTGGTCCTCTGTACCAAACCTACAACTGGTCTGGTGGTGGTTTGGCTTTTGGTCCTGGAATAAAACGTGTGGGCTACTTTTAAATGAAATGACCACGCGGGCAAAGCCGCGGGCACAGCTAGTTTGAACTAAATCCTTAATCTCCAAATAGTAAGGCTCAATCAGTAAACAGGCACAAATTAAAAATGTATATAACCCCCGACCCCCCAACTCCTTTATAGCTAAGAAGCATCTCGATCACATCAGTTTTCAAATTTATAAAACGAATCAAAATTGGTCCATTCGTTTGGTAGCTACGATCTGCACCCCCATCCCCCCCTCCCCCCATTATGGCGTAGAACCATCTCGATTACCTCAGCTTTGAAACATAAAAAAACCGCATCTAAATCGATCCATCGTTTGCAAGCTACGATTCTCGGTTAGTATTTTTTGAGTTTATCGGTAGCGCTCAACCCACGGCAATTTTTTTTTTAGCATTTTTATAACCATCGTATCTTCTAAAAAAAAACGCCAGTAAGCGTAATTCAAAATCATTTGCAGCAGTACTTTTGACCATAGACAACTGCATTATTATTCACGTACTTGACAGACTTATTATTATTTCGTGTATTATATTAGCATAGAGCATTTCCTACGTCAATGATTATTAGATGTTCTGTGATTTCGTTTCCATGGCAACGTTCCATATACTAAGACCCGTATCTCCTTCTTTTTGTGATACAAAGTAATCGAGTTTTTTTTGCAAAATTTGTACCTCTGGTTACATTATTGCAATTTTCGAAGGGAACTCTTAATTTTTTGAAAAATAAAGTACTGCTATACTACTCGCTGATAATTTAGCTTTCTATATGTGAAAGTTTTTTTTAAAATCTGGACTGTGTTTTTTAGTTACAGAACAAACAAACAAATAAACAAAGAAACAATCAAATCTTTCCTGTTTATAATATTAGTGTAGATTATAATATAAGTAGACACTGGCTGTACCCGCGGCTTCATACGCATGGTCTTTTCTTTAGGTTCAAAATTACCATAATGGGCTATTCCAGGACCAATATACCAACATTTGATCAAAATATCTTCAGCCGTCAAAAATACTTTATCAATTGCGCGGCTCCTAATTCACTAGATTGAGATACCAATTACACCAGTTTTTAAATCAAACTCTAAGCTATTTACCAATGAAAACCGCATTGCAATCGGTCCAGTAGTTTTTACGTGATGCGTGAACAAACAAACATACAGACAAACATACAGAAAGACACGATTAAAAAAAACTTGTTTAATACCTTTTTTAATCACCCAAGAGCATTTTTTTAATTATCTTGTTTGTACAGCCTTTTTACAGACAGATAGACAAAAATTAAAAGTAAAACAGTTTTGGCTTCAGTATCGAATATAGAGAGCCATCCAAAAAATATTATTTATTTCTTCAATATTTACATAACTTTGGACCCATATCCCGCAGAAACCCTTTACTTTTTCGGGATAAACGTGTCCTCAATTTTAACCCATGATATAACTTAAGACCGTGCCAAGTTGCATCAAAACCTGTCCATTAGTTTCAGCGTGGTACGTGTTCTTTTAAATAAGTTTCAACTCATATCCTGCGAGAACCCATTATTTTTTCGGGATGTAAAGTATCCTCGTAGTATGAACTCAAATCATACCAAGTTTCATTTGAATTCATCCAGTAGTTCAGGCGGCGTAATGCGCGGCCAAGATACAGACAGACATACAGACAAAAATGAAAAAGCATACAGTTTAGGCTTCATTATCGAATATAGAGTAACCTCCAAAAAAAATATTCAAATATCTTTAATGTACAGAATTTGGACCCATATCCCGCAGGAACCCTTTATTTTTTCAGGACAAAAAGTATCTGTAATTTTTACACATCTTATAAACTATCTCTGTGCCAAGTTGCATCAACATCAGTCCAATAGTTTCAGCGTGTTCCGTGTTCTTTTAAATAAATTTCTACCCCTATCCTACAGGAACCCTTTAATTTTTCAGGATGAAAAGTATCCAATATCCTACCTCAAAGCATGACCTCAAATCACACCAAATTTCATTTGAATTCATTGAGTATTTTCGGCGTGATGCGCTGCCAAGGTACAGACAGACAGACGGACAGACAGAAGATAGGGACCCAGATTGAACTAAGGCATAACGTTTTTATCGACTTCGACCACATATTTACATTACACGTATTCTATTAACCAATTAACAAAAATGGCCAAGTGGCAGGGTTCCGTACAAACTTAACTTTGCCGTTGGAAAACTGTTATCCCCATATAACGACTTAGGTCTCGGTCAGTTTACCAACTGCAAATAAGCTTATAATACCTTCTTCTTTTTTGGTTTATTTACAAACTTACGTTTTTCAGATTTTTTCATTTACTTATACTGTACGACATTGCTTCTTACCAAATTTCTTGATTATAGGTCCCTATAGGTTTTGATTCCCTTGCGAGTGTCAAAATATACGGCATAAACAGCCGTATTTTGATTGCGTTGACTTAGAATTTTGTTTTTTCACAGCTCTAACTGATTGCAGACTTGAGTATTTGATATGAATTTCAACTTGAAACGCGTTCCTAAGAAAAAGGTTCTTAACCGACAGACAGATAGATAGGCAGGTAGGCATGCAGGCAGACAGACAGACAAACAGATAGACAGACAGACAGACAGACAGATAGACATGCAGACAGACAGGCAGACAGACGGACAACGTGATCATAAGGGTTATTTTTTTCCATTTGAGATATGGAACCCTAAAAAACTACAATGTGTAAAGCCCGGGCTCCCAACCATGAAATCATATTGTAACGACATACGAAATAATCCCGCTTAAGCGGTGTCCCGCAAATGGCGACGGCGGCAATAACATATAAATAATTTATGAATATGCACGCAGATGCGGTGCGGCGTCGTTGTACCGTTAAAAAAGTGCTCGTTGGTTTGTGGTCAGCACATTTTGTAAAAGAGAACAGAAAAAGTGTTAAATACATTTGATAGTAAAATATATGCACATAAATACAAATGTATAGAAAAGATACCAAATGATGGATTCATCATCAATCAAACAAACTATCAAAGAGAAGTAGCAATGGGCCACATAAACTCGAAGAACTGATAACTATCTACGCATCAGCTTGGCTACTCCACCAGTGCGGGTCGAGATGGGGGAACCAGCCACCACAACATCACCGGATTTCATATATATAGGGCTCCAGCGCCGCCCGCAAACACTTGCCCCTGCGCCTCCCTTTCGTATTGTACATACTGATCAACTTATGGAGACCACGTATAGTATGTATGTTTATTATTGGTAACCACCGTCCCTTACTCCGTTATTACTCTCCGTGCACGGTTGTCTGGAAGAGCGATAAGACCGCCCTTTGTGATACTCATTGTTATACTTTGTTTTGTTTTGTTTGTCGTATGAGGTAGTGCTGGCCTCTGATGTCAGAGTTTCTGCACAGTTGCCCAAGGGCCTCTGACATGGCTTAACGACTGCTATTAATCAATAACAGCCGGGACCGACAGCTTAACGTGCCCTCCGAAGCACGGAGCGATGGAAAACCGCATATAACTTAGAAAAGTCATTGGTGCGGAGCCTAGGTTTTGAACCCGGTATCGTTAGATTGTAAATTCCACTATAGAACCGTTAGGCCACCATCGCTCGTTGTTATACTGTAATTTTACATATAATTTCTCGTGGTACTTGTGGTGTTCAATAAAGAGTTAATCCATCCATCCATCTACCTATCTATCTATCTATAGGCAAACGTTGTGCCCATTTACGCAGGGTAGCTGGCAACAATTACATGAGAAGAGCCAAAGATGGGGCTCAGTGGCGCGCATTAAGCCTTAATCATCAACAGCCTGCATTAGTCCACTGCTGGACTTGGACATCTCTTAGTGTGAGTCACTGAGCTCAATTTTCGGCTTTTCTCATGCAAGCAAACCTTGTTAGGCCGCGAGAATACGCCCCTAATTGCTGCCAGCTACTTTTTGCAGGACTTTGTTCCATCTGTCCGGAAGTTGTCCTATACTATAATTTGCATAAGCATTGTCGTCTCCACTTACACATCGGTTATTCGATATTATAGCTACATTACCACTTCAGTCGGCTGATACTTAGAGCTGTGTCAGTTGAATTTCTTTGCCTGCCGTATCGTTTTGGATGCGATCAAAGAAACCAAGTAAAGATCGTTCCATAGCTCGCTGAGCAACATTAAGTCTCACAGTTATGGTGTCCTGTTTTTTTTTATTACTGACTAGGCAATCGTTTGACCACGATCTCACCTGATGGAAAGCGATGATGCGGTCGAAGGTGTAGCATGCTTGCCTAGTAGATACCTATTGACTTAAACACACCTGGGTTATATTTTACCGGAAACACTGACGAGGGAATGCCAAAGGAGTGGGCCTTTGCAGTTCTTAATGGAACTAAAATTGGCATCTTTTCATCTCCTGACATTAGTCACAGAATAAATAATAGTACAAAAACCTTAGTTCTGGGGACGCTCACTACTGCCAAACTACTGCTATCAGCACCAAAATGGCGATAATCAAATGCTCTCATTGCGAAGTTTGTCAAGAGCCTGTCTAGAGTACGTGGTAAAGGTACAAGGTAAACGTGCTAAACAACGCAGCGTCGGCTCATATTTCTAATATTTTGAACCTTCACGCCCGAACTCCCCCAGTCTCGAGCGAGCAGCCATAAAAACACCCTTAGCAGATTAAGCCGCTTACCCGCCACTGGGCTGCTTTAATACAGCCTCGCGCGAACGTCGTTTTAACCAAATGTACGAACGCGTTAGCAAGTTTATGTAGGCTGGGAGATTTGATTGGCTTTTTTACTCACAATGTGTAATTCACCACTTCGAATACAAACTGCGAGAAAATGTATTAAAATAAAAACTATTGCTTACTGCTAGATCAGAGAGAGATTATAGTATCGGAATGCCCCATCCTTTGGGTACCTAGTAGGTCCATGACCCCATCTACGAGAAAATCTGTGGTACGTTTCGTGTGTGTTCATGTCTGTGATGATTGTGCTAAAACAAAAGATTTTGAATTACGCTTACTGGCGTAAAATAGATCCCACCCAAATCGAATTTTGTTTGGCTTTCATTGTTAATAAAATTTCGATATTTTTATGCAAAACAACCTATGTTATCTACTACCGCTACTACCTCAATGGATCTACCTCAACAGACTAGCTTCGCCCAGCGGGTTTGCCAGGAACCCGTTTTTTGGGGATTAAAAGTATCCTTAATTTAACCCCTCATATAAACGATGACTGTGCCAAGTTGCATCAAAATCCGTCCAGTAGTTTCAGCGTGTTCTTTTGAATAAGTTTCAACCCCTAGCCTGCGGGAACCCTTTAATTTTTCGTGATGAAAAGTATCTTATGTCTTACCACGAAGTATGAACTCAGATTATACCAAGTTTCAGTTGAATTCATTCAGTAGTTTCGGTGTGACGCGCGGATACAGACAGACAGACAGACAGACAAAAATGAAAAATAAAAGCAGTTTGGGTTTCAGTATCGAAAAAAGGCCACCCTCCATAAAAAAACTACATATCTTCAATGTACAGAATTGGACCTGTTACAGTTTTATTACAAGTATAGATAGATATATAGATAGGGCACATACCGACACAGAAATGCCATGAAGGCCATGAACGTAAACTACCATAATGTAATGGTTATATAAGCCTGTATGAGATTACCATAATGAAGAAGTCATTGAATCAAGTGAAGAAACTATTCAGTGACTCCCCGTCTACTCGAGTTTTTGTGCACGGACCGTGACAAACCGCCGAAAACGTGACGCCATTTTGTTGTAGCGGGACCGCGGCTCCAACCTAAATGCCGTAATTGCACTTTGAAATACCCTTATTAAGGCACAATTTGGACAAACATGGAAAAAGTGAGGGAAGCCTTTTTATATTCCATCTTTGTTGGGGAAATTCTATATTTATTACCGTCTGTCCCCACAAACTGCCACCGCATGGGCGCAGACGATACAACTTATAACTATCGGCCCCCACGTTTGTGAAATGGTGGCAAACGGTAATACACTGAGACGGTGTTAAAAAACGCGTTTGTTGTGCTTTTGTAAGCTAGTTATATGTCACGTAGCCAAAACCTGAATTAAATAGGCTCTCTGGTAGTAAATCAGGTTTTCAAGGGACGATAAGTTTTGCTGAAGTTATTTCCCTGGGGCGGCACGCGGAGCTACGTGTTTGCCTAATGAGCTCCAAATGACTGGGCGTGTGCTCGACAGAAACTTTGTAGGATGTTTAAGGAAATATCATAGGTACAGCTTAAAGATATGGCCAACGAGCACAGTGCACTGAGCAGTGCTTTACAAGACTTGTAGTTCAAAGTTCTAAGTACCGCTCTCGGTTTTATTTCGCTTGCCCTGTTTATTGATTTTTGTTTGTTTGGGTCAATTTAACCCCCTTCCTGTTGACCGATTGATCTGAAATTTGGTACTCGTGCATGGCTTTAGTTCTGATGACAATACAATTATGTGTATTCAGTATCAATGTAAATCCAAGATGCTCGCCGTCATAAAATGACGGATTACATATATTTTTACAATTTCCTCAATATGGGTATCAAATCAAATGAAAGGGCTTAGCTTTTAGAATATAGTCATCATCATCATGTCAGCCTTTATAAGTCCACTGCTGAACATAGGCCTCCCCCAAAGAGCGCCATGACATGGTATATTTAAAATGGTATATTGGTATATTTAAAAACAGCGCTGCGGTCACATGAAAATGTGAACGCAGCACAAGCTGAAGATACCCAATTGCCCTATTGTCGTCGATGTTTGTAGCTGGACGCATATTTATATTTTTTTCTATTGTACTCTCATATAATGGATTATTATGTAGTGGTGTATTTATGATAGTGGCAATAAATTAATTTTTCATTTCATTTCATTTTCATGACACACAAATATTATAGAAATTATATTATATTATTAATCATATTTTTTTTGTTAGAATATAGTACACAATAAAAATTCCAAATCTAAGATGGCCGCCACAAAAAATGGTGGATTACTTTTTTTTCAATCCCCTTTATATGGCTATCAAATAGAAGGGCTTGACAAGTAGAAACTAAAACGAAAAACTTGAAAATTAAATGTTTTTTTATTTAACTCTTTTACATGTTCTAGAAGACAAAAAATACATGGGGCGTTGCTTATAGAAATCCGACTTGCCACAAGTTTTTTTATATAATTTTAAAAGGTTTTATTTTACTCGCAAAGAATGTATGTGTTTGTTTAGGTCAAATCTTGCATGGTGAACTAGAACCACTTGCTCTTATCCTACGGAGTAAATTTTTACTTATTGGTTTCGTTCCAATTACAATGCATTTTTATGGTAAGCATGACCTGAATTGACATCAAGGATTAGATATGGATAAAGAAACTCTTCAACGGTTAACAGCATAAACAAGAAATGTTGTATGAAATAATTTTGTATATTTGAATTGTTTCTTTTTATATTATTATACAACTAACATTAATAACCAAGGTGCTCCATCAATCCCCACCTAGTAGGTAAAGGGCTGATCCACTGGTAGAAACCTAAAAGCGAGCAATCTACTGCATTTTGAGGAGCTATTCTGCTCTGTATAATCTGCCGCACTGTATGGTGCCGTAGAGGATGCGATCCCGGGATCCCGACCGCTTTTCAATCCCAAAATTTTCGGGATTAAGTTTTACTGATCCCGAGATTTTCGGGACTGACATAATATTAAAAATATGCTAATTAGATTGCGTGCAATGATGCGCTCAGTGCGTTTTAGCCGTCAATATGTCAGCCATCTCGTTATATCCGACAATTTGTCACTGACATTAGCCATCTTGTTTACCATCTGATTTTATGCATAATCATATACAAATTGAGAAGCAGGCTTGATGATGAGATACTGGACGCGTTGTTATTTCTAATATCTAATTTCCCAATTAAAATTAAAACGTTCCTTTTAGTTAAATTTTATTTATATTGAAGAGAAATGTGACGAATTAATATTTGTTTTTAAATACTTTTTGATATGAAACTTACTACCTACTTACTAAATTGTTACATGAAAGTCATGTATTTAGTCTTATGCCTGTGATTTAATCGATGTTATGAAAGACTTTTGTATTTTTTCAATGTTTATTTATATAGTTTGTTCCTTAAAGGTTTTCTCAGATAACGTAAGTTTAAAAAGATATCGTAGTTTTGCTTTTTCAATAATACACCTGCGCAAGTGATTTTGTGTATATGTGTTTACTCAAACAATACTAGTAATATGGTCATTATTTCGACAACCTTCTTTGGGCAAAGTCGACCTTGCCGCGCTGCTTGAATAGGCGCCAGCAAAGTTGTATGGAATTTCATTATTGTCGTGTTTTACGGCCAGCAATTTCCTTTGAAAATCCATTATTGTCGTCTGTTGTCGTAGCACTATTATTTATTCCGTGGGTTCGTTAACCCCGAACGCGATAAGAGAGGCGTTGTAGCTCCCAGACGAATAGACCGATTTTGATGGGTTTTTTCTGTTTGAAAGCTGATGTGATCGTGATTGTTGTTGTTGTTGTTGTTGTTGGTTCTGTTTCTGTTTCTGTTTCTGTTGTTGTGGTCGTTGTTGTTGTCTTTGTCGTTGTCGTTGTTGTTTTCGTTGTTGTTGCATTGTATGAGTAAATTCTTATTATACTAAGCAGGGCCCTTATTCTCTATTGCCACTCGGCCACGTAACTCGCCGCGTTAAGATATCTGCGTGGAATTGTTCGTGCATGTTCGAGAATTGCCGTACTTTTCTGAACGATTCCACAGCACGACGCGTTACGCGTGTGACTGTTCATAGAGAATAATGGCCCTGGTTTTATTTAAATTACTCGCATTGTTTGAGTAAAGCACTATACAAGCCATGGTCCGCAATGACTGCCTTGCTGGCTACGCTATGATGGCCTCGAGCTTTGCTTAGTTAAGTTCTCGGCCTTCAAGCTTTGCCATCATTGCAGCCGTTGCTGTCCGCGCTATAAAGGCCTCGACCTTCGGTCTCGGCCTTCATTCCAGCTTGGCCATCAAGGGCTGCAATGCTGACCGCGCTGTGATGGCCTCGAACTTAGCTACGCTCTCGACCATCATCATCGCTGCCAGCAACGCAGTCATTACAGACCGCGGCAGTAATCAATATTTATTCTTTTTGTCTTTGATTGATAATGAAGTATCAGAAAGTCGAAAAATTGCCGCATAACTGGCGAGGATAACACAAAAAAGTTGCTGTGCTGTGATGAGAAGAATGAAATACCATCAGCAGACCGTTGATGTGAACTCTGATTTTAGTTTCCATGTCATTCTAATTTGATTACTTTTGTTTCTGTTTTTATATTTGAGTATGATTGTCAATTTCAATACATTTATTTTAATATAGATACAACACGGTAAACATATGAGCATCTACAGAAAAAACATAAAATACAAATCTATTATAAACAATAAAAATATCTACCTATAAATTAAAGAATTAAAGTAAATTAATGCTGTAAAAATTATCTTAGAGTTTAGTACTTACTTATGGTACAGTCCAAATTCAGCCATGAACCCTTGTCACTTAAAAATCTATAATACTATAATATGTCTTTTGCATTAAAAAGTCCTTTACTTTAGTTTTAGAAACACTGTCAGTTTGAATTAATAGTATTTTTGGCATTAGATTATAAAAACGATAAACAAGGATCGGTACATTTTTGACAAACGATCAGTACATTTTTGATAGCCTAGTTTTTGGCAGCACAAGTTTATACATGTACCTTGACTCATAGTTTTGATGGTGTCCGCATGTTGTAATATGTTGTTTAAATGTTTCCGAGCGTAGATACAGAATATCCAAGAGGACATACAATCAAGGCAGTGTTAAAATTTTCCCTTGTGAAAAGACGTTTCTTAGCGATTCTCTAGGGCTAAGCCATTTCTGTAATACAAAAATTCTATTGGTGTCGGCAGCATTGCCCCAGAGCAATAACCCGTATGACATTACAGAGCGAAAATATTGTGAAATAATTTTGTTTAGACATACATTATAAATAATATGCCAAATCACACTTTTTTTTATTTTAGCCGTTCTTCCAAATCCGTTCAGCCGATATAGCCGCTGAATCCCCTTTAGCGCTGTAGCGACCAAGATCCAAAACGGCAAATCCCCCTTGGTCGCTAGAGCAACCAAAAAAAACCTGGAAGTTAATTTTAACGGTTTGATCTACTAAAATCGATTTAAATGTAATCTCGCATATATTAACGAATTAGTGTGTTTCTGTCTTCAAAAGGATATATATATATATATATATATATATATCCTTTTGAATATATATATATATATATATATATATATATATTATATATATATATATATTATATATATATTTATATATATATATAAATATATATATATATATATAAATATATATATATATATATATATATTATACGTAACATATACAGTTTCATCAAAATCCATTCAGCCATATCAGCGCTTAATGGTAATAAACACACATAGATATACTAACAAATATGGATGTTTTTATCTGAAATAAATCAAATTGAATATACATAAATGCACACAAACTTTTGAATATTTATTATAAGATTAGATTGCAGTTACAATAATAATTCAGACCTAGGTACCTACATAACAAATAAACGTACTAAGTAGAAAAGCAAATTTATTTTCTCTTTCGTACCCACCCAATATAGCGAAAAGCTAAACCAGATTATACCCTAACCCGATCTACATATCTACTGCATTTACTATACTGTGGCATGCCCAAACGCGCCGGGGTCTCCCTCGCGCCGCGTTTGTCGCTCGCTGCGTCTTTACGCTCGAAACATTTGCGGGGGCTGAGGAAATGCTTTTATACCTACATACTGCCCTAGAAGAGCGCCTTAAACGTGTTTTTGTTAGCTTATTATGGGCAGGCATGTCGCTAACAAATGACTTCTGAAACATTTCTGATTCACCGAGCATAGCTCTCTCCATTGCATACTGCGCAACTCTGAGCTTTTGTATGAGACCAATAGTTAGCGACCACATCTCAGTGCCGTATGTCATCACTGGCAACACGCACTGATTATAAACTTATATTATTATTATTATTATTTTTCTTACTTATTACTCTTTTATTATTGGTGTGAATATATAAGTAAGCAGGTATATAGTATAGGTACTATTGCCAGGAAAGCTTCCATTGGGCTGTTTTCTTGTAGGGAAATAAATGTAGTTTATTTTATCGAAAATAGATAGCGTTGTAGAGGTATCTGTCAAATGTATATTGTCCACAGAGTAAAAATGTTAGTTTAGTTTGTTTTGCCTGCAGTTTTTGTGTAATATACAAAAAGTCATTGTGTTTCACAAATAAAGCTTTTTCGATTATAATTTGTTATAAAAATATGAAATACATGTTGTGCCGTCGTGACATGTATAAAATTGGGACGCCTTAAATTTCCATTTGGTACATTATGATCACAAGTATATTAAAGTGATTCTGAGTGTAAGTTCCTTGCAGTTTATAGAGTACTAGCTGTGCCCCGCGGCTTTGCCCGCGTGGTCATTTCATTTAAAAGTAGCCCACACGTTTTATTCCAGGACCAAAAGCCAAACCACCACCAAACCAGTTGTAGGTTTGGTCCAGGTCCAGAGGACCAGGAGGACCAGCACCATACCTACAAAGTACAATATTATACTACATTTCTTCAAAATTCGTTCAGCCGTCAAATAGTTTTTTATCGATTGCTCGGCATCTAATCATCGGAATAAGGCACTGCCTTGCCTTTTTATAACGCATATTCTGTCGCATGTTCTGAATATGCGTTATAACAAACTTACACTTCTATGACACTTCATAGAAGTGCACGTATTGCAATGAAATAAACGCATATAATAAAATATGAAATAAATTCTAGAATAAACGCACCGCGTTCCACTGCAAGGCAGTGCGTGCAAGGTCTAAGATACCAAGTACCCCAGTTTTTAAATCAGTCGCAAGGGCTTGAGAGCAGGGCCTGGATTCTGTATGACCACTCACGCCAATTCCACGCCACCTGCGTGGAATTAGGGAAGGTGGGTATTTACGCGACCAGGTTTTTAAACCAGGTTTTGACTTGTAAGTACGCCGCCCTGGTGCGGACCCGCAATACTTGCAAGACTTTCAAAGTATTTTACTCACCAAGTCGCTCTTTCGCCCCGTCCGCACCTACATACTCGGTGGCGGGTTTGGCATGGCTTCGGCTGAGTTCGGCCGCACTCGGCCAGCCGGGTCACAAGAAGCTAGGTGGCCGATACATCGCTCAAAAAACTTGCAACGTTTCGAAGTTTTTTTAAGCAAACGCAATTATGCTCTTTATTTACATAAGAGAACGGGACAATTTCCTTTGCAAGTATTTTTTACTTTCAATTCCACGCTTCCAAGTACTTTTTTCGCAAACACGATTGTGCTCCTTATTTATATGAACACGAAGATCAATTTCCTATGCAAGTATTTTCTACTTTCAAGGCTTCGGTTTACAAAGCACTTGAAAGTATTTTGAACCCTGGATTTCATAATGAAAGATTCATGACATGAATGAGTAAAATTTATTTTTTTAATTAATAAATTACTATTAACATCTAAATACGTTTTAAGAGCCTTTAGGGACCATAAGGTAAAAAAAAAGGAAGAAAACATGTTGTTCGAGTTCATTCAACGTTCAAACCACTTCGTAACAAACCGCTTGCGTGTTTTAAGGGTAGACAACGCCATCTAGTTTAAATGAAGTAACTTGTTATCATGAACGTCTTGTTATTGAGTAGAGAAAATTATCTCCGAATGTAAGGTGGCACAGATTAGAGAGTAATTAAGGTGGTGAGGTAAATTGGATGGGTCATTATTATGAGGTCCATACGAACAAATTTTAATGCAACGAAATATTGTGTTCTTAGTACAAATTATTTTTTATGATGTTTCACAGAAAGACGTACTTACTGGCACTTTAACTGGCTCTTAATAATTACCTACCCTACCTACCTACTTTTTGAGCTTTTTCAACATGATATGAGGAGTGATTTGAATAAATAAAAGTTTTCTATACTTTCTCTATGAAGAGCAATACATGTACCTATCTCTGTATGTACACATTTCAATACCGACAACTAACCATTTTGCCAGTAAGACATTATAAAGAAACCTCCGATATAATTATGTAGGTACGTAGGTAGTACATTATAATATCTCAATGGAAGAAACATAATAAAAAAACGTAGTACATATAATGTATATACATACTCAGAAAACTTGCAACGCTTCGAAGTATTTTTTACGCAAAAGCAATTGTGGTCTTTATTTATGCATACCCACGGATCAATTTCCTATGCAAGTATTTTTTACTTTCATTTCAAGGCTTCAGAGTACTTTTCCACACACACGATAGTGCTCCTTTTATATATAGAGACAAAGATCAATTTCCTATGCAAGTATTTTCTACTTTCAAGGCTTCCAAGTACTTTTATTTTGCAAACACGATTGTTCTCCTTATTTATATGAAGGCAAAGATCAATTTCCTATGCAAGTATTTTCTACTTTCAAGGCTTCCAAGTACTTTTATTTTGCAAACACGATTGTTCTCCTTATTTATATGAAGGCAAAGATCAATTTCCTATGCAAGTATTTTCTACTTTCAAGGCTTTAATCTGTTTCTACAGAAAGCATTTGAAAGTATTTTGAACCCTGGTTTTTCGCCCTGGTGTTTGAAGATGGACGTACTTGAAAGCCCTGGTGCTGGATATTGCGAGTATGACCCATGCCTACGTGGAATTTGTTCGCGATTCCAATTTCCACGCAGGCAGCGAGGAATTGGCGTCTTAAAATTAGAGAATTAGGCCCCTGGAGGTCGTGTTAGTGCTAGTGTGAGCCGAATCCTAAACACCTGACAAATTTGAATTTAGCGGGACCCTTGGTTGCAGGAATGAAATGCAAGCGTGTTTTAAGGTCAATCAGCGCCATCTAGTTAAATCGGAGGGAGAACTTTGATGCCTTTGGTTTATTCGCTTGAGTTGTTGATGCCATTGTGCTATCTATACTCGTACCAAACTCGTACTATACCATCTCGATTACCTCAGCTTGCAAACATAAAAAACCGCACCTAAGTCGGACCATTCGTTTGGATAGATCCCATTATATATATTGTTTTCAAACAAAACTTGACGGTTTACTTCAGGAAAAAACATAAGCCTTAAAAAAATCAAAGAAAATGTAAAAAAAGGCACAAAATATGTAAATGCTTATAAATATTGAGGCAAAACATTCATAGCAGTGCGTGGATTCGACCCATGTGCCTCTGGGTTGCAGGCCAGACACCGCTTCCACTGTGCCATGTGCAATTATTGTTCCTTTCAAATTAACATAACTTTAGACTCATATCCCGCAAGAATCCCGTATTTATTCGTGATTAAAAGTATCATTCATTTTAACACATACTATAAACTTTGACTGTGCCAAGTTACTTCAAAATCCGTACGGTAGTTTCAGCGTGATATGTGTTTTTCTTTAAATAACTTTCAACCCCTATCCTGCGGGAACCATTGTTTTTTTTCGGGATAAAAAGTATTCTAAATGTTAATCCATAACATAAGCTATGATTGTGCCAAGTTGCATCAAAATCCATTCGGTAGTTTCAGCGTGATGCGTGTTCAAAGAGACAGACAGACGGACAGACAAAAAATAAAAATAATTACCTTTCTGCACTCCATATCGATTTTGAAGTTCATCTCAATGAAAATTTTCAAAAAATATTTAATGTACAGATTTAGCCCAGGTACAGTTTTATTATAGTATAGATAGATTGTACTTCTATCTATCTATAATAAAAACGCCATCTGTTAAACTATTACGTTTTTTTTTAAAAGAGAACTCATTCTAAAACGATAACTGTTGGAAAGAAAAATAACACACAAAATAGAAGGGCACTATGCCAATATTAGGCGAGGGATTGTAAACGAGCTCAGCAGTGGGCCCAAGGGACTGACTTCGACGATAAACAACCAGCGCCGACCAAACTGATTGTGTTGTTTTATGTTTCATTGTTTTTCTTGTGGAAACTGTGTTGGCTGTTCAACACAACATCGCATTGACTTTATTTTTGACAAGCAATGAGTCTCTGTTTCAGCTTGGGTAAAAATTCCTTCGTATGTCCGGATGTCTGTCCGGCTGTTCACTACAGGTCGGATTTCTCAACCGATCTAGACGAAACTTGGTATACAGGTTAAGCGAATTTTTAGAATTTTTTAGTCGTCGGGGATTTTTGATTGGGGGGGGACTTGCCCCAAAAAAGGGTAAAAATGGGGCTACTGAATATCTCCGCTATATTAAATTCTATTTCGATGGTTCTTTTTTCATTTGAAAGGTAGTAACTTTAAGTTAGTCTCATAAAAATTTGGTGAAGATCTGATGAGGAGCTTCGTCGTGATGAGCAGAATAGCTCCTCAAAATGCAGTAAATATCTCACTTTTAGGTTTCTAACAGTGGAATCAGCTCTTTGCCTACTACGTAGGGATTGATGGAGCACTTTGGATATTAATGTTAGTTGTACAATAAGGTATCTAGATGGCGCTACTGTGCTCCGCTAGATTGTTTGCAAAGAAGTTTGTTCGCGCGAGGTCTACAGCTCATATAGCCACTAGTTAGTTTATATTAGACATTCCGAGTGAAAGATTTAAGAGACTTATGCATTACTCTTCCAAGCTGGATTATGGCATAAACCTATTGCAAAAGAAGCTGATGCTCCATCCAGCCTTTAGTACTGCTATGATACCATGATTCCATGCCATGGTTATAGAACAAAATACATTAGTGCCAGCATTCTGCGAACAGTAGACATCGCGAGCACAAACTTTTTTGTAACAATCTAGCGGTGTATATTAGCGCCATCTAGTGACCTTTTAGTAAAACTAACATTAATAACCCAGGTGCTTATCAATCCCCTACCTAGAAATCTAAAGTGATCAGATTTTCACTAATTTTTTTATGGGACTAAATTATAATTACTTCTTTTCAAAAAAGATTCATCGAAATCGGATCTAATAAGGCGGATATATTCAGTAGCGCCCTTTTTGCCCTTTATTGGAGAAAGTACCCTCAAGAAAAAATCCCCGACGACAAAAAAATAATATATAAAGTCGTATAACCTGTATACCAAGTTTCGTCCACATCGGTTGTTGATACTTCAGGAGTACCAACAAACTGACAGATGAAAGCAATTTTAATGAACTTGAAGCAGAGACGTTTCGCTCTCTCGGTCAAAAACAAAAAAAAACATTAACTGAAGGGCATCAGGACAGTTGAGCGTTTGTTGCACACTAACTCATCTACGCCAACAATCCGGTGCAGCTCACGTGTTTCAATAACCTCCTAATAGCCATACGTTATTCTGTGTCAAAATTGTACTGCTATGATGTATCGCATCGCAAATTCAGCTGAATTTCCACTGCAAGAGATAACAACAAATAAAACAACTAACACACAATTATAATAAAATTCCTTCAGGTATAAATATACTTGTATTTTCCACTCACTTACGTTACAAAACTTACTTACGTTATTTGTAGTAAACAACTTCTTTAGACATAAATATATATGTATTTCCACTAGTTACTTATATTATACTTTACAGTTGACCTCTCCGTTCAGATGCTCAACAAGAATTGTATCAATTATCATCAATATCAACCTATATGCTCCGTCCTCACAATCTTTTCCCACCAAGAAAAATGGCGCCATCGTTGTAAGACGTTTCCGGTAGAATCACGGTAATAGAGGAAACGCTGACTTTAAATATTCCTACAGAAGAAGTCAAAAGTCTTTCCAAGGTGTGCCAGCTTCGTTTGACGTTTCTAGTAGCCATGTTTTTTTAAATATTCCTGATGTAGTAGTCAAATGAAATTCTAAATTAACTGAGAAATACTTCATTTTAAATATAAAAATTGTAAATTTTGACACAACCGTGCAACTATGTTAGCCTCGAGCTGTTTTCCAACTTGGCCCTTATTCACTATGACCATTCACACACGTAACGCGTCGCGTTGTGGAATCGTTCGGCAAAATACGTCAATTCTCGAACATACACGAACAATTCCACGCAGTATCTTGACGCGTCGCGCTACGTGCCCGAATGGTCATAGTTAGGGAATGCAATCTTGCAGCAAAATTGCAATCACGTTATTTGCAAGATTAGGAAAACTAATCTTGCGAGATCTTGGTATTTGTGAGATGTCGCAATTAGCGGGCGCAAGACTAAAATATTTTGCTGAAAAATATAGCGTTTTACGCACTCGGAAAAATAATTTGTAAACTGTACTGAATAATTATTGACATGGAAATTATATGAAAACCAGTATTAGTAAATTATATTATTATATTAGAAACACATGTACCTACAGATACAGTTAAATTATACATATTACAAGTGTAACCATCTATCTATACTTATAATAAAGCAATATGCACGAAAAAGTCTGTAACAAGAAATGGTCTGCATTACTTAAAATAAGCTACTGAACAAGAATATAACATTTTTTTAAATCTTGTCTGTCTGTTTGTCTGTATATTTGCTCGCTCATCACTTAAAAACTACTGGACCGATTGCGATGCGGCTTGTTATTGTTAGATAGCTTAGGGTTTGACTTAAAAACTGGGGTACTTGGTATCTCAATCCGATGAGTAGAAGCCGAGCAATCAATAAAAGACTTTTTGACCCCTGAAGGAATTTTGATCAAATGTTGGTACATTGGTATTTTAGGTTTTGGAAAACTAAATTAAAGAAATACAGATGGCTCATGGCAAAATGTTTCGAATAAACCTTCGAAGCATAGTGTCCATAGTGGCATCTGACAATCTGCTTCTTACGAGTGAACCTAACACCCTGCTGAAGAAAATAATACCCTCTCTGATTCCACGCTCTTTGACACTATTGTCACAAGACTGTCATACATAAGACTGTAGGTATTTTCCTCTTGATCCAGGAATTGCAGTTCTTAGCCAGCCAACCGCGCGCAGGCATCCTTGCGCAGGATTGGCCGGCCAGCCGCCAGTCACGCGCTGTTTAGCACGTGTGGCGCACTATCTCTTGATCTCGCAATCTTGGGAAATCTTGCACTGGTTTTGATGCAAAATTGATCTCGCAAGACCGATGCGCGATCTCGCTATTTCGAGATCTCGCTATACCGAGATTGCATTCCCTAGCATAGCGAATAAGGGCAAGGTGCTAAATTACGTAATATGCTCAAGACTTCATCACGCGCATTTTCAACCAACAAGTGTAGGTCCACTTGTTGGTTGAAAATGCGATACTAATACTATTATAAAAATCGTTTAAAGAAAAGACGAAATAAGAAGCTTACTTCCGCCAAACACCAGTACTTTTGCTACGTATTATTTACTAGCTGATGTCTGCGGCTTCGCACTTCGCGAAGCCGCGCGAAGCTGTCTCTCTCTTCTCTCTTTTTCTGTAGGTTAAAAGTACTATAATTGTACTATTCCAATATCCAAAAATACCAATATACCAACATTTCATCAAAACTCCTTCCGCTGTCTATTTTTTTTATCGATTGCTCGGCTTCTACTCATCGGTCTGATACCAAGTACCCCAGTTTTTAAGTCAAACCCTAAGCTATCCAACAATGAACCGCATCATAATCGGTTCAGTAGTTTTTACGTGATACTCGAACAAACGTACAGACAAACAGACAAACTAACAAAAAAACAAACAAACAGACAGACACGCTTAAAAATATGTTACATTCTTGTTCGGTGGCTTATTTTAAGTATCCTAGATATGTTTTTTTTACTAATTATCTCCTTTGTCCAGACTATTTCGTTCCTATTACTTAATTATAAGTATAGATTATACGAGTATATTTTCGTGTCTATTTATTTCTTGGTCAATATAGCGTCGACAAGCAACATTTTTGATGGTGTTTGAGGTGTTTCTCACAGTTTGATTGCGTTTACGCAAAAAAAGTACAGTGGAAGAGTGTAGTGACAGAAATAAGGTGGATATTGCTGTGACTCGTCTTCTGCAAACTACTTGTTTGAAAGAATTGCGCCTAAAAAGTGAGGTGAGTAGGTTAGGTAGAACATGAAAACTATATTATGAGGTGGTCACTTTTATGTTCGTTTGCCAATGTCAATTTTGCAATGCTATGATGTAAATGGAGCTGATTGACATTATATAATATATTAAAATTATAATATCACGGCTTTGGCAATATACCTACGAAAGGTGCACTATTAAAACTACTCTGGTCTTCAACACTTATACCCCCCTTTAAAAATTAATAGTTTATTTTATTAAATTGCTTGGCTCCTACTCTTCGGATTGAGATACCAAGTACACCATCCCTAAGCTATCCAAAAATTAAAATCGCACTGTTGCAAGCGCCATGAACACGGAAAAACTGAAATTTCGGAAATATCGGAAACTCAATAATAACAGTATCCATGGCAAATATCCATTTCTAATGTTTAAAGTTCTAGGTACACTCTGAATCTCTATTCTGAATTACAATCCACAAACTAGGTACAGTAGTTGCAGCGGAAGTACGAGTATGTCTCGGAAGTTGTCTGCTAGTCGCTGCGCAAACTGCTATTGTTCAGGCGTACTCCCAATGTTGAAGGTGAAGACAGCATTGTATAACTGCCTCGCCTCATTCGCTTACGTTTTTCGCATATTCTCTCGCTCTGTATGCTGTTTTATCCCCACAGTACCTGCGCAATCTTTCACAGAGCCTAACTTCACAAACATATAGATTGGCTGCGACTACTGTATAGTTTAGTAATGGAGCAGACGTAGGTGGTAAACATACACGGCCTTGTATTTGTCTAGTACATTGCAGACGATTTAGGCGTATATGTTCTGCGAAAGTCACTTTCGTTGATGGCTATAAGTGACAACATGAGAACGATAACCTCGACCGCACCTTGTGCAGATGTGAGTAACAAAGTTGCAAAGTATAGTATTATGCGCAAGAAGGTCAAACTACTGGTCTCTTTTGCTGTTTTGTGCGCTAAAGGTCAAACCAGGACTCGTGTACTTTTGACCTTCATGGATTCGGGAACTCTTCAGTTCTCAATCCACCGCGAGGTTCTCCCACACATATTTTGTCCTTAATGCAAGAAGATAGAGGTATCAAGCCGAGCTATAAACAACTTAGTTTTACAGTGGATGATCAGCAAATAACACGGTTGTGTTGACTCGCACCTATAGTGTGTACCTACTAGGCTGGCGTGGCTCCAATATATAGTGCCAACATGTTGCCTATATATTAAGCACCCTAACTGTATCTAAACGCTGAAATATTTTGAACCCAACAATGCAAATCTACTCTAATATTATAGAGAGGAAAGATTTGTATGTTTGTTTGTACTCATAAAATAATGACCCGATTTCAAAAAATCTTCCACATAAAGAAAACTAAATTATCAGGGAGTAACACTTGCAGTTTTTTTTAAATTAGAGTTTCCTTTTAAAATTTGCAATAACGTTTTGTTTTTTTTTGTAATAATAATTTGCAAGTTTAATTTACGTATCAAATTTTGCAAAAAATCGATTAATTTGTTTGCGGAACGTTGGCATGGAAACGAAATCACAGAACATCTAATAATCATTGACGTAAGAAATGCTCTATGCTAATAATACACGAAATAATAACAAGTCTGACAAGTACGTGAGTAATAATGCAGTTGTCTATTATGGTCAAAAGTACAGCTGCTAATGATTTTGAATTAAACTTAATTCACTGACGTTTTTTTTAGAAGTTACGACGGGTATAAAAATGCTAAAAGTAAGAAAATTGCCATGGGGTAAGTGCTACCGATAAACTCTATAAATA
This sequence comes from Alsophila aescularia, assembly GCA_946251855.1. Taxonomy (NCBI): domain Eukaryota; kingdom Metazoa; phylum Arthropoda; class Insecta; order Lepidoptera; family Geometridae; genus Alsophila; species Alsophila aescularia. The sequence continues at coordinate 34,000,971 of OX276373.1, forward strand.
CTAACCTTTTTTTAAAAATTCTAGACGTACCGTAGACGTTTCACGACAAACAAATGGCCGTGCGCCCTGACACAGACCCAATCGGTTTAAACCAAAGGAGGCTGAATACGCTTGTAGGCGTTAAACCTTTTAATGAGAAAAGATTTGAATATTGTATATTTGTTTGTTTGTAGTAACAGCGTAGTATTATTAGGTGTTCTGTAGTAACAGGACGTACAGAGCAAAATCAGACAAACTGATGTTTTTGTGATCTTTAATTCGGTATAACTCGCTATTTGTACGTCGCGTAGACGTTTCACGACATACAAACAGCTGTGCGCCTCGACACAGCCCCATCCAGTTTTTTAAACCCAAGGAGGTTGAATTACTCTTACTGGCGTTAAACCTTTTAACAGTAACCGTAATTCAACCTCCTTGCGTTAAACAGAATAATACTATACACAAAATGGTACGTCAGTATAAAACTTAAAAACAGAACATTATACCTAGATACTCGCGTCTAGGTACATAGCATATGCAATAAAGTTTATGGAGGAAGCAAAAACTAATTAGAGGAGATACGGGATAGGAAGTAATAGCAAGGAATAAATAATTGGTATATAATAGTAAGGAATAGTTGTAACATTTAAGTTAGTGTAATTAAATTATTTAGTGTAAGGAATTGTTGCAAAATATTTGTGCATATTAAGTATTTAATGTAAGGAATTGTTCTGACGTTATATTTGTGCAAATAAATATTTTATGTAAGAAATTATTGTTGTTCTATTTGTCCAAATAAAGTACCTACTAATTTTATCTTTCTATTTATCAACCCGTGCGAAGCTGGGGCGGGTCGCTAGTCTTTTATAAGTGTAGTGAGATTTTCTTTGGCTCCGCACGGCTGGTGCTTTTGGCCAGTGTCAAGTAAAGAGATATTACAAGTTGTTTGTTTTTTAACAAATACGAGTAGTCAAAATTTACGGTATTCATTAAAAGGTAGTCAAATCACATTCAAAGTCACGATTCAGTTAAGTGAGCTTTACTGAAACTTCCTAGGGAGTTACGGAGAGAATACGAAATGGCACGTTTTTTAGCGTTTGTTTCATTTGTTACAACTCGTATCACGTAACGAACATCTAATGGTCTATACTCCACCAATATTATACACTAGCTGTGCCTACGGCTTTGCCCGCGTGGTCATTTCTCTGGGTTATTAGTTACCTACGAGTTATTCCAGTACCAAAAGTACCTAGTTATAATGTACTAGCTGCACCCCGCGGCTCTAACCGTGTGAGGGATGATGATGATGATGAAATGTATCATATGTGTTATTCCATGGTATAAGCTATCTCCATACCAAATTTTATCAAAAAAAAAAAAAACCGTTCAGCCGTTTGAGAGTATGAACTATGATTATGATAATGATGATGAAAGTATCCTGTGTGTTATTTCAGGGTATAAGCTATCTCAATTCCAAATTTTATCATAATCCGTTCAGCTGTTTCAAAGAGGTAAATCAACAACTCTTGCTGCCTTAAGCTTTTGACTTTGTCTCGCATACGTTATAAAATCTGCATCAATTACTTCTTGTTTTTTTTTTTAATTTATTTTGTACTCCAAGAGGATGGGGACCCTACCGCAAGGTTGAGATACTAGTTTGACTAACGTATCTATACGGATATTAATTTGAACATTTATTTTGTACTCCAAGAGGATGGGGACCCTACCGCAAGGTTGAGATACTAGTTTGACTAACGTATCTATACGGATATTAATTTGAACATTTATTTTGTACTCCAAGAGGATGGGGACCCTACCGCAAGGTTGAGATACTAGTTTGACTAACGTATCTATACGGATATTAATTTGAACATTTATTTTGTACTCCAAGAGGATGGGGACCCTACCGCAAGGTTGAGATACTAGTTTGACTAACGTATCTATACGGATATTAATTTGAACATTTATTTTGTACTCCAAGAGGATGGGGACCCTACCGCAAGGTTGAGATACTAGTTTGACTAACGTATCTATACGGATATTAATTTGAACATTTATTTTGTACTCCAAGAGGATGGGAACCCTACCGCAAGGTTGAGATACTAGTTTGACTAACGTATCTATACGGATATTAATTTGAACATTTTTGAATTTAGGGTACGTATGTACCGTGATCAACTACATTAATTCATAATCCTACCTTCAAAACTCCAAGTTTTGTTGCAGTCTCTTTCCTGAGTAAATTCCTGGTGTCATCTTTTATAATGTAAAACGTAGCCTATTCCATACTACCATATACGTCGACACCTTTAGATGGACCATCCTGAGCTTTGCGTTTTTGTGCTCTTGACCTGCAACTACACCGAAAATTAGTCATTTTTTTATCCTGTGCAGGACAACCTTTGCTGTCACCGGAATGACTTCGACCGCAGCGAAAATATGGAGGGGCATAGCGTTTATTTGTAGTTTCTACTCGATTGACCGACTGTGGCATGCTTGATCCAATGACATTGAAATTATTTAGTTGTCAGATGACAGTCTCTAAAGCATTAGCTTTAAAAACAATTATGTCAATGGAGACATCATCCCAAAGAGGAAGTTTTGTTACTGTAGTTCTATTGAGTTACACTTTTCCGTTACTTGCAGGCGCGGTCCGAAGGGGGGGTCACAGGGGACATGACCCCCCGAATGGAAACGGGAGCTCAAAGAAAATATTGATACAACATTTCCTAAGTGGTGGTGATTCTACAATCGGGCCCTAATCACTGGATAGAACTCCATGACCCAAAGATCCTCTCCACGGAACGTCACTACTACTCCATGACCATACGTGAAGCGGTTGAAATTAAAAAGTAACCCAATTTCAACCGAGAGGATGGTTTCAAGTTGGCTGCGTCCTGGAATCCCGTGATAAGCAAGTGTTCGCGCCGCGGTTTATGTCAGAAGAAATCTGCAGAAATCAGTCGTTAGTGTCGTGTGTCGTGACAATTCTGAATTTTTACAAAACCAAATGCGGGTAGTTGGAGACAAAGCTCGCCCTTCTCGACGCGGACACCCGCTACTTCAGTCTTCTCGTGACCACGATCAATGCAACTTGATCGGAACGTCGAGGTAAATAAATATTAAGTTTTCAGCGCGATTTAGTCCCGTTTAAAAGTTACAATCTACAATCGAAGTTTGCGACGAGGAGCTCTACTCAAATATAAAGACTTTGCTAAAAATTCTGGCAACCCTTCATGTAAGCGGTGCGACGGCAGAGAGATCATTTTCTACGCTAACTCGAATAAAAACTTGGTTGAGAGCAAACCTGTTAGAAGAGACAAGAGAGGCTAGCAGGCTAAATATTCATCCAGAGATGACTCCCAGACGTCTTCAATATTATCACCCGATTTTCCAATAAAAATAGAAGACTTCCATATGTTTTATAATGTGTGAAATAAAGTTATGTATTGTGCATTACAGTCTAATTTACTTGACATATTTTATTATTAGTGACCCCCTCCAAAATTTCAGGCTGCGACCGCGCCTGGTTACTTGATCGATCATGTGCTCCTTACAAGCAGTAATGTTACACTTCGAGGATTGGTGCCTCAGTCTGACCAGAAATTTGACAAATTTCTCTCCAACCTCATGCTTAATTAGTCTAAACAAATGCCGTTCATAAACCCTACTTGTTTCGGGGTGAAGTATTCGTTTAAATTATTTATTGCAACTGTGTAGACGTCACCAGCATCATCAACAGCTGCTTCGATGTGTGCGCCTGGGATATTATAGTAAATTTCCTGTAGGGTTAGTCCCCTGTATGCAAGAGCGTTGCTCTCTTTGCCTCAGGCTTAGTAACATTTATTGCTATCAAATATACCTCGAGTGTTCTTTTCCATTTTTCCCAACGTAGGCCAACCGAATTTGTGTAGCCCTCATAGTCCAAAGACTCTTATGGTGGTATTTGCGACAAGCTTGGGACTACCTGTGAATGAGGAATTCCCATTAATTCCCATTTATTAGGTACCGTTCCGATTTTCATTAAAATACCTCTTGATCTTGTTTTTTTTTCATATTATATATATTTACCGTTTGACATTAGTCAAACATAAGAAAATTAAGATAATTATTTTATCTTTATAAGATCATTTAGGTACCGTTTGGTAAACCAAACTACCTATAGCATCCAGCAATATACCTTATGGTTATCAAATAACAGGGATAAAAATAAGCAAACTACGAGTATGTAAGTGAATGCATAAAGTAGGTAGGTAGGTATTAAGATTATGTTATTACAAGGCAAGCTGATGATTTTTATCATTAACTTTGCAAATTAATTACTAAAAGAAATGTTCATAATGATGCCATTTGGTAGCTCTGCAATTTTAAATGTCGGTATGCAGATAGCGCATTAATTGATACAGTTGGTAAGGTGTTTAGGTACTACTCCCTGACTTTAAAAGGGTTAGGTATCGCTGATGTTTTAATTTTGTCAACATCAAATAATTTTAGGTAGGTACCAATCCACGGAATGGGACCAGTTTGTTATCATGTAAACTTGGGTTTGGAAAATAATTACGTAGTAATTTGTATTAATTCCAAATATTCATATGAAAATATTAACTTATACGCAATGTTCACAGCATTTAGTCAAACAAGCAAAAATACGCCGCCCCCGGCTGGCTAATAATCTATAAAAATTGGCTTTATGTCCTTATCTCATACCTGCACCAGCACCTGTCGCGGCGTACTCTAGTATTGATGCATACGCCACGAATATATATTTATACACTCGTCAAGTATGATCACTGATCACGTTTGACTCTTTAACATTACGTACGCCACAGAATAAATAATATAAATAATTTGGGGGACTCCCCCCAATGGCCTCCAACCTCCCCTTATAGCCATCCCATGCCTCGCAAGATCTGGTCTGCACCTAAAATTGATCTGTCCGAGTCTAACAGCTTACTTAAATGCTATGATTCCAATACATACTAGTAAATCCGCATTTGATCACCTGATGAATCTCCGTCTGCATCTGCTTGTTAGCAGACCATGTCACGTCCTTCTCGTGCAATACCTAGTTCTATAGATTACCGTATAGACTAACACGTGGATCTGCTCGCCAACAGGTCAGGTCTCGTCCTCTTGTGCAATACTTAGTTATATAGCTTAACACTATAATCTTACACGAGGATCTGTTTGCCATCAGGTTTTGTCTCGTCCTCTCGTGCAATACCTAGTTCTACAGATTAACACAATAATCTTACACGAGGATCTTGGGTGAAATGATGAGTTGTCTTATCATTTTTATGATATATCTTTCTTGGTCTTGAGATCTATGTCTAGACTTACGGGGGCTTCTAATCTTTGCTCGTCTTTGGCCTCTGTCTTGAGCGTTGATCACACCTCGCTTGCTCCTGGGTATACTGGTACCAACATGGGCACACTGATCCCATCATGGGTACCCATGGACCGCCCGCAGGAACCCCGAGTATCTGGCGATCTACTCATGCTCGGGGCCTTTCACGTGGCCCTGAATGAGACATGCTCACCCAGGACGCCCTCCGTCTCCTCGCCTCTCGGATTCGCTCCAGCTGACCAGTCCGAGACAGATGGCGTAGCACAACTTATTGGAACCGTCCACGTGGACTCTTTGAGGCCGCCAGAACCATACGGACAGGACTCCGAGCCCACTGCTCAAGGAATCAGCAAGCAGCGATCATCTTAAGCCCCCTGCTGGGGTCTTACCGGAGATTAACTTTACCGGCTTTTCTGGGTTTAATCTCTATCTGGGCCTTATCTCTTTACTGGGTCTAATCTCATCATCATTTCACCCTTGTCTTGTTCTTATATCTAATAGCGATCACAATTATCTATCTAAGCAATGGAAAAGTCTCACCCGAATCCTCGTTGCAACCCTTTCTCGAACCTAACCACCTGGTTGATAAACTTTCATCGCAGTCTCTCCGCAACGAAGCACGTTCTATTATCTATCTAAGCAATGGAAAAGTCACCCGAATCCTCGTTGCAATCCTTTCTCGAACCTTACCACCTGGTCGATAAATTCTCATCGAAGCCTCTCCGCAACGAAGCAGCACGTTCTATTATCTATATTAACACTGGAAAGGTGTCACCCAATTCTTCGTTGCAATCCTTTCTCGAACCTTACAACCTGGTCGATAAACTCTCATCGCAGCCTCTCTGCAACGAAGTACGATGCACCAGAACACGTAGCCACACCGAAATGTGGCCCCTCAGAGCTCCTGGATGCCATCGTCTCTTTTTCACGTGGTCAGGTTCTCGCAAGCACCATCAACGACTAGCTCCGTCCGCGTTCCCGCCGAAAGTGCCGTCTTGTCAGTCCCTGTCACGACTTGCACTCACCAACCACCACAGACAATACTACTACAGTGATGTCATGACGTGAAATTAGACATTTCCTTCGCCATTGCGTGAAACTGACACGACATAATCTTGTTTCAGTTGACAGCTGACACCAGACGTGCACCCACAACTACCACAGACAATACTACTACGGACAATCTTACCGCAGTGATGTCATGACGCGAAACTGACACGTCATAATCGTGTGTCAGTTGACAGATGACAGATATATTATCATTCAGTATATAGGGCGCTGTGTGAGTGCCTCATAAGGTATTGCATATGTGCATGGGGTAGTACAGCAAAAACTCAGCTTATCACTGTGGAGCCTGCACAACGCGCTGTTTTGAAAGTACTTCTCTACCTACCTTAGAAGCACCCCACAACTGATGTTTATGAGAAGGGCAATGTTCTAAATGTGCGCGATTTTTTTATCTATGAGAGCATACGACGATACCATAAAAGAGTTGTACCTACCTTACCGGTTTCGTCAAAATGGGTAGATCGATGTCCTATTCCCTGGGTAAAATATAGGTTCGCTCATAAGCAGTTCGGAGTAGTTGTCCTCCACCTTTACAATAAACTTTTTAAGGACACTAAGGATTATAATGTGAAAAACTGAAGTAACAAAGAAATAAAAAAGATTGTACTGACATGGCTACGTACGTAGGTTCGATTATGAGGGGATTGAGCAAATGTTAGCAAATTATTATTTCTGATACACATTCCAATTATCACTCACTGACACACACACATACACACCAACCATACATGCATATTTTAGTGTTATAATATTAATATATGTTTTGAATTATTTTGTACTTTCTGGCTGAGATATAAATTAAATTTTTCATCCCATCTTTTCGAAACACGCTGATTGGCTCTTCGAAAAGAGGGAGCAAAGTAGGTGTTTTCTGTTCAAGACGTTCAGAGAGGGCAGTAATTAATTTCCGTGGCTCGTCGGCTCTTTCCGCCTTACGAGTAGCTCTATTATATTATACGAATATTCAAGTTATAAGCCAACACATTTTAATTTTAATGTGTAAAATGTAAAAAAACACTCCCTTGTTGGGATTTGAACGGTGCTAGAGATCCGAAAGCCCACCTAGGTCCAGCTTAGGCTATCCTTACTTGTGGTATCGTGCCGAAAAGTTAGTATATATGACGAAATAAATGAAGGGTTGCTAATTCACAATTGACCAATGAGAGCACGTGCTGCAAATTGAGTTACGTAGCGCGTTGAGAAAAAACGGTGATAATCGTAGCTTCCAAACGAATGGACCGATTTAGCTGCGGTTTTTTATATTTCAAAGCTGGGGTAAACGAGATGGTTCTTAGCTATAATGGGCGCCAGGAGGGAAGAGGGGGGGGGGTGACTTAGATGCGGTTTTTTATGTTTGGAAGCTATGTGTATGAGATACTTCTTAGCTATATGATGGGGAGGAGGGATTGAGAAAAAGGGGATGCAAATCGTAGCTTCCAAACGAGTGGACCGATTTAGCTGCGGTTTTTTATGTTTGAAAGCTGAGGTAAACGAGTAGGTTCTTAGCTATAATGGGGGGTAGTGGTGGGGTGGTGGGAAGGTGGGGGTGGGGGGTTCTTGTGCTTGTAAATGAGTATATGAGTTGTAAAGTATCTAAAAGCGCGTTTTATTAATTTTTCTCATAGAGGGCGATGAAAAGTAGAGTGTATTACTCGGAAACAAAATTGTTTTCCCTGGGGTGACGTATATTGAATCCCTCGCTACGTTCAGGATTCTACTTAGAATCCTTCACTCCGCTCTGGATTCAAAATAGCGCCCTCGCCGGCAAAATATAGTTTGCTCCCTAGTAATACAATCTACTATTCTGCTTTTTCTTTTGGGAGAAGCCACTGGCTCTTTTTTTCTAGTTCAGCCTATTGATTCAAAAATCTATTTGTTTCACATATGTATGTCAATAAATTATTATGTAATTGTATTTTTTCCAAAAAAAAAACACCTTACCTATTAAATGGAGTTTTAAAAAAAAATGGTTTTGTTTAGTAGCCATGTCATGGTGCCACTTAGAACGGGCTATAACAATTAAATACGTATACAATATTTCGTGTCTGTGCTGTTAACCGTGGAGGAGTTCCCTAGTCAGGACCGAACCCTGAGCAGCAACCATGTCATGGTAAAACTTAAAACCGGCTATAAAATGTAAAAAAATGTAATAAAAAATGATAAATGTAAATGTAATAAAATGTGTATTCAAAATGTCGTGTCTGTGCTGTTATCCGTTGAAGAGTTCCTTTAACTGTAGCTAATCCTGGATGTCGATTCAGGTCATGCTTACCATAAAAATGCATGTCATCGGAACTGAACCAACATGTAAAAATTCAAATCAGGATAAGTGGAAGTGGTTCTAATTCAGCTAGCAAGATTTGACCTAAACAAACATGTATAATAATTATAATAAAACTGTAACTGGGCTAAATCTGTACATTAAATATTTTTGGCAAATTATAATTGAGATAAACTTCAAAATCGATATGGAGTGCAAAAAGGATATTTTTTGTCTGTCTGTATGTCTGTCTGTCTATCTGCACGCACGCATCACGCTGAAACTACCAGTCGAATGTTGATGCAACTTGGCATGCTCATAGCTTATGTCATGGATTAAAATTTAGAATACTTTTTATCCCGAAAAAAACATGAGTTCCCGCAGAATAGGGGTTGAAAGTTATTTTGAAAGAACACCTATTACGCTGAAACTACTGGACGGAGTTTGATGTAACTTGATACAGTCAAAGTTCATATTATGTATTAAAAATACGGGTAATCCCCAAAAAATATAGGGTTCCTGCGGGATAGGTGTTCCAAGTTATGTTAATTTGAATGTAAGAAATATAAGACATTAAAACGGTATTATAATTTCGACCATCTCACCATGAAACGCTGTGGCGAAGTCGGAGAATATTAGCCTTCCAACCCAGAGGTGCGAGATCAAAATCACGCGCTCCTTAAAATATTTTGCTCCATATTTTTAAGCATTTACATATTTTATGCGTTATTTTTTACATTTTCATTGATATTTTTAAGGCTTTTGTCATTTCCTGAAGTAAACCGTCAAATCGTTACAACAAAATAGTTCACAATAATTCCAATTCGGATAATTTAGAAAAAACTCAAAAACAGAAAAGAATTCTGTCAATTTACTTTGTTTTTTTTTCACTTTGTAAATTTGTTAGTTTTACCTGAAGTGCATGTTTAAAAAAGATATAAATTATCATTTATAATTTACAATCCCTCACAAAAAAGTGCCCTCTTGCGGCTGTTTTTATTGGTAACCAAACTGCTTACTGTTTTACATTTGAGGGAGTGGGGAAGGGGAGGGGGAGAGGGTGAGGCGAGAAAAAAGGGGGAGTTTCGAGAAAAAGGGGGGTGAGAGTCGTACCTTTCAAACGAATCGACCAATTTAGCTGCAGTTTTTTATGTTTCAAAGCTGAGGTAAACAACATTTGTCTTAGCTATAATAGGGGGAATATGGTGAAGTTCATAGCTCCCAAACGAATGGACCAATTTTAATGCAGTTTTTTATGTTTGAAAACGGATGTGATCGAGATGGTTCATCATGGTTCTTAGCTTATAAAAAAGGGGGGGTGAGAATCGTATCTTTCAAACGAATGGTCCAATTTAACTGCGGTTCTTTATGTTTCAAAACTGAGGTAAACAAGATGGTTCTTAGCTATAATGAGGGGGGGGGGGGAGGATCGTAGCACCCAAACGAATGGACTGATTTTGACGCAATTTTTTATGTTCGAAAACTGATGTGATTGAGATGGTTCATCATGGTTCTTAGCAATATGGGAGGAGGATGGAGGAGTTGAAAAAAGGGGGATGAGAATCGTATCTTTCAAACGAATCGAATGTTTCAAAGCTGAGGTAAAAAAGATGGTTCTTAGCTATTATGGGGGGGACGAAGGCGGGTGCTCGCTACTCTTCGCTCTTGCCTTCGTCTTCTAACCTATCACGACCATGTCAGATCGCCACTGAAGGTTGTTAACACAGGTAGGTAGGTAGGTACCTATATTGGTACTTTTGGTACTGGTATAACTCATAGGATCCTTGGATCCTTATATCCCAGGAAAACTACCACTCGAGCAACGCCGCGGGCACAGCTATAAGGCAATAAGAACGTACAAGTCTGTACAAAGAAGACACATTAAAAAAAATAGTCTATGGTACTTAAAATAAGCTACTGAACAAGAATAGAACATTTTAAAAATTCGCGTCTGTTTGTTTGTTTGTCTGTATGTTTGTTCGCGCATCACGTAAAAACTATTAGGCCGATTGCGATGCAGTTTTCAGTGATGGATAGCTTAAGGTTTGACTTAAGAACTACTTGGTATATCAATCCGATGAGTAGAAGCCGAGAAATCGTTAAAGGCTTTTTGACGGCTGAAAGGATTTTGATCAAATGTTGGTATATTGGTAGTTTGGGGCATTAAAATAGTACAAATGTTTATTTTAGATCTTGGAATAGCACATACAACAACTACAACTTCAACTACTTTAGCAACTTCTGCTTATCTAAAGACGTGCCTTATTGATTAGAACTTATTGTGTGTGTAGTGTAGCTGGTATTATAGTTATATGTTTATTATTATTGAACTTGTATATATGTATATTTAACACTTCTACTTATCTGAAGACGTGCCTTGTTGATTAGTACTTATTGTGTGTGTAGTGTAACTGGTATTATATTTATATGTTTATTATTATTGAACTTGTATATATGTATATTTAACACTTCTACTTATCTGAAGACGTGCCTTGTTGATTAGTACTTATTGTGTGTGTAGTGTAACTGGTATTATAGTTATATGTTTATTATTATTGAACTTGTATATATGTATATTTAACACTTCTACTTATCTGAAGACGTGCCTTGTTGATTAGTACTTATTGTGTGTGTAGTGTAACTGGTATTATAGTTATATGTTTATTATTATTGAACTTGTATATATGTATATTTAACACTTCTACTTATCTGAAGACGTGCCTTGTTGATTAGTACTTATTGTGTGTGTAGTGTAACTGGTATTATAGTTATATGTTTATTATTATTGAACTTGTATATATGTATATTTAACACTTCTACTTATCTGAAGACGTGCCTTGTTGATTAGTACTTATTGTGTGTGTAGTGTAACTGGTATTATAGTTATATGTTTATTATTATTGAACTTGTATATATGTATATTTAACACTTCTACTTATCTGAAGACGTGCCTTGTTGATTAGTACTTATTGTGTGTGTAGTGTAACTGGTATTATAGTTATATGTTTATTATTATTGAACTTATATATATGTATATTTATAACTTATTGTGTGTGTAGTGTAGCTGGTATTATAGTTATATGTTTATTATTATTGAACTTGTATATATGTATATTTAACACTTCTACTTATCTGAAGACGTGCCTTGTTGATTAGTACTTATTGTGTGTGTAGTGTAGCTGGTATTATAGTTATATGTTTATTATTATTGAACTTGTATATATGTATATTTAACACTTCTACTTATCTGAAGACGTGCCTTGTTGATTAGTACTTATTGTGTGTGTAGTGTAGCTGGTATTATAGTTATATGTTTATTATTATTGAACTTGTATATATGTATATTTAACACTTCTACTTATCTGAAGACGTGCCTTGTTGATTAGTACTTATTGTGTGTGTAGTGTAGCTGGTATTATAGTTATATGTTTATTATTATTGAACTTGTATATATGTATATTTAACACTTCTACTTATCTGAAGACGTGCCTTGTTGATTAGTACTTATTGTGTGTGTAGTGTAACTGGTATTATAGTTATATGTTTATTATTATTGAACTTGTATATATGTATATTTAACACTTCTACTTATCTGAAGACGTGCCTTGTTGATTAGTACTTATTGTGTGTGTAGTGTAACTGGTATTATAGTTATATGTTTATTATTATTGAACTTGTATATATGTATATTTAACACTTCTACTTATCTGAAGACGTGCCTTGTTGATTAGTACTTATTGTGTATGTAGTGTAACTGGTATTATAGTTATATGTTTATTATTATTGAACTTGTATATATGTATATTTATAACTTATTATGTGTGTAGTGTAGCTGGTATTATAGTTATATGTTTATTATTATTGAACTTGTATATATGTATATTTAACACTTCTGCTTATCTGAAGACGTGCCTTGTTGATTAGTACTTATTGTGTGTGTAGTGTAGCTGGTATTATAGTAATATGTTTATTATTATTGAACTTGTATATATGTATATTTAACACTTCTGCTTATCTGAAGACGTGCCTTGTTGATTAGTACTTATTGTGTGTGTAGTGTAGCTAGTAATATAGTTATTGTTTAGTTATTTATTATTATTGAACTTGTAGATAGTTTTGTGTAAATAGTATTTTTTTTATTTATATTTTAAAATGAACTTTTGTACGTTTTATCTTGTAAATAAATTCCCCCACTTGTATATATGTATATTTATTTAGTGAAAATAGTATATTTCTTGTGTGTAGGTATGTATTTTTATTTAGTAGGTATAATTTCTTGTTTATTAATGTTTTGTATTTATTTTATTTCATTTTATTTATTACGCACCACCGACCGATGACTTTGATATCTAAGTAATCCTTTCCATCCAAAGGTTGCCTGGAAGAGATTGCTATATAGCAATAAGGCCGCCCATTGTACCTTCCATTTCATGAGTTTATGCATAGTGCAATAAAGTGTTATTGTATTGTATTGTATTGTATTGTATTGTATTGTATAAAGTACTTTTAACCTAGAGGAATAACCACGCGAGCGAAGCCGCGGGCACAGCTAGTACGTACATACAAACATTGCAAGTTAAAGAAAGGCTTTTAGAAATATAGCTAAACTTGACTCTTCTTTCCAAATTTATTATATCACAACCATATCCAGCATCACAAATACATTACATTTTTGAATCTACAGGTTTGACCGTCCTTCCGTACGTTTCGTAGAGATTATCCCAGAACTCCTTCCTCTCCCTGAACGGGTCTTCCAAGACCTGGAGCTTCTTGTCCAGACGTAAGTAGGAAACGCAGTCAGGTTGGACTTTTGGCCAGATTATCGGGATCAGTTTGCTTCTTGGTGGACTGGGGTTCCTGTGAAAGTTAATTTGTTAGAAGAATGGAATTCGGGTAATTTAATGGCTTTTGTTAGACCGTCTCCATTGTTTTCCGTATGCAAACGTTCCCCAAGTGTTAAATAGGCATTTTGCGCCCAAAAAAAGCATTTATGTTCAACCTAACCCCAGGTAGTAGGGACAGTAGTCGCAGCGGAACTTGTTGTTAGTGGGCCCAGTTCTATGTAATCGCCTCAATTTGACTAGCTATGTAGGTACGATATTTCAATTGTTTAGTTTAGATCCCAAAACATGTTCAAAAACTATACCCGATACGGTCGGGTAAAAATTGCCTATAGCACTCTTGCTATGAAGACGAATAGATTGATACCTCGTTTGTCAAAAGAGGACCATGTTTTTAGTTCGAACTCATAGCCCTCCCTTTGCTTCGCCGTAGTCGGATAAAGCATAGCCTATGTCACTCTATACCATATCTGAAGGCGAATCGATCGATATATCGCTTGTCAAAATCGGACCAACAGGGGCGACGCATGGTGGAACATCCACATACCCACATAAATATATATATATATATATATATATATATAGACTGTTAAACACATTACCCTTCCCTTGCTTCGGCGTAGTGGGGTAAAAAACGTCGCGCACTTATCGCTAACTGGGGACGTATAAAATAAGAAAAGCGATATTCGCGGCCGGGGATGGAAGCACGCAAAAGTTGATGATACCTATGCCCTAAGGCTATTCCTTAAAGCCCGATTATATTTGCTAGGAAACAAGAACGAAGGCAGGGAATTCCATTCCTTAGTTGTACGTACTATAAATTTGGAACCTAAAAGCTTGCTGCACATTAGAGGAATATCAATAACATACGGATGATATGGGTTTATACTGTAGACTAATAAGAATAATTAGGTAAATACTCGTACAATGTTAGTATCGAAAGCTCAAGGTAACAGGTATTCCTTAAAATATCTGATTGCATGGTTTTGTAGTATAATATCCTCGCGTAATTTACAAAAAAGGGTGATGGTACTTACCCATTTTTCATAAAACTAGCCAGAATCTTGGACATTCTATTCACTATTAATTCATCATATCTATTTTGTATTTGCTTGTTCAGTATTGCGTACTTTATGGCGTCTCCATGGCCAGCTCCATTTACTTCATCGGAAAACTGATCATAGGCTCCCAGTTCACCTTTATATGCGAACTCCATCATGTACACATCATCGCCATTTTTGGAATGAGCTATAGCAGAATTTAGAAGAGGTTGCAGGACGAGGTGATCGCCAAAATAATCTAAATACTCTATCAAGGTTTCATTTCCAATCGGCTTGTCTCCGAAGTAAAACCACTTGACTCTCTCAGCTATCGAGTTTCTAATCTCTTCCGAGTCAAAGATTAGATCAACTGGCAGAAAGTCCTCGAATCGGGCATTCATTTTATCTCTATAATTCAATTCGTAATAGTCTGAACTCCTGAGATACAATCCTTCGAAACATGCGTAAATAAACAGCATAGGAACTTTATTGTACTTGCCTTTTGCTAGAACATCGCTAGGCATATCTGTTAGAAGTGGCTCTATGCCATGTAGTTTCCTTTCAAGACATGGCACAAAGCCAAACTTTCCGCCGGTAAGATTTTGGTATAACTTGTAATTTGCTGTGCTTAATTCACTCGCCGGCTTTTTTAGGTAGTATTCGATTAAATCTAAATTTTTGAACTCCTCAAGAAACCCCAAGGATAGTGCTAGAGTTTCGGCGGTTTTCACCGGATCTTCATCTAAAGACCAAACTGCTGACGCTGCTCCTGACTCCACAATAGCTTTATGGAATAAATCTTTAGCCATTTCGGAAGCGATCAGCATTTCAACTGATGATCCACCAGCGCTCATCCCATAGATTGTTACATTGTTAGGGTCACCGCCAAACTTTTTAATATTCCTTTTTACCCATTCTAGGGCTGCTACTTGATCTTTGAGACCAGCATTGCCGGGTGCTTCTTCGATGCCCAAGCACAGGAAACCTAATGCTCCCAGTCTATAGTTTAGCGTCACTACTATTACGTTCTGATTTATGAGTGGCTCAGCTCCTTTTGTCTGTCCTGAACCTATTATGAATGATCCTCCGTGAAAGTAAACCAGAACTGGAAGGGGGGTGCTTAAAATTAGTGTGGGAGTAAAGACGTTCACTATAAGGCAATCTTCGTCTCCATCTCCTAGTTGTGGACATATTACTGTACGATTGGCAATTAATACATTCTTCCATGGATCCGGAGATATGGGTGCCTAAGAAAAGAAAAAAAGTTTATGTTAAAACCAGTATAATAGCGTCAGTAGCCATTTTCTACGAACTACTTATTGTACATATTTAACTACGTCTATTCCATTTTATCGAACAGGGATCTCGGTCACCCACAAGTGGTTGCGACTGGGATTCCAGTCGAGGACTAAAGAGAATACAATACTACTCGAGGACTCGAGGACAAACAAAACTTCTTCTTCTTCTTCTTCTTCTTTTATTTTGATGGCTTCTGCGGAGGCACTAGGCTACTAGCAATTTTGCCAATGTCAAGTTTAGTTTATTTTTAGTATTGTCAAGTCACAGTCAATAAATGTCAAAGTCACGAATCAGTAAAATGGTGTACGTTTTACTGAAACTTCCCGGAGAGTTTTGAAAAAAACACAAATAGTCATGTTGTTTGATTATTTATCCTTTGCCCACATTTGTGCACGTTAACAAACACCTAATGATTAATATTACACCAATATTACTCATTAACACTCGAAAAAACACTAATATGAATAAAAAATAAAAAATAACAATATGACAGCTTGAATACTTTCAAAAAACTCCCCAAACAAAACTTTCCAACCTGTCAACTGGTCGTGAAATTTGACAGATCTATGAAATAAAGAAGGTACTTCTGGGTACTTCATAACTTGTTTTTGTCTGAGTGTTCCTTGTCAGCCGTAGAGAGAGAGAGTATGAGAGAGTTTGATACTCTCTCTATGTTGTCAGCGGTAGAGGTTATATTCTCTTTGTATTCCTTGTATATTCCGATTACGGTCTTGCCTTACAAAAAAAACCATAAAGTGTATGGGTAATTTTAAGCTTACCTTAAATCGACGGCTACCAACAGGAGGCGCTGCATAGGGTATCCCCAAATAGGCAAAATAATCTGCATCCGTGTCCAAAAAGCCCCTCACTATCCCAGTGTCTATGTCCACATCTCTGTAGAAAACATTATTTATTTTCTGCATGGAATACACAATGTGTAGCACAAGCGTGCAAGTGAACAGTGTTGACCGAGACATTGATATGAGACTAGTGAGGTTCGACATTCGGTGATGTTATCGATGATCGAATAACAGGTTTTGTTTTAGACGTTCTGTGTTGTACTATTAGTTATTCTGTGGTTTTGATATTTGAACAAATGATGTTTTGATGTAAATATTTGAACAAATGATGTTTTGATTTAATTCAAATAGTAAATCAATAAACAAGTGCTACTGGTTAGTTTGATAGTCTCTAAAGGCTGATTTACACTTTGTTTAGTTAAGTAGCGAGTTAACTTGCGACTTCAACAAGTTTAGTTCTTATCATCATTTGGACAGGGATTTACCAGTTAAGTATTAACTTAACGATCAAGTACATAGTAAATAGAAAAATGTTCTATTTTTTCGGCGAGTTAATAGCAAGTTCACCCCGCCCGCGCGCCCGTGCGTCTCCCGTACCCCGACAACTAAACTCGCCGCACGTGTGAACAGAGTTTAGTACAGTTCATAAGTTGGCAAGTCGACCGGCCACGTTGAAACACTGAAACTTGAAGCTAAACTTGCCTGTATGTTTAGACACAACTTATTACGTAACAGAACTAAATCGTTCAAGTAGCAAGTTAACTCCTACTTAACTAAACAAAGTGTAAATCAGCCTTAAAATGCAGATTAAAGATATATAATTTTAATGTGGCAAATATGTAAATGTATTGATTGAATTTATAATCTATCTATATTTATAGTAAAGCAATAAGTACGAAAATGTCTGTACACAGAAGATAATTAATAAAAATGGTCTAGGGTACTTAAAATAAGCTACAGAACAAGCTTTTTTTTGTAGTTTGTCTGTCTGTATGTATGTTTGTTCTGTATCTACTGGTCAAAATTGCGATGCGGTTTCCACTGGGTTTTTTATTGTTTTTTTTATGAAGTAATTTAATATTACTAAAACTTTTATATACATATTTATTAAAATCTCAGCAAAAACTAAAATAAAAAACGAAAAAAATGGCCAGGAAAAAACAAAAAAATGCTCACCTTTGGATTTTATACAGGCCTTTAATCTCTCTGGCCACGAAACTATGGATTTACGCACTGTTTCCATGGGGAAATTGGCCACTGCTTGCTGTAGAGATTTTTCAGGAGACTCAATGTCGCCGTGTCGTTTAGAGCAGGCCATGTCCTCTAAAACTGACCATAATTTGTAGTCGTATAAAGGGTTGAGGTCTGGGTTCTGGGTGAGGGCCAGTCTTCAGCTCTTATAAAGTCCGGAACGTTGGTTTCAAGCCAGGCTTGGGTAGTTCGTGCCTTGTGACCAGGTGCAGAGTCCTGCTGGAAAGTCCACGGTACATTTTTAAAAGTGTTTTGCTGAGAGGTTTCACAACACGACCCAGAACAGTCGCTTGATACACTTTGGCTGAAGTTTTCACTCCTTTTTCACAAAAATGTAGCTTTGTGACACCTTGATAAGACAAGCCCCACCAAACCATCACTGACGCAGGATGATGACCACGTTGTACCTTCCCGACCACTTAAGCAGCTTCTTTAGAACTGTGAGCGTACACTTTATCATTTTGCTTATTGTAGTGCTCTTCAATCGTGAAATTTTTTTCATCATTAAAGAGGATATTTCTATGCCTTTTACCTGCGTATCTTGTTTTATAATGCACAGCTCAAGCACATATGTTGATTAAAATTTATAACCACATCCCTAAAAGCATACAAGAAATTGAAAAAGAAAATGTATTTGTCGTTAAATTAAAACTATTTCTAATTAAAAAATGTTATTATTCTTTGCACGATTTCTTCAAAGATAACAAACAATATTAAACATATACTTAATTAAAGTATTTTAATTTTAATTGAACTGTTATATGTAAAGAAACTATAATGTAGGTTTGTAACTCCTGCTCTCTTCTGGTTGCTGTGCCCAACAGGGTCCATAATGATCTGTTACTTTCTTAGTTATGTTTACGACCTTATTTGTACATTATGGAATGCAATAAACAATTTGAATTTGAATTTATCGCGACAGAAGGCGTTTTGATCGATACACTCTTTAATTGTAAAGATTGATTTTGGGCTTGTCCTGTATATCGACGATAAGCACCGTGCTTCAGGTCTTGTTTTATAAAACGCGACAGAGTCCTAGCGGGAATCTTCATTTCTCGCGATAACATTTTTTGCTTCCTAATGGTGTTGTACCTGTTGATAGTACGATAAACGAACAAGCTTTTGAAGTGTCTGGAATATGACCGACGGCTCCATACCCACTTCGTGTAAGGCGATCACTGCAATCCTATTTTCTTTAACACCCCATTCCATATTGGAATTTGATAATGAACATGAAAAAACATGTGAAATGGCGTGAAATCGAAAGAAGTTTTTAATATAAATAAATGCGTTTCAAATCTATACTTGTAATAAAGCAATAGGAACGAAAAAGTCTGTACAAAGAAGTTAATTAAAAAAGAAATGGTCTACGAGTAAGGTACATAAAATAAACTACTGAACAAGAATGTAACATTTTATCACATCGCATCACATCACGTAAAAACTACTGGACCGATTGCGATGCGGTTTTCACTGTTGGATAGCTTATGTTTTGACTTAAAAACTGGGGTACTTTATATCTCAATCCGATGAGTTGAAGCCGTGCAATCGATAAAAATATTTTTGACGGCTGAAGGAATTTTGATCAAATGTTGGTATATTGGTATTCTAGGTCCTGGAATAGCACAAAGAGTACTTTCAAGCTACAGAAATGACCATGCGAGCAAAGCCGCGGGCATCAGATAGTTCAAACTAATTAAAATGTTGAAAAAAATAAAAGTTTTATTGTAACAGTATTTATGGCCAGAGTAGTAATATAAGGTTAGAAAAAATACTCTAGGAGACTTGTTTATGTTTCTTTTTATTATTTGTTTATATAAGCAATCTCTTGTTTTGCATCCCCACCATATTTACAGAGGTAGGTATACTCCACTTACAGAACACGAATCATTAATAAAAAAAAATGAATTAAGAATAAAGAAAAATAGTTTATAAAAGGCGTTCCTAATTTTAAATCACCCCGTGTATTTCCACACGCATACCCATACCACATAATAAATAATAGTCACTGCCCCCGTACCACTGCACGCGTGTCACTGCCCCCGTGCCACTGCACGCGTGTCACTGCCCCCGTCGCGCGTCGCCCTAGCTATCAGCTGTGTCATGTACTATTATTAATTCTGTGGCTGTGTGATCACTGATTAGTCACAGTAGTTGTACTATTATTTATTCTGTGGTCACAGTCAGTCAGTTGTCATACGCTCGTTTTCTAACTTGATAGGTTGATATTTTCTTAGTATTATTTTAGATTAGACTTAGACTCATTAGGTAGGTATTTTTGAACGTCAAGCCAGCTCAAGTAACCCCCCATTCCTATAAAAATAAACGACGCATTTTCCAACTTCTCGTTACATACTTTTAGACGTTTTTTGTATAGCGTTTATGTCAAAAGCTAACGGAAAGTAAGCCAAACCGGTTAGTTTTAAGATACAGGAACCAGCCATAAGATGGTAAAATGAGGAGAGTATGGTAGATAAAATGTAAAAACCATTTTTTTGCGAATTAAATCCTATTGTGCAAATCTTTAGAATACCTAAATAAATCATAGAGCTTGTTGTTACGCAGCACGAGCGAGGCGGCCACCCAGCCCCGGCCGCTGCCGCCGGTGCGCTATTTATACTGTGGCACTGGCGCGCGGCTTTGTACTATTATTTATACCGTGGCGCGGCGGTGGAAGCGCGCACAATACTATACATGTGTGTGTGTCGTGGGGCTCTACTCCAAAATAAAGTGAGGCCTACTACGATTTAACAGAAAAATATTTTATCACAAATTCCACCTCCAGTTAAATGTAAGAATTAAATAGTATTGTTAGGTGATACGGTATATATTACAATCGACTGTCCAAATATGGCGAGGATGCAAAACAACAGCTTGTATATAAATTTTGTATCACTCTTTAAATTAAAGCACCAAAGAACTAACATTCAGAAGTACTAATCAAACTAACAAAAGCCTGCACAAACAAATTGACGGGTGAAAGTCAGTTCGCTATAGATACAAATTCCATATAAACATAACCGTATGCAAAACCCAGTAAAGTAAAATAAATAATTTTATGAACAAACAAATCCGACTGACTTTTTTATATAGTGAATATTTTGGTTCAATATTAATTCAATATTTCACAACTTTCAATCAATGTTCCAAGTAAATTATTGTCAGGTACAAACAAATGAACAGGCGGAAGTCAGTTCGCTATATAGAAATATTTCACTATTTTATCTCTTGAGGGCCGGCCGGGAAATATGTCCCGAGGCGTTAAATTCAATTAAAGCATCAACGAACTAACTCCCAAAAGCACTTATCAAATTCAAATATGGATTGTAATTTGGATACAGTATTTATTGCTACCAATATTGACTTCAATATGCATTATTTAATGAAATGATCAAGATTGTTATAGCGCATTAGGTTTATGTTTCTTATCGAGGACAGTAAGTTTATCAAGTGAATACCTCTAATTGACAAAGGTACCAGGTATGTATGTTTTTTTACACTGAGAAATAAGTATACTAATTACCTATGTATTTTCATCAAAGCAGTGAACAAAGAATCCAGTTAAAGTTTGTTATCAACAAGAAATGTGTACCTAATTTGTTTGCAGTATTATCTACCATAGCCAAACAAAGGTTTATTATTATATTGCACTGAGGAAAAGACCCTATCAAAACAGTGAACTCTTTATTACGTAGATATTTACACTGAAAAATGTTGTATTTTCATTACCTATTCCTATCAAAGCAGTGAAACATTAAGGAAGTCTCTTTTCAATTGGATTCTGGACAGTGGAAGCGATTTTGTACAATTATATCCAATTGATTGACACCTATTCTAGTAAACAAAAGCACTGTACCGTGGATGTATGTTTTACACTGAGAAAATATGCCTATTTCTAACAAGCAGTGAGCAACTGATGAGGTTGCTATCACACATAATATTTACCTCCAATAGAATGCAGTTACAGAGTACCAAAACTTTATCCAGTAGGCATGAATCAATGTCAGTGCGCAGTGGATAAAGCTAACATTGGTTCATGAACCTGTGTCAACCACGTTCATGTTAACAATTGTGCGATATGAGGGCAACCGAGGGTCCGGGTCCCTACCCTGAACGCAGTTCTGCCTCTATTCATTCTGTAGGCGATAACACCGATCGTTTCTGTAAATGCTATATTATTAACTAGCTGTGCCCGCGGCTTCACTCGCGTGGTCATTTCTCTAGGTTAAAAGTACTCTATGTGCTATTCCAAGATCTAAAATAAACATTTGATCAAAATTCCTTTCGCCATTACAAAGTTTTTTATCGATTGCTCGGCTTCTAACCATTGGATTAAGATACCAAGTACCCTAGTTCTTAGGTCAAATCCTAAGCTACCCAACACTGAAAACTGCAACGCAATCGGTCTAATACGTTTTTAACTTTTTACGTGATGCGCGAACAAACATACAGCTAAGAACCATGATGAAACATCCCGATCACATCAGTTTTCAAACATAAAAAACTGCATCAAAATCAGTCCATTCGTTTGGGAGCTACAATCCTCACTTCCCCGCTTCCCCCCAATTATAGCAGAACCATCTTGTTTACCTCAGCTTTGAAACATAAAAAACAGCATTGGTCGATTCGTTTGAAACGTACGATTCTCACCTCCTTTTTCTGGAAACTCCCCCTAATATAGATATAGAAAATATAGAATATAGATAATAATAATATCTAATAACTACAAATAAAATAAACAAACATAATTCAAAACAATTTACCAAATCAACCAACGAATCTAATTAGAAACCGCAAATACTTTCGAACACATTCCTGTTTTTTTTCCTATACTGTCCTACGACTGTCAACAACGCCTGCCTTCAAGTCAATCAAATACTTAGCGATGTTCCGATCCCCGCCACACCGCACGTTTATTCCCCCGGGGCCCCTGCCTTGGCGCTCGGCCGGGCGGCGCGGGCGGCGGCACGCAGAAAGTACAGAATAAATAATAATAGCACCCTGATACAGTAGGTAGGTACATCGCGCGAAAACGAATGCATTATAATAGCTTTGAGCTGTTTTATTTCATTTTATTACGTTATATTTATTACTTCATAATTTAATATAACTTTCGACCCCTATCCTGCAGGAGCCCTCTAGTTTTTCAGTATGTATTCTGAATTTTAACCCTTATTATAAGTTACAACTGCGCAAAACATTTATACGGTGCGTGATTTCGATCCACGTACGTCTGGATTACGCACCCATGCATCTGTCCAACTGGGCCAGTGAGCCTCGTAGTGGAATGACGAAATTCGGTACCAGTCTATAAACGGATGTATGATCACTTTAAATTTAACACAACTTTGGACCCATAGGCTGCTGGAACATTTTAATTTTTCGGGATAAAAAGTATTCAACATTTTAACACATTATATAAACTTTGACTGTGCCAAGTTACATCAAAATCCGTCTAGTAGTTTTAGCTTGATAAGTGTTATTTAAAATAACTTTCTACCCCTATCCTGCGGGAACCGGGATAAAAAGTATCCTAAATGTTAATCCAGTACATCAGCTATGATTCTGCCAAGTTGCATCAAAATCCGTCTGGTAGTTTCAGCGTGATGCTTGTTCAAAGAGACAGACAGACAGACAAAAAATTAAAAAATAACCTTTTTGCACTCCATATCGATTATGAAGTTTATCTTTTTTTCTGGAATGGGAGCAATGGAGAAATTCAAAGCGATCTTTGAGATACTGTGGAGTGGTGGGATTGAATAATATATTGTAAAGTAGGGATAGTAAGTTAGAATTCCGGCGAAAACGTATAGGAAGCCACTTGAGCTGAGTGCGAAATTGTGAGACATAATGCATGTTAATAGCGTTACAAATGTACTAAATAATTGTAGTAGTTATATGTATGCAGACGATATGTGTTTACTGTATGGTGATAAAAATTCTAATGAAATTGAAAGTAAAATTCAAGAGGATTTTGATAATATCGTAAAATGGGCACATGATAACGGAATTATAATAAATATAGCTAAAACTAAAATCATTCGTTTGTACTTACCATACAATAAGGATATAAAAGATAATATAAAAATACTCAGTCACTCTTATAGTTCTTGCATGCTAGTACAATTAGTTATCAATGTAATATCCTAGAAGAAGTGAAGCAATTTAAATATCTTGGCCTCACTATAGATACACATTTTTCATGGAAAGTTCACATAAATAATGTGTGTAATAAACTTAGAATTTTGTTAGGGTTTTTATCAATTATCTAAAATGTTAAATAGAGGCACCCTGTACAGCGTGTATTACGCATTAGTCGATGCGATTATAAGCTATGGCTTGAGTTGCTACGGGCTTACGTTCCCAACATACCTACGACAAGTTAAAACGCACAAACTAGAATATTAGTAAACAAGAAAGCTAAAGAAGAATTAAATAAAGAGTACTTCAAACTTTTCGAAATATGTAAGGTATTACATGTAGATAGTAAACTACATTATATGATTATAATGGAACCCTTTCAGATCAGTACATTTAAAAGGAAAAGACAATTTAACTATCCAACTCGGAAAGCAACAAAGCCACAGCTGGCTTTAGAATATAATGTTGATAATTATTATGGGCAACGTATGCGGAAATGGCTAGTGCCCAAATTGTATAACGATCTGTCTAGCGAATTTGTCGATATATATGTAACTAGACATTCGTACTCTTTTTCAAGGCTACTTAGCTATTATATGTATAATTAGATGTATTTACAAGTCCTTAAATACCAACGTTTATAAGACTAACATTAATTACATAGTTATAACATAACATGAGAGTTACGAGTATCATCTCCCTACAAACTACTTTGCAATTTGGCAGAATATTGTTTTATAATATTTGCTAATATATTGATGAATAAATAAATATAATATATAAAATATATAATATAATCCGATTGCATTAATTAACTCCCAAGGTTACTTTCCTTGCCAAAAAAAACAGGTCACGGTCGCGCACACGTTCATTCACAGTGTTCATTGACATCTATGCGTCTCGCCGTCAAAACTAGCAAAATGTCAAAGCGTGCCGTTCGGATTGGCACATTAACCAAGTCGCTCGGTTTCTGCGGTTGAAACCGAACAATAAGTACGAAATAATATGAAACTAACCGACTAGGACTCACGTTTTAGGGTCAAAATGTGAAAATAAGTTACAAGCGTATCCGACACTCTTCGTCGCTTACGTTTTTACCAAAAACAAGATACCTTTAGTCAAAGCAAGACACGTTTATCCACTGATGGTATGTCATATCGATGAAGATTATCCCCCTTACTTATAAAAAGTTATGCAATGATTAAGTAATTATTAGTAATTCTGCGCAGTACAATATTGTACTGAGCAGTATTACTAATCATTACATAACCATTACATAACTTTTTATAAGTAAGGGGGTAAGTGTTTATTTAAGATAAAAGATAAGTACGAATGTTCGAAAAGCTACTACGATTAAAAGCAGACGTTGATGTCAGAAAACTAGATAACTGCAGGCGGATTGCGGAGCGTAACTATACACCGTTTACGGTGTATCCGTTTAAGCTTAATATCGAATTTAATGTCACGGTGTATAGTAAAAAACTATAGTCTTTCTATACTTATTCTTATAATAAAGCAATAAGAATGAAAAAGTCTGTACAAAGATACTTAAAATTAAAATAAGGTCTAGGGTACTTAAAATAAGCTACTGAACAAGAATATAACATTTTTTAAATTTGTGTCTGCCTGTTTGTTTGTCTGTTTATCTGTTTCTCTGTATGTTTGTTCGCGCATCACGTGAAAACTTCTGAACCGATTGAGATGCGGTTTCTACAGTTGGATAGCTTAGGGTTTTGAGTTAAAAACTGGTGTACTTGATATCTGAATCCGATGAGTAGTAGTCGAGCAATCGATAAAAACTTTTTAACGGCTGAGGGAATTTTGATGAAATATTTTGATATTGGTATTTTAGGTCTTGTAATAGCACATATGAGTACTTTTAACCTAGGAAAATGATCACGCGTGCGAAGCCGCGGGTACAGCTAGTACCTAATATGAGACTAGATAAAGGGGGGGAAGATAAGGCACGCTGTAGTATCACGTAAACAAAAACTGGACTAGACACAGGCAAACACAGTCACACAGCTACATTCCCACTGATGTACTTCTTGTTCATCATCAGCAAGATAGGGCGACATATGCAGACTGTAGCGCGAATGAGAGTCACTGCTAACACATGCTACACAATCGTCACTCCGATTGAAACTATGTCCATAAAGAAGGCAAATTATGTGCGTTACACCTAATTTAAGCGGTCCACGCCTATGAAGATGGTACCTTTCCATTTTTAATAGATCTATGGACAGGAACCGTTTTCGGATTCCAATAGCGAGTCGTCCCTCTGGCGACATAACCTCTCACGGGTTCGGCAGTAATCGCGAATATAATCGGATCAGCGCCGGTGGGATTCCGCGCGATTTCGAAGTTATTACTATTATTTATTCTGTGGCGATACAACGTCTCCGACCGATAGAGATTATGCGATTAAAAAAAACATTATCCAATCAGAAGTAGCTGAGATTTGTTTTGCGTGGAACGAATATAGGTATTTTGAAAACAACTACTTTTGAAATAGCTAATGGCTTATACTGTATCTATTGTGGAGTCAGGAGCAGCATCAGCAGTTTTTACTGTATCAGATCCTATAATACAAATAAATTAATATAAAAGTAACTAACTGATAAACGAGTTACTACTGTTCCACTACTCCTACCGAAAATATCCTATGTGTTCTGGAATAAAATATCCTATGTGTTATTTCAGGAACTAATGTACCCATCTTATCAATAATCATCATCAAAATTCGTTCAGCCGTCAAAACGATCCAAAGCGTGAAACGTTTGTTTGTTTAATCGTTTATTACGAAGACAGACAGACAACATAATCAATTATAATATAATAATTTTGTAATGGAAAAAATTTGGATCACGGATTATATTTTTATTTGGATCCATTAAAAAAATAATTATATACTAGTTTTCCCGCCCGTAACTTCGTAAGCGCAGACTACTGTTTATCGCGAAAAAAAACTATTTTCTTCTAGGATATTAAAAACCAATGCAAAAGCAGGCATCCGTGCACCCACTAGTGGGTGAAGCAAATGGGTGGACGGGTCATTGCCCATAGCACCCAATGCTCTTGGTGTTTTTTGACAGACTTGTTATTTCGTTTCCACGGCAACCACAGACAATTATGTGATTCCTTAGAGTAATCAAAATTATCCAGTTTAAAAGTATCCTATGTTTTAATTTAAGGTATAAGCTGTCTCCATTTTAAATTTCATCAAAATCCGTCCAGCCGTTATCGCGTGAAAGCTCCCTTTTATATATTGGTATGTATGTTTACGCTAAGCAGGCGTTAACTGCTATAAAAAATCATTAAAAATAATGTAGTAGCTTTTTGAAATCATCTTGATCATTTTTTTATTTTTTTCATGTTAGTTCTGCTTTATTATAAGTATAGATATAGCGCAACATTTTCAAGTACCTAATATCAGAGCCCCGAGCAATAGTTGCATTAGTAAGCGAATAAATAAGCGTAGAATTCCAATTCTGCAGCAAACGTCCTCTAAAGTTTGTGCTCATCTGATCCTGGAATAAAGCCAGCCCGACAGAAACGGGTAATTTTTATAAAATCTTTCAAATTCGATCTTCTTTTTCATTTCAAATGTAAATGGAATAAGCTATTTAAAAATCTTTAAAAAAATTGTTTTATGCAGCAACCATGTCATGGTGAAACTTAAACTGGATATCATAATAAAATGTGTACATAACATTTTGTCGATTCAGGTCATTCATTCCATATAAATGCATTGTCATCGGAACTGAACCAACATGTAAAAATTCAACTCCGTAGGGTAAGAGGAAGTGGTTCTAATTCAGTATGCAAGATTTGACCTAAACAAACATACAAACAGACATACAAAAGATAGCAATACATTTCCGGGATTCCAGAACCAGAACGGGATCTTACCATTATTTTTATTTACAACTAGCTGTGCCCGCGGCATTGCCCGCATTTCATTTAAAAGTAGCCCATACGTGTTATTCCAGGACCAAAAGTACCTATAAAGTACAATATACTACATTTCTTCAAAATTCGTTCAGCCGTCAAAAAGTTTTTTATCGATTGCTCGGCTTCTACTGTACCAAGATACCAAGTACCCCAGTTTTTAAGTCAAAACTAAAGCTATCCAACTGTAAAAACCGAATCGCAATTGGGCCAGTAGATTAACGTAATGCGCAAAGAAACATACACACAGACAAACAAACAAACAAATAGACAGATTGTTGTTGTTCTGGTATTTACAGCTTATATTAAGTACACTAGACCCTTTTTTTAAATATTTTCTTTATACATTCTACTTCGTTCCTATTGCTTTATTATAAGTATAGACTAGCTGTTCCTGCGGCTTTTCCTGCCTGGTTATTTCATTTAAAAGTAGCCCATGCGTGTTATTTCAGGACCAAAAACTACATTTCTTTTAATTCGTTCAGCCGTCAAATAGTTTTTTATAGATTGCTCGCCATCTAATCTTTTTATTAAGATATGAAGTACAACAGTTTTTAAGTCAAACTTTAAGCTATCTCACAGTGAAAACCGCATCACAATCGGTCCAGTAGTTTTAGATGATGCACGAACAAATATAGAGACAAACAAACAAACAGACAGACATGATTTAAAAAATAAAAAAATCTTGTTCAGTAGCTCATTTTGTAGGTTATCGCGTAAAATCTATCGAAAACGACCCAAATAATAACGTCAATAAATATTTAGGTCGAATTTCCCTGTAACCATTTATAAAAGTGAGTTTGTTTGTTTGTTTGTGTAGCTTTCACGCTAAAACGCCTTATTCTATTTTGATGAAACTTTATAAATAGGTACTATATAGGTATATATAGGTATTTGTAATAGGTAGAATATAGATATCAACATAGGATACAGTTTATCCCGGAAATTGATAAGTTCCTACGAACATGTCACCGTGGAAACGAAATAATAACAAGAGCGCTGGTGCTATACTTTTGCATCAGTTTATAGTATCCTATATGAACGCACGCGCACGAAGTCGCGGGCGGAAGCTAGTTTTATTATATTAGCAATCTTTAGTTCTCATGAAGAAGCTGATGGTTAAATACTGAGCAACGATTTGGAATTAGGTACCTGCTTGCTTGTGCTGGCCTCCGGTGTCAGAGTTCGGCAATCCATATCCATCAGCAAACCCCGACTTGGCTAGAGCATTGTGCTGTGCAAAGTGCGAGGGTGGCGTCTCTGCCGTAATCCAAATTTTTCCTTTAATTTTATTTATTAGAAGCTTTTTAAAAGCTGTTATTAACTTTTATTTTACGTTCTATGTATGTATCTATGTATCAATTTATTTTGTCTGTCCTGTGAATCTTGCATATCAAATTTCGAGCTCTTCCCGATTAGAAATCCGGCTGAAACTTTCAGGGTAGCTCACAAACCGATGGCAAATCATTCAAAAAATCAAAATATGTAAAACAAACTTTAAAACGTAAAAAGTTACAAGGCAACTAAAAAAATGTGATGTTCTTTAAAAAAAAACTGTAAAAGTTTTTTTTTTATTATTCTTATTTAAGAATGGTTTCTGGTTACAGGTGTCACAGCTAAACATCAAATTGTACACCGTATTTTGGTTTGGAAGGCAGTTCCTCACTGATAATATTTTCAAGCAACCCAGCAACCCAAGCAACCAACACAGTGGACTTTGCTGCAGGACACTTGACACAGACTTTACCCTCCAGGTACAAATGGATCGCTCTAGGTACATGTTAGCTGGTTAGTACATACCACTTTGACTTTCTGTTGTCAAAATCCATTGCAAAGGTTTCGTCTTTAAGTCCGAACTGCTATAAATTAAAGTCTGAACACAGACAGAAGCTCGCCTTTGCAATGTTCTCATAAATAATTGACCGAGCGAACGCGAAGCCCGAGTGAAGCGTCTCCGTTACAGCTTGGGCGAAACTGCTTTCGTATGTCCTCCGGCTGAATGACAGCTGTCACATTTAAAAGGACTATAACTAAAAATAATTAATCGCAAACTAGTAGTTTATTTACAGATTTGATAGATCTCATCGATATCTTCATTTTGGATGACAGCTGTCAAACTTAAAAGGTCTATAACTCTGAAACTATGGATCTTAGACTAATATTTTTTACAGAAGTGATAGATCTCATCGATATCTTCATTTTGGATGACAGCTGTCAAACTTAAATTGAATATTAGTGTCAGCTTTTGAATATTCGTGGGATTCACTCCAATCTCCAACCGGTCCACTACCATCTGGAAACCTCTAACCCCACTTGTTCTTCTTGATGGAGACGCAGATAATCCTATCTGCGTCTCCAACAAGAAGAACAAGTGGAAGTGGGTGGTGAACAAGTGGAAATCCAAGTATGTGTTGGAGCACCTTTTTATCCCAAACGCCGGCGTTTGTGTTTACGCCCGTGATGACATTTGCTGGAGGCAGCTCCGAAATCTTGAGCACCCTAACTTTTCGGTGATTTGGGTGCGGTTGGACACGGGCATAGAGAAAATTATTTATGCTCGTGTGTACCGCTCTCACAGCGGAGATCGGGGGACGACTTTATTGGCGGACTATCTCTGTGAGGCGGCTGGTGTGGCCCAACAGCGTTACCCGTCTGCTCAACTGGTGTTTTTGGGGGATTTTAACGCCCACCACAAAGAGTGGCTTGTCCCATACCAGAAACCCGACCACGCTGGTAGAGAGACGCGAAAACTTGCTCTAGCGTTAGATCTCGCTCAGCTGGTGCATGAGCCGACACGAGTACCTGACCGTGGTCACTGTTTCTGGCGGCTGTAATACAGTTTAATTACTAGCTCAGGTGCCAGCAGCCTAACAAATGTCCAGTAGGTACCTATAATTATTATATAGTCCATATAATTTTTGTATTTGGTTAGAATAAATACTGACCGACTTACTATTTAATAGGATTATATTATATTATACTTTTGTTGTTATAAATACGTAGTTATAAGTTCTGTCGATAAACATTTTTTTTTTATTTAGTGCCAACTGTCTTGACCTGCTGATGTCGACTGAATCATACCGATACTCCGTGTCAGTATCCCCACCTCTTGGTAGCTCTGATCACTGTCTGGTTAAGTCCGTCTCTGTGTATTCCCCACCTGATCCTAGCCGTAAAGGTAATAGACGCGTGTGGAGATACAACTCAGCAGATTGGGACGAGATGCGGCAATTCCTTGCATCATACCCTTGGCGGCAAACATGTTTCACTTCCCAGGACCCGTCGACTTGCGCGTCTGCTGTTACAGAGGTAATATGTCAGCCAATGGAATATTACGTTCCATTCAGTGATAAGCCTCTTCTCAGCAAAGCTCACCCTTGGTTTGGATCCGACTGTGGTCGTGCTGTGGCTCTAAAGCATACTGCATAGTCCAGATGGACTGGGCTGATGCTCGAAAGCGAAAATCCTCTGATGTTCGGGTTAAGAAACAAAAATTCACTGTTGCCGCCCCCTGGCGGCAATAGTGAATATGGGGCCCCCTTTTTGGTCCCTGGCCAAGTTGTTCGAAGTGAACTTTTGCCGCCCCTCATTGCCACCATTGCTGAAACCTGATGGATCACTAACTCACACTGCTAGAGAGAAAGCGAATTTATTTTCTTCTCTTTTTGCAGAATCTTCGCATCTAGACGCTACCGACAAGATACCTTCCTGCCTTCCTCATTGCGGGGTTTTCATGCCCGATATACGCATTCACCAGAAAGAGGTTCTCAGAACGCTTCGAGCCGTAGATATGAACAAGGCCAGTGTGGTCCTGATGGCATTCCAGCGATTGTGTTGAAAAACTGTGCGCCCAAATTGTATCTCATCTTAACCGCCTCTCTCTTCAATCAGGTAAAGTTCCAAAGAGCTGGAAGCTTGGCAATGTACAACCAGTACCTAAAAAGGGTAGTCGTGCTGATCCGGCCAATTATCGCCCCATTTCAATAACCTCCTTACTCTCTAAGTGTATGGAGCGTGTCATAAACATTAGGCTATTGGCATACCTTGAGGACAATGATCTCCTCAGTGACCGGCAATACGGATTTCGCCGAAACCGGTCTGCTGGGAATCTTCTTGCGTATGCCATTCACGTATTGAGCGAAGTCTTCGAGATGCATGGTGAGGCACTTGCCGTCTCCCTTGATATATCTAAGGCTTTTGATCGGGTCTGGCATGATGCCCTTTTAAACAAGCTTCCCTCATATGAATTACCTGTTGGCTTTTGCAATTGGATAGCTGATTTCTTGAGGGAACGATCTATTCGAGTAGTCCTAGAAGGCTGCTCGTCTGATCAAATGGCCATCAATGCTGGTGTACCTCAAGGATCGGTTCTCTCGGCTACACTGTTTTTACTGCACATTAATGACCTTTTGAAGGTATGCAGATGACAGTACTGTGGTTGGGAGATACAGTTCCAATGCTCAAGCCAGCTGCGACGCTGTCCAGCTTCAGAGAGAGGCTATGGTGGACCGTATGAATGTAACCTTAGAAGTCGTGTCCGATTGGGGCCATGCTAACCTGGTTAAGTTTAATGCTACTAAAACGCAGGCGTGTTTGTTCTCTGCTAAAAAGAGTCCTCTTAACCGATCTCCGTCTTTCCGTAGTGTAACAATACCATTAGACGACCATCTGGAGCTTTTGGGTGTCGAACTCACATTGAACCTGAATTTTGGATCTTACATTGAATCCAAAGCCAAGGTAGCTTCAAAGAAACTTGGTATTTTGTCTAAGGTTAGCCGGTACTTCACACCGGGACAGTTTCTGAATCTTTATCAAGCACAGGTCCGATCTTGTATGGAGTACTGCTGCCACCTCAGGGACGGTTCTGCCAAGTATCAGCTCGAGGCTTTGGATTCAATTGAGAGACGTGCTATGAGGCTCATTGGAGATGAAACTCTGGTAAAGAGTAAGCTTCAAAGTCACATCGACGTGAGGTCGCAAGCCTGTCAGTATTCTACAGAATGCACTATGGAGAGTGTGCACAAGAACTGCACAATCTGATTCTTCCATCACCTTTCCATTACCATACGATAGATGATCGGCAAAGTGCCATCCTTTTATGGTTGAAATACCTCGCACAAGAACGAAGCGGTACGCTTCTTCATTTATTATAAGAACTTCTAAGGAGTGGAATGCCCTGCCCTCGTCAGTGTTTCCGGTAAAATATAACCCTGGTGACTTCAAGTAAAGAGTGAATAGGTATCTACTAGGCAAACGTGCTACACCTTTGACTACATCACCGCTTTCCATCAGGTGAGATCGTGGTCAAACGATTGCTTAGACAGCGATAAAAAAAACTGTCAAACTTAAAAGGACTATTACTCGGAAACTATTGATCCTAGATACTATTTTCTTTACAGAAGTGATAGATCCCATTGATATCTTCGTTTTGAATGACAGCTGTCAAACTTAAAAGAGCTATAACTCGGAAACTATTGATCCTAGGCTTGTAATTTCTGTACAAAAGTGATAGATCTCATCGATATCTTCGTTTTGGATGACAGCTAAGAAAATGCCTCCATCCATTTATTTTTCTTATCTTCGTTATCATGCAATCTGTAACACAAAAAAAATTAACAAGGTGGAAATGAGTTGAAACATATGAACATCACATAATGAAATACATAGTGACAATCCTGAAATTTAAATTGAATGGGCACAATACTGATAATTATATGCTAGCTACTGTGTGAAAGGGCCACAGCGATTGAAAAGTAAGTCCCTCTCAAGACCGTTTTTCCTTATAACTACATTGAATTAAAAAAGAACGTAATAATGTTCAAATTCATTTTTCCTCAAATGTCGAGTGATCCTTCCTGTTACATTAGTATACAACTTCCTTGGTTTTTGGTAAAAATTATATAATTATTCAGTTTTCCAGTTTGCGGAAGTCTTATAACTATTTTTTTTATAAATAAATGTTTTTTTTTAAGCTAAGGCACTAACAGCTATTACACATAGTACAGACACAAATTGCGTGCAGCTATCCCCACAAATCTGCCGCAAGCACCGGCGCTAACAATATATTTCGGTCTCTACTGCTGATCCAATTAGACTAAATGAATAGACGAATTCCGTCGACCTGACAAAAAAGTCCACAATATCAGAGTGGTACCTCATTCATGTTCATGACTGTATGGGAGAAACATTTTCGTAGGCAAAATGTTTCTCCTAATACGAATGATGGGCCAACGTTTGGTGTTTTTCCACCATTGGAGGTGCCAACACAACATCAGAAGCAACAGCACGGTAACACGGGAAACAATACAAACACATCGCTCCCCACAGATAAGAAACCACGACAATGACATCTACAAGATTTTTACTTTTCTATGATTTTGGAGAGAGAGCTACAATCGACGACACGAGGTGGCTCCACCAATTTCCTTCGCTGTGTATATATACTTATGTTATTTCATTTAAATGTTCCTTCCCAATCAATAACTTATAGGCCAATTAGTAGAGAATTTTGCCTTGCAAAAGGTGTTGTAGTAATGATTTTCACATTTGTTGTTTAGATCTAGAGTCTGATGAAAAATCCAAGTTTTTTTGATCTTGAATTGAAGGGGCCAACGCTAGTTTTTTTCTAAATAATTCTATGGCAAGTCCAATTAGCTTTATGGCAAAACTGTCCATGAAAAGTATAAAGAAGACAATATTTGCAACATTTTTTGCATCCACAGTTATTTTGTAAGTCTCACAGGTAAAAAGTTACAAGAAGCGAAAAAAAAACTATACTAAAAATGGTCCTATGCCGGAACAATGTATATACTTTGACATCTGTCACTTTGACATCTGTCACTTTAAAATGTCTTGTTACCTAATTAAAAAAACATGTTGTTTTTTTTTCTTCATAAATGTCGATTATTCTTCATTAGTTTCCAACTCTAGTGCAGTGGGTGGACGGGGAAATGCGAATTCCCCGTGCACCCACCAGTGGGAGAAGCTAGTGGGTGCACGGGGCATGCCCCTATACGTCACTGTTAAAAGCCCGTTCATAGGTTACCTGTAAATCTTAGGATTTACCGAATGAGTTGGTAAATCGTTTTCCGGCTTTTTCCATTAGAGTTTTGTAAATGCTAGGTTTTAACATTGACGTCTGGTAAATGTTGGTTTTGGTTAGATTACGCTAGGTTAGTTATTTTTTGCCAGGGAAATCTCAGGGAAATCTCAGGTAATATAAAAAAAACCAGGTACACCTAATTATCTTGAGGTGGACCACGGCATAGATCAATATTTATCTATGACTATGGGAAGAAAATAATGCCCCTGTTACTGCCAGGGCCTGCAGTTTCGATATCGTTAGAAATTGCTTTACAACCGAAATCGGTCGCAAAGTCCAATTGTAACGATATTTGGTAGTTTCTACCAAATATATATCTTATTGATTGACAATCATGATCAATGTTAGTAAAGATACCGATGAATGTCAAAGCTAACGATTATCATCGGTATAGTACCGATTTTGGTAGTAAATCAATCACTATCTTTGGCGATACTGCATAGTCAGGTGAACTATGTAGTTGGACAACGGGCAGGGCGCGCTTCTATCTCCGGTGCATGCCATCGCCATCGGTGCCGTGTAGATTCTAATTCTTCGGAGACCATATTGGCTTTCTTATGATACTGTTTTTGTCGGCCCATTCGCAACGTACGTAAGCCAGATCCCCACTTAGCTAATAAGTTTAGTGAACTTAACACAAAACAGATACCCGCGGACAAGAAAAGCCGAGATAACTTCGAAGGAACAGGTTTATTGCTGAACCCAGGTTATTTTAAGATCATAGACTTCTTACAGGTTTAAATAAATCAATATATTCGGGACTTTCCACACCAATTACCTAGCGCCATACTAGGATACCCTATACTATGGGTACTATATAGACTTCGGATAAACATGCATAGATACTGCCCTTGTAGCATTTGTGGTTGGCCAACTGTGGCCAACGATGTACACGGTTTGGGATTGGTTGGGAAGTCGTTAGTGTTTTTACCAACAAATTATCAGCGTAGGGCCAACAGTGAAAAAGTTGCATCACTTTCCTTACAAACATCTAACGATGGGCCTACTACGGGCCCAGGCTTGATATAAAGGTGTGAAAAAAAATATAAAAAAATGGTTGTGTAGTTTTTGGGCGGGTAACGGAAGACTGATAGGTTTCCATAGGTTTAGAACATAGGAAGCGGCGAAAGAGAATTGTGACTTCACACTGCATATGACACGGGAGTAATTTTGCATTCGAAAAGGCTGCAACAAAAAGACACAAGTTCAAAAATAAAACCCGACTTAAAAATAGCCTATGATAAATCGAACCAGCTTTTAGTTTGAACTCATAACCCTTCCTTGGCTTCTCCGTAGTCGGGTAAACAAAATAGCTTATTACACTCTATAAATGAAGACGAATCGATTGACACCTCGCTTGTCGAAATCGGACCAATAGGGGCGACGCTATGGTGGAACATCCACATACCTGCATACATAGATACATACACACATACATACGTAAACTGTTAAACTCATTACCCTTCCCTTGCTTCGCCGTAGTCGATACCGGGTTCGGTCCTAGGCTCTGTACCAATGACTTTTTATACGCTTTATATTAGCTTCACTTGTATGTTTGTAACCGACTCCTTTGGACGTTATTTTGACCTACTTTAAACGGTCAGATGTCATTCAAATTTTGCACACCTGTCAAAGACCGATGACAAAACAATAATTCGAAAAAAGAAACAAAAAAAAACATTTAAAAAAACGTTCTTGTAAATAAACCA
Organism: Alsophila aescularia; assembly: GCA_946251855.1. Lineage (NCBI taxonomy): Eukaryota > Metazoa > Arthropoda > Insecta > Lepidoptera > Geometridae > Alsophila > Alsophila aescularia. The sequence goes on from OX276373.1 coordinate 34,037,759, forward strand.
AACTAAAAAGTAGAAAATAAATAATAGTTTAAAAAAACTAAAAAACACGCTTTATATAGTTTTTTTTTTTTTAATAATTTTGAATTAATAATAGTGTTTGAATTTTAAAAAAGCATGGGGTGCTTTTTAAGATATTATCGAAATGATAATCCTTCTTCACATATCTGTCAATGAAATAATAATATTGACCCATGCACCCTACGATTTTTTAGAAATTCAAACACTATTCTTAATTCAAAATTATTAAAATTTATTTTCTATTTTTTAGTTTGGTTTTCTATATAAAGCGAGTTTTTTTGGTTTTTTAAACTATTATTTATTTTAAGTTATGTGTGGTTTTCCATCGCTCCGTGCTTCGAAGAGCACGTTAAGCTGTCGGTCCCGGCTTTTATTGATAAATAGCAGTCGTTAAGCCACGACGGAGCCTGACGAACTCTGACACTAGAGGCCAGCACTACCTCATACGACAAGCAAGCTAGCATCTATCGATATATACAAAAGAAATTGTTTTTATTCCTAAGGAACCTTCACCATTATCTAAACTGTAACTCGGGTACGACGCCTCTCAACCAAGGAGAAACATAACGCAGATATGTGTCGGAACAACTTTGCGGATATATCAGACATATTGCAATGTGTCCCAAGATATCTGGATCGGGGCCAAGCAAGTTGTATGTTGTCTGTTGTGTAGCTTGTAGCATCATGTTAGTAGGTAGGCATGTGTTGGTTGCTAGTTGTGAGGAGAATACATGAGGCTATAATTGATGTGACATATACTGAAAGGTTGATAAAGGAAGGCCTCGGACTCGGTGGGGTTACTGGATGGATATCCAGCATTTAATAATGTAAATACATGTTGTGACTAATATAAATGCTTTGATGATGATTAAACAGTCATAATGACAATACTACTTGACCCCAGCTGCAGCTTATGCCTAATATTGGTACGATAGGTAGGTTCAACACTCATTGACCCCAGCTGCAGCTTATGCCTAATATTGGTACGATAGGTAGGTACAAAACTACTTGACCCCAGCTGCAGCTTATGCCTAATATTGGTACGATAAGTAGGTACAACACTACTCGACCCCAGCTGCAGCTTATGCCTAATATTGGTACGATAGGTAGGTACGACACTAATTGACCCCAGCTGCAGCTTATGCCTAATATTGGTACAATAGGTATGTACAACACTACTCGACCTCAGCTGCAGCTTATGCCTAATATTGGTACGATAGGTAGGTACAAAACTACTCGACCCCAGCTGCAGCTTATGCCTAATATTGGTACGATAGGTAGGTACAACACTACTTGACCCCAGCTGCAGCTTATGCCTAATATTGGTACAATAGGTATAACACTACTTGACTCCAGCAACTTAAATCTACTAATAAGTACAGCACTACGTTACTTGAACTGCAGCATTTCCCTACTTCAGTTAAAAATGCATCAACTAGATAAAATATTTACTTAGGATACTCCTATACTTTTCGCTTTATACCGAAATCCCCACTGCTGATAATAGTGGGGATTTCGGGACAACAATTATAGGTTTATCCCGAAATCCCCACTGGTGGGGACGGTCTGGTGCGGATTTCGGGAATAATCCTACTTCACGATATTTGCAAATTAACTTCAGAATTGGCAGAAGAAATAACACATTATGGAATATGAATACTTGATGAGAAAGGATCGACCAAATGAAGCATTGATGTTGTGAGAGGCGCAGTACCTCGACATGTTCGTTTCGGGGCAGGTTGGCACAGTTCACCGACCCACAGTAAATTTCAGCTGGCAAATACCAAGCCGGATATATTGACATTCTTACTGGACCTAATTTGAGGAAAGCTTAAAGAAACGCCGAGTGGAATGGGCACGCTATCGCACTATTAATCATTAGCTTTATTTCGGTGGCTGACGGTGCTATAGTCGAGTAGAGATCAAAATTCCTTATGCCGTCATTTTTTTTTAATCTAAAACCAAATGTTAGTATATTGGTATTTTAGGTTTTGGAATAGTACTTAAAGTACTTTTAAGCCTTAAAAAGCTAGTCCACAATAAGTGACGACCGCGCGCCTGGCGGAGCCCCCGCGCCGCGGCCGTACTGATATTTCAGCATAGGTACTTCTACTATTATTTATTCTGTGGCATAGGGCTAATTACCTTCTGGTCAGTTATTTGAATATATATATTTTTAAATTTAATGCTATAGAAATATCCATACGGCTGGACGGATTTTGATGAAATTTAGAATGGAGATAGCTGGAATAAAACATAGGATACTTTTTATCAAGGAAAATTGTAAGTTTCCACGGAAAACTGGAAAATGTTGATTACTCACTGTAAGGAACGGTTGCTATCACAGAATGGTCTGTGGTTGCCATGGAAACGAAATAACAATTCTGTCAAAAAACATCAAGAGTGGTGCTATAACTACTTTTGCATATTTTTTTAATATCATAGAACAAAATAGGATGCCTTTTTTGCGATAAACAGTAGTCCGCGCGGACGAAGTCGCGGGCGGGAATACACATAAGATTAAAATCGAATTCAATGTCACGGTGTATTCTAAGTATAAGTACATAGACTGTTAAACTCATTACCCTGCCCATGCTTCGCCGTAGTCGGGTAAAAATAGGAATAAAATACTCTACCAGCATTTGGTTTCCAAAATATCACTAAAACATTATCCCCATTAGATTTACGCTAAAGCAACTATTGTTTATACTGTGTCTATAGATTCTGCTCACAATCTGTGCCGAGAGCTCGCGGAGGCCATTTCCGAATGTCGTTACTGCTCACAATCTGTGCCGAGAGCTCGCGGAGGCCATTTCCGAATGTCGTTACTGCTCACAATCTGTGCCGAGAGCTCGCGGAGGCCATTTCCGAATGTCGTTACTGCTCACAATCTGTGCCGAGAGCTCGCGGAGGCCATTTCCGAATGTCGTTACTGCTCACAATCTGTGCCGAGAGCTCGCGGAGGCCATTTCCGAATGTCGTTACTGCTCACAATCTGTGCCGAGAGCTCGCGGAGGCCATTTCCGAATGTCGTTACTGTGCGATAGCTGTGAGTAGGTATTCCTACACATAGTTTGATTTATGTATTATATTTTCGCGAACAGTTTAATGTTTGTGCTTGCAGATTAGTATATCAATCTTCTATTTCTATACATACAATAAAGCAGTTTGTACAAAGAAGATACATAAAAATATACTTAAAATCAAAATTAAAACCAAGATAAGACCGCCCATTGTGACACTTTATTATTAATTATGTTTTTTTTAATTGTAAGATTTTTATTTGTGTGGTTCAATAAAGAGTTATCTATCTATCTATATATCTATCTATAAACTATGTGGTACTTAAAATAGGCTACTGAAATAAGCGTCTATATGTCTGTTCGCGTATTACGTAAAACTACTGGAACGATTCGATACGGCTTTCACTGTTGGATAGCTTAGGTTTTCAATAAAAATTGGTGTACTTGGTATCTCAATCCGATGAGTATAAATTGGTGTACTTGGTATCTCAATCCGATGAGTATAATAGCCAAGCAATCGATAAAAAACTGTTGGACGGCTGAACGAAATTTCGTCGTAGGTACCAATAGGCTTCGATTAATATCCATACCAATATATAAAAGTGATACGTTTCTGTTTGTTTTGGGAGCTTTCACGCGATAACGGCTAGACGAATTTTGATGAAATTTGGAATGGAGATAGCTTATGCCCTGGAATAAAACGTAGGATACTTTTTATCCCGGAAAATTGTAAGTTTCTACCGGAAAACTGGAAAATGTTGATTACTCGCTGTAAGGAACTGTTGCCATGGAAACGAAATAACAAGTATGTCATAAAGCTTTTGCATTGGTTTTTAATATCGTAGAAGAACATAGGATGTTTTTTTCGCGATAAACAGGGCCCCGATTCTGTAAGCTATTGAACCGCGATAACGCAAGTCGATCGCTTGAAATTTTTTGAGAAATTTTCTTATTTACCACTTAAAAGTGCTAGAAGTGTTTTTTTTTTGGAAATATTAAAAAAAAAAAAAAAAAAAAAACAAGCGATCGACTTGCGTTATCGAGGTTCAATAGCTTACAGAATCGGGGCCCTGTTTATCGCGAAAAAACATCCTATGTTCTTCTACGATATTAAAAACCAAAGAATAGGGTGTCCCTGTAGTCCGTGAGGACGAAGTCGCGGGCGGGAAATCCAGTAATTTTATATTGGCCGAAACCTTATAGGTACTTTTGATCCTGTAACCAACAGACGATGAAGACGCTTCCAACGATACCTCATTTGTCAAATCATGATAAGTAGTTTAAAAGTTATGAGGGAACAGCTGAATATATACCCACCCACATATATACATACATACGAGTACATACCTACCTCCTTTTTGCTTCGCCGTATTCGGGTAAAAATCAATAAAGGCAATGGTGCTAGGTAAGCTGCCCCGGGATCGAAAGGTTCAATATTTGATCTGTCCTCCGTCAAGATGCTTACAAATCCTATGATTTCTATTCCTGACTCCCTTCGGCGTCAATCCGTCCACCCATATGGCAGTGGGTTGTATTTACATTCACTTTGAAAGTTGATGGATATTTGTATAACGTAACCTTGTGATCAATTTAACGCTTTAAAGCTTTGGGCAGTTCGTTCATTCACACCGATTAAGGTTAAGCAATTTTAAGACTTGAATCTCATGATAGAGTTAGAAGATAATCTTGCATAGCTTAGCGAGATATGATCACTTAAACTTTTTGTTTTCTAGAGTTAAGGGCACTCTTTACCGACGAAATCCAAAGACCTAATTGTAGGGGGAAGATACGGCACGCTTTAACATCGCTTAAACAAAAACTGGACTAGACACAACTACAAACATACCCACACAGTTACAGTTACATTCCCACCGTCGTGCTTCTTGTGCATAAAAAACAAAGAGATATACGCCGACTGTAATGTGAATGAGAGTTACTCACGGAAATCGTAATATAATTGCTATTATTATTCCGATTTCTGTGGAGTCACTGCTAACATGTACTACACAAACACCACTCCAATTGTGACTAAGACTAAAGCATGCCAATTGTGTACATTGCACCTAACTTATGCGGTCCACTCCCAAGGAGCTGGAATCTTATCTTCTTACTTTTAAGTAAATCTCTGGGCTAAACTTAGACCATATTTTTTTCAACTTTATAAGATATAGTATACGGTAAATTCAATAGTAAAAAACCGGCCAAATGAGTGTCGGACACGCATGACTTAGGGTTCCGTAGCCAGAACCCTAAGCTACCCAGCTGGGAAATCGCATTGCATTGCAATTAGTCCAGTAGTTTTAATGTTTTACTAATTTGTTCACAGTTGACAAACCATTTATTATTATAGCCATGATAATTTTGTTAGTAAGTTGTTATAATGTTTTTACCGTTACCTAGATCATTTTCCAGTTTTTTTTTTTGTAGAATAAGAAGCTCTCAGAGAAATCTGATTATAATTTTATTTTCTAGATCTATTCAACGAGACAAATGTTTTTACTCAGTTACTGATATAATATAATAAAATAATACTGATATAAATAGTCCACGTTAGGCAAATTCTACTTCTTTTATTTTTCATTCTTCTTGTTTCTTTTTATTAGGGTTCCATAGTCAAACAATGAACCCTTATAGTTTCGCAATGTCCGTCTGTCCGTATGTCTGCCTGTATGTCACGGTCATTTTATTCAGAAACTATTAACACCAATTAAATCAGTCAAAAACAATGAAGTCAGCATTCAATAAACAAAACAATAAATGAGTATTAAGATTATTGCTCAATAATATAGCATTCCATATTCAACATCGTAATCGAGATAATCCTTACCGCTTCTTCTGTTGTTGTCGATAAAGAACGGCACCAGCTCAGGATAAGCCTGGACCAACATTCTGGCTCCTGATCTACTTATCTTCTCGTCCAAAATAATATCTCGAAACGTGCTGTTCGTGACAAAATTCTCGTTCAAACGTTTGATTTCCTCCAGTTTTTCCATTAATGCTGCGTCAATTTTCACGAACTCCGTTTGCTGAATATTTTTCACCGCCTTCCGATCTTGTTTGTACTTCTTTTTCAATCCATCTACAAACTTCTTTAGTTGTTTCGTCTTTTTATTTTTCTGTTTCGTCCCATTTTTGTACTGTTTGTCCAAGATCTTCTTTATCTCTTTGACTATCTTTTGAATGTTATTTTTAATCTGTTTTTTACGTTTCTGTTTTCCTTTTTCCTTATCCTTCTTCTTTTTCTTCTTTTTAATGCCAGAATGGTTTTTGTCCTCGAGCCTCTTTTCTTCTGAGTCTGTAGCCAGGCCAGAATCAGCAAAGGAGGCGTCGAAGGCTTGGTACATGTCGTAGTTGGTATTTAAAATAGCACAGCAGACGAAGCTGGTACGACCGCATGCGAAGTCACCGCGATATATGCGGTACTCTGGATCGCACTCCATAGCAAGCAGGCAGTTTCCTGTCGGCATATCGTGCTGGTTGGGGTCCCCGCACGGCACTCCCCATGGTCCTGATAAAAAAATTGAAATTATTTGCTTGTAGCTACTACTTGAAAAATCGCGAGGAGAGGTCCGTGAGGTGTGGAGCGTTAGCGCTTGCTATTTGCGCATGAAATTTAACCAGTGTAAACCAATTCATTATTTTGTAATGGAGAATGAGGTCAACTTTCCCTTTTTCGAACTTGTTTAGTCCATCAAAGGTTTCTGTAAGATATTGCTAAGAGCAATAACTGCAATAAGACCGCTGATCGTATTAACGCAATGTCTTATTCTATCTTATGTAATATTTTTGTACAACGTACTTACTTTTGATTAGATGGGTAGGCAATAAAGAGTTTTTAATATACCTTTCTATTTTAGAGACCGCTCTCGATGTGTTATGAGAAAATTTATTTCTAAAGTATAATTAATGGGGTTTCTTTTAGATTACGTGGCCACTTCTACTCCATTTGCTTGATAGAACACCGACGATACCTTTTATTTTGTTAACAGCATCATCTAACCATCTACTAATACCTAAACTTAGTATTTAGGAGCGCATCATCTGTTGAAGAGTTAATACCAACCACATACTTACTTGCGGCTACCATATTGACGACATCTCCTCTTGGTTCTGTTGAGTTCAGAGCTTCTAACTTCTTGTTTATCCAGTGCTCCTTCCATTCGAGCTTCCAATCCTTAAGCTCTTTGCTGGAGCTTTTGTAGTCAGAATCCGATGAGGCCTCATATTTTTTATTCCGTCGTCTTAAGTTGTTCTTCTTCCGAAAACTGTTCAATACTGGATCTAAGCGATACGAGTCCTCCACTGTCCGATGCTTCTTGGAATCGTCATTATTAGAAGGGAATGAGTCTTGACTTCTAAAAACATTGCCACCTCTGTTAAAGTAGTCTGCGCTTTTAAAGATAAATTTAAGTAAATCGTCATCGTTGTGTCTTATTTCAAACCTTGATTTTTCTTTAGAATCCTCTTCGTCTCTGTCTTGATTCAAAACAGGGTCCTCTCTTTCTACATAGCTGCTTAAGGTATTCTTCAAATATGAATTCAGTATAGACTTCAAGTTAGAAATAATATTTGAATTGCTCGCTGTTATGTACAATAGTAATAAACCTATATGTAAAAACGCCCCCATGATCGGTACACATGACTGGCCGTTGTTTTGTGCCGAAATTGGATTTTGTCGTGTCATAAAATGTTTTATAGTGCATTGTTAAACTAAAAAAATATGAGTTATATAAACATGGATAAGTGAACATTTATTTAGTGCAGAATTTGGTTACGTAAATTGTAAAACGTGTTTGTAAGTAGCGGCAAAGAATGAATTTTATACCACGAGTTCTAATGACTCGACCTGGGTAGCGCTCACACCGTGGCATTTTATACGCTTTACATTAGCTTCACTTGTATGTTTGTATGTTTGTAACCGACTCCTTTGGACGCTATTTTGACCCACTTTAAACGGTCAGATTTCATTCAAATTTTGCACACCTGTCAATGACCGATGACAATGCAATAAATCGAAAAAAAAAAAACGCTATTTTAAATAAACCAAACTAAAAAGGAGAAAATAAATAATAGTTTAAAAAAACTAAAAAACACGCTTTATATAGAAAACCAAACTAAAAAAATAGAAAATAAATTTTAATAGTGTAAATAAGAAAAAAATGTTTTAAAGATTCGAATCATTTAAAGAGGAATTCACATGTACATAATCATCCTTGAATATGAAACTATTTAGAAAGATTATCCAATCTATTCTACCCGTGTACCGTGTATTGACTAATTTGAACAAAAAACGGTTATTGTGACTTAACTACAATAGTTAGACAATTAGCCTCGTGGACTTTTTGTGGGTAATGATGGTACTATAAACACGTAGTACATCATTTTATATATCAGCAATACTTTTTGCAGCAAACGTTAAATAACGACTTTTATATGCATTGATACCTTGAGGTACATTATTGTAATTTTCAAAGGTGTAATTTTTTGAATAATAAAATACTGCTCATGTTCATCATCTTCATCATCATCATTTCAGCCTTTAGAAGTCCACTGCTGAACATAGGCCTCCTCCAAAGAGCGCCATGACGAGCGATCTTGTTCCACCTCCATCCATCGATTTCCTGCGATGGCCACAATGTCGTCGGTCCATCGTGTTGGGGGTCTCCCTACACTTCGCTTGCTTGTTCGCGGTCGCCATTCAAGAACCTTTATTCCCCAGCACTTGTCGGTTCTGCGAACTATATGGCCTGCCCATTGCCACTTCAACTTGCAAACTCTGAGAGCTATGTTGATAACTTTGGTTCTTCTACGGATTTCTGCTCATGTTACTCGCTGAGAAATTAGCTTTCTAAAGAGTGTTCTTTTTTTGAGGTATAGAACTTTGAAATGGAATAAAACGCCTTTTATTTAGAACTAGTGACTCGCCCCGGCTTCGCTCGGGTAGCGCTCACACCGCGGCATTTATCTTACTTTTAGCATTTTTATAGCAGTCGAAATTCAAAAAAAAATACGCCAGTAAGCGTAATTCAAATTCTTTGGCAGCATAGATCGTGGTGTTTTTTGACCAAAGACAACTGCATTATTACTCGTACGGAGTAATATACAGTTGTCTCTTATTATTACTCACTATTACTTGATGGACTCTTTTTTATTTCGTTTCCATAGCAACATGTCATTCCGTTCTGTATTTTTGATATCTTGGGTTACATTATTGCAATTTTCGCAAGAATCTCTTTTTTTTTGAAAAATAAATTACTGTCCCACTCACTCTTGTTGTAACTCGCTGATCATGTATTATATTTCTATAGGTTAAAGAATGTTTAAAACCAGTTCAGTATTTTTTAAGGTTATTCATTACAAACAAACATACAATCAAATTTTTCTTATCTATAATATTAGTGTGTGTAGTGTGTGTGTGTAGATGGACGACGCCGCCGAGGCCGGCCCAGAAAGAGGTGGCGAGATAACCTAGACGCCTACCAAGAGGCCTGGTACGAGGCGGCTCAGGAAAGAGAATCTTGGAAGGTTATGGGGGAGACCTTTGCCCAGCAGTGGGACAGTATAAGTTAGAAAAAAAAAAAAAAAAAAAAAGTGTAGAAGTGTAGACTAGCTATGCGATTAGCGGGTTTCCTCGCTTCTACTCATCCGATTGAGATGCAAAGTACACCAGATTTTAAGTCAAGTTCTAAGCTATTTAACAGAAAGTGAAAATCTCCAACGACTGCAGCTATTATTATAAAAGTACCTATAGCATAAGCCGCGAGCGCAGCTAGTATTTGATAATTTTTTGAATTCAAACAAGACAAGTTCAAAAAATAAACCCGACTACGGTCGGGTAAAAGTAGCCTATGACACTTGCGATGAACACGAATCGATCGAAATCTCGCTTGTTCCAATCAAGACCTAGTTTTTGATTGGAACAAATAACCTTTCCTTTGCTTTGCCATAGTCGGGTAAATAACCTATGACACTATACATGAAGGCGAATCGATTAATACCTCGCCTGTCAAAATCTGACCAATAGCGGCGACGCTATGGTGGAACATCCACATACATAAGACCTCCCATTGTGACACATTATTATTAATTTTGATATTTTTTATGGTGTGATTTTTATTTGTGTGGTTCAATAAAGAGTTATCTATCTATCTATCTATCTTCATACATAGACTATTCTACTCTATAGCCTTCCCTTGTTTCGCCGTACTGGGGTCAACGACTAAAACTCTACTACGGTCCGGTAAAAATAGTCTATGACTTGCGATGAAGACGAATATGGTGGAACATCCACATACATACAAATACTGTTAAACTCATTATCCTTCCCTTAGCCGTAGTCGGGTGCTTAATAAAATGAAACAAAATAATCAAAAGACAAAAAAAAACTGGATAACGAAAAGTCGGAAAAATGAATCCCAGGAAATCGGAACAACCGAATCTACCGGATTTTATTGCTCAATAATAAAGCATTCCGTACTCAATATCGTAATCCAGATAATCCTTTGGTTTGTCCGCGTCACCAGTTCTCCTTGTTTTATCAGGAATGAACGGAGACAAGTCAGGATAAGCCTCGACCAACATTCTGGCTCCAGATCGACTCATTTTGCCATAGAGAAGTATATCTCGAAATGTGTCGTTCTGAACAAATTTCACATTTATGTCTCTGATTTTCCCCAATTTTGTCATCAAATTATCATCAAGCTTCACCATCTCTATTTCTTGAACATTATGCGCCACCTTCCGATCTTCTCTGAACCTACTTTTCAAGTCTTTTACAAACTTCTTCAGGTCCTTGATCTTCTTCCTTTTCTCTGCATTCTTATTGCTATATTGCCGTTTCAAGGTCTTTTGGATATTTCTGACAATTTTTGCAATGTTTTCCTTGAGCTTCTTCTTACGTCGATGCCTTTCTTTTTGACGACGATTCTTATCCCTTTGCCGTTGTCTGTGTGCCATTTCCCTTGAATTTTTCCCCTTGTTTCTCTTTTCTTCCGAGCTTGTTGTCAACCCGGAATCATAAAAGGAGGCGTCGAAGGCTTGGTTCATGTCGTAGTTTGTATGTAGGACGGCGCAACAGACTAACATGGTGCGACCGCACGCAGAGTCACCGCGAGGTATACGGAACTCTGAGTCACACTCCTCAGCAAGCAGGCAGTTTCCTGTCGGCATGTCGTACTGATTGGGGTCTCCGCACGGCACTCCCCATGGTCCTGTTGAACATTTTAAAATTATCAGTATGTAGTCTGTCAAAAGTGTGGGTATATCAGTACATTTTGCTTTTTGGCAACCTTCAAATTGTGGTTTTTAACAAAGGTACGATCTTGGATTGCGAAGATTGTAAAGTTATCGTTGCGATAAACGCAATATCATCTTTAAAGCTTGTTTTACCGATGTACACTTTGCGTTACTGGCAAGTTGAAGTTGTGGTTCTACTTTTAACTTTGCAAGGATAGCAATGTTGCCATTGGAAGGATAGCAATGTTGCCATTGCAAGGATAAAATGCAACCATTGCGGTAAACGTAATGTCACTTTTGAGCTTTGTGGTTCTAGTGATGTGTTTTGCATTATTGGAAATCTTGAAGTTGTGGTTCTAGCAGAGTCAGCATCTAAAATTGCGAGGATAGCAATTGTTGCCATTGGAAGGATAACAATGTGAAAGAAACGGGTCTGACAGTATTGTTCAGGCTGATAGGTACTGCACGCCCCCACTCCCGGCTGCTAACCCATTACTGCCGATTACTGCGATACGGAGACTTTTGGCTGCTAGGTAGTACGCCCAAAAAATGTATTTTCTATTCGGAGACTTTTGGCTGCTGGGTAGTACGCCTAAAAGTTTGTTTTTACAATACTGAGACTTTTGGCTGCTGGGTAGTACGCCTAAAAGTTTGTTTTTACAATACTGAGACTTTTGGCTGCTGGGTAGTACGCCTAAAAAGTTGTTTTTTTGATACGGAGACTTTTTACTGCGGGGTAGTACGCCTAAAAATTTGTTATTACGATACTGAGACTTTTGGCTGCTGGGTAGTACGCCTAAAAAGTTGTTTTACGGTTGGATTCTGTCTCTTACTATGGAATTTGTTCAGAGTTGACGCGGGTTAACTCGCGTTATCTTGGGCGGCTCTATATTCGTATTATGCGCTAGTGGCCTAAATTCCTTCAACATTTTTGTTAGTATATTCGTATTTCCTAAATTCCTGCAACATTTTTGTTAGTATATTCGTATTATGCGCCAGAGGCCTAAATTTCTTCAACATTTTTGTAAGTATATTCGTATTATGCGCTAGTGGCCTAAATTGCTTCAACTTTTTTATTAGTATATTCGTATTATGCGCTAGTGGCTTAATTCCTTCAACGTTTTTGTTAGTATATTCGTATTATGCGCTAGTGGCCTAAATTCCTTTAACATTTTTGTTAGTATATTCGTATTAAGCGCTAGTGGCCTACATTTCTTCAACATTTTAGAAACCGTACTTTATTAGTATCAAAGCCTATCAACTAAAAACGTCACTGTTTCTGAATAGCCTAATATTTCGTAAGCGGAAATTAAGAAGAAAATTGTCAAAGAAACCTCATTATAATTTTAAAATACCTATTCAAAGAGAATCCACTCGAAGGGGTACAAACACATATTTAATTATATATGTTTATTATATTTACATCTACAGGTACATGCACTAAATATCAACTTTGTGGTGTTAATAGTGCCTGAATAAAATGGCTGTCATATACAGACGGAGACCTAAAAATCTTCTACTTATATATTTTTAAGGTACTATATACAATTAAGTACAATTATTTTGGTGTTAATTTATATATTTTAAGGTATTTAAAAAGTTTATATATAATTACTACAAAAAATATTGCAAATAATAGCGGTTTTAGGTTTCTTTGATAAATTGTTCGAAACATTTGTATTCAAAATGGCGATCACGCGGAAACGGACATAATAAAGATAATTGGCATCAAAAAAATATGATACGTCACGAGACGCCTAGCACACACTTAAATTAATTAATTTATGTGCAAATTAAATAATTCGTGATGGGCAGTGTGGTGGCCAGCATACTAATAAGGACCAGCCACTTCCCCTTTTTTATCGATTGCTTGGCTTCTAATCATCGGATTGAGATACCAAGTTTTTTAGTCAAGCCCTAAGCTATCCAACAATGAAACCCGCGTAGCAAACGATCCAGTAGTTTTTACGTGATGCGCGAACAAACATACAGACAACCAAACAAGCAGACAGACAAGATTTAAAAAAATGTTATATTCTTGTCGAGTAGCTTATTTTAAGTAGGTACTCTAGACCATTTTTAATCAACTTCACAAAAGGAGACGGTTATATGTTCGGCTGTATGTATGTTTTCCTTTGTGTATGTCGGTCGATATCTCCGTCAATTGTGGACCAATTATAAAAATTATTTTTTTGTTTGAAAGGGTATACTCTCCAACTGGTCCCATATAAATTGTATCGAAATTGGTTCAGCAGTTTTTCGAGAATAAATAGTTTTGTTGAGTAAATCCATCCGATTTTGTGTTTATATTAGCCTTTATTTTGTGTTTATCTCTAAGATTTCTAAACCGATTTAGATGGTTGTTCTTTTATTCAAAAGGGTTAATCTTTGTGTGTAGTCCCATATAAATTTCATCAAAATTAGTTCAGTAGTTTTATTAGAAAAACAATTTGTTTTATAGTTTATGTTCTCGAATATCTTGGGATTTCTGAACCGAATTAGATGATTGTTTTTGCTTCAGTAAGAAGACCTCTAGTGTATTAATTTCATTAAAATTGGTTTAGTAGTTTTAAACAAGCTTTAATTTAATTAACTGTGTTATAATGTTTAGGACTGAAAGATGCTGAAGTTTTGCACATGGGTGTAGTTCTGATGAAAATTAAAAATAACAGTAGTAGAAGTAGTAGCAGTAGTAGTAGTAGTAGTAGTAGTAGTGGTAGTGGTGGTGGTGGTGGTGGTGGTGGTGGTGGTGGTGGTGGTGGTGGTGGTAGTAGTAGTAGTAGTAGTTGTCAAAGAAACTACACAATCGGATGATGAAATCCCTTCGAGTTTAGGCTCATTTGGTATGTCTTCATGAGATCTCTGGTTTTATGTGGTATCCAGGGTCTGATGATGGAGCCGGAAGGTAGTCACAGGTACTCAACACCAAAATGATGGAACCCCTTCGAGTTTGGGCTCATTTGGTTTGTCTTGATGAGTTCTCTGGTGTTAAATGGTATCCAGGGTCTGATGATGGAGCCGGAAGGTAGTCACAGGAACTCAACAACAAAATGATGGAACCCTTTCGAGTTTGGGCTCAATTTGGTTTGTTCTGATGAGTTCTCTGGTGTTATGTAGTATCCAGGGGTCTGATGATGGAGCCGGAAGGTAGTCACAGGAACTCAGCAACAAAATGATGGAACCCTTTCGAGTTTGGGCTCATTTGGTTTGTCTAGATGAGTTCTCTGGTGTTATGTGGTTTTCAGGGTCTGATGATGGAGCCGGAAGATAGTCACAGGAACGGAACAACAAAATGATGGAAAATGGTCAAATTTAATTCAGTTGTTAAATATGTAGGTATATGGTGTATATGTATTTTATTAATCCTTGGTTTTAATTTACCTACGCTTTGAGTCTAAAGTGAGTGAATGTCTACTATTTTCTTTGGCATATATTCTTTCTGATGTTTGCTTAGGCCACTAAAAAAACATAAAATAAAATATATTTCCCAAAAAATTAAATTGACTCATAATAAAAATGTTATTTTGTAAACAACCACTAAAAATAATAAAATAATTACAATTGAGCCAGAACAGTATCACTTTTGCGAAATTACCAACGTAATAATAATGCATAAATACAACATAAGATAAGAAAGAAGTCGAAGAAGAAGAATAAGAAGTTTTTTTGAAGGCGGTGCCAAGCCGAGCTATAATTATTAATATGGTTGAGCTGGTATGGTCTTTTTCGTACGTATTGCTTTATTATATGCATAGATAAATTTGTGTGTGTGTCTGTTTGTGTGTTGTGTGTATTTGTGTAAATATGATGTGATTTATGTATGTTCTATAATAGAGACCTGCAATTGCTTTTTACAAAGAGTTGCGAGTTCCAGAGTTCTTAAAAGCTTACATACTTGCGGCTACCATATTCACGGCATCTCCTTTTGGTTGTTGAGACTTTATGGCTTCTACCTTCTTTTTGGTCCAGTCCTCCTTCCATTCTAGCTTCGAATCCTTCAGTTCTAAGCTGGAGGAGTAGCTGACATCAGTCGATTTTTCTGGCTGTTTATCTTTAATCTCTCGTCGAAAACTAGCCCTTCGGAAATAAAATACAAAAAACTATATGAAAAGAATGAATAAATGTATGCTTTATTATTATGATTATTACGCCTTGCAAAAAGTGTTGTAGTAATGATTTTCTCATATGTCGTTTAAGTGTAGAATCTCATGAAAC
Organism: Alsophila aescularia; assembly: GCA_946251855.1. Lineage (NCBI taxonomy): Eukaryota > Metazoa > Arthropoda > Insecta > Lepidoptera > Geometridae > Alsophila > Alsophila aescularia. Next base: position 34,053,250 of record OX276373.1, read on the forward strand.
ATCCAAGTTTCCGACCTCGGGGGGAGCGCAAGCCGCCATCTTGGATTAAAGGTGTGAAAAATTGGTTTAATCAAAATAATTCAACAATGACTAATTTTAGCTCAAAAGTGTCACATGCAAAGTTAAAGAGGGTAAAATTATTTTGATATTAACATCAACACTTTTTTTTGTAAGTTCGAAACTAATTAGGTAAAGAGGCGAAATTTTTTCTTCAAAAACCCCCTATACTCGGTATTTTCCTCCAAATGACTCCTAAAGTGTTAATCCTACAACAAACACGTTGACATTGAAAGATGAAATAAATAAATAAATATGTATAAATATAAACCTACCAAAATAAAAAAAAAACGAAAAAAAAAGAAAAAAAAACAAGGAATCTCTTACCTCATGTTGGTGTGCAGAGGAGTATATAATTGCAAGGAACTGCCAGAAATAATGTGATAATCACAATTAAAAAAAAGAGTTTATCATTCCGCCAGTTGCAACTCATTAAGTATTAGATTTACAAAATTACAAAACTTGCAAATAAAAGTTTGTTTATAAATGTAAATAAATTTACCCACTTTATTATTTTTATCAATCGTGTATTATGCAATTAGTGAATAAAGGGCGGATTTAAAGCGAGGGCCATAGATGTTCAAGTGTTAGAATCCTGAGCGACGCGCGTGATTCATGGCCCTCGATATTAATCCGTTTTATTCAAGAGTTGCATATTATATGCCATGACTACGAGAAAAAGAAATATTCAAGCAAAAATAGTCATTTAATGAAGAAAAAAGGAAGGGTAAATATATTAAAATGCACATTAAAATTGGAACAGTTACTAAAATTAAGAGTTTTTTTCTTAGTAATATTATTAGGATGGTCAACTTGAGAAGCGATATGTATTTTCTGTCGATGGTCAGAACTTTCTGCTGGAGGAAACTCTGGGTCACTCATGGACCTACTTTCTTCAGGTTCATGCTGCTTGCTATCTTGTATGCATTTTCAATTGATTTATTATTAAGTAACACTAAACTTCGTGTTCGTACAATAACAAAAACAACTTGTTTTGGAGCTAGCTTACTAATGACAGCAAAGAACACAAAACAGTTTTTATTCTAATGCAAAACTCCTTGTCGAAAATGTTGACCAATCAAATCTCGAGGAGGTATTTGCACAAGGAGTTTGTATGTCGAGTATTCTTTGCTCAAGGAGTTTGTATCGAGTATTTTTTGCGCAAGGAGGTTATAGGGCATTGAGATGAAGGTCGAATACATTGGTGTATTCTAAATACAAACACCAAAATAGTGATTAAAAGTGCTGTTTATTCATAAAAAGTGTTTTCAGTGAATACAATAAGCTTTTTAGAGGGGGAATGGTATAAACCAATTTTCCACATCTTTAATCCAGGATGGCGGCTGCGCTCGCCCTCTCCCTCCCCTCCCTCCCCCTCCCCATGGTCGAAAACTTGGATTTTTCATGTCTAGACCTAAACAACATATGTGAAAATCATAACTACGCCACCGTTTGCAAGGCAAAGGCCTTTTTATCTCTACTTACTGCTATTAAAACATAAAGAATTAACGTAAAACTAATTACAAAACACTTCATATACTAAACTATGCGCATGCTAAGCGAAAACCTTAGATTGACTCACAGCATGCTTTAAACGTAAACATATATATACTCACTGTTTCTGATTCACTGGCTGCAAAGAAAATAAAGCATTCATCATTATCACATTAGTTTTCACCATCATCACCGCTGGATCAGCAGGGGCAAGACCAAACACCGCTGCAGGGAGTTAGGGTATTCAGTAGAGGCTAGAAGGGGACACAATTCCCCGGCTCATTAGTGCTGGCCTGGCCTTACCATCATCATCAACTTATATTCGTCCACTACTTGATGTAGGATAAAATTAACTTGATGATGAATGGTGCACAAGTCATACTTGTGAACGGGTGCTGCTTCTGCGGAACGGTCCAGTCTGGTTTTTTATTAGTTATTTGTATTAACATTATGTATTAGCGACCCACCCCGGCTTCAAACGGGTGTAATTATGAAAAAAAAAAGAGGTGATAAATGTAGTTCTCGCACATTGGACCTTCACTCCTCTTTGAGCGAAGGCGGCGGCTCGCTTCGCTCGCCGCCTCTCTCCACTCGTATGCTCGTATTATACAGGATTATTGGTAATTCTACGTAGAGGTGATAGGGTGACTATTTGCGATCATTATAGCCCCCATATGCATCATGCAAAAGTGAGCCATTTTTGAGTTATCATGTTTTTTTATCTTTTTTTAAATAAGTCAAGAAACAACAATACTTTTAAATTAAAAAAAAAAGTATCAATTTAGTAGCCTTCCTACTGCGTTTGATTAAACGCGATTCCTACTCTAGAGCTCATTTACTCCAAATATTGTCGGTTTTACCATATGAGACAAGAATAAAATAACTAGCTTGAAAGCTAAAAAAACACGCCTGCTCTGCTAAAAAAGAGCTTTTGCCAATAAATTATATACTGTTGGAATGTGCTTATCAAGAGACCTTCAATTTGGTACCCATATTGTAAACTTCGAATATTTGGTGCCATACTGAAAGTTTTCAATAAAAATATATAGCCTATGTTACTCGGGGGTATGTAAGGATTCTAACGATACGTCTCAATCCGTTCAGGCATTTAAGAGTTATGGTGGAATAAAGAAACTCACATACATACAAACATACATTAATGCTAAAAACATAACACTCCTTTTTTTGGGCAGTCGTTCAAGTCATAAGTTCAAACACTAAAACCCGAACACGGTAGGGTAAAAATAGCCCTTGACTCTCTTGCGATGAATACGAATCATTGATACCTCGCTTGTCAAAATAGCCATTGACTCTCTTGCGATGAATAAGGATCATTGATATCTCGCTTGTCAAAATAGCCCTTGACTCTCTTGCGATGAATACGAATCATTGATACCTCGCTTGTCAAAATAGCCCTTGACTCTCTTGCGATGAATACGAATCATTGATACCTCGCTTGTCAAAATAGTTGACTCTCTTGCGATGAATACGAATCATTGATACCTCGCTTGTCAAAATAGCCCTTGACTCTCTTGCGATGAATACGAATCATTGATACCTCGCTTGTCAAAATAGCCCTTGAATATCTTGCGATGAATACGATTCATTGATACCTCGTTTGTCAAAATAGCCCTTGACTCTCTTGCGATGAATACGAATCATTGATACCTCGCTTGTCAAAATAGCCTTTGACTCTCTTACGATGAATACGAATCATTGATACCTCGCTTGTCAAAATAGCCCTTGACTCTCTTGCGATGACTACGAATCATTGATACCTCGCTTGTCAAAATAGCCCTTGACTCTCTTGCGATGAATACGAATCATTGATACCTCGCTTGTCAAAATAGCCCTTGACTCTCTTGCGATGAATACGAATCATTGATACCTCGCTTGTCAAAATCAGACTAAGTTTTTAGTTAACACATAACCCTTCCTTTGGTTCACCGTAGTCGGGTAAAAAATAATAGCATAGCACATTCTCTATCTGGAGACGTATCGACAGATATCTTTGTTTGTCAAAATCGGACCATTAGGGGCAACGCTATGGTGGAAGATCCACATATATACATACAAACCTACATAGACTGTTAAACTCATTAACCTTTCCTTACTTCGCCGTGCTCGGGTAAAAATAAACTGAAAATGTAAGGATGGCAATTCTCGAAATCGGGGGATATACTATCAAATCCCGATCACACATATCGACTATAAATATCGCAAAATTTTCGATGTCCTAATTCTCGCGAGCGGTAGATATGAAATATCGAAACTATAGACGATTTGTTTTTGGGTGAAGAAGAAAACCTTTACTTTTCGGCGGGAAACGATGTAGAGACGGTTGTTTTGCTTTGTCTTTTTTCTCAAACTATTAATTTCTTCGAATGTTAATGTGTAAAATTGGTAGAATATTAACCATTATGTGTTCGTAAACGTGCACGAGTGTGTGCAAATGATAATAACGCGGAAAAACGTAACATTTCGTGTTATCTCTGGAACTCCCTAGGAAGTTTCAGTAAAGCTCCACCACTTTACTGAATCGTGATTTGACTAGAGTTATTTTGACTAACTGACTGGGCTGGGACTCAAAATTTTGAGTATTTGTTGAAAAAACATACAACATGTTATATATCTATTTACTTGACACTGGCTATATGCACTAGTCGTGTGGAGCCAAACTATAATAAATAAATAAGAAAACTGTTCCATTTTCCCGGTTCTGTTTGATTGATAAAATACCTATTTGAAAAAATTGCTCCAATTATACTGCGCGTAATGTTTAAAAAAGGAGAGTATTGCCCTAAACTTAAACTTTTAAGATTATCCGCTGTCAGCCAGCAGTTTTCTAAAATACGATGGCAGCCCCGATCACGCATCTAGTTTGAATTTATTATAACGTATCAAGGTATTCTCGATAGCTCATACATTATGCATGGCCGGCTAGTGGTGCCGGGTTTTATATAAATCTCCGATACCGGCGCTGCAAGGACGGAAAGGTTACGCCATAAAATTACCGAAGGTACTTTTACCTCACATAAACCAATGCCTCAGGGTGAAGAGCGCAGTCACAGACCATATATCGTGAGTCATGCTCTGTGAGCGCAGTGTTGTGCTGCGCAAGATTTTGTAATCCGAATTTATCTGTGGCATTAAAGGGTGATCGTGTCGCTTTCCATCAAGATGAAAAAACCTCAATCCTTTTTGACGAGATGGTTTACGCATTTTATTATTATAGCTGGTTTTAAGTTTTACCCAGAAATGATTGATGCATTCATACTCGTACTTGGGTCGACTAGGGAACTCGTCAGCGGTTAACAGCTCAGAAACAAAATGTTGTTTAAGCTTTTAATTGTGATATCCCGTTCTAAGGTTCACCATGACATGGCTACTGCATAAAAGCTTTCTTTTTAAATATATTTTTATTGACTTCTTATGTTTGAAACATAGGCGTGACTGCATTAGTCGGTTAGATTGCGATGACGCAATCAAGCTTCGCAGGGTGCGCAATAGACACTTTATAATCATTTAAGTATACCTATAAGTCTTGTATTTTTTTTATAATTTAGCCGAGTATGGAGAAGCAAGGGAAGGGTAATGATAATGTTTAACAGTCTATGTATGTATGTATGCATATATGTATGTTTGTGGGTATGTAGATGTTCCACCATAGCGTCGCCCCTATTGGTCCGTTTTTGACAAATGGGGTGTCAATCGATTCGTCTTCATGTACATATAGAGTGTCATCTATATATATAAAAGAAAGTCGTGTTAGTTACACTATTTATAACTCAAGAACGGCTGAACTGATTTGGCTGTAATTTGGTATGGAGGTAGCTTATATCCTGGATTTAACACATAGGCTACTTTTGATCAAGAAATAGGGAAAATAATCGTTTTCTTAAGGACTTGAAAAAAAAACTAACACGACTTTCTTTTATATATATATATATAGATTTGTCAATTTTGTATCTCAACTTCTTAAGTGTTTCTGCTTTCCTGGTACTTAGAAATAATGTTAGCTTATTTTTTCCTTTTTTTTTCAAGTCCTTAAGAAAACGATATAATTTTTTTTACTATTTCTTGATCAAAAGTAGCCTATGTGTTAATCCAGGATATAAGCTACCTCCATACCAAATTTCAGCCAAATCAGTTCAGCCGTTCTTGAGTTATAAATAGTGTAACTAACACGACTTTCTTTTATATATTATATAAAACAAAGTCAGGTTTAGTGTTTGTTCGAACACTAATGCCAAAATAGGGTAAAAATAAGTACCAGGAGAGGAGAAATAATTAAGAAGTTGAAGAAACAAAATTGACAAATAAAGTATAATAAGTGAATATACTCGCCTTGAACATTATTAAGTGGTGTGATTAATTATTTAAAAAAAAGAATTTCAAAGACTAGGAGGAGCAGAAACACTTAAGAAGTTGGAGATACAAAATTGACAAATAAAGTTATTAAAAGTGAGTATACCTCCCCATGAACATTAAATGGTGTGATTACATTTAAAAAAAGAATTTCAAAGTACCAGGAGAGCAGAAACAAGAAGTTTTATCATCATTAATATATTATTGCTAATTCTTTGTCAAAGTGACATGGTGGGGTTGGGGGTTGAGGGTAGGGGTTTTTTAAGAGGATGGGGCCAGGGGGAGGAGGATGGGACCAAAATTTGTACGCGGGCATACCCGTCACGCGGGCATTAAATCTTTTTCGGCAGGCCAGGCGGGTTTTTTGGCAGGGCAGGCGTGTTTTTTGGCAGGGCAGGCGGGTTTTTTTTTGCTTTATAGCTAGTTATTGCTCAAGCTGAAACGGACACGCATCGCTCGCGCTTCGCGCGCGTTCTTTCAATTATTCAAGGGTATAAAGCTATCTCCATTCTAAATTTCATCACAATCTGTTCAGCCGTGTGATATTTTTTTTTTTTTTATTACGGACTAGGCAATCGTTTGACCACAATCTTACCTGATGGAAAGCGATGATGTGGTCGAAGGTGTAGCACGCTTGCCTAGTAGATACCTATTCACTCTTGACTTGAACACACCGGGGTTATAATTTACCGGAAACACTGACGAGGGCAGGGCATTCCACTCATGTTGATGAAAAGTGTTATTCCTGGTTATAAGCTATCTCCATTCCACATTTCATCCAAATCCTTTCAGCCGTATCAGCGTAAATGAGTAAGTAAAAAACATACTTACAAACACATACACACAAACTTTCGCCTTTATAATATTAGTGTGTTTAGATACTTACATCAAAATCATCCTTTCTTCGTGTTATATCGTTAGGTTTCTCCGCCCATTTGTTAATAACTCCCAATTCTTCTGAGTGTTCCATCTCGTAGGCGTTAAGCCGGGTGGTGCAGCAGACGAGATTGGTGCGACCGCACCCAGCACCGCCGTGTACGAGGAATTCGGGATCGCATTGTACAGCCGGCATGCAAGTCCCAGAGAGCTGAGTGTACTGCTTCCCGGGTTCATTGTACTTCTTCACACCGCACGGCTCTCCCAAAAGTTCTATTGAAAAGATTTGAATATAATCATTTACTAGCTGTACCCCCGGCTTTGCCCTCATGGTAATTTCATTTAAAAGTAGCCCATACGTGATATCCCAGTACCAAAAGTACCTACCTATAAAGTACAATAATACTACATTTTCTTCAAAATTCGTTCAGCCGTCAAATAGCTTTGTATCGATTGCTCGGCTTCTACTCATCAAATTGAGATACTAAGTACCCCAGTTTTTATGTAAAACCCTAAGCTATCCAACACTGGACCGCAACGCAATCAGTTTAGTAGATTTTACGTGATGAGCGCACAAACAAGCAAACAGACAAAAAGTCACGATTTCAAAAATTATTGTTCTTATTGAGTAGCTTATTTACCCTCGACTTTTTTTTAAATTTTCTTCTTTGTTACAGACTTTTTCGTACTAACTGCTTTATTAAAAGTATAGATTTTTCGAACAGCTACAGAGTTTAGGGAACGCTTTGTTAGCATCTGTTACGGAACAGACTAGAAGCTTATTTCACTAAGCTACTCTGCACTTCACACCCTCACTCTGCACTTTACATAATTTGCAAAGTGTACAATGTTTATAAATGTTTCACGAACATCCTGAAATAAAGTCCTAGTCTAGACCCTATTCCAGTAACTCTGCTATCAACTAGTGCAGCAAATATATTTTGTTGCAAAAAAATACTGTTCATTTAAGAATATTCGTGTCAAACGGTTTATTCCCCCAGTTTATACTCACTCTTTTTCTACTTTATGAGGCCTATTGTTATGCAAATTTATCTTTAAATTTATATTTATCTGCAAATTTATCTAGTACAGTGGACAGAAAAACACTCAATATTCGTTTTCTAGGTGTGGCTTAACTCCAAATTTAGTATCAGGCCATCATAAATCGGAAGGAGGCATAATGAAAGATTCAGCTTCTTGGGACTATTATTTATTCTGTGGATTCATTCACTTTGCGATAAAATCAATATATAACTTGAATTTTCAGTAAAATGTACCAGGATATAATGAATGAACAGGAGTTAGAGCAAATATAAAATAGTCTGGGGTTAGTGACTGGGGTTTAAAGCTGACTAAAGTACCAGGCTCCCATAAATCGGAAGGAGGTGCAAAAAATAAGACGGACGGACGGATGCAGCACGGGGGTGTGCCTTCGACGCTCCTCAGATTCATTCAAAGTACGAGGCCATCATAATTACTAAAACTCACTTTTCTTTCCAACAGTACTTTTATCGGCTGCGAGCTAGGGCAATACAGTAGAAACAGAGTGAGTATAAACTGGGGGAATAAATGCGTCAAACACAAACACTCCTAACTTTACAAATTATCAAGTCCAAGAGAAAGAGTGTATAATGAATAGGCTTCTGTATCAAGAATGCCTAGGAAGTGTTTTTTTTTACAAATCAAATATGGAAACAAGACAAGTTCAAAAGCTAAAAACCCACTACGGTCGTGTAAAAAACAGCCTATGACACTCGAGCAAGAAGCATTCGACCTAAGAGCGAATCGATTGATACCTCGCTTGTCAAACTCGGACCAATAGGGAAACCACATACATATTTACATACATAGACTCCTCATTACCCTTCCCTTGCTTCGCCGTAGTCGGGTAAAAATGACATCCCTCCCCGTAGAGTTTCTTGGTGCTCTCTTCTCTAACGGGCGTATTTCCGAAGCACCGGTAGAGTCAGAAGGGTATTTCCTTTTCCAGTGTGAGATTTAAACTCTGTCGGATGAAAGAGAAATATCCTTTTCAACAACTCAAAGCATGCTTTTTCCTAATTTTATTGATTTATCTATTTATAATATTTTATGTTTTCCCTCTTGTTAATGAGATATTAATTTTGACTTATAAAGGCATTGTAAAGGGCTATTATATTGCCTACAATAAAGGCAAACAATACTGGTCTACAATATTGGCCTACAATAAAATTCTTTGATATTATTATTATTAGATATTCTCAGGTAGGTAGTTATTTAGATTCAATTTTATAATGACCAAGCTTAAGAACTTACTTGCGGCTACGACACTGACAGGATCACTTCTTAGTTTTGTTTCGTCGATTCTCTGGAACAATTTCTGGTCCAGTATCAAGCTTAAATTCTGTAGCTGCTCCCATTGACTTGTACTTTTTCTTCGTCGGTAATTGTGCAATGTTCCACCGTACTGCTTCTCTGTTTGATCGTATCCAGATAATAAGTTTTTAGAAACCGATATGGGCAATATTAATAAAGCTATATGAAAAATCACCCGCATTTTCAGTTCACATGGCTGGCTGGCGCCGCGGCGTGTTCTGCCGGAATTGGACTATTATCATAAAATATTTTATAGGGCATTGTGAAACTGGTAAATTTTTATGTGTAATAGAAATATGGGAAAAAGATCATTTATTTCGTGTGGAATTTATGTCTTGAAAATAACGCGTGACATAATTAATATTTAAAGGTACTTAAGTCCAACCGAGGTAACCGACATAGCTCTAAGGATAAGCAAGTTAAAGTAAAATAAATAAATATATTCGGGACAATTCCACACCAATTACCTAGCCCCAAACTAATATGGCCTATAATATGGGCACTAGATAACGGATAAACATACATAAATACAAATATCACATCCATGACTCGGAAACAAACATTTCTGCTCATCACACAAATGATTTCACCTTGCAGGATTCGAACCCGCGACCGTTTGATTTCGTTCCTGGGGTCACTAGCCACTAGACCAACCGTTCGTCAACTGGCAGTGGACTGGTCACATTTCCCGAAGAACCGATAACCGTTGGGGTAGACGAGTTCTCGAGTAGAGACCACGTTTAGGCAAGCGTAGTGTAGGACGCCCTGTGGCCAGGTGGAGTGACGACCTGCGAAAGGCGGCTGGAAGATAATGGATGAGGCGAGCTGAAGACCGTGCTGGACGTAGGCCTCTCCTAATGCACGCCGCATTAGGAGAGGCCTACGTCCAGCAGTGGATTGACATAGGCTGATGATGTACCTAAGTAGGACCTACCTAGCCAAGCCATGCCGATTGTTGCCCGTTTGGAAACATTAATTGCGATGGTTGTTGATTAGCTGTGCATTGATTCGCTCCTGCGCTACATCTCCGTCATTTTAAGCGATCAAGAAGATTGACCGTATCACCAGGTGTGATCATGTTGTGGTCTTAGTAACAGTGCGCCAACGCTGAACAGCCACGACCCTTGATCACAGAATGTTTCGCAGATACCACTGACACAGCCCCGTCGGATGTTTAGTTGAAGCTATTCTTATGTTTTTCTTTTGTGTAGTTGTTCCGATGACACGCAAGTAGATGTACTTATGAGTACCTAAAGTGCAACAAACTCATGTGTGAAGTGGCAAAATAAGACCCTTATTTTACAGCCGCCACGAATGAGGTTCACATGTTATGTATTTTCTGTTTTTTAAACGACTACAGCAAAGCAAGGGAAGGGTGTTCCACCATAGCGTCGCCTCTTTTGGTTCGATTTTGACAAGCGAGGTATCAATCGATTCGTCATGGAGTGATGGTAGTCTAATGGTTCTATAGTGCAACTTAGAACCCAACGATACCGGGCTCAATCCTACGCTCCGCCCCAATGAGTTTTCTAAGTTGTGTGCGGTTTTCCATCGGAGGGTACGTTATGCTGTCGGTCCCGGCTGTTATTGATTAATAGCAGTCGTTAAGAGGCCCTCGGGCGGCTTGACAAACTCTAACATCAGAGGCCAGCACTACCTCATACGATAAACAAACAAACAATCGATTCGTCTTCATCGCAAGAGTATCATGGGCTATTTTTGTTGGGTTTTTGATCTTGTCTTGTTGATTGGTCTACTGATCGATTGACTGGAACACTCACGCCACCATTCAGTTCACAGATAAGTTGGTGGCAGTGTACTTCGTATCACAACACACCCTAGAAGCTACTGCCTGTTAATTAGCGAGCCTCCAAGTTCTAATCCCATCGAGATAGGTAGATAGCTCACGTCGCGTACTTAGCTCATAAGCCCTTTACGAAGCCGGAGTTACTTCCGCAAACTGTATGGGAAACCTTGTCGGCATACTAATTCGATTTTCCTTGGGACGTGGTTGTATGGTTGTGGCTGAAAGGGCTGTTATGTCTTCTATGTTACATTGGTTTAACATTATACCTCACTAGTGAATCGCCCCGGCTTTGCATAGGCAGCGACATTTTTCTTACTTTTAGCATTCTTATACCCGTCGTAATTTCTAAAAAAATACGCCAGTAAGCATAATTTAAAATCTTTGGCAGAAACGATCGTGGTGTTTTTTGACCATAGACAACAGCATTATTACTCACGTACTTCACAGACATGTTATTATTTCGTTTCCATGGCAACATGTCAATATTATTTTGTTTCGATGGCAACATGTATTGTCATTCCGTTTTGTATTTTTGATACCTTGGGTTACATTACTGCAATTTTAGTAGGGATTTCTATTATATTTTTTTTTAAGTGCCCGTGTTATTTGCTGATAATGTAACATTTTATAAATGAAAGAATTTTTGAAATCGGTTCTGTATTTTTTGTGTTTATATACTACAAACATGCAAACAATCAAATCTTTCCTTTTTTACCCGACTACGGCGAAACAAGGGAAGGGTAATGAATTTAACAGTATGTGTGCATGTATGTATGTATGTATGTATGTATGTATGTATGTATTTATGTATGTATGTATGTATGTATGTGTATATTATGTATGAGGGTGTGGATGTTCCACCATAGCGTCTGAGATAAGAGGGAGATGAGAATAATAGGCTGAAACACCGACACGAAAAGAAAGACCCTATTGGTCCTATTTTGAAGCGAGGTATTAATAGATTTGTCTTCATCGCAAAAGTGTGATAGGCTATTTTTTTACCCGACCGTAGTCGCGTTTTAGTTTTTGAACTTATGCCTTGTATAATGTTAGTGTAGATACAGTAGTCCGGCTGGAACATCTCGGCTCCCGTGCATTATGCATGGCCGGGTTGGGGCGCAGCTATAAAGGTATTTCAGAAACCTTGAATCACTAAAAGTAAATATAAAGGAAAAGTAACTCGTCTTTCGGTCTGTCCGTTACCTTTCCGTGATCTTGATGATTGGTATGGAGACAGGTTGAACCCTGGGGCTAGGCCCTGGGAAAGGAGGTTGGATACTTTTCATCGCGATCAACGCGCCGAGAACGAAGTCGCGGGCTAGTACGAAATAAATTTGGTAGTATGGTGGGGAACTAACCAATGGGTTAGTAGTGCAGAAGGGAAAAATTAAGGTATTGTGTATCTTGATAGTATCGTGGGCAATTACTTGTAATTTATGTTTTTGTGCTATATTTAAAACGGAATCTCATAATTTGCTGTGGCAACACTATATTTTTATATAAGATATTTATTCTATAAGTTCTGTTCTATAAGACTGTGGCAGAATGGACGAATGGACATATATACCTATTCAGAGTATAGGTATATGTGTAGGTACTGTTTGTTACTGTGTGTTATAGGTACATTCGTCCGTTCTGACACGGTCATAAAGAACCTAAATAAAAAGAGGATTTGTTTAAACAGATGCCCACAAAGGAAAATCTTAAGATTAGGTAGGTATTTCAAGTGAGTATAATGAGAATCGATAAAAAACTTATTTTAATAAGTTTGTACCTACTTCCCTGAGTATCTTGAAAAGAGCTTTAAAAGCTCAAAAAATAATTTCAGAACTAATCATAGCTATTTCATGCATGATGAACATGATTTTTGTAAGAGATTACAGTTTAAATTAAAACGGTGTGACCATGAATCTGTCACCACAGTTAGTGCATGGAAACAGAAGTTCCCCATGCCACTATTGGCATCGTTTGGTTGTGTCATTGGTATAATATATTTCCCTTTGGCACAACTGGTAGTGCTTAAGGGAATAGTAATTACCCATGGCACAACTGGTAGTGCCAAGCAGTTGTGTCATGGGTAAGTAACGAATTATTCTCCTAGTAATCGTCTAAATTATTCTGTTCAGGAAAACGTCTACAGAAATAATTATTTAGTCGACAATAAATGCCGAATTCGTGAAATGGATAACCTGACCCAATCTATACAGGTATGTATGTTTCGCATATGACTTACCTATCAATTCAAGAATAGGTAAGCCTTTTATCGAATTACGCATTTCTCGTAATCGAATAAGACATTTAGCGAATTTGTCCTTTTCATACTCGGTAGCCAAAAGCCATTTTGCGACTTAGGCATTTATCGACACAACACACAACGTATTTGCCTATATTAAAAAAAAGCCTATGACTATGATGATTATTGATGATGCTTGCTTGCTGGGTTCAACTCGAGTTGTACGTTGATAATCGCAGATGATGCTTGCTTGCTGGGTTCAACTCGAGTTGTACGTTGATAATCGTAGATGATGCTTGCTTGCTGGGTTCGACTCGAGTTGTACGTTGATAATCGCAGATGATGCTTGCTTGCTGGGTTCAACTCGAGTTGTTCGTTGATAATCGCAAATAATGCTTGCTTGTTGGGTTCAACTCGAGTTGTACGTTGATAATCGTAGATGATGCTTGCTTGCTGGGTTCAACTCGATTTGTACGTTGATAATCGCAGATGGAAAGACTAAATTCACATGCGAAAAAACGTAATATTACAAGTTCGCTAAAGCTCCAATTCTCAAAATGCGTCTCAGCTCATGATGTCCTTTTCTCGTAATGTCCTTTTTCAAGATGTCCTTATCTCAAAATGACAATTTATGCAAAGGATCCAATTCTCAAAATGCGTCTCAGCTCATGATGTCCTTTTCTCGTAATGTCCTTTTTCAAGATGTCCTTATCTCAAAATGACAATTTATGCAAAGGAGAAGAATGCTCTGTCCTCCGAGGAGACCTCGGATACGCATCGTAATGGTAAATGTATTGAATTTGATATTTCTTGTATGGGCAAAATAACAAATTGAGCGCTATTACCATTACAATTTGTATCCACGGTCAGGCAGCTCGTCAGTGTTTCCGGTAAAATATAAGTCAATATATATGTTAATATATATAGGTGTGTTCAAGTCTATAGTGAATAGTATTTAGGTACTAAGCAAGTGCTACACCTTCGACCACATCATCGCTTTCCATCAGGTGAGATTGTGGTCAAACGATTGCATAGCAAAAATATATCTAAATTACCATTTCTCAATATGTCCCTTTTTTCAAAACGACCTTTTCTCAAAATCTCGAATTCGCGAGTAAACTTTTGAATCTTTGAGTGATAAACTTTGAATGATACCTACACTTTAAATGATATACTTCAAATGATAAACTAAACGTTATATACTCAAACAACACAAACATGCCTGTAAAATTCCAATAAAATGAAAATGATTTATTAATGTCAACAAACATCGTTAAAACAAATAAGTACATTCAAATTTAAAATAACATTATTAAATTAATCATTAATATTTATAATGGATGCTCTCACGCACACTTCTCAAATCCCGGGGAGTCTCAGTCATATTTTTAACTTAAAATAATGTATGCGTGATGCTGTTGATTTAATGTGACAAAATATAATAGAAATTACCTACTTTATTAATTATCAAAAGAGTTAATTTAAAAAGAAAAAGCGTTTAAACAGTAGCCATGTTATGAACGGGCTAACCTCAGACCAAATAGCTAATACAATTAGGTGCGTAAATATACAACATTTTGTGTAAGTGCTGTTAACCGTTGAGGAGTTCCTTAGGCATGACATGAGCAACACTAAGGGTGCAGCGACCATGTCACGGTAAAACTTAGTAACGGCTGTGATAAAAGGTATCCATTATGTTTTGTGTGTTAACGCGTAGGTACAACCAATCTACCAAAATTGACCTGTCTTTACACATTCCTTTTTCCGCAAGGAATGTATTTTATGATTATCTCTGTATTGTACAGTACCTATTTGCAAAATTTCATCGACAAATGTTAAGCTGTTTTTGATTTACGATTTTATCGCGGGATTGTTATTTTTTCGGGATCAATAGTATTATATTTTAGTCTTGATATAGTACTGTCGCGAGGCGGTCCCCGAGGGTGTATACAGAAAGAAAGAAAGAAAGAAAATGAAAGAGTTGTCTCAATGAACAGTAATATAAAGTAGGTACAGAGGGAACTTCGTGGTGCGAGCCATCCTTTTAGCTTTAGATAATATATTTCTCTCTCATAAATGACAAGAGACTCGCAGCTGAAGATCTTGCACTCGGTTGTTCTATTCGATCTTCTCCTAATTTAATATCTTTGGTAAGAGTATACTCTTTAGGAATCGTTATTATCACAGACTTTTCGTTTTTCAACAAAACGGATCAAAACAACCACGGACGAAAATACTATCATATATATTTAAAGGACTCCAGATATCATAAACTTATATAGGTACTTAAACATTTTATAACATACTAGCTTTCGCCCGCGACTTCGTCCGCGCGGACTACAGTTTATCGCGAAAAAAGCATCCTATGTTCTTCTAGGATATTTAAAACCAATGCAAAAGTATAACACCAACGCTGTTGATGTATTTTGATAGACTTGTTATTATTTCGTTTCCATAGCAACCGTTCCTTACAGCGAGTAATCATCATTTTCCAGTTTTCCCGCGGAAACTTACCATTTTCCGAGATATAAAGTATCCTATGTTTTATAAACTATTTCCATTACAAATTTCATCAAAATCCGCCAAGCCGTTATCGCGATAAAACTCAACGTTTCACTTTTATATATTGGTATGGATTATTTACTAAAATTCCGCATCAAAATAAAAAATGAAGAAAGAAGAAGTAGGTATGTTAATTCCTTAAAGAAATGCACAACATTCATCTTGTCCAGACCGAAAGAGAAAAATATCAAATTAAAACAGATATGAATTAGCTAAGAACCAAGAAGACATCAGATTCAGACATATATTTTTTACATAAGAGAAATCTGGCTCTCCAACTTGGATGTGTACAGTGCTAAAACCTGCCAAAGCTACTCTTATACATGGATCGAGGGTCAAGCTGGAGGACGTTGCGTAAAGTGGGATCTGCTCATCTGTAACACGTAGACGAGAATGTCTCTGAATCTATAAAATATTTAATTCTTTGGTCGGATTCGTGTGGCGCGCAAAAGAGAAAATAAAGTTACTCTCTTGATGAAAGCAGCGTTCGAGATGCAACCAAACCTAGATTCTATTACATGGTAATAATAGATTTTCTCTTTCTTGTAATAATAGAAAGACCGGTGATATTGAAAGTGCTTCGAAGTACAATCAAGGGATTTATACGCCTGGCAACTACATTCAAATTATGGGTATACGTAAAAAGAAAAAACCTGTGATAACTTGTCAGGTGGCGGCAGTTGAATTCTACTCGACCAGACTCTAGAAAAAAATGATGAATCGAAAGAAAACTACAAGAAATAACAAAGTTAATTGGCTGCAAACAAGGGAAATAAAAATTACAACGGCTGAGAAATATCATATTTATATGAAGTCTAACTTTGAGCAAGTAGATTACGACTCTTTGGATACAACTCGTAAAATATCTAATAGACGTTACGACTCTGAAAATCCAGAAAGAGAAGACGTTTTTAAGAGTCAGTTTTTTAAATTATGGCCAAATGGAAATCTAGCGGTGAACGGAACGTGGCGGGGATCTTGGCACAGTCAGTTTTCGGGATAAAAAGTATTCAACATTTTAACACATTATATAAACTTTGCCTGTGCCAAGATCCCCGCCACGTTTCGTTCACCGCTAGACTTACGTGCCGCTAGCTATACCAGAGGATGCTCGATTCTTTTACGACAATTTTACAGGTAGCACTGAAGTTGTAGATGACGTGATGGTCACTGAGTTAGATTTTAATTTGGACGAGGATAGAGTGAAAATAAATTGTCTTGTACTGATTACAGTTTGTTATTTTTTTATGATGAAATTACCACTTTTATTTATATCATACTAAATTTTATTAGCATTTTTATAAAACTCTAAAGTGTAGTTATATGAATACACATATTACAACATTTCTTGAGCTTTCCGCGTTCGCAGAGATAAAGATTAGCAAAAAACAATTATATTTTTGTTAAAGAAGTTAATATTTTAGTCACACTTCATAATTAACTTGACTGTTTTTTCAATTTTCTTCCCGCTTTAAAATAACACAGAAAACAGCCAACTCATGTGGCTGGTTTATGCTTTATTGTGATTTCTGATAAATATGTTATTTTGTATGAAACAACCACGTCTAAAAATTGATAATTATTATGCTGAGGCATGACCCTTTCAACACTCACTTTTTTATATGTTAATTTGCTACTTTTTTTATAAATGTTGAATAAACGATTTTTCTTTCATCCTTTCTTTTAGAAACGAAATTATAGATATAGCAGCGATTCGAAGGACTGGGTAGGATAAACAAAAAATCTGTCACTAATCCTATATTTTTCACATAAAAATTAATAAAATAATCATAACATAAATAATGGAAGTGCATTATTTATGTTATGGCAGAAAAATGTACATAGCTCGGTTTGTTGTTATCCCCTCTTGGCTGCTTTCTGCATACGCGATGTAGTCATATCGGGATTTAGTCTTATCGCGATCTGGTCATACCTGCTATTTAGTCCCAAAGAGTATATAAATACTACGTAAGATTTAGTCCTATCGAGATGTAGTCACAAAGCTTCTAACCCATAACTAGTTCCATTTTTCAGTTACATTACAATACAAATAAAAAAGTTTCAAAGACCAAAACAAATTGATCTAAGTATATTCAATTTATAGAACATAGGTGTAATAAGTCTATTAGGTTAGGATTTATTAATATGGTGTTAAAAATCTAACCACTCAGAAAGCGACAGCGCCCCACTCTCCCCCGTGAAGGGGAGCGAACGATCATCGAGAGCTGGTGGTAGACTACCACCGCCCGCCTCACGCTCAGGGCACCGCGCCGCATCTCATCGTCGTGGTTAGGGTCGACTCACTTATTGTGTCAGTCTTGGGAAGAGCTTACTATAGAAATGATCCTATGAAGTAAGGTCTTGCCGGTTGAATATGCCGCGCCGACCGTCGCTGATTCTCGAAGAATATTGTCACCGCGATTCAGCCAAGCGCTCGCTCATTTCGATATGCCATCTAGCTGGTAAGGCTTGTACTAAATGCTTGCCATTTGACGTTTGTGTGAAGGTCATCATGTGCGTCAAAATATGCTCACGCACGCCTTTATGCGTAATTCAACCTCTTTGGCCCTTGCTCTTGACCGAACCTTGTACTATTATTTATTCCGTGACCGAACCAAAGGCGATTGTATGAGAATTTATTCTTTAGGGCTGTGCTGCTAAGTAATTCGCAGTTGGCTCTATTGGCACCTTTATTTTTATTAATCTGTTTATTTATAACAACTTAAACTGCATTGACTTTATACAAAAGAAAAGTACACTATTCCATTCGTAAAAAAGTTATCATAAGTAGGTACTTATGTACTTACTTATTTATAACTTAGTACTTATATAAAACATACAAATGAAATTATACTCTCATATTTTATAATATCTACCTACTTTTCACTTAGAAGATATTTATTTGCTTAGAATATTAATAGTCTTTTAGAGATATAAACAATATTATGACATTACAAAGGAACCTAACTTAAAATAGTTATTGTTTTATTAAGTTACCTCCTGATTTATTTAGGAATAGGCAATGATATCAAATATAAAATAAAATGACATTGTAAATAAGTTCAAGGGTTCCATGTTCCTATGATACTAATATTATATTTAATCACATGTGGAAACAGAGAAATAAATATGAATTATGAATAAGTAGGTAATTAACGATGTATCCCAATTATCTTCAGTTTTCGGCATACCTACATAATTAACATTAAATACTAATTTATACCCAATCAATAAATAAATTGTTATAAGTACCTACTTGTTGTGTAAGTACCTATACCTATACTATTTTCGTTCTATAAGTAATATTTTGTTATGTATATTTTATTCCCGTAAACTGTTACTACTTAATTATAGGTATAATGTAATTTAAAATATGGATTCATCCTATTTGGTCACATAGTATTTCTACAAAAAGTATTTCTATTACTGTGTACACTAATAACTTATTATTAGTTGGTCCATGTTAAATACCTATGTTACATGAACTCAACTCTTATTATTAGCATAGAGGTCGCTTTTTTATATATTTTAATTTATACGCCAGTACATATGCTTAAAAAGTCTGCATACTTATTAGTACAGAGGTCGCTGTTATAAATGCCACCGTTTATCGGTCAGTCATGTCGACGTGCGCGTACATGCGAGATTTTTTCCCCAGATGACACTAGATGGCGATATCAAACGAGCGCCCCTCGGCTGAATCGCGGTGACAAGATTCTCCGAGGAAACATAACAAGATTTGAGCGCGAAATTCAATTCATACTTACCTGGCGTAGGGGACACCGTGATCAAGAAGGCGGTTCCCCCAGAGCGAGGCCTGTCCATTGCACTGCGGATGGGTTGACCTCTGCGATTATCCCTAATGTGGATAACTCGGACGCGTTATTTTTGGTAGTGGGGACTGCGTTCGCGCCGTCCCCCATATAGATAATCAAAAAGGAAAATTAGTAAAACAAATGATCAGGCCAAACTTTTTTGAACGTCACCACGGTAATTACCGTGACGTCACTTTCGCAAATTGTCACACTGCCGCGCTGTCACAAAACGTCTCTCGCAGAATGACCTTTCTCAAAACGGTCCCTTGCGTAGAATGTCACGTGAATACTATCAAAGAGTATAATTATTTACACTCTACTACCATACTACTAATCTCCCATTCAAAAAACATACAATGCATACCACATTATACAATCTTAATTATTTCCAAAGCAAGCTACATGAGGGAATATTAAGCCTTCTAACTCTACCGATGCTGCGTAAATACGCCCATATAATTTTTATATGCCACAAATTATAATAATACACATGTAAATGCCAAAAACAAAACATTAAAAGTGCCACTGAGATGTGCCACAATCACGAAACTGGGATAAAAATACAAATGAATAATGAGAAACCAGGCTGGACCAATCCCCATAAGCAGCACCCGTTCACGAGTATGCAAGTCATACAAGTCATACTGTAGTCATGTATGTATTGACATTCACAAATATGCCAATCAAATGTACCAACATCAGTTGTTTGAGTTACAGGGGGGTCTCGACGTTTCGATCAAGTTGCATGGATTGTGGTCACGAGAAGACTCCAAGAATAAAAAATTAAGATTTCAGCGCGATTAATGCCCGTTTTCTCTAACCCTAGGAGTCGCCTAAATCAGAGCCTAAATATTTAGGAGTTGCCTAGGGCTAAAATACGTTTCATCAAACTTTAGGTGATAACTAGTGACGTTAGGCTTCACCTTCATTTGTGAAAAGGACATTTGAGAAATTGACATTTTGAGAAAAAGTAATTTTAAGAAAGGTACATTTTTGAAAAGGACATTTGAGAAATTGACATTTTGAGAATAGGATATCATGCGCTGAGACGGAAAGCAGCATTTCACGGGTTTATTTCTTTTTCGATTTAGCAAATGGGTTCTTTCTTTTCAGACTCGGTTATAGTCTAGTTCTTAGCCGACAGCACTAAGTTTAGTCGACAAATATGCCGAAATACATAATTCGCGAAATGGCTACCGATTGTAACTTTTAAACTTTCGCGATTCGAACACATAGTTAAATATTTAAACGGGACTTAATCGCGCTGAAAACTTAATATTTATTTACCTCGACGTTTCGATTAAGTTGCATTGATCGTGGTCACGAGAAGGCTACCGATTCTTAAAAAGACAATTTTGCTAAAGAGTATTTCAATTAAAATTATATTTAATTTTTATGAGTTATTGGTTTATTTCCTAAGTCAACAAATAACGAGTAATTGTGAAATGCCTAATTCGAAAAAGGGCTTAAATTAACCAGACGCGATGGAAAATCTATACTTAAAATAAACCAGGTAACAATAAACTCATACAAAGAAGCCTTTACCTGAAGACGAATCGATTGACACCCGCTTGTTAAAATCGGACCAATAGGGGCGACGGTATGTTGGAACAACTCGTACACAGATACATACATACATAGACTGTTTAACTCGATATCCTTCCCTTGCTTCGCCGTAGTTGGGGTAAAAAGGACTCTACTGACTTAAAATGAACTACTGAATATTCTGTCTGTCTAGATGTTTGATAAAAAAATCTTCCAAACCTACTACAAATTATGCGTAAATGTACGTGTATATAATATGTTTGTAGAGTGTTAAGTTAGATATTTGTAGACTGCGCTAAAGCGGCTGAACCGATTATGATGAACACAAGATACTTTTATTTCAACCGGAAAATTATATATCTGTCTTAGTTAAGTATTATACTAACTTTATGCATGTGGTCATCAAAATTTCGAAATAATTCTTTGAACTATAAAACATACTACAAGTAGATAAATTAAAGTAGTTTTATTCAGTTTCTTGGAAAAATAAAATAACATACATTTCAACTTATAACTTCAAGAACTGCCTCTTCTTTTTCCAACCACACTCTGTGGTCCTTATCTTTTTTGGTGGGAAAACTCTTCTTGGCACTGCAGATTCTGCAAGTCCACTCGATTGTCTTAGACTTGTTTTTATTTTTTATTTTCATCTTAGCCGAGACATTGTTGACGAGGATGCACCGGCATTTCTTACAAATTTGACGCTTTACTTCTGGATGTCTGAAAATTGAAAATCATATTTAGTTTATTTATCTCTAACAATCACCAAAATGTAACTTTATTGGCAAACCTAAACTTATTAGGTATTCTGTGCCTTCTGTGTTCTGTAAAAGTTCCCACATTTGGGATTTTCATATTTATATCTCAAAAATGGTGCGTTTAGGGAAAAGGTTTCTTAGACTAATTAAAAGCTCATAAAATTTCTGTTATTTTATTTCGACAATTTGTACAATACCTAAAGTAGAAAAAGAAATGGTTTGTTTTTGTACATGCATGCAAGTTTCCACAAAATGCTTTCTTGGACCGTTTTTCAGTTATGGCATTAAAATCCACACTTATTTTAACTTATTGACCTGGTACCTTAGGATTGTGAAGCTCACATAATGCAGAACTGCCTTGATAAATAATTCAAGGTAGATTAGGTAGGTACTTACATTTTCAAAACATTCTTCTTAGCAACATTGATAGCAAGATTGCTGTAGTATGAAGAAAGCGCGGGATTCTTATCCACCACATATTTGCTAATCTGAAAATGTGATAGATTTTGTAACATTTCTAAGCCTTTCCTTCAGCATGAATCAGAATCAGAATCAGAATTATTTATTCACAAGAATGTAGTAATTTAGTAGATGGTAATAACAATTATAAAAGTCTAGTACATCCTACCATAACAATGGTGTGCAAACATAATAATATGCCCACCTTAATAATATTATTTAGGTGAGTACGATGATTTCCCAAATTTTAGGACAACAGACAATTAATAAAAAGTTTTAAGCTCAAAAGCTTAATTTTTATTTGCTATAGATTTTTATGTTTTTTTATTTTTTGTGTTCAAGCTTACCTGGTTTGTTTGTTTGTCGTATGAGGTAGTGCTGGCCTCTGATGTCAGAGTTTGTCAAGGGCTCGAGGGCCTCTGACATGGCTTAACGACTGCTATTAATCAATAACAGCCGGGACCGACAGCTTAACGTGCCCTCCGAAGTACGGAGCGATGGAAATATATATAGCATACCTGGTAAAGGTAGTTAATGCGCTGGAATGAATCATTTCCTTGCACTTTTTTCATTTTAATAAAATAATATATTTTAAAAAAACTCGTTTCAAACAAGTAACTTCTAGAATGCGTATGTATTGTATGCAAGAAGTATGTATGTAATGTCTGAGATAGTATTTTGTGAAATACTCCGACCAACCGACTCCGAAAAGGAGATTAAATGTTTAATTTACTCAAGAAAGAAAAGAAAAATTAACAAAACTTCCCTTCACTTCTTGTTTTTTGAAGGAAATAAACAAAACAAAACAATAGGGTCAAGCAAGTCAGTTTTGACTATGACATTGATTGACGTGACACAGACGATTGGATTGACATTGACGGCGAAGGGAACGGAATCAATGGGCCCGTTCACATAAACATTCGAGGACGCACGGATCACCCGCGGGTACACTCGAAATCGTTCACGGCGTCGTCCGGGCGTTCGCCTGGGTCATCCGAAAAATAGTAGTGGAGGGGAGGAATAGTATGAAACTGAAACTTGACAGTTGTCAGTTGTATGTGGACGTCCAAAGTCATTCACTATCTCCGGATGATCGAGCGATAATCGCACGGATGATTCGAGCGTGTAAGTGAACACAGCCAATCCGTTGTCTATGTTTTTTTATTTATACCTCATTGTACCTAAGAAATGCGAAGGTCGTAGATATCAGCAGCCCGATTCCATAACTTGGCTTCAATCGAATTCTCAGTATCGCAACCACTAATGCCTTGCGATAGAGTCGACTTTGCTATGAAAAAAGTGATAATTCGATTGAAGCCAAGTTATGGAATCGGGCTGCAGTACATAATCTCTAATCAGCCCCCCGATTCAGAACCTTTCGATAACTCAGCAGCCCGATTACATAACTTGGCTTCAATCGAATTCTCAGTGTCGCAACCACTAATGCCTTGCGATAGAGTCGAAATTGCTATGAAAAAAGTGATAATCCGATTGTAGCCAAGTTCTGTAATTGGACCACTGTTGTCGATCGATAATAAACGTCAATGATGCGTTGCCATCAACGGCGAAGGAAATGTCTAATTGATAGCCATAGAGTTGAAATTGCTATAAAAGAAAATGACAATCTGATTGAAGCCAAGTTCTGTAATAGGGCTCCTCGAGTATTTAACCAGTTGTCCTGTCTATAATCTGTGGTCTGTCTGACAAAAGTTGAGGGAAGAACTACATATAGTTTCTCAGATTTTCAATTCAAATTTTTATCACTTCCATCTGCTTTTGATTACATGAATATCTTGTGTAGTGTTCATTACATTACATTAGTTTGTACGTATTGATTATAAATGCTAGCCAGTGCTAATAAAAGTGTGTTAATATACTGCACACAAAAGTTTCGCTTGACCTCTCTTGAATCGGTATTCTGTGAAGATGCTGCCAAGAAATCGAATTATACTGTCCAAAATACGAATGAAAACTCGTCACACCGTAAGGTTTTTCTCATCTCAACCCAGTGTTGGTGAAATTGATATACCTTTTTCCAATGGGTAAGTTTGAGGTTATGCTAAGATTTTAAAAACAGTAGCAATTACACAATTTTAACGTTATTTCAATCACAGGTTGATCTGGCATCAACCTAAGCTTATCCCTTAAATACTTTTTTGTCCACAACAATTAAAACTTCCTCCACAGGACTTCTCTCAAGTTGTCCACGGGCCGATACGCCCGTTTTGCCGATGGAGCATGCGTGGCGACTCTTGGAGACACCAGTGTGCTCTCCACAGTTGTATCGAAAGCCAAACAAAGCAGCAGCTCATTCTTACCTCTGGTGGTAGACTACAGACAAAAGGCAGCTGCTGCAGGGAGGATACCTACAAACTTTTTGAGGAGAGAATTAGGTAAGAATTCCTATATAACTGGCAGAAATCTCAAAAAAAAATATTTCATTGAATTTGCTTTCCATCTTCGTTTTCATTTGACCCCTATCATTTTAATAGTGGTCAAATGACTACTATAAAAACAAAATGATACTAAAATAAAAAACTAATTTGAAAACTGCTCGTACGAGAAATCCCTACCAGCATCACCACCCAGATCAGATAGCTTTTAGGGATTTCAGGAAAATTCTGAAAAGTATTGTATATAATCTCCAATACATCATCAATATTAACCCTTCACAGGTTACTATATGAAATATGACCAATGTATGCACACGTAGATGCACATCTGACTATTTTATTTATTTGGGATAAAAAACAGTAATATAGTAATTACTTCGTTTCGATGCATAATGCCAAAAATGCAAAATGCCAAACTTAACTAATAAATAAAAACTTATACATAACATAATAAGATTACCCATAGCATTATCCACCAGTTACTTAAAACAAAAAATGCAGTTAGTAATTGTGAAAACTAAAAAGTATTAAATAAAGTAAACTATTAACATAATATAACTTAGATTTAAACTTTATTCAAAACTAAGATTAACATTGAGTATTAAGGGAGTTAAATACAGCTTTTTTAAATCTTGGGCCCGAAAGGGCAAATATATCTGTAGCCTTGAATTGAGCATTATAATTATTAACTAATTGGCCTAGAGGTGAATGCAATTGGTTCTAGCACATCCTGAATTAACAATCAGCAGTCATGTTGTCTGTGTAGAACAGTTCTTGGACAAATATAACACAATTTGTAATATCTAAACAAACAAATTAAAAAAAAACGGTTCTATAAAATCTTTGGCAGTCCGCATAACAAAACAAAACCATACATTTTAAGTGAGTAGTCAATAAAATAATAGATATGTATTATTTTATTGACTACTCGTCACCATAATGCGTTAAGCATTATAGTGACAAGTAGTCATTTGGCCTTTTAGGCCCGACCATCGCAAGCACGCGCCGTAAGGCAGCGAAGCGGTGGCTGTCGAAAAGTTAATCATGACAATCGCCACTTTGGTCAAAATACACTTTTATGCATTTTTGGGTCAAAAATGATTTTTTAGTGATAATAATGAATCTGGCGAGTAGAAAATAATGTCAATAATGCAGATTTGTGTACAGAAAAATTTTGTGTTACAAAAAACTATTCGGTTCCATTTAGGAGCGCTTTGCCCCACACTAAACACGTTTGCACACTACACTTCCGCGAGGCGCCCGCCCGGCTAAGCATTTTAAAACCGATATCTTTTTAAGATGGGCATCATCATTTCTTTACATATTTCTTTACATTTTCGTCAAAAATAAGTGTTTTTCGTATGATTAGAGTACGAAAGCAATCGTTTGAAACTAAGCCACAAACTTCGTAATCTGGGATCAAAGTACAACCTCCTGCGACCTTATCAAAAACAAAACGCTACTGGGATGGAGTTAATAAAAACAATTTTGCATAATTAATTACAATTTGATTGGTATTTATTTTCTATTTCATTACGTTATCTGAGATTGAATGAAGACATACTCATTAACTATTATTATTCTAATCGTCACCATAAAACTTAACATCAATGTTAAATAATGTCCAAATAAAAATGATTATTTCGGCTCGTACTTTAATATTAATTAATTGGTTAATATTTTTTATGTATGCTAAATATTTTAAAGTCAATACAAGCTGTAGACAGGCCTTAAAATTACATATGATTAATTAAGATTATTCGGCTAATATTCGGCACATCAACCAAATATTCGGCCGAATACCGAACATATAAAACCATGCCGAATACAAATAATTAACGAATATACATATCGGCACATATCTACTAGAGATCCTAGATACGAAATCGAACGGTTGCGGGTTCGAATCCTGCAAGGTGCAATCATTTGTGAGTTTTTTTAAATATTTTTATTTAATGACTTACCACGGTATTGTGGTGCCTCATTAAAATTACAATCTAGCCTTAAGACTAATAAGTAATTTTACTTTAACCTAAGCTGCTAAGTAGAGTATAAACTAAGAATGTGTCCAATAACACTTTTCTTAATGTCACTATTTACGGGGAAGTCACTTTGTTCATTTGATTTGCACTAATTGATACTACATTGTCACTATCACATCACTAAACTAACTCAAATGGTTTTGTCCGTTTGAGTCTTCTCATGATGCCAGTGTTGTCGAGGAGCTGGATAGCCTCGACGTTCACATGATGAAGAAGTCTTAGTTTTTGAGCTTCGGCAACTTTTTTAATGACCTTAGTAACGAGATCCACCTTCCGGTCTCGATGGAGGTCGTTACTTCTGATGTACCACGGTGCATTAACGATGCCTCTGAGTACTTTATTTTGGAAATGTTGAATAATCTGCATATTTGTGGATTTAGTACAGCTCCATAGCTGGATACCGTAAGTCCATATTGGCATGAGGACTTGCTTGTATAAAAGTAATTTATTGCAAACTGACAACGAAGAATGTTTTCCCAGAAGCCAATACATTTATGTGCAGCGAAGCTCCATTTCATCGCATTTCTTTTTGACATGGGCCTTCCAGCGAAGCTTTGCGTCTAATGTCATACCAAGATACTTGGCCGTATTTTCGTGTGGAATTACTTGATCGTTTAAAAATACATACAGGATGATAATTCGTTTTCTTGTTTGTGAAATCTACATGTGTGGATTTTGATTGGTTAAGTTTTATTCGCCATTTTTTAGTCCAATCGAGGATGGTATCGACGGCTGTTTGCACTTTCTCGACCGCTTCCTCTTGAGTAGCCCCAATCGCCATGATTGCTGTATCATCAGCAAAGGTGGCAATGGTATTATTTTCTAAATCTGGGATATCGCAAGTGTACAATAAGTACAGGAACGGACCTAAGACACTCCCTTGCGGTACTCCAGCTTTTATTTGCTTAAGTCCTGAATATGCATCTTCTTGCCTTACTCTGAACATTCTATGTGTTAGATAAGACTCGAGAATATCTGCAAACTGTTTAGGCAGCATTTTTCTTAATTTGTGCAGCAGACCTTTATGCCAAACTTTATCGAATGCTTGAACTACATCTAGATACACAGTTGTACAAACTTTTTTCTCCTCTAAAGCTTTTTCAATAACATTAGTGATTCTATGCACTTGGTCTATTGTAGAATGCTTTTCTCTAAATCCAAAATGATAATCCGGGATGAATTTATTTTCTTCTATGATGGGCTTCAATCGTCTCAGTAGTAGTTTTTCAAACAATTTTGACATTATCGGCAGCAATGAAATTGGCCTATATGATGTTACTTCATGAGGTGGTTTACCAGGTTTGGGTATCATAATGGGTACTTTCCATTCACTTGATACATGCTGAAGTCTAAATGATGTATTGATGAGCGTAGTTATTTTAACTAAAGCTTTACAAGGGAGGTTTTCTAGAACTTCGCCAGTAATTAAATCATAACTAGGAGATTTCTTGCAACTTAGATGTTTGATCTTGTTAAAAACCTCTTTTGGTGTAACAAATCTTATGTTTAGCTCAATTTTAGAAGTTTCTTTTTGTATAAAGTCTTCATCATCTGTAAAATCTCCATTTGATTGAAAAACTTGCTCTAAGTGCTGTGCGAACCTATTACCTTTCTGTCCGTTATTGATTGCCCACTTTCCATTATGTTCTTTTATAGGTATATATATATATAGGTATAGGGATATGCATGATTGGCTTTCTAAGGTTCTTCATTGTTTTCCAAAGAGAATAATCTGTTGTCCGATCACTTGTTAGCTGACTTAGATTAGAATTTATAGTCTCATCACTAAAGTTCTGTATTTCCCTCTTAAGTTTTTTTGTAAGATTGTTTTTTTGTAAAAGTGTCTTGTCTTGTGCAGATCTAGTCATCTGCCACTTTTGTCTTTGATTTCTTTTTTTAGCAATCAAGTCCCTGATTTCTATAGGGTACAACTTAACTCTGGTTCTCTTTTTATATTCCGGTGTGTTTGCCCAAGCGCATTGTTGTATGTCTTTTATAAGTTTTCTTACTTCTATGTCTAGCTGTAGTGGGACTTTATAGATCGATTTTTTCTTCTAAATCTAGTTTAAAACTTTCCCAGCCCGTTCCGTAATTAACAAGAGTCAGAATATTCTCTTTTTGTACAATAGTATCACTTAAAGTTAATTTTATTGGTGAGTGATCTGAGCTCATATCATAACCTTCCTCAATTAGAAGAAAGCTGGGTGATATATTTTTAAAGATGAAGAAATCGATGAGATCTGGTATTATATTAGGGTCAGTAGGCCAATAGGTGGGCTTTCCTGTTGATATTACATTACAATGTATTTCTTTGATTGCACATAATAATTCTTTTCCTTTAGTAGTGGTAAGGCAAGAAGGTGTTCTTAGCATTAAAATCACCGCCCAGTAAGAATCGATTACCAAGTAGTTTTAAAAAGCTTCTGTACTGTTCTGCTTTCAGCGCATGCTTTGGTGTGCAATATATTGCTGCAAGGGTTACAGGATAGCGCTTAGTTCTGACACAAATATAGACAGCTTGTATGTGATGTTCTTCAAACTTAAAATGTTCATGATGGTAGATGTTCTCCTTTATTATTATGGTGCTACCCCCTCTTGCAGTGTTATCGGGGTGCAATGCGTGATAAGTTTTGTAGCCTTGAATTTGAATAAAGGATTCCCTTGTGAAGTGTGACTCAGAGATAAGACACACATCAATATTTTCTATGTTTAGGACGGCTTGGAGCTCATTACGATGTTGTAGTAGTCCATGAGCGTTCCATTCCAGTATCTTAAATTTACTTATCATTTTTTCTGTTTTGATGAAGCTGTCTTGGTGCTACTTTCAAGTGTCTTTAAACGTTTGTCGAACAAAGTAACGAGGTTTAAAATTTTGTTTAACTTTTCATCCATGTCATGCTTACTTGCTTATATTGTTTAGATTGTAGCTGCTGTAAGGTGGGCTGGGCTCCTTTTGTTATTTGTGCATATGAAACATGTTTTGTGACATTTTGAGTAGCACTATTTTTATTCATTTTACTGACACCGGGAGAACCTGGATCACGGGTGTTGTTACATTTTTCTTCAACAGTTTGTTTTTCATGCTCTGTAGTTCCTTAGCAACTAAGCACCCTCTGTAATTGGCCGGATGTTGCTCACCACAATGGACACATTTCTGCTTAGCTTCTGCTGGTTTTTGGCAGTCTCTGGTTAGGTGCTTGCCTGTACATTTCACGCACCTTGGTTCTTTTGAACAGTATTTCTGTGTGTGGCCATATGCTTGAAATCTTTGAGGTATAAGCTTATTCGTTTTTAATGGTTGTATCTCCACCTTGCAGCCTAAAATGGATTTTATACCTTTAGATTTTGTTGATGTCCTCATCTTTTTGGAATGAACGCATAAACATGTTAAGTGGTTCCTTACTCCTCCAGCTAAGTTTAATGGCAGCATCCTGGATCTTGTATCCACTAAGTTTAGGATCTGCCACTATTTTATCGGGAAGGCAGGACGCATGTAGATTTTTACCATTACTCTAATTGGCCTGTCTTGTTTGTTCTCGTAGGAGTACCAGAGGCAATTGTTTTCTAACAAGAGCTTGGTGATACATCTGTACGAGTCTTCGCTATTGGCATTTATTTTTACATTTTCCCCATTCATGACTTTTGTGATAAACGAGTCTCTCGTTACGCTGGTCGATAACAGGTCGTAGAACTTTTGGTAGTCCTTTATGTTTTCCACTATTATAGGTGGCGGTAAAGGCACGCTCATACTGGACTGACTCTAAAGGCAACTCTTTATTAGTGCTTTCCTCTGAAGCTGCACTATTTTGCTCCCGAACGTGCTTCAATTGGCGCTGAAGCTCTTCTATTTGACTTTTTAGGTCAGTCACAAGGCTTTCCAGGCTTTTGCGATGTTTTCTATCTTCATCGTAATGTTTAAACAGAAGATGTTCCTTTTCTGTGATGATAGCAATTTCACTACCTTATCCATCATCAGTTCGAGTTAATATTCACAATGTACAGCATCGCCTTAACATTGTCAGCAAATTATAAACACGTGTTAATTAACTAGGTCATCACGATCGCTTGCGGAAGACAGGTACGCGAGACGCACGACGCGCGGCCTTGCGGGCGTCAGCACTTTCCGGGCACTAGTATAAACAAATTCACGCGACGCGACCTTTCTCTACGGAAGTCAAAGAGAAGATGGTGATGAAGATTTGTGTGATGATAAGAAATGTTTGTTTCTGAGTCAAGGATGTAATATTCTTATCTATGTATGTTTATCCGTTGTTTAGTGCCCATAGTACAGGGTATCCTAGTTTGGGGCTAGGTAATTGGTGTGGAAATGTCCTGAATATATTTATATTCAGGACATATATTTTAATGAAATAAGTTACTCAGGACACAAAAAAAACTGACTCATAGTTAGTAAACCTTTGGCCAAAAATGATAATCGTATTTATAGTACCTACTAAAAATACTTTATTTTGGAGGGACACCCGTACTTGCGAAAAGGAGGCATATTTTTTATTTACCTTGTGTAGTTATGTTTACCTTATGTAGTTATGTTTACCTTATGTAGTTATGTTTACCTTATGTAGTTATGTTTACCTTATGTTTTTTTGGGAAATAATTTCATTTATAACATTTTCGAGAAAACAATTTCATATAAATATACAAGAATATATTATAGGATCTCTTTAAAACATTGCTAAACGAATAACATATTAAGTATTTTTGCGAGTACTATCCCATTATTTTGAACTTGCATTGTAAATATGTTGTTTTATGTAATAAAGCATAAAACGAGCAGAGCAAGTTATTGCTGTCATAATGTTGATTTTATGTCAACAGAAATTTATTTCATTTATAAAACTTATATTATTCGGTAGACTTCCTTTTTTTTGTAGTCAGTTCCGAATAACTTAAATGTTGAAATTTGAAAGTATGTTTTTAATTTATTGGGAGATTTAAGGATGAGAAACGTTTTTCGTCATTTCCCACAACTTGGCTCATGACATGATTAAGCATTACAGCTACGTGCTGACAAATTACAGCTACGTGCTGACAAATTACAGCTACGTGCTGACAAATTACAGCTACGTGCTGACAAATTGCAGGTACGTGCTGACAAATTACAGCTACGTGCTGACAAATTACAGCTACGTGCTGACAAATTACAGCTACGTGTTGACAAATTACATGTACGTGCTGACAAATTACAGCTATGTGCTGACAAATTACAGCTACGTGCTGACAAATTAAGACAGTGAAGATTTCAAGTATAATAAATTTGTGCTATATAAAACTATCAGTGTACTGTACATAGCTGTCTCTATTTAGCAAATTATGTGAAGTGTCATAGAACGCCTCCTGTTTTACAGGTCCAACGGAAAGAGAAATCCTTACATCACGCCTAATAGACCGCTCACTGCGGCCCCTCTTCCCGTCCGACTACTGCTACGATACACAAATAGTCTGTAACATGCTGGCTGTAGATGCGACAAACCCTCCAGAGACGGTTGCAGTGAATGCTGCAAGCGCTGCATTGGCCCTGTCTGATGTGCCCTGGAATGGACCAGTGGGTGCTGTCAGGTAAGCCTTTTTGCTTCGTGGTCGGGCGCTTACATCCCTGGCTATCTACCACCTACAAGCAGAAAATCTATTGCCAACCTCTCCGGGTGTCTGATGCTAGTCAAAGGGGAGGACTGTCACGTTACTTAAAGATATGGTGATTGGAAACCCAGACACAAAGAGTAGGTTACAAGTGGAGGTGCTTGATTATTGGGGAGAGCTGGAAATAAAATTAACCCTCCTCAATCGGGTAAAACGTAACTCTGTTTCTCTCTCTGCCTGTTTGTTACGTTTTCGCAACTGTAGGCAGATCTTGATGAAATTTAGTATGGAGATAGTTTGAGCCCTGGGAAATAGAATGCTTTTTAACGTTGCGAACGGATACTTCTTGTGGGGACTGGTCCAGCCTGGCTTCTTGTTAGTCATTTCTATTTTTGTTATTTATTATCGGTGTGATTATTGTGGGACATCTCATTGGGACTTTTATCTTTTCTCTTTGCCATTTACATGTATTAATTATTTCTGACTGTCTGTCAGAAATTATAATTAAAAAAAAACTGCTAAAAATATATAAAATAACACCCGTGGAGTTTCTTGGTGCTCGCTTCTCTAACGGGCGTATTTCCGAAGCACCTGTAGAGTCAGAAGGGTATTTCCTTTTCCTGTGCGAGATTCAACTCTGAGTCGGCACATGAAAGGGAAATTTCCTTTTCAAACTACACATAGGGGTACCGGAAGGCTGCCCCCTTCCCGCAGAGATACGTACATTTTTTTTTATATTGTGTATTGGTGCACATGAAATAAAACGCCATTTGCAGGAGAACTTTACTATTTTAATGTTTTGTATCGTGAAATGGAGCGTAATCGCCTGTTTGATTGTCATAGACATTTAATTACTGCGTCATTCCGTTTTCCTCATTAATAGAGTTGTTGAAAGTTGTAAAGTTTGTTTTACAAACCGTAGATAAAATTATTAACCCTAGAAAGATAACCATACCACAGCATACGTAAAAGATAACCATACGCTTCAGAGGCGCACCCTTTTATAATACGTGTTATTAATTAATTTAATAAATAATATTTATGATTTATGTTATTGTGTTAAAATGTATATTTAAAACTATAAAAATAAAATACATTTTTATTTGGTAATTAAAAATAATTTTAAATACTCTTCAAAAAAATAACAAAAATCAGCAGCCTTATCTTCAGGAACAATAGTTATTTGTTATGCAAGGCTGCAAAGTGATTTTTTGGTGAGAGTACTTGTATTGAAACCAGAGGAAGCGTTTGCTCGTGGTTCAAATATAGAATCCTGAGCGTAGCGAGGGTTTCAAAAGTACGAGACGCCAAATAACTTTGCTGCCGTGCGCAACACAAAACTTTTCACCTCACTATAGTGAAGGAAATGCTAGGTGCAAGAAAAACAGCTAAAATAATATAATAATAATAATAAAAAAATGGGCCGTCGCGGGATGCCTGGCAGATGTGTACTTAATAGAATAGAGTCGAACAGAATCAAATAAATAGATTCGAAATGAGTCGAATAGGGTTGAAAAGAGTCAAATTGAAACGAGAAGAGTCGAGTAGAGAAGAGTAGAATAGAGTAGAAGAAAGTAGAATAGAGTAGAATATAGTAGAATAGAGTAGAACAGAGTAGAATACAGAAGAATACAGTGGCATAAAGTAGAACAGAGTAGAACACAGTAGAATAGAGTAGAACAGAGCAGAACACAGTAGAACAGAGTAGAACACAGTAGTATAGAGTAGAATAGAATTGAAAATGAATAGAGTCGAGTAGAGTGGAGTAGTATCGAGTAGAGTCGATTAGAGTTGATTAGAGTCGAGTAGAGTCAAAAAGAGGCAAATAGAGTCAAGTAGAGTAGAATCGAATCAGATAAAAATATAATATAAATTAGTAATAAAGTATTTTCAGTGAATTGTCGGTATAGAAATTTATTGAATAGAAAGGTTCGAATTTTAAAAACTTTTTTATTATAAGTAATAAATCGTTCCTAACAACAAAGAAAAAACAATTAGAAGTACGCTTTACATAATTACAACATATACGCCTCGCGAGCGCTCAGACTCATCATATAAACAAAACTATGGTACTTACAGCATGGAAACAGCCATTCTACTGAGTTGGCTGAGAAGGACAAACATATATACGCGTCGGGTGAAAAAAGACAGCAATATGTTTACCGCGCAGGCGCCCCTGCGGTGTAGGTTATCTTTCTAGGGTTAAGTACTAGTGTAAAGGGCCGTTGCCCGGCTAAGGAAACGGACCTCCTTCTCAGGTAAAGGCGAGGAATTAAAACAAGATGGTAAATTCAATAACAAAGGGCTTTATTACAAAAAATAGAAAAAGCACACATGAGTTATCGAATATTGGTACTCTCCCCTTTACTGAGGAATTCAAAAAGAAATATTTTACACTTAATTTAGTTTGTTCTGCATCAAAATAATTCTAAACAGCAAGATCTTATAATAGGAAATACTTCTAACTTAATACTCAAAACTCAAAATTCTCAAATATGATTACAATTTCATCTAACATATAAATTTTAGTACATAACTCCGGCCTGTATGATATGAATTTACAATAGAAAAGCTGTATCCTAGGCTAGTAAAACTTAGAGAGTTTGTGCTCAGCAGATCAACATGTATTGGTCACAACGCAACGGAATAATCTGGTCTTTGCCATAGAATGTTCTAAATTAAAAGAGAACTTGTGCAAACAGAGTGTGTGTGTGTGTGTATGATTGTGTTTCCCAGAGGGAAATCAAACTCTAAAAACAGAAAGTAAAACAGAAACTAAGACAGAAAGTATACAGAATGTATATAGAAAGTAAACAGAAAGTATCTTTCAACAGAATCTTTGCACGTTAGTAGGCGAAGGCTTCCCTCAACACTGTAGCTCGCTGACTCAAAATGATTTGGAGTGGACCAACCTGGAAGCTTCCTGGGACGCCGTACCGTAGTCTCGCGTGCCGCCGCGGAACGCCTCCTTACTCCACTCGATCAGCTTCTACTGCTTGACCACGAACGGTGGTGATATCTTCTACTGGACAGGTGGTGCGTTGGAGTCCTTCTGGGGTCCCTCGTAGACCGGCTTCTTCCACGAACGGTGGTGAGCCCCGGGTGATCGCGCACAGCAACTCGCAGTGGTGACGACAATAGCCGACCGTAGATGCACGATTTAACCTGGCTTTTGCACTCGTATACTTATTTCGCCTGTAACAGGACAGCTTCGTTCTGGACAGCGTGCCTCGGTCGTTTTGTTCACACAAGAGAAACTGCGTATTTTTCTGCCACCTGCGTCGATCTTAATTACGTGCCAACTATGTAAACTAAATTTTGTTTCACGTCAGAAAACAAAATCCAATCCACAGGCTTCTCTCTTGTATATATACGAACTTTTGGTTTGCACTTCGAGTAGCATTCTACTCCGATCTCGAACTTCCGGTATCCAGAAAATTCTAGAAAGAACTCTGCAACTTGCACCGTAAAGCAGACCTTGTCGGCCTAGCTATACAGGTCACTGTCCTCCAGCCAGTTCTGGTACATTCCAACCAGCTTCCGTTGTTTACTTGTAAAAAGTTCATACAAAAAAAAGAATCTCTCTGGAACTTTGATGTGATTTTTGCATTACGTCAAAACATTCCATGGTGTGACCATCGCAAGCGATTTCTAGATTTAAATTATTTTCGACATATCAAACGCTGCCTTCTGTATTTATTATTTGTTAGCCAACTTAAAGATGCGACCTATTCTGGATTTTTAAACAACCCGTTCCTCGTCCAAAGTTATCCAGAGCCCGAAATATTCCTGGAACGTCAATTATTAATAGCAACACTAAGAAGTTCGCTACTTGCCGACAGATACCTCCACTTAGTTTTCACCTTTCTTCTAGTTCACGCCACTTGTCGCTAGCTGTCGCTGCGTGGATTAACCATTTTATCTATTTTGAGACAGTAGATGAAAACTTTTCCCTTTCACTCGCAGAGGCAAATTCAACCATTATTTCTTGATTCTTAGATAGGCGAAATTATCAATCTGTCTTCAACAAGAAAAGCTTTCATTATTCCTTTAACGAAGAAAGTGGCGCACGCGTGGTGGAGTTCGGCGTTTTTTACAAACTCGGCGTCTGGTTTTCAGATACGGAGAAAACACAACTTGATCTAATAGAAAAGACGCTGCTCCTCGCCAGATGGCGTTGTACAATATATTCTATTATCGAGATCTATAACAAAAATCTAACTTGGAGTCATGATTTAACATGTCACACTAGAATGTGTTTTTTCCGCTGTATGCCCCCAAAGACTACGTTAGAACAGTGACCAGTGACCACACATGCTCGAGGCGAGCGCGGCAACGTCTGGCGAGCGCCAAAGTTAATTTACGGCTGTTTGGTCGCCGACAGAACAGATATTCATAAACTAAGAGTCTCCGCTTACAAGGCCCTATTTCATAAAACTATAGTGCACTGACAAATGTCAATCAAACCGACAATTGTCAGTCAAACTATAGAAATGTCGTACATTTTTGTTATATGAAATGCAGGTTATGCGTATTCGACTGACATTTGTAGGTTTATTATGATTGTCGCTTTATGAAATAGGGCCCAGGGTGTAGCCCCCTCCCCCCATCCCTCTTCCTCATCTCCTGACCCTGGATTCTATATATTTCCCGAAAAAAAATACCAGCCAAGTGCAAGTCGGAATCGCACCGAGGGTTCCGTACAAGCTTGTGGGTATGTAAATAGTAAGACAACGTTAAGTTACGAAACATTACGCAAGTTCGTTAACTATAAAAGATAAACTGGATCCCTTGCTCTAGCGAAAAGATAAACTGGATTGAAGGACAAACTTAACTGGAGGAATACTGTTGTCTCCATACATCGACATAGGTCGCGGTCATTTTACCAACTGCAAATAAGATTATAATCGCAAACAAAATAATGTGATGTAACTACAAATTTACGGTTTTCAAATTTTCCCCTTTACTTGTGCTATAAGACATTGCTTCTTGCCAAATTTTATGATTCTAGGTCAACGGGAAGTACCCTAAAGGTTTTGAATCCCTCGCTCTTTTGATTGCGTTGACTTAAAATGATATTTTCACATCTCCAAGGGATTGCAGACCTGAATAATTTATATTCATTTCTAAAATGAACTAAATAAAAATATGTAGCTTACGTCCGCCAAAAAACACATGTGCGAAGGAGCACATATATAAAATAAGAGTGGCCCAACGAGCTATGGAGCGCGCCATGCTAGGCATCCGCTTGGTAGATCGCAAACCAAACGTCGACATTCGTCGTACTAAAAGATGTAGGTATGCGAATTGCCATTCTGAAGTGGAAATGGGCAGGACATTTGGCAAGAAGGGACGAAAATAGGTGGACCAAGGCTGTCACCGAATGGTATCCAAGAGAAGGGCTAAGACCTCGAGGCAGACCACCCGCCCGTTGGTCAGATGACATTGTGAGGTACGCTGCGGTCCAATGGATTAGATTAGCACAGGACTGGATAGACTAGCGTGAACGAGAGGAGGCCTATACTCAGCAGTGGGTGGATACGGGCTGATTAGATAGATAGATAGATAGACTTCCGCCAAAACTGTAATTCAGACAAATGATAAATAGTAAAAATTAAAATATAACTAAAAGATGAAGTAAGCTACATATTTTTATTTAGTTCATTTTAAATATGGGTTTCCGCAAAGTAACGCCTGAATCTATCAACTATATTAATTTCTACTTGATACCACTTTCCAGAGAAAAAGGGTCTTGACAGACAGACGGACAATGAAGTGACGCAATAAGGGTTTTATTTTAAAAAGCTTTTATTTAAATTCACTTGTATATATGTATCTATGTATTTCTGTCTGCCCTGGAATGTTGCAATTCAAATTTAGAGCACTACCCGATTAGCTATCCGGCTGAAACTCTCAGTGTAGCTCACAAACCAACGGAAAAAAAAGAAAAAAATATATAATGAAATACTAATACTAAGGGCCGATTTTTCAATGCCCAGTTAAGCAATCAGGTAGCGTTTATTCGACTCATAGTATATGACTGAATTTTTCAATCGTCAGATAGGCTTTATTAGACGAACAACTTGCTTAACTGAAGAATAAATTTATCTATCCGTTCGACGGCCAGATAACTGCTTATTCGACTATTTATTTGACATTGAGACGTTGATGTCACTAGCACAACAAACAACATTCGTAAAATCTCACCACAGTACCAAGGAGGTTGAATTACGCTTACTGGCCACAAACAACTAAACAAACCTCGAAATAAATGTCAAACAAAACAATGACATTTGATTGATAGACAGAAATCTATCCGGCTCTAACATTACTGTTATCAATATATTTGTTTCACCTCTCTGAAGTTAGTAACGCCTGAATTGCTTTATTCGGCCAGATAGCTATCCATGGAATGAATGACAATTGAAAAATAGGTAACTATTTAGATAAAAAAAAAAAAAAAAAAAAATATAATAAATTTATTAGACTGTTTAACGGTCTGATATTTATCAGACCGTTAAACAGTCTAATAAATTTATTCCTCGAACAGTTATTAACCCGTTTATCTGAGCATTGAAAAATCAGCCCTTAAAAACATAAAAAGGACAAGCAATAAAAAAATAATGTGTTTATTTTTTATATGGTTATTTTATGTTCTGATCTATTTTTAAGGGCTTTTAGCAGAATTGTTCGCTTGAGGTTTGGAATGCTAAAAAAATAACACATTAATTGTTCATTTTCTTGCAGACTAGGGCTAATCGACAATGAAATAATCATAAACCCGACTCGCAAAGACCTGCAGACGTCGTCCCTTAACCTGGTGGTGGCCGCGACGAAGGCCAACC
Organism: Alsophila aescularia; assembly: GCA_946251855.1. Classification (NCBI taxonomy): domain Eukaryota; kingdom Metazoa; phylum Arthropoda; class Insecta; order Lepidoptera; family Geometridae; genus Alsophila; species Alsophila aescularia. The sequence goes on from OX276373.1 coordinate 34,092,457, forward strand.
TGGTGGTGATGATGGAAGGCAGCGCGCAAGGCATTCTACAGCAGGACCTGCTGAAGGCCATCAAATTAGGTACGAATGTAAGTTGAATTTGTTTTTGTGATTCTGTTAGAGAATTAAAATACGAGTAACTAACAAGCACAAACGAAAACAATATGTATCCCACCCCATTATAGCTAAGAACCATCTCGGTCACATAAGCTTTCAAACAGAAAACCTGCATCAAAATCGGTCCAGTCGTTTTGAAGCTACGAAGCTGCCCCCTTCCCATTTCCTCCCCTGTATAGCTAAGAACCATCTCAATCACTTCAGCTTTCAAACAGAAAAAAACGCTTCAAAATCGGTCCATTCAAAGAATACTTAGTATACCTAAATTTTTATTTATTTAGTCTTTTTATAATACAGACATATTTTATGTATTTCTCCTTGTTCATGAAATGTTAATTTTGACTTGTAAAAGTGCTATTATTTTTGCCTATTTAAAATAAAATAATTTGACTTTGGGAGCTACGGTGATACATACATACACACACCCCTAAAATAATAATATAATATATTCGGGACAATTCCACACCAATTACGTAGCCCCAAACTAGGATACCCTGTACTATGGGCACTAGACAACGGATAAACATAAATAGATAACAATATTACATCCATGACTCGGAAACAAACATTTCTGCTCATCACACAAATGATTGCACCTTGCAGGATTCGAACCCGCGACCGTTTGATTTCGTACCTAGGGGTAAACTATAGACCAAACTTATAACATATCTCTCTTTTCGAGGTCGGAGTTGTCTAACACAGCGGTAGGTAGGTATTGAAAGAAAATGCCATCGATCGGACGCCAAAATACTTAGCTTCGGAAACATTCGGCTCCGCGATCTTGTGCGACAAACGCTTCGTGTTTTAAGCACGTTCAACGCCATCTAGAACGAATTTAGGAAACTAAAATGCATAAACAGGAGTTAATAAAGAACGTATAATAAAGTATTGGATAGCAAAAGTATGAACAAAGAAGACAATAAAGAAGCAGCAAATATAGATTATAAAACTTTACTTGAGTAAAGTTTTACAAGCTTGTAATATGGTCATTATTTCGACAACCTTCTTTGGGCAAAGTCGACCTTGCCGCGCTGCTTGAATAGGCGCCAGCAAAGTTGTATGGAATTTCATTACTGTCGTGTTTTGCGGCCAGCAATTTCCTTTGAAAATCCATTATTGTCGTGTTTTTAGTACTATTATTTATTCTGTGGTTTTGTTAACCACCGAACTCGAAAAGAGAGGCGTTGTAGCTCCCAGACGAATGGACCGATTTTGATGGGTTTTTTTCTTTTTGAAAGCTGATGTGATCGTGATTGTTGTTGTTTCTGTTTCTTTTTCTGTTGTTGTGGTCGTTGTTGTTGTCTTTGTCGTTGTCGTTGTTGTTGCATTGTTTGAGTAAAGTCTTATTATACGAAGCTGGTTTTAATTAAATTCCTCGCATTGTTTGAGTAAAGCACTATACAAGCCTTGGTCCGCAATGACTGCCCTGCTGGCCACGCTATGATGGCCTCGAGCTTTGCTTAGTTAAGTTCTCGGCCATCATCATCGCTGCCAGCAACGCAGTCATTACAGACCGCGGCAGTAATGTACTAAATCTAAAAACCACATTTTGCTTGCTTTCTCCCATTCATAACTTTGAATATTTTTTTAGAGTGCATTTTCATGGAGTTGGTTGTGAGCTGTCCTGAAAGTTTCAGCCGGATAGGTAATCGGGAAGTGCTCGAAATTTGAGTTGCAATATGCCACCCGGAACGACAGGCAGACAGACAAACAAACAAACAAGAAAGTGACTGAATAATAATATGGTAAAAAAAATTGGTCTAGGGGCTACTTGACACCTGAAGCGCGGGTTCTTTTCCGCAATTTGGCTGTATGTCGGACGTTTTTGCGTGATGTTGCTAGTCAGTGCAGCCACCCGATGTCCTCCAGGAAGGCCAGCAGCTCCTGTATTGGTGCAGGCCTCCTGTAGGGTTTCCGGTGTTCCCATGAAATGCGCTCCCTGGTTCGCCACGCTACTGCACTCCAAGAGCACATGCGTGGCCGTTTCTTCAGCTTCCATGCATCCTCTGCACAGGGGGCTGTCTGTAATGCCTATAGTAAATAGGTGTTTATTAAGTGCACAATGACCGGTGATTATTCCGACGACTTGTCGGAACTTGTCCCTATTAAGGTTTAGGAGTTTAAGGGAGACTCTAGTCTTGGTCTAGGGACTTAAAATAAGCTTAATGAACACGAATATGAAACACATAATTATAATTAGTTCGTAAAATTATAGACATTAAAACCTAATTTTCTTTTTCGAAATTTTATTGTATAACTTCAAATTATTATTAATAATAAGTACTTATTTATGTTTTTATATAATCTTTATTTAAGGCAAATTTTGTTCTCCGACGAATGAGGCCTGGTTCTTATCTCACGGGTTTCGAGCCTGGTTTAGGAACCAGGTGCTCTACTCTATTTTTGTTGTTGTTCATACCTTGTTTCAACAAATTATTATTTTTATTAATATATTTAACAGTTTTAAAAACTTTTGTGTCTGTTTGTTTGCGTATCACGTAAAAACTAGCTTTTGAATTAAAAACTGGTGTACTTGTTTGTACTCAATCCGGCGAATAGAAGCCGAGCAATCGATAAAAACGATTTGACGGCTGAGTGAAATTTGTTATTTGGCAAACTTCTGGTAATCAAAGATGTTTGAACCCGGTATCGTTGGATTCTAAATCGCACTATAGAACCATTAGGCCACCATCGCTCAACTTAGGCTACCATCGCTGAGTCCACTGCTGAACATAGGCCTCCCCCAAAGAGCGCCATGACGAGCGATCTTGTGCCACCTCCATCCACCGACTTCCTGCGATGGCTACAATGTCGTCGGTCCATCGTGTGGGGGGTCTCCCCACACTTCGCTTGCTTGTTCGTGGTTGCCATTGGAGAACCTTTATTGCCCATATGTTCACTGATATCTTCATTATTTTTTTAAAAGCTTTTATTTAATTTGCAATGTGTGTATGTATGTTTGTTTAGGTCAAACCTTGCAAGCTGAATTAGAACCACTTCCTCTTATCCTACGGAGTTGAATTTTTACATGATGGTTCAGTTCTTATGACAATGCATTTTTGAAAGATTTTATTTAACTTTATTTGTATATATTTCAGTCTGTCCTGGAATCTTGCGACTCAAATTTCGAACTCTTCCAGATTAGCTATCTTGCTGAAACTTTCAGGGTTGCTCACAAATCGATAACAATGCAAAAAAATAATAAAAAATGAAAATTAAAATAAACCTTTTTTATTTCTTAAGTTATTCTTATTTATGGTAAACATGACCTGAATCGACATACAGATTTGTCGACCGGTTGACCGTATGGTTAGTGATACTGACTTTGAAGTCGACCAACGATCGCGGATTCGAATGCCACTAGATGCAATCATTTGTGATGAGCAGAAATGTTTGTTTCCGTGTCATGGATGTATTTTTGGGGCTTGGTAATTGGTATGAATTGTATATTTAGGACTAGCTTGTGATAAATTAACTCTTCAACGGTTAACACTTAACAGCACAGACACGAAATTTTGTGTACGCTTTTTATTATGATAGTCGGTTTTAAGTTTTACCATGACATGGTTGCTGCACTCAGGGTTGGCTCCTGACTAGGGAACTCCTCGGTGGTTAACAGCACAGACACGAAATGTTGTGTACGCATGTAATTGTGATGGCCCGTTCTAAGTTTCACCATGACATGGCTATTGCAAAAAAAGCTTCTTTTTAATCGTTTATAATTAAATTATTCTCTGACTCTCAATTTTTTGGGTTAAAAATATATTTTATATACTCATTATAAATCTGTAAAAGTATATAATTACATCGCAGGTACCAAAGAGGCTCAACACATAGTGAAAGGTATAGAAGGCCTACAGAAAAGGCATGGCAGAAGAAAACGTGAGTACGAAGCGCAAGCGCCGCTCGCTCAAGGGATCGTCGATTCAATCAAATCTTTGTCTACCATGAAGATTAGAGAAATACTAAGGTAAGCAGTTTACTAGCTGTACCTGTAGCTGTGGTCATTTCTCTGGGTTTAACATAACTGTTATTCCAGGACCAAAAGTAAGTACCCATAGACATATGATTTATCTATGCTATAGAGTACTTGTCTGATGAGTATTAAATATTTGGTTGTGTTGATGTGTTTATGAATGTCACACGCGACAGGGATTCCTAGATGTACCAATAAACCATTTTATCCGCCCGAGCCGAAGGCGAGGTTAGATATTGAAGTCTACGATAAAATGCCTTGTTATATTAACGAGTTATACGTTCTGATTTTCACTTCGATTGCGAGAAAAATGAATAGTGATATCATATCTTATTTAAATACTGATAAGAAAAAACGAAAGCTCCCCACCACATTTTTTATTCATTCTACATTAATCATTAGGCTCGGGTTGGAGGCCATAGATGATTAGAGAAGTAGAACAATTTTGTCAACAAGTGCATAAAATGCAGTATAATGTCGCCTACAGACAGCTTATACAAGAACTTTACGGGCATGAGAAGCAAAAAGGTTATATTATGATTTATTAAAACAATTTGATTTAATAAATTGTGTGGGTCAAATCTTTAAGCTGAATTAGAATAACTTGCTCTTATCCTTCGGAGTGGAATTTTTACATGTTGGTTCAGTTCCGATGACAATGCATTTATATGGTAAGCATGACCTGCATCAACACCCAGGACTAGCTCCAGATAAACGAAACTCTTCAACGGTTAACAGCACACAAAATTTTGTGTACGCATTCTATTATAAAAGCTGGTTTTATGTTTACTATGACATGGTTGCCACACTCAGGGTTGGATCCGAACTAGATAACTCGCGTTAACAGCACAGACACGAAATGTTATATATGCATTTAATTGTTGATAACCGCTTCTAAGTTTCACCATGACATGGCTACTTCATAAAAGCGTATTTTTAACCCCCGAACAAAGAGACGGGTGTTATAAGTTTAGGTTGTGTATCACTGTGTGCGTGCGTGCGTGTGTGTGTGTGTGTGTCGTTCTGTGGCATCGTAGCTTCCAAAGGAACGGACCTATTTTGATGCGGTTTTTATGTTTGTATACTGATGTGATCGAGATGCTTCTTAGCTTTATTGGGGGGGGGGGGGGGGCGAGGGGGGGGGGGATATACATTTTTAATTTGTGCTAAAAGACAAAAAAGTGCTCTTGTTTTAAAAGATTTTATTATTAAAAGGTTTTAGTTAACTTCACTTCTATGTATGTATGTATGTATGTAAATTATGTAATGTTATTACAACAGTCGCAGCGGATCTTGGTGAAATGCATATAAAGCCTTTTTTTGTTATATTCATTTATTAAATGTTTTTAATTAACTTGTTTATAGTGACCACACCCACGACAAACTGTCCCGGGACAACGCGGTGTCGGAGCTCCGCCAGACGGTACTGAACCAGCTGCGTGACACGGAGGCCGACGTGACGCAGCTGCAGGACGTCTTCAACGGCAACTTGAAGCAGATCTTCAGGGACATGATCTTCGAGACGGACACGCGCTGTGACGGCAGGAGCCTGGATGATCTTAGGAATATCAGCTGTCAGGTTAGTCATCCGTGCTTCGGAGGAATAATTTTGGAATTAAGTTTGTGAGGACAGTTCATTTTAAGAAAATGAAAGGGACAGCAATAATTTTAGATGTATCATATTAATTCAGTTAGGCACGTTAAGCCTTCGGTTCCAGTAGCTAACAACTATTAGCAGTCGTTAAGCCAGGTCAGAGGCCGGTAACGCCATCTGTTGGCAATATATTGAACTGACCAACCGAAAAATGCTAATTTTGCAATTAACTTGGTGTCGTAAAGATAACGCCTCCCAAAAAGAAGGTCAGTTCGGAATACTGCCAATAGATGGCGTTATCGTGCCCGTAAGACGGATTTAGATACTGAGCGAAAAAATTGGATGATGGTGTAGCCGAAATGGTTACAGGCATGTGTCGCTCAGAGGCACGGAATGATGCGGGCTCGAGTACCGTCCGTGATCCAAATTTTTCCTTTAGAAAATTATTAGATATGTTCTCGCTAAGCAGGCGTTGATGCTAAAATCATACAATCATTACCTCGTTTCACACACACACGCATATTGCAGGTTTCCCTATACGAGCCTCTACACGGCAGCGCGCTGTTTCAGCGCGGACAGACACAAGTGCTGTGCACTGTCGCCTTCGACTCGCCTGACAGCGCTCTCAAGATGGACACACTCACCATGCTTACCAGGTTACTCTCCCATGTTTTTACTACTAGCTGCGCACCGCAGCTTCCCCCACGAGCAAACTAAGCCCTTCACCCCTTTAGTAATTAAATTTCAAAAACCCTCTTTATTGCACCCCCAGGGGTTGACATCTGTCACTTTGACACCTGTCACGTTGAAACCTGTCACTTTGACACCTATAACTTTGACACTTGTCACGTTGACACCTGTCACTGACACTTAAGTGAAAACGTAACAAAAAATAAACCTATGCATATTTTTTTTGTTGACTTTCTTTGTACGGCTCTTTAAGCTGACGGTCTAGCGTGTTATTGATTGATAGCAGCCGTTAAGCCATAACCGACTGCTATCGATCAATAACAACGATGGTAACCGTTCGGATGACCTGAAAAAGAGTCCAGCACAATTATTATAAGTATATATAACACTTCCATCCACAGCGGTATCAAAGAAAAGAGCTTCTTCCTTCACTACGAGTTCCCATCGTACGCGACAGGGGAGGTAGGGCGGACGGGGCCCGCGGGGCGAAGGGAGGCGGGGCACGGCGCGCTCGCCGAGCGCGGCCTGCTGCCCGTCGTGCCGGACCAGCAGTACACCGTGCGACTCACGGCCGAGGTACTGGAGAGCAATGGTGAGTAGACACGGGCGTACACAATAGTCACTGTTACTCTATGCTCCTGCCAAAACTCTTATATGACATCATATTCACTGTTATTCAATGCTCCTGCCAAAACTCTTATAGGACATCATAGTCACTGTTATTCCATGCTCCTGCCAAAACTCTTATAGGACATCATACTCACTTTTATTCTATACTCCTGCCAAAACTCTTATAGGACATCATAGTCACTGTTATTCTATCTATGCTCCTGCCAAAACTCTTGTAGGACATTATAGTCACTGTTATTCTATCTATGCTCCTGCCAAAACTCTTGTAGGACATTATAGTCACTGTTATTCTATGCTCCTGCCAAAACTCTTTTGAGGACATCATAGTCACTGTTATTCTATGCTCCTGCCAAAACTCTTATAGGATATCATCATAGTCACCGTTATTCTATGCTCCTGCCAAAACTCTTATAGGACATCATAGTCACTGTTATTCTATGCTCCTGCCAAAACTCTTATAGGACATCATAGTCACTGTTATTCTATGCTCCTGCCAAAACTCTTATAGGACATCATAGTAACTGTTATTCTATGCTCCTGCCAAAACTCTTATAGGACATCATAGTCACTGTTATTCTATGCTCCTGCCAAAACTTATAGGACATAATAGTCATGTTATTTTACGTTCCTCTTAAAACTTTTCCATGTGTTCCTCCCAGGGTCCAGCTCGATGGCGAGCGTGTGCGGCGGCTCGCTGGCGCTGCTGGACGCCGGCGTGCCGCTGGCGGCGCCGGCCGCGGGCGTCGCCATCGGCCTCGTGTCGCGGTACAACGAGCACGGCAACATGGACGACTACCGGATACTCACTGATTTGTTAGTGAGTCGCAACTACTATTTATAACTTGTGCGATCCTCACCTCTCTCTCCCCCTTTTATAGCTAAGAACAATCTATCACATCAGCTTTCAAAAAGAAACGCGCATCAATATAGGTCCATTCGTTTGGGAGCTACGATACAGACAGACACGGATACAGTGGTACATACATACAATGATACACACCCTAAACTTATAACCCTCTCTTATGGAATTCGGAGGCTAAAAAACAGAAAAAAAGTATGTGCAAAAATAGTTGTTTATGGCCCGGACCACGTGTCCAGGAGTTAATCGACTTCACAAAAATAGTTGTTTAGGGCCAGGACCACGTGTCCAGGAGTTAATCGACTTCACAAAAGTAGTTGTTTATGGCCCGGGCCACGTGTCCAGGAGTTAATCGACTTCACAAAAATAGTTGTTTATGGCCCGGACCACGTGTCCAGGAGTTAATCGACTTCACAAAAATAGTTGTTTATGGCCCGGACCACGTGTCCAGGAGTTAATCGACTTCACAAAAATAGTTGTTTATGGCCCAGACCACGTGTCCAGCAGTTAATCGACTTCACAAAAGGAGGAGATTTTAAGTATGACTGTATGTTTATTTTTTTGTGTATGTTCACCGATTTCTCCATCAATTGCGGACCGATTTCTTTTTTATTTGATACATTAGAGCTCCAGGTTCGTCCTATATAAAATGTACATATCAATTTTTTTTTAATTTTTTTTAGTTATTTGCTCACTATTGTATTGTAACGTATAACTGAACTTATACCTGATATACATTAACTAGATGTTAAACAACAGCCGGATTTGATTGAAAGGGTCCTAAGACCCTTTCAATTAATACACGTAATATAAGTTCAAAAACTAAAACCCGCCTGTGGTCGGGTAAAAAAAAGCCTATGGCGCTCTTGCGATGACGACGAATCGATTGATATTTTAATTTTGAACACAATACATAATTCTTCCCTTGCTTCGCCGTAGTCGGGTAAAAATAAACATCACGAAATTTAAGCGTTAGTTTAAACTGAGGTAATATTATGTTACCGATATATACAATCTTAAATATTATGTCAATAGGCGATATTTCCTCAATGTTATAATTAAGACATTGAAAATACATCAAAATTGTATCAAAACCTGATATTTTAAAGACTAGCTTATGCCGGCGGCTTTATCCGCGCGGACTACATTTATTTGTATTCATAAATAAATGTATATATTTTCTTTGTTTCGTTCCAGGGCATAGAAGATTACATGGGTGACATGGACTTCAAGGTGGCGGGCACCAAGAAAGGCATCACCGCGCTGCAGGCCGACGTTAAGATCCCTGGTCTTCCGCTGAAGGTGGTCATGGAAGCCGTGCAGAAAGCCTGCGACGGGAAGGCCAAGATCATCGATATCATGAACCAGTGTATCGACAAACCTAGGTAAGACATCGAAAAGGAGGAGGGTTCTCAATTGTCAGGGTTCCGTACGCCCGAATGAAGAAACGGGACCCTTAGGATCGCTTGTGTGTTTGTCTGTCTGTCTGTCACTGCCAATTTTCTATGAATGCACTGGACGGACCGATTAAGTTGAAATTTGAAAAAGTTTATGAATTTCTGTGACCTAAACACGAATGTGTAATGTAAATAAATTATTTTTTAATATGGGGTCACTTTTGGGAGACATATTAGGAAAAAAAAAAGAAAGTTTTGCGTACTGTACCGTGTGACATATCAAATGAATACAGGAAAATCTTTAAGGAGTATATGGTCTTAATATAACTTGGTAATTCTCTGAATATTGTGAGATAAATACGTTCATAAATTAATGAACAAAGTGTAACGATAAATAGGGTGTTGTAACACTATAAAACGGTGTAACGGTGATTTCCGAAAGTAAAGGTAACAAAAAATAAATTGGGGCAAGTCGGACCAAAAGTGGGGTGAGTCGGGATTCTTGCCCCCATTCGGTCGCCCTGTACGCGAGGACGCTATACCTTTCCTCAGAATCACTCGAAACTAAAAATACTCGCTACTATTTTGAAATTAATAAAATTACCTGGATAAACATAGACCGGAACGAGCTTCAAGAACTATTGGATCAAGACCGAGGTAATGTACTAGCTAGTGGGTACTACAGTGGAAGATAAAACATACTACTCAAATTCACCAATATAATCTTTATTACCTTTGGTTTAATCTTGCTCATGTACTTAAAATCTAAGGAACCGTGTCGTAGGTACGTCGGACGGTCACTCAAGCTAGCATGTAAAGTTGAAGACAAAACATGCAATTTAAATTCTCCAATACAATATTTATTATGCTTGGTTTAATCTTGCTTATTTACTTAAGATCTAAGGATCCTAGCCTGCAGATCCAACTCAGCAGCCAAGAAATACCAAGATCTAAGATTACCCTGCTATAATTAGGGTCGATATAGAATTGACAAAATTAAGTATTTACTCTAACAGAACATTGATGAATTTGCCGGCCGGCAGTACAGTCTACTTATTTACCTTTTTCTGTAGGGTTTAGCCGTTATGTTGGTGAAGGTAATTCTCCATTCGACGTTTCAGCAATGTCCAATTCGCGTGAGAGGTAGCCAGGCTAGACCCCTCAGGCGTTGCAGGTGTCCGGCAGGTCAGTGGGGAACCAAAGTTCAACACTCCGGTTAACGAAATATATGGATTAAATACGATACCGCATCCCAAGTATGTGGCAGGAATCGTTGGGTATAATGTCGGCGTGGCGTGACGGATTGCAACACGGCGCCTTTTTTTACTCAAATCCGGGGAAGCCTCCTTCGTTTTTAGTCCGGGGGGAAAACCCGCTGTGAATGGATAGGCACAACGTTTTTTAGAATTCGAGACTCCGCAAACGCCACCGCTTTCGGCTCGCTAAAATGGCGTCTCGAAAAATGGATAAAAGTGATCTCACAATCGCAATCATTACTACGAAAATAACACCGACAAATGCTCTCACCTTTTTTACGGGTTTTGTGGTACGCAGGGAAAAATCCTGTCAGTCCTGATAGGATCTTCGGCACCAAAAAGAAAGGACGTCTCCATTGCCGGTGTCTTTCTGTCTCGCCGGATCTAGTTTTTTTCTTTTCGAAATCTATCGGGGATACATTTCGTTTCACCAGGAAGCCTATCGGCGTTTACACATTGGCTTTGGACAAATAATCGGGTTTTATTTATATATCTTAAATTTCTCACCCTAGAAATCACATTTGTTTATTTATCCTTTTTTCAACTACTTTTGACAGCTAAACAACTGCCAAACGTCAAGAATAGTTATAAACTATATTCTATAAAAGCGTTCCGTTTCAGACGAAAACGCGGAACGCGGTTTCTTTGCTCCGCCACCGTCCTATCCTCGTAAAACTATATATCGTGACTATTAAATTATGATATTGTATGGGTTTGCTTTGGAAAAAATCTACGTTCCTAAATTTAGCATTTGTTGCATTTAATTGCTTTGTTTAATTTATTTCTATTTGCTGACATCGCGGGGCCGTGCCGAACAACGGAACGCGCCCTTTTGCTTTGCCAGCTAATCGATGCAAAGATAAGTAAAATTTCCGGTAGATGTCACCACCTGTCTCCGTGTTCATCAATTGAACTTTATTATTCCTACTTTTACTTGTCGAATTGTTGTTTTTATAGGTTTATTGTTTTTTTATTTAAGTAGTGTTTTGTCAACGCTACAAAAGTTAGGTGGCAAACAGTTCGCCCAAATCAATCTACGGTCATATAAGACTGCAACGTTTATCAAATGTGTCAGTCTCCTCTTTCATTGAATGATGACACCTCGGGAAACACAGTTGACGATCACCACGAAGTTGCAAATATATTTGCAAGGCAATTTGAAAGCTCCTATGTAGAGCCATCAAATGTCTCTATTCCCCCGATTAAAGGCCCAAGGATTGATAACTCGATAAACAATGTCTCTGGACTTAGTGCGAAAAGTACTTATGACATTCAAAGATCATTCTGGCTGTTCTGTTAAAGAAATGTGTTAAAGCAATGAGTTCTTTAACTTCAATAATGACTCTATCACTTGTCGATGTGTTGTAATGGTCCTATAACTGTACCAAGGCAAACTCCCACTAGATTGAAAAAGGCAATAGTGACACCTATTTACCAACAAGCACAAATTAAAAAAAAAAAAAAACCCCGACCCCCCACCCCCCATTATAGCTAAGAAGCATCTCGATCACATAAGTTTTCAAACAAAAAAACGCAGTTAAATTGGTTCATTCGTTTGGAAGCTACTACTCTCACCCTCCTTTACGCACCTCCTCCTCGATCACATCAGATTTCAAACAGAAAAAACCGCATCCAAATCGGTCCATTCGTTTGGGAGCTACGATGCCACAGACAGACACACACACCCGTCATCTCTTTGTTCGGGGTTTAAAAAGAGTTTCATTAACATAGAGAAACAATTGAATTCAACATGGCGTTCACGCATGTGCATAGCAGCCGATAAAAAGGTCCATGGGCTAATGACATACTTCAAAAATCCCTAAAAATGTGATACTTTTAACTTCCAGGGAAGGGCACAAAGAAAACATGCCCGTGATCGAACAAATGGAGGTGGAGGTGCACAAGAGAGCCAAGCTGTTGGGCCTCGGGGGCGGCAACTTGAAGAAACTCTACGTGGAGACTGGAGTTCAGGTGAGCTTGTCTTTGTAGGAACTAAGGGATGCAGGTCGGTTGGCGGTCGGTAAGTGCTACGCTAGGTGAGGCTGTTATTTTTTTAATAATTTCCACCCCCGACCCCTTGAAGCTTATGCGTCTTCTTATTAAGTGTAAGTGCCATTTTAGAACATTTTTCAACAACAAGTATCATAGTCATCTTTTTGTGTGCTTGCTATTTCACTGTCATACTCGTAAGTATCATAGTCATCTTTTTGTGTGCTTGCTATTTCACTGTCATACTCGTAAGTATCATAGTCATCTTTTTGTGTGCTTGCTATTTCACTGTCATACTCGTAAGTATCATACTCATCTTTTTGTGTGCTTGCTATTTCACTGTCATACTCGTAAGTATAATAGTCATCTTTTTGTGTGCTTGCTATTTCACTGTCATACTCGTAAGTATAATAGTCATCTTTTTGTGTGCTTGCTATTTCACTGTCATACTCGTAAGTATCATAGTCATCTTTTTGTGTGCTTGCTATTTCACTGTCATACTCGTAAGTATCATAGTCATCTTTTTGTGTGCTTGCTATTTCACTGTCATACTCGTAAGTATCATAGTCATATTTTTGTGTGCTTGCTATTTCACTGTCATACTCGTAAGTATCATAGTCATCTTTTTGTGTGCTTGCTATTTCACTGTCATACTCGTAAGTATCATAGTCATCTTTTTGTGTGCTTGCTATTTCACTGTCATACTCGTAAGTATCATAGTCATCTTTTTGTGTGCTTGCTATTTCACTGTTATACTCGTAAGTATCATAGTCATCTTTTTGACCTTTCAGGTGACACCAATAGACGAAACAAAGTACAGCGTGTTCGCTCCTTCCCAAACCGCCATGGACGAGGCGCGCGCGCGGATATCCACCTGGCTGTCGGCTGAAAGGACGCCTGACCTCGAGTTTGGCGCCATTTACCAGGCCAAAGTCGTCGAGGTCAAGGAGATAGGCGTCATGGTGACCTTGTACCCGGGAATGTCGCCCGCGCTTGTTCATAATACTCAGCTGGACCATAGAAAGGTAAGAAAATATGGCGTCTATCGGTAGCCATGTTGATTCTTGAATTAAATACTATGGCTGTCGACTGAAAGGATGCCTGACCTCGAGTTAGGCGCCATTTACCATGCCAAGGTCGACGAGGTCAAGCAGATAGGTGTCATGGTGACCTTGTACCCGGAAATGGCGCTTGCGCTTGTTCATAATACTCAGCTGGATCATAGAAAGGTAAGAAAATATGGCGTCTATCGGTAGCCATGTTGATTCTTGAATTAAATACTATGGCTGTCGACTGAAAGGATGCCTGACCTCGAGTTAGGCGCCATTTACCATGCCAAGGTCGACGAGGTCAAGCAGATAGGTGTCATGGTGACCTTGTACCCGGAAATGGCGCTTGCGCTTGTTCATAATACTCAGCTGGATCATAGAAAGGTAAGAAAAGATGTCATCTTTCGGTCGCCATGTTGATTTTGTGTGTCACTTGAATGAAAATTCAAAGTTGGTATTGGTTTTAAAAGACGTCTAAGGTCGCGGCGCGCTATGCGAACTTCCTCAAGTTACATATTTCGGATTTCCAAAAGATCTATACCTTTAATAAAGTAGTAAGTACCAAAAATACTGTACAATGAAGATAATTAAAAAAATTGTCTAGGGGACTTAAATTAAACAAATTAACATATCGGTTTTAAAAATCGTGTCTGTCTGTTCGCGCATCACGTAAAACCACTGGACCGATTGTGATGCAAGTTATCCCCGTTGGATAGCTTAGGTTTAGACTTAAAAACGGGTGTACTTGGTATTTCAATCCGATAAGTAGAAGCCGAGCCATCGATGAAAAATTTGACGGCTGAAGGAATCTGGAGTATATTGGTAAGTACTGGAATAATCCAGCACATGTGATAATCATAACCCCAAGAAATGACCATGCGGGCACAGTATATGTTTGTTACTCAAACGGCTGAACGGTTTTTGATGAAATTTGGAATGGAGATAGCTTATATAACACATAAGATACTTTCCATCATCATCATCATCATCATCACTAACGCGGTTGATATCGCGGGGCATTTCACGTAGAATGTTTTATAATGTCCCTGTCAAAGTCCAAACAGGCTGTTTGTTTGTGTGCAACTGGTTAATTTGTCCGTCTCCCCTTTCCAGATAATGCACCCGTCAGCGCTGGGGCTCGATGTGGGCTCCGAGCTACAAGTGAAGTTCTTCGGGCGCGACCCCGTCTCGGGGCAGCTGCGGCTCTCCAAGAAAGTGCTGTCGTCGCCGCCGCCCGCCATTGTCAGGAAACTGGATAAAAGCTAGTCTAGTTTGTGTGTGTGTGAGAGAGAGAGGGTGTGTGTATGTGAGAATGGATTGTATTAAAGTGAAAATTGATTGTGGTTGAAAGATTGCATGTAGGCGAAAGCGTGTTGTCATTTTACCCGACTGAGTGGAGGGTATTGTGTTTATCAGCCTTTGTATGTATGTATGTATGTATGTTCCTTTGTGGCACGATATAGACCAAACGCGTGGGCAGGTTTTGATGATTCTTACGTCAATCGATTTGCCTTAATCGTGCGAGTGTGTTTGACATGTCATCAAAATTCAATATGGCGACAACCAGACGCCATATTGTGATAAAGAAAAAAAAAGTCGGGTAACGAGTGGGGTATCATTGAAGTATCTTTGAATATGTATTTGAAAATCATCTTTAGGTTTCTCTTATCATTTTGAATTACCATTTAGGAATAACGATTTAAAGTGAACCATTCTCAGTCGGGTATTTTCCATGGGCGTAAATTTTATTGTTTAGATATTTTTTTTAAATTGTGTCCAAATCTAAATGAGGCTCAGTGTACAGCGAACGTGCTGTGTTCAGCCATAGTACCTGTGTGTTACGTTGTTATAAAGCGCTAGCCCACAGCGAAACAGTCACGTGATTTCAAAAAGAAAACAATGTCAAATGGGTCATAATTTCGAAATTGTTTAGTCCGAAATATAAATGCCCGAAAAAGCTTTTTTTATACATGTTTATTTTATTGTGTAAATAAACAAAAAAACAAGCGGAAGTCTTAGCGACAGTCGAAGCGCAGGCGAGCGGAGCAGAGCGCCAGATGTCGGAGCATACCGCATGACGTGGTGGTTCTGCCCTACCCCCGTTTGAAATTCCAAAGCGCGGAGCCAGGAGCTCGTAAGAAGTTCGACGAAGTGCGAGATCTGGCGACAGCCTATTTAAAATTAATTAATGGAAAAGTAAATAATCTTGACTGCTGTAACAAAAGAATATAGTTTTACTGTGATTAAAATCAACTGTGATTTAAAAAAGGAAAACATAAATCTTACCTTTGAGAATTGCGACTGAAAAAAAGGCGAAATCCCGTGAAAATAATAATCGGTGATATAAATTTAGGCAGCGTGATAGATGGTTTAAATCTTACATGGTCACAAATACATGGAAATAAAGGAGTGAGAAAGATGGTAGACCATTTTATCTGCTCGTAAAAACTAATCCACTTGCAGTTACTTCAGTTATCTGTGGTCATGGCGCTTGCAACAGTAACGAAATATCGGGAGCTCAATACAAATAGTTCCCATGGTAAATATCCCGTTCCTAATGTTTATACTTTGTTTGTTTGTCGTATGAAGTAGTCTGGCCTCTGGTGTCAGAGTTTGTCAGGCCGCCCAAAGGCCTCTGACATGGCTTAACGACTGCTATTAATCAATAACAGCCGGGACCGACAGCTTAACCTGCCCTCCGAAGCACGGAGCGATGGAAAACCGCACATAACTTAGAAAGTCATTGGTGCGTAGCGTAGAACCGAACCCGGTATCGTTGGATTCTAAGTCGCACTAGTAAACATCTAGACTGCCATTATACTTATAGTGTGATAAGAACATGCCAAAAAAATATGATGTCTGGAAAGGATGTGTAGATTCGATGTATGAAAGCGAGAGCGTTGCTTAGCTATCCAACATGCGTGCTATCTCAATATAATGTCGCTAGCCCACTGCAATGCAGCGACACGATTTCACACAACAATGGAAATCAGAATACGCCAAATGATAGAAAACATACAAAAAAAGTGTTTTAAAAAACACGCGTCGTATGGTCTGCCTCCTTTACGGAATCTTAACTAAATCTGAGAAGTGGATGTCACGGTTTACATGCACTTTTTGGATGTCTGCTTTAGTTAAAACTAAAAATAGCCATTGACTTTCTTGCAATGAAGACGATTGATACCTGCATGTCAAATTCAGACCAAGCTTTTAGTTTCACACATAACCCTTCCTTGCTTCGCTGTAGTCGGGTAAAAAGAGCAAAAATAAAGAATAGCTTGTTGGCAAGTATGGCTACAAATATATATTGTAAAAATAGTTTTATCTTTTGGTTCATTTGGTTACCAAACATTTGCGGGAGATGTTCTATTTTGGTTCATTTGGTTACCAAACATTTGCGGGAGATGTTCTATTTTGGTTAATTTGGTTACCAAACATTTGCGGGAGATGTTCTATTTTGCAGCGAATTAGCTCTTGTGCTATTTGAATATGTTTCTATGGCATGGTTTTATAATAGCCATGGTTCGATAAAATTATGTTAAAACTCTGAAAGTGGAGTAAAATATTATAGCGATTTCAGTAATTAGGGGTTGCTGTTATCAAACTATTTTAATTTTGAATAATGTTTGACTTTTTTAATTCGAAATATGGCATCTAATATTGTTTGAAATCTCATGAAAGGATGAGATGATGTTATTTTTGATTTGTTTGTCCATTTCATCGTTAGATGTAACTACTCCATTGTTTAAACAATTTAGACTGACAAATTGTAAATAATTAGTTAGAACTATTAAAATAAATTTATTGTTACTCAAAATGACTTTTTACTTGATATGCCTACTATTACATAAATAAATACCTATTGTTCTGCTACTTTTAAAGTATACTGAAACATTGTGATACTAGTAAATAGTCGTAAATAGGTTAACAAACGAGTTGACGTTTGGTCAGCACGAGCAGAAGGCGATTGCATACCAAACGTCAACTCGAACGTCAAAGAGTCTGTCCTTTACACCCATAGACATTTCTTACTGTCGTTTTTTCATACAGTTGTGAGAAAAAAGATCTTTTCTTTTACTAATAACTGTATAAAATAAAAAAACAGTTCATGTTACATATATAATTTCTATATCATTTTTGGACTTCATTCATAGTGCTTTTCAGCGTGGAATATACTGACCACATAGAGGACAAGCCGTCACATTTGCTGCTCATTCCATACAAATAAGCCATCAAAACATCCTCCGTGAACGAGTTAGTTTTTCTGTGTCTTCCATGATAAGAATTACTATCGTGTCCGTCACTACAGCCGGCCATTTGTTTGTAGGCAGCCCAAAACTTCCCAAACTGTAGTGCTCTCAAGTTCTCTGTAGTGCTCAAATATTGCCATTAGTTCTCGATTACTTTACGAGATATTTCAATTCAAAGGGTGGCCTGCCGGAGTGACGCTGCGTTCAGCGCGTCGATGTCGACGAGCCGAATCCAGCGAACAGATTTAAATGAAACATAGCTCAGCTTTTAGTTCTCGAAATAATAAGCGAAACTGTCAGACAAAATTACAATCGAAATAGTGGTTTATGAGAAAACCATCTTATAAGGGTGGTCAGCCAGGATGACGCTTGCTTCAGTGCGCTAACTCTATAACAACAAAACGAGTGAATCAATATTCTTCAAATTAAGTGGAGCTGCAGTTCTTCTATTTGTGCCCTTTGTGCCCAAAAATCAGTCGTGTAAGTTCAGTAGTTTTTGCTCGTTCGAGGCTCGAAAGGTGTCCTGCTGGGGTGACGCTGGCTCTGGCGCGCTACTATGAAACTCGACAACGGCTGTGCCTACAGCTTTGAGATGTAAACCAAATAGTTCCCGGTAAGATGGTCTTTGTGCCCGAGAATTGGACATCTACCTAACGAACTTTATGAGAGAAAAGCTATCATTAGTTTTTGCACACCTTATCGTAAGTACCTCCATTAGAAGGTTCTCGAAGCTACAGCTGCCCCTTTCAAACATGAAGTATTTGTCATCAGCATGAATGAAAGCGCACTAGGCACGGATATTACATTTAGCCGGCTAATATTAGATGTACAATCAAATAAAAATGGATTTCACGAAAAGTGACACATATCAACAAGTAGCTGCGTTTCCAATCTTCACGCGGCCGGGCGCCAGGCGTAAGTACCTAGACCTAAGTACAATTTATAATGTTACCAGTATGTACATTATTGAAATACAACAGATTTCGGAATAAATAAAGAACCATTAGAATAAATAATTGAAAATAAAAGGTATAAAATTTAAAGTAAATATAGTTATAGCATGTAGACTGATGAGCATATTTTAAAACTAGCTATATTCGTGGCTTCGCACGCGTGGTCATTTGGCTCGGTTAAAAGTACGCTATGTATTATTCCAAGACCTAAAATCCCAATATAACAACATTTGATCAAAATTCCTTCAGCCGTCAAAAAGATTTTATCGATCGCTCGGCTTCTTTTAATCGGATTAAGATACCAAGTACACTAGTTTTTAAGTCAAACCATAAGCTATCCAAATATGAAAACCGCATATCAATCGGTCTAGTAGTTTTTACGTGATATGCGAACAAACAAACATACAGACAAGCAGACGGAGAAACAGACAAAAAAACTTGGTATTTTGTCTAAGGTTAGGCGGTACTTCACACCGGGACAGCTTTTGAATCTTTATCAAGCACAGGTCCGATCTTGTATGGAGTACTGATGCCACCTCTGGGACGGTTCTGCCAAGTATCAGCTCGAGTCTTTGGATTCAATTGAGAGACGTGCTATCAGGCTCATTGGGGATGATACTCTGGTAAAGAGTAAGCTTCAAAGTCTGGCGCATCGACGTGAGGTAGCAAGCCTGGCGGTATTCTACAGATTGCACTATGGAGAGTGTGCACAAGAACTGCACAACCTGATTCCCCCATCACCTTTCCATCACCGTACGACTAGACGATCAGCAAAGCGCCACCCTTTCATGGTTGTAATACCTCGCACAAGAACGAAGCGTTACGCTTCTTCATTTATTATAAGAACTGCAAAGGAGTGGAATGCCCTGCCCTCGTCAGTGTTTCCGGTAAATTATAACCCCGGTGTGTTCAAGTCAAGAGTGAATAGGTATCTACTAGGCAAGCGTGCTACACCTTCGACCACATCATCGCTTTCCATCAGGTGAGATCGGGGTCAAACGATTACCTAGTCCGTAATAAAAAAAAATAAGACAGACATGATTTTTTAAATGTTAATATGTATGTTCAATAGCTTATTTTAAATGCCCTAGACAATTTTTTTTATTATCTTTGTACAGACTTTTTCATACTTAAAGCTTTATTATATTCAATAGTTTCGGCGTGATGCGTGGCCAGGATACAGACATACAGACAGAAATATAAAAATTAAAAAGTAAGGTAAAGAACCTAGTGTTGGACAAAACCCCAGTGATGGACAAAAAATAAAACAAATTACATTAATAAGGTCGAAAATTTAAATTTCGCGCACTTCCGATACTTGCCCATAGACTACAACTATCTAGCTTCCTTAATATGACATTTCATTGCATTCGGCCATATTGTTTGCAAATAACGAAGAGGAATGTGAGCTCGGGCGGCGCCATCAATAAAAACCCATTTTACTGTAGCCATCGCTTAGACAGTGAGTACCAAATATTTGAATTTGCTAGTATTTGCTTTGTTCAAATGAAATAATACATTATTTCAGGGTATTGTAGGTGAATTTACGAGATGTGTTGTGTTATTAGATAAATTTATCTGTTTAAATTTTACATGTGCGCGTAAGATGTTCATTACTGGATTTTAAATTTGTCATTCTCTAATAATGGACAAATGTCGAAATTTATATTATTTTTCACACTATTGTTCAACTTAATTTTATTAATGTGCTATCCCCCCCTTTAGAAATATAATTCTTATTTTCTATTAAAAGATTTCGTACCAGTAATGGATAAGGTGTCCATTACTGGGTATTTCATACAATCCAATTATGGACTCTATAATTTCTTTATTAAAACTAAATATTGTTTAACTGCAAAAATGGCTTCAAAAAAATACACCCCAGAACAAATGAAGAATGCAGTGGATGTGGTCCAGAAAGGGGAAAAAGTGGCATTATCTGCCTTAAAATTTGGGGTGCCACGTGTAACAATGCTTAGTAAAATAACAGAGATAAGTCCTGTCGTCTGCTCCATGGGCCCATCAACCTATCTAAAAAAGGAAGATGAAACAATTCTTGAAAACTTGATAATTGACATTAATAATAAGCACATTCCAATAACAAAAGACGAGCTACTGGAAAGTATACAACGCATAATTACAGATAAAAAACAAGAATCTCGTTTCAACAACAGGCGCGGCAAGAAGTGGTACAATTTATTTTTAAAACAAAATCCTTCCATCTCGGAAATAACAGTGTAGAATTTTACTACGGCTCGTGACAATGTCTCAGAAGAAGATATAGAAAGGTGGTTCAAGGAAGTTGAAGATTTACAAGATAAAGATTTTTTGTCCGTTTTAGAAGAACTTGAACGGGTATTTAATACCAACGAAAGTGCGTTCTTTTTATTGCCAAAGCTAGGGAGGGTATTGGCTCAAAAACGAGAAAAGCATATTTATAGTTCTTCAGGCAATGAAAAAGACAATCTTACTGTAATGATAACAGGCAATGCAGCGGGCCAACTGGCACCACAAATCTTTTTTTTCATTGCATTTGTCCAATTTATGTGTAAAACATGGAATAGAAGTTAATTTGAACCCCAATAGTAATCATGCAGCCAATGGACCTTGCCGGTTTCAGATCTTTAAAAGCTCCGTGGAAAAAGGCAGTAACAAATTGGAAGATGCGTAACCTTGCACAAAATTTCAAAAAGGGTCGTTATGCTCCGGTTTTGAAAACTGCCCTTGAAACACTGACAGAAGATACAATTAGAAATGGGTTCCGTGGCGCTGGTTTATGTCATTTTGGGCCAAGCTACGTTGATTTAACAAACATAAAATTTCAACGTTCACGACATTCACCTATTTCGTACTATTCGTCATAAACTTCATTACTTTGTCAGAAACGGCCATAAAGACAAAATTTTGTCCTTATACTGTCCATAATTGGGGTCTTTACCTTATACAGTTTTGGCTTCAGTATAGAATTTATAGCAGCCTCCAAAAATATATACATAATATCTTCAATGTACAGAATTTGGACCCCATATCCTGCAGGAACCCTTTATTTTTTCGGCATTGAAAGGTGTTCTCAATTTTCACCCATCATATAAACTATGACTGTGCCAAGTTGCATCAAAATACGTCCAGTAGTTTCAGCGTGGTACGTGTTATTTTAAATAACTTTCAACCCCTACCCTGCGGGAATCCATTAATTTTTCGAGATAAAAAGTATGCTTTGTCCTATCTCGTATTATGAATTTAAGCCATACAAGTACAAGTACAGTTTCAACTGAATTCATTCAGTAGTCTCAGGATGATGCTCAGCCAAGACACAGACAGACAGACAGACAAAAATGAAAAGAAAAACAACAGTCTTGGCTTCAGTATTGAATATAGAGAACAAACCAAAAAAAAAACTTCCAAGAACAGAATTGGACCCGTCTTTCACTTGGATTTGTGAATATCTCGGTTCCATGTCATAATCCCCACCAGGTTATTCCCACGGGTGGGGTTTTTTTTTCGTTTCCCCACAACGTTTAAAACATTTTTTCATGTGGTACAGATATCTTGCGTAACTTTGATAGGTTTTGACGGTTTTGACCTCAGTTTATATACAACATGAATGGGTTTTGAGCACTTTTTTGACTTTAATTGGATATTTGTGTGATGAGCAGAAATGTTTGTTTCCGGGTCATGGATGTAATATTCTTATCTATGTATGTTTATCCGTTATCTAGTGCACATAGCACAGGGTATCCTAGTTTGGGGCTAGATAATTGGTGTGGAAAATGTCCCGAATATATTATATTATTATTATATCATTTTTTTAAATACAACCCTATGGGATTGTGTTCTTGTCACATGAGTAATGTATTATGACGAAGGTTTTTATTTGATTTATACCTAGATTTTCACAAAATCGTTGATATATACTATGTCAAAGTTACACCCCCTTCGGTAACATTGCCACCCAATTACATTTATGTAATAACTTCTAATGGAAAAATTTGGGTCACGGACGAGATTCGAACTTGCATACTGTGCCTCAGCGCGGCACATGCCTTTACCGATTCGGCCATCGAGATCTATGCGTCGTCATCCAAATATTCCCTATTTACTAGCTTCTTTGAACCCGTCTTATGGGGACGGTAACGCATGTGCCGCGCTGGGGAACAGTATACGAGTTCGAATCTCGTCCGTAACCCAAATTTTTCCATAGAAAATTATTATATACCTATATTTACACTAAGTAGGCGTTAACTGCTATAAAAAAACATAAAAATACAACTACATTTACTTTAAAAAGCCGTTTTATGCTTAATTCTTATTGACTGGGTATCTTTGGTCAATGTATTCTTATTCTCGGTTACTAAAGAAAGAACGCGTTTTATTGCACTGAATCAGGGTAGTTGTTTTGAAGAGACTTATTCATATTAATAACTAGACAACTGATTGCTATTTTATTATTGATTTAAACTTTAACTCACAAATTATTTTTCTAAATGAAAACTTTGTCAACATTTTTGCTTAACTACCCCATTCCATGTACAGCAAATCGTCATCTATTTCGTAAGTGCCCAACCCCATATCTTCATTTTATTTTCATTTATGACATTAACAATATCAGTTGGATGGCATTTAGTATAATCTCTTGCATGAGGTCATGTCCAACTCCTTCAAATGCTTTTGACTACGTAAAATTCCGCTCCACCTGAGAAATTTACCTTGAATGTCAAAGTTACCCAAGGTACGTAAGAGTACGCGAATTTGAGACTTTTGTTCGATAATCCAACAGAAAGTACATAAAGAATGCTCTGAGGGTAAGTACATGTCTACTACCCATCTGGCAACCCTAATCCCAACTTGTTTTGCTTGACATTATTGTATGACCCAAAAAATGACAAGTATTGTTCAAAAAATAATAATGTCAGCCGATAATGCATGGCCGGATAATTCATGTACATTGATTCCAAATATTTGGCCGGCTTTTCCTAGCTATACATTATTGCCCGTAAAAAAACGGTCCGTGTTGATAATTGTTGCTTCCCTAAGGGCGCAGGGGGCGAAGAATAAAAGACGTGTGCTTGTACTATAGTGGAGTAATCGACTGAATGGTCGCAGCAGCGGTGAGTGGTCACAGCCACGTGCTTATCTATATCTATATAGGTACTAACAATAATGCATGGCCAGTATTGCAGAGCCAATAATTCATTTACAGGCTTCAAAAGATTGGATGTGAAACATGAGCTCGTGACTGTTTTGTACGACCGCTAATCCTAGCCCAACCATAGACAAAGATGGAATCTCTCTTTGATGCCTCGTTTGTGTAGGCCACGGAATAGAAAAACAAGTGGAAGTGCAACGTGTGCGGGTGACGTGTGCCACAGTTAACACAGGGAATCATAACTTGCATACAAATATTTCGTAGGTAAAACCACTTCCACTTCCACTTGTTTTTGCTATTCCGTGGTGTAGGCGAATGTCCGGAACAAACTATAACATAACCAAATCGACCAACCCCGACTCCACGTGGTCTTGTATGCCCTATCCTAGTGTTTTTATAAAGCCAAAAGCACGGAGGGAAGGCAGACCCGTCCGTTGTAATACAGCGCAGGTACCAGCGGGATCCTGAGCGGTAGAAGCTGGTCGCCGAAGCTGCGGAGGTGAGTGTTTTGTTACGCAAGGGCGGAGGGGCTGCACATCCCGCAGCGCTGGTGCAGCCGCGATTCATAATCTGAGTTACTGGAACGTGCAAACTTTGACCAAGACATGTCTATTTAGTCTGTGGTATACACGGATTATCGGCTGTACATTATCGCCAGTGCAAAAAGTGTCCGGCCCGCCTTAGATTTCCAATAATGCACACCTTGCTAATTCATGTAGATTACTTTCCTGGCTGCGAATTATCGCCTGTACAATGATTTTGTACAGCCACGAGCTCATTGCTCGTGTTGATAATGTACAACCAAGTATTGTACACCGTGTTAATCCAAGGCCAATTCCGAGGTCGCTAATTATTGGCCGTACAATACAGGGGTCTCTTTTTGCTCGTTTCTCGAGTCGAGATACGTGCCGTGTTAAACCTACCTACCTACCTACCCAGTTCTTTGGATACGTACCGCGTACCGTTGACTATACATTTGTTAGGTGATTTCACGCAGGAGCATAATCACCGTAAGTTCAATATGGCGGCAATAATGACGTTATCTCGCCCTATTCGTCGTAAAGAGCCACTATTGCAAAACCACAGGTTTTCAGGGGGAGGTTTTTTCTAATTTTCTCTTAAATTTCTTAGAGAATGTATGTTTTATGGTATCCTTAACGATTAGGTGATATAACGAGCATACAGTGATATATTTTTTATTTAATATCATCAGTTTTTATATATATTTTGTCCCGACTGTATTCCGCGGAAGTTTAGCGTATTTACATGAACTCAATCGCCATAAGGGCTTTATTCTACGGAAAATGTAACACGCGCAAATTTAAAAGCAATTAGGACTTTTTTCGATGGAAATAGCAACGTGGTGGCGTAAGTTAAACGGTATATTTCCGTACACAAAATTAAAGAGAAAAACTTTTTTTTCTTCTATGAACGGACTGATTTATATACTATTGATTTAGTTTCAGTAAGTATACTGATAAACAAATAATTATCATTGTATTTTATTTTAATAGGGATATTAAAGTTAAAATTACGATTGTACTTATTGTTTATAATATACAACAAATAGCTGAAGGTTTAACCCCAATTTTATAGGTAGAAAAATGTTAGGGTAACATGCAATGAAAAAAAACAATCGACTCAACATATTAAACATATTACTTTACTGTATTGGTAATGACAAATAAATAAATGTCACGTTAGTCTTGCATGTTACCATTGTACATAGGAAATGTCTATGTATATGTATATGTGTCTGTGTATATGGTACGGTAATGGTCAAAACGTATGATTTATTTTAGCTGTATTATTATGTCCGTATGATTTATTATCAAAGCAAAAAGCCAGACAAAGAAAGTAAAACATTATTTATTAAAAGGTAACTTTTAATTAAAACTCCATACGCATAGCAAACGCGGTTATGCAGGAGCAATGATGTAATTAATATTGAATCATTATTCGTGTCATCATTCCTTATAAATTGATATTAAAATGCAATATGATTAAAATATATAAGATAAACTATACAATATTC
This sequence comes from Alsophila aescularia, assembly GCA_946251855.1. Lineage (NCBI taxonomy): Eukaryota > Metazoa > Arthropoda > Insecta > Lepidoptera > Geometridae > Alsophila > Alsophila aescularia. The sequence continues at coordinate 34,118,386 of OX276373.1, forward strand.
AAATTCAACAAAATAATTACTTAAGATTGACTATTAAGTATTTCGGAGGTTTATTTTACTATATGACACAAGTAAACATTTACAAAAATATGATATGAGCCGGAAGTGTGTTATATTATATTTCTATAAAGAAATATTTGTGTTATTTATTTTTGTGCCCTGGTGGTCTCGGCTTAGATTAGGACCCCTCCCAATCCTCCCGTGGATGTCGTAAGAGGCGACTAAGGGAATACACACCGGAAGATGAGCAGCAGCGTCCTCCGAGTACATAATTGTAACACTGAGGTCACCAATCCACCTGCTAAGCGTGGTGACTATGGCAACCCCCCCAAATATATGATAAACACACCGCAAAGACGGCCCCCAGTCCCCGGCGGCTCCGTTATTCCTGGCACCGGTAGTAGCTATGGTAACGGCGGAGCAGGGGGTGCTAAGAATCCCCGGCAGAGACCCAGCTACCAACCCCCACGATCTCTGGACCGGGCAACCTATAACGCACGCACCTTGAGAAGTTGATAGAGCTGGAAGAAGTAGTGAGTTGCGCTGGGATATTATAGGGTTATCAGAAGTCCGAGGAGAGGAAGAGGATACGATAACTCTCAATTCCGGCAACTACCTCTATTACCAGGTGGGCGACCAGCAGTATCAACACAGTATCGGGTTTCTCGTCCACAAGTCCCTCGTCAACAAAATTGTGAAGATCGAAAGCGTTTCGAGCAGAGTGGCATACCTTATACTCAGAATAACTGAACGGTATTCGTTGAAGGTCTTACAAGTGTACGCCCCAAAACGTGTGTTTCGTGTGTGGCAGAATGCCCCACACACGAAACATCCAAACGATGAAGTGGAGGCTATGTACGACGACATTTCCAATGCCATACATGCTCCGAAAACACACTTCACAGTGGTGATGGAGGACTTCAACGCACGGCTGGGTATGAGGAATGGCGATGAACTGAGAGTGGGGCAGTTTGGATTTAAACAGCGGAACTAAAGAGGTCAGTGATTGGCCGACTTCATGGAGAAGGAGGGACTCTTTATGATGAATCAAGAAGTGTCCGTCCAGGAAATGGACATGGCTGCACTCATTGAATATCGTAAAGCTGGAAAGGTCTCGTTTGATGAGATCTAGTCTTCGCCCAAGTCCTGCCCAAATCCAAAAACCCCAAGAGCTTTCAGTTGGAGCTCAAAAATCGCTTCCAAATCCTTACCGAATTCGATACAGTGGACGAACTAAACAACGGGCTTTGTTCACGCGATTGGGTCGGAGTTCTTTAAGACCCATCGCAAAAATAGAACACAAAAACTCTCTGAGCATATACTAAAACATATGGCAGAACGAGGCGAGATGAGGCTGCAGTCTTCATTGGCTATTTCGAGTTACAGCTTGCTTAATAAACAGATCTCCAAGTCGTTGGGACATGATTTGCTTTCCTATAATACTAATTGTATTAGGAACGCAATAGAGCGGAACAAGGGCTCCAAAATGTTTGCAAGAGATCTGTCTATTGGGCAAAGCCTGTTTGCGAAGCTGAAGATGGACAGTGGCAGCATCGTCTCGTCGAAGCCAGAGATTTTGAGTGAGCTCGAGAAGTTCTATGGACAATTATACACCTTTATCGCGTAGTCCTCTTAGCACGACTAGCGATGCAAAAGCCCGTTTGACCCGACATTATACCGAAGATATCCCGGACTAGCCTATACGACATCAGAATGGCTCTCAAACAGCTTAAAAGCAACAAGGCACCAGGGGAGGACGGAATAACGACAGAGCTACTGAAAGCGGGTGGAACACCGGTACTTAAAATCCTTCAGAGGCTGTTTAACTCCGTCATCCTCGATGGTACTACGCCAGAGGAGTGGCACAAGAGCATAGTAGTGTTGTTCTTTAAGAAAGGTGATAACACCCTCTTGAATTATAGGCCCATTTCGCTGCACGTTTATAAGCTGTTTTCGAGAGTAGTTACAGTCTCGCTCGTATGTTTGACGACTAACAGCCTCCCGAACAAGAGATTCCGGAAATACTTTAGCACCGTAGACCACATCCTACGCTCCGGCTGATTATACAGAAGATCGAAAAGTATAATCGGCCACTATGTCTAGCGTTTGTGGACTACGAGAAAGCCTTTGATTCAGTTGAGACCTGGGCAGTGCTACAGTCATTACAGCAGTGCCAGATTTACAACCTGTGCATCGAAGTGTTGAAGTGTTTGTACATCAAGGCCACCATGATTATCTGTTTTCAGGATCGGAGCACGAATTCTATCCAGTTGCAAAAAAGGGTGAGACAAGGAGACGTTATTTCTCCGAAACTGTTCACCTCTGCACTGGAAGATATATTCAAGCTTCTGAACTGGAATGGATATGGTGTTAACATCAATGGTGAATACAACACTCTGTTCGTGGTCATCACTCACCTTTGATTTTTACGGACACTTATACGCTTCGCATGCTCCTGGACCAGAGACTGTGAGGATTCAAGAGCCACGTTGACTCGCCTCTATACTGATGAGCTACCAGACGTCAGCTTAGAAGCGATGGAGATGACCTTGTGATAATAAAATAGAAAAGCCTCCGGTGAAGACGGAGTTACATCGGAGCTATTAAAGGTAATATTAGGTACTATTCTCAAGGAGTGTCAGGTCTTCTTTAACTCCGTTGTCAACTGTGCAGAACACTCGAGGCATGGCACAGGAGTATATGGTAGTACTATTTTTCAAAAATGGTGATAAGACCTTGCTTAAAAGGTCTATAAAGTCCCTAGATTAGGTAGGTACCTAGGTGTTTTATTAACAAGCAGGTTAGATACCTACGTAGATTAAAGTCCCTGGATTTGGTTGGTACCTAGGAGTTTTATTTGATTATACATTATAAGTCTGATGTTATTCAGTGTGTGCCCATAGGTAGGTCTGAATAGATACCTAAGCAGGTACATAATGCTGACGTCAGACCTGAATTTCTATTAAAATAAGTACTACTTAACTAGTATGGTTCAATAATGATCTGTTTACTCACGTTCACGAAGTCTTTTCATTGGTTTAATTATTTCGCCTTGAAAAGTGCCCGTGGTCCACCCAGGTGAACTGAGCAGGTGGACCACGACCAATGCACGACGCCTAGAAATTCCGCTGAGTAATGGCAGCGATGCGCTTATGACCTCTTCCGCTGACTCCCCGCACATATATTTGCGTGGAACATAGTCGCTGAAGCGACAGTGGCCGTTTTCAACGGAAAAAATCGGTTGCACTGACGTTAGTGGCGGTATTCGTCGGAGAATATTGTTACGTGGCTGTTTGCGTAAAACAAAAATACATATTTTTTTAAATCAAAATATGGTCAATTTTTTTTGCCAATGTCAATAGTTGCATTTGCATTATAAAATCCCAAAAATGCAATAAAAACATAAAGACCTAACGGCCACTGTGGCCCTATTCCACGGATAGGGCGATCTATGACATCACACGTGATATCGTCAGTCTGTCTTTGGCGCGCTTATGCTGAATTGGACCGCTTGTGAGCGCGATAATATCGATTATGGCTTGATTAGGACCGCGCCGAACGTGCAAATGAGGCTTTGACTATGACATTTCTGTTTAATCTGTTATGTGCACGGATTAATTGCTGTACATTATCGCCCGAGCGAAAAGTCTCCAACCCGTATTTCACAACCATTAATGCACACTGATAATCCACGTACATCAAATGGCTTCTTTTTTCTGGCTGCGAATTAACACCTGTACAAAATTAGCTCGTGTTGATAATGCACAATAAGACCCGTATGGTACTCGCAGACGTAATTAGCCTTTTATGCGCCTGGTGCGAGCTGCTATAAATATTTTCTAATCATAACCGGTTCTGACAATAAAATGGATTCTGCGCCGTGCCTGGGCACCGCCCTAGTTACGGTACTGTGTATACCCTGATATCCAAGGTCAGTCAACGGAATACTGGACGCCAATTATTGGCTGTGCATTATTTGGTCGCGAATTATTGGCTGTACAATAAAGGGCTTCTCTAAATTCGTCTTAAGGGGACGGTAACGCCATTTTTGGCAGCTCAGTTAAACTGAACCAAGCCAACACGTGACCATACCACCAACCAACGTGACCCAAATTTTTCCTTTAGAAAATTACCTATTAAATAATACTATTATATTTATAAGTAGGTGTTCATTCTTTATCATAGAACATATAGTAAAATTATACCAAATAAAGTGATATCAAGTAAAACTTTATTTAATATTTTAATACTTTGTATGAATTATGTATTGCGAGGACTGTAACGTCATCTATTGGTAGCTCAATTGAATTAAACCAAACCACCAACTACTTACGTGATCTAAATTTTTCCTATATAAATAATTACATAACAAGTTACATAACATAATGTTCTCGTTAAGTAGGCGTTGATCCTTTAGGACATCACTTTATTTGGTATTATATTTTTATGATTTTAATCATAAAAATATAATATCAAATAAAGTGATACATACCAATACTTTATTTAAATAAAATTTTACTAGTTATCACTTTTGAACGTGATTGTACACATTGTATTATCCGACCAAAATGAAAATCCAATCTTCCATTATAAAAAGTAATGATAGCTTTTTTCTCGTAAAGTTCGTTAGGTAGATGTCCAATTCTCGGGCACAAAGACCATCTTACCGGGAAATATTTGTAGGTTTACATCTCAAAGCTGTAGGCACAGCCGTTGTCGAGTTTCAAGGTAGCGCGCCAGAGCCAGCGTCACCCCAGCAGGCCACCTTTCGAGCCTCGAACGAGCAAAAACTACTGAACTTACACGACTGATTTTTGGGCACAAAGGGCACAAATAGAAGAACTGCAGCTCCACTTAATTTGAAGAATATTGATTCTCTCGCTTTGTTGTTATAGAGTTAGCGCGCTGAAGCAAGCGTCATCCTGGCTGACCACCCTTATAAGATGGTTTTCTCATAAACCACTACTTCGATTGTAATTTTGTCTGACAGTTTCGCTTATTATTTCGAGAACTAAAAGCTGAGCTATGTTTCATTTAAATCTGTTCGCTGGATTCGGCTCGTCGACATCGACGCGCTGAACGCGGCGTGACCCCGGCAGGCCACCCTTTCAATTGAAATATCTCGTAAAGTAATCGAGAACTAATCAAGTGCTCTGTAGTGCCATATTTGGGCACTACAGAGCACTTGAGAGCACTACAGTTTGGGTGGTTTTGGGCTACGTACAAACAAATGGCCGGCTGTATTGACGGACACATATCTATCTCTAGATTTTGTCGGCAAAAGATAACTGCGCGATTTGCGCCTCTTAAGAAATATCGAGTTATGTTAACTTTGTATCTATTTAATCCACAGAATTTAATCACTTGTACTACTACTAACAATTTATGTTTTTTTATAGTAAACAAAACTCATATTATCGAAAATTACACAGTTCGTTCTTGTAACTACAACAAGGTCATTGCTAATCACAAACTACAAAGAAGATCGCTAATGCTGCTGTGAATATACAGCATCGTGTATAAAAAAAAAAAAAACTTATAATCTGCGGTGATTCAATAGGTATCAATTTTGTAAATTAATTGCTTATTTTTATCTATTCTCTTCGTATAAAAAAACAGTTCTCAATTTATGAAACTTCTTGTGAACTTTTGGGTATGAAGATATTAAAAGGGCTTTCAGCAGGGCTTTCAGCTTTCATTAAAAGGGAAACGAAGTGGAGACTGTTCCATTGCTATGAAATTTTATCTCAAAGTAGTGTTCGTTAACGTGCACGAGTGTGGGCAAATGATATAAACGCGGAAAACTGTGCCATTTCGTGTTCTCCCCGAAACTGCTAGGAAGTTTCAGTAAAGCTCACTATACGGAATCGTGACTTTACTACACTTTTAATCGGGCATTGGTCCACCTGGTCACCTGGTTCACCTGGGTGGACCACAGGCACTATTTCTTGACCACGACCTATGAGAAATACTTATTTTGATGAAATTATGATAATTTTGATGATTGATTTATCATTTATGTAACCTAAAATTGTTTATTTATTTACACAAATATTATTTTTAGACATAAAAACTCTTTGGGGAGATTGAAAAAAAAAACTAAAGTAGTGCATAGTGTGTACTAAGCTGAAATAGGAACATAAATACGTACCCCTATGTCACTTTACGAGCAAGTGTGTAGAAAAAAAAAATAAGCTTATAAAAAAACACGAAAAAAAAAATCGATACAGCTTTTTCTTTACACTGACCGCACTAGGGCGGTAAACGAAAGTTCAACACATGTATACTGACCTTGAAAGTACACTTTTCTAGCAACTGTATTACATTTTATCACGTAATTTTTTTATTAGACGCTTCTGCTCGATGTTTGCAGCAGATGTTGATCCTTACTCAGGAAAAAATGCAGCCTATTTTCTGAATTGCTATGACTTAAAGAAACTTGTAAATAAAACATGAATAATTTGTTTTACTTGTATATTGAAAGAAATAATCTGTACAATCTACTAAGAAATATATTGGTATCACAAAAGGACGTTTTATCGAAGGCACTACATATCTCACTGGACCCAATATACAGAAATTACCAAAATAACAAACACACCGACTAAAAACTCTATACAATATGTGTATTTAAAAATAACATCAGTGTGTCCACCATTTATGTTGAAAGATAAGTTATTTTGATCGCTATTTATAGTATTATACAATTAAATACATTTGCTGTGTTCAATAAATTAATTATTTTACAAAATTCTACCTAACTTTCAAATGGCAAAAATATATCTAGTAACTTCTGTACATGAATGGGCTACAAGGTCCAGCTTATTAACCTTAAATGTACTAACAAAGTGATTGTCAAAAAATAAAGGAATCGAATAACAATACTCTTAACATTACGCGATTAAATAAAAATATCGATACAAAAAAAAACGCAATTAACATGTCAAGTTTCACATTTGCAATATGTATTAGTATTTGCAGTCTTTGATTTCGTTGTGACTACAGCATTAAATTAACAATTATATTATTAATTACACTTTTAACTATTTACAGTATATTCGATAATAAAAATATAAATTAATTCGATTAGGAATGCCCTGCGCAGAGCGAAACTAAAATACACCTAACACCGTGCTAAAAAGAATCGGTGGCAACGGATTTTATTGCTATTCCATTAATAATTATATTGTGAACGCAGTTTATCAAAAGCGCGCTCATTTTTTACAACATGGCGCCTTTTTAACCATCCGGGATCAAAATACAGGTATACAATCCAATATCAACGGTTAGTTTTTTAAATATTCATTTTCACACAGAGTAACTGAGATCAGACTGACTAAACCACCATTGCCACCTAAAAGAGTATAATGTGCTACATTTTACAATACACAAGGAACAAGAAGCGAGAAACTAACGTAAAAAATATCAATAAAAATCATACGCAAAATAACTGCGGTCTTCAATATTATGCATCGAAGGTTTTTCACAATACATGATAAAAATAATGGCATTTTTGGACTTTGCAGCGTTCAGGTACGCTTTTTCTAAAGTTAAATAAATTGCGTCTTTTCTTGAATTTGCACAAATGACATCTCGTTGTAAATAAAGTCACTTTGTCTCAGAACGCAAATAATTCTAGAAACCAGTCGGTTTATAATTTAACATAGAGAGGCGAACTACATTACTGTTAACACAAATTTAGTCGATGGCAAGATTTCTAATCTCGTTTTCTTTTATTAGTACAATCGGACATTAACCACATTTAATCGAGATAAAACATCAAATTGTAGTTTTGTTTGTCCTTAGCCTCAATTTGTCAAAAAAAAACATCAAATAAATTGGTCGTCAAGTCGAAATGCAACAATGAACATCTGAGTATTCATATTGTTCGAGTTTAGTTTCCAATGATTGTTAGTAAATGTATCGATGACGTCGAGAAGAAACCTCTTACAATAATAATTTCTCGTATGATTATAATAACTGGTGTAAAATCTTATTATAATAAACCAATCAAGGCACTGGATGCAAGCATAAGGCTCTTTTCACATTTCTGGGTTAACCTCTCCCTATGCGAACAGCAAATTACATATTGTTATAATTTTGAAAACCATCCAAAATGAGTTTACAACCTCTTACAAAATATTAAAATTGGTCCAATTCAATCCCTGAAATGTAAAAATTAAACAAAATGTAATTTGCTATCGTACGCTTAGTCATATATGAAACTGTTGATGAAATTGCCAAATATTTCAAAATAATTTGTTTCTAATCGGTAGCAGATTTGTTGATAATTCTGAAGTACGTCTCAGAATAGAAACAGTTATAGTTCTTGATTACACTTGATAGATAATATAAACTTCAACAACAATGTAAATAACATTGCATATATAATATATATTTAATTATGTAACATCCTTAAAAGTCCGACATATTGTTCGAACACCGTGTTTATTCGCTCTATTTTTTTTTTGTTATTTAACTGAACCGTAGGATTTAGTTTCCTTCCAGACAACAAAACCCAATCTCCAGGATTGAACGGCCTTCAGTAATACTTAATACAATATTAACAAATCACTCATATTACCGCAGGAGCAATTCAAAAACTACTCCAAAAACTATTAAACTTGTTCATAACATATCAAAATTATACCAACTTTTGAAGTCTAATCGTTTTTATATAATGGCCTTAATAAGTGCAACCAAGAATTAAACAATTAAATCTGCAGCCAATTCCATCGACAGTTCCCGGCCCCCACGAACCAGGTCCTCACTGACTGAGGCCGAAGAGCTTGAGAGCGTTGAAGGCGGTGGCGAGCGCCACGTCCTCGGGGCTCTGCCCCAAGAAGCCGGCCACCAGCTCCACTATGGCGGGCAGGGCGCACGGCTCGTTGCGTTGGAACGTGCAGTAGCGGTTCACGAAGTTCATTGATCTGGAATTGTTCAGATTGGTGATATGAGTATACAAGCAGGCATGTTCACTCGATGTACTTGCGCGCGCTAATTACCTAATGGCGCTGGGAACTAGAGTTCCCTTATTTGCTTCAGGTGAGATAGACTTACGCGTTAGAAAGAGAGACTCATTCTAGGCTAATAAAATGATACGCATTCAAGGTAGTGCGAGCTGAATTGCACATTATTGTGTCGCGGCAAGGGTTGTTTTTTATTTGTCTTGGCTTAGTGATCTTTCTGTCCGTCAGTACTATTATTTCCCTCGCCAGTTCGTGTTCTCTGTGGCTTCTACGGTAACGGAAAGACATGATAGGCCAGTAAGTAGATAAATTTGCCTTGCAAATGGTGTAGTAACGATTTTCACATAATTATGTTGTTTAGGTCTAGACTCTGATGAAAAATCCAAGCTTTTGACCTCGAGAGATGGGGGCTTTAGCCACCATCTTGAATTGAAGCGGCCAAAATTAGATTTTGTCTATATTTTTTTTTATCAGTTAGCTTTATGGCAAAAGTGTCTATGAAAAGTATAAAGAAGACAATATTTGCAACATTTTTTGCATTCACAGTTGTTCTGTAAGTCTCATAGGTAAAAGTTACAAGAAGCTAAACCAACTACTACTGGTCCAATGCCGGAACAACGTATATTCTTAACCGCTAAATGTAGACTTGATATTTGGAGAGTATGTTTATAAAGAGGTAACAACGTACACAAAAAGATGAATTAAAAAATAATAATTTCAAGGGGTTTAAAAAGGGGGTCAATGTTTTAACAAAATACCTCTATTTTGAAGACACTGTTGACATTAGACAGACGAAATTTTGAGTGTAAGCTCCCGAAATAAAATAAACTTACACGTGTTTCAGGAATTTTCTAAAATAAAAAGTCAGGCTCAGTTTTTCATAAAAAAACACAATTTTCCTAATTTTTTTTCATAAAAAGTTAAGCTTGACCTTCAAAAAATTTGAAAACTTCGTCAAGTTTTGCTCGTCTGATCAGAGCTGAGTAGGTGATTCCTTGACATTTTGTCGTTGACCTTTGGGACACCCCAGTGAGAGTAATTCATAATCTTTGGGATCACCCGTATATAATCATTACGTATTAATGTATTAGACGCTCTGAGCACAAAACACATTCCATGCAATTCCAATCTATAAATAAACTAAATTTAGACGCCTCTGTCATATCTCTTGATATGTTCCATGTCGCGATTCGATCGAACCAGCTCAATGTAATGACTCAATGTAAGGAAGGACGTCTTATCTGAAACTTGCGAGATCTGTTTTGGTTCATCATATGATAACTCGCCTTTATTTTGTACTAAATATATACAACAATTCACACTAATTAGGATACCCTGTACTATGGGCACTAGATAACGGATAAATACGAATATTACATCCATGACTCGGAAACAAAACTTCTGCTCACCACACAAATGATTGCACCTAGCGGCATTCGAACCCGCGACCGTTGGTTGACTTCCAGTCAGGGTTGCTAACCATTCGGCCAACCGGTCGTCAATATGAGTTATCATAATCTGTTAAAATCTTTTGATAGTCCAATGAGGAAACAAACATTATAAAATAATTATTGCTTTTTTTTTTAAATGACTTTACTAAATATTGAACAGCACCATTGAGGAGTTGATTAATAATGTATTTTCATAAAAACAAAGGTTAAAGTCTATAAACGGCAGTTCGTCCGGTGTTGTTGTATGGAGCTGAATGCTGGACAATTAAGAAGACGCACGAACAAAAGGTCCATACCAACGAAATGAAGATGCTTAGGTGGGCGGGAGGTGTGACCAGGCTTGATAGAATTCGTAATGAATATGTACGAGGCAGCTTTAAAGTCGCACCAATCACGGATAAAATTACCGAAAACCGCCTCAGATGGTGTGGACACGTTAAAAGACGTAACGAAGATCATGTGGTACAAATTGCGTTAAACCTTCCGGAACAGAAGAGAGGAAGAGGCCGCCCGCCATCGACCTGTTGGTCAAATATAAAGAGAGACCTCAAGCAAGCCCAATTGCCAGAACCGACAACCCAAGACAGATTGACTTGGCGCAGAAAAGTGAGTAGACCCGACCTCAAATAACGGGACCAGGGATGGAAGAAGAAGATTAATAATGTATTTTGTGTACTTTGCTTGTTCACTCACATTATTCGGGATTACTGAACATACTTAAATATATTTTTTTAATTAAAAATGAAGGTAGACCTCCAAGTTGATGTGATCCCATATAATTTTTTTTTTTTAAGCAGTAACTATAAGTATTGCAAAAAATAATTTAAAAAAAGTCTAGCTGACTTAAAATAAGCTACTGAACAAGATATGTAAGTATACCATTTTTTAAATGGTTTCTGTCTGTACGTGTGTGTTTGTATGTTCGCGCATCACGTTGAAACTAATGGACCGGTTGCTATGCGGTTTACACTGTTGGATAGCTTAGAGTTTGACTTAAAAACTGACGTACTTGGTATCTCAATCCGATAAGTAGAAGCCGAGCAATCGATAAATAAACTATTTGACGGTCCATCGAATTTTTATAAAATGCAGCATTATAGGTACTTTTAGTCTGAAATAACACGTTACTTTTAACCCAGATAAACGAGCACGCGGGCACAGATTATTGTTTAATAAATAAGGACAATTGAAGTAGTACTTTTTTTTGTTTAATTTGAATCAGTAAAATCCTCACCTCTCCGTTAGAGAATCCTTGACGTGGAGCGGCAGTTTGGACGCTCTCATGTTGGGGTACATGAACGGCGAGTCCGTCTCAACCAGCAGCTTGTCTAGCGGCAGCATTCTCTCGGACAGCAGCCGTCGGATCCCCCCGTCGGATTTGTCCTTCAACATCGATGAAGAAAATTAAAATAAAAAACATGCCAAGTGCGAGTCGGACCCCCAAGTTTTACATAACTTGTAGGTATGTAAATAGTTCGACCATCACGGGATTGCAAATAAGTAAAAAAAATTATGTAACTACAAAATTAACGGTTTTCGGATTTTTCCCTTCACTTTTGCTTTAGAACATAGTTTTTTTTCCAAATTTTACGTTTCTAGGTCAACGGAAAGTATCCTAAGTATAGGTTTTGATTCCTTTGCGAGTGTCAAAATATACGGAATAAACGGCCGTATCTTTTGATTGCGTTGACAGAGGTTTGAATTTTTCAGTCCTCCAAGGGATTGCAGACCTGAGTATTTGATATTAATTTCAACTTGATACCTCCACGCGTTCCTGAGAAAAAGGGCCTTGAGAGTCAGACAGACGGACGGACAAAGAAGAGATCATTTTGAGGTACGACCCGACATCACCCGGATTGACGTGGACACTTTGGTTTAGTCGACATTGGACCTATTAGCAAAACGGCTTACCATTAAAATGAAGACCTATTCGCCGAATGACTTATTCTTAAAAAGGTTTGTTCGCCGAATTACTTATTCTATAAAAGGCCTGTTCGCCGAATGACTTATATTATTTTTAAAGTAGTGAGCTGATGTACAAGCACATCAGCAGTCCAGTACATTATTTTTTTCACAACTGTTGACCAAAATTCATGGACATTATTTTCATCGAGTAAATTATTGTATTTCTTTATTATAGGGCAACCCTGTTGTATTGTGGAAAATGTGTATGCAATAGAGAAGGCTTAGTATTCCAGAATACTACCAAACATAAAAAAAGGTTTAATTATTCGCAAATTAGTCTTTTATAAGTCTTGTTAAGAATAAGTATTTTTAAGAATGCGCCTTTATACGGTTTAGTCGACATTGGTAATTCCAGAATAAGACATATTACAACATGTCCATAAGACCAGGTCATTTTGCGAATATATGGACCTATTCGCAAAATGACCTGGTCTTATGGACCTGTTCATCTCCCTAAATTACCATATTTTTTTCTCTTACGGAATATTGTAAAATAATATATACGTATTTTTTATTTTTCCAAGCTATTTTTTCGTAACTGCACGAGTCCGGTGGTATGAACAAGATTACCGAAGCCTCATTTGAAAAATAAAACATTTATATGTCAAAGTCAGGCTCAACTAGTCAGGCGTACTATTTTTTTCTTTACATGCAACTGACATTGTATTATTCCACCGAACGCTGCTTGGTTGAGAGTTATTACATAATTTCTTTGTAGTTACTGCACATTTTTATTTGGATAAATAAGAATAATGATCAGCGTCGCAATATCTAGAATGGTTTTCGAACTTAATTGCTTTATGAAATATGAAAACTTATGGAACTTTTTATTATGTTGGAACGGTACAACATGTACTTTTCTTCCATTACTCTCTATCAGCCGGCACTCTCTTCTTAAACACGTCATCTCAGTCTACACTCCCTTCTTACACACGTCATCTCAGTCTTCACTCCCTTCTTACACACGTCATCTCAGTCTTCACTCCCTTCTTACACACGTCATCTCAGTATTCACTCCCTTCTTACACACGTCATCTCAGTCTTCACTCCCTTCTTACACACGTCATCTCAGTCTTCGCTAACTTCTTACACACGTCATCTCAGTATTCACTCCCTTCTTACACACGTCATCTCAGTCTTCATTTCCTTCTTACACACGTCATCTCAGTATTCACTCCCTTCTTACACACGTCATCTCAGTATTCACTCCCTTCTTACACACGTCATCTCAGTATTCACTCCCTTCTTACACACAGATAACCTTTTACTTCTCAACTTTTCAGTTCAAACTTCCTTTGACATACTCGTTTCGAAATTTTATCCTTTCTCGTCACTAAACACATCCATCTCAACATTCGCATCTCTGCTGCATACAATTTTCTTTCATCTGACCCTTTGGTGGCCCAGCACTCAGATCCATGCATGACGACAGGTCTTATGATGTTTTTATAGATTTTCCTCTTAAGTTTACGAGGCATGCGCGGATCAAATGTTGTTCCTGTGACCTGTCGCCATTTCATCCGTCCCGCATTTATTCTTTTAATTATTACGTCCCGGTCTATTTCACCATCACTCTGTACAAGTGAACTGAGGTATCGTTTTTTTTTTTACAAATATGTCCAATGTCGATTTATACCGCCAAGCAGTAGTGTGCAAACTTTACTGTGTTCCGGATTGAAGGACAAAGCTTTTAGCGAAATTACTGGGCAATGTGACTTAACAACCAATGTCTCAGGGTGACGAGCGCATTGCAGTGACTCGCAACATTTTACGATACAATGTTCTGGGTGGCACTGTAACCATTATAGGCAGGCGTGACGCTTACCATCAGCCGAGCGAGTTGCTCGACTCGTTACACAATTAATCAAAAAACATACAACATTTTATCAAATTCGGTCCAGCCATATTGGCGTGTAGGTGCCCCGAACAAACAAACAAACCAACGTTTCACTTTTATACAGAGTGTTTGGTAGACGGTTAGCCAAACGTGGTGGGCGTGTAGGTGGATCTATTTGGAAAATACTAAAAAAGCGCCATGTGTTTTTTTTTATAGTCGACTCGAATTATTTAGGTATTGTGGGGATCTAAACGGGCCTTGAGGAGACCAAAAATACATCATAAAAAACAATCAATAAATATAAAACATGTACGAAAAATAATTGTAGAGTTACATAGTCAAAATTTCGGAAAATTCTATAAAATAACAAAATCAACGATTCAAAAATATAACCGCCTAGTTTTTTTTTTTTTTGTATTACTAAAAAAAACGCATAGTTCGACCTACACGCCCACTACGTTTGGCTAAACCTCTACCAAACATCCTGTATAATAATGAGAATGTACTATATACGGATGCTCTCTGTCTTGTACAATAATGGAGAGCAACCTACCTTGCAAATGTAGCCAGTGATGCCCATGTAGAACCCCTTCTCAATGTACTTCATGCCTTGCTCGACAGTACCAGTGAAGGAGTGGATGACCACGGGGGGGAGCCGGCTGCCAAACTCGTCCAGGATTTTGATCAGGTCGTCTTGCGCCTCCTTCTCGTGGACGAACAGAGGCTTGCGAAGCTCACACGCCATTTCAACCTAACAAAAATATCACACATTAATAGGGCTACGTGGTCTTGGCTCCCCTCATGTTTCCCTTGCGGGAGACAAGGAGTTTCTGCTAGTTGTCTTGGCTCCCCTCATGTTTCCCTTGCGGGAGACAAGGAGTTTCTGCTAGTTGTCTTGGCTCCCCTCATGTTTCCCTTGCGGGAGACAAGGAGTTTCTGCTAGTTGTCTTGACTCCCCTCGTGTTTCCCTTACGGGAGACAAGGAGTTTCTGCTAGTTATCTTGGCTCCCCTCATGTTTCCCTTGCGGGAGACAAGGAGTTTCTGCTAGTTGTCTGTTTTGAACAGTGCGGGATTTTTTCAAATAAACTAGTACATTTACGAACCGGAAATCTGTTCAAGTTAATCGCATACTTGCAAATATTTTTCTAGTAATTTGATTGTTAATCTATAAAACTACCATAAATAATTTAAATAACACCTATTTACTACAAATATAATAGATAATGTTTATTATGAATGCGCGCAGCGGAAATAAAAAGTCTATTACAATATTTTCGTTTAATTATTATATATGGTAATATTTTTGGTAATTATTTTTTATGGTAGCGAAATAGTTCATCTATCTAATTATGTAGAACAAAAATATAACATTGCTAATCATTGATTATCTTAAACAGGTTTTCAGTTCGTAAATGTAGGTCTACTAATGATGAAAAATGCTAACACTTTTCGAAACATTTGTAATTGGAATTGTTGTCATGCAAAACTTAATTGGAAATGACTAGACGATCGGCAAAGCGCCTCCCTTTTATGGTTGAAACACCTCGCACAAGAACGAAGCGTTACGCTTTTTCATTTATTAAAAGAACTGCAAAGGAGTGGAATGCCCTGCCCTCGTCAGTGTTTCAGGTAAATTATAACCCAGGTGTGTTCAAGTCAAGAGTGAATAGGTATCTACTAGGCAAGCGTGCTACACCTACGACCACATCATCGCTTTCCATCAGGTGAGATAGTAGTCTATCATAAATTACTAATAAGTTATAGAAAAAATAAATTAAAAAATGCTATTATGAGTATAATTTTTTATTTGATTTGTCATCGATTTGTGAGCTACCCTATAAGTTTCAGCCGGATAGCTAACCCGGAAAGTGCTCGAAATTTGAATTGCAAGATTCCAGGACAGACAGTAATACATACATACGTACTCGTACATACAAGTGAAGTTAAATAAAAGCTTTTAAAAAAACACGATATAAGAAAGCAGAATGAAAAAATGTAAGAGTAGTGGGGAAAGGCGAATTAAACAAAAACATTTCAAGTAACTCAGATGCGAGCTACTGACCGACACAAGTAACTCGTACACTGCAGTAACTCGCACGCTGGCTAGCAAAGTGTAACCTCGGCATATGTTTTATCAGCAAAAATAAATGCGCTCCACATGTATCGAGCTATTTCCAATCGTGTCTAAAACTCCAGAATCTACATAAAGTGTCCCTGAGGATCTCTGGATAATGTCAAGCAGTGCAGTGCATCTAATCGTTTCTGGACCAGTGCCAAATGCCAGCAATGTAATTCGAACTGAATGTACGTGACTTTCGTTCAATTGGAAAACATAACACCCTGCTTATACTTCAAGGCGACGAGCGCATTGCCGCTCAAGATTCGGCAAAGAAAAAACCAAAAAGTTCTGATCCATTCATTGAAAAAGTTCAGGGTGGCACGGACGAGCAGACGTAGAACTTCTATAAGGGGCACTACCTGCTCGCCTCGTCATACAGTTCAAAATTCGATGGGGCTATCGCAACTAATCTTTGAATGTTTAAAGATCACTTACGGAGCATCATAAATCTTTATTCTTTGTGCATGTTGCAGACTTGATTTAATATTAGCTGTGCCCGCGTGGTATTGTTTTCTGAGATAAGTATTCCAAGACCAAAAACAAGTAAGGTGCACCGGGGTTATTGCAACTCTGAGGTTATTGTTATTATTTAAAATAGCGCGCTCTATGATAACTGTTTTGAACTACAAAAGCCGTACATGTGTTCTACAATCAATAGCTTACTCAAATGACATTATATGGCGCTTCAATACAAAAAAACTACGAACTATTTCAGTGTTTTTTCTGTGAATTCAGTTTGTGGTTTGGATTTTAAGTATTTTTTGAAGAGGACGATATAATCTATTACAAGTTTTAGATATAGTTACATTAGCCCCCGTATAAACTCCACGCGGGGTAATTGCAACCTTGAGATTAGTTGCAATAGCCCCATCGATTTTTGTATGATCGATAACTCACTATCCACTCTCCCATCACTATCTATAGTCTCATAGTTGCATTTACCCCTGTAATGTTTACAATGTAATTTTATACGAAACTGAACCATATTACATGGGTAATCCAATCCAATGAGCAATTACATAAGCTTTGTTTCGAAAATATCAAATGTAAGAAGTGTAAATAGAAAAACCATAGTATAACATTTCGGGCAAATGCAACTTTTACTTTCCATGTCAGGAATGTATGTAGCTGTCTTTTAGTCTTTACATTATTATTAAATATAATATGGTGATAAAAATCTTTGATTGTTTTACTACTTACTGGGTCATGCGAAATAACGAATATGATTATTAGTAATAGATTTTGGACCGTCCAAAGTTCAAATGTAATATTATGTAATTGCAATAACCCCGGTGCACCTTACAAAGGCACCTATTAAGTACGTTAATTAAGCTGTCAAATAAGGAGTCAGTAAAAAAAAGTCTGTACAGTCGGTTCAATAGTGCAACTTGGAATCCAACGATACCGGGTTCAGTACCCAGGCTCCGCACCAATGACATTTCTATGTTATATGCGGTTTTCCATCGCTCCGTGCTTCGGAGGGTACGTTAAGCTGTTGCTCTCGGCTGTTATTGATTAATAGCCATGTCAAAGGCCCTCGGGCGGCCTGACAAACTCTGACACCAGAGGCCAGCACAACCTCACACGATAAACAAACGTTAAACTGCTGAACCGATTGAAAAACTGTTTTCACTATTGGATAGCTTCAAATTTGAGTTAAAATCCGGTATATTTTGCATCTTAATGCGACGAGTAGATGCCGAGCAATTGATAAAAACTATTTGACGACTAAACGAATTTTGATCTAAGTTAGTATAAATTAGTAATAATTTAGTATAAAGAAGATACTTAAAAGAAAATAGTCTTGGACTAAAAATAAAGTACTAAACAAGTTTTTTTTTTTTAATGTTATATGTTTCTGTTTGTTTGCGCGTTATGTAAAAAACTACTGGATTTAGAAGCCGAGCAATCGATGAAAATGTTTTTGACGGCTGAAGGTTTTTTTTATCAAATGTGGTATATTGGTATTTTAGGGCCTGCCACATAAAGTACATTTACTATGACCACGTGCAAAGCCGCAGGCGCTGCTAGTATTCAAATATTTCAATGATAACATATTTATTTCAGCCTTGTTTATCAACGAAGACCTGAAATTTGGTGTAATTGAAAATAAAGAGCGAATGAGCTAATTCGGGTCATGACTGCATGCCTAATGACCTGACTCAGTCTGAAAACTGACCAGTATCTACTAAATGAACTACAGAAATGTACGCCGCTGTGGTGTGATGTGTCATAGACTGCATACTGCATACTCGGTACTCTATCTAGACAGGCTGTTGACGAACGTCGCAATGAGAGCATTTGATTATCTCCATTTTGGCGCTGATAGCAGCAGTTTGGCAGTAGTGAGCGTCCACAGAACTAATGTTATTGTACTGTTATTTATTCTGTGACTAACATCAGGAGATTAGACAATGTCAATGTTAGTTCCACGGACGCTCGGTTCACGTGATCGCGAACGCTCTGATTGCTAGCCTTGTGACGTCACTTTTACTTAAGTAGCCCGTAGCCCCCTGGTTGTTTACTGGCGTTGTGACGTCATGACCAGCGCCATGACAGACCAAGTTTTGTCGGAGCAAATCTATACTTATGATAAAGCAATAAGAACGAAAATCTTTACAAAGATTATAATTAAGAAAAAAATGGTCTAGTCTACTTGAAATAAGCTACTGAACAAAATAAGTTTTTTTTTAATCGTGTTGGTCTGCTTGTCTGTATGTTTGTTCGCGCATCTAAACTACTGGGCCAATTGCGATGCGGTTTTCACTGTTGGATAGCATAAGGCAAAACTTAAAAACTGGGGTACTTGGTATCTTAATCCGATGATTAGATGAAGAGCAATCGACAAAATACTATTTGACGGCAGCCGTCATTTTGAAGAAATGTAGTGTATTGTACTCTAAAGGTGTACTTTTGATCCTGGAATAACACGTATGGACTACTTTTAAAAGAAATAACCACGCGGGCAAAGCCGCGGGCGCAGCTAGTTTTAAATCTAATAGTACTACTGATGGTTGAAAATAGGGCAGTTTACGTAAAAGTAAAAAACTCAATTTTCCAAAATATTACCAACTAAAACTAGCCCCTAAGCAGCGCCAAATAAGGTAGATATTAAGGCCCGTAAGAGCGTACACTCTCAAATGTTTGTCCTGCTCGTCGAGGTACACGTTGAGTGAGAGAGGTGATGCAGCTCGGGAGCAGATTTTAGATTAATCTATTGATCTTGAACGTGATACGGGTTGTATCGAAAAATCGCTCGGCAAGAATCTAGAGCAACTTAAAAACTGTCTTTCAAAGAAAATCCCGGGTGCAAATTCTTTTTTTTTATGATATATTGGGATCGAAAAAGAGCAAACTTTCAAAACAGAGATTATAGTTTAATCGTGTTATCCTCAGGTGAAAAGGTAGTTAAAAGAGCCAAGTTTCAAAAGAGAGATTATAGTTTAATCGTGTTATCCTCAGGTGAAAAGGTAGTTAAAAGAGGTAAGTTTCAAAAGAGAGATTATAGTTTAATCGTGTTATCCTCAGGTGAAAAGGTAGTTAAAAGAGCCAAGTTTCAAAAGAGAGATTAAAGTTTAATCGTGTTATCCTCAGGTGAAACGGTAGTCAAAAGAGCAAAGTTTCAAAACAGAGATTATAGTTTAATCGTGTTATCCTCAGGTGAAAAAGTAGTTAAAAGAGCATAGTTTCAAAACAGAGATTATAGTTTAATCGTGTTATCATCAGGTGAAAAAGTAGTTAAAAGAGCAAAGTTTCAAAACAGAGATTATAGTTTAATCGTGTTATCCTCAGGTGAAAAGGTAGTTAAAAGAGCCAAGTTTCAAAAGAGAGATTATAGTTTAATCGTGTTATCCTCAGGTGAAAAGGTAGTTAAAAGAGGTAAGTTTCAAAAGAGAGATTATAGTTTAATCGTGTTATCCTCAGGTGAAAAGGTAGTTAAAAGAGCAAAGTTTTTAAAACAGAGATTATAGTTTAATCGTGTTATCCTCAGGTGAAAAAGTAGTTAAAAGAGCAAAGTTTCAAAACAGAGATTATAGTTTAATCATGTTATCCTCAGGTGAAAAGGTAGTTAAAAGAGCCAAGTTTCAAAACAGAGATTATAGTTTAATCGTGTTATCCTCAGGTGAAAAGGTACTTAAAAGACTAGAGAAATGCATATAAAAAAATTACCGTTGTGACTTGATTAGAAGTAACATTTTTAATTTCAACAAGACAAGTTCAAAATCTAAAATCCGACTACAGTCGAGTAAAAAATAGCCTAACACTCTCGCGATGAAGACGAATCGATTGATACCTCGATTGTCAAAATCAGAACAAATGTGGATACATACAATGATACATATACAGACTGTTAAACTCATTACCCTTACCTTGCTTCGCCGTAGTCGGGTAAAAATCGTTTTTTTTTGCTGCTCACATCGCCTTAAGATGTTATTAATAATCTATACTTTAATAAAACTGTAACTGGGCTAAATCTGTACATTAAATATTTTTTGAAAATTTTAATTGAGATGAACTTCAAAATCGATATGGAGTGCAAAAAGGTTTTTTTTTATTTTTTGTCTGTCTGTCTGTCTCTTTGAACACGCATCACGCAGAAACTACCCAACGGATATTGATGCAAGATGGCACAATCATAGCTTATGTTATGGATTAACATTTAGAATACTTTTTATCCCGAAAAAAACAATGGTTCCCGCAGGATAGGGGTTGAAAGTTATTTAAAAAAAAAAACACATATCACGCTGAAACTACCGTACGGATTTTGAAGTAACTTGGCACAGTCAAAGTTTATAGTATGTGTTAAAATGAATGATACTTTTAATCACGAGTAAATAATTTGAAAGGAATAATAATTGCACATCCGTTTATAAAACGGTACCGTAAATTCGGCACCTATGCCACAAGTCAGAGTGGCACAGTAGAAGCGGTGTCTGGCTCGCAACCCAGAGGCACATGGATCGAATCCACGCGCTGCTATGAATAGTTTGCCTCAATATTTATACATATTTTGTGCCTTATTTTACATTTTCTTTGATTTTTTTAAGGCTTATGTAATTTCCTGAAGTAAACCGTCAAGTTTTGTTTGAAAACAATATATATAATGGGAGCTATCCAAACGAATGGTCCGACTTAGGTGCGGTTTTTTATGTTTGCTAGCTGAGGTAATCGAGATGGTATAGTACGAGTTTGGTACGAGTATATATAGCACAATGGCATCAACAACTCAAGCGAATAAACCAAAGGCATCAAAGTTCTCCCTCCGATTTAACTAGATGGCGCTGATTGACCTTAAAACACGCAATCATTTCATTCCTGCAACCAAGGGTCCCGCTAAATTCAAATTTATCAGGTCTTTCGGATTCGGCCCACACTAGCACTAGCACGACCGCCAGGGGCCTAATTCTATAATTTTAAGACGCCAATTCCTCGCTGCCTGCGTGGAAATTGGAATCACGAACAAATTCCACGTAGGCATGGGTCATACTCGCAATATCCAGCACCAGGGCTTTCAAGTACGTCCATCTTCAAACACCAGGGCGAAAAACCAGGGTTCAAAATACTTTCAAGTGCTTTCTGTAGAAACAGATTAAAGCCTTGAAAGTAGAAAATACTTGCATAGGAAATTGATTTTTGCCGTCATATAAATAAGGAGGACAATCGTGTTTGCAAAATAAAATTACTTGGAAGCCTTGAAAGTAGAAAATACTTGCATAGCAAATTGATCTTTATCTCTATATATAAAAGGAGCACTATCGCGTGTGTGAAAAAGTACTCTGAAGCCTTGAAATTGTTTGTTTGTCGTATGAGGTAGTGCTGGCCTCTGATGTCAGAGTTTGTCAGGCCGCCCGAGGGCCTCTGACATGGCTTAACGACTGCTATTAACCAATAACAGCCGGGACCGACAGCTTAACGTGTCCTCCGAAGCACGGAGCGATGGAAAACCGCACATAACTTCGAAAAGTCATTGGTGCGGGAGCTTAGGTTTTGAACCCGGTATCGTTGGATTCTAAATTGCACTATATAACTATTAGGCCACCATCGCTCTTTTGAAATGAAAGTAAAAATAATTGAATAAGAAATTGATCCGTGGGTATGCATAAATAAAGACCACAATTGCTTTTGCGTAAAAAATACTTCGAAGCGTTGCAAGTTTTCTGAGTATGTATATACATTATGGGTACTACGTTTTTTTATTATGTTTCTTCCATTGAGATATTATAATGTACTACCTACGTACCTACATAATTATATAATTATATCGGAGGTTTCTTCATAATGTCTTACTGGCAAAATGGTTAGTTGTCGGCACAGATTACTGTGGTTGTCGGTATTGAAATGTGTACATACAGAGGTAGGTACATGTATTGCTCTTCACAGAGAAAGTATAGAAAACTTTTATTTTTTCAAATCAATCCTCATATCGTGTTGAAAAAGCTCAAAAAGTAGGTAGGTAGGGTAGGTAATTATTAAGAGCCAGTTAAAGTGCCAGTAAGTACGTCGTTCTGTGAAACATCATAAAAAATAATTTGTACTAAGAACACAATGTTTCGTTGCATTAAAATTTGTTCGTATGGACCTCATAATAATGACCTACCCTTGATGCCCCATCCAATTTACCTCACCACCTTAATTACTCTCTAATCTGTGCCACCTTACCTTCGGCACAGAATAAATAATAGTACAAGCCTTCGGAGATAATTTTCTCTACTCAATGACATGTTTTTTGTGTTTTTTGATAGAATAAGTCGACTTCAGTTGCAAAACGCGCAGCGAAATTAATTGAATTATTTATAGTAAAATAGTAATTTATTAATTAAAAAAATAAATTTAACTCATTCATGTCATGAATCTTTATAAAAACCAGGGTTCAAAATACTTTCAACTTGAAAGTAGAAAATACTTGCATAGGAAATTGATCTTCGTGTCCATATAAATAAGGAGCACAATCGTGTTTGCGATAAAAGTACTTGGAAGCGTGGAATTGAAAGTAAAAAATACTTGCAAAGGAAATTGACCCGTGCGCTTATGTAAATATAGAGCACAATTGTGTTTGCTTAAAAAAACTTCGAAGCCTTGCAAGTTTTTTGAGCGATGTATCGGCCTAGCTTCTTGTGACCCGGCTGGCCGAGTGCGGCCGAACTCAGCCACCGAGTATGTAGGTGCGGACGGGGCGACCAGGGCACCAGGGCGGCGTACTTACAAGCAAAACCTGGTCGCGTAAATACCCACCTTCCCTAATTCCACGCAGGTGGCGTGGAATTGGCATGAGTGGTCATACAGAATCGAGGCTCTGCTCTCAAGCCCTTGCGCTGATTTAAAAACTGGGGTACTTGGTATCTTAGGCCTTGCACGCACTGCCTTGCAGTGGAACGCGGTGCGTTTATTCTAGCGTTTATTTGACATTGTATTATATGCGTTTATTTCATATTTTATTATATGCGTTTATTTCATTGCAATACGTGCACTTCTATGAAGTGTCATAGAAGTGCAAGTGTGTATAACGCATATTCTGTGAAGTACGGCACTCCGTACTTCACAGAATATGCGTTATAAAAAGGCAAGGCAGTGCCTTATTCCGATGATTAGATGCCGAGCAATCGATAAAAACTATTTGACGGCTGAACGAATTTTGAAGAAAGTAGTATAATATTGTACTTTGTAGGTTTGGTCCTGGTCCTCCTGGTCCTTTGGACCTGGACCAAACTTACAACTGGTCTGGTTGTGGTTTGGCTTTTGGTCCTGGAATAAAACGTGTGGGCTACTTTTAAATAAAATGACCACGCGGGCAAAGCCGCGGGCACAGCTAGTTATAAATAATTTTATGAGCTATGACCTGAACTGTCTCTTCCCGAGACATTACGCATTTAAATACCTACCTAGCCCGCGATGCGTAGGCGCATCCAAGTATGCAGTGAATCAAATTGACCTTTACAAGTTCAAATTAAAGATAACAAAAATACTCAGCCAGTATCGATGCAATTTTATACAAATTCGCTCATAGCGAATGACAACAGTTATTGATAGCGTTCTTTACTAGCAGTGTCGGGCGTTAATCTATTAGTTTTTCAATCAACTTATTAATTGACTAAAAAAGTAATTGTGATATTTTAATCGCAATTAAACTAGTAGTTGTACGTTGCAATTAATTAATTTAGATTAATATCTGTTATTCGTAAGCTCGCCATTAAAATAAATGTAATTAACTTTTTTAATTGTTTTATGAAACCATTGAAAATAAACTTTTAACCATATCTTTATTGCGGATATATATACTTATAATAAAGCAGTAAAAATATATATATAAAAAATGGTCTTAAAATAAACTATTGAACAACTGTTTTATTTTAATCGTGTCGGAGAAGTCCTTGCTGTAGTTCAGACCACACTCGCCGACCGCCACGCATTCTGGCGCGCTCGCGATCTCGTGTAACTCCGTCTACATGTCGTTAATTCCGCCCACATGTCATCTGGTCAGTATATGTACAAACCTGCCGTTTGAAGACATCCCGCTGCACCTGCGGCTCGGAGAAGTCCTTGCTGTAGTTCAGACCACACTCGCCGACCGCCACACATTCCGGCGCGCTCGCGATGTCGTGTAACTCCGTCCACATGTCGTCCTCGATCATTGACTTCGCGTCGTGGGGGTGTACACCTGTAGAAGATGTCACGAGTTAGGCTAGATGTCGACCAGACCTGTGCGGGAGGAGGGGAGGAAAATCTACAACTGGTATCGTCAGTTGTCTAATGTACGTCATAATGCAGTGCTCCTTGGTGAAGTTTAGCATTATTACCTATGCAATGTGACAGGGCATGTGACAATGTGACAATTTCATACGCAGCTCATCAATGAAAATACAAATACTAGGTAAGGTAAGGGGGTGTCTAGGGAGCGAAATAACTTCTTTCTGCTCCAAGCCAGCCTCACCTACACGCGGTTATCTTGCTGGATAAGAACGAGGCTCTGGCGACCGACAGATGGTTTAACCAGCCCAAAACAACTACGCTCTGCGATCGCCAACCCGCATACCCAGCGTGGCAATTATAGGCAAACCCTCCTGATGAACAGCACAAAGAAAAAATGGTCCCTACGGGTACTAGGGACCATTTTTTCTTTGTGCTTTTTGAATTTGGTTGGCGATCGCAGAGCGTAGTTGTTTTGGGCTGGTTAAACCATCTGTCGGTCGCCAGAGCCTCGTTCTTATCCAGCAAGATAACCGCGTGTAGGTCGCCTTGCTAGCCCTGAACACGGTGGCGGTCAAGGAAGTGGCAGGGCAGGTTGTGCAAAGAATCCCCGCAACCAGGGCTACCATACGCCATCCAAAACTAAAACTAATTACCCTGGCTACGTACAACGGACGATCGATTAGGCTTGACGAGCATACGGCGCGGCGCAACTCGGGAAGTTACTAAAATCAGGTGGCACATTCTAAGGTTAAGTGAAGTCCGAAGAGACACTGGTTTACTGTGGCCGGGGGAGGACACCGAATAGAAAAGGCAATTGACTAAAATCGGGGATCAAAATCTTCGCCCAGCAATTGAGTAGATCCCATCTGACGAATCTCAAGAACAATAATGGCACAACCGTCGTCTCTAAAACTTTATGGCCGATTGTAGGACTCGCTTGCTTCTAGACCGAACCCAGCACAGAGGATTCCCGCGCAATACTGACCCGCCACTACACTGATGAACTGCCCGACGTTAGCCTTGACAAGATTGAGATGGCGCTCAAACAACTTTAGAATGAAAATGCCCCCCAGGTGAGGATGGTATAACTTCAGAAGCTCTTGAAAGCAGGGGGGAACCCATACTTCGGGAGCTTCAGGGGTTATTTAGTACCGTTCTTAACAGTAGGAGAACTCCAGAGACGTGAAGCAGGAGTTTGGTAGTACTCTAAAAAAAGGGCATAAACCCTTTTAAAGAACTACCGACCTATTTCACTCTTAAGCCATGTCTATAAGTTGTTTTCGAGGGTCATCTCAAATCGTCACGCAAGAAGATGTAACGAACGCAAGCCTCCTGAACAGGCCGTTTCGCGGAGAATTTAGCACCATATACCACAGTGAGGCAGGTTATACAGAAGTCTGAAGAGTATAACCAGCCCCTGTGTCTTGCTTTTGTGGGCTATGAGCAGGCCTTTGACTCTTTGGAGGAGTCTTTGCAGCGTTGTTAAATGGACTGGCGAATCTGGCGATACATAGAAGTGCTGTGGATTCTGTATGACGCTGCGACTATGGGTGTCCAAGTACAAAACCAGCAGTCTAAACATATCCAAATGCGCAGGAGAGTGAGACATGGGGATGTTATATCCTCGAAACTGTTCACTAATGCCCTGGAAGATATGTTTAATACGCTGGATTGGAAAGGAATGGACATTAATATTAATGGCGAGAACATCTGGCATTTATGATTTTCCGATGATATCGTCCTAATGGCGGAGTCGCTGCAAGACTTGCAAAGTATGCTGACCAACCTAGATGATGCTTCTAGACGCATCCGGTCTCGGAATGAACATAGATAAGACGATAAGACTAAGATAATGTTTAACGATCTATTGACCCGGAAACGATTGCATTGAATGGCATACCTCTTGAAGTTGTCCAACAACATGTTTATCTTGAGCAAATATTGCAATTAGGTAAGAACAACTTTGAGAAAGAAACAAATAGAAGAATTCAGCTTTGTTGGGCAGCATTCGGCAAGTTTCGTCGAGTCTTGTCGTCGTCCACAGTGCCTGAAGACAAAAGTCTTCAATCAGTGCGTCCTACAAGCCATGACCTACGGAGCTGAAACGAGGACACTCACGGTCAAACTAGCCCACAAATGTAAGGTCCTGTGCGTGCTATGGAGAGAGCTATGCTTGGTTTCTCTGAAGGACAAGATTCGTAATGAAGATATCCGACGGAGAACCAAGGTAAATGGAGAGAGCTATATGCTTGGTTTCTCTGAAGGACAAGATTCGTAATGAAGATATCCGACGGAGAACCAAGGTAAATGGAGAGAGCTATATGCTTGGTTTCTCTGAAGGACAAGATTCGTAATGAAGATATCCGACGGAGAACCAAGGTAAATGGAGAGAGCTTTGCGTGGAGTTTCTCTGAAGGACAAGATTCGTAATGAAGATATCCGACGGAGAACCAAAGTAAATGGAGAGAGCTATGCTTGGAGTTTCTCTGAAGGACAAGATTGGTAATGAAGATGCCCGCGGATGTCTTTTCTAGGATATAAGGATCCTACGAGTATGTGTTATTCCAAGAACCAAAAGTAGCAATATACATCAAACTTTGTTCAGACGTCATTTAGATTTTTGTTCATCGGATTGAGATACCAAGTACACCAGTTTTTAAGTAAGTTTTAGTAGGGACTAAGCTATCCATCAGTGAAAACTGCATCGCAATCGGTCCAGTAGTTTTTACGTGATGTTCGAACAAAAAACAGACCGACACCATTAAATATATGATATATATTCTTGTTCAGTAGCTTACTTTAAGTCTTCTAGCCCTTTTTTTGCCTCCAAAGTACAGACTTTTTTAATCTTACTGCTTAATTATAAATATAAATAATTATTATTTGCTTCAGTACAACAAAAATAACAATACAGTATACTATTGTGGGCATATTTTGTTACACAAGCTTGCAAACAGCACAGATGTTTACAATGCCTTAAAGATAATAAAGGCCACAGGAAATATCCATTTTGATAAATATTATCAGAAGCAACCGGCAAGGTACAACCAATTGACAAAAGAATGGATAAATGTAGTAACATTGCCACGGGAAAACGAGAATATTTCGATTACACACATAAACAACTAGGATGAAATTTGGAATGTAGGTAGGTACAGGCCGCGAGGCCTAAGCTGAGCTTTGCATTTGTATGAGTATACAGTATTTACGTCGCGCGAGGGACGCACGGCGCCTCAGGCCGGTTGCCAAAAAAACAGTTTAAACCAAGCAAAGGATGCACCGCGCCTCAGCCCGGTTATCACACCTACACTGTCTATGTACACTCACACAAATGCAAAGCTCAGCTTACGCCTCGCGAGCTGTACTGTACAATACAGAGATCAACATTAGATACTTGGTCCAGAAAAATGGAAACATTTGGAAAAAAATTGCTACTAATATTTAAAAGTGAAACGTCTGTTTGTTTATTTTAGGCGCTTTCACGCCATAACGGCTGGACTGAATTTAATGAAATTTTGTATGTAGATGCTGTATACCATAGAGTAGAGACCAACATAGGATATTTTTATCCCGGAAAATTGTACTCGCTGGCTAAGCCGGAGGGCGCCGCTCGTAATATTATAAAATCGAAAACTGTCTGTCTGTCTGTTACCTTTTCACTACTTTTAGTTTGATCCTGGTTGTAATACTTTATACTGCGATAAACTGTTGTCCGCGCGCTCAAAAGCTAGTAATCCACACCAATATATAAAAATGAAAAGTTGTCTGTCTGTTTGGGGAGATTTAAGCCAAACGACTGATCCTATTTTGAAGAAACTCTGTAAATATGTACTGTACAATATAGAGACCAACATAGGATACTTTTTATCTCGGAAAATGGTAAGTTTCCACGGGAAAACTGGAAAATGTTGATTACTCGCTGTAAGGAATGGTTGCCATGGACGTGAAATAATAACAAATCAGTCAAAAGAGCATCAAGAGTGTAGGTGCCATACTTTTGCATTGGTTTTTAATATCCTAGAAGAACATAGGATGCTTTGTTTTCGCGATAAACTGTAGTCCGCGCGGACGAAGTCGCGGGCGAAGGCTAGTAAAAAATATAGTTGAAAGTTTACCTGCTGTGGAGTATATTGTGCTGGGGTAGAGGCGGGTTAACCTTAGGGCCTCTTTACTGTTCCTCACTGATGTGCCTGTGACCATGATCTTTTGGACACCTATGTGGAAAAATTATACTGGTTAACTTTTTAGTGTCCAAGATATTTCAGTATATATATATATGATGAATGAGGTAAAGACTGCACCAGGATGCGTCTTCTAAAACACAGCGCTAAGGTGAGTTTTTTATTTTATGTTTTATTTTAAGCTGAAACCGTTACGTTCCGTTACAGCAAATCCCACTAAAATGCTTTGAGCTGTACAATGTTTTCAAAATTATATCTGTACATTTCGCTAGAAGTCGTTCTGGAGCGCAGCTCATTGTATTATACTGTACATAGATTTAGGTGTATTTATATGTCTCTCTAAAGGCAGGCCTTCACCTTCTAACCTATCAAGCGAAGCATAGCAGCTCCCGCATTCGTCTTCGTGTTTTTAGATATGAAATCCTATCTGTTTGAGCCCTAGAGAGTGAATATTCAAAATTCCTTAGTACTTTCCACACTAACAAAGGAAGCTACTCTGAAAATTTCCTGTCTCTATCACCTCTGTGGCCTAATTCCATAACTTGGCTACAATCGGATTATCACTTTTTTCATAGCAAATTTGACTCTATCGCAAGGCATTAGTGGCTGCGATACTGAGACTTCGATTGAAGCCAAGTTATGGAATCGGGCTGCTGGTGTAGGCTGTGCCTTGATTGTCAGTCAATCAAACATTGCAGACACAACTTGCAGTTTTATATATTTAGAACAAGCACAAATAAAAATATCATGAAACCCCCACCCCCATTATAGCTAAGAAGCTTCTAGATCACATCAGCTTCGAAACATAAAAAACCGCATCAACATTGGTCCATTCTTTTGGGAGCTACAATGCCACAGACAGACACTCACACAGTTTTTCACACCCTAAACTTATAACACCCATCTCTTTGTTCGGGGGCAAAGCCCTCTCCCATTACAGCTAAGAACCGTCCTGTCAGCTAAATTAATCCATTTGTTCTCA
This sequence comes from Alsophila aescularia, assembly GCA_946251855.1. NCBI lineage: Eukaryota > Metazoa > Arthropoda > Insecta > Lepidoptera > Geometridae > Alsophila > Alsophila aescularia. The sequence goes on from OX276373.1 coordinate 34,148,579, forward strand.
TCCCCCTTTTCTCAAACCCCCCCCCCCCCCCATACTACTTTGTTTGGGAGCTATGATGCCACAGACAGACTCACACACACACACATAGTGACACAATGATACAGACCCTTAACTTATAACACCCGTCTCTTTGTTCAGAGGTTAATAAAATATACCTCAATAGCAACATATTACGACATTGATGCTTCACATAAACAAACAACAATGTCTTACAAATAAAAAGTATCATGATTCTGACTGATTTCATTTTTAAATATCTGTTAATTAACATTCCAACATAATATGGACAATAAACCCCAATAAACGTACTGGCCGGTCAGTAATTCATACAAAAATTCAGTGTGCAATCATTTCCAATGAATAATTTATCCTGATTGCCTTTTGTTGGCGGGTAAATGCAACCAAAATGATTCATTGAGCACACATGCCAACTAATAATTTTTAAAAGGTTTTACTTAACTTGCAATGTTTATAATTATATATGTTTGTTTGTATAGGTCAAATCATGCAAGCTGAATTAGAACCTCTTCCTCTTATCCTACGGAGCTGAATTTTAGCATGTTGGTTCAGTTCCAATGACAATGCATTTTTATGGCAAGCATGACCTGAATCAACATCCAGAATTAGTTCCAGATAAAGGAACTTTTAAACAGTCAACAGCACAGACACAACATTTTGTGTATGCATTTTAATATGATAGCCGGTTGAGTTTTACGCTGCACCCAGGGTTGGCTCCTGACTAGGAAACTCCTCAACAGTTAACAGCACAGACACAAAATGTTGTATACACATTTAATTGTGATAGCCCGTTCTAAGTTTCACCGTGACATGGCTACAGCATAAAATCTACTTATTTTAAATAAACTCATTTTCATCAGATGTTATAGTAGTTCTACTATTGTTAGATTGTGTGAGAGAAAGTTTAGCATAATCGTAAGATCAGTGAGTATCTATAAAGATAATTTCGAAATATGTAGTTATCGCGGTTCTACCTTCCGATTACTAGACTGTGAACATGAAGATCTTACAGATAGGTAGGTATTTACCTGCATCTTTTGCCCTTTGCACGACAGAATCGAGATCACGGCCGTATTTCTTGTTAGTTAAGTTTGCGCCGACGTCGATTACGATAAGATTCTCATAGCATCCCTTCAGGTTATCTGCTACTTGGGTTTCTTCCGACGTCATCTTCGGATTTGTATGAAGCTTACTGATGTGGTGTTTACCTGAAAAATTTCAATATTATTATCTTCCCATTACCCTCAGTTAGAGCGGAGAGCAAATGTGTACTTACAAATTGTATCAAACACTCCAGCTAAATAAGCTTCTGGATTTTTAATGATTAAGTAAAAGGTTAACCCACTTCACTTAGCTGCCACCATGTTTTTGTGATCAGTTTTCTCATGCTCCTGAATCCTGAAACGTCAACGACTGAAAATTAGGTTATTGTGATTGGTCCATTTCATTACAATGAAGACAGCAATTGGTCAATTTATCTTCACTATGAAAACATACTTTGGCTTAGTTCGGATTGGCATGAGGGCGAATACAAAATTCAAAATGCAAATTCCAGGGCAAATTCGAAATGTAAATTTTTATCAAGGTTTGAACAATTTCAACACCTTTTCATTTTTCACCATTTTTTTTACACTAATGATCCTTCCCAAACTGAATGAAAAACAACTCTATAACCTTTATGCCATATTATTATGCAAAACCTCAGAGAAATTATAACGGGAGTTCCCAAGCGCAACTTCTAGTACTGTTTTTATTTCTGCCAGTTTTCGAGAGAGGCGAAGTATATATGTACAGCACACATTTACTACCACACGCAACTCTTGCGGAAAGTTGAGGCGTGTAGACACACAGACTAGGTAGAGATACTACGTATGTCTACGTTAAGGGGCCCGTTCACATAAACGTTCGAGGACGCACGGATCACCCGCGCGTACACTCGAAATCGTTCACGGCGTCGCGTCGTCCGGGCGTTCACCTGGGTCATCCGAAAAATAGTAGTGGAGGGGAGGAATAGTATGAAACTGACACTTCACAGTTGTCAGCATCCCAATTCCATAACTTGGCTACAATCGGATTATCACTTTTTTCATAGCAAATTCGACTCTATCGCAAGGCATTATCCTAATCGGGCTGCAGTTGTATGTGGACGTCCAAAGTCGTTCACTATCTCCGGCAGCCCGATTCCATAACTTGGCTTCAATCGAATTCTCAGTATCGCAGCCACTAATGCCTTGCGATAGAGTCGAATTTGCTATGAAAAAAGTGATAATCCGATTGTAGCCAAGTTATGGAATCGGGCTGCTGACGATCGAGCGATAATCGCACGGGTGATTCGAGCGTGTAAGTGAATACAGCCAAGGGGTCTCTATCACAGACTACTCAGAGATACTACGTATGTCTCCCTAAACGCACACGCAAATAGAACCTGCACAAAAACACAAAACAAGCACACAATAAAAATATTCAGTATTGTGTTGCACACTAGCGCAAAAACTAGAGATGGAGTGGTTGTAAAAGACCGATAAAAGGAATAATACATAATGAATGAAATTTGGAATGTTCGATATTATTATTTTATCTACTAACTAGTTGTGCCCGTGGCCTTGCCCATGTGGTATTTTTCTGGGATATAATAATCCTACGAGTTATTGCAGAACCAAAAGTACCAATAGACAAAATTGCATTAAACTTCGTTCAGACGTTAAATCGATTTTTATCGATTGCTCAGTAGAAGCCGAGCTCTTTGGATTGAAATACCAAGTTCCCCAGTTTTTAATTTAAACCCTAAATTTGCAACAGTAAAAACCGTATCGCAATCGGTGCTGCAGTTTTTACATGATGCGTAAACAAACAGACAGACACCTTTTTTTTCAAATGTTATATTTTTGATCAGTTAGCTTGTTTAAAGTCTCCTTGACTATTTTATAAATTTATTTCATTTTACAGACTTTTTATTACATACTGCTATAGCAAACCATGTATCTAATCATACATACATACCTACTAGGGCATCCTGCGGTCTGTTGCCTCTCTGGTACGCGGAGTAGTGCGTGCTCGCTCTTTGCGCACAGTTGCATCCCGCTTACACTGAAGTGGCGTCATGCTTTGCACATGCGCAGAACGGTCGGCGCGTGCACGTGCGACGATGCCACGCGCTGGCAGGCTCTCAGGTCAAGCAGTCCGCCGCTAGCCTCCAGGTTGAACGCACGCGCGTGCTACTCCCGTGACGCGCCGCCGCGAATTGTCTCACGTAATAATCTTATAAGTGATTTTGGGCTTGATCTCCTTGTGTATCGACTTTCAAATAGATATTTTCTCATATATTCAACAAACTTTCATTTCACCGAACCCTGAGGTCATCCGTGCTAGCCGACCTCCCTCATACGGCTTTATTTTTATTTTATATAGCTATGCCCATGGTTTTGCTTGAGTAGCCATTTTTCTGGGATAAAAGTATCCTGTATGTTAGATAGATAGATTAGTGATGATAGGAGAGATCAAGTTGTAGAAAATATCAACGGTTTCGTCAACTATTTGAATTACGTCAAAGTAGTTATCCCAGTTAATATCTTCTAATTCTGATATTCTATTCATCTAATATTTATCATGAAAATTACTAAATTTGAGTTTCTGATAATTCGGCGGTCACAAGATCAATGGATTAATACTTTACACAACTTAAAAAAATTATGAATAGGTGATATATTTTACAAGCACCATGATCCTAAAAACTGTTTAACACCCAGTACTATTACCGATAGCCCGGAAACTCAAATTTAGGTATTTCCATGGTCTGTTTCAAACTTTTTTGTGACGAGTTTTAGTGTTCATAATAAAACTACAAATTTCAGTTGAACACGCCAAGCCTGCGTTTCATATAGCAAACAAACACGACGTGACTGATTATTGTCAGTCATATTGCATTTCACAATGCCAGTCATGCCTCAGTCATAGTAAAAATAACCTTCATTATTTATACTAACCGACCAGTGATGGGTGGAGCTTCAGCTGTCACATTTGTCACGACAATTCTACAAATCGTGGTAATTTGTAAGCAACCGCTGTTTCATTAACCCCTTAAAACAGTTTTATGAAATAGGGCCCTGAAGGACGATGACTGGACAACATGACATTGACAATGACAATCAAAAATTAAAAACACTATTGTGTTGACACTTGACAATGACAATATCAGCTGATAAAAATAAAAAAAAGAACGTGAAAACGAAAGTAAAATTTACAAAAATAAAAAGCAAATTTCAAATTCAAAATGACCTTGCGCACTTTTCTTGACAAAAACATGGTATTAGTGGTAATGTTGCCCATGTTGGCCGGCGCTCACTATGGCTGGTACAGGCTACAATACAACGAAACGCTCGTCCCTGTCCATGATCGAGAAAGTCTACCGCTCTTGAAGGTATATTTGCTTGGAATATGTACTTATTAAAAAAAAAAAACATATGCTTCTATTTATAATTTTCCGTCATCGGGAAACTACCAATGAAGCGTAGTCGTGCTAGGCAGAACTGTACTGCAATAAAGCGGCGCGCGTAAGATTTATTTGCCATGTCGTGCGGTTGACTTGACAGAAATGAACGGCAACGGAGAGGAAGCTGTCCCCTCCGTTGCCTCCATGCTATTTTTTACCAAACAGAGTCCATAGTCAGGGTCATTGGCAGGTCGTGAAAAAGGGTAACACATCATTTAGCAGGAGGGTCCTCTCCTCCCTGAAATACGAAAAACTCAGGGGGTTTCGGAACTGTTCCTTCAAGGGGAATTCTACCCCACCCTTTCTAAAATCTGGGTTGACAATGCACATTCCCACTGTTTGAGGTTGAAGAAATCCGTAATAAATTGTAAGGCCCTATAAATTGTATTTATATAGTAAATCCATAAATCAGTTTTGGAGATCTTCAGAACAAATAAGAATAATATAGAAATTATACAAAAATACAGGATTACCTAGCTGATTTATCCGTGCTTAAAAAGCATTGTGGTGAGTGTTTCCCTAAAGTAATAACCTGGGGCTCTTCATCCGGTTACGAGTAAATAGGTTACATCCTGGCAAGCATGCAACAACATTTTGCTTAACATCAGGTGAGATAAGTGGTCAAACAGAAGTCTAAACAATGTAATAAAAAACTGAACTGATGAAAAGTGGCAATCTTTGTTTGTTGTGTTTGAAAAGTAGATGTGATGTTAAAGATTTATTTTTTTGTTACAGGCTTTGTTCGGAAAAAAAGCAGAATAAAAATGTAACATGATGTTGTAAACTAAGTGTTAAATCGAAAATATGAAGGTGTTGTATAAAGTAAGTTATTTAGTGAACTCAAGTTAGGTAATAATAAATTATCTACATATATATGTTCTATATCTTTTCATTTCATTAATTTAAGCCCAGATATCCAGTACTTACCTACCAGATTTAAGTATTAACCTGTGGACGTACAGCCGACAGGTTAATACCCAACTTGGATTAAATTATTACGCGCCGCTACCCTAGTTGAAGACATTGGGCGCTTTCGTTAACACTCGGCTACGCTGGTGTCATGCAGGCGGGAAGCGATATCACGGCATTCCAGAAACATCTATGGACGTGATGGGCGTTTGACTGTTTTGTGTGTGCAAAATTAGATATTTTCGCAGTGAATTATTGTAAATATATTGATTAATACCGACAACTGTTTGGTTGTTTAACATTCAGTATTGGGATTTATATAAACGTATGAATATCAAACACGAATATGAAGAGATCCGCTCAAAATCAAAGTAGTGATACCACAAAAAAATCTAGACTATCTTCGGAATCTGTGGCAAATACAGGAACCTTTTGTGTAGAAGAAGTACAAAGTGATTGTAACCAAAATGATCCTGAGGAAGATATACGTCCTAATGTGTTACTTAAAAGGTTATTAACTACTAAATTGGAACCATTTCTTCCAAGTTGAATAGTTTTGTGTCCAATCACGACCAACAAGGAATGTTTCTGGTGAGAAAATTATACCTACCTTTGATCCTGATAACCACGAGATGAATGTGAAAAACTGGTTGGCAAAAATCGATCAGTTGGGATTGGTGCACAAATGGGATGATTATTCGAAACTAGTCATAATGCAAACTCGCTTAGTCGGTCAAGCACAATTATGGTTTAGTCGTTTGGATGAATATGATCATGGGAACAATGGAAGTAGTTACTTATCAACGCGTTTCCAAGAAGTTTTGAGTATGCAGATATGCTGGAAGAGCTGGTATCTCAAAAAAAGTTAAACACTGAATAACACATTATTATCATGACAAGTTAGCTATGTGTCGCCGCTGCCGTTTAGATGATGCAGCGTCACTTTTTTGTTTAATTAAAGGATTACCACCAGACCTACAAAATGATGCAATGGCTTTTAAATGCGATACTCCTGAAGAATTTTACAGCGGTTATTTGTCTACTTTTGAGAACTATCGAAATAAACCTGAAGTCAAATCCAACATTAATCCAAGCTATCCACGCTTATCTAGAATTGAACCAGAGAAGAAACTGCTTCTGATTTAGCCCTACCTTCAACTTCTCGTGCCTTACCAACTTCAACTTTCCGTCGAATTAACTGCTTCAAGTGCTATACCACCGAGCATTTTGTAAAAAGATTGCCCAGTCCCTGACAAAAGAGTATGTAAATATTGTTCCGAAGTTGGCCACAACATAAATCGTTGCTCTAAAATAGAAAATCTCATTAAAAAATCAAAGAGCGAATCTGTGCCTATAAATAATGTGCAGAATATGAATGACATTTATAAAAAGGAGGTATGCGTCGGAAAAAGATCGTTTTCTAGTTATTTGGATACTGGTGTACAATTGAATGTTGTATCACTAAAAATGGTGAATGCATTAGGTTATAACGTGAGAGAAACAGATGCGTTACTGAAAGGATTTACGGGATATGCAGTGCCAGCTATGGGGCAGGTGAATTTAACAATGTCAGTTGATAGATCCATCCGCCATTTGTACACTTTTAATTGTGCAATAAAGTATAAATAAATAAATAAATAAATAATAGATTGACTTTTAACACGACTGCGGTCGTTACACACTTGAAACTACCTGCTGACGTTGATATACTTATTGGACAACCTATTATTAACGCTAAAGGTATTTCATTAGTGACTACTCAGAATTCGGCTGTATTAAAGGATGATACTATAGTTGACAAGAAGTGAATATTGTTGGGAATGCCTCTGAAATTGACGTATGCACGTCACCACGATTTCATGATCTCGACAACAAAAATTTCGCTTTACCTGCTGCTTTACTCACTGGACAAAAGGGCTATATCCGTATTTACAACATGGGTCAAAAACAGCTGTCCTGGAAGAAGGGCGATTTAATTAACCGCGCTGTACCATGTGAATTGATGGAGACCAAATCATTGGAGACGTGCGGAGATGAAAGTGATGGTGCAAGGCTTCAGGCCGATAAAGCTAAGGTGCGTAACTGTTTCAAATATTTAATCTGTCTGTGGCCTTGAACCTTCTGAATTATTATTCTGTCTGATTCTGTTGTTTTATCTGTATATAATATTCTGTCTGATTCTGCTGTTCAATTTTTTATTCTATCTGTGGCCTTGAGCCTTCTGAATTATTTAGTTTGAGAAATAATTCTGTCTGCTTCTGTTTCTTCTGTGCGTGTCTACTATTCTGTCTGATTCAGCTGTTCTGAGTTTTTTTATATTTCGATTTTTCTGTTTGTATTCTGCTGTCCTGATTCTGCTGTTTTAATTCTACTATTCTGATTCCGATGTTCTGTTTTAATATTTCTGTATCCATATTGGTTCAGGCCATTTATATTTTTTGTTTATATGTTCTATTTAAATAACATTAGCGAAATTGCTGAATAAAATCTATTATATATTTAATTATATTATCATTAAACATTTCTGATAAATAGTTTAGCTGAATTGCCTTGCTGAGAACTGCTCGTGGTATCTGACAAAGTTAAACATTTAAATATGCACTCAACCCTGATATTATGCTTTGTTGTTGCGTTTCCACAGCGGCCTGACTTTTTAAAGCCCAATGCTCAACCTGACAAAGAAATTCATGTAAACAGTATACTAGAACTTGCGCCAGAGCATACATTGAAGTATTTGTGTACCTGTAAAGTTGGTAATATACTTTTATCGAATATAGATGTAGGAGAGATATCAATTTATGACAAAAGTAAGTTGTTCGAATTATTACTCAATTATCAAGATTGTTTCGCCGCTGACACAAATGATCTCAGAACTACAAATTTGTCTGAAATGGAAATTCAGTTGACTTCAAACAATCCTGTTTTTCATAAACCGTACAGACTTGCACCGAAAGAATTAGATAATGTGAAGGACTTACTGGATGCAGGTATAATTAAGGAGTCACAGTCTAATTACGCTTCATCAGTAATTTTAGTCAAGAAGAAGAATGGAGATAGTAGACTTTGCATTAACTACAGGGCATTAAACGCTATCACAATCAAAGATAGGTTCCCTTTGCCTCACATCCATGACCAACTGAATAGATTAGCGGGTAGTTGTCTGTATACGAGCTTAGATTTAGCGCAAGGCTACCATCAAATACCGCATTCTGCTGATGCTACAAAGTTTACAGCATTCATTACACCTGACGGGCAATGGGAATTTACACGAGTTCCATTTGGTCTTGCTAATGCACCCGCAGTGTTCCAGCGGACTATATATAAACTACTAGGGTCATTGCGTTACGAGGAGGTATTAACATTTATGGATGATCTGTTACTTCCGTGTTTAGATGTAGATAAAGGACTTTCGATCTTGGAAAAGGTATTGCAGCGTTTGAGGCAGGCTAGTCTAAAATTAAACATAAGGAAGTGTGCGTTCCTTAAGTCTGAAATAAACTATTTGGGACATGTCGTGACACCTGATGGGATTCGGCCAGGAGACAGAAAACTAGATGCTGTTAATAATTTTCCTACACCCCTGAATGTTCACCAAGTCCGGCAATTTATAGGATTATGTTCATATTTTCGCAAATTTATCAATAATTTTGCTACAATTGCAGAACTGACAAAAAATAACGCTTGTTGGACGTGGGAAGAAAAACAAGAGGACGCTTTCTCAAGGTTAAAATCATTACTTGTTAACAAACCAGTTCTGGCATTACATAATCGTGAGTATGAGACAGAAATTCTTACGGACGCCTCAAAAATGGGGATAGCCGGCATCCTTCTCCAGAAGCAACCCGATAACGAACTTAAGCCTGTTTTATATTTTAGTCAATGCATACGGTGCATATAGATCACATGGGGCCATTTCCTAAGTCAAGAAAGGGAAATCAATATGTATTGGTGATTATTGACTCCTTTACAAAATTTGTTGCGGTAAAACTTACTAAAAGTCTTTGTTCTACGGAAACAGTTATAATGTTACGGTAAATTTTCGCCATACTCGGCTAGCCAAACCGGATTATTTCTGATAGAGGACTATCCTTTACAAGTCGATATTTGAAAGAGTTTTGTATAAAATTCATCACACCTTGAATGCCATTTCCGTACCACGAGCCAACGGACAGGTTGAACGGGTAAATCAGACTTTGTTAAATGCTCTGTGGACCACTCACCAGGAACAGTCTACATGGGACGAGCCAATACCAGAAATTGTTATGGGAATGAATCACACAGTACATGACACAACCAAATTCAGTCCGTACGAACTAATGTTTGCTCATGAAAAGAGTTGAGAAAGACTGTGAAGATAAGAGAAAGAAAGCAGATGAAAATATAAAAAGTAAACAAAAGTATATGGCTATCAAGTGTAATGAAAATAGGAAGGAAGCTAGGAAATAATATAAAATAATATAAAAGGGGATTTGGTGCTATGGAACAATGCAAATACAAATGCTGAGACTGGAGTTAATCGCAAGATTGATAAATTGTATGCTGGTCGCTACAAAGTAGTGGAAGTCTGTCTTAATGATCGCTATAAGATCCGAAGTATAAAGGGGATGAAAGGTGATAAGAAATTATGACTTTTGTGTGTATTATGTAAATTTTAAAATATATTGTTTGTATGTTTTATATTATGACATTTTTGAAATATACAATTATAATTTGACCATTTATTAATTACTTAAAATACTGTTTTTTTGTTGTTATACTTATTTTATGTTTATACTTAACTTAATTTATTACCTTAATAAAATGTATGATTAATTAATCATTATTGTCCAAAAATGTTAAATTTTTATTATATTGTTATTTTGAATATTTATACGCCGCAAGGCAGAGCATGCTGGAAACTAT